>OZ010733.1:14197324-15651603 GCA_963932275.1 Andrena praecox
CTCCGACCTCGCGGGGTGTGAGACTAAAACCCCACGGCGACCATCCTCTACACGACTCGGTGGGACCTCGGGAACATCACGGCTATTGTATTTTACTAATACCACACGCACAAACACATGTATCTGGCACTGATCCCATTTCGAGATCAGTAGCCGATCTAAACAGCAACGCCTTTGTTTCCGCAATTAATTGTGGCGCTTTTTTTGCCGAATCCATACTTTTTAAAATCTCAAAGTCAAAACATCCAGTATAGTACCGGAATTATTTCTGTGCCTTTTTGGCGCTGCACTATATAGGTAGATGTACTGCCGCATCTTGTTTCCCTTGAAGGAGGAATATTGTCCTTTGACTGTATTTCTACCGCAGCTTCCCAGCTGACTGTAACATCCATCTATGTTCCTGGAATGTCGCTATACGCACACCTTCTTGCATTTCGAATCTCCTTAGTTCGTTTCATATTACTGTGGCTACCATAAAAAAATAAATTTTCAAATTCATTGTATTTTAGAACTCATATTGTGTGTAAAAAATATTTACCTTCCCTCAAACCATACATTCTCCATTTTCGCCCATTTTGATTTTGGCTTTGCTGCCGAACCTGTACCGTACTTGATGCCCCGCTTCATTTTCATTAATGTATCGCATATGTTTCTCCCTCTCTTTTTACAATCACTAGTTGAAATAATTAGAAAATATATTTTTTACAGGTTCCTAGCCACTGGAGAATCGTATAAATCATTATCGTTCGCCTTCAGAATATCGTCAAGCTATATAAGCGTCATTGTACGCAATGTATTGCAAGAATTGTGCGACAAATTAATTAAAATATTTATGCTGCAGCCGAGGGTTGCGGATTTCGAAAAAATAAGTAATGACTTCCTCGTTAAAGGGAATTTTCCGAATTGTGTTGGAGCCATCGATGGGAAACACATCAGAATAAAATGTCCACGCAACAGCGGTTCCCTCTATTTTAATTACAAAAACTTCTTCTCTATAGTGTTATTAGCATTGGTGGATGCGAATTATAAGTTTATTATTGTTGATGTTGGTTCGTACGGCAAAGAAGGAGACAGCGGAATATTCAAAAAATCAATTATGGGTCAAGCCATAAATGCGGAAAAATTAAAATTTCCCATTGACCAAGCACTTCCCGGGACAAACGTGACAGTCCCCCATGTAATTGTGGGCGATGAGGCATTTCGCTTGACGAAACGGATGTTAAAGCCTTACCCCAAAAACCAGGCGACGGAAGATACGACCAAGAAAATTTTTAATTATCGCCTGTGCCGAGCCCGTACGGTGTCAGAAAATGCGTTTGGTATATTGGGTCAAACATTTAGAATTTTCTATACACCAATTGCGGTACTGCCGGAAACGGCAGATAACATTATAAGCGCAACATGTTGCGTGATGCATATATTAATAATAATCATGCGAAACAACAGAATTTCGAGGCAACGATGGCAAGCGACAAAATGATACCATTGGTTGGAGTAGGAGGGTTTGGTAATAGAGAGGGGTTCGACGTCCGCAATATTTTTCGGACATATTTTAATTCTCCAGAGGGGGCCGTGGAATGGCAACACGACCATGTGGGAAGAGGCGTTATACCATAAATTGAAATAATAAAAATGCCACATTTTAACATTTCACCAAGTACGGTGCGCATGGCGGACAGGTACATTTTATTTTTTAAATTAAAACTATATATTGTTTGTGTATCTAAAATTGATTAATTTAATTGTTTATACATTGGATAGTTGGGTTAGTTAACATATAATTTGTCCGAAAATCATTTACGTGTCCCATGAAAGATCGATGTCAAAGTATAAGATCAGAATGAGCTTGAGAACCAGTTATATTAACGTCACAACCAAATTCTATATTGAAAAATGCTTTTCGAATTTCCATTCGTAATTATTCAATTGCAAAATTACTATTCGTTTATTTTAATTAATTTTTGCTTATTTTAAATAATGTTTTAGATTGTGTCCACTATTGTCTTTTCGAGCAATAGCCTTCAGTTTTCATCTTGGAGAGGCAACTGTAAATAATATCGTCCAAACCACACGATCCGTAATACGCTTATGCCGTCAGAATTTAATAATGAAAAATGAAAAAGGCGAACCGACTTTTATCAAAAAGTTAAATATCCCGAAATGTGTGATGAAGCATTCACGTTGAAAACAAATAAGACAAGACGCCATGCAAGACCGAAAAAACAAACTATGGACATTCGTAACGCTTTCGCAAACTGATTCATTTCACTTGCAGGAGAAGTTCCTTGGCAATATGAAGCTACACCAAAATAATATTTTATTATCTTAAATCTATATTTATATTATGTTCTGATGTACAATACTTTCTGATTTTATGTTGCTGCTTATTGATTTCCACGCACTTTCGTCTACATTTCCACTTTTGTAACCGGCTAATTTTTTGTCGTATATAATAGAATGATTTTGAACGGCACAAATGATAACTGTTTTATTTCGTTCATAGTAACGTGGCAACGTACCGCATCTGTTTTGCCGTAACGTAACGTATTTGTCGGAAGGAGGTGCGTTAGAAACAATGCAAGTTAAATTTTTGCAGCAACGCATCGCTGTAATACACCGGTCTGTCCTGCGTTTATTATGAATACCAATATTAATTTAAGATATAATTAAAACTGTATTGAGTTTATCGTCACTCAACGGATTCAGAGAAATTCTTCGTACTAATATTCGTATTCTCGTTACTAATGGTAAATTGGTGTTTATACTGCAGCGTATGAGATAATAAATCACTTGCATATCTTTGGCACGATCTTTTATCAATCATTTGCTTAGCTGTCAATTTTTCTAGCCTTTAAATGATATTTTGATATAACGTTAAATTACTTACATTATTTACAACATTATATTTAACGATTTAACTAACCATTCATATTCTTAACTGAAAAGTTTAAAAAATGTCACTGGCATCCCATTCGTTCTAAGTGCCTCATACATGTATGATGAAAGAATAAATATATATAATTAGCAATAATAAAGAAATAAGTATAATTGAAGAATACTTTACTTGTTCTGTTTAATTTAATTGACACTTCTCTCCGCACAAATTCTTTCACTCCGTAAACAGTGTTTTGTCCTTGCAATCATAAAGGATACAATAATTGGATATATTGTTGCGAGCACCCTATGGATGGAATTCCATGGCCCGCTGGTGCTCGCGACAGAGACAAGAGGACAACGAGAAGAAGGCGATCGGATCGATCGCGTGTCAACCCTTCACTTGATAAGCAGACGCCATTGCGAGCAGACGTGTATCGAGATCCTCTTCCGAATTACATTACATTCCTACTATTCCATATTGTTCTAGTTGCATGCGTTATTATTCTTGTTATACATTCAATTCCTATTATGCCGAGCGAGAGACATAACAATATCTTCTATTTATCTATCCTAATTTTTCGTCCTCCGCAGAAGAAAACTGAAACTTCGTCGACATTTCAGACACTCGTCACTAACACACACACAAAATGCGACACTGAGAAGCACTCTATTGTTCATAATATAATCTCCTTCCTATGACCCACCTTTCCTTGCACCCAATACGTCGCGGGTCCTTCTGTTATGATATTCGAGCGCGTGTATATATTTGAGAGATAAGGGATCCGTCTTTAATTTGAAACGAGGACGACGCAGGCGTGACCACGCGCAAGCAGCGGACTGCTACCCCTTTTCTTCCAGTGTCTTTCCGCGAGGTGTATTGATGGTGGACTTGGTGGATAATACTTCTTAATCTTATACTATAAAGCGGAAAGTGTGTGTTTGTCCGTCGCCGAAAAACTTTCTAACGGTAAAGTCTGGGGTCACGAAAGGTATCTCGTCTCATTATGCCTGGCTAATCCAGATGAATGTGACTATTTTCAGCTCGCTACGTCCTTCCCTTCTCGAGTTATTAGTTAAAATAAACGAATAACCTACAATTCCAAGCCGCCTATGGCGCGCGAGAGAGAGAGACAGGGCGAAGGTACGTGAAAGACGAAACGAGACAGAGTATCTCTCTACGTAGCATACGGTAACGCCGCGCCACTCATTCGTCACCTCTCGCTCGCTCTCGGGTACCTCGGGTTCTCTCACTCTCGACTGAATGATTCCAAGAAGTGGTGGAGATAGCGACGACCGCTTAACGCATACATTGTTGAGATTGTTGGGATGATCCCATAGCAAGAGATTCTCAATAAATAATTTGTGGATGACTGAATTAGTAAAATTGATTTGTTTTGAAGTTTCTTTCTTGCAAGCATCAACTTTTTTCAGGGAAATATTATTTGGGACGGTAAAATTAGAATCTAAATTCCGGGCGAAGCCGGGCATTAAAGCTAGTTGCTAAATAAAAACTGAACGGGCTGACTTATGTCCCTAGGACGGTGGAATAGGGACCACCGTTGTTTGTCATTTACCTACCTCGTTGGAGGCCTCGGTATTTATATACAGTCAGTGTAAAAAGTATTTGTACAGCGACCAATTTAAAGTAAAACTTTGTATATCCATGTCAGTAATACATTTTAACAGAAAAAGATGATTAATAAATATTCTTAAATGTTTGTAGAATAGATCTTGTATAAACAAATTTTTATTCCCTTTAACATATACAAAAATATCAATAAAAGCAGATAAACGTGCAGAAATAGACCCGCAGTAAATATTCGTACAGTTAAATAAAGGATCAATAAACTATGGAAATAAAATAAATATTTAATGTTTTAATAATTTGTGGGAGGCTTCTTGGTATGGGATTTATTTAGTTGGATGTTATAGCAGGTTGTACATATTTTACTCTACTACTACATACAGGGTGATTCTCCAGCGCCGCCCGTCCATTGACACATCTCTATAGATGCCGCATGGTACCCGGTGACGAGGACAACACCTCGCAGTGCCTCACCGAATTTTATGGCTTTCGACCCTCGGAAGGGTTCGAATATCATTAAAAAGTCAGAAATGTCCAGGATTTCCGAATTTCCCACCAGATCTTTGTGAAAACGACGTCAATGGATTCCTTATGTTTCACCGATGAAACTGACACCACGAACGACGTAATTCGGACCATATGAAGGAAATTCCATGAAAATTTAATTTATATCATTTCAAGTTGTCTTCGTTAATAATAGTCCGATTTACATGAAATTTCATATGATTTTTATCGGAGAAACATCAGGAATCCATTAGTGTCACTTCCATATTGATACGATAAAGAATACAAAATTATTTTATTTCGGAAACAGGTATGAATCCTCGGCCGTAGACCCTTTCAAGTACGCTCGAACCAAAGTGGGACTCTGAACGCTGCGCGGCCGGAGTCTGGCCGCCGCCGCCGATCGCGGCTTGGAAAGTCTACCTTTACATTTCTCGGGTTTTCATCAGGTGTCTACCCGAGGACCCTCGGGCCTGTAGGGATTTTACTACCGGTTTTAATTGTTCAAAACCGCAAAATCTCAAACTTTGAGGCCATTTTTCGTGGTGATCCCATCCGACTTCGAAGTTAAAAATGCTATCAATAGATTTGTCTTGACGAGATCTTTCCAATGGTGTATAACAATCGCTGCACGCTCATAAGTCAGTAATTCCCTCTGGGACTTAACATTGCCCTTTCTGCTATGAAACTCTATACGTTTTGCGTATGCATTATGTGTTTGCATTTCACGGTTTAAATGCGCAAATTTGGATAATTAAAAAAAATTTAAGCCCCTTACCCAATTGTTATCATGTATATCGTACTTGTTGTAACCCAGTCAACGACCGCGTGTTACAACCGTCGCGCATTCCGATGGCACACGCGAGCGCCAAAGCGCGGGCAACAACCCGCGAGCACCGTCAGCGTTTCCGACGAAACGCCGAAAAGCGAGCCGAAGGCGGCGACCCCGCTGGTCCCCGCTTCGCCCCAGACTTGTTATAGACTCTATACGAGACTCACGCGGATTGTCACAGTGTCCATGTAACCCAGATCGGGCTAGAATAAATCTTGTTTAACCTACGGTGAGTTCCAACTCTTTAACCGGCCAAGGATCCTACTACCCTCGGTTCATAACCGAGTATATCCGTCCGAAAGAGCCTTAAAGGGCGTTCCGAAGTTCGACGGAACCAAACCCGAGGAACTAACCTCCTTCCTAAATCATTGCCACTACGCGATGACATCCTACGGCGAAGCCGATTCACGGGTCCGGCCCTTGCAGAAGTAGGCACGCGAAAGATACAGACGTACGAAGAATTAGAAGACTTGCTAACCGCGTTGTACAAACCGGCGAGAACGTGCACGACCATCGTGGCAGAATTACTCCAATGTAGGCAAGGGACTCACGAGGACGCACATACATTCGGAAACCGGGTGGCCACTTTAGTCAACGAACAAGTGGCAGTAACCACCGCAGGCGGAGACAATCCGATAGCCCGAGGAGGCGCTATCGCGGCAATCAAGCAACAGGGTCATCATGTGTTTGAAGAAGGGCTACACAATGAACTAAAGGTTTTAGTCAAATCGCGAAGGGCTTCCGATCTCCCCGAAGCAATCGCGATGGCAGTAGAAGAAGAACCTCCTCTGGGTCACCTCCTCTGGGGCACGTGCTGCAAGCAGCACGGCGACCTCGAGTACCACGACGAATAAATATTGCAGCAATTGCAAACGATCAGGGCATAATACTAGGGATTGCTGGAAGGACCAGCCTAGACATAACCCGCGAAGAAGTTTTCCTGCACCCGAATATAATCGGAGAATACAACTCATAATGGCAAACGACGCAAGATGGGCACCGCCCCGACGAGAAGCGGAGGGTCACCGACCGACCTCCGAGACTAGGCCGTCGACGCGATATGAAAACGCTGACCAAACGCATTCCGCAGCTCGAAACAATTACGAGCGCGCCGGACTACCGACACGAAATGCACCTGCCCGAGAGCAAACGCGAAAAATTCGAGTGATTAGAATAAGCTCACTCACAACCAAGAGATTCATATCGGACAGGGTAAAGGTCGACATAAAGGAAACTATACGGAGAAATACAACCATGATAATAGATAACGGAGCAGAAGTATCCTTGATCGCCAGGAAAGCCCTACCGACCAATATACTCATGGAGCCCAGCGAAGTGTTACTCACTTCGTTTACAGGGGATAGAGCACACCCGTTAGGGAAAATAGACGCCACCTTCTACATCAATGGAAAGGAAATAAGGCACCCTTTACACGTAGTAGAAACCGACACACTAGAAGAAGCAGATGGACTTCTAGGGCTAGATTTCCTCAAAACCGTTAGGATCGCAATAGACTATCACACTCAGGAAGTGCTAGTAAGAGGGAATCATTGGCAACCGTTAACCCAGGCCACGGAAGTAACCATACCCGCGCGCTCCCAGAAAATATGTCTGATACTAACGAGTAGCCTGCGAGAAGGAATCATAGAAAAACGACAGTTAAGAGAAGGAGTATACCTAGGCGAAGGTTTAACTAAACCAGAAGAGGGACAAGGCATAGCCTGCATTATGAATATGACAGACGAAGAAAAAAGAGTAGTCATACCACGAGTCACATTAACTGACGTGCCAAGCCGCGATATCGCACCAGCCAACGATAGCGCCGCAGCCGTCCGAGCGTTGACCGCGCACGAATCGCTGACCATGCGTTTCAATCGAGTCATGGAACAGGTGAACTGCGAACACCTGAATTCCGAAGAAAGAGAATCTATAAATAAGATCTGTAGGGAATACCACGATATGTTCCACTTACCAGGAGACAAACTAACCACAGCTACAGTAACTACACATAGGATCCCGATAAAAGGAGATACCTTACCCTGCAATGTTAAACCATACAGGTTACCTGAAACGCATAAGCGAGAAGTCAAGAAACAGGTAGATCAAATGTTAGAGGATGGAATAATACAACACAGCTCTAGCCCATGGAACGCACCATTATTAGTAGTGCCCAAAAAACCCGACGCTGCGGGAAATATCAAATATCGAGTAGTAGTCGACTACCGTAAAATAAACGACGCCACCATAGGCGACTCATTCCCTCTACCCAATATCACGGATATCCTTGATCAATTGGGGAAGGCACAATACTTCACAACCCTTGACCTGGCCTCGGGATATCATCAGATACCGATGGACGAACAGGATAAGGGCAAGACGGCTTTCTCCACGCCACAGGGCCACTACGAATTCAATCGTATGTCTTTCGGACTGAAGAACGCACCCGCTACGTTCCAACGAGCCATGAACACCGCTCTAGTAGCACTGCAAGGAATAGATTGCTTTGTCTATCTAGATGACATTGTCATACACGGAGCGAGCCTAAAGGAACATAATACGCGACTACGGAAGGTCCTAGACACCTTGCGCCGGTACAATCTGAAATTGCAACCGGGAAAATGTGCATTTCTGCGAAAAGAAGTAGGATTTCTAGGCCACATAATTACGCCAGACGGGATCAAACCGAATCCCGAAAAGACGGAAGCTGTAAGAGAATTTCCCGTCCCAACCAAGTTAAAGGAATTACAAGCATTCCTAGGACTAGCAGGATACTATCGTAGATTTATTCCGAAGTACTCCAAAATAGCCAAACCACTGTCAAGCATCACGAGCAATAAGGTGGAATTCAAGTGGTCAGCAGAACAGCAAAATGCATTCGAGACACTAAAGGAGTCCCTGACGACAGCACCACTCCTAATCTACCCAGATTTTACAAAGGAATTCATCGTGACCACCGACGCCTCAGACGTAGCAATAGGCGCAATATTATCACAAGGAAAAATAGGCGAAGACAAGCCGATAGCTTACGCAAGCAGAGTATTAAATAAAGCCGAAAGAAACTATAGTACGACCGAGAAAGAGTTATTAGCCATAGTGTGGGCAGTAAAACACTTCCGGCCCTATGTATACGGCACTACGTTCAAAGTGGTAACAGACCATAAAGCCCTAGTATGGTTATTTAAAGTACAGGACCCAGGATCCAGACTAACTAGATGGAGAATACAATTAGCCGAATACGACTACCAAATCATCCATAAAGCTGGAAAGAGCAACACAAACGCAGACGCACTCAACAGGAATGTGCATGCACTGCAATCCGCCACGGAGCGATGCCTGACAAACCTTTCGACGGATGACGCACCGATCGAGGTCACTGAGCAGAAGGACAAGCAGCAAATATTATATGAATACCACTTAGCACCTCTAGGAGGGCACCAAGGCATACAGCGTACGACGCAGCGAATTAAACAGCATTACCGATGGCAAGGGATGGACAAAGACATCGAAGAATACATACAAAAATGCAGCTTATGTCAAAAGAATAAATCGAGCAAAAAGATTAAAGCGCCGATGGAAATCACGGACACACCTCGAGAACCCTTTGAGAAAGCAGCTCTGGACATCGTAGGACCCCTACCTGAAACGGAACCAGGAAATACATGCATTCTAACGTTCCAGGATCACCTTACCAAGTTCAGTAAGGCGATCCCGCTTCCTAACCAGGAAGCCAGAACGGTCGCAAAAGCATTCGTCACCCGGATAGTGTGCGAGTACGGAATACCCGAGAAAATACTCACCGATCAAGGGACGAATTTCTTAAGCGACATGTTCAAAAACGTTTGTAAATTGCTAAGGATTAGCAAAATACAAACGACCGCGTACCACCCCGAATCAAACGGCGCGTTGGAACGATCGCACCGAACCCTCGTAGAATATCTACGTCATTACACGGACCACGACCAGACGGACTAGGATGAGTGGCTACCATACGCGATGTTCACCTACAATACAACCCCCCATACGGCGACCGGCTATACGCCCTATGAGCTAATTTTCGGTAAAACCGCGGAACTACCCACCGCGTTAAGGATACCCCCCAGACCGACGTATAATTACGAAGATTACGCGCAAGAAAGCCGAGAAAGACTACGAGCCGCACATGAAGTCGCTCGGGAAAAGCTACAAAACGCGAAGGAGAAATCGAAGAAAGACTACGATAAAAAAACTCGCGAGATAGAATTTAAACCCGGAGACAAGGTCCTATTATTTGACGAATCCGTGCGTCGCGGAAGATCAAAGAAACTAGACAGCAAATGGATAGGCCCCTACGCCGTAATCCAACGAAATTCGCGAGTCAACTACACGATACAAAAGGGTAAGAAAACCCTACTCACTCACGCGAATAGACTGAAACATTTTATCGAATAGCCGCGATAAAGACCGACTCGCGAAACAATTAAAAGTACGTAGAACCAACATAAGGACAACGAAGAAAACCTAAATACTACAGGCAGGAGCAGGAAACGGAATTGAAATGCAATAAAGCATAACGAAAACATATTAGCGGAACAGACTAGAATGTTACGTGTACAGGTCGAGACGACCTTCGCTCAACAGACGCAAAGAGCTGACTTGACAGATCACTTTACGACTTTAAATGCCCTAGTGACCGACCTGACTCAGGACGTAGACGACGTGTTACAATACTATACCGGCCTTAAAGGAGGCATTATCAGCACAAACGTAATCGCGAGCGCGCAGGTCACTAAACCATTACAGACCGCCGTGCAACACCTCCCGAACGGACTCACGTTCCCAATCGCGCCAAACCTAGAAAACACGAATGTGATCGAAAAACTGTCATCGGTCACCGCGTATTTCGATAGGTATACGTTAATAGCAGTAATAACCATCAAACATTCACAGTGATCGAGGCAACCCCAGCCCCGATCCACACCTACGACAACATGTACGCGTTATTAGTCGTAAGAACGCCGCTCCTCGTCATCGACGCGAACAGTAATCAATATGTGCTCACCGACCACCAAGAATTAGAAGAATGTAAACAGATAGCCGCGCAATATTACTGCGAACAAACAATGATCGCGCATAACATAAATAACGATCTCGAGTGTGAAGCAAGCCTGTGGCTGCAACCCTCGGACGAATTCCCAAAAAATTGCGAAATAAAACACATCGCGGTAAACCACACGATGTGGATAGGCACCTCGCGCGCAGATACGTGGATTTTCGCAGCACGTCAACCCGAGACGCTGACCATCCAATGCGACGAACGACAACCTGAACGCGTCACAATAGATAGGTCAGGAATCCTAAGAATCACAGGGAATTGTAATATCCGAAGTAAGGACGTAGTACTAAGGAAGCGGAAAACTGCGAATAGTCAGGACGTCGAACTAATGACAGCACCGCGATACGACATTACCGCGGCGATAAATGAAACACAAAAGGGCAAAATAGCGCACCCTCTCACGCGTTTTCAACTCCATAACCTCTTAAAGAATCCGTCCGAATTTTCCGCACTGTATAACCAACTCAACCAAGTGGAAAGCGACCTAACAGTCGATACTAACAACTATCAATCAGGACTGGCGACCTGGCAACTTGTACACCCGACGGCGACGACTACGGTACAAACAATAACTATCGTACTCGTCATTTATTTGTTAATACGCGACTACCAACAGCGCCGAAAGGTACAAATACCCAAACCGGCGAAAACACGGAAAACAAAAAGATCAGCGTCCACGTCCAACGTTACGCCCATCAGAGAGGTCCCCACGGACCACAAATATGCCGTAGTAGCCGAATCGATATAAGGGTACAGGGAAATTTCCGATAATTGTAAAATTCCCCTAAGCACCCTTCTCTCAAGGGGGGGGGGATGTTGTAACCCAGTCAACGACCGCGTGTTACAACCGTCGCGCATTCCGATGGCACACGCGAGCGCCAAAGCGCGGGCAACAACCCGCGAGCACCGTCAGCGTTTCCGACGAAACGCCGAAAAGCGAGCCGAAGGCGGCGACCCCGCTGGTCCCCGCTTCGCCCCAGACTTGTTATAGACTCTATACGAGACTCACGCGGATTGTCACAGTGTCCATGTAACCCAGATCGGGCTAGAATAAATCTTGTTTAACCTACGGTGAGTTCCAACTCTTTAACCGGCCAAGGATCCTACTACCCTCGGTTCATAACCGAGTATATCCGTCCCGGCATCCTCACCCGAGTATTCGGAGCCCGTCGGACGACAACAGCGAAGGACGACCTAGGAACACCGCGAGATTCTCAGGGAGAATCTCGACCCAGGCGCTTTCCACAACATACTGTTGCAGCCGCGATGTAACGCACGGCGTCGCGGCGATTTAAATGTGCGTGCGAGAGTTTGTAAAAATGGTGACGCGCTGACCGTTAAGACGGTTACGCGGTTCCCACATTTTTGTTGGGCATCGCGAGCGCGAGCTATTCCGAGAATCCGGCAGTTGGTTCCACGAACGCCTTCGAAACACGACAACACGCTCTCGCACGCACAAAAATCTCGCTCTACTTTGTCGCCCCGCGACCTATAGTTTTTTTAGCCCTATTTAAACGGCCCTTCGAGCCATCGCGCCCAGCGCCCTGTATATACTCTGTACATTTGTTTCTGTTCGTGGTCATTGCGTGTTTTATAAGTCTTGTGTGTCTCGTGTTCGACTTCTGTGTGGTGTGATCGTGAATTGTATAACGACGCCCACGGTCGACAAATAAACGCGCCGTCAATCGACGAGTGGATTTACATCCCTTCCCTGGCCAAAATCAGTGGCGTTCCACACCACCTCCCAAGGCATTCGTATAAACACGTACAAAGGAAACACCACAACTTGTATGAGGTAATTATCAGGGAACTACTACTACAACTTTACCATTAAGATCTGAGACGTTTGATTCCGTCAAATATGTACACAGTCCTGCTGTAAAAAAAGATATGTTCTCATTTAAACACTCAAAGATCACTTTCAAATCTCGCAAGCGTCTCGACCTAAAAAAATGGCGTTTAACCTATCTTATGTATTTCTTGAGACCATGCCACTTTACTTTAATCCATTATTTATTTACATATAATAGTATTGTAAATCAAGAATATAATATCAGGTGATCCACACTGTAGACATCTAGAAAAATGATTTAATTTTCGGAAAATGCAAGTTTTAACGTTTTCTAATCTTTATAATGTTTTTAAGCCTAGCTTAAAATAGAACAAGATTTATTTCCTCGTTACTAAATAAATGAGTCGTAAGACTAAATATTACCTTCGCGTCCAGCTCACCCTTGGCACCATTTTTCCGAACAAGGAAAGTGGCTGGTTTGTCGGGTTGCACACCGGATTCTGGAAACTGTGCCACTTCGAGTTTATGAGCATCGCCCATTGCCGGTGATATGTAAACTTTGTGTGGAGAATCGGGAATATGTTGGTCGTTGAACTTTATTCCTACCCTGTACTCGCCTGGAAATTCAAATTAACAAATTATTGTTGTTTAAATGTAATTTCTAATTTTCTCTATAAAAGTGAAGAAAACAGTCATGTTTTCTACGTGAATGAAATGAACAGCTGAATATAGCAATCGTCTTGCTTAGGCTCAAGGAAATCAAGATCCTCATTTTCACTTACACATTTGATTATAACAAATAGAAATTTAAGAATAAGATACACTATTAATGTCAGTCGGACAAGAAAATCCTCGAATACTCTTCTATGCGAAGATTACTAACGACCGAAATAGCTCGTCCCGTTATGGGGCGGGTTCTCCGTTCCGTTAAAGCAGCGGTGTCTAATTTGACTATCACGTTGAGTTGCGGACAATTCTCTACGCGTAGTAGAAAGGGAATACCTACAGCAATAACGGCGTATTTGTGTTGGGGAAGCGGTGACGAACCCACAATTCATCACATGGCGTGCATCAGTCGTATTCAAGTCGATTTACACTATACAGCACGGACCGGCACGTACCGGCAATGGCACCGTCCGTCACTGACACGATAATGTTATGCATGCGTCTACACTACTCCGGCAACAATCCGGGAGTTCACGTTCAGCAGTCGAAATGAACGGATCACCCAGCGACGAGGAATTGGTTCTTCTAGCCATACTTTTAGATGAAGAGGATGCCGCAGCGAAAGAAGCGAAAAAGTGAGTTAGCATTTGGATACATCCAATATTAAAAAAGAGAACAGTCTAAGGAGAGTATTGGGCTTTATTCAAAGATTTACTAAAATACGACGATAAGTTTTACCAATACTTTAGAATGCCGCAATGCAAATGTTTTGAATTGCTGAAATGGATTGAACCTACTATCGCTGTATTTAGGATGGTCCATTCCATACAACGGCACACATAACTTAACATGCTCTATCAATTTTTCGGAATTCATCCTCCGCTGCATGTGATCTCTGCCGTTTACTGATTCTCACTGGCAGACCACCGACGACACGTTCCGACACGAACCGACAAAACATTCTTCGCGACAATGTCGGCCGGTGTCGGTCCATGCCGTTGACGGAACGTTGCAGGTCGGTGCTGGATAGTGTAAACAATCCCATTTAAAACGCATGTTACAATGTTTTGTCGTGCCGGTGACGGACTGTGCCGTTGCCGGTACGTGTCGGTCCATGCTGTATACTCTAATCGACCTTTAGGTTATATAGGTCTACGTGACGTCACTTCTTCTCTACGCGTAGGGAATCGCCTGGCAACTCTGGTCCCCAGTGATACCAGAATCATGGGACGTGGAACAAATGGTTACCACTGTTGTAACCCAACCAACGGCCGGACGTTGCAACCACCGCGCATTCTAATTGCCACGCGCGAGCGCCCAAAGCGCGGGTATTAACCCGCGAGCACCGTCAGCATTTGGACAAAACTCCGAAGAGCGGGCCATAGACGGAGACCCCGCTTCGCCTCGAATTAGCTATATGACCCTGTACAAGCTAAGAGCAAGGACTCTTCGAGATCGAACTACATACGTGATAGTACGCGCTTTGTTTGTCACCCAGATCGGGACAGAATAAACTTGTTCAATCCTATGATGAGTTCCAATTCTTTAACCCGCAACGATCCCTACCTTCGGTTTCCAACCGAACATTCCCGTCCCGACATTATCACCCGAACGTTCGGAGCCCGTTGGACGACGACCGTGAAGGACGACCCGGAGCACCCCGAGATTCTCAGCCAGAATCTCGACCTCAGGCGACTTGGTACAACACCACCATGAGTTACTGTCGTCGCCCACTTTGCTCCCATCGCACTGCACAGAAGCATATCCCTACTCCTATCCTTGTGCGCTACCTGTTTGGCACATTTCGCCAACAATCCACGTTGCTGAAATATCAAGCGTATGAATCACAATCAGGAGGTCGGGAGTTGAAATCCCAGTGCGGCGGTTATCCTTTTTTTTTTACTTATTCTTTAATTTCATTTTCTAACGTCCCAGTAGAATAAACTTGAAAATCATTAATTTGCAAAGCATTTGCAATGTTTCATTTTTTTGTTAGTCATGCAATTCGTGTTACCGAAAACCGCTATAGCTGGTTGACGCACGGTTAGTTTTCCGCCGTTCTATACGTAAGCAGAAATAAACACATAATTGAAATCATACTTATAATTTTGATTGTATAGGATGACATAAATGTTACTATAAACTTATGTTTTTTCATTGAAACAAAAAACATTCCACCGATAGAAATGCACGGGACGGTGGAAGAATTTTGTACAATACACATAGTTATATTGTATTATAGTGGCTTACATGTCTTCCATCGTCTCATGCATTTCTATCCGTGGAATTATCTTTCTTCAACGAAGAAATATAAGTTTAGAGTACTATTTATATTTTATCCTATAGTATCAAAATTATAAGTATGATTTCATTGATGTGTTTATTTCTGTTTGCGTATAGAAGGGCGACAGACTAACATCGTACGTCAGCCACCAGCATCAGATTTTGGTAACGCGAATTGCATCATTAATACAAAAAATCAAACTTTGAAAATGCTTTGCAAATTAATAATTTTTAAGTTCATTCTACTGAGACGTTAGAAGGCGAAATTAGAGAACAATTAAGAAAGAAAAGCAAAACCGCCGCACCGGGAATTCAACACCCGACCTCGTTCATTCTGAACCGTGCACACGGGTTTCGATAACGTGGATTGTTGGTGGAGAGCGCCGAACAGGCAGCGCACACACATGGTAGGGATATGCTATCGGTAGTGCGGTACAAGCGAGAAGAGGAACTACGGTTGGTCATGGAGAGCGGGTAAGGATTTGTTCCACATCCCACGGTTCTGGCATCACTGGTCATGTCGATCATCGTCCGCGGAGACACGGCAGAGTAAGAAAACTATACAGGGTGTCCCAAAAATGTTGTAGGTCCTTGCGAGGGGTGACTCGTGGGAAGATTTGAAACAACCTTTTCATCAGCGAAAATGTTCTCCAAAGCTTCGTTAACGAGATATTAACAAAAAAAACCGACCAATCAGAAGCGCGAGTCTGCCGGCCTGTACTTGTACTGCGAACAAGCAATTCGCCTACAACTTGAAAACCTGTGTTACTAGGTCACTCTACTGATCCTAGTCATCGCCGGACGCGCCTAGTGCGCAGCTGGTCCCAAGTATACGACACCACCCAAGCGCAGCGGGTAGCCACGCTACCGCGGGACCTCGGCCAGCTGACTCGCGCTCTGATTAGTCGGGGTTTTTTGTTAATATCTCGTTAACAAAACCTCGGAGAATATTTTCGCTAAGGAAAGAGTTGTGTCAAATCACCCCACGAGTCACCCTTTGTAAGGACATATAACATTTTTGGAACACCCTGTATAGTACGATCACTTCCCGCGTAAGTCTATCATAGTTGCCACTTTAGGGTCGCGCGGTTTCCTTGACGACGAGGACACGCTGCACGAAAGAAAAATTGGACGGAGAAGCAGACGCGTGAGAGGCCCCTAAAGAACGCAAAAGTCCTTGTATCACGTCAACCATGGCATATGTTTACTATATGAACTTTGTTCATTCTTTTCAAATGTAGAATCTATCCGTCAAGTAGGTCCCACAATCCACGTATTACGGGATACCGGGTGCAGGGTGTCCCAAAATAATAGGACAATCCGAAACATGCAAATTTTTCATGCAAAAAGAAATCAACGAACGCCTCCTGCGCACGCATGCAAGCGTAAGCTACCACGCGCTCAGCAGACTCGGTGTTAAACTGCGCGGCCCGGCAGTTCCATCACTGACATTCAACTGTTAATAACTCGAGAACGAAGCATCGGATCCCAAAACGGTAAAGGAATTTTCGATTTCTTTTTGCATGAACAATTTCCATGTTTTGGATTGCCTCATTATTTTGGGACACCCTGTACATAAATATGTATATATTTTTACTTTTCATTAGTATTTAATAAAATGTTTAAAAAATATAACAAGAGTAAAATTTACTACAAAATCTTCGTATCAAAATATACACATATAACTAAACTCTTCCGATGGACACGCCATTCGAAACTCGAGTCACTGCTCGAGCATTCGGTATCCGAGGATTATTTATTTCGCTAAATCAGGCTTGGCAATTAACTGAGTTTTCCGGCCGATTTTCAGAAGCACCACCTTCTTTCTCCCGCCGTCCGTCTTTGCCCCCACGAGCGCGCCAGCTCGGGAGAAAAAAGGCGTTGCTTCTGAAAATCGGCCGAAAAGAGCAGTTAATTCCCAAGCCTGTGCGAAATAACATGAGACCACGTACACGAAGTAAGGAATCAACTAATGAAATTTTAAACAGCTTAGTTACATTAAGAAATGCAATTGTAAAAAATAATACAATTTCGAAACTAGGCATGAGTAATAGAAATATTTATACAATAAACAGTGGCAAACATAAATATACTAATTAGTTTAATTTTGATAAATTTCATTTCGTCATGTTTATAAAAACGTGGGACATTTTTTCAGGATCGGATCTACTCGCCAGAACAATGGAAAAAATTGGTATATATAAATGTCAAATAATGGTTAGTTTTGCAGTTATAAGCATTTTTATATTTCGTAAAACAGGACTTCCGTTTCCGGACGCGTGTGTGGAAGGTGATTGGAAGTGAGTGGTGTTAGCGGGTGAAGGAAAGTGTGTGGAAGTGGCGAGAGAGAGAGTGGAGAGTGTGTGTGTGGAAGGTGAGGGTGAGAAGTTTGAAGGGAAAGGGCTATTGTGAAGAGGGCTGGGGGTGAAAATAGTGAGGAAATAGGAGGGATAAGAGAAGCTTTGGAGGTTAGGTTAGGGAGAGGGGGAGAGGGGGAGAGGGGGAGAGGGGGAGAGGGGGAGAGGGGGAGAGGGGGAGAGGGGGAGAGGGGGAGAGGGGGAGAGGGGGAGAGGGGGAGAGGGGGAGAGGGGGAGAGGGGGAGAGGGGGAGAGGGGAGAGGGGGAGAGGGGGAGAGAAAAAACGGAGAGATCCCCGGAAGGGGGGAAGCTGGTGGGTAAGAAGATGGGGGAGGGGGGTGGATGGGTTGGAAAGGATGATAAGGGTGTTGGTGAGGGGGATAAGTGAGATGAAGGGGGAAATGAGGGAAATGAAGGAAGAATTGAGAGAGGAGAGGGAGGAGAGAAGAAGAGTGCAAGAGGAATGGAGAGGGGAAAGGAGGAAGTGGGAGGAGTGGATGAAGGAGGAGAGGACAAAAAGAGAGGGGTTGGAAAAAAAAGTGGAGAGGCTGAAGGAAAGGAGAAAGAGGATGAAAGAAGTGGTAGAGAAGGTAGGGAAGTGGGAAAAACAGGGAATGGGACGGGGAGGTAAAGAACTGATGGATGAAGAGCAGGTGGAGGAGTGGAGGCATAGGATCAGAAGGATGGAGGTAAAACAAGACAAAAAGGAGAGAGAGGGGAGAAGGAACAACGTGGTGATAAGGGGAATAGGGGTAGAGGGAAGGGATGTGGAGGAGGAGGTAAAGAAGCTTTGGGGCAGGATGGGGCTGGAGGAGGGAGGAATTAAGGAGGTGGCCAGGATAGGGAGAGCAGGAGGGGATGGCTTCGGGATGGTATTGGTGAAGCTCGCGGGAAGGGAAGAGAAGAGGAGGGTGATGGAGGCAAGAAAGAAAATGAAGGGTGGGAGGGAATGGATTGAGGATGATCTAACGGAGGAGGAGAGGAGGGGAAGGTGGAAAATAGAAAGAGAGGCTCAGAGTGAGAGGGAGAAGGGGAAGGTGGTGCAAATAGGATATATGAAGATGTGGGTGAATGGTAAGGTGAGAAAATGGGATGAGGTGGAGGAGAAATGGATAGAGGAGCAGGAAAACGGAGGAGGGGCGAGAGGAAGGTGGGGAGATTAGAGGGTGAGAGGGAGGTGGAAAATGTAGGGTGGCTTTCTGGAATGTGGCGGGACTAAGAAATAAGGATTGGGAGTTTTGGAAAGGACTGGAGGAATGGGAGGTGGTAGTGTTATGTGAAACGTGGGTGGAGGAACGGGATTGGGAATACGTAAGGAGTAGATTGCCAAAGGGATACGTGTGGTGGAAGTAGTGGGCGAAGCGAGAAAATAAAAAAGGGAGGGCGATGGGGGATGGTAATGGGGGTAAGAAAGGAGGTGGAAACTAGGGAACAGGAAGGAGGGGAGAAGGAAGGGATAATGGTGAAAAAGGTGTTGTTGGGGGGGGGGGGTGGAGGGTGGTAGGAGTTTATGTAAATAAAGATTTGCAGAGGAAACTGGAGGAATTGGAAGAGTAGGTAGAGGGGAGAGAAGAGGGAGTTAGGGTGGTAATAGGGGGGGGGGCTTTAACGCGAGGACAGGAAAGGAAGGGGGGCGGAGCTGGGGGGTGAAGAGGAGGGGGGTGGTTCGGAAAGAGGGTGGGAGGGGATAGAGGAATACAAGAGGAATGGAAAGAGCTGAGAGATAGGATAACGGGAGCGCTGGAGAAGGGGAGGAAGGGAGGGGAGAGGGCAGGAAAGGGGGGTGGTGGGACGGGGAGTGTCGAGAGAAAAAAAGATTAGGAAGGAGAGAGCTGAGAAGATGGAGAAAGGAGGGAGGAGAGGGGTTAGAGTATAGGGAGAAAAAAAGAGAGTATGGGAGAATGTGTGAGGAGAAGAGGAGGAGGGAGGTGGAGAGGTGGGAAAAAGAGGTGGAGGGGATCAGGACGGAAGAGCAGGTTTGGAAAGTGGTAAATAGGGAAAGGACAAAGAGGAGGAGAGTGGAGGAAGGAATAAGAATGGAAGAGTGGGAAGAGTATTTCAAGGGGTTGTTAGGAGGGGTAGAGTGGAGGGTGAGGAAAGGGGGTGAAAGAAAGGGAGGGGAGGATGAAGAGGAGGATTTAAGGATTGAGGAGGTGAGGAGGGTGGTAAGGAGTTTGAAGGAGGGTAAGGCGGGAGGGGGGGGGCGGCATACCCAACGAGGCTTGGAAGTACCGGGGGGGAAGAGATAGAGGAATGGCTGTGGGATATATGCAGAAGGGTATGGAGGGGGGAAGGGTGGGTTGAAGAGTGGAGGGAAGGAGTGGTAGTGCCGGTGTTGAAGAAAGGGAGTGGGAAAAACGTGGAGGACTATATGGGCATTACGTTGACGCAGGACGGCGTATAAAATTTATGCGTCGGTGCTGGCGGAGAAACTGAGGGAAGAGGTGGAGGGAAAAGGGCTACTACCACCGAGTCAGGCCGGCTTCAGGAAGGGAAGGGGAACAATTGACAATGTGTATGCGTTGAACTACCTAATAAATAGGCAGGTCAACAGGAAGGGGAAGAAAATGATAATTTTCTTTATAGACCTGAAGGCGGCCTTTGACTCGGTGGATAGGGAGGTACTAGTAAAGGCGATGAGGAAGAGAGGGGTGAGGGAGGGGTTAGTTAAAAGGTGTGAGGAGGTGTTGAAGGAAACGGTATGTAGGGTGAGAGTAGGAGAAGAAGAAGGGACGGTGTTCTGAACGGCTAGAGGAGTGAGGCAGGGGTGCCCACTTAGTCCGAGTATGTTCACCCTGCTGTTAGCGGATTTAGACGAAGAGCTGGAAAAAGGAGGATGGGGTGGGGTGAGATTGGGGGGGGGGGAAGAAGGTATATACCCTGGCGTATGCAGACGATATCGCGGTGATGGCGGAGGATGAGGAAGGGATGAAGGGGATGTTAGGAAAGTTGGAAAAGTATATGGATGGGAAGGGGTTACAGTTGAATGTGGAGAAATCGAAAGTGATGAGGTGCAGGAGGGGAGGAGGTAGATGGAAAAAGGTGGGTTGGAGGTGGAACGGGAAGGAGCTGGCGGAGGTGAGAGAATATAAATATCTGGGATATACAGTGATGGGAAATGGAGGGCAAGAGGCTCATGTAAGAGAGAGAGTGAGGAAGGCAGCGACTGTGATGGGGCAGGTGTGGGGGATTGGCAAGAGGAGATTTGGAAAGGATTGGGGAAAAAGAGTGTGGATTTTTGATAGGTTGGTGTGGGCAACGATAAGCTATGGGATGGAAATTTGGGGCTGGAAAAGTAGGGAGAGGGTGGAGGGGTTGCAGGACAGGTTTTTGAGATGGGTTTTGGGGGTTGAATGGTGTACGCCGGGATATTTGGTTAGGGAAGAGTTGCAGCGGGAGATGTTGAAGGGAAGGGCGGGGATGAGGGCGTGGGAGTATGAGAGAAAGTTGGAGGAGGGGCAAGGAGGGGAGGTGGCAAGGATGTGTTGGGAGGAGATTAAAGGGCGGGCAAGGAGAGGGAGGGTCCTGGGGGGTGGGAAGAGGAGAGGAAGGGGTTTTATGAGGAGAGGGGATGGACAGTGGAGGAAGTGGAAAGGATGAGGGGTGGGGGAGAAATGAGGGGGGAAGAGCTAGTAAGGGTGGAGAAGAGGTTGCAGGAGGGGGATAGGTGGGAAAGGATTAGGGAAGCTAGTTATAATAGATGGTATGTGATGTTAAAGGGGGTGGGGGTTCCTGGATACTTAAAGAAGGGGTGGGGGGAAAGCAGATGGAGGAGGGGGGCTAGATTCAGGTTGGGGAGTGGGATGAGGGGGGGGGGGAGATATTGGGAGGATGAGGAGAAAAGGAGATGTAGGGTTTGCGGGTGGGGGGAGGAAACATGGGAACATATATATGGGAGGAATGTACGGGGTGGGGAGAGGGAAGGGGTTGGCAGGAGATGGTGGGGGAAGTGCTGGGAGATGATGGAGAGGGGGAAAGGTGGATGAGGAGGGTGAAAGAGTGGAGGGGGGTAAAAGATGGAGGTATGAATGGGTAAGGAATGGGAGTGAGAGGAGGCGTGCGGAAGCGGGGGTCCGGAGGGGGGAGCGGGAGGAGCGGGCGCGGCGGTGGCGAGCGAGCGAGCGGGCGGATAGTTGTAAGGATTAGATGTAAGGAGTAGTTGTAAGGAATAGATTTAAGGCTGCGGGTAGTAGGATAAGCGAGAGAAGAGAGGAGGAGAAATGAGAATTGTAATCCCCAAAGGGACACAATAAAGTATATATATATATATATATTTCGTAAAACATGGGGCCGAAACACCTATTAAAGTCGCATTTAACGAAGCCGAGAACAAATACGAAACGATAATCAATATATCGATATATATAGTATATATAATATTCATATATATATTCATATATATATATATATATACAGGGTGTCCCAAAAATGTCGGACTTCCTTGAAAGGGGTTACTCAGGGGGTGATTTGAAACAACTTTTTCCTTAGCGAAAATATTGTCCGAAGCTTCGTTAAGGAGATATTAAGCAAAAACCCCGACCAATCAGAGCGCGCGCCTTCCGCCTGAGGTCCCGCGGTAGCGTTGGCTACGAGGTAGGCGACCGCGCTTGTGCTACGAACGTACGAACAAGCAAGTCGGCATGCATCGAAGGAAACCGCGTTACACATTTTTTTTTAAAGCAGAATCTTAAATAAGAATAATTTGAAGTGAGAGGACAAGAAGTACGTAAATTTCGTTTTTAAATAAGGCATAACCGAAAAGCTAACGTAACAGAAAATGTACGACAAGTGATCGTAATTCGTTATTGAGGTAAAAATCCGTAGTTTAAGAACGGCCAACACAACTAAATTTAAAAAATAATATTAGGTGTATGAATAAAATCTTTCCGACTGGAATTTCTATCGCGGTGGTATTCAGAAGCTGCCAGAAAAATGGCAAAAGGTAATGAACAATAATGGAAATTATTGCGATGATCGAGTTGTTTTCATATTTTTTAAATCGAACTGTTATTGTACCCTAAAATCGGAAAGAATTTATTTCTACACCTAATAATCACCATTAAATTAAACAAAACTCACCCTTTCGGACATTCCTTTCCTTGCTTTCCTTCCCTTTCCGGAAACCTGGCCACTGTACCGATCCTGGTCATCGGCGTCCAGTGCTCAGCTGATCGCAGGGTCAATGTACCGAATATTCACTTCACTGCACGGCTACTAACACTGATCACTGAACCGATCCTGGTCATCGATGGACGAGCCCAGTGCACAGCTGGTTTCAGGTACACGACACCATCCAAGGTTAATGTGCCGAATATTCACTTCACTGCACGGCTACTAACACTGATCACTGAATTTATTTATCACGGAACGTGTCGTTCCTACGTTATAAAAATTGGTGGCCCCGAAAGGGGCCGATTGTGTATCAATTGAGCCAGTGCTCGAAGTGCCCGCCCTCCGCGTCTATGCACGCCTCGGCACGTGTGATCAGCTGGCTCTGCACGGCCCGCAATGTTTGCGGCGTGATATTGGCCACCGCACCGTGAATACGCGCCACAATGTCGTCCAGCGAATCCACTGGCTGACGGTACACCTCATCCTGAAATGATTGTTGTGCAACAAATACAAAACGTAAGTAAAAACAGAATACAGTACTCCCTCGCCGAAGGGTCGGTTTGGCGTACACGATCTGGACTTTTCGCTATTCCCACCACTTCTGTCTCACTCTTGTCCGGCGAAGGTGAGAGCGAGTGACGACGGTAGGAGCAGACGACGCGTTGATGTTTTGTCTCGCTCCCTCCTTCTGACGCCTGTCACTCCGTCCTTTGCGTGCGCGACGGTCGGAGACGAAATCATCGTAGAGACGAAAACGGCTTCCGCGAAAGTTGACGCAGGCCCGGCTCAAGTCATTTTTGCGCCCAAGACGAACTTGTCAAATTGCGCCCTTATAATACATTCATTTGAGATTATTTGTGACTTTACTGTGAAAAATTAGGCAATTGCCTAGGGCATAAGATTGACAGGGGGCGCAAAATGGTCTTTTCATTGTTGACATTGTTGAAAATAAACTTTTAAATGAAATACTACAAATTGTACTGCAACTGTTTTAAACCACGAATAAAAATTCAAAGTAAGGTCATCAATAATATCAAATAAATGTATTATAATAAAGGGCTCAATTGGACAAGTTCGCCTACGGCGCAAAAAAGGCTCGTGCCGTGCCTGGCTATCTGACCGTGGCGCGCATGCGTCGAGCAGTCACGATTTCGTCTGAGCGCTCGCGCCCGCCGCGCACGCCAAACTTTCCATCTCGCTTCCCCCTTCGGCCAGAAAGAAGGGAGAAACGAACACTCAGAATTAGGGCTCCGTTCACGATACGGGCTCAACGCCGGTCCCGACCAGCGAGCCCTCAGCGAGGAAATACTGTACCCATAAAAAAGTAAGAGCAATAATGAAATTACCTTCAGGTAGCCCCAGAAGAAAAAATCCAGCGGGGTCATATCCGGTGACCGTGGGGGCCACGCAACAGGACCGCCGCGGCCGATCCACCTGTCCTGGAAGGTTTCGTCAAGGTAATCGCGGGCAATTGTGGCGTAGTGAGGTCCAGCCCCGTCTTGCTGATAGACCATGTTCTGTCGGATATCATCTGGAATATGGTTCATGAGATCCGGCAGAACATGTTCTAAAAACACTTTATACGCTGGGCCGTCCATCCTGTCCGGCAGCATGTACGGCCCAACGATAAACTCACCACAAATGCCGGCCCATACATTAATCGACCAACGGACTTGTGCTGCGCGTGTCCGAAGCGCTAGTGGATTCTCGTCGCTCCACACGTGCCGATTGTGGGAATTGAAGCACCCTTCCCTATTGAAGAGTGCTTCATCCGTCCACAATATGTACTTGCAGAACGACGGATTCCGCTGCACTTCTCCCAACAGCCACACTGAATACTCAACCCGCTGGTCGCCATCCCCGGGGTGCAAATGTTGCACCCGTACATAGCTGTACGGATGCAACATGTTTTCCTGCAGGGTTCGGTGTACCGCCATTCTGCTGACACTAGAAGAAAATGCAGAAACATCCTTTATTAGATAACATTAGTTTTCCTTAATTAATACTTTCTGCAGTTATCTTGTACTGTGACTTACTCTAGGCGGCGGCTCAAGTCGCGGACACTGACGGTCGGGTCCTCGTCTATGGCACGCAAGACGTTTTCCTGTACCGCGACGTTCCGCGCGGCTCTGGGTCGACCGATGTCGCTGCCTCGCGGCATCAGCGACCCCGTCGAGTACAATCTAGACGCTAAGCGTCTAATCGTACCCACGCTTGGGGTTTCGATGTGCGGGTATTCCCGTGCCAATGCTCGCACAGTAGCCCCTGCATCCCCGTTGTTCCGGGCGTACACCCAGAACATCGCGTAGTATTCTTGAGCGGTGTACATTTCTGGACGAGATTTCTACGTTTCGACTCGTGGCTGTGCAGTCCGCTGCTGTGACGATTGGTCGAGTTGACGATCGTCAAAACGAGTTGCCACATACATTGTTGCACCGCGCGACGAAGAGATCGAACGAAACACATCGAGACCGAGTGGGATAGAGCGATCTGACCGACGATCGTCAAAACAAAACAATAGCGTAGGCTACAGATCGCTCTCGCCCGAGACCGTCAGCCACGAGTCGAAACGTAGAAATCTCGTCCAGAAATGTACACCGCTCAAGAATACTACGCGATGTTCTGGGTGTACGCCCGGAACAACGGGGATGCAGGGGCTACTGTGCGAGCATTGGCACGGGAATACCCGCACATCGAAACCCCAAGCGTGGGTACGATTAGACGCTTAGCGTCTAGATTGTACTCGACGGGGTCGCTGATGCCGCGAGGCAGCGACATCGGTCGACCCAGAGCCGCGCGGAACGTCGCGGTACAGGAAAACGTCTTGCGTGCCATAGACGAGGACCCGACCGTCAGTGTCCGCGACTTGAGCCGCCGCCTAGAGTAAGTCACAGTACAAGATAACTGCAGAAAGTATTAATTAAGGAAAACTAATGTTATCTAATAAAGGATGTTTCTGCATTTTCTTCTAGTGTCAGCAGAATGGCGGTACACCGAACCCTGCAGGAAAACATGTTGCATCCGTACAGCTATGTACGGGTGCAACATTTGCACCCCGGGGATGGCGACCAGCGGGTTGAGTATTCAGTGTGGCTGTTGGGAGAAGTGCAGCGGAATCCGTCGTTCTGCAAGTACATATTGTGGACGGATGAAGCACTCTTCAATAGGGAAGGGTGCTTCAATTCCCACAATCGGCACGTGTGGAGCGACGAGAATCCACTAGCGCTTCGGACACGCGCAGCACAAGTCCGTTGGTCGATTAATGTATGGGCCGGCATTTGTGGTGAGTTTATCGTTGGGCCGTACATGCTGCCGGACAGGATGGACGGCCCAGCGTATAAAGTGTTTTTAGAACATGTTCTGCCGGATCTCATGAACCATATTCCAGATGATATCCGACAGAACATGGTCTATCAGCAAGACGGGGCTGGACCTCACTACGCCACAATTGCCCGCGATTACCTTGACGAAACCTTCCAGGACAGGTGGATCGGCCGCGGCGGTCCTGTTGCGTGGCCCCCACGGTCACCGGATATGACCCCGCTGGATTTTTTCTTCTGGGGCTACCTGAAGGTAATTTCATTATTGCTCTTACTTTTTTATGGGTACAGTATTTCCTCGCTGAGGGCTCGCTGGTCGGGACCGGCGTTGAGCCCGTATCGTGAACGGAGCCCTAATTCTGAGTGTTCGTTTCTCCCTTCTTTCTGGCCGAAGGGGGAAGCGAGATGGAAAGTTTGGCGTGCGCGGCGGGCGCGAGCGCTCAGACGAAATCGTGACTGCTCGACGCATGCGCGCCACGGTCAGATAGCCAGGCACGGCACGAGCCTTTTTTGCGCCGTAGGCGAACTTGTCCAATTGAGCCCTTTATTATAATACATTTATTTGATATTATTGATGACCTTACTTTGAATTTTTATTCGTGGTTTAAAACAGTTGCAGTACAATTTGTAGTATTTCATTTAAAAGTTTATTTTCAACAATGTCAACAATGAAAAGACCATTTTGCGCCCCCTGTCAATCTTATGCCCTAGGCAATTGCCTAATTTTTCACAGTAAAGTCACAAATAATCTCAAATGAATGTATTATAAGGGCGCAATTTGACAAGTTCGTCTTGGGCGCAAAAATGACTTGAGCCGGGCCTGCGTCAACTTTCGCGGAAGCCGTTTTCGTCTCTACGATGATTTCGTCTCCGACCGTCGCGCACGCAAAGGACGGAGTGACAGGCGTCAGAAGGAGGGAGCGAGACAAAACATCAACGCGTCGTCTGCTCCTACCGTCGTCACTCGCTCTCACCTTCGCCGGACAAGAGTGAGACAGAAGTGGTGGGAATAGCGAAAAGTCCAGATCGTGTACGCCAAACCGACCCTTCGGCGAGGGAGTACTGTATTCTGTTTTTACTTACGTTTTGTATTTGTTGCACAACAATCATTTCAGGATGAGGTGTACCGTCAGCCAGTGGATTCGCTGGACGACATTGTGGCGCGTATTCACGGTGCGGTGGCCAATATCACGCCGCAAACATTGCGGGCCGTGCAGAGCCAGCTGATCACACGTGCCGAGGCGTGCATAGACGCGGAGGGCGGGCACTTCGAGCACTGGCTCAATTGATACACAATCGGCCCCTTTCGGGGCCACCAATTTTTATAACGTAGGAACGACACGTTCCGTGATAAATAAATTCAGTGATCAGTGTTAGTAGCCGTGCAGTGAAGTGAATATTCGGCACATTAACCTTGGATGGTGTCGTGTACCTGAAACCAGCTGTGCACTGGGCTCGTCCATCGATGACCAGGATCGGTTCAGTGATCAGTGTTAGTAGCCGTGCAGTGAAGTGAATATTCGGTACATTGACCCTGCGATCAGCTGAGCACTGGACGCCGATGACCAGGATCGGTACAGTGGCCAGGTTTCCGGAAAGGGAAGGAAAGCAAGGAAAGGAATGTCCGAAAGGGTGAGTTTTGTTTAATTTAATGGTGATTATTAGGTGTAGAAATAAATTCTTTCCGATTTTAGGGTACAATAACAGTTCGATTTAAAAAATATGAAAACAACTCGATCATCGCAATAATTTCCATTATTGTTCATTACCTTTTGCCATTTTTCTGGCAGCTTCTGAATACCACCGCGATAGAAATTCCAGTCGGAAAGATTTTATTCATACACCTAATATTATTTTTTAAATTTAGTTGTGTTGGCCGTTCTTAAACTACGGATTTTTACCTCAATAACGAATTACGATCACTTGTCGTACATTTTCTGTTACGTTAGCTTTTCGGTTATGCCTTATTTAAAAACGAAATTTACGTACTTCTTGTCCTCTCACTTCAAATTATTCTTATTTAAGATTCTGCTTTAAAAAAAAATGTGTAACGCGGTTTCCTTCGATGCATGCCGACTTGCTTGTTCGTACGTTCGTAGCACAAGCGCGGTCGCCTACCTCGTAGCCAACGCTACCGCGGGACCTCAGGCGGAAGGCGCGCGCTCTGATTGGTCGGGGTTTTTGCTTAATATCTCCTTAACGAAGCTTCGGACAATATTTTCGCTAAGGAAAAAGTTGTTTCAAATCACCCCCTGAGTAACCCCTTTCAAGGAAGTCCGACATTTTTGGGACACCCTGTATATAGTATATTAGGCCAACTGACGAACGCGCCTGTCAACCGGTTGCTCTTTAATAGGAATTCCGGGCCGGTATTTTACAAAACATTATCGGACATATGCATATACCAACTTTTTTTTATTATTTTGGCGAGTAGAACCGATCTTGAAAAAATGTCCCACATTTTTATAAACACTCTATATAAAGAGAAAATCGTGTTAAGGTATTAGAATATTTGTTCCTACATGTTTCAATGCATTTAACAAGTTCACTTCAGAAATATGTTTTTGATATAATATTAAAATATAAGAATAAGTACACGTATAAGAACACGTGGAAAGTACGTTTGTTACTTTTTTATCACTTACCAGGTTCAGAAACTACGTAGCTGACGTAACAGCTGCCATCCTTCCGATCTTTGAACTGTATTTGGGCTTTACTAGGTCCTTCGACAGAAATGGCTAGAGTACCTGCGCCAGCTTCCCTGGTCCAGATATTGAACTCGCACGATTCGCCCTGTTCTCCTCGTTCTAGACCAGGACCGCCGGCGTGAACCCTATGCGCCCCACCATCTCGCAAAGGACCAACAGTAAATTGGAACGGCGATCCGGGTATGTGCATCTCCTTATAACGAACAGACACTGTATGCACTCCAAGCTCCTTGGGTACAAACGCAACCGCGTACAAACCATCTTCGACTTCCTTAATCTCCGCATCCTCGGTTACGCCTCCCGGAGAAGTAACTGTTGCAGTGAGGTCGAACGATGTGATCCCAGGCATTTTGAATGTAAGTTTACACTGGCTGCCAACTTCTGTGATGGGCACAGCTTCCCTTTGCCTCTGAATTTTCTCTCTCTGACGATTGCTACCCTCCCCAGTCACTCTCACGGTGAAAGGCGAGCCTTCTACATGATGGTCAGCGAATTTCAGATTCATAATGTAATAACCTGGCTCCGTTGGTTTGTAGGAAATATTAAGCGTTCCATCTTCGTTATCTTTGCACTGGATTTCTGTTTTACTGGGACCTTCCATTGATAATGAGAGACCACCAAAACCAGCGGTCCTCGTGTCGATGGAGAAAGTATTCTCCACGTGTGTCTTTCCTTCCTTCAGGCCCGCGCCAGATACTTTGACTTTCTTTGCGTCGCCAACCTCGCGATCCTTTACGTCAATTTTGAATGGCGAATTGGGGATATGAGTACCCAGCTTCTTCACGGCTACAGTATGCTCGCCAGCTTCTCGAGGCGTGAAGGAGACGCACATATTGCCATTGGGCAACATTTTCAAGAAACAGGGCTCCTCAAGGCCGCTTGGTGCCGTGATAGACGCATTTAATGATCTTACGTCGGAATCGGTAACTTTGCCAGGTAATTGAACTTCGCTGGAAGAGCCGACTGATATTTGATTCCGTTTACGACCTTCACCTAATAAACATTACAACAAAGCTTCTATTATAGGATTATAAATATTCAAGCATCATACGCAATAGGTTTGGTAAAATAGTATTTCAAATAGGTTAGATTTTCTTGAGCGACCGCTTCTTAAGAAAAATTGTGTCGAGCACGCTTTTGACTTTGAATATATGTATGCTGACACTAATCAAAATTTGAGTTCCTTCACTTTATTAGATCGTCATGCTGGCAAAGGCGAGCTTTTCTCTATGAAGATAAGTCTACATATGATCTCAATCGGATTACTTTTAACCCTCAAACACCACACTGGGTCACCGAGACCCAGGCCGTTTGGAAGATTCGTGGCCACTACTAAACGGTAAGTGGTGGGAAGCTGTTGTGGCGGGGAAAAAACTTTGGGACCCCTACTCCGGATTCCGCACCGTGAGACCCCTAATTTACATGAAGAAGCCGAGTGACATCGTGAAAAAGGTAATCTATGGGTCGCGCAGACTCAGTGTGGTGTCCACGCCAGTATTTTCGGAAAAGTCGAGTTAACAGTTGCTATAGAACATTATTGTTTGTGCACTGATTTGTTGTTCCGACAGTATTTCTACGCTGTGTAAAGTAGAACATATACTTTTCAATCGGTAGAAAGTGTTTAGAATGCGTTCGGCCGATGTGTAGGGAATATGTGGCGAAAATATGTTGCGACTGCTCTTAGTGTAAATGAATGATTTCATAGTGATTTATATTGTTTTTATGAAATAAATTATTATTCTAACCATTTCATTGTATAATTTCACAGAGAACATTCGTTCGAAAGAAGTAAAAAATCACTCGACTTCACCTCTCGAAATAATTATATTGTCTGGAACCAATCATAATGACATATACATTTTCGTGAAGTATGACTCACAACCTTTCAATTGATGTGTAATAAAATCTCTGTACCTCTTTTGCGAAAAAACTGCGATTAAAAGTAGAAAAAAACGGAACTTTCAGAACACGGACGTCTTTTTTCAAAATATCTTGAGCATCAAAAGATTGTTGACGAAACTATCGATATGTTCCATTTCCTTGTTGTCTAACGAATTCAATAAAAAAAAATGTTTAAATCGGTGCAGCAAATCCTGATATATAGAGGAAAGAAAATTCTGGGTCACGTGGACCCAGTGTGGTAGAAGCGTTAGGAAAATATAGTGTGGTGTTTCAGGGTTATATTATGCATGATTTGAATCTCATGAATTTCGGAGACGAATTGTACATTGTACAGTGTGTTTGGCTACTGCTGGGAAAAAATTTAAGGGGTGATTCTAGACATCAAAATAAGACGAAAATCTGTTAGTTATAGGTAAGCGTTTAAAGATATGCCTAAAATCAGGCAATCCGCGTGCAGCGGTGCACGCGGTACAAGTCAGGCAAGGGGTGCATCAGTGGTACTCTATTTGCCGCGTGTTTTAGTAGAACATAGATTTATATGAAGCAGTTCACACGGGACGCAAATTTTTGTAGCTATTAGGCGGCATGTTTGCGTCCGTTTTGACGAACGCACGTATTGCTTCACCACGAATGAACGGCAAACTGCCGCAATCCGCTCATCTGTATCGGACCTAAATCCCTCGTGTTATGTTTATTGCGCATATTTTCAACAATTAATACCTCGGACACGAATCCTGACACGCAATTCCGTTTTTCTTGACTTTTGTCTGATTTTGCCATGTAGAATCACCCTTTAATGTTTCTGACGCGAGTTGCCGAACACCCTGTATTCAAGGTGGAAATTCCTATTAGTCCAGCTTGTATATACAGGGTGTTCCTCTACCTATGGTCAATACTCTAAGGCAGGCCTGCCCTATCGGGTGCAAATACCTCCTGAATTTCTGGGACCCGGGTAACATCCGAGCGCGGGACTGTTCCATTGCTACCCGTTGCGAAATTTGTGAGAGAACTGCATGGTGGTACGAGCCTGCATGGACGGCCGCACACTCATGCAGTTCTCCCGCAACCCATGCTGTGGTTAGCAACGTAACCAGTCCCGCGCTCGGCTGTTGCCCGGGTCCCAGAACTTCAGGAGGTATTTGCACCCGTTGGGGCAGGCCTGCTCTAAGGGGTGATTATACAGGCAAAAATAAGACGAAAATCAAGAGTGACGAAATTGCGATAAACGCTTTGTTTTCGAGAAAATTGACTTCGAATTTCACCTAAATGCACGTGCATCGTAGGCGCTTGAGGGGCACGCGGAGGTGTGCGGAACGCGTCAGCTGGTCGTAGAATGCATTTAGGTGAAATTCAAAGGCAATTTTCTCGAAAACGAAGCGTTTATCGCAATTTCGTCACCCTTGATTTTCGTCTTATTTTTGCCTGTATAATCACACCCTAGAATATTGACCATAGGTAGAGGAACACCCTGTATATTATTACTAATCCTTGTTATTAATCATTGTAAATTGTACCATATTTATGTCTATATGTATTAGTTATGTCTTCAGTTAAATATGTGTGGGATCAGGAACCCCCATAACATAAGAGGCGGATACGGAAGAAGGAGGATGGGGAGTCGGCGGTAGCCGAGGTGGTTAAGGCGGCTAGCCAGCGCGCAAATCTAGAGATCGCGGGTTCGAGTCCCGCTGAGGCGACTTCCTTTTTTCCGTGATCCTATCTAGAGACGCGGTAGCGTCTCGACGCCAAGTACAGAAAAGACACCCTGTATATGTCGACTGTCGCTACCGCTATCATTTACTCGTCGCCGGGCTATTCCAACCTAACCTGAAACTTATTTCATTAATATCTCATGACGCCTGCAATATTTTCTAAATTTAAAGGCATTTTTCTTATGTAAACCGCATATAAGCTTTCGAATAAGACCAAATTTCAATAAAATCTGTCCACGCATGACAGAGATATCATAATATCGTCTCATGGATCTGTCAGAAATGGTAAGATTTTTCTTCTGATTCTCCTTCAACCAAATTTTTGTCGACATAATACGTATATACGCGTTACACGCACACCTTCGCCCAAAAGAAACTAGTGTATGTTTCGTCCGTCGACTCTCGGGATCATTCCGTACTATTTTATAACCTACCAAGTGTCAATCCGTCATAACCTGCCAAGTGTCAAATAAGGTAAGTTGTCCAAATTTGAAATGTCACGAGTTTTTACACTACATGGGAGACTGAATTATTGTCTCAATTAACAAGGTGGGTCGCCAAATTTTTTTAATAGATTTTTTATTTATGTAGAGTCGCAGACTTGGAAGTTGTCCGGAGAAGGTTCGACAGAGAAGCATCTTCTTTCGCATAAGTTTCTGGAAATTTGTACCATGCATGTACAAAATATATATTATAACAAATTGCATTGCATTTAAATTGACAGATATTTTTATTATACCAGCAAATTATTTTTAATTTAGAGTTTTTATGTAAAGCTTATAGAAATGAAGGGGACGCACAGGACTTAGATAAAAATGAAGGGGACGCACAGGCTTGGATAGAACTGAAGGGAACGCACAGGACTTGGATAAAAATGAAGGGGACGCACAGGCTTGGAGGTTGTCCGGAGAAGATTAGATAGATAGACAGAGCGTCTTGTTTCGCACAAGTTTCTGGAAATTTGTCAAATAAGGTAAATCTACAAAATTTGTCAAACAACGTAGCATTAAGAATTATTAAGAAAATAGATTATGGTGGACTGCTTGCAATGTAGAGCAAGTCACATTAGTGAAGAAAGTACGCTGAAAACACATCTCCCTTGATGCTTTTCAATCTTTTGTGAAAGACATTTGTAATTCAATCTTTTGTGAAAGACATTCGTAATACTTTAACCATACGCTCTCACCTCCTTTAGACACATTATGCAGTCTCTACAATTTCTATAGCAAAAGGCCACCCTATTTCTATATTTCTATATAAATTCTACGTTAAGTCGTATAATTAAAAAAAATGTGGCTTTCATATATTTACAGATAATCGAAGCAGAAGATGATGTAGTGTGATCTACGTCAGGCTATGTACTGCTATGTACACACAAATTTGAAGGTAGGGTTTTGCACACGCAATTATTCATTCAATGATCTTGACAAATAAGCACGTGTGATAATTTATAAATAATTAGTAAATGTGTTCTATTTCAGTTAACGATGCCGACGAAGAGAAAGTAACCCGCTGCACGAGCAAATGTAATAAGCACCCATAAAAAACTTTCAAAAAGTAAAAAAATTACGCCAAGTACATGAATTATCTTTGTAAAAGAAGTGAGATCCCCATAAAAAACTTTCAAAAAGTAAAAAAATTACGCCAAGTACATGAATTATCTTTGTAAAAAGAAGTGAGATCCCCATAAAAAACTTTCAAAAAGTAAAAAAATTACGCCAAGCACATGAATTATCTTTGTAAAAAGAAGTGAGATCCCCATAAAAAACTTTCAAAAAGTAAAAAAATTACGCCAAGTACATGAATTATCTTTGTAAAAAGAAGTGAGATCCCCATAAAAAACTTTCAAAAAGTAAAAAAATTACGCCAAGTACATGAAACAAATAAATCACAAAAAATAAAAGATATTAATATAAATCCCCCAAAAAATAAGAGAAAATATACAATATAAAAAAAATGTGAAATCAAAATGAGCTGCAAGTACATAAAGGTGCTTTCCAACTGCCCTTAAGATTACACAACTACATAGACACAGCTAAAATGCTGTGTTCATACATTCCATTACTCATATCGCGGACATTTTAATTATCCCATCAAAAAGAATCCCAATTAAAAACTTTGTCGTAAATTAATTAATTAGTAGCTTTACAAAATTAATATACAAAATTGCGCCAATTATAACAATGGCTATTTATAAAAAGAAAAAATGTATTAAATAATAATAAGCAGATATATTTTTATAGAAATAAATATTTCAATACCAATAAATATTTTATTCAAAATACTTGGCGCTGCGAAACCGAAAAAATGTTATTTGTCTTATTAATAGTAAATTAATTAATAATTTACAATAACTCACTTACAATCTAAAATACATAAGCATATACATATTAGAAACGCAGTATATATTTATTTCTAATATCATACGTAGCATATGCACACGCACACATACACACATTCACGAATGCACGCACAAGAAAGAAAGAAAAAGATTAATGCAATTTATACATATACATTCAGTTTAGCAACACCAATGCGGTGAGCAGCGCCAAGTATTTTGAATAAAATATTTATTGGTATAGAAATATTTATTTCTATAAAAATATATCTGCTTATTATTATTTAATACATTTTTTCTTTTTATAAATAGCCATTGTTATAATTGGCGCAATTTTGTATATTAATTTTGTAAAGCTACTAATTAATTAATTTACGACAATGTTTTTAATTGGGATTCTTTTTGATGGGATAATTAAAATGTCCGCGATATGAGTAATGGAATGTATGAACACAGCATTTTAGCTGTGTCTATGTAGTTGTGTAATCTTAAGGGCAGTTGGAAAGCACCTTTATGTACTTGCAGCTCATTTTGATTTCACATTTTTTTTATATTGTATATTTTCTTCTATTTTTGGGGGGATTTATATTATTATCTTCTATTTTTTGTGATATATATTTTCTTCTATTTTTTTTGTGATTTATGTATTACACAATGAATAAAAAAGTAAACGTAAACTAGTTAAAACTAACTATGTAGTGTGTAGGTATATAGTGAACACGGACAATTCAAATTTTTCCGTTGTAAGTAGACGGTACACGTGAAACGGACGGCGAAAACGAGTCCCTAGCGTCGTGACTTTAGCGCTACATTAACACAGGTATTGCTATTATAGAAAAACCGTGCGTTCGACGCCGAAAATCAATCGTATTGAACGGATCTAGATTCAAGAATTAATATAAAGAATAGCTTCTTCGCAAGACACCTAGCAGCAATTCGTGTCCCAGAGGAAGTCGGTATTCGCTTAGAAACATCGAACGAAGTACGCTAAAGCAGCTGCGGGTAGTAGCAGTAGGTCCTCCCTCTTGACGTCTTAGCCCATATTCCCAAAGGAGAAGAAAATCGCGCCTTCGCAGACATCGCTATGTTCTCCGATCCCAAGTCTTCGCATTTTTCGACAGAAAAGAAAAAGAAATCCGTGCCTTCGCGGACGTCGGTAGGTATCTATCTCTTCCCTTGCTCCCTATTTCCATACGGCCCACTACTACCGGAACATTTCTCGCACTCGTTTCGCCATCCGTTCCGGAAAATTACGTTCTACCACTCGCAATAATTGCATCGCGGAAAGTCGCGACACCACCGTCCGTGCAATTACTTTTAATTATCTTTTTGTATCTATACGAAAAGTATAATCGTTACCACTGTGCCTAATTTGAATTATAATGATGAGTGTACATACCTGTAATTTTAGCGATATAAGGGCTGCCCCTAATATGCTTGTCACCAAACTTGACGGAAATTTTATGTTCTCCTGGGGCAGTTGGCAAGTAAGAAACTGACACGGTTCCATCTTTGTTGTTATGACATGAGATTTCAGCTTTGCTAGGTCCCTCGACTGCTAACGAGAGACCACCCGCTCCTGCTCCTTTCGTGGAAATGGTGAAATTCCCGGGTTCACCGCAAACACCATGTATTAAACCTGGTCCGTACGCCGTGACATAACCACTTGCCAATGAATCCACATGGAACTTAAACGGTGAACCTAATCAAATGATAACAAATTATTTGGTATTTTTTGTTATTTGCAAAATGGGGATAGAGCAGATATTTCGTATAACTACACTGTGAGTTTTAAACCCTGTGCATACATATGGGTGTGCAGAAGTTCCCGCATGGATAGATATTTTCACTTTATCTTCGGAAAGCAAACGTTAAACGAATTTTAATTAATATTCAGTATGAAGGTATCGAATATAAAGAAAAAAAACATAACAAATAGAAGCGTTTTATTGTTTTTTCTGCGTATAATACTTGCTTATAAGGTTGCTAAGGTAGCGTGATCAAAGGGTTACATTCCCCTTGTTTTAAAAGAGAAATTGATATTATACCTGACAATGGAATACTACATCTAACATATGTTAAATCACGCATTATTATTAGTATTTTCTAACCATCCATTTTCCAGCAATAATGGCTACAGAAATGCATACTCAGTAGGGTGGAACGAAATATAGGGACAAAATATTTTTTTATTATTCATGACATCTAATAGTCGGGAAAAGTTGCCTTTTACAATGTTATTTAAGCTGTGAAAGTTTGATCTTGATCAACGAATTTTTTGAGGTGCCGCGCCGCAAGCCATTCAAAAATTCATTTTCACTGATTGTGTGACTTTTGAATGGCTTGTGGCACCTCACTTAATTTGTTGAACAAGATCAAATTTTCACAGCTTAAATAACATTATAAAATGCAACTTTTGCCCACTATTAGAAGTCATGAATAATAAAAAAATATTTTGCCCCTATATTTCGTTCCACCCTAATACTCAGGGATGCAGAAGGGTGTCACTTAAACGCATAAAGTTAAAAAAATCCTATTCTATTCTTCTCTTACAATTTTCCATAAGGACCGCATCAATTTTGAAGGATATTGTTTTAGCTTTCTCCCAAAACTGATCGGGGGTTCATAGTTTTGATGATTGAAGTGGTCAATTTAATTAATATTTTAAAACACAACCCTTGTCTAACTAAGTTTTAAGTGTCTTTCAGATTCTTATTGTGTTGGAACATTCTTAGTATAGATTTCAGCGTAGATTCCTTTCTACGCTGACTAAGAGATATTTGTCTCAAATATCATTTTACATAAGACTCTCTATAGTATAAAGGCAAGCCGAATAGACCACCCGATTTGAAAGTTGATACCGGCCAGTCCCGAACCAGTTTCACTTTAGGAGACAGAACTGTATGTGTCTTCGCATATGTATGTGTCATAGCAAGGACCGGCTCTTTCACTGTGTGTGATTCAAATTTACTGCCCGTACTGTAAGGTGGCCTTTATTTTTCGACCTTCAAAGTTTTTCAGCCTCACCCTCAGTATGATTCCAATCCATAAAAAATAATATGTGTATAAGAGAGATTCAACTGGATAATCGAGAAATTTGTCCCAAGAATTCTGAAGTTTTAAATGGAAAATTCCGTAAGCGAGGATCCGTCGCTACTGCAAGTCCAATAAAGTATAAGCCACTCGATAATCCCTACAACTATGGGTCTGTTCCGATTCGCGCATTATGTGCATAGACCACAGAAAAAACCGTTCCGTTTCAGTCTATGCGTGCATTGGTGGCGTTGGTGGCACATAGGATTCTCTAGAATTCTCCCACTTCTAGCGCATGAAGCATGCAGTTCACGCGCGCATGCGTATTTGTCTCTTTACGTACGGTTTGAAAAACATACACCAAATTATGTGGTCCCTTCCTCGAAGTGACAGAAAATATAACCTACATATTTGCTACATGACAATAAATGTTTATTGGATACTTCGTTCTTTTGCGCTACATTTGTCAACTTTTTATAACTTAACATGCTTCCAAAATATTATTGTTACGCAGCAACGGTATCTTTATGGAATCGGGTATAAGGTCAATGTCCCTATTTCTAATCATGTATGAGTTCTGCTATCGTAAAAAAAAGATTTTTATTATTTATTTATGCAACAATCGACAAAAAACTTATTAGACGTAATATTTAACCTTCTCTTTACACATAAAATAAACAAAAAGTATTAATAGTCGATTTAATATGAAGTATAACATGTCTATTTCTACTCACCGAAAATGAAAATGCTCGCATTTCTGGTCTCGAGCGTGACCCAGTTTCTGCTCAAATATCCAAGTGCGATTTATCTTCCAATTACCCTACGTTAATTCCGTAATTAAAGTCAAGTGGACATTTTTGTGTTATTGCTTCCAACTTTGTTACAATGTAAATTTATGCTTTCTCGGTCACACTAATAAAAACTAGACACTTCAAACTATCAAATTCATATAAAAAAAACTAGCAAATGTGTAAGTTGCTCAAATTTTATAGCGTTTCTTGCTTATATAGCCGGAATTACCCTGCTTTCCAGTGTTTGCAGAATTCGAATTCGAAATACAGAAGCACACGTAAAACGACAAATACGCATGCGCGGATTATGTGCATTGGCTGCCCATAGTTTGATTTGCAGTAGTTGCTGCACGCATCATACGCTAGAAGTTGGAGGATTCTAGGGAATTCTACGAATCAGGTTATGCCGTCTATGCACTCACTGGATGAAACGCAACCAACGCAACGGACCCAATTTCGAAGCGAACAGCACATCTAGAAGGTTTTAGGCAGGGTCGAAACGGAAGATGAGAAAGGAAGATCCCCCATCGCTTCGTGCCCCACGCTGTTTCTTAAAGGCTTTTACTGCTAAGTTTTTCGAACGTGTTCTTATAATGCTAGCTTTACAGCTATACTCTAATCCAGAAGACGTACGAGAGCCTGCGAATGTATTCAATAGCCTTCAAACTTAATTTTTTTTCCTTTACACATCTGCTTACCAAATTTCGCTGGGTAAGCAGCAGTTCGTCCTATAAAACTCATAAAATATGGTCTTCAAGAAGAATAGACAAACTCGGGTTGAGAAAATCCAGGAACCAATAAAGCCATCAAATTTCGTTAGGAGTCGGTCCCCGATCTTTAGCACGAAGTAACCGATGTAGTTAGGAAGCGTGCTTCGACCACCGTCCAAAAGTCTCGAATTAAATTTAACGTAATCCATCAAAGTGCATAGCTAATTGTAAGTAAGTTTGAACCAGAGATCTGCAACGGGCGGGTTTGACCCAATCCGCCCATACCCGCCCGAAGCTGACGCAACGTTTACCCGTCCGACCCACTGCCGGGTTAGCGGGTCAGCGTCGATTTCTACCCGCCCGAAGCTATCGCGACGCATACTTGGCTCACCCGTAGTCGCGCCGTTATCCGTTCGGTACCCGTGCCTTTAACTGCACTTAAATTCCGACTTTACTGGCACTTTATTCAGCAGTTGTTATATCAAGACGCGGATTTGTTTCATTCTACAAATGGACAGTATGGCGTGCATTGTATCAAATTCAAGAAATTATGGATCCATGCAGCAATTTAATTTAAATTGAAATAATGAGTCAACAAAAATACTTGTAATATGCTATACAATGTTATGTTATTATTAAAAGCTTTTATGTTTCTCTGCAGTATTGGAATTTTTGTTACTTTCCCTTTGTTAATAATTATAATATAAATAAAATATTAACTCGATTTGGGCTACCGTCCGTTTTTGATAATGAGTAACAGCGAACATTGGGTGCACAGCGGGTAAGAACGCTTATAGCGTAGCGCGGGTATTAGCGGGTATAGCGCGGATACGGACGGGTCGGATAAAAGTTGCGTCAGCTTCGGGCGGGTATGAGCGGGTAGACATCGACGCTGACCCGCTAACCCGCCGGCGAGTCCGGGCGGGTCGGGTGAATCGAAAGGGGGCGGGTAACGGACGGGTAGACCCGCGATATATTCGCCCGTTGCAGACCTCTGGTTTGAACATTCCCGCGCAACCTCACGAGCGTCAAACACATCGAAAACTGTTCCGTTTCGTTACTGCGGTTCATGCGCTGTTGGAAACGGAACGCTTTGAATCCGCGCAGCGACTGCGCAGCGGTCTATGCGCAGTATGCGTGAATCAGAACAGACCCTATGATTGCAGAGGCTGACTAACCAGGTCCGGCCGGTTACGATCAGTTCCATGCATTTAAGGATTACACAATCTTGACGGGATCAAAAAATTGAAAACTTCATTGTCCATAAAATTATAACGTGAATTTTTAAAAATAATGTACCAAAGGTTCCATTGATTAAATCATTATAATAACAATGGTCACTTCAACTAAACGCATATACATATTTCTTGTAAAAGATTTCTTGTAAATACAAGTTGTTTTGGATCAGTCAAGATTGTGTAACCCCTTAACACTCTGCTTCCGGCTTCAAGTTGCAGCGCTTATATTTTTTTTATCTTAATTTATCGGTACACATTGTGGGGTATGAAACCATTAACTTGGCGGAAATATATCATTTCACATACATACTATTTCTCACAAATTTATTACTTATCTTTTCTGGCATTGTGCTTAATGATGCATGTATGATGGTAATTTAAAACGTCACAAAATTCAACAAACCTTGAACATGTTCACCGTTAAACTTTACAGAAAGTTCATGCTGTCCTTCCTCTTTTGGATCGTATCTAATGGACACCGTACCATCATGATTGTCTTCAATGACTGGCTTATCCACATTTCCACTTGGCATTTTGACTTCGGCTGAAATAACATGATGATATATTGAATTAATTTATATTGTTGACCATGAAAACTTGATAATCATAGTAAAAATATTTATAGAAGGAAAGAGGTGCTTACAAGAAACAAATTTACGTAAAGAAATATGCAATTCTACTTGAGTAGTAAGGCAAAGCGGGTTCTAACTCAGGTCCTCTGAGGGGAGCGCGGGGGGGGAGGAAGTGAGGACGCGCGGGGGAATGCGGTGGAGGGAACTTTGGGCGCGGGGAGAGCGGGGAGTGGAAGACCGGTTGCGCACGCACGAGCCGCGGAGTGGGGGAAGCCGCAATCGTGGAGGGGATCAGTCCTGGCCGAGCCGCCGCGGAGACCTCTCCAGACCCGACCCACCGCTGGAAATTTTTCAGAGGGTCGTCCCCTCCCTCTAAAAAATTCTGGGGACCGGGTCGTGTATGAAAAAATCTTTTTCACACTCGATCCGGCCCCAGAAATTTTTTCCACAAATATTTTTTTCTAAACCAGATCCGCCGCCGGAATATTTTTTTACAAACCAGCAGATACTTTCCCCCAACGCAGAGAAATAATTTTTAATCGACGATCCAGCGAACCATTATGTAGAAAACAGACATATTTTTTCAAACAAATATGCAGCATTCTAAAGCGTTCGGATTTAACATCGCAGCGTATCGCGCGATTACGCATAATTTGATTCCTCTGGAGCAGTCGTGCAGGATGTCATTTTCGCAGCGCGAAGAACGTACGAATCATAGAAAGAATTATGCGGCGCCGGCAGAAATGTTTTTTCCATACATATATATGAAAGAAATTTTTCCCCAACGCAAAGAAATAATACTTTTTAGAAGTTGAATCTTAAAATTAGGTGGCGAGAGAATGAGGAAGGTTTCTCGAAGGGCTGCAAGTTGAGTGACGTGGGAGTGTGTAAGGGTAGTGGGGGAAGCCGCAATCGTGGAGGGGATGAGTCCGGGCCAAGCCGCCGCGGAGACCTCTCCAGACCTGGCCCGCCGTTGGAAATTTTTCAGAGGGTTGTCCGCTCCCTGTAAAAAATTTCTGGGGCCGGGTCTTGTATGAAAAAATCTTTTTTCAGACTCGATCCGGCCCCAGAAATTTTTTTTCCCCAAATATTGTTTCTAAATCAGATCTACCGCCAGAATATTTTTTTCCAAACCAACAGAGCAAACAAATATGCATCATACATTCTAAAGCTAACAATTTTTTTCAAACTCTAGCAAACAAATATGCATCATGCATTCTTAGCACTGTGAAAATGGTATCGTCTCGCGCGATAACGCGTGTAATTTGACTCTTCTGGTGCAGTCGCGCGAGACGATACCATTTTTTCACAGTGCGAAGAATGCATGAATGAAATATAATCCTTTTTTTTTTATAAAACGTCGAATCTTAAAATTATGCGAAGAGGAAAGAAGGAGGATGGATGACGAGTAAATAAAATTGAGAAGTAATGTATGTTCAAGAAATTATATATATATATATATATTGTTACAAAATAATAAATAAATAAAAGGAAAAAATATATTGTTACAGAGAAATAATATACGTTTACGATATATTATATATACGTTTAAGATATATTATAAAGAAAAATTGTACAATTTAACATTTTGCTGCGAGCGACATCGATAATATCATTCCAGGCACTAGGGCTGTTCAAGTACTTGAATATTCGGGTAGCTTGAAATCCGAACCAAGCTGAAACCCGGTTTCCGAGCCGAGCCGAGTACCCGAATGAACCGAGCGGCTTGAAAAAACCGAGCGGCTCGGATAGAACCAAGTAACTTGAATTTTTCAAGCGGCCCGAATGAAGCGGGCGGCTCGAACAGAACCAAGCGGATTGAATTATTTCAAGCGGGCCGAAAGAACCGAGCGGCCCGAAAGAACCGAGGCGGCTCGAAAGAACCGAGGCGGCCCGATGGAACTGAGGGGGCCCGAATGTATGTCTGTACATTGTACGTCGAGCAGATAGGTTAGGAGATAGGTTATGTATACCTAACCCAATTATAATATAGACTGCGGAAGTTTATGTAAATGCATGTTTTTATTGGAATGACTTAAACAAGCGGGACTTTGACAGAACTATGTTTCATCATTACGAGGATGTTAAAAATATACTTTCGATTTTATACATTTTGCATATTTTGGATATACGTTGCACATTCTGCATATTTTTCATATTTTTTGCAGATACGGAATTTGTTTACAAATTAGCTTGGTGAACCACGCCATTAAAATTTAATAGTTTCATATGTTAAAAAGTTTAATAGTGTAATAGTTACATAAATATTCAAATGTTTAATAATTCAATAGTAGGTACAACGGCTTGATACGTATAATATATAATTATTACAGTACAATTATTAGTATACTACAGTTTGATAAAAGAGGTTAAATATATCCCCCCGCCCCCCGTTACCTTTTTCAGCATATTTGCATATTCGCGACATATCATACTTGCATAAACTTCCGCAGGCTAGGTATAAATATATAAATAGACGAATAATTTTTGAACAAGCAATATAAATAGACACACAATTTAATTTTTTTATTTAATTAATGTAAGAACACGGTAGTAAACCGTTTGAATGAGGATGGGAAATATTTCTGAAAGAGCGTATGAAATCACAAGAAATTAAATAAACTTATTTGCAACGTATATCCAAAATATGCAAAATGTATAAAATCGAAAGTATATTTTTAACATCCTCGTAATGATGAAACATAGTTCTGTCAAAGTCCTGCTTGTTTAAGTCATTCCAATAAAAACATGCATTTACATAAACTTCCGCAGTCTATATTATAATTGGGTCAGGTATACATAACCTATCTGCTCGACGTACAATGTACAGACATACATTCGGGCCCCCTCAGTTCCTTCGGGCCGCCTCGGTTCTTTCGAGCCGCCTCGGTTCTTTCGGGCCGCTCGGTTCTTTCGGCCCGCTTGAAATAATTCAATCCGCTTGGTTCTGTTCGAGCCGCCCGCTTCATTCGGGCCGCTTGAAAAATTCAAATTACTTGGTTCTATCCGAGCCGCTCGGTTTTTTCAAGCCGCTCGGTTCATTCGGATACTCGGCTCGGCTCGGTTGTTCAAGCCGAGTTAGGCTCGGCTTGCTTTTTCCGGGTACTTGAACAGCTCTACCAGGCACACGCCAGCAGTTCGCAATCAACAAGAGATTTACCATCGAAATATTCACTATCGCGTATAGCTTTAGCAGCACAGCACGAGTCTAAAGTTTCATCGACGACATCGCACCGCTGTAACACGCTCACAAAATTTGAAAACTTCGTATCGACATGATGCATAGTTTCATAAAGAGCGAGGGAGAAAAGTCGGCAATAAAAATAGGATTCTGGAATATCCATGGGCTAGTAAAGAAATATACACAATTCTTCATAGAATTCGGAGAATTCGTAGAACAACTGGATATCATTGGGCTAACGGAGACATGGGTGAAGGAAAAAAACTGAGAGCAGCTAAAAGACAAGCTATCAAACAAATTTCACTGGGAATTCCAGTTTGTAGAGAGATAGTGTCCCCTCAATAATAAATCTTATACGAGCGCGCTGTACAATTTACTTAACATTTGCTGCGAGCGACATAGATAATATCATTCAAGGCACACGCCAGCAGTTCGCAATCAACAAGAGATGTACCATCGAAATATTCACTATCGCGTATAGCTTTAGCAGCGCAGCACGAGTCTAAAGTTTCATCGACGGCATCGCACCGCTGTAACACGCTCACAAATTTTGAAAACTTCGTATCGACATAATGTGTAGTTTCATAAAGCTGCATATATACATGATTGATACAGCGCTCGAGATTAAATAAACAGATTAATGTGGCAGGTTTGAAATATAGCGACTTATTATGTCGCATCATCTTTACCATTTGCGAATTATACATTACACAAAATTCCACCACCAAATCGTTAATCCATAGTGATGATCCGCTCGATCGCATGCGCTGCTCGATGTCGGCACGTTTTTCAATTAATCCGTTCCATGTTGGAATAGATAATACCAACTGATTCCAACGATTGTCGCCGAAAACGATGTCTACTTGTGCTATAGGTCGCATGCTGATTCCAATTTCCAGATACTTATATGCTGTAGATGTTAGCGCATATCTTCTGACCATGATACGAGCTGTGTAACGCGAGCTAAAAAGAACAATAAAAGCTGTGAAAATGATCGCTATTATCGAGAAAAAAACACAAATAAAAAATCATGAGAGGATATGAAACAAAATTATATCATACCTGTTAGATGTATTCGTCCTGTGTGAAGATGCATTATCTTCTGCGATTATTGGTGCGTAATAATTCCCAACACTGGCGCTATACATTATGGAGCACTGTGTTTGTATATGTCGAAAGTCACTGGAGAGCTACTGAACGATTAATGTAATAGCGTATGAGGAGCTGCATTAAATAGAGGAGCATAGCCCCATCCCCTCCATAGAATGTTGGGACGAGCCATCGTTTTTTTTTGTTTTTTTGCATGCGATGCATCCGAGGGAGAACATCATAGCATATCGCATGATTGCAATTTCTGCTCCACCCTCAAGGTTAAAAGTCTCAACACGTGTTGATTGTAATAGCATCAGCAGAAACTACGATCATGGAAGAATTCGTGCAAGTAGAACGCCAATTTTTGGATCAATCTGAACGATTGATTTTGCGGCGTCAACAGAAATGTTTTTTCCATACATATATGTGATGGAAATTTTTTCCCCAACGCAGAAAAATAATTTTGAAACGTCAAATCTAAAAATTATGTGAAGAGGAACGAAGGAGGACTTGACACGTGTTGAATGTAATATAATACTTTCAGAAGCGGCGAATCTTAGAATTATGCGGTGTCAACAGAAACTGTGTCGGATGATTTTGCGCGCTAATTCGTCATATACATGAATCATAGAATCTTCGTTTTTGCATGCAATGCATTCGAGGGAGGAACATAGAAAGAGTTTGACAGAGATACCAAATCATGGTACTAGCCATAAATAGCGTGCTCTAAACTGCACAAAGCCTCAAATCGTTGCATCGTGTTGCATTTTTTTACGATCATGGTAGAATTCGTGCAAGTAGAACGCCAATTGTTGGATCAATCTGAACGATTGATTTCACGGGAAGAATACCTCGCGTGGGAAGAACGGTGCAACGAGTGTATCGAATCGTTGGAAGAACACAGCCGAGTGAAACGTCCTCGATTATCGATTGGTGTTCGACAATCGTTGGTTGCTCAAATCGCGCGATTCGAAGGACTGAAGTATTCATTGCGCGGACGTTTCGAGCGTGAAGGTGCCGGGCATTCGAGCACAGGACTTTTGTGGCGCGAAATAGACACTGCGTTCAATAGCCGCATATTAACTGGCGCAGTGTTAAATTCCAATTACATCGAGCCGCGCAATTTCCTTTAAGATGCAGCGATCATTGTGTTGGAGCATGTGCGGAGCGCTTTGAGGAAACAGCTGAACCTCAAAGTGAACACGGTGTTCAACGGTGAATTTGTGACAGGTGACCAGCATGCTTGTAAAAGCATCAACACCCGAAACTGGGAACTCTTCCACACATCCGATCTGCAGGAGTGGTACCAGCGATGTGTTATCGATCCTACCTTGGCATCGCTGGAAGAGTTCCAGGAACGCGACAGTGGATGGGCATTGACGAGGATTCTCAACCTAACCGTCAATGTCAACAAGTACAATCCGCTGCACGCAGGGTGCCACTACAAGTTGCCGCGGGAATTGTTGCTAAAGAGAGCGACAATTAGTGTACAATCCCCGGACAATGCATGTTTCGCATGGGCAGTGGTCGCCGCACTACATCCTGCAGAACGAAATGTCGATCGGCCAAGTTCAAACCCCAACTATGCTTCCATATTAAATCTCCAGGACATTGAGTTTCCAATGTCCCTGGAGCAGATTGGGAAGTTTGAGCGGTTGAACAACATCTCCATCAATGTCTATAGTTTCGAGGAGCGATTGGAGAAGAAGACCGAGAAGAGAATTGTTGCAGTCTTTCCGCTGCATCTCACCACCCAAAAGAGGGATCGGCATGTAAACTTGCTCTACACGCCGAATCAAGAGCATGGCGATGTAGGGCACTTTGTATTAATCAAGGACTTGTCCCGACTGGTGAGCGCACAGCTGAGCAAGAACAAGGCAAAAAAATTCATCTGCGACCGGTACGTATATAAACTTATGAAATATTGAAATATTGAAATATCTCGCGAAACATATTAAATAAAATTTTTTGGTTTTGCAGATGCATGCACTACTTCGGATCTGCTGAGAAATTGGAGCTTCATTCGCTGGACTGTGGGAATATGAATAACTGTGCCATTCTGCTACCCAGCGAAGGCAACAACTTGCTCAGTTTCGACAGCCACGGTAGGAAGGAGCGACTCCCCTTCGTGGTTTATGCAGATCTCGAGTGCCTCATCGAGAAAACGGAGGACAATCGAATGGGTGATAATAAATTGCATGCATATCAGCACCATAAATTGTACAGCATTGCATATTATATGCATTGTTCGTACGATACATCACTGTCGATGTATCGATGTCGCCGCGACGCAGATTGTATTTCATGGTTCGTCGACGAACTAAAATATTTTTCGAATTTTGCCAAACCCATTCTGACTAGTAATGCTTCTATGGAAAAGTTGACGAAAGACCAGTGGATTACATTTCGCAATACAACACATTGCCACATTTGCGAAGAACCATTCGAGGCTAGTGATATACGAGTCCGCGATCATTGCCATCTATCCGGACGGTTCAGAGGCCCAGCACATTCGGAGTGCAATTTAAATTATAAAAATGCGTTTTACATTCCCCATAGTTTTTCATAATTTATCCGGCTACGATTCACATTTTATTATCGAGAAAATAGCTACCGCTTTCGAAGGCACCGTTGACGTATTGCCTATAACTAAAGAAAAGTATATTTCTTTCACAAAAAATGTCGAAAATACGACTGAATCAGACTCACGAAATTGTATTAAATTGCGATTCATCGATTCGTACAAATTTCTAAATACCAGTCTCGATAAATTAGCATCTTTTCTTAGCGCAGATAAACTAAAAATTTTACGATCCAAATTTGAAACATTATCCATTGAGGATTTCAATTTATTAACGTGTAGCGGTTACGCGGACAACACCTTCGTCAAATGTCCCGCGTAGACGCGAGAATCGATGCGGAAGTCGATCGGTGTAAATCGATTACCAGACGGCGCTAGTTTAGTAACGGGCGAGCACCGACCAAAAAGAAACGGACACAACTGAACACGCGCTGATCGCGAGACGAGTTGAACACGCGCATATCGTCATACCGTCACGTAGTACATAATTATACTTAGGCTTTACGATAGGATCTGTAGTGTAAGATAGCGTAGGATAGCATTAAGTTAAAATAGTGGATAAGTGTAATATAAATAAATCGTAGTTTAAGACAGCCGTGACGTTATTGTACAAGACCAAAACACTGGTGACCCCGACGTGATCTAGCGAAAATGGCACTGCCGGAGCCGTCTCAGATTGTAAAAGTAGGAGTGCGAGCGCCCGTATTTTGGAAAGAAAATCCACAACTATGGTTCTGCCAGATGGAAGCGCAATTCAAGACAGCGGGGATATCGGTGGACGAAACAAAGTTCAATTACATCGTGCAATCGCTCGACGGAGAGATACTCTCGGAGGTGAGCGACGTGGTAATAAGCCCCCCTTCCACCGATAAGTATGAGAAGCTCAAAGAGCGGTTGATCGCGGGTTTTGCGGACAGTGAGGAAAGACGTATGCGCACCCTCCTAAACGAATTGGAGCTCGGAGACAAACGTCCTTCGCAGCTATTGCGACAAATGAGGGAACTGGCGGGAAGTAAAATAAACGACGCCCTATTAAAATAATAATAATAATAATATTTATTTTACGGGACAAGCCCATTACAACAAGTATGTGCAGTACAGTAGTTTGCACAGACAATATAGTGACAAACACCGTGTTCGAATCAGCAAAAAAAAAAAAAAAAAAAAAAAACAAACAAGTAAAAATAAACTTTTATAAAGATTATAAAGAGTTCGGCGTGTCGGTCAAGCGTAGGTCTGGAGTGTAGGTCTGGGTTACTCTAGATAATGCCATCGAGTAACAAGGCTTTCTGAACAATCGTCTTGAAACTACAGAGGGAATCGGTAAAAAAATCGATGCTCCCATGATACTTGTTCGCGAGATCGGATATTCTGTGTAGGGGATCCGTATGTCCGACCCAGGAGGAGTAGCCAGGAGATCGAAAAAGGAGAATATGCCTTCTAGCACGTACAGGCACGCTAAAATCGCTTTGGTTGGAACGTTTGCCAACGCAGACACAGGCTATATTGTTAACCAGCGACGATGCCCTCGATCAGCTGGCTCAGATGGCGGACAAAATCGCGGAAGTTTACGCGCCTGCTGTAATCAGTCTCGAAGTGCCGAAACCACAACAACAACAGACATCCTCCGTGAGTTCGTTGGAAATGCAGGTCAGCGAGCTAGCGAGAGAAATAAAGGAATTGAAAGTAAGGCTATCACGCAGCCGTGACCGCTACGGACGATCACGAGACCGTTCAAGGTCAAGATCGGCGAGTCAACGGCTTTGCTGGTATCACCGGCGTTTTAAAAGCAGAGCCAATAGGTGTGAGGCACCGTGCGAATGGAAAAAGGCAGGAGCAGCGGAAAACTAGCTTCCCGATTATCTTCGACGCAGGAAGACCGGGTCGCGACGACGCGCCGCCTCTTTGTGCGCGACCGTTCGACTCGATTAGAGTTATTGGTCGACACCGGAGCAGACATATCGGTAATACCGCCGATAGGTCGGGAGAAGCGTTCTCGTAGCAGCGACGTCACCCTCTACGCCGCGAATGAATCTCCGATAGCGACCTACGGACAGAAACTCCTCAAACTCGACCTTGGACTCCGGCGCCCGTTTCAATGGCCGTTTGTTATCGCCAACGCCAGCAAGCCTATCATCGGCGCGGATTTCTTATCCTATTTTAATTTGTTAGTAGATCTACGCAGAAGCCGATTAATAGACGGAAGCACTTCACTGGAGAGCTCGGGGCAGCTTCGCGTCGACGGAACTCCTAGAGTACTGGTACTAGAAGAGGGTTCTCCGTTCAGGCAATTGCTGGCGCAGTTTCCGTCACTCACACCAAGTACAATATTACCCCCGAACACTCAGCACAGGGTGGAGCATTTTATACAGACCACAGGGCCGCCGGTAGCGGCCAAAGCCCGGCGTCTCTCGCCGGAGAAGCTAAAGGCGGCACGACAAGTTTTCGAGTTCATGGTCCAGCAAGGGCTGTGCAGGCCCTCACGGAGCCCTTGGGCCAGCCCCCTCCACCTCGTGCCCAAGAAGGATGGCGACTGGAGACCTTGTGGGGACTACCGTAAAGTCAACACGGTTACTATTCCAGACAGGTATTCGATACCATTTTTACAGGATTGCACCCATCTGCTACATGGTGCAACGGTGTTCTCCACCATCGATCTCATCCGGGCGTACCATCAGATTCCCGTGAGAGAGGAAGATATACCGAAGACGGCGATAATAACGCCTTTCGGGTTGTTCGAATTTCCCTACATGACGTTTGGGCTCAGGAACGCCGCCCAGACGTTCCAAAGATTTATCAATGAAGTCACCGCCGGATTGGAATTTTGTTTTGTTTATATTGACGACATTTTGATAGCGTCGCGTAACGAAGAGGAGCATCTCAAACATCTGGAAATACTGTTCAGACGCTTGCAGGAGTTTGGCATAGCGATCAACCCGGCGAAATGCACCTTCGGAGCGAGCAGCGTCAAGTTCCTAGGGCACCTCATAAGCGCGGAGGGCCTCCAACCATCGCCGGAGAAGGTGCAGGCGATAAGAGACTACAAGCAACCACAGACTGTCAAAGAACTACGACGATTCCTGGGTATGGCAAACTTTTATAATCGGTTCATTAAATGCGCCGCGCATGTACAAGCTCCGCTGCAAGCGGTCATTGCAGGAAAGAAAAAAAACTGCCAGACCGAAATCGAATGGACTCCAGAGATGACGAACGCGTTTACAGAACTAAAAAAACGGCTGAGCGACGCGTCATTACTAGCCTTTCCAGCGATAGACGGGAAGTTATCGGTTCACGCGGACGCACAGTGGGAAAAAATGACACATTCGGCGTCAAAAATCGATTCCCACGCCAAATCGAAATGAAAATCAACGAAACTTGGTATACTGGGGTATTAGGTATCGCTGATCACGACCCCGTTGCGGGTTTTTTGAAAAAGAACATGGCGGAGCCAATATAGCCGCCCAAACTCGGCCAAAACTAGTAAAATAGGGATCATACGAACGAAAAACGTTGTTTTTTTGAAGTCCCAAAGCTATAACTGTTTATTTTATGAGTCTAGAAAGTTGCATTATACTGTATAGAATGTTATACTAAAGAATAATTGTTAAAAAATGGTAGATAACAATAAAAAAACCAACATTATTTACTAATTTTATCATTTCCGCGTCAAATACTGCAAATACATGATTAATCTAACCATTGATATCTATCGGAGACGAAAATAAAGATTATTGACATAAAAAATGTTAGTAGATTGTTTATTAATAATTTGTTTAAACAATTTTTTAACAAAGTGACAGTGAAATCCCTTTCATACAATCAAATTGATCAGGCTTTGTTGTAACATTACTATAAACAATTGATTGTTATTAAACAATTTGTTAACATAATAGATTTCAATAATATTCAATAACGATAAGTGAAATTTGAAAGGTACATTGTTTTTATGACATACGCACCCACTAAGTAAGGATTCTTGGAAATTTCATCCCCAAGGGGGTGAAAAGGGGTAAACTGTATTTTCTCGGACTCCTTAATATCTCTTAGGCCCGATTAGATATCACATTGGTTTTCACGTACAATGATTGCCCACACAAATGCCTAAAACTTAATTTCAGGATTTTGCCCTAACCAACCCCTAAGGGGGTGAAACGTGTTTTCACGCATTCTTCAAAATCTCTTGGGCCCGATTAGACATCCAATTGGTTTTTAGTTACAAAGGTTCCCCGCCCAAATGCTTATCAACAAATTTCAGGATATTGCCCTAATCAACCCCTACGGGGGAGAAAGGTGGTATAATTTGTTGTCACGGATCCCTCAAAAGCTTTTCGGTCCGATTCGATATCGATACTTGGTTTTTGCCTAGCAACACAAATGCCTAAAAACCAATTTCCAAATTTTACCCTACTCAACCCTTAAAGGGTTAACTCTGAATATGGTGTACTAAGTAAGTGTGCATTGAATTGGGGCGTCTTAAGTTTTGAATAGTAGGTGTGAACGAACACATACCTACACATATCAATATCCGTTATACGGAGGTTACTTTACCGAAATTACATAAAAAATTGCTACAAAAAGCAGATATAAAAGTAATTCCTTTTAATTATTCTACCGTAGTGAAGAACGCGTATTTTTCTAGACATAAATAAAAACCCTAAACCCAGTATTTGAACTTTTAAACTTTTTTTTTACATTTTTCAGTTTTATAATTTTTTCCGTGTTTTTCATTATAATTTTTTGTTTACTTGAAGTTTATTGAATAAAATAATATTTATATTGACTCATGGTATTTTATAACTAAAATTCATCGGCTGACTTTTCGTCATCCGATTCTCGTTAATTATCATTTGTAGAAATTAATAAGTTTTTAACTTCTTCACACAAGCCGTTAATTTTGTTTCGTTAAAAAAAACGGAAAAAATTATAAAACTGAAACATTTGTGTGGGCAATCATTGTACGTGAAAACCAATGTGATATCTAATCGGGCCTAAGAGATATTAAGGAGTCCGAGAAAATACAGTTTACCCCTTTTCACCCCCTTGGGGATGAAATTTCCAAGAATCCTTACTTAGTGGGTGCGTATGTCATAAAAACAATGTACCTTTCAAATTTCACTTATCGTTATTGAATATTATTGAAATCTATTATGTTAACAAATTGTTTAATAACAATCAATTGTTTATAGTAATGTTACAACAAAGCCTGATCAATTTGATTGTATGAAAGGGATTTCACTGTCACTTTGTTAAAAAATTGTTTAAACAAATTATTAATAAACAATCTACTAACATTTTTTATGTCAATAATCTTTATTTTCGTCTCCGATAGATATCAATGGTTAGATTAATCATGTATTTGCAGTATTTGACGCGGAAATGATAAAATTAGTAAATAATGTTGGTTTTTTTATTGTTATCTACCATTTTTTAACAATTATTCTTTAGTATAACATTCTATACAGTATAATGCAACTTTCTAGACTCATAAAATAAACAGTTATAGCTTTGGGACTTCAAAAAAACAACGTTTTTCGTTCGTATGATCCCTATTTTACTAGTTTTGGCCGAGTTTGGGCGGCTATATTGGCTCCGCCATGTTCTTTTTCAAAAAACCCGCAACGGGGTCGTGATCAGCGATACCTAATACCCCAGTATACCAAGTTTCGTTGATTTTCATTTCGATTTGGCGTGGGAATCGATTTTTGACGCCTACTGTGTCATTTTTCCCCACTGTGGGACGCATCGGATACAGCGATAGGCGCAGTCCTGCAGCAGGAGGTAGACGGCACCCAACAACCCCTAAGTTTCTTCTCCCGCAAACTTACAGAGACCCAGCAAAAATACAGCACGTACGATCGTGAACTCCTCGCAGTGTACGCCGCTATCAAGCATTTTCGCTGCATGTTAGAAGGACGACAGTTCTGCGTCTACACGGATCATAAGCCGCTGGTGTACGCCTTCCACCAAAAGCCGGAGAAAGCCACCCCGAGACAACTACGGCAATTGACGTTCATCTCGGAGTACACGGTTGACCTCCCACACATTCCGGGCGACCAGAACGTCGTCGCAGACGCATTATCAAGGATCACCGCAATCAATCTTCCCTCGCCCGTCGACTACAACGCGCTGGCCGAACAGCAGGAAGACGAGGATTTCAGGAAGCTGCAGGAGTGCAGAGGGTTGAAAGTGGTAAAAATTGGGATTCCAGAGTCTACAAAGAAAATTTTTTGTGACGTCTCAACGCAGAATGTGAGGCCATACGTTCCCAAGTTCATGCGGCGGGCGATCGTCGAAAGACTACACGGCCTGTCACACCCAGGGATACGAGCGACCACCAGGCTAGTAGCCGGTAAATTCGTCTGGCCCAGTTTAAGAAAAGACGTCGGGGACTGGACCCGTAGCTGCATCCAGTGCCAGCGGTCCAAGGTAGCCAGGCATACCCAAGCACCGTTGGCGCAGATCCTGGTACCCGGCGGGCGTTTCGCTCAGGTCAACGTGGACCTGGTTGGACCACTACCGCCTTGTCAGGGTTATCGCTATCTGCTTACCGCAATTGATAGATTTTCCAGGTGGTTAGAAGCGGTTCCCATTCCGGATCAGCGAGAAGAAACAGTGGCCAAGGCGCTGGTCAACGGATGGATCGCCCGATTCGGCGTTCCCAGGAAGGTCATCACTGATCAAGGTCGCCAGTTCGAGAGCGACTTGTTCAAGGCATTGAGACGACTTCTGGGCATTGAGGCCTCGGTTACGACCGCCTATCACCCACAGGCGAACGGCCTGATCGAGCGGCAGCATCGGGCGCTGAAAGCAGCCCTGAGTAGTCACCTCCTAAGCAATGAATCCTGGGTCGACGCACTACCGCTAGTACTTTTAGGGCTAAGGACGGCGATAAAGGAAGACCTGCAAACATCAAGTGCCCAGCTAGTCTACGGCACTAGCATTCGTTTACCGGGTGAATTTTTTGCAGAGTCGCGGCCGGTCTCCCCGGAATCTTTCGCGGGTCAATTGCAACGGCACTTCCAGGCCATCAGGTCAACACCAACTTCACAGCACGGCACAAAGAGTGTGTTCATCCACCCGGAGTTGGCGCGCTGCAGTCATGTGTTTCTAAGACAGGACGCGCTCCGGAGGTCGCTTTAACCGCAGTACGATGGTCCGTACAAGATCGTCAAGAGGCACGAGAAATTTCTTGACATTAGGATGGCGGATAAGACCAAGAGGGTCTCTCTGGACAGGGTCAAACCAGCCTTCCTCGCAGCAACGAACGACGCCGAACCAACGCCGACGATCAGGGGCAGGGCTACTGCACCGCAGATCACCAGATCCGGAAGAATATCGAAACCTCCCGAGCGAGTCGCAGCGTGCGTTTTCGCTAGGGGGAGAATGTGTAGCGGGTACGCGGACAACACCTTCGTCAAATGTCCCGCGTAGACGCGAGAATCGATGCGGAAGTCGATCGGTGTAAATCGATTACCAGACGGCGCTAGTTTAGTAACGGGCGAGCACCGACCAAAAAGAAACGGACACAACTGAACACGCGCTGATCGCGAGACGAGTTGAACACGCGCATATCGTCATACCGTCACGTAGTACATAATTATATTTAGGCTTTACGATAGGATCTGTAGTGTAAGATAGCGTAGGATAGCATTAAGTTAAAATAGTGGATAAGTGTAATATAAATAAATCGTAGTTTAAGACAGCCGTGACGTTATTGTACAAGACCACAACAAACGGGAAAGGGTGTCTTTCCTTATGAATATCTTGATTGGGCGAACAAGCTGCAGGATCCATGCTTACCACCGCGCGAGTCATTCTACAGTTCGTTGACAGGTGATACTGTATCCGAGAGCGATTACGCGCATGCCGAGACTATCTGGCAGCGTTTCGGGATTAGAACCTTGGGCGAATACAGTGACTTGTATTTGAAAACGGATGTCTTGTTATTGACAGATATTTTTGAAAATTTTCGCGAAAGTTGTATCAAGAGTTATGGATTAGATTCAGCGCATTATTATACTTTACCTGATTTCACGTGGGATGCCATGCTAAAACATACCAAAATTACATTCGAATTGCTCACCGACGTCGATATGGTCATGTTTATCAAACGCGGTATACGTGGGGGTTTAAGTCAATGTTCCGGCAGATATGCACAGGCCAATAACAAGTACATGCCATCTTACGACCCATCGAAACCATCATCGTACTTGATGTACTTTGACGTAAACAATTTGTATGGATGGGCAATGTGTCAGCCCCTGCCATATGCTGATTTTCAATGGGACGAAGATGTTGCAAATTTTGACGTGTCTTCAATCGCTATCGATTCGCCCACGGGATACATTCTTGAGGTAGATCTGGAATATCCGCAACGTCTGCACGACGCTCATGCTGATCTACCGTTCTGCCCGACGCGTGCCAAACCGCCAGGCAGCAGACAGGACAAGTTACTCGCGACGGTATACGATAAGCAGCGTTACATTATCCATTATCGCAACCTGCAGCAGTGCACGCATCACGGTCATCGTATAACAAAGATACACCGCGTGCTTCAGTTCGCTCAATCTCCCTGGCTCTCGCTAGAGCAGCGATCTTTATATTGCTGTATACGGTGGTTAGCAGCTTATCGGCGATCGCAGGGGTAACATCGCGAGGACACATTTTGATGGTTCTATGTTTTCGTGCGTTATACTCTGAAAGTAGACGCGGTAGCGCATCGGTCCATTTATAGGTTCCATTGAGCGTAAACAGTTTCCACATATTGTTCTTAAAAGTTCGATTGAAACGTTCTACGACGGAGGCCTTCATCACCGAATACGTCGAATAATGATTAATGTCATGCTTTGCCAAGAGTTTCTGCACATCGGCGTTGTAAAATTCTTTTCCTTGATCGGTTTGCAAATTTTTTGGATATCGATCTCTAAATATCTTTGCAAACGCTTTAGTCACCTCAGTACCACTTTTAGTCTTGAGCGGCAACGCCCATGCATACTTGCTCAGCACATCAATGATGGTGAGTATGTAGTGGTGACCTTGGTTGAATCGTGAGTATGGGCGCATTTCTACAACGTCAGCTTGCCACAGATCATCGTATCCATGCACTATGACGCGCCTCCGTGGGAAATGTCTTCGAGCTGGAGCATGCAATTCCTCAACAAGTTGTCGCTTCTTGTGGTCGCGGTTTTCTTCTTTACTCTTGGATTTTGATAATGGTTGTATGTTTGATCGCAGAGGTGTCTGACACGAATGGTTCGGTAATTATTGTGTATGTCCATTATGTGCCCCCCACCGCCCCGAGGAAATTCTGGACAAGTTAAACCGTCTCGCATGATTCTCCTTCGCAGCGCTGCTGCGGGATAGAATTCGACGCCTGCGTTATCTTTTGAATGCTGTTTTGCACCGTCAGCATATCTCTCTGAAACATGACCAGCTTCCTCTCTAATTCTTCCTGCTGTTCTCTCAAAAGTTTAATGCTGTTTAGAAAATAACGGAACGCGCACGTCGCAGGAACGGGAACTCGCGAGAGGGCTTCGTTAAATTTATGACCCCTAATTCTAAGCACTAGTTTAATATTAATTTACACTATTTACAGTTTGTACAATAAAGATGAACGCACGCACAATTAAACGAAGGAACGAAACACTGACTTTCCTACGCCGTAGGCTTACTCTAGTTTTAGCAAAACTCGTAGCACGCGGAATCGGCCCGATTCCCCAAGCAAACCGAAAGCATAGACGGTATAGCAGCGATAAAGCAAAGCGACTTAGTAGACGGCTCGTCGACAAGAAGCGCGTACAGAGAGCGATCCAGGAAATCGGCCCGATTTCCTGGAAGGAAGAAGCAGTCCCCCTTCCATCGGTCGTAAGGCGGTGGAAGGGGCCGTTTTCGACGCTCCACATGAGTCAGCGGACCGGTGCCATTATCTAATTAGCGGTACGCCTAGGAGATGGCGTTAGCATGCAGAATTCTCTTAACAAATGCTCTTTTCCATGTATAGTTTATTGACAGCATCGTTGTCAGCTGTGGGTTGCGCTACACGTCGTATCTTGCGTGATTTTGCATCAAAGTCAGCACCGGTCACGCAAAGAGCGTTATCTCGCATATAATTTCGAAACAAACCGCTCCATTTGTAATAGTCCATTCTAGCTGCTCCACTCTTCTCGAGCGATACCCCAAATTTGTTGATCGGCATCTCGATGTATACAATGCACATCATTGGCGCGCGGCTTAATTTATAATGAGGCCTACCTCGCGGAGTTCCTCGATAATCGATAGAATTTCGTTGTCGTGCGAGTTGTTACCCGCCTGACGCGACGCTTCCAGCAAACGGAATCGCTCCACCAGCTCATTGGGATCATCCCAGTGCACGTAATCGATCTTGTTATCGCTTACAACCATGGCTCGCGGTGTCGTCAGACCTTTCCCTGTCCTACTAGTCGATACACGGGGGAGGAGCGGTGCAATTACATGTTTGTACTTGTATCCCTTGTTGCCCAAAATGGGATTTTGAGCGTTATGACCACGTCTGTGAACATTCGTCGTCAGCAGTATACTTTTATATTTTTGTTTATCGGTATCGGTGTATGTGGTATCGTCGCGAATTCTCTTGAAAATCAGTTCGTAAAGACCAGGTGTTCCTCCGTATCTTACACCATCGATGATTATATTATCATCCCTGTCTACATCAAAAGCATTATCCCCAAGCATCGTTCCACTATCACCAAAGTATACGCCGTACACATAGTCCATGGTCGTGTCCTTATCACTACTTAGGATTGCACTCATATATTTTTGTCCCAACGGGCCGAAATGGTTGCGAAACGTTTCTCGTCCCTCGGATGTTTGGAGTTGATGTCTAATAGATGCTGCGAACGACTCATCGGGACTAGTTTCGAAAACGTCGTCATCATTGATCGCGAGCGAATGTCCATCGGGAAATGTATTTATTGGTGTGGAAGAAACCGAGGAATCGTTTGACGTGACATTCTGCCGTTTCCGTTTCGATTGAACTGGTGTGGAGGTTACGAGTGATTTTTCCGATGATGTGTATGATCGTTTCCTCTTTGTCTTGCGCGATATGTTCCCTTTCGGATGGATTTTTGTTTTAGACATTAATCTTTCATTTCCTTCGACGTCTGTGCTCGTCAGCGGTGATGCGTCAGCTTCTGTCGCTGTGGTATTTTCAACGATATGTTTTAAGGGTTCGACAACAGGTTTAAAGTATCTCTCCAACGCGATATCTTCCTCCATCTTGCCAGTCTTCAAAGCCTGATGTTTCTTGCGAATGGATTCGCTGGTTTTTGCAATTTCCTTCACTATTCTCTTGCGATCCTTAATCTCCATATCGATATCATTCATCGTTGTATCGCAGACGTTGCTTTCACACCGACGTGTCGACAACAATTGACAATCTCATGGTACGGCAAACTCGTTAAATCCCTTTCTATAACGTCCATTGGACATCGTGCTATCCTGGTCTATTACCACGAAACCATACTCCCGTTGCCAACAATTACGACACAACGTGCAGAAATCCTCGTAGGACATATCAGTGTTTACGTGATCGTTGTACACATGTTTCAAGTTGGTACCATCGTGCTTAAACAGAATCAATAGATTCGCATTGTCGCGTATAAGATGTTTGGGAATCTTTGCATACGTCTGACAGAGATAGAAGCAGTCAACGTTCGAGTGGCGCCCCATAGCAAAGTATTCCCTTATCGTATCTTGCTTGTCACATGCCACCTCATCAAAGATAAAAATAGAATTCGGAAGCGATTCGCTCGGTGGGATGACATCACAGTTATTCGAAAACATAAAGTAACCAATTTCATCTATCGGAGTCAATAAATTCTCCAAATACTGATATTTCGGCTGTTGCAACGACTTGGAATACACATACACGTTCTCGAAGCGGACGCCGTGTGGACTTTCCAACAAGCTCACCAGCACGTCGGTCTTTCCGCAATTTAATGGACCACAAATCAGGCAGCGTATAGTGTTTTGGCAACATGCTACCATGTCTGCATCTTGTTTTCGAAGACATCACTCGCGATTTATAATCGAAATTTGTTATGCGTATCGTTACAGGTTGTCGCACGAATCGCATCCTCTCCGCGAACTGTGAAAAAATGATTTTGATACGTCGAAGTGGTGACGCATCCTATTTATAGGTCCGCGCCGAAGCAAAACAGCTCAGTATGCAAAATGCTTCTGGTCCTGTCGGATAATTGCAATATTCGAGACTTAACCTCTGAGCAGTTGAAATATATACCAAAGATTATTCTACTGCGAGAGTTTAGCAGACACATTGATCAGTTGTGGGACAGACTCCCGGAGCATATAAGAGCCGATTCTGAGGTTCAGCAGGATCGTCGGTGTCTTGAACATTATAATCGCCCTAGGCAGCGAACGCATATCGATGGTCCAGCACCATTGATTAAAAACTGTGACGAATGTCACCGACGAGAGTAAAGAAAGGTTGTGGTTTGTTAAATCGGGCGATAAACGCGCTACCTATCGAATTACACATCCCGGGATACCAGTTTTGCGGTCCAGGAACTCATCTGGCAAAATGATTGGCTAGAGGGGATCAAGGCATCAATTCGCTGGACGCAGCGTGTCGCGAACACGATATTGCGTATTCGCGTAGCAACGACCTCGGTGAAAGGCACGCCGCAGATAACGTTCTCGCTGACAAAGCGCGAAAACGCATCGTTGCGCGAGACTCGACTCTGGGTGAAAGAGGTGCTGCTACAGCTGTTTGGGCAGCTATGAAGGCCAAGACGAAAATCGGAATGGGAATGAAAACAAAAACTCGCAAAAGGACTCCAAAGAGAGCATCGCAAAAGCGGATTCTTCCGATAGCAAAACGAGGTGGTATATTACCACTTCTCCCGCTACTAGGTGTTCTCGGATCATTAGCTGGTGGAGCGGCGGGGATCGCCAAGGCGGTAAACGATAATAAGGCGGCGCAGCATCCGCTGCAGGAAATGCAGCGCCATAATCGCTCCATGGAAGGTCGTGGACTTTATTTCGCACCGTACAAGCGCGGACAGAGAATATCAAAACGAAAAAAAAAACGTCGAAAAGAAAATAACGATGCCTGTCGGTGTAACTACCGATGCGCAATTGGAGGAGTTGGCAAAACGTATGCGTATTCCATTCTTTAGAGGTGTTTTCATGCGCAATGCACTACCAGCCAGAGGAGAACATCGAAACGAGAGCGGTATCGTAAATTTGGACAATGTCGAGGGGCCGGGAACTCATTGGGTGGCATATGCGAAGAGAGGGTGTCGAGCTATATATTTCGACAGCTTTGGGAATCTTCGACCGCCTAGGGAATTGGTACAATATCTGGATAAAGATGCTGTGAAAATCGAATACAATCGAACGTCGTATCAGAAGTACAATCAGAGCCATTGTGGACAACTCTGTCTACGCTTTCTACAAACGATTGGCATCAAATTTAAGGATTGACTTCCACTGCTTTGATTCAGTACTAGTGGAGCAGTTTCAGCGGAATATGTCGTTAACATTCACTCTAACCGGCAAGAGTAGCACCCTCGCGGTGAGCTACTTTCCACCCATAGATTTGAGCGATGATGATTACGAGCTTGGTCTAACAACCTTTGAAACTTATCATACAATACCGAACATCGACTCGAGCAATGATAAATTCTACTTCGCCGTAAACTATAACATCAACAGCAGTGTCGACACCAGTCATGAATACATTACGATTCCCCACGGCTCCTACGAACTAGACGCCATTGCCAAGTACCTGAAGCAGCGATTACTCGAACGGTATCCTCAAAATCTCGGTGGCACCGATGACAACAACGATAGTGATGTGTATCCTATAATGTTGCATCCCAACAACAACACCATGAAAAGCGAACTGTACTGCTCGTTCGCTGTAGATTTTACAAAGTCAAACAACATTGGATCGCTACTGGGATTCTCAACGAATCGGATATTAGAACCTGAACGATGGCACGAATCGGACAATCCAATTAATATCATGAATTTGAACATTATTCGCATAGAATGTAGCGTGACCGCTGGCGCGTACAACAATGGGAAGCGTGTACATACCGGAAACGCCCGCACAGATCATTTATCTTCCGACAGAGATGGGCATCATTTAAATAAAAAGTTATTTAAATAACTTATCAAATAAAAGAGGCATTATTTATATTAGTCATCGAATAAAAATAACCCAAAGGTATTTTTATTCGAAGCGCCTGAAATAACTTTTTTTTTCGACGGGATTCATTCGACGGCTTCGAATGATATTTTGATTCGACGAGAATTCATTTTAAGCTTTGAAATGATTTTCTCCGTTTCAGGCGCGTTTTATTTCAAAAGTTATTCGATGTTAAATAACTTTGGGCGAGCCTCGAGAGCCTTTGATCGAAGCCGCCGGCTTCTCGAGCCGAGCGACATTGTATCGTTCACCCGTATACGCTGCAGCGCGGAGTTGCTCGGCGATGTGTCATCGATTATACAGAAACGGAATTTCTTTATTTTTCGTCGTATCAATATGAAAGTGACACCAATGGATTCCTTGCATTCTTCCGATTAAATTGGCCAAAAAATTATTTAAATCGGACTACTTTTAACGAAACGGGCTTTCAATCTTGCAAATTAATTGTATGCCTAATATCGTTAATTAAAGTTCAAATTATGTCAGGTTTGGTATCATTTTCGTCGGGAAAACACAAGGAGACGATTGATATGACTTTCGTGCAGATTCGATGAAGAATCTGATTTCACATTTTTCCGTTCTTAATGGCTTGTGCTATCTATGTCTTTTATGGCCCCGTGTTTCTCGGCTGTCGAGCGCTCGCTTCTGAAGGGTCTCAGGTGTCAACATGGTCAGGCACGCATTTTAACTGCACTAATTATTGGCAATACCGAAGATTCTAGGGCCTAGAATATTAGCTTCGTATCGCGATGTTCTTAACCAGAGTTTCATATGAATCAATTGAAAAATAAATGGATTGGCCAACTAGTAAGTAGTTATAATTAATGAATTGTGCATGGTTGTAATGACGTCTAATTTAATTGCACTTAAAAACTGAATTACTAAGTGTATTATTTTAAATAAAATTCAGTTCAAAATTCAGTTTTTAAGTATTATTTTAAATACACTTAGTAATTCCGATTTAAATAATTTTTTGGCCAATTTAATCGGGAGAATGCAAGGAATCCATTGGTGTCACTTTCATATTGATACGACGAAAAATAAAGAAATTCCGTTCCTGTATAATCGATGACACATCGCCGGGCAACTCCGCGCTGCAGCGTATACGGGTGAACGATACAATGTCGTTCGGTTCTAGAAGCCGGCGGCTTCGATCAAAGGCTCTCGAGGCTCGCCCAAAGTTATTTAACATCGAATAACTTTTGAAATAAAACACGCCTGAAACGGAGAAAATCATTTCAAAGCTTAAAATGAATTCCCGTCGAATAAAAAAATCATGCGTAGCCGTCGAATGAATCTCGTCGAATAAAAAAGTTATTTTGAGGCGCTTCGAATAAAAATTACCCAAAGTTATGCAAATAATTGCATGGCGTTCGTATTCGATGAGATTCGATATGAGCTGAATGGCGTGGAGATTGACCGCAATAGAAACGTCAGAATAACTAGCACGCTTAAAAACTATGTATCGCTGACATCTGACGAAGACAAAAATATGGAGAATGCTGGATGGGGATTGAAACGACACGGTGAACTAATAGTGAAAAATCATTTCAATTTTTGCATCTCACTCAAATATTTGTTGGGATTTTGCGAGGACTACAAACGCATGATTATTAATGCGCGTCACGAATTGATTTTAATACGATCGCGCAACGATAACAATTCTCTAATAGGATCGCCGATGTTGGAACCTGAAATTGAATTACTTAAAGTGCAATGGCGAATGCCTCATGTGACGCTGAACGATGTTAATAAGCTATCGTTGCTGCATGCTTTGGAAAGTGGACAAGACCTGAGCATTAGTTTTCGCTCGTGGGATCTGTATGAGTATCCTCTCTTACAGAGCACAACCAAGCATTCGTGGGCCGTGAAGGCAGCTGCACAGCTGGAGAAGCCGCGATACGTTATCTTTGCTCTACAGACTGCTCGAAAGAATGTGATGACCGAAGATGTTACTAAGTTTAACAATTGCAAATTGACCAATGTAAAACTTTTTCTCAACTCGGATTTTTATCCATATGATGATTCGAACTTGGCCTTTGACAAGAATAAGCATGCCATCTTGTTTCACATGTATACACATTTCCGTAAATCGTATTACGGACATAGTTGCACCGAGGCATTATTCACTATGGCTGAATTTTTACAATTTGGTCCTCTCGTGGTGATTGATTGCTCGCGACAAAATGAGTCGATTAAAAATGGTACCGTGGACGTGCGCATAGAATTTGAGTGTAAAGAGAATGTACCTGCAAATACTACGGCCTCCTGTCTGATTCTGCATGATCGGGTGGTTGAATACAATCCGCTAACAAACGTGGTGCGCAAAATAAATTAAATTGCCATACTCCTTGCCCCGCCCTCTCATGTGTCAAATTCATACAAACATTTCATCGTAAAAATCGAGATGCTTTACGAGAAAGACTGCATTCTCTCATCTGTCTTGGAAGCGAGCAGACCTCTAAAATTGTATCGACAATGGTTGTACCAACATTTGTTGACCTGCAAGGATTCATCGTCGACGGAAGATTTGTCGTCAAGGAAGTGGCTGTCCTACGAATGGGAACAATTCTCTCGCACTATATTTTTGGGAGTTCGATGCCGCAATATCTTCTTACAAAATCCGACAAATCAAGCATCCGGTGGTTGATTGCAAAACATCATGGACTACGATGGGATGATGGAGACGTTCCGTACAGTATGGCTAAACAGCTAATTTCAAAAGCTGTAGCTGATGCAATCGATGAAGAAGATGACGCATCCCATATCGTATACGTTAAAGGGTTGCAGAAACGCGACTGGCTTGCGGATTTCCTCGATGAAAATACAAGATCGGACGTGATCATCGAGACGCTGGACATTGACTATGAGGATATTAAATCTCTAAATAAGCTAAATTTGGTTAATACTCTGCGATGTGGCAGACACGCGAAGCATTGTGCAATGCAAAATGTATTTAAAATATTCAACTGGTGGTCTAAACACCAAAGAGAAATTCATAAATAAAATATGATCAATTTTTAATGCATAAAGGTTTTTTCTTCACCTTCCCCAAACCCAACCTCCTTAATTAATTATTATGTAGATGTGGTTCGATACACGTTCAGAGTGGTACGATTTATGTTCAATAGATGTTCAAAGTGGTACGTTAGATGTTCCATAAATGTTCAAAGTGGTACGATAGATGTTCAAAGTGGTTCGATACACGTTCGATACAGATTGAAAGTGGTACGATAGATGTTCCATAGATGTTTAGAGCGGTTCGATACACGTTCAATACACGTTCAGAGTGGTTCGATACATGTTCAATACATGTTCAATACATGTTCAAAGTGGTACCATACACGTTCGATACATGTTGAAAGTGATACCATTCACGTTCGATTTACATTCAGAGTGGTAAAATTTAGTCGAATGATTCAAACGAAGAAGAATACAGGAATGATCAGTGAATAATTCGATGAAGGAGGTGATCAGCGAAAATGCAGGTGGAGCACATAGAAGGAGAGGGTGGCTAGTGAAGAAGAAGGTGAAGAACAAAGGTATCCTACTTTGCAACATATGCAACTTTAGGCATGGGTGACAAATTGTATGAACGCTGTGGGACCAGTTGCTCATCAAGCTTGACAGCTAACAGTCTCCAAGGAGTTTTGTGTGTTTTTGTTGTTTTATAAAAAAAAAAAAAATGGGATTATCACGAATTGCACCGGAGTGTGACCCCGAGGTATGTACAAAACAATATTTTTAACATTTATCGTGTTTAATCTATGAAATCGAGCGAACTCAAGTCATGCTGTCATGTCAATATTAAATCGTGGATTTCTATGTATAGCGTTCGCCACCACTATCTCCGACATGGTCTGCAGATTGGGGTGATGTGCCGTCGCCGCAGCTGTCGCCGCCTTCATCGCCGCCTTCGTCGCCGCCGCCGCCTCTACAGGTTGGTAATACTTTGCATTGTTTTATGTTTAATATGTTTAATGTACTAAAATTATATCAACGTTTGTATCTGTGTTGTAGGACATGCATTTTATATTGAATATGTGGTTGGCGGATGATGAGGCGGTGGATGCGCCGCACGCCGAGCCGCCGCAAGTGGTATGTATCACACTACACTGTTTTGTATGTTTTATGTTTAATATGTTTAATGTAGTAATATTATATCGACGTTTGTGTTTGTGTTACAGGAACCACGAATGTGGCAACATTTAGGCTCGGCGTACGGGGTCGCGCGGCTGCGGTCATATTCGCGGCCGCTGGGGGCCCTGCGGCTGAGGCGGCCTCCGTCACCCCTATCGCCCCTGTCACCCCCATCGCCCCCATCACCGCTGTCACCGCCCCCGGAGTGGCCTCATGGGGTTTTTACACCTCCGCCATCGTCTCCACCTTCTCCACCTTCTCCACCTTCTCGCCGCTTTATTTTCGAATAGTTTTAATTTTTTATTATTTTTATATTTTTTATTATTTTTTATATTTTTATATTTTTTATTATATTCTATTAATATATTCTATATTATATTATTTTTATATTCTATTTATATTATTTTTTTATATTCTATTTATATTCTTTCTTTTATATTTTTATATTGTATTCTTTTTTATTATAATTATATTCTATTTTATATTCTTATTCTTTATTATTATGTAACAATATATTATCATTTAAACCATATTATATCTCCATTTTTTTTACCCGTCTTTCTCCTCACCACCTAATTTTAAGATTCTACGTTGATTAAAATATATTTCTCTGCGTTGGGGGAAATTTCCATCGCATATTGGTTTGCTACGTATTGGTTTATAAAAATATTTGGGGAAAAAAATTTCTGGGGACGGATCGAGTCTGAAAAAAGATTTTTTCATACAAGACCCGGCCCCAGAATTTTTTTTAGAGGGAGGGGACGATCCTCTGAAATTTTCGGGGGTGGGTCCGATGTGGAGAGGTCTTCGCGGCGGCTCGGCCCGGACTGACCCCCTCCATGATTGCGGCTTCCCCCACTCCGCGGCTCGTGCGCGCGCAATCGGTCTTCCAGTCCCCGCGCCCATGTTTCCCTCCACCGCACTCCCCCGCGCGCCCACACTTCCCCCTGCCCCCGCGCTCCCCTCAGAGGACCTGCGTTAGAACTCTCCTTGTATTACTACTGCTTGTCACATGCCACGTCATCAAAGATAAAAATGGAATTCGAAAGCGATTCGCTCGGTGGGATGACATCACTGTTATTCGAAAACGTAAAGTAGCCAATTTCATCTATCGGAGTCAATAAATTCCCCAAATACACATTCAAAGTGGTACGATAGACGTTCAGAGTGGTACGATAGATGTTCAAAGTGGTATGATCTAGTCGAATAATGTGTCCAAAGAAGAATTCGAAGAAGACGCATGTGAATATTGAGAGGATTGCCAACGAAGAAGAAGAAGAAAATGAAGGTGGAGAACAACAACATCTTACTTTGCAAACCTATGCACCTCTCGATTTCATGATAATAGGGGTTTCTACATGCGAGAGCTTGAAGATGCTGCGAGCCTAGTTATCTTTCATATGTGGAAATGTTACCACGGGGCACAAGAAAATCGCTCCCGAGTGGGACCCTGAGCCATGCCGGCACAACCCAGAGGTATGTACATATCAATATTTTTAATATTTTATCACATTTAGCCATTTAAATCGTGTGAAATTAAATCATGCCAATATTATATCGCGGGTTTCTATGTTTTAGCAATTGCCACCACAGGTGTCGTCGTCGTCGTCGTCGTCGTTAATACATTGCATTGGTGTGTGTGTGTGTGTGTGTGTGTGTGTGTGTGTGTGCGTGCGGGCGTGTGCGTGTGTGTATTTTGTTGTATTATTCTTATACTGGCGTTTGTGTTCTAGGACAATCAATTATTGATGGAGCGGCTAACATTGCTGGCTCGCATCATGGCGGGGACGGTACCTCTGGAGGAGATTGTGTCTCCCCAGGAGCCGAACATGCGGCGACATTCGGGCATGGTGATTGGTTCAACGATGGCGACTCGGCTGCAGCGCCCATGGGTACCATATCGGCGAATGGGACCCCTGCAGCTGAGGCGACCGCGACCCTCATCGCCACCATCACCACCGTCGCCATCGTCGCCACCGTCGCCACCATGGATAGATGTGGGACGGTTGCGACAGTCACCGTCGGTGGCGATGGGGCTCCCATCACCATCACCGACGGTGACGACGATTGGATCAACGTCGTCATCTCTTAACACGCCGCCCTGGTGGCCGCCGTCAACTCCCTCTACCCCATATTCGACGTCGTCATCATCTACACCGCTACCATCGCCACCATCTCCACCCCCTGAGTAGCCCCTCGGGCTGCTCACACCACCGCCGTCACCACCATCTCCGCCTCCTCGGTGGCCCGAGGGGCTTTTCACACCGCCGCCGTCACCACCACCATCATCGCCTGAATAACGAATATATTTTTCTATTTTTTCATTTTTTTTTCATTATATTATTTATCATTATCATTATATATTTATCATCATCATTATATATATATTTATCATTATCATTATCATTCTTTACTTATTTTGTTCTATTTTATTTTATTTTATTATCATTATTATTATCATTATATATTATTTATCATTATCATTATATATTTATCATCATTATCATCATTTTATATATATTTATCATTATTATTATTTTTTATTTTGTTCTATTTTTATTTTATTTTTTATTTTATTATCATTATTATTATTATTATCATTATATTCATTATTATTATTTTTTCTGATTTGTAACAATATATATCACAAACACATATTATTTCTCAATTTTATTTACACATCTTCCATCCTCCTTCTTTCCTCTTCGCATAATTTTAAGATTCGACGTTTTATAAAAATGGATTATATTTCATTCATGCATTCTTCGCACGGCGAAAATGGTATCGTCTCGCGCGACTGCATCAGAAGAGTCAAATTACACGCGTTATCGCGCGAGACGATACCATTTTCACAGTGCTAAGAATGCATGATGCATATTTGTTTGCTAGAGTTTGAAACAATTATTAGCTTTTGAATGTATGATGCATATTTGTTTGCTCTGTTGGTTTGGAAAAAAAAATATTCTGGCGGTAGATCTGATTTAGAAACAATATTTGGGGAAAAAATTTCTGGGGTTGGATCGAGTCTGAAAAAAGATTTTTTCATATAAGACCCGACCCCAGAAATTTTTTAGAGGGAGGGGACGACCCTCTGAAAATTTTCCAACGGCGGGCCAGGTCTGGAGAGGTCTCTGCGGCGGCTCGGCCCGGACTGATCCCCTCCACGATTGCGGCTTCCCCCACTCCGCGGCTCATGCGCGCGCAACCGGTCTTCCACTCCCCGCCCTCCGCGCGCCCATAGTTCCCTCCACCGCACTCACCCGCGCGTCCTCACATTCTCCCGCCCCCCCGCGCTCCCCTCAGAGGACCTGTGTTAGAACCCGCTTTGTCTTACTACTTACTTGAAAAAAACTGCATCTGCAGGTTTTAGGTGCATTGACGGACAAAATGAACCCATAGAAAAATAGACCATCTTATACCATTCAACTTTCTCCTCTACTACCTTTTTCTACTTTTAACCAAACAAGAGACAAAACCCGTCCCAATTGTGTGACTCACACTGTATGAACCACAGTCTCGCATCGGTATGTAATAAATTTTACATGTAGTACTCTTGTACTGATGAGAAAAGTAAGAGGAGAAATTAGAAACGATCATTGTGGCTTATAAGAAAACGATTGCAACGGACGAGTCGAAAGACCGAGAATTACTTCGCAAAAGTATAAGATAATGAAAAACGAATTGGCGAAAAAAATCGTATATCTGATATGAAATGAAGCAAACGATGACAGAGTCACAACGATAGAAATCTATTTGTTCACTTGTAAAACGAGAAAGGTGCTTCCTGTTGCATTAATAAATCCATCCTATTATTTAGTGATAACTTAAAAGTTAAATAAAATGAATGAGAATCCGCAGCTGTGGACACAAAAACACAAATCTGCTGTAACAAGGAACTATCCCAGGTGGTCGTCCCAGGTTTTAATGCAACTTTATACACATGTAGATCTCACCCTACTGATGCAGAATATACAGGGTGTCCCACCGAAGAGTGGACAGCGGGATATCTCGTAACGTGTTGGAGATAAAAAAAGTAAAAAAATATGTAAATTAATGGATCGATGGTGCTACTTAATTAGCCGCGACGGATTTTTTTCCGATTATTATTTTAAAAGATACGATGGTCAAGTTCGGATTTTCAAATGGCACTAACTTTTTTGAAGTCCTGAGTTGATAGTGCGTTCCAAGACGAATTCAATAAGCTTTAATGTATACACTTGATTTCCACTGGTTTTTGAGATATTGCGCTTGCAAATATACTGATTTTCACTGGAAGAAAACCCGCTGAACGAGCAAGGACCGGCGTTGGTCTTGCTGGCGCCACGGGTGGTAGTGCCTGCTGAAATAGATACCTACCTGCCAAAGGTCTACGCAGACCCAAAGGCTGAACAATTCTTTTCCGTCAGAAATGCTACTTTGGTAGGTACATCTGCGGAATCGAGAAGCGCACCGTTATTTTTATTTCGCACTTGCTTCTACGCTCGGATGGCCGGTTATTTTGGGAGGGATGCAAGTTCGATTGGTTAGGTTAGGAGGTGTGAAAGTTGCTAGACTAAATTTCAACCATAGGGAGCAGATTGTATTAGAACCAATCGGATTTGCATCCCTAACAAACGGCTGCTCTCTTGAAGAGGCCCTCCTCACGGCAATATCCCCTCCCCAATGCCCACCTTCTCTCGCGCGGAATGCGTCAACGCATGCTTTAGATTTTGATATTGAAACTCGTGTTTATACTCGAGAGGACCACGCGTCGACTGCGGGCTAGCCCTTTTCTTCCTGTGTCTCCCCACGAGGAGTATTGCCGGTGGATTGTAGGAGCGTAGATGTCTGGATACCAGTTATTGAATTCAGGAGACGATAGAAACACTTTATTACAAAACACACATGTACAATAATTAAAGTAAATCGTATTCCTCTCGGGCAGGAGTACTGATAATGATCGAACTTGCACCCCACTTCGCGCAGACCGATTACGCGGAGGGTAGTCGGGTGTCACACACTGCACAATTGATACAGGGTAACGATTCTGGAGCAACGCCCGTCAAGGAGATGCGACCTGGTACCCCGGGACGAGGACAGCCTTCGCAGTGCCTCGCCCGACTGTTATGGCTTTTTTCGGAAAAAGGTACGAATCCTGGGCCGAACGTAATGAATTTGGGGTCGAGCCCCCGCAGTCGAGGGTGAAATATCCATTACAGCGTATTAAGAAATTCTTTTCTCCATCGTGTCGAAAGGGAAGTTACGCAAATGGATTCCTTATGCTTTTCTGATGAAAATCGTACCAAATATCACGCAAATCGGATTACTTTGACACAAGCTGTTTGTATTCCCTATGCAAAAGTTGTCCGATTTACACGACATTTGTAATGATTTTCATCAGAAAACCCCAAGGAATCCATCGGCGACACTTCCATATCGATACGATAAAGAATAAAGAATTATATTATTTCCTAAACAAATACAGGGTAATTCTGGAGGTACGCCCGTCACCCCGTGGCGTGGACAACACCCCGCAGTGCCCATCGAATTTTATGGCTTTTTCCGGAAAAAGGTATGAATCCTGGGCCGAACGTAGCGAATTGAAGGGTTTCGACCCTCGAAGGGTTTGGAATATCATTAAGAAGTGAGAAATGTACAGGATTTCAAATGTTTGCTTCTTTTGTTCATCGTATCGAGAGGGAAGTGACGCCAATGGATTCCTTATGTTTTTCCGATAAAACTGACACCAAGAACGACGAAGGAATCCATTGGCGTCACTTCCTTCCCGATACGATGAAGAAAAGAAGCAAACATTTGAAATCCTGTACATTTTTCACTTCTTAATGATATTCCAAACCCTTTAAGGGTCGAAACCCTTCAATTCGCTACGCTCGGCCCAGGATTCGTATCTTTTTCCGAAAAAAGCCATAAAAATCGGGCGAGGCACTGCGAAGGCTGTGCTGGTCACGGGGTACCAGGTCGCATTTCCTTGACGGGCGTTGCTCCAGATGTTACCCTGTATCAATTGTGCAATGTGTGACACCCGACTACCCTCCGCGTAATCGGTCTGCGCGAAGTGGGGCGCATGTTCGATCATTATCAGTACTCTTGCCCGAGAGGAATACGAATTACTTTAATTATAGTACATGTGTGTTTTGTAATAAAGTGTTTCTATCGTCTCCTGAATTCAATAACTGGTATCTACGCTCCTACAATCCACCGGCAATAATCCTCGTGGGGAGACACAGGAAGAAAAGGGCTAGCCCGCAGTCGACGCGTGGTCCTCTCGAGTATAAACACGAGTTTCAATATCAAAACCTAAAGCATGCGTTGACGTATTCCGCGCGAGAGAAGGTGGGCATTGGGGAGGGGATATTACCGTGAAGAGGGCCTCTTCAAGAGAGCAGCCGTTTGTTAGGGATGCAAATCCGATTGGTTCTAATACAATCTGCTCCCTATGGTTGAAATTTAGTCTAGCAACTTTCACACCTCCTAACCTAACCAATCGAACTTGCATCCCTCCCAAAATAACCGGCCATCCGAGCGTAGAAGCAAGTGCGAAATAAAAATAACGGTGCGCTTCTCGATTCCGCAGATGTACCTACCAAAGTAGCATTTCTGACGGAAAAGAATTGTCCAGCCTTTGGGTCTGCGTAGACCTTTGGCAGGTAGATATCTATTTCAGCAGGCACTGCCACCCGTGGCGCCAGCAAGACCGGCCCCGGTCCTTGCTCGTTCAGCGGGTTTTCTTCCAGTGAAAATCAGTATATTTGCAAGCGCAATATCTCAAAAACCAGTGGAAATCAAGTGTATACATTAAAGCTTATTGAATTCATCTTGGAACGCACTATCAACTCAGGACTTCAAAAAAGTTAGTGCCATTTGAAAATCCGCACTTGACCTTCGTATCTTTTAAAATAATAATCGAAAAAAAAATCCGTCGCGGCTAATTAAGTAGCCCCATCGAACCATTAATTTACTTATTTTTTTTATTTTTTTATCTCCAACACGTTACGAGATATCCCGCCGTCCACTCTTCGGTGGAACACCCTGTATATGGTTATAGGCGTATACGGTTTATACTTCTTTAGATATTTAACTTTAAATATTTTTGTAAGCCCCCTACGTTTCTGTTAGGGAGGTGTTCCGGTCTAGAGCCCACAAAAATAGATGGGCTTCAACAATTAATTAAAGGAAAACTACCACAGATAATTTAATGGGACTTTTTGTATTTTATTAACAATGTCTTATGTCACGTCCCACGACGTAGAATCAAATATTAATTAACTTTTCAAATCATTTATATTGTTTCGCCGGGACGTTTCCTCGTTGGCCACCCCGACGCAAAGGGTAGAATAATACACGGGCGTACACACTGCACAACTATATTTCCGTAGTAGCTATAAGTTTACAATGGTACAAGCTACACCCGTACGTCCGAAGGCTATGGTGGTCGGTACAAGACAGTCCTCTCATCGCTGCTCTGATCGTCCTCTTCAAGGGGGCCGACCTTCTTTTCTCTCTTCAGCTGCGAGTACCAGCAGGTTATGCATGGGCCTCTGACCTATCAGCTGACGTTCACTGTGATCTTCTTGGTGTGCGTGCGGTCGGCTAGCTGCCGGCTACCTCCTTGGTGCCTGCTCTCCTGCTCGCTGTTGCCGTCCGTGGATTCTCGGCTCGAGCTCTTCTTATCTTGATTTTCGGGTATAATGCCTCATCGGCTATAGACTGCACGTGTTTATTTATGAGGTGTTTATAATACCCCTAGAGTACAAGTAGTAAATATTGTTGCGAGCACCGGGTGAAGAAGATCACAGTGAACGTCAGCTGATGGGTCAGAGGCCCCATCCGCCAGCGCAGTCGACACCTCAGCAAAGCTGCGCCCCCGATCCTCGCCAGAAGATTGCCCTCCCGTTATTTCTCGTAAATCGAGCTCCAATACGAAATCAACATATTTAACTTGAACCCCTAGTACGTAAGCTGTACGAAATCGATCGTGCAGAATCTAAATATGAATAAATGTAAGAATCTAGCCATCGACGCTGCTGGGAGTCAAGTAACAAATACGCACTAATCGCGATGAAGACGCCTAAAGGGGTGCGCACTTCGAAGCTAGTAAACAAAGCTCTCGGCTAACGGGATGGGAAGATTTCTCCAGGAAGATCACAGGCAGATGCTGTGGGATGAGATCTCCCACCTTTGATTTCTCATGTGACAATCCTATAGAAGGAATGATCGGCAGCCCTATAAAAAGGACCGACCACCCGTGGAGCGCATTAATTAATTGTTCGCATACTTGAATATCATATCGCTGGTTACCCCTTCATATTACTATTTTAAAAGAGTTGTAAAGTACAGGTGTGTACGTGTAAAGAACACCAAGTGTCAATACAGTGTTAAGTGAAAACTAATAAAAGTGAGTGAGGTTTTACCCACAAATTCCTTATCCCTAACTCTAGCATTACCACTTTTTCCGTAAATACATTTTATTAACCGAGCGATTATGACCAAACCGATCCCGATTTGCACCCGTCAATGGTGACATTTACAAGCGGGCAGCCGCCCACGGTGTCATCATACGGTGGATGTAAAAAGCGACCTACGCGATTAAACAACTCCTAAGCGGTTATTAACCGATCGAAATGTTTCCCGAACGATCATGTTTTGCGTCTGTCGAAAGTGACACTCATAAGCGGACAGCCGCCCACGGTGTCAGGTATTAGACGTGAGCCATGACCACGGGGAATAAAATAAACTCAAATCAACTCAACCCCATTTCTAGAAGGTGGTAATGCCTAGAGGTCATCGTGCCCCAGGGGACTCAAATTACGCGCGTTATCGCACGATATGCTGCGGTGTTTGAAGGAGAGGTCTCCGCAGTCGTCGCCTGGCCTCCATTGCCGGGCGACGTGCTGGATGATCCCGTTGCCGGCACGCTCTGGTTCCGCGGCGCGTTGCAGTCTATCTGCGACGCATCTATGACGCGGACCGGGCCGCCGGGTGGGGGGCGGAAGGCGGAGTACTGGTGGTCGACCGAGATCGCGGAACTCCGCGCGGCAAATCTCGTGGCCAGACGCCAGTATACCAAGGCCCGTCGTCCAGATCGACGACGGGTCTCGGAGGAACGGCTCCTCGAGCTGCGCTCCGCCTTTGCGGCGGCACACCGCGAACTTCGGTGGGCCATAGCCCGGGAAAAAGATCAGTCCTGTCGGGAATTCGTCGCGACCCTCAACGAGGATCCGTGGGGGCGTCCATACAGGGCCGTGTCCATAAAACTCGGACCCTGGGCGCCCCCGATCACGGAGGGCCTCGATCCCCGGCTCCTAGAACAAGTTCTAGAGGCGCTGTTCCCCCCTCCCCCGGTACACGGGGAGTGTGGCGCCGACGAGTCCGGGGATCCGTGGTTGGACAGGGGCGCGGACACCTCCGACGCCCCTGGGGTCAGCGACGAGGAGCTCGCTTCCGCTGTGGCGCGCATGCGCAAGCGGAACGCGGCTCCGGGTCCCGACGGTGTGCCCGGGCCAGTGTGGGCCTGCGCTTTGACCGCCCTAGGAGCCGGTCTCAAGCGGTTATTCGACGCCGTCTTGAAGACCGGCAGATACCCTCCAGCCTGGAAGGAGGCGAGGCTGGTTCTCCTCCGGAAGCCCGGTAGACCCGCGGAGTCACCGTCGGCGTATCGGCCGCTTTGCCTCCTGGACGAGGCGGGCAAGCTGCTCGAGAGAGTAATAGCTGCCCGCCTGTGCGAGCACCTGGAGGCCGTGGGCCCGGACCTGTCCAACCGCCAATACGGCTTCAGGCGGCGGCGATCGACCATCGATGCCATTCAGATGGTACGATCGCTGTCGCGCCGGGCGGTCGAGGTGGGCGGTGTGGGCGTGGCGGTGTCACTGGACATCGCCAACGCCTTTAACACCGTCTCCTGGGCGGCGATCGAGCGGGCGTTGCTCTATCATAACGTCCCGCTCTACCTTCGGGGTGACTCTCGTGTACCGCAGAGTCCCGCAGGGGTCCGTGCTAGGGCCCCTCTTGTGGATACTCGCATACGACGTGGTACTGCGGGTCGAGCTGCCATCGCTAAGGGTGTCGTTGGTATGTTACGCCGACGACACACTGGTGGTAGCTGCCGGGCAGAACTGGAAGGAGGCGATAAGCCTCGCCGAGGAAACGCTGCGACGCGTCATCACCTCGATCGGGACGCTTGGTCTGCGAGTCGCCTTGGACAAAACCGAGGCGATGTGGCTCGCGGACAGGGTTGGGAGCGGTGTCCCCAACAGAGCGTCCCTGAGGATCGGGAATGCCTGCATCAGGGTCGGACGTTCGATGAAGTATCTCGGTCTGACCCTAGATACCTAGTGGCGATTCACGCGCCACTTCAAAACCCTCGCGCCCATGTTGGAGAAGCAGGTATTCGCTTTCGGGCGAATCATGCCCAACCTGGGTGGACCACACGAGGGAGTTCGGCGACTCTATGTGACGGTCGTTCGGTCCATGGCGCTGTATGGCGCGCCTATATGGGCCGGCGACCTGGAGGACTGCCGCGTTGGGCGTGAACTCTTGGCAAGAGTTCATCGCCGCGCAGTCCTCCGAGCCGTGCGAGCGTATCGCACGGTGTCGCACGCCGAACTGTCCGCTCTGGCTGGGTCCCCCCCATTCCATCTGCTCGCGGAGATGGAGGCAGAGGTTTATTCCACCGTCCATGATCTCCGCGAAGCTGGGGACCCGAATGCCATCGGACCAGAAGTGGTGCGGGGCCAGGCCCGACAACGCATGGGAGCCATGTGGCTCGAGTGGTTAGCCCTCCCGCGACATCGGGAGGGCCGCGTTGTCGGGGCGCTCCTACCCATAATGAACGAATGGGTGGGGCGTGGGTACGGCAGGCTCACCTTCCGCCTGACGCAGATATTGACCGGAGTTGGATGCTTCGGCAATTATCTGCGTCGCATAGGGCGGGACGAGTCGTCGCAGTGTTTCAGCTGCGACTCGGGCGATGAGGACACGGCCGACCACACGCTGGCGGTTTGCCGGTCGTGGTCGGACGAGCGGCGTGTCCTCGAGTCGCGGCTGGGTCCCGATCTCTCGCTGCCGACGGTCGTGCGTCGGATGGCGGGAGATCGGGAGTGCTGGAAGGCCGTCTCCGCATTTGCGGAGGCGGTAATGTTGAAGAAGGAGGAGGCGGCGCGGGACAGAATCCGCACCGGGCATCCGTCCCGCGTAGCCGCCCCTCGGAGATCCGGCAGGATCGGGAGGAGGAGATGACCCGGGGCCGGGGGAGGTAGGGCGGTGACGTAATTTAGTGCGTCACCCCCGCTCCCCGTCGGCATTACCCCGGGTCGGAGGCGCCCTTTTCAGGGCGCCTCGCGAAGGAGGCAGCCTTAGCCGCGAGTTGCCGTCGGTGTCGCGTCGTGGCAGGGCGCGACGCGCGACGGCGGAGTTACGATCAGGGGGGGGTCCTCGTGTCAGAGCCCCCCCCCCCGGGGAGCAGCCGACCATCTGCTGCTCCCCCGGGAGCCGCGCCATTGGCGCAGTTTTTAGCACACTCCCGAGGAAGGCGGTCGAGCAAGTAAAGGGTGAGTGCGGCGGTCAATTGACCATATGACCTAGTGCCGCCTCCCCGCCCGGCCGCGGGGGGTCGCGGGGTGGGGGTGCCGGGGGGGCACGCTCACCCCTCCACAACATCATGCGACCCCCCCAGAAGTGGCGACGCGGACGGGTGGTCCGTCTCGCGTCGCCGGAGTTTGCACGCAAAAAGTCCTCCCCCTCGAGCGCGCGACTCCGCGCCCGAGGACGACCACCGTGGAGTTTTAGTGGGTGCAAGTCCCACATAACCCCGTCCCTCCCCCGGGGGGGGGGGGTATCCGTTAGGGATTTCTCCACGTAAAAAAAAAAAAAAAAAAAAAAAAAAAGATCCCCTCCACGATTATGGTTTCCCCCACTCCGCGGCTCGTGCGCACGCAGCCAGGTCTCCACTCCCCGCTCCGCCCCGCGTCTAGAGTTCCCTCCACCCCGCTCCTCCGCGCGCCCTCACTTCCCACCGCCTCCCCGCGCTCCCCTCAGAGAACCAGGGTTAGAACTCTCATAGTGCTACTACTCGTGTTACGGATTGCCCTCAATTCTGGGACACCCTGTATATGCGTATTAAGTGTCTCATTTTGCGTATAACACATGGCTGTCAATTTTCATAAACAGCCAACTTGACCTAACCAGTATTATATGTTTCAGTTCGATTCATGTGCGCAGCACACCGAAAGATTCATTGGATATATTGCTGAATATTTTGTATATCTAACAGTGAGCAACTATCGATACTTACATGTTACGGTGCCACTGGATAATGATAAGGGGATATTATTCAGTCGAATTACTTCAAATTTTTCCTTTGCTACACTAGAGCTTTCTTGTGTACTTGTACTGTGCTGTTCAACCACACGCTGCTCCTTCTTTTGGCGCGATCTTCCGGCTCTATGAGTTTTATGTGTACTGTGCTCCCGGTATTCCTCTGACGCCTGCAACATAATTTTAGCAATCTTTCATAGTGAAAAGAAAATATTCAATCATGAGGCAAAAATTTCTCATACACAATTTTATTTAGAAAATTACGTAAAGACAAAAACTTAATTTCGTAGTAAAATGGTACAACAATAAGGGAAATATTGCAAATAAATCACGATCTGAAAGACGAAAAAGCTAACGTCCTGGGAAGAAAAATCTATTCTTCAGCGAGATAACAAAATCCTATTTTATCTGCACCGAAATTAGTCATCAATGATTACCACTGCCAAAGAACCGACGAATTTTGTGGAAACATAACGTCCATGACAAAAGATCTCTAAATCAGTCAGAATAACAAAATGTACATCACAAACTATAAGTTAAAGTTTACAAATGAATATGTGAAAACGTCATTAGCTGCTGAGACAAAGTTATTTCTTCAGTTTTCATATCGATAGCTTTGTACACAAATATTGTATGCCCACTTTTTCTGAATGAGTTTCTAGATGCAACAAATAGTTCTTGACTGATTCTTTATGCTATATCGCATTTATATCTAGATAGTAAATTTGTCAAAAATGATATTTATTTTCATAGATGCCCCTAAATCTTATGTACCATTGCATGTTTAAACCTGTTTTTCTCGAATACGCTAAAAGTGGACATACAATATTTGTGCACTAAGCCATCCATATACCGAGTTGGTGGATATTTAATACACATCCGCTAATATACACTGCCGCTTAAAAATATTTGACCAAATGTTGTATGTACATTTGATAAAAATGAAAATGCGAGCAACTTTTTTTCACAATTCGTAGCAAGATTTCATTCACTTATACTATCTAAAAAGCAGTTGTCGAACTGCTATTCGATCACTTCATTTTGCTACTGCCAGCCTTTGTTTGTCCATGCCTGTACATATGCCAATTCTTCTTGTAATATTAGTATTTTTCCGTATTTTTGATGATGTGAGGGGTTTATCCCTCTTATAATAAATGTTCCTCTGATTCTTCAATCTTCCGTTTTATTTGTCATATTTAACCCCTCAACGACCACCTCAGTATCTCGTACGGACCCTAAAGGTCTGCGCACACATATCCGTTCCGCGTCAGTTCCGTGTCAGTTCCGTGGTCAGGGCTGTCAGCAGATGTCAGTGTAGAACCCCTACCCGTTCAGTGAAATTAAAATTTGGTTGCCAACGATATTTGGGCATTTGGACTGACGGAGTCCTGAAATCGCGGAAAGATCGACCTTTTTTTTATGACCGTGAAAGGTTCTCGGGTCGAAGCTCTCGCACCACGCGCTTCGGGCGTCCTAGACCATAGAGTCATAAAGACAAGGGCAGCAATAGGCCACTCAGTAATGAAAATGGGAATTTAGAATGATACCCTAACGTTTAGAATGATACCCTAACTGACGGGTAAAACAAAACATAATGCGTTGAAAACAAAAAAGAATATTTGTATTTCGTTCTCCTCTTCTTTAAATTGTGATTTTTCAGCAAAATAATCGTTAATAAAGTTTACAGATAATTGTATAGACTATAGAAGATGGATGTGGAGCAAATCCGAAGAACCACAATACTGTTGCAACATACGAGCAATAACTCACAATACAGTGGCGAACTTTAGATCCGCGACTATGCCCAATATAATTGAAGCAAGTCCACTTTTAGTTTTTGCCTAACACTATTGAGTAAAATACTATTGAGAGAATACAAATAAATGTAGTATTTGCGTTGATTGATGGACCAAGAAAGCGCCGCCCAGTGGTCGAAAATCGAGAAAAACTGGCCAAAACATGAAGGTGATGATTTGTACAAAAATGAGTATACTAAGGTTTTCGAGGTCGCCAATTACGAATCTGAGGTCAAAATGGAGGACCCAATATGGCGGACGCGCATATCAGAAAAACATCAGATTTGGTCTAAACTCGGTATCCTGGAGTATTCGAGGTCGCTGATTACGAATGTTAATTCAAAATTGCAAAAAATATATCTAATCTTGCATGAAAAAAATATTTTAACCGCTTCGCAACCATGGCCGAGATATTCCGCGACTCGGTACCTGTCGTACGATGCCATGGATAAGTTATCCCGCAACATTATAATAATAATAATAATAATATAATAAGTTTATATATTTCAACAGGATAAACCCTTTGTTATAAGAAATACAAATCACAGTCACACAAGCCTAGAACAAATAATTAGGAAGTACAAGAGAATTATAATTAAAAGAACGAAAGCAAAGAAGTAAGCGCAAAAGAAACCATTAATAAATAGTGACAAAGCCAGATATAAAAGAATAAAAATAATAAATTTTATACAAGAAGCAAATATAATATTGAAAGTTAGGGGGAGAGGGACATACGAACTGTGATCAGAGCAGAGTGATTAAAGGAATTATAGGAATTATTAAAGAAGTCAACAGAGTTACAATAGCGATTCGCAGTTATTAAAAGTCGATTAAGGCTATTAAAATAGCTGTAGAGAGTTCGATGTGACTCCGGAAGGAAGAGATTTTGATTTCTAAGGCACCGTACAGGTGCATAAAAACTAAGTTTTTGGAGGATTTGAGGACAAGAGATACAATAATTAATAATTTTATATAAAAATAGGTCAGCAACGAGACGGCGTTGATCAAGGCTCATTAATCCAAGGCGCAAAAGCATAAAGTCATAATTATGGCAAAATATTGACATAGGTGATTCCGTGAGGTATGATGCCAGTCTAAGAAACCTGTGCTGCACACCTTCGATTAATACAGAGTGGCATTTATAATAAGGAGCCCAAATAACGGATCCATATTCGAGAATAGGACGAACCAAGGAGTTATAGAAAAGTCCATAAGGAAAGTCTATCTAAATCAGGCTGTATTAAAAGAGCATCAGACACACTCGCAACTTGTCTATAAATCTTTAGATCGTCTGCAAAAAGTAAAAACTTACAATGTAAATAGGCTTCAGATGTATCATTAATGTATAAGACAAATAAAAGCGGACCCAAGTGAGATCCCTGAGGAACACCAGAAAGAACAGCAATCTCCTTAGATAGAAAATTATTATACTTAACTATCTGAGTTCTGTTAGTCCAATAGCTGGAGAGCCAGGCAAAAAATGCACCATGAAGGCCGAGGGAGTGAAGTTTAGAAAGGAGGGTCGGATGGTCAACCATATCAAAGGCTTTACGTAGGTCGGTATAGATGGCATCAACCTGTTGACCACTTTCTAAGCAATTAGACAGGAAATGATTATAAGTAAGAAGATTAGTAATAGTAGAACGACCAGACATAAAGCCAAATTGCTCGTCAATAATTACGTTCTTGCAAATGAAGGAGAGCTTATTTGAAACAATGCTTTCAAATATTTTAGGCATGATATTCTGCAAACTAATAGGCCTGTAGGAACTAGCTAGTGAATTATCACCACCCTTAAATATAGGGGAGACTAAGCAAGCCTTCCACAAGGAAGGAAAAATTCCGGAACTCAAAGATTTTTTAAAAATAATAAAGAGGATGCGAGCCATAATAAATTTGCAAGACTTAAAAAAGATCGCGGGGATGCCATCAATACCAGGACCCTTATTAACATCAAGGAGTTGTATCTGAGAGAGTACCTCACTAATTGTGATTTCCATGTTAGAAACATCAATGGTATTGTGGAAGGAGAAGGAAGGCGGCGATTCAGGACTACAGGCATAGACAGAGCCAAAGTAATCCGCAAATGTATCGGCAATCGAATGATCCGAGTAGGATACCTGGTCATTAAAGGAAATGTGAGAAGGGCGAGAGGAGTCATTTTTAAGATTACGAACAAATTTCCAAAAAGTTCTGGGCTGGTTAAGAAGTGTATTTTCATATTTGGAAGCGAAAGAGTGCCAGCAGTTACGAGAGATGGTTTTGCATTGGGACCTGCGATTAGAAAAAACTAGATAATCGGAAAAGGAGTTAGAAAGTTTAAAGTCACGATGAGCGATTTTTTTTTGCCTAATAAGTGAAACAAGTTTGCGAGAAAACCAGATAGGGTAGGAAGAAATTACTGAAGACGAGGAAGGTACGAATGATTCAATAGCCTGGTTAAGATGAAAATAAAGGATATCCGCAGATTCATCAACGGATAAGGGAAAGAGAAGAACATCCCAATCAATAGAAGCAAAATAATCATTGATGCCGACATAATCAGCCGAATTAAAGCTTCTGCGATGAATCACCTTGGGAGGAGAGGAAGAATTAACAGATAGAGTAAGACAAAAAAAGATGGAGGGATGGTGAGGATCCTCGGGGAGAAGAGGTTCAGGAGCAGGGGAGGTGCAAACGTATGTCGTTCGTACGATGCCACTGACGAGTTATCCCACGTATTTATTTACCAAGATAGGAGTTCTAATTTGAAGAAATATCAATTTACAAAAAATACCATGTGTTTCAATTATTATTCGCTAAGATGTCCGTGGTGTCGTGCGAACCATACTGTGTCGCGGGACAACTCGTCCGTGGTATCGTACGAACGACATAATGTCGCGGGATACCTCGTCCGTGGCATCGTACGACAGATACCGTGTCGCGGGATACCTCGTCCGTGATCACGAAGCGGTTAATGTTAAAATATGTTTATTTCAACATCTAATGTTTTGTAAAGTCAGTAAGTTTGTCATCACTCGCTACAGTTCATTCCAAAGTTGAGTGTTGTTGGAGCGAAATTGCTGGTGCGCTTTGTGCTGGTAAAAGTGCCTGTCAAGAACACTGGTGAAATTATGTTTAGCTACAGATAATGTTTACTTCTGGGCTCTTCCAAAATTTCTTCTTCTGTCATTAACAGCAATGGTTTCAGACTTCTAAAACAAAACAAAAATTGGTTGGATACCAAGTTTAGACTAAATCTGATGTTTTTCTGATATACGCGTCTGCCATATTGAGTCCGCCATTTTGTTTTTTGCAATTATTTTCGACACCAGATTCGTAATCAGCTACCTCGAAAACTTTAGTACACTCATTTTTGTACAAATCAAAGGTCATTTGTATCTTTTGGTCACGTTTTGAGGATTCGGGATCACTGCGCCGTACAACATAAAATGGATTTTCTTAAAAAGGGGCAAATATGGGCAAAAGTTTTTTGTGCGGCATAACAGCTGAAACATTGTTCTTTATGACAGAAGAAGAAATTTTGCGCGGAAGAGCCCGGAAGTAAACTTCATATCTAGCTAAATATAATTTCACCAGTAGCCGTGACAGGGGCTGCAATATTTAATTGAAATTTCATCCCTTCATTGCTACATGTCTAAAATCTGTACCAAAATATAGTATAGGACCAGTGGGTGGAAACTGAATAGGAAACTTCCGGAATAGCGTTTAGACAGGAAGAAGCAGGCTTTCATAGCTTAGGGGGCGCTGATGTCGCAGTATAGTTGTGTTTGTGTCTGTACATACACGACCGGCTGAGACTATACTGTCTTATATAGTCCAGTGAAATTAGACGGAAATCTGCCCAATCTTCGGAATAAATCCCAGCAAGCTAAATTTTGGTATAGGCCTTTATTTGGTCGTTTTAAACAATATGTCCAAAGTCCCTATCGATCCGAGTGCCGCTAAAAATTTTACAGAGGGTTGAAAAAAAAAATAACAGTTTTTCGCGAATATCTCGTTATCTAGCAGTTTTGCGACAAAAATCGGTCTCACACAATTTGTAACCTAGGAAATTCTCTACAAAAAAGGTTGTATGAGTTTTTTTCGTAGGAGTAACCATTTTCATGTGTGCCGGGTTACCAAGTTTCAACCCCCATACTTTTGACAAGGAAAGATCCCGAACCCGGAAATTCAGAAAATTATGAAACTCTGTAAATATGTAGCGGAAGTCCTGCTGAGTACAACGCAATTTCGTTTGCTGCCCAAATTCACTCCAAGAGGGTGCAATTGACCCCTGAAATTTTTTTTATTTTGTATTATTACTCGCGAACTGTAGGAGATAGAAAAAAAGTGTTCAGGAAAAAGTTACTTCTCTTAATTAGGACTAACATTTGGTAAATTATAGTTCTTACAGTTCTTACGGTCCGTGAGTTATAAAAATGAATTTTTGATTTCGCAGGGAGAGGATAAGAAGTTCATTGGTGCAGGAATGTTAACAGACTGTTAAAAGGTAAAGACTCCGGTGCTACAGTTCAAGCGTATTTAGCGAACCAAGCTTGCACCTACTACACCAAGAATTATAGAAAAAAGTACATCATAGTTCTATGTTCTCCTATATTTCTTATATACACTTCTATATTTTTACATTATATGTTATATTTAACTAGATACAAGGTAAATAAAAGGAATATTTTCAATTGAAAAATATGTGCCACTCACTAATCCTTACCTCTACTTGTAATTTTACAATTAAGTATATTATACAAAATGTAGGGTAAGAGATACATTTGTTGGCGTTATCAATTACTGTTGGCAAAATAATGTCCAATTATGCCAATAATAACTGAAAAGATGGGGAAGGTTTAGATAAGAAACTTCAGCTGAATGTGAAATATTTAATTAAATTCAATTATTGCAAATTTAATTAAATATTTTCCTCTAACACCTGAATTTCATATCCAAATCTTCTTAACGCGTCAACAAATGTATTTCTTATTCTACATATTACAGTGCGCAGATTCTGAGCGTATTTAATTTTCCCGGCATGAGCCGCCATATTGAATTTTAGTTCAAACGGAATCTTTCATTGCTTAGAGGGCGTGCAAATACGGATCCAACAGTGTTGCTGGAGTTTCCACCCCCTGTATAGGACTGTACTCATCACTACCTACTGAATCCATAATTATTCTACCAGTTTTAAGTGCACTTTTAAGAGTTTTAAGAGTTACAAGGAGTACCAGCAATTTCACTGAGAGAGTAACACCCCGACAATACTCAACTTTGGAATGAGCTGTAGCGAATGATGACAAACTTACTTTCCTCTAACTGTTGGTAATTAGTAGCCAGATAGGTGATGAGAACGGTGGTAGGGTCTGAAACCATAACTGGTGAATTTGGAAAGTAGGGTTTTGGCCAGGTTTTCTCGATTTTCAACCACTGTGCGCCGCTGTTTGAAACTCAAAGTCATTAAATTGATCAGAAGTGTTCCGCATAATACCCCGGCACTTGTTTTACTTGGTAATATTGAGATGTGTATAAACGGAGATCAGTTAACACTTAAGTGAGAAACAAATCTATCGAGGCAACTTCAATGCGGAGAAATTGTGACCGATCTGCATTCAACTTTTCGTCACGAACTAATTCTGATAGATTGTTATCTTTAGGTATGTAGTTAAATATTCGAGTTAAGTATTCTGCCCATGATAAGTTCATCAATATGCGATTGCTTAAAATGTAGTGTTAAGTAGAACACAAGTAACTATAACATCAGTAAATAGGGAACGCACTGTAGTGTTCGGAATAGTTTTATCGGAACAATAGAACATTTCTGCAAAAACAGGTAAGTTCTGTCTAACAGAATGGTGATGGCTGTTATGGTATTTCGGATTTGTTCGACATCAACCTTTTATATTCTATACATTCACCTACAAACTTCATTAATTATAATTATTTTGTTCAAAAACCAACATCAGAAGCAGAGAATAACGAAATATAACAATTCTTTCTCGTGTTCAACGCATAAAGTTTTGTTTTACACATAAGTCAGAGTATCATTCTTAACACACTTTCGTGAATATCTGACTTTTATTTACGAAATAGCGTCCGAATGGTTGCATTTCATGTATCCGTTTCAAGGTCGTTATCATTTGAAATCAACAATTTCCTTTTTTTCGCCCAATGCACCTTCCTTCCGTTATCTGAATTTTCTACAATTTTTTCATCGCATCGTATTTGCCGCAAACAATAATTATGCTTTTCTAATACCTTGGGACCTATAAAATTAACCGCTACTAATATTTCAGGTGTCGGAAAAACCATTTGGGCCGTTTTCTACTATCTTCCTTTATTTAAGCGCTTGAATATGCATTTATACAGTTACGGATGGAGTTTTATAAGATAATTGACTTTGCGTCAAAAACTACATTTCCGTAGTTGAATCAACGAAATTTGCTTACTACAACTTGAATTCCATTCTTTTCATGCTGTCTATAATGAATATGTATCGGCTGTCGGTAAATAGGTACTCCGATCGGGTACTACCATGGGAGTATGTAGCGTAAATATTGACAAAAGGGGACCCAGCCCCAATGATGTTGACTTTGAAGTATGTTTTGTTTGGGGCATGATTCTGAACAGCTTTTCCCTATAAATGTAACCGTCGCTCGACCTTAGTTCCGTGATATTCGCGAAAATCTGCTGCTAGAGATTGGATAAAAATGTTTTTTCTATATTTTTTAATTCTTTTCTTTTTACTAAAATGCCGTTGAACTAACAAAAGAAATATCGCGAAAACTAAAGTCGAGCGACGGTTAGGTACATCATGTACCTAACCGTACATGTATAGGAAAAAGTTGTTCAGAATGTTGACCTTGACAACCTATTTGATGTCACTCGCTAAACATAAATATCAGCTGATAAAAAAAAATAAGTGTGGAACATTTTTCAGTAGGTAATCTACTTCTGTGCCAAGTTTTATTTAAAATTGACGATTGTCAATTGATTAATGTCAAATAGGACATATGAAATAATTAACTATGTTGTTTTATTCAGTTTTTTCTTATATCAAACGTACATGTTTGTGATTAAATACTTTTGACCAATCTTGTATATGCAATTCTTTTTAATGAATCTGAATGTATTGTATAACTTTTATATAATAAACCTTTGACTGCCTTCCCGAACGAAAACCTTCGGTATTCATTGTAAGTACATACATACTCTTCGGTATAATTCGATAAATCTTAAGTGTCGGGTTATCAGTATACTATATTAAAAATTATAATATATTTGTAATTGCTTATTTTTCAAGTGCTTAAAGAAATATGAATACCGATTAACAGAGTTCGTAAGATCTTCGAAATGAGACGATGGTGTCTAGTACACCTCATTATGATAGGATCAACGTATTTTGAGGCTGGTGCCCAGCCAAAGCTACTACGCGTAAAGAATTCATTACGCAACCATGACAAGATTATTGCAAGACGTGTGTCACATGAAAAATCTATCTCTCATTTATTAGATAATAAATAAATCGGATCAATGGTTTTAAACGTTTTCAAAGTGAGGAAACGGCGTATATACTTGATTTTGCCATATACTTCAAAAGCGACGCTGGTAAATGATTACCTACATTATTAGCGATACTATTGTTTCATATTGTTAGTGAAAAATTCTGTAACTCGCTAATCTACATTAATCTTCCGTCTATGCTAGGTACTTATTATTTCTATGAAACTGTGAACGTATACTACTCTATTTCACTTTCAATTTGAATGACAAATGAAATTAATTTTATTTTCACTCAAAATTCATAATTTCAAATCAACATTTCATATACATTTTTGTCACGTTTGTTAATAATGTATGAAATGTTATAGGCCAATAGAATACATGTTTCATCTTCCTACACAATTGATTTGAATTTAGGTTTTAAGAAAATTATGATCATAGAAATAAGGAGGGTAGAAAACCACAAGGTTTTTGTGATACAATTAATTTCCTGCATTCCGAGTTCTAGCAGCGCAATCACAACTTTCAAAATAGTGTGTGATGGTTATAATATAATAAGATAATGCATCCACTTAAAATTGCCAAGGTTTGATTTGAAATTCACGCTAATAGCACGACTGTTTCGCGATTGCGGCATAAGATTAATTAAAATAACAGTGCCGAAGAAACAAAAAGAGCAAAACAAAATAAACCCTTGTCGTAACGGCTTCCAAAATTTTCTGCAACCATATTAGATAAAGTAGTTATCTTCAAAACAACTATGTGGTGAAACACAAATCGCTGGCGAAAGTTCTATAAACTATTAAGAGTCTCCCCAAAGAACGCTAGGGTATAATGTGACGGTACATCAGCAAGTTAACAAACCTCTATTGCTATTTGAAACGAACATAGATACATGGTATATAGACTGAAAAAGATCGAAAATGTCGTGTAATGAAATATCAATATAACCCCTAGCGTTAATATCGCAACACCTGTCACTGTTACGATCCCTCAGCAGACGTTCTAGCGCAATGTTTCTCGGTTTCTGGGCGGAATTTATTCTTTTATGACCGAATCTACACGATCAAAATTATTTTTTTTTTTCAAATATTGCTGCATACCTTGATTTATGAATTCGGTGTTTGGTTGCAATATACATCAGCAGGAACTAACTAAGTAGGACGATAGCCGTCACGGAACTCTGGGTAACTGACGGTAATTTCGTGCACAATGCTGAACACGATGTTACCATAATAGCTGGCCAGCCCCCACTCGCCCACGTTGCAAAAGCGTAAAGAATATTAATCGCACACCAGTGCGATATGCTTAATCGATTAACCTCAGTTTCACGCTATTTAAATTTCCGCCGCTGCCTCGGACTACGAGAAACGGTGCATGAAAACTATCTTTTTTTTTAACTTTGTAGTTGTTAAATGTTGAAACGATTTTTCACAATTGGAGTTTTGCCCATTTTCGTCCTGCCACGTTGTTAGAAGTGACAATTAATATTTGTAATTTATCATTCGCTTATTTCCGAGTAGTTAATGCCCATTTTTTAGCTGTTCCAACACGACGTGTTGAATCTAATGATCATTAATTTGAAGCACTGTAGCATTTTCAAACCTACATTTCTTCGTAATAAAAGCAAACTGAAATTCAATATCCTATGGTGCAAACTATACATATGACATGATTATAATCGGGCGAATCAGTAGCATTGTCTACAACGAATTTGGATCTCAAAGTCTGCGAAATTGATTGTTGCAGAAGAGGGCATATTATTTTAAATTTGATCATGTACCCTTTTCTACTAGACATCACAAGAATGTCGTAATTAATGTGTAAGACTAATATACATGTAAGAGAAATCGGGACCGAATAATATTAACATAAACTTACATACGCGGTAAGTTACAATTATTTACGATTCAATGCGGTTGTAAACAGATTTGTTTAATCGAGATTCGAGTGCTTAATACTTTTGACTTATGTTTAGTATGTACCGTGTTATTCAATAAATGTTCAAATATTGAAAACCATTTCAGTAGAACTATTTACATTAAATTTACATAAAGTTTTACGGAACCACATAATATTTATGATACTTTAATGTGAGCAATAAAATTGGCCTCGTGTAGTTAATTTAATTTAGGTGCTTACTGGCGAAATACCATCGAATGTACACCATTTATTGCAGTCTTCAACTGGTATTTTAATGAAACTGTCACACATTTTGTAATGCCAACGATATGATTTAAAGTTTGATTAATAACAGGAATAAAGTTGAGTTCACTATTGTTTACTGAATACGCTTTTCGCAAAAATAATATTAAAAAATTGTATGTACAACGGTGCCAAATAATATTATAGTATATACACCATAAGATTTGCGAACTGATGCATTGGTTAGAGATTGTCTACTATAAAATGAAAAAGAAATAAAACTATATGTTCTTGAATAGGGGGGGGGGGGGTGTAGAAAGATTCGGAGAAGTTTTCAATTCTCTCAACATGGTATTACTAACTAGACCACAGTTTTTAAATATTCGTCAACAGCGTTTTTAAACGCACGTACATTAAATTCAGCTCCTTACATATAAGGAGTATGTACTTACTTTAATAATAAGTGTTAATCGGAGCCATGCAAATCTGACAAAATCTCATTTGCATCCGTATTTTCGTAACTTAATTCATTTATTTATGAAATTAACATCTTCTTAGTCGCAAAAAGTTTAAATAAACTCATTCTTCTGATTTTGCAGAGTGTAGGGTGTTGCATTTTTGAATATTAATTCATTAAAAATCTTATATCTATTATATCTCTAAAATGCGTAATGTAATTGTTGGAAATCATTGAGTATCTTTACCACCTGCCCCAAATAAGACCAAGGCGAAATGTTTATTATACAAACTACATTATTTTGGTATTTTGAACCTATATAACAATTTCGTTTTGCGAGCATGCATTTCGTATAAACAAAAACACTTATGTGGACTACAACATTACACGAGAGAGGTTTGGGTCAGGGGTTCGGTTAGGCTCAAAATACCAAAATAGTGGCAGGCAGATAACAGGAAAGATGTGAACCTTCTTTTTGCCAATTAAAGTATACAATTAATCTTGTACGACCATGTCAGATATATTAGATGCGGCTGAAATCAGTAAATAAAATCAGACAAGGGGGTTGTGAGTTAGAGGAAAACGTTTAATCCAACCGCCTACATTAATTCAATACTCGTCCCCTCTCTTCCACCTACGACGTCTGTTTCTGCTTATAAATTTGGGAAAGCCTGAGATGCACTCGAAATAGTTTAAGGAGGTCTCCACGCTAAAGTAGATGCGTAGTATTGGATTTCAAACTGAATCAAGCAATAGACTCGCGCGAGCTTTTAATAGCTGTTTCCGTGTTATCAGTAGTTCTTGGGCCATTCTAGTTTTTTCTTCATTTTCGTGCCTACTATTGATAGCATATAACCTGAACAGTCATTATGCTTTTACGTTGATCAACATAACTGTACGTGTAATATGCTATGAAAAACAATTTTTTGTAGATTAACGAAAATTACGTTAAATATATATATATATATATATATATATATATATATATATATATATATATATCGACTATTAAGGAACGTACAAGTTCACTTTCAATTAAGTGTTCATTTTAGATGTTTCAGATTAACAAAATAGATTTTTATTACATCTATTAACATATTGCAAATTTCATCGTATTAATTATATGTGGGTCTCAATCTTAAGACTGTTTACTAATTATGGGAGTGATCCAATTATTTTCCAGGATTTTTAAGAAATTCGATGATCATAAATTCATTGTACTTATTCAGAAGATTCTAAACGTATTGAAAGGTGAAGTAAGTACATGGCAGCAGCATTTTATATTCATACTTGCCAAAATGAATATTAAATAACATTGGAATCATGACAGAAATGAATATATCAATACTATCACACACAGAATCAAGTGCGGAAGTATTTTATGAATATGTACTTTGTATAAATCGTGAGAATTACTAACATGGAGTACCTACTGTGAATTATACTAAATCCATATACATATGTATATTTTGTCATCCTGAAAGTTCCCGTGAATTTTGTGGTATTTAATTTTGGCGCCACATATTTGCAGCGTTACACAGATTTTGAGGGACATTATATGCAGAGTGTTTATAAACATGTGGAACACTTTTTGAGGATCGATTTTACAAAATGCTCAGTTTTGCAGTCATAAGCATTTACAGGAACCCCTATTAAAGTGGCATTTGACTAAGCCCAGCTATGTTTGCGCGATTGGATATATTCATTATCATTTCGCATTTGTTTTTAAAGGCGACAAGGAAAGGATATGAATGAAAATATAGTATATTAAGCCAACTGACAAAAGTGCCTGTCAGCCGGTTGCCGTTTAATAGTCATGGTGGGCCTGTGTTTTACAGAATATAACAATGCTTATAACTGCAAAACTGAGCATTACACTGTTCGACAAAATATAACCTTTTTTCGGACCTGTAACATTCAATAGTCGTGTCTTATAAATTTTTGTGCGCTGGATACGAATCCGCAAACCATTTTCCGCCATCACCCTCAGTTTTCGAATAATTCGATTTTGAAAAAAAAATGCAAATTTTCAACTTTGAACATCTTTTGTGTTCGAACAGTAATAGTTATTCGGTTGCTTGTTTCGTCAAATTATTCTATGAAACTTGTCTATTAAATGTGTTTAAATAAGGATCAAATGGAAATGGACACCCGCAATGCATCAATTTTTGCAGATATCTTCCAATTTATTTAAAAAATTAAGGGTCTAGGAGAATATCTGACTACCTACGCCACGCGATGTACCAGACATTTCCCCTCCAGAAGATATCAACAGAAGCGGTAAGTCACACTTTGTTTTCAATACAAAAATGAAATAGTTTGGCAAACGTGCGTTGCCAACAGTGGTAGTCAACGGCGGCGGGCGTATCCACTGCCGCTCAGCCTAACAGAATAAGCGCGTTAAGACGCGCGTGACTACCACTGTCGGCGTCGCACGCTTTGCCAAAATATTTCGCTTCTATATTGGAAACAAAACTGTTGATATTTTCCGGAGGAAAAATGTCTGCTGCATCGCGTGGAGTAGTCAGCCTTTCCCATAGACCTTTAGTTTTTTAAATAAATCAAAATATATCTGCCGAAATTAGTGCATTTCGTGTGTCATTTTCCCCTCGAACGTTGTTTAAACATAATTAAATGTTCATAATGCAATAATAACTTATATCGTTATATTTGGGAGGGTTCGTAGAATAATTTGACGGACCAAGCAACCGAATAACTATTACTGTTTGAACACAAAAGATGTCCAAAGTTGAAAATGTGTATTTTTTTCAAAATCGATTTTCTCAAAAACTGAGGGAGATGGCGAAAAACGGTTTGCGGATTCGTATTCCGCGCACAAAAATCTATAAGGGGTGGCTATTAGGGTGGATTGAAAAAACTTTTTTTCGATGATCAAATTCTAATAGTGCGGAAAAGTTGTCTACTTGGCCCAATGAAACGAGTAAAAAATTTCTGCTCGATCGGATAATTTCTTCTGTGAGCACCAAAGGCCTTAACTTTAAAAATTTTACTACAAAACTTAAAATTTGAAAAAACAAAAAAAAAAAATATAAAATACACAATACATAAAAAAACAATAAAATTATTTAAAAACAAAAAATATAAAATACAAAAACAAGGAGCCCGACGTAGAGCTACCTCCGCGTGGTGGGTTCTGGGCCACTTGATCTGTTAGGAAAGTCAGCGAAGAGCTGCATTTTTTGATAGTTTACAGTGCCGACAGGCCGTTCCTATCGTTCCGAAACCAGCCACGGGTGTTTCTTTGCTTCATTTACGCAACAAATATAGTCCTGGGTAAAAAAAAAAGGTAGAATCCACCAGCTGAAGAAAGTTGCATTTTTTTAAGTTTTGTACTAAAATTTTGAAAGTTAAGGCCTTTGGTGCACACAGAAGAAATTATCCGATCGAGCTAAAATTTTTTACACGTTTCATTGGGTCAAGTAGACAACTTTTCCGCACTATTAGAATTTGATCATCGAAAAAAAGTTTTTTTCACTCCACCCTAGTGGCTATTGCATGTTACAAGTCCAGATGGCTGTTGAACAGTAAATTATCGGACATATATGTACATCAACATTTTTTATTATTTGAGTGAGTAGAATCGATCCTGAAAAAATGTCCCACGATGTTATAAACATCATGTGTATGGTTATGCTGACTCTTATTCGCCCTTGTTTTTATTTACTAATGACGATTAGCTAATTTTGTTTCGTTCAGCATACTTCGAGTCCAAAGAAACATGGAAAGACATGATTGTCTACATCTGGTTCTTTTCAAGTTTAAACTAGGGTATCAGGTGACGGAAGCAGCTCTTAATATGCGAACAGTTTTTGGTGGTGATGCACGCAAAAGATGGAATAGTTAGAGAATGGTTTGCGAAGTTCAAGTCAGGACACGTAAACCTCAAAGATGCTCCCAGTGGAGAGCAGTTTCTTAAAATGTTAAATTTTGATGGAGTTTTATTCTTTTAAACCAAACGACTGAAAACCGCAGAAACTCTCAGGGTGACCCAATATAAGTAGAAATGGAGATATTGAAAAATATGTACAATAAAACCGACTTCAAAAAAATAAAATTGCACTAAAAAGTAAAAAATAATTTTTTCCCTTATTTAATCTACGACTCTCATATTTTTTAAGCCGGCGCCAGAGTTACACAGTGCAAATGATGAGGCACCGAGTTAAAAAATATGAGAGTCGTAGATTAAATAAGGGAAAAAATTATTTTTTACTTTTTGGTGCAATTTTATTTCTTTGAAGTCGGTTTTTTGTTTTTATTAAAATTTTTTTATTTTTAACTTTTTAGTTTTATACATACTGACACAACATGCTGAGGAGATACGCGCGTACGTACATAAAATAATAATAATTAGGTGACAATAGTCTTTATTATAAACCATAATTGGCAAAATATTGGGCCAATGTTGATGCAGTGTAGGATGGGACCACCGGGGCATCGCCCTCTTTCGAATGAAAAAAAGATCATCAAAATCGGTCCATATGCTGAGGAGTTATGAGGGGACAAACATAAAAAAAACATACAAACGGGTCGAATCTATAACCTCCTCCTTTTCGAAGTCGGTTAAAAATAGAGTCAACCTGTCGATGTGTGATGCCTTCATGGATTTTGACGAGACCTTTTTTAAGTACTTCGTTGTGACGTGTATACAACGAGAAAAATAATAAAAATGGGGGTCGGACTCCAATGACCTTGAGAAAAATACTGTCTGCATTGCGTTGCTTCATTGTCTTCGTCGGTACATCGAATACGTCAGTCCGTCATACGGCATCGTAGTTGGTGGAATGTTCAATTTAAGGGGGGTCACTCAAGTGAAAATGAAACACCAGTAATTTTACAGATAAAAATTTGAAAATATTTATATCCATATTATTTTTTACGCTGAAATGAATTATGTAAGAATTAATACAGTGACATTTTTTTTTTCAAAAATTTAAAAAAAAAATTTCGAAAAAATTATTCGATTGTAAAATCCATACCCTTATTTCTGTAGAATTGTATACAAAGACTGCAAAAAAAATTTCAGCTCGAAAACTTCATTTTTGTCGGAGTTATAAAGTTTTTTGTTTTGGCGCAGTAACTAAAACGCTCCTGCTTCGTACGTTGGACCTTTCTCTTCTTGCAATGCCTGTTCTCTTCGTGATTGTGCAGTTCGTATCATTTTTCTTGCACGTTTGTATCTTTCTGAGGCTTTCTGTTTATACCTTTCAGGGTTCCCTGCCCTTTACCCCCTAAAGTAATACCTTTCGTACGCTCCTGTTTTACCAAATCGGTCAAAGCTCTCCATAATCTTTTGCCAACGTGGTTCACACACTCTTTTTTTTCGATTTATAACTTTATAACTCGGACAAAAATGAAGTTTTCGAGCTGAAATTATTTCTGCAGTCTTTGTATACAATACTACAAAGATAAGGGTATGGATTTTAAAATCGAATAATTTTTCGAAATTTTTTTTTAAATTTTTGAAAAAAAAAATGTCACTGTATTAATTCTTACATAATTCATTTCAGCGTAAAAAATAATATGGAAATACATATTTTCAAATTTTTATCTGTAAAATAACTGGTAGTTCATTTTGGTCGGTCCAACGTACGAAGCAGGAGCGTTTTAGTTACTGCGCCAAAAACAAAAAACTTTATAACTCCGACAAAAATGAAGTTTTCGAGCTGAAATTTTTTTTGCAGTCTTTGTATACAATTCTACAGAAATAAGGGTATGGATTTTACAATCGAATAATTTTTTCGAAATTTTTTTTTTAAATTTTTGAAAAAAAAATGTCACTGTATTAATTCTTACACAATTCATTTCAGCGTAAAAAATAATATGGATATTGTCACGTCCCGGGCGAGGTTTTTTGGAACGGTGACTATGGGGAAGGAAAAGATCAGGCGTGAATCTGTCATCCAGCACTCTGAAGGTTTTAAGGGAAAGCCAGGCGTGAATCTGTCATCCAGCACTCTGTGGGTTTTAAGGGAAAGCCAGGCGCGAATCTGTCATCCGTCACACTGTGGGTTCGTAAGGAAGGTCAGGCGCGAATCTGTCTTCCGTCACACTGTGGGTTCGTAAGGAAAGTCAGGCGTGAATCTGTCATCCAGCACTCTGAAGGTTTTAAGGGAAAGCCAGGCGCGAATCTATCATCCGTCACACTGTGGGTTTATAAGGAAAGCCAGGCGCGAATCTGTCATCCGTCACACTGTGGGTTCGTAAGGAAGGCCAGGCGTGAATCTGTCATCCAGCACTCTGAAGGTTTTAAGGGAAAGCCAGGCGCGAATCTATCATCCGTCACACTGTGGGTTTATAAGGAAGGTCAGGCGTGAATCTGTCATCCAGCACTCTGAAGGTTTTACGGGAAAGCCAGGCGCGAATCTATCATCCGTCACACTGTGGATTTAAGAGAAAGATCAGGCGCGAATCTATCATCCGCCACACTAATCGACCAGGGAAGGTTTTAAAGCAAATTAGTACTGAAGGGACACCCGTTAGCACTCTTGTTTTTGTTTTGGTTCGATAATAGGATTTACCGTTGCATTCGTACAAAAGAAACCACACTTAGTTTTCCTATGGATTGCACGGTTCATGCAGCAGTGTGTTTATAAACACTGGGAGCGCTCTCGCGAATCAGCTGTTGCGGCAGCTTGGTTTCGTTGGGAATCCTTACGACTCGAGGATACACACAATAATTCGAGACATGATTGATAACAAAGCGGTTTATTAGCCTTGTTAGAGCGTTTTTAACAATGCGTGGGACTTCGAGTGTTAACACATAACATTTATATATAAATCACAATATGGAAATATGAATATGAAGTTCATAAATATAAGCAAATGAAATTATACAAAGATACTAAGCGATGATAATTATAAATGAACGCAATAAGCTATGAATGCAATAAATGTTATTAATATAAAGTAATATGAGAAAATATAATATAGAAAGCAATAAGCGTTGATAAATAATAATAAATGGTATGGCGATGATATGCACAATAATAATAAGTAATAATAATGACTTACGGTAGTTGCCGTAAAGCACTGATTTGAATTGTTAGCACTGATTGAATAATACTTCTATCTATTTGACTGTCTGTTGACAAAAGAGCTGTCTGCGCTCTCGATCCTTCGTATTTATAGGATCCTACAGGAGTACTGCGGGGGTACGCGCGGTAAAGACCTTGACAGATTTTGGAAACAAGACGCAGTAGATTTCGGGGGTTTTTGTAAACGGTATGGCTATTAATAGCATGTATTTATGTCATGTACGCCAAATGCGTCGTAATTACAATCACGTGTTGATCACGTTTGTACATTTGCGTCGCAGTATCATTTCTAGGGTTTTTATGACTGCGGAAGGAGATACTCAACTCGTCGAATGGGTTTTGGGTATTTTATAGGAAAAGGGTTAGAGTGGCTTGGACTCTGTGAGTCGTAAAGAGGGGATTGAGACGTGGTCTCGATTTAAGAGGGTTTTTGTAAAGAGGGACTTGTTTGAATTCATTTTAAAGGGAAGGATTCGTGCCTCATATGGCGAATAGGCGAAGGAGTTTTGTAACGATCGTCTCGTGATGGGGATCTCTAAGATACATCATCGAGGTGGAGTTTCGTATAGGTCATCTTGTGTTGGTGACCGCTTAGGTACAACATCAAGGTGATCGGTGATTGAGTTGAATTTGAGGGACTTTGGTGGAGTGATTTTGAGGTTTGCTAATGGATTTTTGGAATAGAAACGCGCGAAAAATAGTGGGACGTCACAGATATAAATATTTTCAAATTTTTATCTGTAAAATTACTGGTAGTTCATTTTCACTTGAGTGACCCCCCTTAACGCTTCTAAATGAAATTAAATCATTCACAGGGTTTATACGCGAAGTGAATACGGATGAAAAGTGTATAGACTTTCTTTTGGAGAAGGGTGTTATGAGAAATGCTATAGTGTGTTCTCAATGTGGGAAACAACTGACATTGAAGCACGAAAGTTTGTTGTTTCGCTGTTTTAGTTGGTCTTGTGTCTTACCTGAGTATTAGTATTGGTTGGGGTTATATGTATGGCTTAGCGGCCCGCCTATACGACAGGTGGGGCCGCCAGCGTTTGAGAGTCCTAAGAAAAAATTGTTTTGGTTGTTTTAGATTTTGAATTTTTAGAATTTTTGCGTCTACTATGCTTGCAAAATCTAATATAATTTTCTTTCGTTATAAAGTCTTGCATAATCTAGATGATTATATGTCTATCTGATTTTGAAAATCCAATACATGCAGTTCACTTTGTGTTTATCATATCCTAATATTGTCCAAATAAAATGAAGTAGACGACTAATTAATATTAATGATTCTATTCTTTTACACTCCAACGGAAATTGTAGCCTTAAGGGATTGTGTACAGGGACTGAAGACAGCTGTTCCCTCATACATCACGCGCATTTAAAGCCAATTAACGAACACGGTCGAGCACCGACGCGACGTGCGTTGACAAATATCCAACCATTTATATTCATAGCGATCATATATTTGTAAGTTGATACAGTTAATTTGATCCACAGTCCGTGTTAGAAATTATTGCGAGAAAACTAGCAGAGCAGTGTAAGGACATTAATTGCTCGAACAATTCTGTCTCAGTATTTCTAACAAGAAGACTCTATGGCTGGTCTGCAGCGAATTCTGTTGAATTCGAGGAAAGAATCTAGGGGCCGAATGATGGCATTCTGTAGAATACTTCCCGCTAATGCACATTTTTTCTGAATAATTAACAGTAATCCTTGAAATATCTACATACAGGGCAGAGATGGGCATTATCTAAATAAAAAATAATTAAAATACACTTTAGATAAAAGTTACTGTATCTTTGGTTCGTTATTCGAAGACGGATGTAGCGCGAGAGTTTATCTGTAACTTCTATCCGTCAGAGCTTGGTTTAGAGAGTTTATTCGTTCCGTCTATCCGAGAGGTTTCTCGATATCTTCAACTGTTATTCGACAGTCGAATACAGTGCCACCATATATCCGACGCCCGTATCTCTCGGAACTTGGTCACATAGTTGATCCGTCAGATTTTACTGGAAGAAGTTCATGCGTAACCTTGTGGGTTATTCGAACGTCCAGATGTCGCGCAAGGTTTATCCGTTATCCTTTATCTGTTATTCGAAGCTCGATCTACCGATATGATTTATGCGACACTTTTATTCGTAACGAGTTACTCGGAAAGGATAAAATCACATGTTATCTTGATTCGTAATTTTTATTCGTTGGCTTCGAATAACTGGACATTGCGATCCTACGTTGCCAGATCGTAATACATACATATGTATAAATGAACGGTTTAAAAACTATGAAGCTCGAGAATGTTGTAGCTGCTAGAAAGGAAAATTGTAGAAACTGGCCATTTTTGGATCTGTGTGGCAACGAGACATTTTTACAGCATGGGTACAGATCGCGCGATATAACTTTGCCTCCGAGCGGCCACTGAGTAGGCCGTGAGTTTGCCGTGCGTGCGAGAGAGTCCGACCGTCGCGTCGTCGTTCTTTTAATTCGATTCGGAAAACATACGATCGCACACGCATGAGTATCACGCCTAACCTGTTACTTTGTATGATGCTCGTCCGTATGCGATCGCACGTTTTTCCAAACGAATTAAAAGAACGCCGACGGTCAGACTCTCTCGCACGCACGGCCTACTCAGTGGTCACTCGGAGGCAAAGTTATATTGCGCGATGTTTATGTTTCTACAGGTGTTAGGAAATCCAAAATGCATAATTCTTTAACTCGCAGGGTTTTGTTTCTCATCAACGCAACTTCTTTTTCGTTAATCTCTTACGGGAAAATGTGACCCTCCAGTCAAATACACGACGATTTTCATGCAAATTTTCTGGATTGTTTGTAGGACCAACCTAAGAACTTTGCCGTATTCGATTCGTGCTACTTTCGCCCTTCAAGGGAGAAATTACCCCTTTTATCCGAGTCGCCTCTTTTACTTATGCGCTTACTAGCTTTATTACCCGGCTTCGCCCGAAATTTAGATTCTAATTTTACCGTCCCAAATAATATTTCTCTGAAAAAAAGTTGATGCTTGCAAGAAAGAAACTTCAAAACAAATCAATTTTACTAATTCAGTCATCCACAAATTATTTATTGAGAATCTCTTGCTCTGGGATCATCCCAACATTCTCAACAATGTATGCGTTAAGCGGTTGTTGCTATCTGCACCACTTCTTGGAATCATTCGGTCGAGAGTGAGAAAACCCGAGGTACCCGAGAGCGAGCGAGAGGTGACGAATGAGTCGCGCGGCGTTACCGTTTGCTACGTAGAGAGATACTCTGTCTCCTTTCGTCTTTCACGTGCCTACGCTCTGTCTCTCTCTCGCGAGCCATCGGCGGCTTGGAATCGTAGACACTATTCGTTTATTTTAACTAATAACTCGAGAAGGGAAGGACGTAGCGAGCTGAAAATAGTCACATTCATCTGGATTAGCCAGGCATAATGAGCCGAGATACCTTTCGTGACCCCAGACTTTACCGTTAGAAAGTTTTTCGGCGACAGACAAACACACACTTTCCGCTTTATAGTATAAGATAAGATAAGATAACTCGTAAATTACGAAAGATATAAAAAAAAACATGCAAATAAATGTTATACCGTTTCTGGAGGTCTATATATCTGCCGAAACAATTTTCGAAAAAATATTTTGTTTCATTTTCGTAAATCGGCGTGTCACTCACCGATCTTCCCTTGTGAGTGCCCTAGAGTCTGGCGTTTGTTGTCGTAAGATAGCGTCTGTACGATATTAACAAAAAAAATTTAATAAAAATTAAAATCGAGTTCAAAAAAATAAAATTGCACTAAAAACTAAAAAAAATAATTTTTTCCCTTATTTAATCTACGACTGTCATATTTTTTAAGTCGTCTCCAGATTTACACAGTGTAAATGATGAGGCTCCGACTTAAATAATATGAGATTCGTAGATTAAATAAGGGAAAAAATGATTTTTTTTACTTTTTAGTGCAATTTTATTTTTTTTTAAGTCGGTTTTAAATTTGTTATAATTTTTGCTTATTTTTAACTTTTTAGTTTTATATACATATATTGACATCACATGCTGAGGAGATATGCGCGGTACGTACATAAAATAATAATAATTAGGTGACAATAGTCTTTATTATTAACCAGAAGTGAAAAAATATTCGGCCAATATTGGTGCAGTGTAGGATGGGATCACCGGGGCATCGCCCTCTTTCGAATAAAAATAAGATCATCAAAATCGGTCCATATGCTGAGGAGTTATGCGGCGACAAGCATATAAAGAAACAAACAAACGGGTCGAATCTATAACCTCCTCCTTTTTGAAGTTGGTCAAAAAGGAAATTTGTGTATTTCTTATCCTCTCACTTCAAATAATTATTATTTTCGACTCTGTTGTAAAAAAAAACTGTATTCGTCTTTTTAAGTTTGACATGATTTTTCTCAATTTAGGTATCCTTTATTAATTATTCACTTTAAATGACAACCAAAACATGATAAAAAATTCGATTTTGTATGTTACGTCTTTTTCATTTGTTATTTTGCGCGGTTTTCTTCGATGCATGCCGATTTGCTTGTTCGTAGTACAGATTGCGCAATATAACTTTGCCTCCGAGTGACCACTGAGTAGGCCATGCGTGCGAGAGAGTCTGACCGTCGGCGTTCTTTTAATTCGTTTGGAAAAACGTGCGATCGCACACAGACGAGTATCATACAAAGTAACAGGTTAGGCGTGATACTCATGTGTGTGCGATCGTATGTTTTCCGAATCGAATTAAAAGAACGACGACGCGACGGTCGGACTCTCTCGCACGCACGGCAAACTCACGGCCTACTCAGTGGCCGCTCGGAGGCAAAGTTATATCGCGCGATCTGTACCCATGCTGTAAAAATGTCTCGTTGCCACACAGATCCAAAAATGGCCAGTTTCTACAATTTTCCTTTCTAGCAGCTACAACATTCTCGAGCTTCATAGTTTTTAAACCGTTCATTTATACATATGTATGTATTACGATCTGGCAACGTAGGATCGCAATGTCCAGTTATTCGAAGCCAACGAATAAAAATTACGAATCAAAATAACATGTGATTTTATCCTTTCCGAGTAACTCGTTACGAATAAAAGCGTCGAATAAATTATCTTGTTATATCGAGCTTCGAATAACGTATAAGGGTTAAGAAGGAACTCGTTCTATTGAAATCTCACAGATAAACTTCCGTAGCCAAATCCTGACGAATACAACCGTAAGATACATGATGGCGCTGCCTTCGACTGTCGAATAATGGTAAAAGATAAGCTGAAACTCTCGGCTACACTGTCACGGATAATGCCTCTCGAATACCGTCTCGCCGCTATAGAGGCGTCGAATACGGATACGCGTTACATCGAGCTTCGAATAAACTGTACGTGACGAATGTATTTCCTGATATAAAATCTCACAGATAAACTAGGTTGAATATATTCTTCAGATAAACAAGTACGAATAAAGGATAACCGAAAGTTATCTTTCCTTAAAACTTTTAGATAAATTTTTGCCCATCTCTGATACAGGTTGTCCCAAAAATGTCGCGTTTCCTTGAAAGGGGTAACTCAGGGGGTGATTTGAAACAACTTTTTCCTTAGCGAAAATATTGTCCGAAGCTTCGTTAAGGAGATATTAACAAAAAACCCCGACCAATGAGAGCGCGCGCCTTCCGCCCGAGCTCCCGCGGTAGCGTTGGCTCCGCGGTAGGCGACCGCGCTTGTGCTACGAACGTACGAACAAGCAAGTCGGCATGCATCGAAGGAAACCGCGTTACACAGTTTTTTTTTAAAGCAGAATCTTAAATAAGAATGATTTGAAGTGAGAGGACAAGAAGTACGTAAATTTCGTTTTTAAATAAGGCATAAACGAAAAGGTAACGTAACAGAAAATGTACGACAAGTGATCGTAATTCGTTATTGAAGTAAAAATCCGTAGTTTAATAACGGCCAACACAACTAAAATTAAAAAATAATATTAGGTGTATGAATAAATTCTTTCCGACTGGATTTACATAATAAGTACAAAGCTACCGAATTTTTATCGCGGTGGTATTCATAAGCTGCCAGAAAAATGGCAAAAGGTAATGAACAATAATGGAAATTGTTTCGATGATTGAGTTGTTTTCATATTTTTTCAATCGAACTGTTATTGTACCCTAAAATCGGAAAGAATTTATTTCCACACCTAATACTCACCAATAAATTAAATAAAACTCACCCTTTCGGACATTCCTTTCCTTGCTTTCCTTCCCTTTTCGGAAACCTGTGTCACTGGATCACTGTACCGATCCTGGTTATCGGTGGACGAAAAGATTTATGGTTAGGTAGCGCCCAGTGCTCAGCTGATCACAGTGCGTCCGGGTTAATGTACCGAATATTCACTTCACTGCACGGCTACTAACACTGATCTCTGAATTTATTTTTCACGGAACGTGTTGTTCCTACGTTATAAAAATTGGTGATTACTGTTAATTACTGGAACGAGATTACTACTATTACCCGGCGAAAAGAAGACTCCTGGCAGACGGTCTCGGGCTGTGCAGTCCGCTGTTGTGACGAAGAGATCGAACGAAACACATCGAGACCGAGTGGGATAGAACGATCTGACCGACGATCGTCAAAACAAAACAATAGCGTAGGCTACAGATCGCTCTATCCCACTCGATCTCGTGTTTCGTTCGATCTCTTCGTCGCGCGGTGCGACAATGCATGTGGCAACTTCAGCAAATAACCAAAATACGTGTGCCCCGTCTGTAAAAGTGTGCCTAAATAGGTGACGCGACCAATCGTCACAGCAGCGGACTGCACAGCCCGAGACCGTCTGCCAGGAGTCTTCTTTTCGCCGGGTAATAGTAGTAATCTCGTCCCAGTAATTAACAGTAATCGGCCCCTTTCGGGGCCACCAATTTTTATAACGTAGGAACAACACGTTCCGTGAAACATAAATTAAGTGATCAGTGTTAGTAACCGTGCAGTGAAGTGAATACTCGGTACATTGACCCTGCAATCAGCTGAGCACTGGACGCCGATGACCAGGATCGGTACAGTGGCCTACTGACACAGGTTTCCGAAAAGGGAAGGAAAGCAAGGAAAGGAATGTCCGAAAGGGTGAGTTTTATTTAATTTATTGGTGATTATTAGGTGTGAAAATAAAATCTTTCCGATTTTAGGGTACAATAACAGTTCGGTTTAAAAAATATGAAAACAACTCGATCTTCGCAATAATTTCCATTATTGTTCATTACCTTTTGCCATTTTTCTGGCAGCTTCTGAATACCACCGCGATAGAAATTCCAGTCGGAAAGAATTTATTCATACACCTAATATTATATTTTAAATTTAGTTGTGTTGGCCGTTGTTAAACTACGGATTTTTACCTCAATCACGAATTACGATCAGTTGTCGTACATTTTCTGTTACGTTACCTTTTCGTTTATGCCTTATTTAAAAACGAAATTTACGTACTTCTTGTCCTCTCACTTTAAATTATTCTTATTTAAGATTCTGCTTTAAAAAAAAACTGTGTAACGCGGTTTCCTTCGATGCATGCCGACTTGCTGGTTCGTACGTTCGTAGCACAAGCGCGGTCGCCTACCGCGGGAGCTCGGGCGGAATGCGCGCGCTCTGATTGGTCGGGGTTTTTTGTTAATATCTCCTTAACGAAGCTTCGGACAATATTTTCGCTAAGGAAAAAGTTGTTTCAAATCACCCCCTCACTTCAAGGAAACGCGACATTTTTGGGACACCCTGTATAGACTAAATGTACATATTGACAGGGAAGTGTACTGGGTAGAACTGAAAAGCGAAGAATTATTCGAAATGGAAAACAGAATTATTTCATCAAGCTAGGAAATTAAAGCTCGCAAAACTTTTAAATGTAACCGTATTATTGTTACCATATACTTATTGAATATTAATAAAATTTTGAATGGCAATTTTTAATGTTTTATACATATAAACCACTTGTTTATTTGAATACATTATTTATTGAGTGAAGTAAGATATAAAGTAAGGTAATTAAAATAAATGTTTAAAATTTCATAAAAGTATAACCAAATAAATGTGTCACATACAGACATAAATAAACGAAATCTGAATATTTTTCATGAAGAATGAATATATATATATATATTAAACATCTGTTATTACTATTATGTGTTTGTAAGAGCGTAGAACTTGTATAGCATTGACAGTTCATCGAATCATTCGTGTACGAGTGTACGAGCCACTTCATCCCAAATGGCAAACGATTTGATATCCTAATAGCAGTTTTTTTCAAATTCTAACTGTGTATTGATACTCCCGAGATACTAATCTTTTTTCTCCTACTCATTGGTTTTTCGCGGTGTAAACCACCCTAAAGGTTAATGAGTGTTTTCCTATTTTCCATTATATCTTGAAAACTCACTATAGATATAAACCAATTGTTGGAAAGAAAATTAGTGATTGTATATGCCATATAAACCTATGTAATCGAATTAGTTAATGACTGTAGTGGGGAACGTTTTCTTCGTTAAACTATAATTTTTAAATAATTCGATAATACAGTTTTATAGAGAATAAAAAACCATTAAATGTTGAGGGTAACAATTTTGTGGTATCGGAATACTTATTTCGACAAATCATTAACGAGTTTAATAATATCTGATTATGAGTAATATTTGTGTATAATATTATCTCTAATAATACGTTAATAATGTGGTAACGGAATAATAAACAGTATAGTCCAAACAAGCGGCAAACATAAACATTGTCGACACTGTGCTCTCCTTGAAGGCAAGCTGCCTGTGCATGCGTACTCATGTGCGGCGAAAAAAGGCGATGCCTCGAAGCGGCAGTCGTTAGTCGGCATGCGAGATTCAAAACCAACAGACGTTGAAAGACGATAACCACATTGAGACGAGTTTTTCAGTTTAAGATTAGTTATGTAATTCTATACTTCAGTTCGTTAATAGTTTGCTTAATAAATAGTCAGACCTTTTCAGTTCGATTAAACCTAGCGTAAATAAATCCTATACAATTACCACAATTTTTTTATGTCTACGCTAGTTTTCAAGATATACAGGAAAATGTGAAAAAACATATTAACCTTTAAGGGATGTTTTCACCCTGATGAACCAAAAAGTAGCAGAAAAAAGAATTGTTTCATACTTTTAATGAGGTCTCCTAGAAACCTTGTAGTGTTAGAAAACATAAAAATTTTTCGAGGTACCGAAGTTCCCTTGTCAGTCAATGTTTCATAGTGTATTGGGTTAGGCTATACCACGCTATACTACTTCAATCATGGGGATTCAATCATGATTGAACGAGCAGTGTTCTCGTATTCAATCGTAGTTTAGTCGATTGAAGCTCGACTAACCTTGGCGAGCCTCGAGACTCGCGAGAGCCTTTGATCGATTCCGCGTGAGGCCTGAGCCGAACGACATTGTATTATTCACCCGTCTAAACTGGCGCCTGGAGTTGCTCGGCGATGTGTCATCGATTATACGGAAAGTGAATTTCTTTATTTTTCATCGTATCAATATGAAATAATTAATTTAATTAATATAATTTGACGGAACAAGCAACCGAATAACTATTACTGCTTGAACACAAAAGATGTTGAATGTTGAAAATTTGCATTTCTTTCAAAATCGAGTTTCTCGAAAACAGGGTGATGGCGACAAACGGTTGGCGGATTCGTTTTCAGCCCACAAAAATCTATAAGGAACGGCTATTAAATGTTACAGATCAAAATGGCTGTTGGACAGTGTTACCAACAGTATTCCAAATATGCTGCACTTCATCCATATATTATTCCTTAATAGCGTAAAGAAATGTTGGTTTTGTGTCAGGTATACAAATGGCCTCCACTAGTATCCCCAAATCTACAAGCACGTCTGGAGAGTCATTAATTGGAAATGAGACAGAGACTCTTTCCCATATCTCTAAAAGCGATTAACCCTAGCGACCTCCAAATATTGTCCAACTAGGTTCAAATTTTGCACAGTTGTTAGTTAGCATGTTTGGAACAAAAGTAACCTTGCGGAGAACCTACATTTTATACTTTGAAAAAAATGGACCACCCTAGTGTAGATGAACGATTAATAACAGGGTATTAAATAAAAACGACCGGTTAAAACTTTATCCAAAATTTTGCCACAGTTTTGCATGTTTTTTAAATTAATTTCTATCATAGAAAGGTTTAAAATTATCTTACAAGCCATATCAAACGGCCACATATGAATATTGAAAAATTTGAAGTTCATGCCAGAGCATCCAATGATCCCAACAGTCCACAAAATCTTATTACATTGGGCATTGGTAATGCAAAACGTGTTACTCCCAATCGGGTAGTTATCTGAGGAGGCAGCAAAAGCTCGAAACAAACACATTCCTTCTTTTCGTCTACATCGTGCCCGAAAATTTTCTAGGAAAAATGTAATGTAGATGTTTTGAACAGGTAGGTTTAATTAAGTATCGGTACATTAGCTTATGATAATGCATTATAAATAAGTAAAAGGTCGAATATTATTTAATTATATTAATTACCAATAGTACGCTTCTGATAAATTCGGATCCGCTGATATCCAGTATCAAGGAAAAAACAATTAATAAATCACCACCGTTTCTGCAAGAAACGGTTGAATTGTTTCTCGAGGCACAGTTTCCCAAAGATGAAGCTGAAGATATACATAGCTTGCAAAATATCACACAAAGAATTATGAAATATGTATATCCTTTTTCAATAAAACTATAATTCATTTACGATTTATGTACAATTTATTGATAAGTAAAACTAAAAATGAAGGAATTCTATTGATCACTCTATACCAGCAGGAGCCCAACTATATGTCCTAATTGTATGAAATGAAAGAGAAAGACACATACATATGATTTTAGCAGTTTGTCCTTTTTCGATGAGGTTTGACTTATCTTAAAGACAAATGACCAAATTGCAAAAGATATTGTTTGTACTCCGTACCACTTGACAAACATCAAGAAAGGACAATGTTAAGTCCCAGAGGGATTACTGACTTACGAGCGTGCAGCGATTGCTATACACCATTGAAAAGCTCTCGTCAAGACGAATCGATTGATACCATTGTTAACTTTGAAATCATATGGGATCACCTTGAAAAATGGCCTCGAAGTTCGAGGTTTTGCGGTTTTGGACAAAAGAAATCGGTAGTAAAATCCCAACTGGCCTGCGGGACCACGGGAAGACACCTGAGGAAAAACCGAGGGATGTACGCGATACTCTAGCAGTTTGGGGCGGCAAATGTGCTTCATGACCTTCATTTCAGGGCCGGGTTGGGCGTGTGTTTACCGCTTGGGCCCCTTTTCTAATGCCCAGTACGAAATCGCCCATGGATCAGTACAACATCAAAATGAGTGTAAGGAGCGAAACGGTTTTGAAGTTTCGACGGCTACAATATAAGGCAGGCTTGGGAATTACGTGAACTTTTCGGCCGAGTTTCTAAAGCAACGCCCTCTTTCTCCCGCCGCGCGTCTTGGCTCCCGCGCCCAAGCTGCTTGGAGCGCCACAGGCCCGTACCATATGAACCGCGCGTGGCTCATTGGGGCGACACCCACATCACCCATGAGGTACTATTATCGATGCGTTTTTTTGTCAGTCGTATCCCTTGTAGGACTATTCCACTGTGTCGCGTGATAAAAAATAGATTGGAAAAACGCGTTTTATTATCAACATTTTAAACATGTTTGGGGAAACTAGATTTTCGCGCACGTTTAGTCGTGCTGGGTAAATCTAAAATTTAGTGGAATAGGCCTACACGAGATACCACTGACAAAAAAACGCATCGACAATCGTGCTCTTTGGGACGATGTAGAAACCTATTGATACAATGTCGCCCTAATGCGCCACGCGCCGTTCACGTAGTACGGGCCTGAGGCGTTCCAAGCAGCTAGGCCGCCGCGGGGGCCAAGATGCGCCGCGGGAGAAAGAGGGCGTTGCTTCTAAAACTCGGCCGAAAGGTTCACTTAATTTCCAAGCCTGATATAAGAGATACACCGATCATTTGACTCCCAGGCCAGTCGACACGAAACGCAGGACCATGACGTATTTCTTCCTGCGACTTGCGAGACGACCAGAACAAACTAGGCTTCTTTTCAAATATACATATTTTTAATACCTAAAGGTCTTAAGGGGTCATTCCACTGTGATGGGTTCGAAAAATCGATTTTTTTTTTACATTTTCGAAAGGGTTATGTATGTAAGATATATAGGGTAAGTGGCGTCGCCTTATTTCAGTTGCTACAGCCGAATGCTGTGTAGAAGGCTGAGCGGCCAGCACGGCGCGCCAAGGGTTAAGTTCACCCAGCCTGTATCTATACATGATTTTATTGCGCGCGTGATTCCTATCAAAAAGTTCTCCTTACCTGAAATACTGCTAGTACGATTCCTTCCAAGCAACTGCAGATTTGGCGCTATATTCGACGTTTCAGTACGCCTTTGTATTTCGTTGAGGCAACATCCCGAAATATGAAAGCAGTCTAGAGACAGCCTATTGCGCCCAAGCGATTATTCTCGAAAACGACGTTTTCATGGAAATCGGCACAGTAACGAAGAAGATCCAAGTTTCGCGAGTACATCGGCAACAAAACTGCAGCGAAATCGCGAGACCACTTTTGATGTGGCCGATGATTCGAGTATAAACTATTGTTTTATACAATTTCATTTAGTTTTTCTTTCATTACAACGGTTATTAACGTGCAAGGAGTGATATGCAATTCGTGAAATATGGCATCGTCTTAATAATGTTAAAATGACATCCTCCAATGGCACATAACACTTTGTGACTGCAATGAAGTCGATATTGCTGATATTAGAGTGTAATAATATAAAGTGTATTTTTTTAAAAATAAAATGTTAATAACTTGTTATGCAATAAAAAGACAAACACTATTTAAATTTTATGCGAGATTCCTTATCTTTCTAATTACTCCACTTATAAAGTGTTTGAAACCTTTCTACTTTAGTTTTTTCCACATTTTTGCAAAGTCAGGTAAAATAATCTGTACATTATAAAAGGACTTATTTCCAAATGTGTTTATAACAAAAGGGTTCATTGGCTTCCGGATGTGTATGTGGTGACAGACAGGTGCGATAGAGAGTGTATTTGGAGGAGTGATAGGAACTGAGAGAGTGGACGTAGGAGGGAGGAGAACGAAAGGAGAAGGGAGGAGTACTTCGGGTGAAGGGCAGGAGAAGTAGGTGGGCGAAGGGCAAAGAGAGTGAGCTGGAGAAGGAGCCGTACAGCTTTGAGGTTAGGGAGACGGTTGGTGTAGGCGGGAAGGAGAGAGGGGCGGAGCATGAGAGGTAGCGACATCAGGTGGAGCGGGTGGGGAACAAACAGGTAGGCGGAAAGATTTGAAAGAGATTGGGGGCAACGTATCGGGATAGGAAGAATAGTAGTTAGGAAGGGAGGGGAAAGAAAATATTGAAGAGGAAGGAGATAATTGGGCAGTAGAAGAAGCCGCCGGGCGGCAGCAAGACAGGTAAGGAGGGGGAAGAGAACAAGAAAAAGGGAAGGCCGACAAATGTCGAGAGACTGGGGAGAGAAAGAGAGAATAGTACAGGCAGTACAGGCAGTACAGGCAGTACAGGCAGTACAGGCAGTACAGGCAGTACAGGCAGTTTAGTGGAATGGTGGAAAACAAAAAGGGAGGAAGATGAGGAAGAAGAAGGCGAGGAGAAAGGGGGAGGATGCCTTTGAGAGCAGCAAGAAAACTAGAAGGTCCCCAGATAAAATACGGGAAGGGAAAAGGGAGAGTTATAGGAGTTGTTGCTAGCAATGAGGAAGGAGGTTAGAGAAGAGTTAGTGGAGGTGAAGGGACAGGGAAGGGGGATAAGTGAGGAAATAAAGAAGATTAAGGAGGAAATTAGGAAGGGAGGGGAAAATTGGGCGAATGAGGGGAAGGCGATATGGGGAAGGGCACAGAGATTGGGAGAAAGACTGGAGGAAGTAGAGAAAGGAGGGGATGGAGGGAGACAATGGAAGGAACTGGAGGAAAGGATTAGTAGGGTGGAGAGAAGAAAGAGTGGAGGAGAAGGAAAAGAGGTGATAGGGAAGATACAGAGAATATAGAAAATGCTGGAGGAGAAGGAAAAGGAGGAGAGGAGAAAGAATATTCTGGTAAAGGGAGTGGAGTTAAGGTAGAAGGAGGAAATGTAAGAGAGAGGGTGGAAAATATTATGGAGGTAATAAGAGCAAAGGTGGAAATAGTAAGTGCAAGGAGGATGCGGGGAGGGCGAGAGAGGGTGGCGAAGTAGTAGTGGTGAAACTAGGGAGCGTGGAGAACAAAAGAGAGGTAATGGAAAGGAAAAGAGCCTTAACAGGAAGGGCAGTGAGGATAGCAGACGACTGGACATGGAAAGAGAGGAAGAAGCAATGGAAGCTTAAAGAAATAGCCGCGAAAGAAGAAAGGAACGGTAGAAGAGTATGGGTGAGCTACGGAAGAATAAGGATAGATGAAGAATGGTGGAAATGGGATGAGGAAGAAGAGGTACTAAGAGAGAGACGAGGGACGGAGAGGGAGGAAGAGGGAAAGTTGGAAAGAGGGAAGGGGGAAGAGAAGGTGGGGACTCCGGAAAAGGGAGGTTAGGAGAGGAAGGAAAAGGGAAGAAGAATGCAGTGAAAGGCAAAGGGAGGGGGCTTAGAAGAGGGGGACAAGCGGAAAAGGGAGAGGAGGAAGAGTGGACGATAGGCTACTGGAACGTAGCAGGACTAGGAAAGAAGGATGAGGATTTTTGGAGGACGATAGAGGGATGGGATACGGTAGTTTATGGAGACTTGGGTGGAGGAGAAGGGTTGGGAAAGGGTAAAAGGGAGAGTGCCGAAGGGGTATAGGTGGGAGGCGCAGGCAGCGAAAAGAAAAAATAAGAAAGGAAGGGCTCTCTGGGCCGACGCACAATGGTTTGAACAGAGGTAAAAAGTCATTTTTTTAATGTTAATTACACAGAATTTTTTCAATACAATTCCATAGTAGGATAGTTGAAGCACCAGAACCAACAAGAATTTTCTGTAAATACCATTAATTTGTAAGGAAATTATAATATGAAAGTTGGGAAACAGAATACCTGCAATTTTGAGTTACAAACGCACTATCTTACAAGTAAAATTTAAAGTATCTGCAAATTAAAAAAAATCGGAATTTTGTAATTTGGTTATGTTCACACTGAACAAATAAATCACATGAATTAAATCAATGACACCATCGTTGATTTCAGTAGGACACAAGTTGAACAAAGGAATATTTTTAATAATAGAATCGAAGTTTAATTAGACACCTTTTTTGCAACAGCTAGCGTCAAGGTAAGGTTAATTCTAGTGGTGCATTATACCTTTGAATACATAACCAAACAGGTTTCAGCTGCGTAAACCAGCGGCTTAGGTGTTGGGAGCATTTTTCTATAACATTTATCAGTATTTGGAGTATCTGGATTTCGTTTTTCATATCGAAAAATGTTTTAGATAAAAGTTGAATGGTTCCTGAGAGGCCATAATTTAATGTAATTAAAGTCGGTATCAGATATATTGGCCGGTGAGTTTGTTTTCGGGAACAAGGATCGAGGAGAAATCAACCACCACCATCTGACGATCGTGCATTTGTCAGTTGGAGTTGCGAGGTCCCCGAAGGGTATGATGGGGTAACGGGAAGGCTGCTCGGCTCCGCCTGAACCTAGCTGTTTGACTGTTATTTATTCTTAGCGTAATAGTTGTGTGCGTTACGAAGCTATGCGTGAACCAATACGAGATGAAGTTATCGAGAAAGAATCAATGTTCTGACCAATAAAACTCCTGAATTTTTTCGGAGCTAACGCACACCTATTCTGATGTATGTACTTCTACGCTAAGAACTCGGTTTGGCCTACACGCCAGAAGCTTGGCACTATCTCCACCACTTCTGGCTCACTCCTGTTCTGCAAAGGCGAGAGCGAGATGGAACGAGAGTGAGTCAGGAAACATTTAGAAAAGGAGCACCGTGGCAGGCAAACGGTTTGGTGGGTGAATACCCCTCACGAAACTCACCGGTCAATATATCTGATACCGACCTTAGTTTTTTATATGTGGATGCATATGGGACATATGAAGGTCACCGATGTATTTTAATCGGAATAACATATTTTTTAATACATTACTGGATTCAGTTCATCATTTTCTATGACAAAGTATTAACTTATTTATGTCGAAAAACTATTAGTTCAGGAGCCAAAGAAAAAGGTTTTGGAATTAAACGATGATGTGAAGGCCTTACTCGTAGAAACTAATGATTGATTCCAAAACTATAATTACTTATGCATAGTTATATTCCTTTTTCGTATTTTATTTAAATCTGAAATATATTTTGTTACAAATCACAAAACTATCAGTTTTATTTTTATTATGAATCGTCCCCAACTTTAAGTTCCTTACCTTTCCGTACCTATACCTCTCAAAACACCGTTAACGCAGATTATTGTTTCACTTTGGATTAGCCATTTTGTTATTAGTAATTTTGACTTCAGATTTGTAAACAGCGACCTCAAAACCCCCGGGCTTTTTCTGCAGAGAACATAATGTGGTCCCTTAAGGCTGTCGTCTCACTGCGCCTTGAATGTGTGCGTACGCTCACACAAGCTAGGAAAAGCGTGTACGTATACGCGATGTAGTAAACAAACCGTTTCAACCAACTTTCGTCCTGGAATGAGCAAGAAGGAAATTTTTGCAGGCGGGTCTGGTGCGTTTGAACGCTAATAAGCACCGTACGTTGAAATAATAATGAATTTATGAATAGTGTACTGACAATGAGTTTTATAATCATCCACCCTTATGATTCCTTAATAAGCGGAGTCACGTGGTCGTATTTGCGGGCCGAGAAAGAGAATCGAAGTCAGGAGTTTTGGACATATTGGATTCTCGCGAATGCCGCCCTAAGGCATGGGCAATAAATAACATCGGCATACTCAAATAAGGATAGAACAAGAAGTTGCGAAACAAACAGCTTTTGATGACGTGAGAGAATTTTCCTGAGCGGGTAAAGAAGTTTCAGGCAAAGCCGAGCACTGTTTATTTTAGACGACACATGATGAGTAAATTTCCACGAGGAATCAAACGTGACACCGAGAATTTTCACAGAGGAGATCACAGGAACCAGAATATTGTTTATTTTGAGATCGAAGGAGTTAACGGATTGAAGGAGAGGAGTGGAGCCAGCCAGAAGGATAGAAGATTTGGAAGGATTAAGACAAAGTCCATTGGAAGTAGACCATTCATGAATCTTGGCTAGATCGGCTTCGATTTGAGTAGCAGCCATAACGGCATCGTCAGGATGAAATGATAAGAGTAGTTGAGTGTCGTCCGCATACATGTAGGTTTGACAGTAGGCAGCAACACGAGGAAGTTGATCCACATAGATGTTAAACAATATCGGACCAAAAACCGAGCCTTGTGGAACTCCGAATGACGTAGATCGCGAAGTGGAATAAGTTGATAATGGGTTAGTAAGAACAACTTGCTGCGAGCGACACGTAATAAATGAGCGAAACCAATCCAGAGTAGTTTCATGAACACCAATTCCCTTCAGCATAGCCATAAGCAGGTCGTGATTAAGTGTGCCAAAAGCTTGTAAGACGGAGTCAGATAAATGTAATAGCGAAGTTGTCGCACTAAACCCTGAGCGAAAACCTGATTGGTATTTCGGAATAGATGCTGACGCACGTAGAAACTGTATAAATTGTTTATAGCAGAGTTTTTAAAAAATTTTGGAAAGGAAAGGAGTGGCCGAAATGGGACGTAGTGCATTGAATGAGCTAGGATTCGCGGCCTTCGGGATTGGGTGAACAGAGGAGTGTTTCCAGATAGATGAGAATGCGCCGGCACAGAGAGAGAGAGAGGAATTAAGAATATGTACAAGGGGATTCAGAAAGAATGGAAAAATATAGGAGAGCATGTCAACCGTAATGTCGAATGGCCCGGATAACGTGGGTTTAGTGGCCCGCAGTGCCACCAAAATATCATTTTCAGTGAAAGGTTCAAATTTGAATTTGAACTGAGGGTCTCAGCAGCAGGAAGTGAGTACAGTATTCCCTCGCTGAGGGCTCGCTGGTCGGGACCGAGTGTTCGTTTCTCGCTTCTTTCTGGTCGAAGGGGGGAGCAAGATGGAACGCTTTGCGTGCGCGACGGGCGCGAGCGCTGAGATGAAATCGTGACTGCTCGACGCATGCACGCCACGGTCAGATAGGCACGGCACGAGCCTTTTTTGCGCCTTAGGTGAATGTTGTTCAATTGAGCCCTTTATTATAATATATTTATTTGAGATTATTGATGACCTTACTCTGAATTGTTATTCGTAGTTTAAAACAGTTGCAGTACAATTTGTTGTATTTCAGTTAAAAGTTTATTTTCAACAATGCCAACAATAAAAAGACCATTTTGCGCCTCTTGTCAACCTTACGCCCTAGGCAGTTGCCTAATTTTTCACAGTAAGGTCATAAATAATCTCAAATAAATGTAATATAAAAAAGGGCGCAATTTGACAAGTTCCCCTAGGGCACAAAGAAGACTTGAGCCGGGCCTGCGTCAAACTTTTGCAGAAGCTGTTTTCGTGTCCACGTTGACTGCTCACGACCATCGCGCACGCCCGTCGCGCACACAAAGGACGGAGTGTCATGCGTCAGAAGGAGGGAGCGAGACAAAACGTCAACGCGTCGTCTGCTCCTACCGTCCTCACTCGCTCTCGTTCCATCTCGCTCTCACCTTCGCCGGACAAGAGTGAGACAGAACTGGTGGGGATAGCGAAAAGTCCACATCGTGTACGCCAAATCGAGCCCTCAGCGAGGGAGTACTGTATTTTGCAATAAGGTCCGGACTTATCGGAGTTGCGGAGATGGGGTCCATGAAGTAGTTGTTGATCGCAGTGGGATCAGAGAAGCGCAGTGGAAGTAAAGGCGAGCGAGAGGAAGAGTGAGCACCAGAACGGGAGAGAAAATTCCAAAAGGATTTAGAAGAGGATCGGGTCGAAATGAATTGGAAAAAGGCCAACTTTTCGGCCCGTTTCTCAGCTGTTTATAGTAGTTCCAGTGCATCACTAAGCGAGTATGTTAAAATCTGGATAGAGCCTTATTCCGAAGTACCATGAGCCTTTTTATATTCGATGTGAGCCAAGGCGCACGCGGTTTTGTAACGCGTATACGCTGTAGTGGGGCGTAGATGTCAAAGACATTAGTTATAATGCCCGTAAAAGCTGAAAGTTTCAAATCAACAGAGGGCGAATTGTAGACCTCATCCCATAATACTGTGATTGTCATTGACAGAGTTAGAAATTATTGGGGTGCAATGTAGGCTACTACGACAGTGAGACTGAGGCACTATGTTCGGCAAAAATCAAGTAGAGGTGTTTGGCACGCCGCGCGGTACAGAACAAGAGATCAGCAGGGGCGCCCCAGTAGTTGGTCCAGTTGTACTGCCCAGCTCGACCCCGAGTTGGGAAGCCTGAGGCAGTAGAAACCGAGTGGCCTTTGCGCCGCTGTCCTTGCGAAGGTATGTGACACCTCTTCTCATCCACACGTATTGGAAGTTGTGAGCCTTTGCGAATTGCTTTGCCTCCGCGAAGATTCGGCGCTCCTCCGCTGATGACCTCTCGTTTATATAAATCAGGGTGTCCGGCCAGTTTGGGAAAACTTCGGCAGCTTTTAAGTCTTTCTTAGCTCTTTTCTTATTTACCCAGGAGTCACGGATGATAGCAGACGTGAATTGCACTATCAATGTTTTGGTTTTGGACTTCTTGCTATTGATGCAAGTAGCTGCGGCTACGTCGGCAGCGGCAAAGGGGAGATTAATAGCAGTGGCAAGAGTGGAGATAACTTCCATTAGAGAGTCACTGGAGAATTCTGGTAGTCCCGTAACGGCCAGTTCGTGGTGCCAGCTAACTTCTTCAAGCCGCTGTAGTCGCCACGATATAGTTGAGATCAGCCCTGTTGGTGTGGCATCCGCTTTAGCCGATTGGGGGGCATTATCGCTTGCAGCAATGCGGCGTTCGAGGTTGTCACATCGCATCGATAGTTGATACTCGGCCGACGAGAGACCATTCACTCGCCGAGAGACGTCCTGAACTGTCAACTGTAAGTTTTCAACACGCTCCATGCATTCGCTCAGCGTAGCAGTAATGTCATCGAGCTTAGAAAGGCTTTCTTTTATATCATTGAGGTTGCGAAGTTGGTACCGTATATCGGAAAGAGTATTGTTAATATTGGATATATCATCCGGTGTATGCGACACACGAGCTGAATAGCCAACATTTGGCTGGGAAGCAGAGCCAGATATTGCGGCAGTTGGAGTAGTCATCACGAGATTGTTGTTTAATCCACAATAGGAACACAGACCAGACTTAGGAAAGAATTTCGAACAGTGTGTACAGGTAGGCATGATGAGACGACGCCGATAAGGTAGTAAGTTATCGTTATGATTAGCAATCTGTTCAGCCGAATATAGATGGCACCTGACACCTGTTTGACGACTAACACTGGCCCAGTGAGCTAAACTGCGTGTTGTGTGTACACAAGACGCACACCGGCTTGATGATGAGAAAAACTGCTACAAAAATACCTCAACGGCAGGTGACGATGGCTCCCGACCAACGAATTCCTAGAATTGACGATAGACTTCGCCGAAATATACGGCAGCAGCGGCGAGAATCAGCACCACTAATTATGACCGGCAACCACTTGCACACTAACTAAGTAACTTGCCGGAGAAATTAAAAAAGTATCAGAAAGCGGATATTGCTTGTGCACACACGTAAAGCGCCACCTGAGATTCTCTCAGAACCTTGACTGGTTAAAATGTGCGACTTGGGTGTTAAGAACATAGAATTGTCGTTAAATTAATTTGGAGAAGGTTAGCTTTCAAAATTATGTAACGGTGTGCATTCTGGTTGGGGGGAGGCCAGATACACTTGGCGTTAAATTAATTTGGAGAAGGTTAGCTTTCAAAATTATGGTTCAGTGGTCCAAAATCCCCACATCAAAGAAAAAATATGATAGCATCAATTTGAAACCTTCAAGTTATACCAAACTAGGTATCCCGGGGGTATAGAGGTCGCTGTTTACAAATCTGAAGTCAAAATTACTAAAAACAAAATAGCTAATCCAAAGTGAAACAATAATCTGCGTTAACGGTGTTTTGAGAGGTATAGGTACGGAAAGGTAAGGAACTTAAAGTTGGGGACGATTCATAATAAAAATAAAACTGATAATTTTGTGATTTGTAACAAAATATATTTCAGATTTAAATAAAATACGAAAAAGGAATATAACTATGCATAAGTAATAATAGTTTTGGAATCAATCATTATTTTCTACGAGTAAGGCCTTCACATCATCGTTTAATTCCAATACCTTTTTCTTTGGGTCCTAAACTAATAGTTTTTCGACATAAATAAGTTAATACTTTGTCATAGAAAATGATGAACTGAATCCAGTAATGTATTAAAAAATATGTTATTCCGATTAAAAAACATCGGTGACCTTCATATGTCCTCTATGCGTCCACATATAAAAAACTAATTACACTAAATTATGGCCTCCTAGGAACTATTCAACTTTTATCTAAAACATTTTTCGATATTATGAAAAACGAAAGCAAGATACTCCAAATACTGATAAAAGTTATAGAAAAAATGCTCCCAACACCTAAGCCGCAGGTTTACGCAGCTGAAACCTGTTTGGTTATGTACTCAAAGGTATAATACTCCACTAGAATTAAGTCTTACCTTGACGCTATCTGTTGCAAAAAAGTTATGTCTCATTAAACTTTGATTCTATTATTAAAAATACTCGGGCAGACGAGGGCACGCTCGCCCTACTTCGATTCTCCGCTAGATGGCTAAAAGGCGCTAATTTTAACCACAAAACTCAACAGTATTTACAGAAAATTCTTGTTGGTTCTGGTGCTTCAACTATCCTACTATGGAATTGTATTGAAAAAATTCTGTGTACTTAACATTCAGACTTTTTACCTCTGTTCAAACCACTGTGTGCCGCACTGCTCGGAGCTCCGCAGGCCCCTACCATGTGAACCGCGCATGGCGCATTAGGACGACATTGTATCAATAGGTTTCCACATGGTTCCAGAGAGCACGATTGTCCATGCGTTTTTGTTTTGTTAATACGCCACGCACGTTTCACGTGGTACGCGCCTAAGGTGGCCCGAGCATTACGGCTGTCGCGGGGGTCAAGACCCGCGGCGGGAGAAAGAGGGCGTTGCTTCTGAAAATTGGTCGAAAATAGCACTTAATTCCCAAGCCTGCTATAAACCATAATCGACTGTATGAAGGAAATAATTTTTGAAGTTATTCGTAAAAATGGTGCTAATACGCATTATTAACATGTAATTTATAAAGAAAACAATTTATTCTATACAATAAATAAAGCAGTATATTCAGTGGAACTGGGGAAATTTCGCCCCATCCTCTTAATAAAACTACATGTTTGGCAATAATTATCTGCATAAAGATATATATTTACCGTAGTGTAACGTCCCACGGGGACTCGAACCATAGGAAGCCAACCGTCGGTAAAACAGAGCTACACTACATTAGCACAAAATTACGGCGCAGACTCATTGTACATATTTTCATATGTAATTTACGACACGAGCAAATGTTAAAAGAATAAATATTATAGAAACATTAAAAATAATTAATTATAAGTACTGACAAAAGCGCAAGACAAAATATTATATAATAAGCGAATAAAACACGAAATAACGAATAGCGACTCACTGCGCATGCGCCATCCCGCCAACTTTCCAGTATAAAAGGAGGCGCACGCAGCATAGCGGCACATTCGAGATACAATTCGAATACGGTCTCCTGACTAAACGAATGCTCAAGCCTAGAGATAGCTTCAGTATCAACCAGTAAAAATCAGCTCGCTTCGGAAACGGTAGCGGCGGATTTTCAGTGTATAAAAGATACTGGTGCTCATTTTTGGACTGAGCATTTTAAAGTTATAGAACCTCGCTCCCACAAAGGCATCGAGCTCGCCCCGGAAACAAGGTAAAAGCAAGGTCTCGAAGAGCATAGAATAAAACTCTGCCAAGAGTAACGAGCTCGCCCCGGAGACGGTAGCGACCGTACACTGCAATATATAATCACATAGCATACATATAATCACTTAGCATATAAGATATAAAAACACAAAAACCCAAAAACATAGAATATATAATCGTAGTCGTAAAGTAATATTAATTTGTCATAAGTGTTATTGAATAAAATAGCCATTGTTAAAGTTTAAGTCTTGATTTCAATCCTTTACTCCTTAGCAACGAACCCCCACCTATCCTACACGCGAGGGGACGCCGCTCTCCTCTCGAGAGCCTGCTAGCGCTCAGTTGTTTCAAGACAGCTGGACGTTACAGTAGAATTGTTTAGTTGTCCTTCTTATCAACCTAATATTACGTCTGCAATAAGAATCCATTCAATTCCTATAAATTATCCAATATTAGAAAGAAATATTACGTGGAACTATGGAAATTTCGCGGATTGTCGGGAGCGCCTAAGACGCTTCGGAGGAGCCGGCTTTTTTACTGTGTGAGTGCGGTTCGTCCGCGAGAGTCAAGGGAATTCGATGGACTGTGCGTTGCTGAATAAATTCCAAGCGGAAGGAATTCGGATCCAATTGGATATATCCTCACAGGCCCACCTTCTCTCCAACATAATCGTAAAGGTAGAGCACACGTATTGTCGGTATTGGCTGACGTGACATTAACGAATACGAAGAAAGCGAACGAGACACAGGCAGTACGATCGAAGTATCTTTCTTGCCCCTGTGATACTTTACGTATATTTGTTATTCGCAGCTTCGAATAACACGATTTATCTTTATTCGAAACATCACGGATAAATAAATTTATTCGAAGTGAATTTATTCTACAGCGAAAGATAATTTTTTTATTCGATGTGAATTTATTCGACGGTGAAAGATAATTTCTTTATTCGAAGTGAATTTATTCGAAAGCCAAAGATAATTTCTTTACTCGAAGAACTTTTATTCGAACCGTCGAATAAGGTTTTCATCTTTATCCCTAGTTTATTCGACTTTTATTCGAAGGCTTCAAATAACATTCGGTAGCGTGTTTTACCGAACCGGCGCAATCTCGCCTCCAGCTGAGAATTTCGGGGGCGGCTTCTGATCTTGGTTCGAGAGTCATACATTGTTGCTTGCGGTGGATTATACTTATATTAATAGGATGTAAAACTTCCACATTTTCTATCGTATTGGCATGAACGTTTCAGTAACATAATGCTGAAATTTTTTAGATGAAAATGAATTTAAATACGTTTTAAATCGGATTATTTTTAGCATTATTACATTAGAAATGTTACATTCATATTTAATTATCTATAGTTCTAGAAATAATCCGATTTATACCGTGTTTGCACTCATTTTAATTGGATGGATCTCGCAACTTTATTAACAATCCATAAATTTTAAAAGTCGGAAAAGTCTTCGTACAAATATAACTGATAAATTTCGAATACTATAAAAAAGCTAGGGTTTTGGAAGTTTTATGGGCATTAATTTATTTATTGGTTAACTTTAGATAAATTGTGAAAAAAAACATGATGTTTCTTACATTTGTTTACTAGAAAATGCAAATAAATTTTTTCAGTAGCGCCCTGCTGTTATAAAATTGTATTTGTTAAGAACAATTGCAAAATCAATGGTCAAAAATTTGTATTCTTTAACAGAAATAATTTTTATTAACTACCCTTATGTCTCCACTGTAAGCACCGAAAGCACATTCATATCAGTTTATTAGTTCAAAAGTTATAATTTATTAAAAAATGGTCAACACTATATTTCAAAGTGCTGTAAGATCAACAATTTTTTAAAATTTGAGAAATCCTTCGAGTTATGTTTGTATATTACTAAAAACTACAACATATCCAAGTTTCAACCAAATCCGAACTGCTATTTCAAAGACTATCTGATTTCTGCGGAGAATGACCCTGGTAACCTGATACTACATTGTAACGGGTGTGTTACATAGTCCGCTAGCCGCCGCGCCGCGGTGGTCCTCTGCGTTCGCCGCTCGACGCGGGCGTCTCGAATAAACACGCTGCCGAAAGTTATTCGAAGCCTTCGAATAAAAGTCGAATAAACTACGGATAAAGATGAAAACCTTATTCGACGGTTCGAATAATACTTCCTCGAATAAAGAAATTATCTTTCGCTTTCGAATAAATTCACTTCGAATAAATTAATTTATCCGTGGTGTTTCGAATAAAGATAAATCGTTTTATTCGAAGATTCGAATAACGAATAAAGATAAAGTATCTTTTATTCGACACGTTATTTAAATAATTTTTTATCTAGATAATGCCCATCTCTGCTATTATTGCACAGAAAGAGAGCTCCTGGCATGCGGTGTAGATCGCTGCTGTGACGATTGGTTTTTGTTACCGACTGGTGCACACGCATAACGACAGGGCACACGTATTTTTGTTATTGGCGGAATCGGCCACATCTACTTACTACAATGTAACAGACGAAGATTCAGGCGGAGCTAGCGGCGGACTGCACCGCCTGCCAGAAGCCTTCTTTCTGTGCAGTAATAGTACTTACAGTAAGGAGCAAAAGTGAATACACTTCCTTTTTAAAAATGGGTCCAACGGACTTGAGGTTTTTTTAGAAGCTAGAAGGATTAGTTTCCTACCTGACGTGTTTCGTTGTTCTGAAAAAAATGCAATTGGTCGGAATAGCAAAACAAAATGGTGAAAGTCGCTTTTCAACTTTTTTTATCTGAGCCTGTAAGGAAAATTAAAAAAACTCGTTTGTACATTGAAGTAAGTAATATACATGCCTAAAATTTCATCAAAATCGGTTAACGTTGCTCTGTACAAACGCTTAAAAATCGCAAATAAGGTCGAAAATCACTGACTTCAGCATATAACACGATCTTTCAGCGTTTGTAGCTCAGAGCAACGTTAACCGATGAAATTTTAGGCATGTATACAACTTACTTCAATGTACAAACGGTTTTTTTTTAATTTTCTTCACTGGCTCAGATAAAAAGTTGAAAAAGCGACTTCACTATTTTTTTGCTATTCCGACCAATTGCATTTTTTTTTTCAAAACGACGAAACACGTCACGTAGTAAACTAATCCTTCTAACTTCTCAAAAAAACCTCAAGTCGGTTGGACCCATTTTAAAAAAGTTTTTCTGCTTTAAAGGGAGTGTATTCACTTTTGCTACTTACTGTACGTTTAACAACGACGTGTGAAGAATTCGGGTCGCATGCTATGTACGTACATTCCTCGTCATCGGAGGATTACGTTGTGCATTTTAATTGTTTTTAAAGAATGTGTGTTGGCGAAAAAATATTCTACAGAATGTCATTATATGCCCATTAGAATCACCATTGCAAGATTTCATTAGAATCCGAATGGTCTGCTGGTGACCTAAATGACAGTCAGTTTACATTTCACAAACAAAACATTTTATGTTACATTCAAAAATTAGATTTTCCAATAAAAATTGCATCGTGTAAAGTAGTTAACTTTTCAAGAATGAATTTGTAATTACTCATTTACAAAATAACAATTTTTAAAACACACTGGTAATTATACTAGAAATAAAGAAGCTTGTCAACTTACCGTGAATGTGTAAAATCCTTCTGGCACTGGTTGGCCACCAAATTTGATGCTAAGGGTGTAGTCACCAGCATCCGCGACAGTGTAATAAATGTTAACTGTGCCATCTCCATTATCCTCAATGTCAATATCTACGACCTCGCTAAAAAAAAAAAAATGAAAAATATATAAAATATCGCCCTCATTGCGATCACTCTAAATATCTTCTTTATATTATATGATAGGCCATTAAGTCAGAGAATAAATTGCTTGTTTCGAAAAAAGAGTCGTAAACTTTTATTAGAGCTCAATTATATTATTTTTAATTACGAAATTGTATTGACCTGGTATCTTAGCTATTAACATAAACCCAATGATTGATTTCAATATTACTCTTAGGTCTTTGGTTTCAACGCAGAATCCAAACTTCATTAACTATCGTTCATAACTTCAATTAAATAGACGTTAACTTTTTCCTATGGAGGTGTAGTAAAAACTGTATATTAAGATTGAAGTGGTTTAATCATCAAGAAGTTCGTTCATATTCCGCATCAAAAAGTGTCTGAACGTGGATTATCGGCATTTCAAGCATTTTTTGCCGAGTAACATATGAGGCTATCAGCGCAATAGTAGCGAAACCCACATTTTTGGGTGAATTGACATTTCAGCCTAAACCACTTCTTATAATGCAAAATTTTAATTTTATAGTACCCTGAGCAACCCTACAAGAATATACACAAAATGGCAGCACAAAAACGTGATTTTGACCTAAGCATTTTGTTAATTTACGTCGCAAAATACTGATCTGTGCAGCATTGGTCATTATATAATGTACCTAAAAGTAGAAATTTTAAGCAACGACTTTAAAACGTCAATAATTTAATTAACCGTTATTTCAAAACAAAGGTTTTGGGGTTACGCCACTATTGCGCTGATAGCCTCATATGGTGGATGTACCAGTAAATGAACACGAACCAGTGAATGGACATTTTATATTAAAATGAGTAAAATAAGTTATTGAAATAAGCAACAAATTAATTAAAGACTTCTTTTAATTTCTTGCTTCATATCCAAACAATTTTTGCAGCACGTGGAATCAATCGCGCTGCAAACATAATTTTATAAAAGTGTTCATTCATTAGCCTTAAGTGTTCATTTATTGGTGCGTTCATCCTATTACCTACTTATTCCGTTTCTATATTTCTTACCGACTTTCAAGATATGTCATTTGCGAAGGTCAACGTTATCAAAATGCAATTGTAAAGAAATATCGTCTTGAAAAATGTATCTTCACACTGTTGATATCTTTGAATCAAACGATTCTTATCACACAGACAATGAAGATATTTAGAGCGGTCACAATTAAAAGTCCTGTAATAATCAATAGGAATTATGAGAGAGTGATGTTAAATTACGCGTCCACTGGCCAAAGGAGTGAACGACTGAATTCACCGGAAATAAAATATAGTGTATAATTAATAGGTAGAGTAGCGCTGAGTGCGTATAATATAATCAGTTTATATCATGCATTGAAAAAAAAAGTAAATTAATAATCCTTTATTACTATATCATTGTTTCGGAAATATTGTTTGAAGAATTCTTTTTCATTTTCGGCAATATTGTTTGAAAACTTCACTTTTTATTATTTACTTTTTATTATAATAGCATATTATACCACATTACATTGCGACTTAATAAAGGGGAGTGCTCACACTAGAGCTGTTGATACCCGGGAGAACGGGTACCCGGGTACCCGTGAGATACCCGGGAGAAAAAAAATTCCCGGGTAGGCGCTACCCGGGTAAACTACCCGAGATACTCGAGACTCTCGAGATCTCATAGAGTACCGTTCCATAATTGAAGCCACACTGAGCGTCATGGCCTTCGAGTCGAAGGCTTCGACCCCCGGGGAGACAGGAATACCCATTACGAAGTGAGGTATCTCCAGCTCCGAATTTCTCATCAGGTCTTTGCGAAAACGATGCCAATCGATTCCTTATGTTTCTCCGATGAACATAATACCAAGAACGACATAATTCAGACCACAATGAAGAAAATTCCATGAACAAATGATTTGCATAATTTCAAATTCACTTCGTTAAAAATAGCTCGATTTACACGAAATTTGGTATGATTTTCATCGGAAAAACATAAGGAATCCATCGGTGTCACTTCCATATCGATACGATGAACATTAAATAGCTTCTTAATATACTGTAATGAATATTGTACCCTCGAGTACGGGGGGCCGACCTCGATTCGCTGCGGTCGGCCGAGGATTCATAATACCTGATTCAGAAATAAAATAATTCTTAACTCTTTATCGTATCGATATGGAAGTGACACCGATGGATATCTTATGTTTTTCCGATGAAAATCATACAAAATTTCATGTAAATCAGACTATTTTTAACGAAATGTATCTGCAAATGAAAAACATTTGTTCATGGAATTTCCTTCATTATGGTCCAAATTACGTCGTTCTTGGTATTATTTTCATCGGAGAAACATAAGGAATCGATTGGCGTCGTTTTCGCAAAGATCTGATGAGAAATGCGGAAATCCTGGGCATTTCTCACTTCTTAATGTTATTCGAACCCCTTCGAGGGTCGAAAGCCATAAAATTCGGTGAGGTACCGCAGGGGGTTGACCTCGCCACAGGGTGCCAGACGGCATCTCTCTGACAGGCATCGCTCCAGAATTACGTTCTGTACTCTGGGTGCATTCCGTGTGACGCATTATGCGCAACGACTGCAGAGAAAACCGTTCCGTGTCAGTCTATGCGTGCATTGGTTGCGTTGGTGGAGCATACGATTCCCTAGAATTCTCCCACCTCTAGCGCATAAAGCGTGCAGTTGATGCGCGCATGCGTATTTGTCTCTTTACGTACGCTTTGAAAAACATACACCAAATCGATGCGCGTTACGAAAAGTAGCACGTTTCATTTTTTCTACATGCAGTTATCCGTAAGAAAAAAATGAAACGTGCTACTCTTCGTAACGCGCGTCGAAATTATGTGGTCCCCTCCTCGAAAGGACAGAAAATATAACCTATAGATATGCTACATGACAATAAATGTTTATTGGATATTTCGTTCTTTTACGCTACATTTGTCAATTTTTTATAACTTAACATCATTCCAAAATATTATTGTTACGCCGCAACGGTATCTTTATGGAATCGGGTATAAGGTCATCCTATCAAGCATTTAAATCTGTAAACCAAAAAATTGAAGCTAAAATCAATTAGAATGTAATAAAACGTACGAATTTGGTAAACATGAACAAATTAAGCTAAAACTTACTATTTTGATGAAATATACTCAGAAAATGACGTTATGAATGGAAATTTTGATTTCTTAATCACGAATAATTACACTCCACAACTTCCTAATCCGCTCCCCAAAGTGACAGAAAATATAACCTATACGCTGTACCCGATTTCATAAAGATACCGTTACGGCGTAATAATAATATTTTGGAAGGATGTTAAGACATGAGAAGTTGACAAATGTAGCGTAAAACAACGAAATTTCCAATAAATATTTATTGTCATGTAATTAGCATGTATGTAGGTTATATTTTCTGTCACTTTGAGAAGGGGACCAATCGAAAGATCGATCTTTTGCACCATAATGTTCGATTTTTTGGATCGATTTTACAGTATAGGTCGATCCTATGGAATCGATTCTCGGGGAACAGAAATCGTGTTCCAATTCTATATTATTTATAAAAAAGTTTCCCGGTCTCTGGAAATTTAAACTGAAACTACTTTTCTGGAACATTAATGATAGAATTCTGATTTATTGAAAATTAGGTTATAAAATATCACATAAGACGCTACGTGAGTTCCCCCGCCTTGTAAGAAAAAGTAAAAATTTCGCGATTTATATACAATTATATAGCCATGTGGTCCATGGGCATATGAAGAATGTTCAGGATGGAATACCCCTGAAGAATACATTTGTGATTCATGTGGTAATTAATTTTAAAACAAAAAAATATTTTTTTTTTTATTAATTTAACAGTTTTCTCACTTTTTTTTGTAAATAAAAATCATGGCCGGAATTACCCCACGTTAATTCCGTAATTCCAGTCAAATGAACTTTTTTGTGTTATTGCTTCCAACTTTGTTACAACGTAAATTTATGCTTTCTCGGTCATACTAATAAAATCTAGACACTTCAAACTATCAATTCATATAAAAAAACTAGCAAATGTGTAAGTTGCTCAAATTTTATAGCGTTTCTTTCGTATATAGCCGGAAGTACCCTACTTTCCCCTGTTTGCAGTATTTGAATTCGAAATACAGAAGCACACGTAAAGCGACAAATACGCATGCGCGTAATATGCGCATTGACTGCCCATGCTTTTATTTTCTGCACTTGCTGCACGCATTATAAGCTGGAAGTTGGAGGATTCTAGGGAATTCTACAAAATTGGTACTGCCATCTCTGCACTCGCGGTATGAATTGCAACCAACGTAACGGTCTCAATTTCGAAGCGAACAACACATCCCTAGAAGGTTTTAGGCAGGGTCGAAACGAAAGATGAGGAAGGAAGCAAATACGTAGCGCGCATTTTTATTTCTTAAAGGCTTTTACTGCTAAGTTTTTCGAATGTGCTCTTATAATGCTAACTTTACAGCTATACTCTAATCCAGAAGACGTACTAGAGCCTGCGGTTGTATTCAATAGCCTTCAAAACCTTGAATTTACACCGGACGCGGATAATAAATAACTTCATTTTTCCTTTACACATCTGTTTACCAAATTACGCTGGGTAAGCAGCAGTTCGTCCTGAAAAACTCATAAAATATGGTCTTCGCTTTCAATAATTGTCGCTGTTCAAGAAGAATAGAAAAACTCAGGTTGAGAAAATCCAGGAACCAATAAAGCCATCAAATTTCGTTAGCAGTCGGTCCCCGATCCTTAGGACGAAGTAACCGATGTAGTTAGGAAGCGTGCTTCGACCACCGTCCAAAAGTCTCGAATTAAATTTAACGTAATCCATCCAACTGCATAGCTAATTGTAAGTAAGTTTGAACATTCCCGCGCAACCTCACGAGCATCAAACGCATAGAAAACCGTTCCGAGACGTTACTGCGGTTCAAGCGCTGTTGGAATCGGAACGCTATGAATGCGCGCAGCGACTGCGCTGCGATCTATGCGCATAATGCGTCACACGGAATGCACCCTCTGTAAGTTCTCGAGATTCTCGAGAGTCTCGGGTAGTTTTCCCGGGTAGCGCTTATCCGGGAATTTTCTTCGTCCCGGGTATCTCACGGGTACCCGGGTACCCGGGTATCTCGTGTTCTCGGTCCACAGCTACAGCCCTAGCTCACACGACGAGAACGAGGCGCACCATTCGGCCCAAAAATGAACTTTCTCCTATCGAAATCTACTGAATGTATACTACTTCCTAAATGTCCAACAGTCTCGAAACTGAAAATATTAATAAAATTTAATAAAAATTGTAATTGGGACGAACACTTAAAGTTGGACATTTTAAAGATAGCATTTTTCACCAGAAAAAACTGCTTCCTTCTTAGAGATGCCCTGACGACCCTGTTTAACCTTTAGAGGGACGGGCTGGCCACTATAGTGGCCACGTAAAAATTTGGGTACTTTGCCGAACATGTTGGTAGTATATATGCATAAATTTTAAGTAAATAAAATTTACAATTTCAATGAAAAAATCCCGGCCCTCTAAAGGTTAATATTTTCTCTCCGTTTTTTTTCTATAATGAAGATCATTCTTTTGCGTTAAGAATTAACACCGTTAACTAAAAATTACTGCTCATAATGTATTAAAAAAGTAATGCTCAATGAAATATAGAAAATTGTCAAAGTTCTTTACAATTGACAAGGAATATCTTTTAACCCTTTAATGCATGGCGTTGTAAAACTGCAACATACCGTGCAAACCACCTCAAACTTATCGGTTGTGCTCAATGCATGCCACTGCAGAATTATCGCGTTCACGGTAATACATTTAATCGAGTGGTAACATCTTTTTTCTTTCGCGAATGTTAAATGTCATTTTTGCTTTGAATAAGTGAAGATTCTCGGAAATTTGTTGGACGTCAGAATTGCAGTTTTTTTTTGCTGTGTAATAAACTGATTTTCTAAGGTAAACATACAATAACATAAGGCTTTGCCTTACTAAAGCCAAGCATTGTTTCAGAAGTTTTCATACGTAAATTGTAATAGACATTAATGTCTAGTAAATGCATAGTGTTGTATATCTGCACCAGGTAGTTTTTTTAATAAAACGCCATTAAAAAATTATAAAAAAAAAATTATTTATTTTTCCTTGCATTAGCATGTACATGCCTGCCAAATATCTTTTTTTAACGAACAAAGAATAAATCATGCATTTAAGGGTTAAGTTCCACCGTGTTCCACGTTCTAACCAATTGGACTATTTTCAACACACCTTCATCTACAGAATCATGCAAAAATTATTTCCCCCTGCAGCCCACTCTTCAAATTATTAATGTTTACAACTGCCAGCGGTGCGTCATTTTACGTATATACGTTCGTATCCATCGTATTATTATTGTATTACAAAGGGTTTTTACAAATATTTATGTATATATTGGGCCGACAATAAAAATGTTTAACTAAACTGTAGATTTCGTCACAATTTCTAATAGTACTATTTGATTTTTACTGCACGCATAATAAAGCCAAGTATTCTAGCCGCTTGATTTCTTACATTATGGTAGTGCTGAGCAAATGATAATGAAGAATTGAAGGTAACTCCGAGGTTACGAAAACTATCGATAGAGTCCACTAAGGTGCCATTAAGTGTATACTCAGTATGCAGCTTTCGATAGTGTCCAGATTCACTTTTTGCTGGAGAAGCTGGCTGGTATGGGTGTGCCTATCAACGTTTGGTCCTTCATATCAAACTGGTCGTATAGTAGGCTGGCTAGCTTTACAAGCCAAGAGGGTATGAGAATAATCTACAAGGGCTTGCCGCAAGGAGGAGTTCTAAGCCTCCTCCTGTATAACATTTGTGTGGCTAATATTTTTTAGGGTATTTCGGATGACACAAGGATATCCCAATATGCAGACGACACTGCTCTTTACTGTAGAAGCACATCACTGGAAATAGCAAGAAGATCCCTTGAGAGGGCTGTTGAGGAGATAAGAGTTAACTTGTCGGTCATTGGCTTGGACCTCTCACCGGAGAAAACGGAGATTGTGGTATTCAACAATCGGAAGCTTAGAACTGGGTCGATCGCATTCAGTATAGGAGACCAGACCAGATACAACTCAGATGCCGTTAAATTTCTGGGGGTTCACCTGGATGCTAAGCTCTCCTACCGTGCACATATTGATAAACTGTATATTCAATGCTCCAAAACCCTCAACATAATTAAATTTCTCAGAGGAGTATGGTGGGGATACCACCCAGACACCCTACTCTGTATTTACAAATCTTTGGTCAGATCCAGGCTTGGCTACGTTTCATTTATATACTTTCCTAACAAACAGCAGGGACATTCCACTTCAAATTAGAGCTCTTACTACCCGCCCGCCCGGGTGCTCGAGTACCCGGTGAGACCCCGGGTAGAAAAAAAATTACTCGGGTACCCGGGTACCCGTGCGGTACCCGGGTAGACAAAAATTACCCGTGTGTCCATGAGATACCCGAGTAACTGAAGTGTGATGAGATAGTTGAGAATTTCGATTTGACAGCCGATCGTTTTTCGACTTTCGATGATTTTCGGCTAACCTCATAGCGAATTCGGTACCTCGCACTGACTCTGCACTGGTGCCGGAAAATGACTTGGATTGGTTGATTCTTATAGAGCTATCTTCGTTTCTATCAGAAACAACCAATCCAAGTCATTTTCTGGCACCAGTGCGGAATCAGTGCGAGGTACCGAATTCGCTATCAGTAATGAACGGAATATGCTGTCAAATCGAAATTCTCAACTATCTCATCACACTTCAGTTACTCGGGTATCTCATGGACACTAGGGTGGTCCTTAGCTATACGGGTTAAAAATTTTTTTTCATTTTTTTTTATCTTACCCTCTTAAAATATGATAGTTGGTAAGAAAATGATATGTGCAAAATTTCAGCGAGATCGGACAACGGGAACCCGTGCCGCATTTAAGACGAAGTTTTAAAATTTCTATTATTTTCGTTAATTTCAATATAAATGTGTTCCGCCGTTTTAGAGGTAGTACTGAATATTTTTTAATGAAAATATAATGTCTTACATGTACATAATATTATCCAAAGTTAACTTCTAACTACATATTATAAAATTAATTGTAATATCTTATAAAATATTACATATTTGTCAATACACGCCTTTCATTAAGGTTGATTTACTCGCATCTGGATAACATCGCCGATAATCTTCTAATACTTGTAAAATGAACTGCTTATTATTTTCATCTTTCGTTAGTAAGCTATTATATTCGGTGATTAGCTTTACGCCTCGTTCTGCACTGTCGTTAACTACTTTTAAATTCTTTATTATTTCTAACGCATTTTTATATGTTTCATCGATTTCCCAAACTGAAGGGTCTTTTTGTAAAAATTCGGTACTTATATGAAATCTAGAAAAAAATTGCGACTTTGTGACGAGATGAAATTTTCTATGCCAATATTAATATAGTTTTTGACATCTTTTAAAACAATCTTTTTACTTGAAATCTCCGTTTGATTAGAATCCAAATTTTGGATCATACGCCTCTTTATATCACAAGAATGCGTTTCGTGCCTCAGGTAGCCGACACAGGTAACAGTATGGTTCAGATACTGCGATACATAGGAAGCTTAATGCTAGGCAAAATTTAAGAATATGAAATATATTATAGGAAGCAATATACAAATACTCCTGGTATATATCTAAGAAACTGTATTTTTATTTAAAAAAATAGACACACATTTTTAAAATAATGAAATACAATCATATCTGATATTGATGTAAAATTACTGTAATTTTACAACTTCGTCTTAAATGCGGCAAGGGTTCCCGTTGTCCGATCTCGCTGAAATTTTGCACATATCATTTTTTCACCAACTATCATATTTTAAGAGGATAAGACCAAAAAAATCGGAAGTTGAAAATTAAGGAACACCCTAAGCCACAGCCGCCAGGCGGCAAAACACCGTGCACGCGTTCCCGCTGGATATTTTCTCAAGCAGTCCGAGTTAAAAACCGTTCCGAAATTTTTCGTAGATGGTTTCTTCTTCAGAAATGTCTACAGAATCCGATACTGTGTAGCGAATTCGTGCTAGATAAACAACTTTTCGTAAAAATGCAAAAGTATTGCGTAGAAATCATGCACATCGGCACTTTTTTAAACATTGACGGCCGTTTACAAGCATATAAAACCATCAAATTTAATAACTGTATACACCGATATATTCAGGAAACTCTCCTCTATCTTTTCAGACTAAATTGAACTTTCTAGAATTCTTGGTTTTCACGTAATACCTCATTCTTGCCCAAAATGGTGCGCTTTTTACAAAAACTCATGTTTTTCAAAAACTGAGGGTGATAGAGCAATTCTATTTACGGATTCGTGTTTGGGACGAAAAACTCCACTAGGATCTCGGAGTGCATATAGCAGATCCAAATATGTGTTGGATAGTGTAGTTAAGACCCCCGATTGCCTATTCTGGCCTATACGCTGCGTTGTATACTAATTTTAAAAGATAAAACTCAAAAATTTCGTCCATATTTTTCGAAGTAATACATACATATTATTATACATCTAATAAACTGTACTTTTATTAAAAAATATGCACTGATACTTCCAAAATAGCCGAACACAATTATGCCCGAAATTGACGAGAAATCACTATTATTTCAAAATTTCAACTCAATTGCGGCAGGGGTTCCCGTTGTCCGATCTCGCTGAAATTTTGCACATATTATTTTTTCACCAACTATCATATTTTAAGAGGGTAAGACCAAAAAAATTCTGAAGTTGAAAATTAACGACCACCCTAATGGACACACAGGTAATTTTTGTCTACCCGGGTAGCCGGGTATTGCACGGGTACCCGAGTACCCGAGTAATTTTTTCTACCCGGGGTCTCACCGGTTACTCGAGTACCCGGGTACCCGGATACCCGGGCAAAAACAATAGCTCTACTTCAAATCGGACACTTTTTGGAGTAACATTTCGGATGTGGCTCAAATTTGAATATGTTGTAGTCTTTAGGGATGTATAAACATATCTCGAAGGAGTTTTGAAAATTTTGAAAAATGTAGATTTTACAGCTGTTTGAAGGTAAGTGCTAACTTTTTTTCAATAAATTATAACTATGGAAGTAGTAAACGGATGGAGATGAGGTTTACTGTGATTTGTAGAGAAGACATTGAAGTTTTAAGAAAAAATTATTTCAGTTTTGAAAAATAAAAATTTTAACCATTTTTGTGCAATTATTTTAAACAAATGCAGGTTTTTAACAGCGGGCGCGATTTTAAAAATCTGAAGAAAAAAAAGGAGAATATAATTCTATCCTTACCCTTGATGGACCAATTTTCAAAAATATGGACACTTTAAAATTGGCCAAATGGAAATTAATTGAATGTGACGCTGCGTCGCCCAGCACCGGCTCGACTGGTCGGGCCGTGCGGTACTCGCAGCGGCCAAGCGGCTATATCTGCAATTCTTATACAGTGTTCTCGTAAATGGTAGGTATTTGTAAAAAAATGAAAGAGGAAAACTTTTACTGTTTTTTATACCCAACATAATTCAGTATCTCAATTTTTGGGGGTCGCAATATTTTCCTTAAAACGAGGGTGACCTTCAGTTTTTTAAATGGAATGCTATATACTTGATTACCCAATATGAAAGTGACTGCCAAGACAAATTCAACCATATGGTATACTATGACCTTCAAGGCCACACAATGTTATAAATATATTGAAATAGTAGACTGAGTTTCTCTTCGTAGGAAATATTGGCCACTTTCATGCAGGAGCGTTGTAAGGAACCTCTTACGGAAGTGTATAAGGTGTTTTCGAGTCAAACCACATACCGAGAATTATACAGGGTGTCCCAAAAATGTCGCGTTTCCTTGAAAGGGGTGACTCAGGGGGTGATTTGAAACAACTTTTTCCTTAGCGAAAATATTGTCCGAAGCTTCGTTAAGGAGATATTAACCAAAAACCCCGACCAATGAGAGCGCGCGCCTTCCGCCCGAGCTCCCGCGGTAGCGTTGGCTCCGCGGTAGGCGACCGCGCTTGTGCTACGAACGTACGAACAAGCAAGTCGGCATGTATCGAAGGAAACCGCGTTACACAGTTTTTTTTTAAAGCAGAATCTTAAATAAGAATGATTTGAAGTGAGAGGACAAGAAGTACGTAAATTTCGTTTTTAAATAAGGCATAAACGAAAAGGTAACGTAACAGAAAATGTACGACAAGTGATAGAAATTCGTTATTGAGGTAAAAATCCGTAGTTTAACAACGGCCAACGCAACTAAATTTAAAAAATAATATTAGGTGTATGAATAAATTCTTTCCGACTGGAATTTCTATCGCGGTGGTATTCAGAAGCTGACAAAAAAAATAGCAAAAGGTAATGAACAATAATGGAAATTATTGCGATGATCGAGTTGTTTTCATATTTTTTAAATCGAACTGTTATTGTACCCTAAAATCGGAAAGAATTTATTTTCACACCTAATAATCACCAATAAATTAAATAAAACTCGCCCTTTCGGACATTCCTTTCCTTGCTTTCCTTCCCTTTTCGGAAACCTGTGTCATTAGGCCGCTGTACCGATCCTGGTCATCGGCGTCCAGTGCTCAGCTGATCGCAGGGTCAATGTACCGAATATTCACTTCACTGCACGGCTACTAACACTGATCACTGAACCGATCCTGGTTATCGATGGACGAGCCCAGTGCACAGCTGGTTTCAGGTACACGACACCATCCAAGGTTAATGTGCCGAATATTCACTTCACTGCACGGCTACTAACACTGATCACTGAATTTATTTTTCACGGAACGTGTCATTCCTACGTTATAAAAAGTGGTGGCCCCGAAAGGGGCCGATTGTTCTCAATTGAGCCAGTGCTCGAAGTGCCCGCCCTCCGCGTCTATGCACGTCTCGGCACGTGCAATCAGCTGGCTTTGCACGGCCCGCAATGTTTGCGGCGTAATGTTGGCCACCGCACCGTGAATTCGCGCCACAATGTCGTCCAGTGAATCCACTGGCTGACGGTACACCTCATCCTGAAATCATTGTTGTGCAACAAATACAAAACGTAAGTAAAAACAGAATACAGTACGCCCTCGCCGAAGGGTCGGTTTGGCGTACACGATGTGGACTTTTCGCTATTCCCACCACTTCTGTCTCACTCTTGTCCGGCGAAGGTGAGAGCGAGTGAGGACGGTAGGAGCAAACGACGCGTTGATGTTTTGTCTCGCTCCCTCCTTCTGACGCCTGTCACTCCGTCCTTTGCGTGCGCGACGGTCGGAGACGAAATAATCGTAGAGACGAAAACGGCTTCCGCGAAAGTTGACGCAGGCCCGGCTCAAGTCTTTTTTGCGTCCATGACGAACTTGTCAAATTGCGCCCTTATAATACATTTATATGAGATTATTTGTGACTTTACTGTGAAAAATTAGGCAACTGCCTAGGCCATAAGATTGACAGGGGGCGCAATATGGTCTTTTCATTGTTGACATTGTTGAAAATAAACTTTTAAATAAAATACTACAAATTGTACTGTAACTGTTTTAAACCACGAATAAAAATTCAGAGTAAGGTCATCAATAATCTCAAATCCCCGCTGGATTTTTTCTTCTGGGGCTACCTGAAGGTAATTTCATTATTGCTCTTACTTTTTTATAGGTACAGTATTTCCTCGCTGAGGGCTCGCTGGTCGGGACCGGCGTTGAGCCCGTATCGTGAACGGAGCCCTAATTCTGAGTGTTCGTTTCCCCCTTCTTTCTGGCCGAAGGGAGGAGCGAGATGGAAAGTTTGCCGTGCGCGGCGGGTGCGAGCGCTCAGATGAAATCGTGACTGCTCGACGCATGCGCGCCAAGGCACGGCACGAGTCTTTTTTGCGCCGTAGGCGAACTTGCCCAATTGAGCCCTTTATTATAATACATTTATTTGAGATTATTGATGACCTTACTCTGAATTTTTATTCGTGGTTTAAAACAGTTACAGTACAATTTGTAGTATTTTATTTAAAAGTTTATTTTCAACAATGTCAACAATGAAAAGACCATATTGCGCCCCCTGTCAATCTTATGGCCTAGGCAGTTGCCTAATTTTTCACAGTAAAGTCACAAATAATCTCATATAAATGTATTATAAGGGCGCAATTTGACAAGTTCGTCATGGACGCAAAAAAGACTTGAGCCGGGCCTGCGTCAACTTTCGCGGAAGCCGTTTTCGTCTCTACGATTATTTCGTCTCCGACCGTCGCGCACGCAAAGGACGGAGTGACAGGCGTCAGAAGGAGGGAGCGAGACAAAACATCAACGCGTCGTTTGCTCCTACCGTCCTCACTCGCTCTCACCTTCGCCGGACAAGAGTGAGACAGAAGTGGTGGGAATAGCGAAAAGTCCACATCGTGTACGCCAAACCGACCCTTCGGCGAGGGCGTACTGTATTCTGTTTTTACTTACGTTTTGTATTTGTTGCACAACAATGATTTCAGGATGAGGTGTACCGTCAGCCAGTGGATTCACTGGACGACATTGTGGCGCGAATTCACGGTGCGGTGGCCAACATTACGCCGCAAACATTGCGGGCCGTGCAAAGCCAGCTGATTGCACGTGCCGAGACGTGCATAGACGCGGAGGGCGGGCACTTCGAGCACTGGCTCAATTGAGAACAATCGGCCCCTTTCGGGGCCACCACTTTTTATAACGTAGGAATGACACGTTCCGTGAAAAATAAATTCAGTGATCAGTGTTAGTAGCCGTGCAGTGAAGTGAATATTCGGCACATTAACCTTGGATGGTGTCGTGTACCTGAAACCAGCTGTGCACTGGGCTCGTCCATCGATAACCAGGATCGGTTCAGTGATCAGTGTTAGTAGCCGTGCAGTGAAGTGAATATTCGGTACATTGACCCTGCGATCAGCTGAGCACTGGACGCCGATGACCAGGATCGGTACAGCGGCCTAATGACACAGGTTTCCGAAAAGGGAAGGAAAGCAAGGAAAGGAATGTCCGAAAGGGCGAGTTTTATTTAATTTATTGGTGATTATTAGGTGTGAAAATAAATTCTTTCCGATTTTAGGGTACAATAACAGTTCGATTTAAAAAATATGAAAACAACTCGATCATCGCAATAATTTCCATTATTGTTCATTACCTTTTGCTATTTTTTTTGTCAGCTTCTGAATACCACCGCGATAGAAATTCCAGTCGGAAAGAATTTATTCATACACCTAATATTATTTTTTAAATTTAGTTGCGTTGGCCGTTGTTAAACTACGGAGTTTTACCTCAATAACGAATTTCTATCACTTGTCGTACATTTTCTGTTACGTTACCTTTTCGTTTATGCCTTATTTAAAAACGAAATTTACGTACTTCTTGTCCTCTCACTTCAAATCATTCTTATTTAAGATTCTGCTTTAAAAAAAAACTGTGTAACGCGGTTTCCTTCGATGCATGCCGACTTGCTTGTTCGTACGTTCGTAGCACAAGCGCGGTCGCCTACCGCGGAGCCAACGCTACCGCGGGAGCTCGGGCGGAAGGCGCGCGCTCTCATTGGTCGGGGTTTTTGGTTAATATCTCCTTAACGAAGCTTCGGACAATATTTTCGCTAAGGAAAAAGTTGTTTCAAATCACCCCCTGAGTCACCCCTTTCAAGGAAACGCGACATTTTTGGGACACCCTGTATAATTCTCGGTATGTGGTTTGACTCGAAAACACCTTATACACTTCCGTAAGAGGTTCCTTACAACGCTCCTGCATGAAAGTGGCCAATATTTCCTACGAAGAGAAACTTAGTCTACTATTTCAATATATTTATAACATTGTGTGGCCTTGAAGGTCATAGTATACCATATGGTTGAATTTGTCTTGGCAGTCACTTTCATATTGGGTAATCAAGTATATAGCATTCCATTTAAAAAACTGAAGGTCACCCTCGTTTTAAGGAAAATATTGCGACCCCCAAAAATTGAGATACTGAATTATGTTGGGTATAAAAAACAGTAAAAGTTTTCCTCTTTCATTTTTTTACAAATACCTACCATTTACGAGAACACTGTATAAGAATTGCAGATATAGCCGCTTGGCCGCTGCGAGTACCGCACGGCCCGACCAGTCGAGCCGGTGCTGGGCGACGCAGCGTCACATTCAATTAATTTCCATTTGGCCAATTTTAAAGTGTCCATATTTTTGAAAATTGGTCCATCAAGGGTAAGGATAGAATTATATTCTCCTTTTTTTTCTTCAGATTTTTAAAATCGCGCCCGCTGTTAAAAACCTGCATTTGTTTAAAATAATTGCACAAAAATGGTTAAAATTTTTATTTTTCAAAACTGAAATAATTTTTTCTTAAAACTTCAATGTCTTCTCTACAAATCACAGTAAACCTCATCTCCATCCGTTTACTACTTCCATAGTTATAATTTATTGAAAAAAAGTTAGCACTTACCTTCAAACAGCTGTAAAATCTACATTTTTCAAAATTTTCAAAACTCCTTCGAGATATGTTTATACATCCCTAAAGACTACAACATATTCAAATTTGAGCCACATCCGAAATGTTACTCCAAAAAGTGTCCGATTTGAAGTAGAGCTATTGTTTTTGCCCGGGTATCCGGGTACCCGGGTACTCGAGTAACCGGTGAGACCCCGGGTAGAAAAAATTACTCGGGTACTCGGGTACCCGTGCAATACCCGGCTACCCGGGTAGACAAAAATTACCTGTGTGTCCATTAGGGTGGTCGTTAATTTTCAACTTCAGAATTTTTTTGGTCTTACCCTCTTAAAATATGATAGTTGGTGAAAAAATAATATGTGCAAAATTTCAGCGAGATCGGACAACGGGAACCCCTGCCGCAATTGAGTTGAAATTTTGAAATAATAGTGATTTCTCGTCAATTTCGGACATAATTGTGTTCGGCTATTTTGGAAGTATCAGTGCATATTTTTTAATAAAAGTACAGTTTATTAGATGTATAATAATATACTAAAGCGGTTCATCTTGAGTTAGCTTCTGACCTTACTACCGAAGCTTTCCTCAATTCTCTACGCCGATTTATAGCACGCCGAGGTCGATGTAGTCACATTTTCTCGGATAATGGTACCAATTTCGTCGGAGCTCGTAATAAGTTGAGGGATCTCGGGATTTTATTGTCAGATAATGAGCACCGATCGCGGATTTCCGACTTCTGTATTACGGAAGGTATTCAATGGCATTTTATACCTCCGCACGCACCTCATTTTGGCGGTCTGTGGGAGGGTGCAGTAAAATCGGCAAAGTACCATTTGAGGCGAGTGGTCGGACAAACGACTTTAACGTTTGAAGAATTCTATACGGTTTTAACGCAGGTCGAATCGTGCATGAATTCTAGACCTTTGTGTCCATTGACCGATGATCCGTCCGACCTCACTCCTCTCACACCTAGTCATTTCCTTATCGGTGGCTTAATGACGTCTTTGCCAGACCCTGATCTCCGAGATGTTAACCCAGCTCGGCTGATTAGATACCAACACCTGCAGTACATGTTACAGCATTTTTGGACGAGGTGGCAGAAGGAGTATTTGCATCAACTCCACCAGCGAACCAAATGGCGGACAAGCACGCCAGCTAAATTTGGTCCAGGGACGCTAATGGTCGTCAAGGACGATAACACCCCACCACTCAAATGGCACATGGGGAGGATCGTTGAAGTTCATCCTGGCAAGGATGATGTCACACGCGTTGTCAGCATCAGGCTATCTGACAGCACTGTCAAGCGACCAATGACAAAGATTTGTATCTTGCCATTAGATGACGACGCAGAAGGACGATCCGAAGAACCCCAGCCAGCCATGTAGGCTTGGTGTCTAGCCGATGAAGGAGTTGTGTTGTAGTATGGACACTTGTAAAACTTTAACACTTAATGGATTACTTTACTACGCATCTTATGTTAATATTTGTTACGACGTGTAATGTCAAAAGACTTTTAACATTTGTGATGTTTTATATTACTAATGTATATTAGCATTCTACGACGTCTGTTGAACACGATGCGTTCAAGGTGGGCGGCATGTTAAGGATTCGAAAGGCCACGGGGTTTATGATGCGGACGTGCTCTCTTCGCTTTTTTTCAGCTTAAAATTTCATTAGCGCGATTATTGTGGCTGTTAAGCATCTGGCATTATAAACAGGGGAAAACTCCAAATCCCAGTTATGACGGGTCTTGGAGTCTCTCCTGGCGCTCAATAGTGATTGATGCATCATAAACCCCCTGGACAGGTCGCGCACGTGAAGGTCATTTCTGTCCGCGGGACCTTGGGGCCTGTCTCGGGGTCTCGGTACGGTGTCTCCCCACTGCATTTTGTTTATGCGGAAAGATGGGCGGAGTGTTAACAGAATCCAGGGAAACGCCCAACGTGTCACCTTAAGGGGTGAGACCACTGTAAAAAATCTGAAAAATCGATTTTTTCTTTTTTACATTTTCTGAAAGACGTACATTTCAAGAATGCTGTCTCCAAATTTTATGAAGAAATTCGCAAAATTGACGGAGATGTGGTGTTTTCCGTGAAGCGGTGTCCAACGCGCGACTGAGCCGCGCGGAACATTGAACGCGTTTTCCTCCGAATGATATTTTTCAACCGCGTTGACAGTCTGCAGAGAAAACTATACGTCCAAATGACACGAGCAAGGGCATTTATTGTACGAAAAACTCGTCTCTATTACTTGTTGTGCCCTGCGTGATGGCGCGCAAGGCTGGTACGGGATCTGGCGTAATCGTGAGTTCGGGAGCGATTAAAGGATGAGAATCCACCGGGTGAACTGCACCAAATGTGTTTAAACTCAAAGACTAAGTCTTTATTCAGAAACAACTTAAACTAGACTGAGGTGTACAAGTAGTTTTAGCCGTGTTGCCCGGTCGAGGGTCGGATCTCGAGTCTCTCTATTAGCGGAGTCGGATTGGTTTTATATCCCTCTTGGGCGTGGTACGCGTTACCATGCCCGGTCGCGGCGATGCGTTCGCATATTGCTGATTTTGTAGATTCGGTTGCTTAGCGGCTGTCTTAGCTTGGAAACGTCTCGAACGTTTCGTAACGAACGTAATATAATATGTATAATGTATAGCGGTGACACGTGTGCTTGGGCTTTGCCTGGGCACAACATACTTGACGATCAGTTTTTTTTAATTAACGACCTCCTTATATTTTTTTATCAACATTTCCCCAACTTTGTACCCCGAAATCATGATTTTTTTTCCGTGGTCCGCCATTTTGTAATTCCTTGCGATTTTGACTTTTTTTTGATCGTCACGTAATAGAGGTAGGCTTCTAGTTTCTAAATATTATTGTCTTTTTTTAATTCGGATTAACCATATGGCCTGGGCACTGTCAACGCGACAAGCATGTTTTTGCCGCAGGGCAAATTTTGACGAAGAGTATACAGGAAACGGATTTATGAATTTGATTGAAAAATTTTTTTTCTTACCCTTCGATATGTACACTATTAACTATACTGAGCAATACATTGATTTACTTAAGTTGTTTGGTTGAAATAAATTCCCGAAAAGACCCTTACATTTCGGACCGTTACAGTGGTCTCCCCCCTTAAGGACACTGATTGGAAAGCGAATATTTCCACCCTGAACGGACCTCCGTGGCAGACCAGGTGGTGGGGCAAATCGAGGTTTCGTTAGAGGGTACGCGGCGAAGGAAGAGCAGAACTCAAACCAGAAAGACACAAAAAGGTTCTCGGCTCCTGTCGGCTTTGGAAACGGCCATACACGTGTAACACATATACGTTTAAGACATATACCTTTAATAGATACGTTTTACTATATTTACACATTTGTCGACCATAGTAACGATCAATTATAAGAAATGTTGTTGTTCAAAATCGAGCGTTGTTACTGAACCAGCAGTTAATCCACGTAACAATTGCGCTCAAATCATATATATTCATGCGCTCCTTAGTCGAGGGCCAAGTGAGGTCCAGTGCTCCCTATTGTACACAACTATTTTTGTATTCTGGTATGCCACCATAAATGTAAGGCGCTGGTATATGTGCAGCTGAAGCTTATGGACCAGAACTGGTCTAAAGCTGTACTTCGATAAAAAAAAATACTCAGTATGGTGCAAACATTTTTAATGAGAAAAGTGTAAAACGTGACACTTGGAGACATTCAGTGTCGCCCCATTAACCCCGCACCAGTCGCAAAGCCTATTGAGATCACCCTGTAGAAGATTTGCATCATCGTCAATCGCAATTATTTTAAAGATCTTCAGGTCATCGGCGTAAAGCAGGAAAAGACTATGCTGGAATACATCAACAATATCATTAACGAAGATGTTAAACAATAGAGGACCGAGGTATGATCCCTGTGGTACGCCAGAAGTAACTTGATAAGACCTAGAAAAGCTGCCTTTAAATTTGACCTTTTGGTAACCATTTGCCAAGTACCTCGATAACCATAAATGTAAACTGCCTCGAATGCCAGTTGCATTTAGTTTTCGTAAAAGAACCGAGTGATTGACAGTATCAAAGGCTTTATAAAAGTCAATATAAATAGAGTCGACTTGATAACCACGCTCAAGTTCATTTGCAGTATAATGATGGTACAATAGAAGATTCGTGGTAGTTGAGCGACCCGAAACAAAACCATGCTGCTCTTTAATAATGATGTTCTTAGTAAGAGCTGGTAACTTATTCGTAATAATACTCTCGGAAACACTAGGCATGACATTTAAGATACTAATGGGCCTGTAATTCGTAATATCAGACTTATCATTTGCCTTGTAAATAGGTGATGCGGTGCTGCCTTTCCACTTTGACGGAAAAGTGCCAGATCTTAATCACATGTTGAAAATAATGCACAAGATTCTGGCGATGAGATATTTACATGATTTGGAGAAGATAGGTGGAATAGTGTCATCACCCGCTCCTTTGTTGAAATCGAGAGAGGAAATTTTGTGAAAAACTTCACCAATACTAATGGATTGGTCAGAGACATTAAACCTTCATGGTCACACTGGGTCCAATAGAATTGCATTTTAACTTTGAAGCTTGATACCGGTACGTTCGTGGTTTTGAAATGACATTGACCTAACATTTTACGAAAATTTGAGGTTTCCTCTTCCGATAGTGATCGTCAATTTTTGAATCAAGAAGTCCGTTACTAAGTAGCAGCCGTTACAAAAACATCGTTTCTGAGTGTGAGTATATCTAAAAAATTAAAAATTTTTGTTCTACTCTAATTCGACAAATTTACTTTAATAAAATGTAATGTGTATGGCTGTGACAATATTTTTTTCCCCTCAAGTTATATGCATGTGTGTATAATGAGTACGAACACAGAATATATATGTATGCCGAATGAGCGGGCGAAGATTAGATTCAATTCTTTCCATTGTTAAATTACTTTCTTATGAATAATAAAAAATAATAATCATTTAATAATAATAAGAATCATTATAATAATAATAAATAGATATTTCTCTAAATTAAACGTGTTTTCTACTCCACAATTGACCATATTCAGATCTCAAAGTAAATACCTTTTTTTAAATGCACAGTATGAAACTGTATATTTTCTAATAGGACTATATCCTATTAGTATCAGCCACAATCTGTACAAAAATGACATTAAAAATAAAAAAGGTATGATTGTTTTAGTAAAAAAAACTCATTTTTTAGGACTTTACACCTTTCTGTTGTTTTGGTACATGCTGTCATTTCATTTCTTACTAAAACGCGACTATTCCATATGCTACAATGTTCAAAGTGTGTATTATAATTATTGAGACTCGATTTGACTGATACAGTTTGCAGTCTATTGGACCCAGTGTGACCACCGCGGAACTTTACAGAAGTGTGACCACGAAGGGTTAACCCATTGGCGAACCAATTTAAACTCCTCGGTGTGACCCTTGGAATACAATTAATTAAATTGTTAAAAACTAACAATATTATGTAACATTTTATTTTGTGTAGAATAAATTACAGTACCTACTGACAATTCATCGGTTGCTACGGAAACGTTCCGTAGTGGATTGTTTTGTCCCTGTGGCGCCACTACGGAACTATTCCGTAGTAAAACCTCAATGGATTAATGTATATATTCAAATTTTCAGGAAACATTCATGACATATCAAACACTGAAAACATACCAAAATAATGATCTCTTTGCCATATCTCGGTATATGCCCCCCTTAAATGTTTAAAAAATATTCCTCGGAAATAATAATTACAATTTTTTTCGCTTTCATAAATAAAAAGTGTTCGAGAAGGATTTAAACTTTTAAAATTTGAAAACAAAATTGTTTTTGTTTCAGTTTTTCGAACTTCTTCAAAAACTGTTTGTCGCACGAGAAAATATACCGTCACGTGGTGAGTTCTGACTCACTCTGTTGCCGTAAGGTGGACGAAGAGCTGTAAGATCATTTTTATACTTTTTACTCAAATTTCGAAATTTCAAGGTCTTGTCGGAACACAAGATATTAACTCACAGGGCTGAAATTTTGCGCCGTTGTTATTGATCCCAAGACACAACTTTCCCGCATTAAGGCTTAACGCTACAATCATTTTCATTTTTTTCGGGACGTCCTAATGTATATACTTTTTACTATTTACAGTAATTATAATTTCATGAGTATAAAAAATACTCTCACAATTTGAAATGAATCTTTTTAAAAGAATTTTAAAAGAAAATAAACAGCATTAGTGACAAGAGTCTTGAAACACTGTTTCGTAATTTTTTGTTGTATTAATTCAAGTGACTTGTCATCGAGCTCAGAAACATCATATTCAAGCAGCAAGCGAAGCTGCTTATTAGCGTTCAAACGCACCAAACTACCCTGCACGAATGTCTACTGGAGGCAACTATACCCGCAAAAACTTCCTTCTTGCCGATTCCAGGACGAAAGTTGGTTGAAACGGTTTGTTTACTACATCGCGTATACGTACACGCTTTTCCTAGCTTGTGTGAGCGTACGCACACATTCAAGGCCCGGTGAGACGGCAGCCTTAAATGGCTTGAAAACGATAGCATGTTTATCAGGCAAAATTTATTTTTAAAAAATTCATATGTAAAACATTTTACCATTCAGATACGTGTTATAAACATAAACATTGCACATGAACAATGCAAAATATCTTTGAACCTACGCTTATGCATACCTTCTCAAGATGTCCTAAATCTGACTCATATTTTAGTACAACGGAAGGAAAATAGTTATGTTAATCACTGATTACGACGCAGTGACAAATTTCTTGACTTAAGGTTGACATGTGTCATCCATCTACGCTCTCCGAGAACGAACACTTTTAGGTCGGCACTTGTTTGTTTGTGGGAATTTTTTTTTATAGTCAATTATTAATAATAGAAGCCTAAATAAGCTCCACGTTAAATTTTATGACTCTACACTATCGGGTATAACCACAATAAATGCTGTATACATGCAACATCGGTCGTCAAATAGTACTCGCCTTTACGCATAGTGTAAGTGAAATATAAATAAGAATGTTATGTGTTTGTCTTAAACCTAAATAAATGTTGCATTTATTTTTGAAAATGCTGTTGTCTCTTGACTCTCAATTCTTTATCTTCTTCGTGTAAACAGTCTAATACAATACGAAAAAGAGCGAATTAATATATTTTCCAAAGATTATTGCTCCACTCTGACCCATACGCTTTCTGATGCCATTCCGAAACACACAACAACAAAAAATTCCTCTGAAGGTTCTCGAAATGGTATCTCATGAGGAAAATATAAATGTAAGCTCAGAGAGCACAAGTACCATATCCGATTCTGTTGAATCGGAATAAATGTAGGTAGTAATATTTATTATATGCCTAAAATAGCATATTCTTATTTCAAATAGCATTTATAATCCTGACATTGTTTATTATTATTTTCAACAACATATTTGAACTACGTAACCTTATAGAAACGTAGGAATGCTGCATTTTTCATGCAAATCGAAAAACTATAATTTTCACAGTAATTAATTTAAAAAGGCTTTAAAATTAAGATCGCCATACTAAATTCAACATTTTGATTATATAATTTCAGGCGAACATCGGAAAATTATCACAATTTCCGCAAAAATAATTTAAAAACAACGTTCATGCCAGTGGTATTAGGTATCCGATATTGCAATATACATTTCAGACAAGATATTCGTAATCAGAGAACCGAAGAACAATAGAATGCCAATTGTTGTGCAGATCCATCAATTTTTAATATGCACGACCGCCATTTAGTTTTGACAAAATTGAAGTTCAGATTCGGAACCAGCGATCCAAAAAAAACCCGTTCTGACTAAATTGAAGTACGTTTTGAGGGGTTTACCGCTTTTTAGCGATTTGAAACCACTGTGAAACGGTTCCGAGAATTAGTGAAGGTAACCCACAAGACGTCGTCTGAACTTATCACCTTGGCAAGCAGATAACAGACCACTAATACTGTATTTAAGCACTTGCTAGGAAAGGTCTTGATGTGTATCGCTGGCTATTTAATTTGCTTCTGTTTGCACAATGCCGGTATCGAGATTTGAACCGCGTATAAAAACTACTGCAGGTTATTGAGAGACAAACACCGTATGACTCTTGCTATGTACGTGCTCAGAATCAATTTTGAATGCTCAGTGTCTCCTAAAACTAATGATAATGAACGCTTTCAGCTTTACCATTAAATATCTCAGAAATTGTTCAGTATTTTGTAGCAATACCTCCACACTCGCCATAAAAGGGCATTTCAATCGATCCTACTCTCTCGCATGGTCTCACTCAACCACAGACTTCAGTATATACCGGTTTCGTCCATCTCCTAACAGTCCTAACATCTCTGCGTTTCAGGCAAAGTCTAAATTCGAGCGTGCAACTGTTACGTTGCTAACTACAGCACGGGTTGTGGGAGAACTGCAAGACTGTGCGTGTGTCCATGCTGGCTCGTACCACGAGTCTATATGTATAGCTGGGCCCCACGCGTACGGATGCACACACTCTTGCCGTACTCCCAAAACTCACGCAACGGTTAACACGGTAACAGTTCCGCGCTTGATTGTTACCCAGGTCCCAGAACATAAGGTGGTCTTTTGCTCCTTACCGGGCAGTCCTGGACTAAGTACTAGGTAAAACTTTACTCATGAGTCTGCTAGAAGGGTCTAGGACGAAACGCACACTTACTTCATTTTATTCTTTTCCGCCCTTTCTTGTACCTTCAGCTCTAAACACCTACACCTTTCTTCTCAATTTATTTAATGAGTAATAAACTCTTCGGAATGCACAAAATGTTAAATCCACAAAATGCACAGGAAAAAATAAACTATATGAGTAAGGTATAAAGGAGTTACACTTCTGACTTTTAACTCGCCTGAAAAACGTTTTGAGAGGTGTTAGGGATCCAGAGAAAAGACTGAGAGAGTGAGAGAATTGCAGTTTAACCCTTATGTCAATAACCAAATGTCCCTACGTTGTTCAATAACCAGGGTACCCGGATACCCACCTCCGGTTTTTTTTTATAAATTGTGACGTAGCGACGTCCCGCACCGTGCGAACCCGCGCCGTTACGACAATAAGGCTGGTTCGAGCCGGACCGCTAGGCGGCCACGGGCCCCGCAAGCGACTCGCTGGCGAAGATATGCGACGACCAGTGTATAAAGGCTGCCGCGGGCCCAGTTGGGGCTCCGTTCCGTACACCCAGGCGTCTAACCACCTATGTGACCGTACAACGACTAGCATTTTTGACTCCCGAAGTGTGCCACAATCGGCCAATGCCATTACTGCGCCGTTACCACCTTCTTTCCCAATATAGACCGAGAGAAATCTTGCGTCGTCAGTAGTTAGGCTATGAGAGTTCTGGATCAAGTGTGGCGAGGGGGTGAGGCCGGGCGGGGGGGGGGTACCGCGCGCTCTTCGGCGAGGGTGAGGGGGTAAGGTGGGGAGGGGGGTACCGTGTTCGTTTGTGAGGGGGTGAGGCGGGGAGGGGGTACCACGTTCGTGGGTGAGGGGGATTTTCAAATTTCAAAATGGCGGTTGAGTTCGTTGGTGAGGGGGATGACGTCACTGGGGAGGGGATTTTCAAATTTCAAAATGGCGGTCGAGTTCGTGGGTGAGGGGGATAACGTCACAGGGAAGGGGGGGGGGGATTTTCAAAATTTCAAGATGGCGTCGCGCGCATTTCGTATTGGCGCCATCTATTGGATGTTTAAGGTACTTTTGATCCACGTCGATATTTGGGCATGCGTTGATAAATTTCCTAGATTTTTAGTACATTTCGTATTGGCGCCACCTGTTGGATGTTTAAGGTACTTTGAACACGAGTCGCCGCCGCGCAATCTCCGCACGCGTGTGGGATCGGGGCGCAGGCGCGACCGCGAGCGAATCGAGGAAATTCGAATTTCGTCTTCGATGCTGATTTCTGAGAAAGAGGGTGGTATGTGATTTCTGAGAAAAGATAAGGAATCATGGCGCGCGACAGGATTGAACACGTTTGGTTTGCAATGATGTAAACATAGCGCGATAATTATTGTAAATCAATCGTCGCGGTAGCCCACGGAGTAAACACGACATTGCACCGTGTGTTTATATTTGAGCAGGATTGAACGCGTTTTCACGCATACGTACACACTCTTAATTTCTGAGAAAGAGGGTGGTACATGATTTCTGTGAAAAGATAATGAATCATGGCGCGCGACAGGATTGAACACGGTTTGACACCTACGTGCACGCTATTCATACCGTATGTTTATATTTGAATCGTGGGAGCGATTTTGACACCCTCTGACATGGAAGGATAGTATAATTATTCATGATCTAGTTCCGAGTATTTAATTTACGTAACCCCACCCTATTGACCGTAAGAGAATCCGGCGTTGCGTTCGTGTAAACATCAGACGACTAAAACATAGAGCGATAATTATTCGAAGTGTAGGTTCGAATATTTTAATGATCGAGGAGGCTGTAAGTCAATCGTCGCGGTAGCCCATGGAGTAAACACGGCATTGTACCGTGTGTTTATATTGAGCCGTGGGAGCGATACAGCGCACGTGCAATGAAGAAATGAATTTGACGTTGCGTTCACCTGCTATAATTATTCGGGCTTGACCTCTGAGTATTTTGGTGATCGAGGTGGCTGTAAGTCAATCGTATTTGAATTTACCGCGTACTCTCTCTTTGATTCTTTTACGGCACACACATGTTTGCGTCACAACACAACCATGATCATCGCCATCACTAATGCGTTGTACATTCACACATTGCCGTGTACGTGTATATGTACGTGAATCAGTATAAAGCGACGTTGGTCAGTCCTGTGGACTTCATTACACCACGTACGCTCGAGTGTTAAGTATCGTTAGCGTCAATTTTTTTGTTCGATGAACATAGTGCATATTGCATATCAAAATGTACAATCGCAGCTTAAACGACTCATCCTGTACATCCGCCAACGATGGTGGATTTCCAAATAAACGTCAACAACAACAAGATCTTAATCAACAACTCGATATGAGGTACGTACTCGTTACCATACACTTTCCACTTACTTCATTCACTGTAAACGTATACGAACGAAGCATTAATTTTGTGTACATATTTCTTACAGTACTGGATCCGCAACACCAAAAACATTGAAAACGCCAAAACCGTCAATTGTACGGATCCTGGGGCGTGATTACCCGTTGACCGCGACAGCTTATAAATGTCTAACTATTGGAATACGCATTGGCATGGATTCGTGCAGCGTCGAGATGACCATAGCTGACAATAAAGGCAGCGAGTTGAGCTTTTCGATGTCCACGTGGAAGCTCCTACTGCAAAACAAGGCTGACATACTCCAACGATTACGCAGCAACGCAACATCGCCTCAAACCCACATCATAATTGATCATTTACGACTAGACTTCACGAGTATGCATAATGATCAACTTATTAAAATCACCGATAATCACGCATACATATATATGACTGAAGTCACGTTGCGTAAATTATTCGCGTACGAACATTGCATTGAACATATGTTCACCTGGCTAACTGAAAATATGTACTCTGTAAGTAGTAAATACGCTGCCTTCGTAGACGTTCTACGCAGCGCTACCGCACCGACAGATTATGTGAAATTAATTTCCGAAAGCGACCACTTCGAACAGCATTCTTTGATCGATTGCGAATTGATCGCGTTAGGAATGCAATCCATGCTGCGTGATGTAAAGCACGTACCACTATAGTATATACATATATGTTTTAATAATAAATGTATAACAATTTTTAATTAAATAAATATATTTTTTATTTAAAATTGTGTATGTTTATTCATATACATCCATGCATGTGATCTTATATTATAGAACCAGTATTTACGTAAAAAGCGTATTCGTATGGGAGTGGTATTCTTGCTCGTGGGTAAAGGTAGCAGTCGTCGCAGTCGTTGCGCTCATCACCGTCGCTATAGAAACAAAAAATTATTACATATTAGTCTATCTGTTAATGACGCATAAAGTAGATGCAATGCGTGTATAGGACTTACATTAGACGACGTTACGTATATAATTCCATATTTTCTGGACGTTCTCCAACGCGCAAACACCGTCGTTGTTGTGAAATGTACATCGAAGAGCACCCGTTGAAGACATAGACTTCAGGTTAGGAACGTCGGGGTCCGCGGTGTTAGGGATGATCCCGCAATAATTATCGTCAACGTCGTAGCCGCCGTCGTTTTCGACGGTTCGAGCGTTGTTGTTGCTGCTGCTGCTGTTGTTCGGTTGTTGTTGTTGTTGCTCCTTCAGTTCGTATGAATCGCAGACATCCTCAACGATTATGTCAGGTAGTAGTTGCAGCATCCAGGTTTTCTTTTCCACACCTTTCACGACGACAAAGTCAATGTTCGTGAGTACACTGGCCAGCAACCCAGGAAGTTTGGAGTATGGAACGTAACCGTCAGACCAGCGAAGCCCGTGATGATGCTTCGTGAGCCAGGACGCTTGACGGTTCCCGCACGATTTCAGATGCCCTCAGACGTACGGTGGTTCGAAGATCCAATGGCTGATCGTAGGCGTTTTATCGTTGTTACTGTGTCTGCGAATCGCGAGCTCTTTGACAACGAACTCACAATTGGCATTGAAACCTTGAAGATCGACAATTGCGAACATTATTTTACGATTAGGTAGCAGTGTCCGTGGTGGTGTCTGAACAGCAACTGAGGACTTGGACATCGTCGTTTTCACAGTAGCAGAAGCGGCAGTAGTATTCGTTGATCGTTCACACATACGCATACTATGTTAGTTTACGTACCACGTTAGTCAAAGGGCCGTATTCTACTATACGATCGTGTATGATCATACAGTACGCTGTAGTATTAGCGGGGACATTTTCGTTGCACTCGAAATCTATTCGCACATCCACCGTAGCGCTCTTCAACGATTCATTTTGCCTAGAACAATCTATGACCGCGATAGGCGCGTATTGAAAGAATTCGATCGCGTTCAGTAATGGTTCTCCGTGTCCGTAGTACGATCGACCAAATTTTGCGTACATATCGTACAGGATCGCGTATTATCAAGACGATTCTTTCGATCGGTTTGCATGGCGAATATCACGTATCGAGGTTTCTCGATTTGCGACGTAGCTTTCACGGTCCACGTATGTTTCGTTGTCGCTTGCAGCAACGGGTACTCGTACAAGTCCCACGATCTGAAACTCATCGCGATCGGTCGGCCACTTTCCAGGATACGTAGCATCGATAGTTTATTCACTTCCTCCAAAGCGACGTGGGGCATACGCCACTGCACCTTGCGTATGTCTAGTTTCGGCCTCGCAGTGACCGAGGTACCGTACATCGCGTTCGCATCGACTCGTGATCGAATAAGGATCAGCTCGTGCCGCGCGTTCATCACGATGTGTTTGTAATCCTCGCAGAATCCTAACAGAAGGTTCAATGGTACGCAGAAATTGAAAGCGCCCGAATGAAAAATGTCTTTATCGTACGCGATGGTATGATCCCAACCGGCATTCGCGAGCACTTTGCTTCTATCGACCGACAACGAAATGTAATTTTTCAACGCGGTAGCGATTCCCGGATTTCGGCAACGATCGATCTCAACACCGTTCAATTCGTATCGAATCTCATCGAACATGAACGCGACGCAATTATTGTCGAGAACAGCACTCGCCGACGTTGCCTGGCCTTTCGCGTCTTGCGTCGTTAACGTGCCACGACCTTCGATGTATAGAAAACTTTCGCACGGGAGCGTGTACAGATCTTGCTGCTGTATGGGGATTCTTATCTCGTCGCTATTATCGAACGTCGTGTTGGCGTACGGATTGTACGTGTGTAACTCGATTTTCGTGATACGATTATCAAAGGTTGGCGTATTCGCCACGTCCAGAATAAAAGACATCGCGGTTGCGTGTCACTCACAGCTTGTCTAATGGGCGACGATGAAACCTAGTGATCGTAGAAAACGCGCGTTTCTACGAGTCAATGACTTTCTTGCGCTTCTTACTGGTCCTCTTCTTATCGCTCCACCCGCCTTTATTCTGCTACTTTTGCCCGCCGATAAAGGGTTGCGCCGATGACGCGACACAGAGACGTTAGGAGTAGCAGCGGCAGCTATGATTGATGATTCGTATGTATGATCTAACACTAACATACTACACACGCGCGCACACGTGTAGTTACGCTAGCCTATCGCGCGGACGTCGTTGAACGTGCAAACGAATCGTTATTTCTCCTCCGCGGAAATCTATAGGGCGCTCGTGTTGATCGACGATGCACAACGTGTATTGCTCGTGCAACGATCGGCAGGTAAATGACGTGTCGCGGGGTTTCCGATATCTTATATCCCGGTGGCACGCGAGGTGAAAATTCATGGATCGTGTGTACCGGCTTGTCGTTGCTGTACGCACCGGTAGTGACGTTGCACGTTACTCTGATCACGTTAACGTTTATAATGTTCACGGGTACGTCGGACTCGTGCCAGGTTCTTGGTGATAAAACGCGATTCGGGGAAAATCCTAGCAACGAGCCCACATTGTTTGGTTGCGTAAAGTCCACAGCGAACGAGCAGTACAGCTCGCTTTTCATGGTGTTGTTGTTAGCTCGCAGCATTAGAGGATACTTGTCGGCATCATTCTCATTTGCATCGTTGTTATCGATACTTCGGGGATGTCGATCGAGTAATCGCTGCTTCAGGTGCTCGGCGATAGCGTCTAATTCGTATGAACCGTGAGGGATCGCAATGTATTCATGAGCGACGTCGACGATGTTGTTCTCGGTGTTGTAGTCGGCGATGTAGTAGAATTTATCGTTGCTCGAGTCAATGTTCGGTATTGTGTGAAACGTCTCCAAGTCCGCGAGTCCTAATTCATACTGACCATCGCTCAAATCTATCGGAGGAAAATAGTTTACCGTAAGCACGCTGCTACGACCCGTTAACGTTAGCGTGAACGACATATCGATTCCACTCGCGAGACGGAGAGCGAGAAAGTGACGCGCGCGTTCGAATACTCGTCAATTTATCGGTATTATGTTTCTTTATTATAGGATATATGGAGCATCATTATGTATGGATACATCGTAGCATAATCTTAGTACATAGGCCATAATTCCATAGATTTTTGATGCAAAAATTGCGCGCATAAGGGACCGCAATTCATCTCGTCGAAACGTTGAAAACGATCGTGATTGTACGTGATCGTTGTTCCGCGCCCGAAATAGTAAATCAATTCCGTGGGAGGTCGCAGATTCCCGAAACTATCAAAGTACTGTACTCGTAGCCCGCGTTTCGCGTACGCGACCCAGTGCGTATCGGCGCCTCGATTCTCGTCAAGATTCGCGATACCACATTCGTTGGCTAGTACGCGCGTAGGAAGCGTGTCGCGCATAAACACCCCTCGAAAGAACGGTAGGCTAGCGCACTCGCGCTCTAATTGCAGATTCGTCATAGGTTGTTGCGTTATCGCTGCCACTGTCGCAACGCGGCTACTCGATCAACGTTTTTTTTTTCTTTGAGTGCTGTCGTCGTTGGCGTCGGCGTCTAGGATTCATGCCCGCGCCTCGCTTGTACGGTGTCAGATGCATTCCACGCCCTTCCATAGCCCGATGATGACGCAACGTCTCCTCCAGCTGTTTTCGAGAGGCCCTCGAATCGTTGACCGCTTTGGTTATACCAGCCGCTCCACCGGCCAATCCTTCCAGACTTTCTCTGTTTACGTCTCGTCCTTCTCATACCCATGCCGAGTTTGGTCTTAGCCTTCATTGTTGCCCACACTCCAGTCGCTGCGGCTTTTTCGTCAAAGGTCGCGTCGTTCGCGAACACTCGTTCTCGCGCTCGTTCGGCTAACGCGCGATCCGCCTCGTGTCGTCCCACCAAATCCTGTCGACGAGAGTACGCGATATCGTGGTCGCGGCACGCAGCGTCCAGCCTTCGTCGCCACGAGCCCATCGATTTAGCAAACGCGTCCCAGGTCCGCAAAACTGATAACCCGGGACGTGTAGTTCGAACGGTAAGCGGTTTATGATTCCGTTCACGAGACCCAATCCGATCTTCTTATTCTTTCGATTCAGCCCTAGTCCATGAGACACCGCGGCCGTTGATGCGAGCATACACCCACGTTAGAATAATCAGGAAAGCTACTACAATAATAAACGTGTACGCGCGCTCCACCGATCAGAGTGGTTGTGGCATGCGCGACGCGTGCCACGAATATAAATAGTAGTCCCTAGTCATGCGATTCGCGAAACAGCCGGGCGTTATTCGCGTGACCGCGAACAGAATGCTCGACGATGATAGGGATGCGAGTCGATCGAACAGACACGGCCCGTTGCTGCCGAACAACATGCGAGGCGTGATTTGCGGTCCGTCCGGTTGCGGAAAAACGAACGTACTTCTGAGCATGTTAGAGAGCCTGAACGGTTTACGTTTCGAGAATGTGTACGTGTACTCGAAATCGTTGCATCAGCCAAAGTATCGATATCTGGAGCAGGTGTTGTCGCTCGTCGACGGAATCGAATACTTTCCCTACTCGGACAACGCCGAGATCGTCCCACCGAGAGACGCTCGACCTGACTCGATCTTCGTGTTCGATGACGTGGCGTGCGACGAACAGAACGCGATACGCGAATATTTCTCCATGGGTCGACACGCGAATGTGGACTGCTTTTATTTGTGTCAGTCGTACGCTAGAATACCTAAACATTTGATCAGGGACAACGTGAATTTTCTTATGCTGTTCAAACAAGACGGTACGAACTTGCGTCGCGTGTACAACGATCACGTGAATACAGACATGACGTTCGAGTCGTTCAACGACTTGTGCGCGAGATGTTGGCGTCGACGATACGATTTCGTGGTGATCGATAAGGATAGTTCCATGTACGAAGGGCGATATCGAAGAGGATTTAACGAGTTCGTCGTAGCTCGCGGACATTAGTAAACCGCGAGTCGTTCATCGAGCAACACGAAATGTCTAATGAATCGACGACGACAACGACTGCGTTAACCTCGAGTAACGTCGACGCGAAGCATACGCGAAAACAACGCCGACGTTATCGACAAAAGGGAGCTAAATGTCAAAAAGGAGGGAAACGTCGGGGTGTGGATACGAAGGTGAACGCGAAGGTAGAAATCGCCAAAGTCAGCGACGTTATACGTAAAAAGTGCTTGGCCTTGAAAATTGGTAAAATGGCTACGGAAGCGGCTGTGGAGGTGAGCACGCGCCCCATCGTCGAACCGCTGAAACGATTAATCGAGAACACATCCGCGTTGAAAACACGCTCAACGCCTCGATCGCGGCCTGTGAAGAGAGAATACGAATATGATCAACACCAATCATCGAAGCGACTTCGAACTGCTACCGCGACTACACCCATGGAACGTTTGAATAACCTTCCAACATCTAGCGACAATGACGACGCTAACAACGATAACGACAGCGACGTCGACACTGACAGCGACAACGACAATGATATCGACGTCAACAACGTTGATGATGATGATGATGATGATGATGATGATGATAATAATAATAATAGTTTATTTGACGGACATAAAATCCACTAATACAGAGAAAAATGGCAATAAAGCGATAAACAATAAAGCCATAAATATAAATGGTAGTCATCGAGGGTGTTTCACCACGACACGCTAATCAATGTATCTCCGAAATAGACCATGTAGACTCTCTTAACATGAACAAATCATGATGATGATGTTGACAATGTAGTAGATGATGTTGTTGTTGTTGATGATGATGAGGGTGATGAAAACAGTGAAAAAATTCAGGATGATGAGCCGCCAACAAGAGTTAGCGATTTGGATGCGCTGCGTAGCCCCGTCGATGATGTCACTGTGTATGTACGGAGACCTAATGATCGGCGATTCCGTGCTCACCATCGACCCGAACAACGACGACGTTCGCGTGAACGGAACTCGATACGCGGGGACTCGGGGCTTGTACGAATTGCTGTTCATGCGAATACCCAACGATCGCACGTACACGGACGCGGATCTTCGCTCGTACCGTCGCATCTTGTTGGCTACTAGTGCGCACAAGCGAAATCATTCGCCCAGCAAGCGTACGCTGGGTAACAAGGGGTACAAGTATACGAAAATCGTGTCCTCGGTGATCGGCGGGGTGCGGACACCGGGTGTCAGACGCGTCAGGGACGGCGGGCGCGGCGCGGACACCGCGTACACCACGGACGCCGCGGGCACGCATCAAGGTCGAGGATTACCCATCGACTATTCGATGACTGTCACCGATAACGCGGTCGATTACGTATACTGGGACGATCCGAATGAATTAGTCGATAGACTCGGGCTGCTCACGGCATCACGCGCGGCTGGACACACGGGTCACGATAATGAAATCGCATCCATCGTGGAGGAACTTCGCGAGGACGGATTCATCTTAAATTGAACATTCCGGTGATCGTAGCATTAGTAGCGTTCGAGCACGCACGCATCGTTATGTCGGTGAATAAGTTTGGTACCTCGTTACGCAATAATACCAACAACAACAACAACAACGGCTACGGCTCTGAAACGTCTAATAATAACGAGCGATCGCGAAAGACGTGCACCGATTGCATTTTGCTAGCACTCGAGGAATTCGTACTATTTCTAACGTCCTTGGAACGTCGCGACCATTCCCCGTCCACCCCGTGAAGCATGAGCAAGGAGAGAGTACAATTGGTGAACGAATTACACGCCCCCGCGAGACGCAATTTCCCGCGGCGACACGTCGTGATTCGCGGCTACGATGATTTGTGGCAGGCTGCTTTGGTGGAGATGCGTCCGTACGCGAAGCAAAATCGAGGATATCACTATATATTAACGATCATCGACGCGTTTAGCAAGTACGCTTGGGCCTTACCCGTGAAAACGAAAAGCGGCCGCGACGTGACCGCAGCGTTCGCGACCATGCTGCGGCAGAGCTATAGATGCCCGCGAAATTTACAAACCGACATGGGAAAGGAGTTCTACAACGCGGAGTTTCAACGATGCGCGAAGACCCGCGGGATCAACCACTACTCCACGTATAGCGTGATGAAAGCGTCGATCGTTGAACGTTTCAATCGCACGCTGAAAAACCTAATGTGGAAACAATTCTCCTTGAACGCGTCCTACCGCTGGGTCGACCTGTTACCTACGCTCGTACGCACCTACAATCATAGCAAACATCGAACGATCAACGCTCGACCCGTTGACGTGACCCCCGCGACGCGTTTGTCGTTTGCCGCGAACTAACTCCTACCCCCCTCCGCATCGAAAGGTGTTGGACGGCGCGCCAAATTCATCATAGGTGACAAGGTACGCGTGAGCAAGTTCAAGACCCTCTTCGAGAAAGGGTACACTCCGAACTGGTCGACCGAAGTGTTCGAAATCGTAACCGTACAACGAACGCGCCCGGTGACGTACATTCTGCGCGATTCCGCGGGAGAGCCGATCTCGGGTGGATTCTACGAGTACGAATTGCATTCGGTCGCGAATCCGGACGTCTATCCGGTGGAGAAGATTATTCGTCGCAAGGGTAGCCAGTTGTTGGTTAAGTGGCTCGGATTCGATTCGTCGCGGAACTCGTGGATACGCGACAAGGATATTCTATGATTCATGATTATAAGCGCGCTCTATGTTACTGGAATAAAGAAATAACGAATATATATAAATAAATACATTGCTCATTTATTCAATTATTAATCCTCATATTTCAATACAAATAATATTAATAAAAAGAATTAAAAAAATATATATATACATATAATTTACACTTTAATACATTTATTCATTCAAACATACAAACATATACTATGCAGCGGAATTCTCGCAGGGCTCGTCGGACTCAAGCTCGAGAAGCTCGTGAGTGTCGAGTTCGGGGATACGATAATGTCCCCACGGAAGGGTGCTCACCCGATCGGCCAGAATACAACGTTTATCGTCGAATGGGCTGAGAGCGTTCTTTTCCTCGCTCACCGAATACACCACGTGCAGCCTAGATCTTATATTATTCTGGCGAACCGCTTTCTCGGTGAGATTGCGAAGACAATGAATGTAATCGTCGAATTGTACATCATTCGCGACCACGTGTCTCCGCACACCCTTCACTTTTTTAATCTCACACGTAGCCCTCGCTGCAGCGTTAAACATCCTAGTCGCATACATTTTAGACCGCAATCCGACGAACTCGGTCATCAAGGCTCCGTTATTCTCATCTTTCATGAGTCCCGGAACCTTTTTATTTACGCGAGGCATACCATACGGATTGTCCACCGCGTAATCACTCGTGTCGAATCGGTCGACGTCACACTTAATTGTTTCATATGCATCCTCGCATTCCACGCTATATATCAAACTGTCGGTATCGGTGTACAGAACCTTACACCGATCACCGAACCTCGCACGCATATATGAATAATGAAATTCATACAAACATTCCTTAGAAATATCCAGCACACTCATACCCACATATATCGGTTTATCGAACTTCACTTTTAGTTTACGCATCTCGATCGCCACTAACTGCTCGGAGAAGATCGTCCGACTATGAAAGCTTGGTTTCGCGATCAGCGTTTCCGCGCCGTAACGACCGTCCCACTTAGTCACTAGTCGCACGTCTACGCGATTCCGCACGTTCTCAATTGTCTTACCGTACACCGCGTTGTTCATTAATTTATATAAAGTCTTTTGAAATTCACTCGTGGCTCGCGTCCTCAAATCAGTGTTCAATTGAATGTACTCGCGCAACCAATGCGACTGATCGAACCGCAACACCCGATGAATTCGCGTCACGCGTAAACCATGGCGCACGCACTGTTTCAGGTAGCGATAGTGAATTACATATCGCTCCTTATCGTCGAGCGTGGCAAGCAGCTTAGTCTGTTTCCCTTCTGGCGCGTGCTCGCGTGCACGGCAGAATGGCAGGTCGGCGTGTGCGTCATGAATCTCCTTGGGATACTCGATGTCCACCTCCAACAGGTATCCCTCGGGTCCATCGTCGTCGGGCATGGATGATACGTCGAGCGCGGCGACCATCGCATCGTCCAACCATTCAAACCCTCCGTGCGGCATAGCCTGCGACATCGCCCATCCGTACAAGTTGTTGACGTCGAAGTACACCAGGTACGTCGACGGCTTCGACTCGTCGTACATCGCTGCCGGCAGGTACTTGTTATTGGCACGCGCGTACCTGTGCGAGCACTGACTCAGACCACCGCGTATGCCACGCTCCACGAACAGTAGCATGTCCACGTCCGTCAAAAGCTCTAATTTGATACCGGTGTACTTGAGCATCGCGTCCCACGTAAAACTCGGCAGCGTAAAATAATGCGCGGGATCCAGATTGTAACTCGCGATACAGTCGGTGCGGAAACTCTCGAATACGTCGGCGAGTAACAGCACATCTGTTTTCAAGTACAAATCACTGTACTCGCCTAATGTCTGTACGCGAAAAGTATTCCACACGTTCACGGCGTGCGCGTAATCAGGCTCCGACGCGGCGGTATCGTTCAACCGATTATAAAATTCTTCGCGAGACGGTAAACGCGTATCGTTAAGTTTGGCGTATGACGATACATAGTCGTACGGGAAGACGCCCTTCCTGGTCAGGAGATTGAACTGATCGTCCGACAGGGATTGAAACTCGCCTCGTAGAATCGCGAGTCGTTCTTTGCCAAGGTCCGAAGTGAGTTTCTCCAGACTAGCGGCTAAGAACTTCAGCGAATCTACGAATCGAAACTTCAACCCCCTCTTCCAATCGTTGTTCTCAGCGTCGATTCCCTTGACGTGTTTCGTGAACGATATATATCGTTCCTTTGTTACCGGCAGCAGGTCGATCTGCCCCTCGAACGCGGACGCCAACTCCTTAATTACAAAATGCGCGTCGTAGCCTGATAAATTGTGGAATACTACGGGGATCGTGTACGATCGTTGAAATTGTAAATTACACGATACGTGGGTCGCGCCTCGATATTCACCCGTCGAGTGGCAATGGTCGCGTAATTTTTTGTCCGTATCGACGAATGTTTTTCCGCACATGTGGCACGCGCTCGCGTCATTAAAACTTCGCCACTGTTGCCTCGTCAGCGGGATCATCGGTTTCGCGTTCCGCAACCACGAATACGCAGTGTCCGCAAAGTCTCGAAGTTCCCGCACGAACCATTTCACGCACTCGGAGTCGTGACGATACGCGCGATAACGGCACAGAGACGCGTCGGTGGAACAATGAATGTAATATCCAACGCTGTACGCTCTGTGCTGCTGGTACGTGTACGTACGACTCCGCTCCGCAGGCTCGACGTCCTCCAGCATGCATTCGAAGTCCGCGTACACGACGAATGGTGCTCGTTCCTTGTTCTTGAAGTTTTTGAACTGCAACCATTTGTCGTCAGCGGACGGCAATTCGACGGCGCATTCGTTTATACGTTGGCAGTCCACGTTGTGCTTGGTCAATTGCTCGGACGAATGGAAGAAGCTGAGGCACCTGCAACGATAATAGCATTAATAATAATAATAATAATAATAATAATAATAATAAAACATAAGAATGAAGAATATATCGATTAAAATATTTTTTAACATACCTTTCGCAAACGAATACTCGACCATTGTGATTGCCGAGCTGCTTCGAAATCAGCCTTGACAGGCTGCGAATGCACGCGAAATGAGGCTGATTGTGGAATTTGGAATCCTGCACCAGTAGCAGGTTCGCGTGTCTCTCGCGCTTGTCTTCGGTCAAACGCAGAGGCATGCAGCTTTCGTCGGTCCAGGTGTACACGTTCACCGACACGTTATTTAACCTCTCGAACTTCTTAAGCTGATCCAACGTCACGGGAAGAGTCATATCGTCCGTACGAAGTACCGTAGCGTAGTGTGGGTACGAAATGACCCTACTCACATTCGTAGCAGCAGGTTGTAAACTAGCGACGACTGACCACAAGAAGCACGCATTGTCTCTATTTTGTACATTAACCACGGCCTTTTTAACAATGACATCGAATGGAAGTGGCACGAAGCAACCAGCGCGAAGTGGATTATGCTTATTCATATTCACTAGAATATTTAGCACAGCCCTTAGGGTCCATCCACTGTCGCGATCTTGGAACTCCTCGATAGCCACTAACGTGGGAGCGACCACGTGTTTCGAATACCACTCGTGCACGTTCGATGTCCTGAACAGTACACGATTTCGCGTACCGAAACTTTTCATGTCCATATTATCATTTAACATAAACTCCGCGTTCAGTATCGTATTCACGGACCCACTAGAATGTTCTCTGATAGAGTCTGTCACGCGCGATAGTATCATTCGTCGAGCACCCTCTAAAAATCGACGTGGATCGACATGTCCCACGTTGATTACCGCGCCAGTCGAAATACGGCCTATAAACGCTGATTCCACGTCTTCCCATACGACTTTGGGTGCAGTCGATCGACCCGTAACCCCGAGCCCTACTCGCGAAAACCCACGCCGAACAATCGCGCGTAATGTTTTTATTCGCGCGATCACCGACACCAGGCGTTGTTTCGCGGCCACGGCCACTCCTCCGCTGCACTGGTACTCGACGATTAGCTGCAGGCACGTGTCGCACTGGTCCTCCCAGTCTCGGAATTCCGCAACATAGAATAAAAGCTCGGACATCCGGGACAAAACCCTGTACGTGTCCATGAACACTTCCATGTTCACTTATTCACGATGAGTTCACTTCCTCACAAATAGTTTTGTCTAACAGACACGCACGAATAGTCGCGATTGTGTGATACGACTCTTCCAAGTGATGCAGTCCGTGTCCGGATATCGGAAACCCAACGGCAAAATGACGCGCTTCGAGTGTAGTCGCACAATCGGGGTCGGGTGTTCATTCAAAAATGTTGCTAATTCACGACACAAAAACGAGTCCACAGTAATAGACAATGTTCGAGGGCACAACTCTTTGTACACTTCGACCGTACCGTTCTCGATGTCCTGCAGAAGCGTTAACGGCGTACACACGACCGCGGTAAAGTACTTCACTTGCTTGCGATGCACGTCCTTATCACCAACGATGCAATACAATGTGCATTTGCTCGCAGTACTATATCGCGCGATATGGCGTAGCAATTGACGATGCTGATGCGACAATTGCATAAATCCATTTTGAACGATATTGCTCCACGACGTCTCGGATAATGACTGTAGGCTTAACGTATCGCGGATCGTATGCTTCTCAATCGTAAGCGTTTGGTCGTCCAACTGCGCCATCGTGGATTAAGGGCTCACGTTACCATCGGTATCGTCATCGGAAGACGATGACGCGCGCATTCTGGGGGTACTAGCATTGGTATACTGAAAATCAGATTCTCACGAGTCTATATCGAACTCTTTTCACCCTTACACGGTCGCTGTACCGCTGCCACTTACCTACTATAAACATACTGCATCACGTGCTTACTCCATGGGCTATCGCGACGATTGACTTACAGCCTCATCGATAAGGACGCTCGCCCTATTCCCAATCACCAAAATACTCGGAAGTCAAGTCCGAATAATTATCGCTCTATGTTTACATTGGTTGCTTAGGCGAACGCAACGTCGAATTCATTTCTCCATTGCACGTGCGCTGTATCGCTCCCACGGCTCAAATATAAACACACGGTGCAATGTCGTGTTTCGTATGTGTGATCATGGACCGGCCACGTTAAAATCAGATCTCTCATGCTACTGCATCAGTCAGGTCATACGTTACTACAAGAAACGTTTTTAAAAATTTATCGCATCTGAGTGGATTGCAGTTGCATCGAAGACTGTTGCATCAAAGTGATATTGTTGTTGTTGTTGTTCTTGTTGTTGTAAGCGAGATTGATTTGAAGGATATTGTCCACCGTTCAACGCACGGAAATACAATCGATTAATACCGTAAGTTTCCATTACCATATTTTAGTGAATCATTGTGATAGCAACTTTGAGAATTATAAGAAAAATCGGTTCCAGATTATGTCTCTACCCGTGGTTTTGAATCGGGAAGTTGCCGCTGTGATCCCCAGTCACGCATCCCATCCCAAAATATATGTGCCGTGTCGGGATGTCGCTGTACAATGCGCAGAAATTCGAGATGGTGAATTTCATGAGGCAGAAGTTCTTTACTGTGGAAATGTTTATTTGAAGGTGTTTTATAATGCTGATGGCTTATACGGTATGGAGCTGTTTGACAACTACGGGGACGGGCAATATTGGTTAAATAGACATACGCGGCAAAAACCATTCTTTTTAGATCTTAGTGATGTCGACGATGATGATTATCGTTTAGATGTTGACTATAATGATATATATCATCTGCACAGTTCGACGGATCCAAAAAGTGTGGTTTGGCGGAAATGTGTCAATGCGAAACGAATCGACTATATCGCGGTTGATAATAATGCGATGTCGGGGATTAACGTTCGTGATAATGCAGTTCAGGTTGACGAGTCTGCGTTCTTTACTGATGCTGATTTATTTACTGAAATCATCGACAATGCATTCTTCACGAACGATATCGACGATGCTATATTCAACGACGATGTTATCGAGTGGGATAACTAAGTTAAATAAACTACTAAAATCTTGAAAATCTATGTACGAATTCTTTTACCCTTACACACTCCCACGCCACTCAACTTACAGCCCCTCGAGAAGGATGCTTGAGACGTCGCCCTGTTCTCGATCCTGAAAATACTCGGAACTCTTCCCCGAATAATTATCGCTATATGTTTACGTCATTGCACGTGCGCTGTATCGATCCCACGATTCAAAGATCAAAACGCGTTCAATCCTGCTCAAATATAAACACACTGCATGGCGCGGTGCAATGTTATGTTTACTACATAAATTAAATACTCGGAACTATGAATATTCGGAACTCTCCACCGAATACTTATCGCTATATATTTACTCCATGGGCTGCCGCGACGATTGATTTATAATAATTATCGTTCTATGTTTATGTCACGATATAAACATCCTGCATGAATGGTGTGCACATAGGTATCAAAACGTGTTCAATCCTATCGTACGCCATGATTCATTATCTTTTCTCAGAAATTCTATACCACCCTCTTTCTCAGAAATCAACATCGAAGACGAAATTCGAAATTCCACGATTCGCTCGCGGTCGCGCCTACGCCCCGATCCTACACGCGTGCGGAGATTGCGCGGCGGCGACTCGTGTTCAAAGTACCTTAAACATCCAACAGGTGGCGCCAATACGAAATGTACTAAAAATCTAGGAAATTTATCAACGCATGCCCAAATATCGACGTGGATCAAAAGTACCTTAAACATCCAATAGATGGCGCCAATACGAAATGCGCGCGGCGCCATCTTGAAATTTTGAAACCCCCCCCCCCCTGTGACGTTATCCCCCTCACCTACGAACTCGACCGCCATTTTGAAATTTGAAAATCCCCTCCCCTGTGACGTCATCCCCCTCACCAACGAACACAACCGCCATTTTGAAATTTGAAAATCCCCCTCACCCACGAACGTGGTACCCCCTCCCCGCCTCATCCCCTCACAAACGAACACGGTACCCCCCTCCCCACCTCACCCCCTCGCCCTCGCCGAAGAGCGCGCGGTACCCCCCCCCCCCGCCCCGCCTCACCCTTCGCCCACACTTGATCCAGAACTCTCATAGCCTAACTACTGTCGTCTACCAACGCCTCCGTGGAACCTCTGCGGCTTTGAACTCGGAGACCACATTGCACTAGGCATCTCTTTACGACTCCCATTTGGGTGCGCCGAAATCGATCGCTCAAGGGCAGTTGCTCTACTCCGCTATCCCTACTTCCACAAAACCTCGTCGAAGTCGTCGCCGCCGTGAGTCGCCGAGGCACCGCCGGAACGCTTGAACCACCGTCGCGACCGAACATCGTAGCTCCTCCACGAACTGCTCAAATAGACTAAGCTAAGCCGCGCACCTGTCAAACGACCTTAATAAAGATCTACGGATATTTACCCGAAACAGCTCTTGTTCATTCGACGGACCCTGACACCCGACTGAGTCGGCACCAATCCCTTCTCCGCCCCACCGATAACCTTCTCGCACCCGGAGAACGGGTACAAAATAAACACTTTCCATCGCGTGTTTTTGGGTTTACTACGTTTGTAGTCGGCAGCTGCTACCTGGATCCAAGTTTTGAAGGCCTCTGCTAGACAGAGAGACCCTGCCAGGCAATATAAAGGAGCCTTGCTCAGTATATAGCGATTCGTGTACAAGAACAGACGTGTTCATAGGAAAGAAGACTTCGCGTATTCCCCAGAATAAGTGTAAACTTTGTGCTTCAAACAAAACACCTATTTATTAGTGTGAATTGTGCTATTGGACAAACTGTGTGCGCTACTTTTTTAACTGAACAAAATCAGACAGAAGTGCTATGGAGGAATTATCGAAGGCGAAGTTTAAGAGGTAAGATTATGGGCTGTTACTTTGGTCTTTTACACAAGGATGTCATTCATAGCATTGTTTGTGTTGTACATTTGTTTTGTAGAGTAACTCCTAAAGAACGTGTGTATTTGAAAGCGTTACTGGATGAATCAGGTGCAGAGAGTGGCGTGCCTTCAAACAGCGATGACGATGACTGGTGTCCTGTGCCGCGCGCAACAAGGCAATCGCAAATCATAGAGTCTTCCGACAGCGAAGGAACTAATGATTATCGTAAGTTTGAACACTGCTATGTAATTATACTTATTTTATTACTGTATTTATACTCATATTGTATTATTTCTAACAGAGTAAAGTGAAGAAGGAGAAACGAGAGCTGCTGGCCCACACAGGAGCATAGAAACTTGATCAATTTGTGATACATTGAAGAAGATATTCACCATTGAAATAATTGATATCATAATTCGTCATACCAACAAAAAGGCATCGGCAGTATATCAAGAATACAACTCCCGAAATTCAAGAAAGACGCTAACGTGGACAGCCGTGACGTCTAGTGAAGTGTATGCACTCTTCGGAGTTCGGATATGTGCAGGTGCTAACAATTCAAACATTGACCACACAACTGATATGTGGAGAACTTCATCGTATCCTCTATACCGCGCAACATTTGGGATCAATCCAAATTATGAGGCATTACAACTAAACTTGCTTTCGAGGGCGTTCTTGGCCGGCCGACTACTCTTCTAGCCTGGAACTTCGCAACCTTTAGATATCTCGGGAAGAAAGGTTATATCAGGCTCATGCCATCTATGTCATAGAGCAACGATAAGAAAACGCAGGAAAACTAGAAAATCTTGCAACATGTGTGCTAAACCAGTCTGCGATGAGCATGCAGAACGTGTGCGTCATAATTTCATACACCACGCATGTGCGTAATGGCGGAGGAGCTTCGCGAGACAACATATAACCCGGCCATTTTTTAATATTTCTGTACAATATTTATAAAATATATTCATTAATACATTCCCTAAACATAAGAAGTATAGAAATAATTTTCAACCTTGTACTATCATGAAAAAAAATCGTGAAATTTGGTGTTGCTTTGAGCGTCTCAGGGTAGCGTAACCCCTGAAGGAATTTTTAAAATGTCTCGCGAAACGTGAACCTGAAAATCTTATAAACTTTGAGAGATGGTTTTATCCCGTAAATATGCAAACGGGCCAAAATAAAAAAACCCCTTTTTTTTTCTTTTTCGGTCCACTAAAACATATCGAAAATCAAAGCAATCAGAGGCGGATACCTAAAACCCTCTCCGTTTCAGTTTGTTATCGCAGTGGCCAGTCGAGAAATGCAGAGGAGCTTGCGTTTTGGCGGTTTCACATCTCTGAGTACGGTCGTCTCCAGAGCTCTGGAGATGGAAGCCGTTAAGACATTGACTCGTGGTTCCTTGATGAAGTCTACTTAATCGGGAACGAAACGGGAAACTAAATTTTATCGACCTTTCGAGGGCGATGCGGATAAGAAGAGAAATACGGACAAAACATTCTATCTGTGCGGAAAAGGCGGACATTTCCAGAGGCATTGCTTCAAATTGAAAATGCAGAAGAAAACAACGGGAAACGAGAAGAGGGCGTAGTGAGGGAACGTCGGATTTCGACCTTCTGCCCCCCAAGTAATATCAAAGGACAATTCGGGAAACAGCAAGAGAATAACAGTATAACAGAAGAGAGCCAGACACTAAACTTCTCTCCCCAATTATCCAGAGTGTGGTGATGCAGGAGGCGACAGAATGTCAACAAGAGCCGCTAGAAAAAACTTTCGTATATGGAGAATTTGACGGAAATTGTTGTAAAATTATCATAGACGCAGGATCGCCTATTAATTGCCTTAGGAAATAATTGTGTCTAGTGCAGAACGTAAATACGTTGGGGCTCGTTAGTCTTAAAGAAGTAAATATCGGAGAACTATCGAGCAAAGAAGACTTCTACATTGTGTGAATGGTAGAGGATTGCATCCTCGAAGCAGCGTTCTTAAAGAGACATCATTGTAACATCAATTCGTCTCAAAATATGCTATGTCTTCCAGGACTGCGCGAAATACGCCTAGGAAAGATAATTCAAGAGGAGGAAAACAAGAAAGAAGAGGAAAGGACGGAAGAAGAGCAAAATAAGAAAGAAGTAGGCATTCCGCAACATTTGGAAATATTGTTCGCACGTTGTTGTTCGAATTCGCAGGAGGAACAAAAAAAGCATTTTGCTAAGTCTATGCTAATAGTTCAAATGAAGTCAGAAAGTGCAACGTGCTCAAGCACAAAATTAATAGTGGAGATCTTTCTCCTATCAAACAGGCCCCGCGGTGATTGCCTCCACATCGACGGGAAAAAGTGAAAAAATTGCTGAAGAAGAATAGCGTTATAGAAGAATCACAGAGCTGTTGGTCGAAGAGATCGGGAGAAACCCGCCTTTTCTATAGGAACAGGATTTTGGCAGTTTAAAGTCACGAACTTTGGACTTTGTAACCACCTCCTCCCCCTCCTACTCCACGCAACTTCCGGCGTCTGATGGTAAATCAAATAGGTGATGTAATCATTTCTGAAACCGATTTCGAAGAAGAGCTCGAGCGCCTACGTCTGGTGTTCTCTCGCCTGCGTCAAGCCAGACTGTTGATGAGCCCGAAGAAATGTTGCGTTTCGGAGTTTTTTCGTTAAGCATTATGCTTTATTTATAATAGTACAAGTAACGCAATCTAATATTTCATCGAATTCTAGTACCTACTCAAAGTGCTTATTGAAATAAACACCGAGATTGCACATGGTGATCGCAAATTACCTACGTCTAAAACTATACACTACTATACAAAATTATTAGCAAATTTCTGGATTTCGTGCCCTATTATTGTGCAAATACTCATTAAAAAATCAGCGTTGTACTGCAGAACCTTCCCTTGTTAGAAATCATCCACAATGACGAGTTTGCTTACCTTCCAGATGTAGAACGTATGCGACAGGTCACTGCACCACAGCCTGCATTTTCAGTATCCACAGTAATGCAATACTCCTCACCTTGCGCTAAAGTGTGCTGAATACCTTCTTTGATTTTACACTTTTCAGCTTTTCCGGTGGAGACGCTTTGAACATTAACCGGACAAGTAGGCACGTCTGTACCCCCATATTTCACGCAAACCTTATAACGGCCACAATCATCAGGCAGATAGCTCGCCTTGTACTTTCCATCTCCTAAATCCTCAATTTCAACTTTGCGAGGTATTTGATCAGGACCCTGCAAACAAACATAATCGGCTCAGTATATGTGTGATCATAGGATGTGTAAACTCGTTAACAGTGAATTCTCGCTATGAGCGCATTTCAAATATGCATTGCACACGATTTCGATCGAGAGTGAGAGAACCCGAGAGCGAGCGAGAGGGGACGAAAGAGTCAACACGACGTTACCATTGGCTAATATAAAAGTAATTTTAAAAAATAATCAAGTATAGTGGATTAAGAAACACGGCGAAATACGATTCAGGCTGCTGAGCGCAAAAGTAACAGTTTACAGGTAATCATACTGTCACGTCCCGCGACGTGGAGTCTACTATTAATTAACCTTTTAAAAACATACAATATTTACTATTTCGTACTCTGAGGTATTATAACCACCTCGTATGGAAAACATATATAAAACATTATACAAAGTATCGCTGATAAGGCATAATCTTATAAACCACGATAAGAAGAGATCGAGCGAAGTGAACACGGACTGCAACAGCGAACAGGAGAGCCAGCATCAAGGAGGTAGCGGCCAGCCAGCCGCACACCAGCTAGCCAGGCGCACCGGGTCAGAGGCCCCATCCGCCAGTGGAGTCGACACCTTAACAGAGCTGTGCCCCTGATCCTCGCCAGAAGATTGCCCTCCCGTTATTTCACGCAAATCGATCACCGGTACAAATACAACATATTTAACTTCAACCCCTAATAGGTAAACTGTGCAAAGCCGATCGTACAGAGCGTATTGTAAGCAATAGCGTAAAAACATAAAATGTGAACTAATATAAGAATCTTGCTATCGTCGCCACTGGGAATTGAATACAATAACGCCTATTAGTCGCGAGGAAACACACCTAAAGCGTGCAGAAAGAACGTGACTAAGTAGTAAACAGATTCGCAGATAAGAACGATGGGACGATCCCAGGCAGAGGCTGTGGGATGAGGTCTTCCCACCTATGATTTGTCATGTGACAAATCCTAGAGAAAGAGTGACCGAGTGCCCTATAAAAAGGGACTGACCACCCGCGGAGCTCATTACATTACATTATTAATTATCAACCATTATGCTAATACCTGTTTTCAACATATATAAGCTTAGCATTGTTAGTACTTTAAAAAGGTGTTGTACCAGAATCAACGAAGAATAAAAGTGATTGTTTTGTTGTTAAACCAGTGAGTGAAGTTTTACCTTAGTGTTCCTAATCCTTGCTTTAGGCATTTTTACCTCTTTCTTAAAAACAAATAACCAAGAAAATATGGTCGAAATTAATCGTGATTTACGCCCGTCAAAGATGACACTTATATGCAGGACAGCCGCCCACAGTGTCATCAAGTATTGGATGTAAAATACGATTGCCGCGATTAATAGCTCCTCCGTAAAATGTTCATTAAATGTTCGGAATTTGCTTCCACCAATGGTGAACACTTATAAGCAGGACAGCCGCCCACGGTGTCACCAAACAGTGGTTGTAAAAAGCGATCCAGATGTTCAATCAACCCCTATAAACGGTTATTAACCGATCGAAATGTTTCATAAGCGATTGTGTTTTGCGTCTGTCGAAAGTGACACTTATAAGCAGGACAGCCGCCCACGGTGTCACTGGGTACAAGACGTGAACCATGATCCCGAGGAAATAAAGAAATACTAATCAAACTATCCCAAAATATAAAAGGTAGTGATGCCTAGAGGCCATAGAGCCGGGAGGAAAAACCAGCTTCGTAAACTGGCCTTAGCACATAAGAGTGCACCAGTGGAACCATCAGAGTTTTCGGGGACAGCTGCGTGGCCGAAGGCTCTGAGCACCAAGTCACATCACCTTGGGCTCAACCCAAGACCAACCACGCACCCGAAATCAACGGGATTTCAAGCAATCCCGTTGAGTGGAAATTGATTCCGCTAGATCTGCCCTCATCGAAAAATTAAGGTAAACCTGGAATAAAAATGTATCCTAATCTACCCCCTTATCGCTCTCAACTATCCCAGAGCGTAAAGTCCCAGGACTAGCTCGAAAGCGGATGGAAAATATAAACTCCCTAAAAATCGCACTTAAATAAGGAAGTAGGGACGTAACATAAGTAGGAAATTTAATGGTGGCAGCGGTGGGATAATCCGCAATAGTTGAGAAAGTAAATAACAAAAATTATAAAGTAAAATCAAGAATCATGTCAGACCACGGTGAAAGGGACGGAAAGGAAGACGAAATACGAAATCAAACGGAGATAATCCGACAGGCAAAGGCAGCACTAGAAGCAAGAGGTGATGTGACCCCTGCTGAAACCTTAACTCAACTCCTCTCACTATTAACATTGTGGGACGAAAAATTCGACCATTTAGAATCAGTAACCGCGAGAATATAAAGATTAGAGCAACAACGCGCCGAAGACGTTCATAGTATCAAATCCGAACCAATTACCCCAAAACCGCCCGAAAAACGTCCAGCACCGCGTGAATTGGAAATTCGCGACACTAAATCTAATCCGACGGACGGAAAAATTCCAATCAAACTCGCGTTAGAAGTAGTTCCTTTTTTCGATGGCTATCGACCATCTGTTTTTCAATTTTTAAAAGCATGTGAACGGGCAAAATCAATGTTAGCCCCTCAACAAGAAACGCAATTGACAAAATTACTAATGAACAAATTACGCGGACATGCTTTAATCGCAATAGGCGATTCCGATCTAACTACTTTAGACGAATTCGGAAATAAATTAAAACAATACTTCGCGCCGAGTAAAAACGTAAATCAATATAAAGGCGAACTGGGGAATACATTTAAAAAATCAGGAGAAAATATTCTTGACTACATAACTCGCGTTCAAGATTTGCGTTTAGCTATAATAGACGGAGAAAAACGAAATATTGGGGAAATAACCGCTACGCTCCAGGAGAATATCGATACGGACACACTGGAAGCTTTTATTAAAGGATTACCTCGTGAAATTTCTGTACGCTTGAAACTAGAAGGTCAAGGACTAGTGTTGGATGAAATCTATGCTCTAGCCGTAAAGGTCGATAAAGAAGTCAAAATAGAAGACGAAAGAGCAAAGGCAAGTTCGTATACTCGTCAACAACCCGTGTCCCGTGATCCCAGGGCGTATCCGTTTGTACCCCAAAATAAATCGAATTTCGGACCTCCAAGATACGAAGGAGCCATACCGAAGTGGCAAAATAATCAACCACGAAACAGCGGATGGCAAAACAATCCTACGCGCAATAGTGCATGGCAAAATAATCAGCCGCGGAAGAGCGCGTGGCAACCAAATTCATCGCAAAACGACGGAGCGACAACATCGCCATCGAATCAATTAGAAATCTCTTGCAATTACTGTAAGAAACCGGGACATTTGATCAAAGATTGCTTCAAGTTCAAAGCCAAAATAGAGTCAGGGGAAATAGTCCCATATTCAAAAATGAACCAGGGAAACAAGCAGGATCGTCCGGAAACGTCTGGCGCAATCCGGAATGGGAACCCTCCACAGCGCCAGAAAATAATGAAGATAAGAGTCCCAAAACCGGAAGAAGCAAAACAATCCGGAAAATCAACACCTTGGAAATCGACATTGGAAATCGAGGACAGAATGTCAGTAAAGGAAAAACAAACCAAGAGGAACTCGATAGAGGAAGAAGACGAAGAAATGGACGAACAGTAACTGTTCCAATTAATACCGTACGAAATATCCCAACAATATTAATAACATCTCCTAATCTGGAAGGGAAGGCACGATTAATGATTGACTCGGGATCCGACGTCAACCTCATCAAGAAATCAATGGTAACAGCATCAACAATCGTCAACACTCAAGAAATCATATATATCCGTGAGTAGTAAGGTAAGGAGAGTTCTAACTCAGGTCCTCTGAGGGCGCGCGGGGGAGTGCGGTGGCGGGAAACATGGGCGCGGTGGGGGCGAAGCGGGGGAAGTGCGGAATGGATGACTGGTTGCGCGCGCATGAGCCGCGGAGTGGGGGAAGCCGCAATCGTGGAGGGGATCAGTCCAGACCGAACCGCCGCGGAGACCTCTCCACGTCGGACCCACCCCCGAAAATTTCCACAGAGGGTCATCCCCTCCCTCTAAAAAAATTTCTGGGACCGGGTCTTGTATGAAAAATCTTTTTTCAGACTCGATCCAGCCCCAGAAATTTTTTTCCCCAAATATTTTTTTTTCAAACCATTATAAAGCTGAAATTGCTTAATACTTTATCGGATGACGTCGGACAATGTCGGGGAAGATCGGCTTTTTCCAAACCACGCATTTGGAGGAGCGAAAGAGAGAGCAATACTTTAAAAGCTAAATTCGGAGGAAGGAAAGAGAGAGCAATACTTAACGTCGCAGCGTCTCGCGCGATCGCGTGTAACTCGAATCCTCTGGAGCAGCCGTGCGGGATGACGTCATTTGACAGCGCGAAGAATGAACGAATGAAATAAGATTATGTAGCATCAGCAGAAATGCTGAATCTTAAAATTAGATGGCGAGAGAAGGAGGCGGAAGCCGAGTAAATAAAATGTAGAAATAATATAGGATTAAGAAATTTTATTTAAAATTAAAAGAATATAATTTAACATTTTTCCTACGAGCATCTGCTAGAATATCATTGATGGCGCATGCTAACAGTTCGCAATCTATATGATAATCCTCACAGTAATGTTCACTATCACGTATTATATTAGCAGCATGACGCGCGTCTAACGTTTCGCAGGCAACATCACTCTGCTGTAGCACGTTAACAAAAGTTTTAAATTTCGTCTGCACATCTCTTACATTTTGATTCAGCCGCGAATATACATAGTCTATACATGGTTCAAGATTTAATAAAAATGTTATTGTATCCGGTTTGAAATACAACGGCTTATCATGTAGCGTCATCCTTACAATTGGAGAATTATAGATCTTACAAAAATCTATCGTTAATTTATCCATATGCATCGAAGGTGATCTAGGTAATCGTGAACGTTCTTCAATGGCTGTACGACTGCTGCATAACGCACGCCATGTACACCATGGTAACGTGAGATACATCCCACGATTATCGCCGAGAACAATTTCTACATCGATCGTAGATCCTACGCTGATTCCAATTTCCAAATATTTGCTGCCCATGAATGTTAATGCGTATCTTCTGACCATGATACGCGATGTTCGGTGCGGACTAAGAGAACAATCAAAGATATGAAATTGTTTGCACAAACATAAAAAATTTAAGAATATGTAAAATTAAGCCATACCAAACAACTGTCTCCTCCCCACATTGAGCTATACCATCATCCTGCATGATCGGAACGTAATAATTCATACGTTCGGCGTTTCGTTCGACACTAGTACTACACATTTTTTTTTTCAGAGTAGTATTTGTTCCGTCGAAAGTCACTGAGGCTACAGAGCGATTGATGGAATAGCGTCGGAGAGCGGGCTTAAATAGCGGTGTGATTGCTTCCCCCACCACCACATTTTATTTTAAAACTTCCAACTTTTCCATAATGTTTTTTCAATCCTAATGATGCTGCATATTGCACGATCGCATGTAATTTGAGTCTCACCCTCAAGGATAAAAGTCTTGGCACGTGTTGAATGTAATATAATACTTTTGAAAGCGTCGAATCTTAGAATTAGGTGTCAGCAGAAACTGTGTCGTAGATTTTGCGCGCTATTTCGTCATAAGCGTGAATCATAGAAAGAATTATGCCGCATCAACAGAAACTGCAGAGAACCATGTTGGGACGGATCACCATTTTTTTTTTTACATGCAATGCATTTGAGGGAGAGGGTACACCGAAAGAGTTAGACAGAGATATCGAATCGTGGTACTAGTTATAAAAGCGCGCTCCAAACTGCACAAAGCCTCAAATCGTTGCAACGCGTTGCGGGGAAAAGATATCACATTTACATTCCATTTACAATCATGGAAGAATTCATGCAAACAGAACGTCAATTGTTGGATCAATCCGAACGATTGATTTCGCGAGAAGAATACCTCGCGTGGGAAGAACGGTGCAACGAGTGTATTGAATCGTTGGAAGAACACAGTCGAGTGAAACGTCCTCGATTATCGATCGGGGTTCGACAATCGTTGGTTGCTCGAATCGCGCGACTCGAAGGACTAAAATATTCGTTGCGCGGACGTTTCGTGCGTGAAGGTGCAGGACATTCCAGCACAGGACTTTTGTGGTGCGAAATAGACACTGCGTTCGAAAGCCGCGTATTAACTGGTGCCGTGCTAAATTCAAATTACATCGAGCCGCGCAACTTTCTCCAAGATGCAACGACCATTGTGCTGGAGCATGTGCAGGATGCTTTGAGGAAACATCGAAGCCTCAAAGTGAACACGGTGTTCAACGGTGAATTTGTGGCGGGTGACAAGCATGCTTGTAAAAGCATTAATACCCGAAACTGTGAACTCTTCCGCACATCCGATCTGCAGGAGTGGTACCAGCGATGCGTTATCGAACCCACCCTGGCATCGTTGGAAGAGTTCCAGGAACGCGACAGTGGATGGGCATTGACAAGAATCCTCAATCTGACTGTCAATGTTAACAAGTACAATCCGCTGCGCGCGGGGTGTCGCTACAAGTTACCACAGAAATTGTTGCTAAAGAAGGCTACAATTAGTGTACAATCCACAGACAATGCGTGTTTCGCGTGGGCAGTACTCGCCGCTCTTCATCCAGCCGAACGAAATGCAGATCGCCAAAGTTCATACCCAGACTATGCTTCCGTGCTAAATCTCCAGGGTATTGAGTTTCCAATGTCCCTGGAGCAAATTGGGAAGTTTGAGCGACAGAACGAAATCTCCATCAACGTGTACAGTTTCGAGGAGCGACTGGAGAAGGACACTGAGAAGATAACTGTTGCAGTCTTTCCGCTGCGTCTCGCCAGCCAAAAGAGGGATCGGCATGTAAACCTGCTCTACACACCGAATCAAGAGCACGGCGATGTAGGACACTTTGTACTGATCAAGGACTTGTCCCGGCTGGTGAGCATGCAGCTGAGCAGACACAATGGAAAGAAATTCATTTGCGACCGGTACGTATATAAACTTATATAATGTTGAAATGTGTCGCGGAAAAAAAAAAAAATTTTTTCTGGTTTTGCAGATGCTTGCACTACTTTGGATCCGTCGAGAAGTTGGAGGCCCATGCAGTGGACTGCAGGAATATGAATGACTGTGCCATTCTGCTGCCCAGCGAAGGCAACAATTTCCTCAGTTTCAAGAACCACTGCATGAAGGAGCGACATCCATTCGTGGTGTATGCAGATCTCGAGTGCATCATCGAGAAAACGGAAGACCGCATGATGGGTGATGCGGATTCTAAATTACACGCGTACCAGCAACATAAAGTGCATAGCATTGCATATTATATGCATTGTTCGTACGATACATCACTATCGATGTATCGATGTCGCCGCGACGCGGATTGTATTTCATGGTTCGTCGACGAACTAAAAAATTTTGCAGATTTTGCCAAACCCATTCTAGCCAATAATGCTTCTATTGAAAAGTTGACGAAAGATCAGTGGATGACATTTCGCAATGCAACAAATTGTCATATTTGCGAAGAGCCATTCGAGGCTGATGATATACCAGTTCGCGATCATTGTCATATATCCGGACGGTTTAGAGGACCCGCACATTCGAAATGCAATTTAAAATATAGAAATGCGTTTTACATCCCCATAGTTTTTCATAATTTATCTGGCTATGATTCACATTTCATTATCATGGAAATAGCTGCCGCTTTCAAAGGTCACGTTGATGTATTACCTATAACTAAGGAAAAGTATATTTCTTTCACAAAAAATGTTGAAGATTCGGCTGAATCAGACTCGCGAAATCATATTAAATTGCGATTCATTGATTCATACAAATTTCTCAATACCAGTCTCGACAAATTAGCATCTTTTCTTAACACAGATCAATTAAAAATTTTACGATCCCAATTTGAAACATTATCCATTGAAGATTTTAATTTATTAACACGAACGGGTGTATTTCCGTACGAATATCTTGATTGCGTGAACAAGCTGCAGGACCCGTGCTTACCACCGCGCGAGTCATTCTACAGTTCGTTAACGGGTGAGACTGCATCTGAAAGCGATTACGCGCATGCCGAGACTGTTTGGCAACGTTTCGGGATTAGAACCTTGGGCGAATACAGCGATTTGTATTTGAAAACAGATGTCTTGTTATTGGCAGATATTTTTGAAAATTTTCGCGAAAGTTGTATCAAGAGTTACGGATTAGATTCAGCGCATTATTATACATTACCTGGTTTCACGTGGGATGCTATGTTAAAACATACCAAAATTACATTCGAATTGCTCACCGACATCGATATGGTCATGTTTATCGAACGTGGTATACGCGGGGGTTTAAGTCAATGTTCCGGAAGATACGCACATGCTAATAATAAGTACATGCCATCTTACGACGCATCGGAACAGTCATCGTACTTGATGTATTTTGACGTGAACAATTTGTATGGATGGGCAATGTGTCAGCCCCTACCATATGCTAAATTTCAATGGGTCGAAGATGTTGCAAATTTTGACGTGTCTTCGATCGCTGTCGATTCGCCCACGGGATATATTCTCGAGGTAGATCTGGAATATCCGCAACGTCTGCATGACGCTCATGCTGATCTACCATTCTGCCCGACGCGTGCCAAACCACCTGGCAGCAGACAGGATAAGTTACTCGCGACATTATACAATAAGCAGCGTTACGTTATCCATTATCGCAACCTGCAGTAGTGCACGCGACTCGGTATTCGTATTACAAAGATACACCGCGTGCTTCAATTCGCTCAATCTCCCTGGCTCCACGATTACATCGAACTAAATACACGGCTCAGAACGGCCGCGACAAACGATTTTGAGAAAAATTTATATAAATTGATGAACAACGCAGTATTTGGTAAAACTATGGAAAACGTGCGAAATCACGTGGATGTAAAACTTTTAACACATTGGGAAGGGCGATATGGTGCGGAGGCAATGATCGCGAAACCGAATTTCCACAGCAGAAGTGTTTTTTCGGAAAATTTAATAGCTGTTGAATTGCGCAAAGTCGAGGTGAAATTCAACAAACCGATATACGTGGGTATGTGCATTCTGGACATATCGAAAATTTGTTTGTATGAATTTCATCACGATTACATGTCTCCCCTGCTAGTTCAAAATTGTAAAATTCTGTATACCGACACTGACAGCCTCATTTATCACATTCAATGCGAAGATATCTACGAGACCATGAAACGCAATATCGATAGATTCGACACATCCGATTATCTCATCGACAATACATATAATATGCCGCGCCTAAATAAGAAGGTTCCAGGGTTGATGAAGGACGAAAATAATGGTGCGATAATGACCGAATTCGTAGGTCTTAGAGCGAAAATGTATGCACTCCGTGTAGATGGTAAAAAAGATACGAAAAAGGCAAAAGGCGTCAAGACCAACATCATAGCCAGAACGATAACTTTCGACGACTACGCGGAGTGTTTGCAAAAGGAGATCGAAATGGTTCGCAGGCAATCATGTATACGGTCTAAATTGCACAAAGTGTACACCATTTCCGAATCCAAAATCGCTCTAAGCCCATACGACGACAAGCGGTATATCGTACCCGATTCGATCGACACTCTACCCTGGGGACATTATAAAATTCCGCTATAAAATTCCTTTGTAAAAATATCATTGTAAAAAAATAAATTTTAAAACTTCGTATCGATATGATGTATAATTTCAGAGAAAAGTTGACAATAAAAATAGCATTATGGAATATCCATGTATCTGGCAGCCCTATGATATCCAATTGTTCTATGAAGAATTATATATATTTCTTTACTATCCATGGGCTAATTGGATATCATAAGGTTGACTGAAACATGGATATTCCAGAATCCTATTTTTATTGTTAGATTTCTCCCTCGCTCTTTATGAAACTACACATCATATCGATACGAAGTTTTCAAATTTTGTGAGCGTGTTACAACAGCGTGATGTCATTGATGAAACTGGCAAATCTCTTGTTGATTGCGAACTGCCGGCATATGTCTTGAATGATTGGTAGCGACATTACTCGCAGCAAATGTTAAATAAATTGTACACATGTATTTATTTTATCCACACATTATTTTTATTTATTCATGTATTATTATTATTATTTTACAATACATTATTGTTATTTATCCATGAATTGTGTGATTTATCAAACCCCAGCCACTTGACGTATACCTTATCCCCCTTCCTACGCAACACTTTTTCCACTAAATATACATCAGGATCGGCGACGCGTTGCAGCTCGTGTTCATAGAATCCTCCGGCAACTGGTTTTCCACAGGAATCGACGAGCAGATACGTCGCGGGATTAGTTGCCTGCACTTTCGCTATCCTGAACACCTCCGTTGTCCAATTCGGTGTATAGCCTTTATCGAAGATGGTTTTAAATTTGCTCACGCGCACAAACTCACCCAATTTGAATCTTGCTGGAGCAGCGATCTTTATGTTGCTGTATACGGTGGCTAGCAACTTATCGGCGATCGCAGGGGTAACATCGCGAGGACACATTTTGATGGTTCTATGTTTTCGTGCGTTATACTCTGCAAGTAGACGCGGTAGCGCATCGGTCCATTTATAGGTTCCATTGAGCGTAAACAGTTTCCACATATTGTTCTTCAAAGTTCGATTAAAACGTTCTACGACGGAGGCCTTCATCACCGAATACGTCGAATAATGATTAATGTCATGCTTTGTCAAGAGTTTCTGCACATCGGCGTTGTAAAATTCTTTTCCTTGATCGGTTTGCAAATTTTTCGGATATCGATCTCTAAATATCTTTGCAAACGCTTTAGTCACCTCAGCGCCACTTTTAGTCTTGAGCGGTAACGCCCATGCATACTTGCTCAGCACATCGATGATGGTGAGTATGTAGTGGTAACCTTGGTTGAATCGCGAGTATGGACGCATTTCTACAACGTCAGCTTGCCACAGATCATCGTATCCATGCACTATGACGCGCCTCCGTGGGAAGTGTCCTCGAGTTGGAGCATGCAATTCCTCAACAAGTTGTTGCTTCATGTAGCCGTGGTTTTCTTCTTTACTCTTGGATTTCGATAATGACAGCGTGTTTGATCGCAGAGGTGTCTTTGACACGAATGGTGCGATAATTATCGTGCACATGCATTATGTGCTCCCCATTGGTCCCAGGAAATTCTGAATAAGTTGCTGCTCCGTAGCAAAAGCGGTTATAGCCTCTTTAACTTTTCGATTTTCGGTGTCCTGCTGCGGTATAGAATTCAACGCCTGTGATATCTTTTGAACGCTGTTTTGCAACGTCAGCATATCTCTCTGAAGCACGATCAGTTTCCTCTCTAATTCTTCCTGCTGCTCTCTCAAAAGTTTAATGCTCTTTTCCATGTATAGTTTATTGACAGCATCGGTATCGACCGTGGGGTGAGCTACGCGTCGTATCTTGCGTGATTTTGCATCAAAGTCGGCACCAACCACGCAAAGAGCGTTATCCCGCATATAATTTCGAAGCAAACCGTTCCATTTGTAATAGTCCATTGTAGCTGCTCCACTCTTCTCGAGCGATACCCCAAATTTGTTGATCGGCATCTCGATGCATACAGTGCACATCATCGTTGCGCGGTTTAATTTATAATGAGGCCTACCTCGCGGAGTTCCTCGATAATCGATAGAATTTCGTTGTCGTGCGAGTTGTTACCAGCCTGACGCGACGCTTCCAGCAAACGGAATCGGTCCACCAGTTCGTTGGGATCGTCCCAGTGCATATAATCGATCTTGTTATCGTTTACCACCATGACTCGCGGTGCAGTTAGACCTTTCCCTGTCCTACTAACCGATACACGGGGGAGTAGCGGTGCAATTACATGTTTGTACTTGTATCCCTTGTTACCCAAAATGGGATTTTGAGCGATATGATCGCGTCTGTGAGCATTCGTCGTCAGCAGTATACTTTTGTATTTTTGTTTATCGGCATCAGTGTATGTGGTATCGTCGGGAATTCTCTTGAAAATCTGTTCGTTAAGACCAGGTGTTCCTCCATATCTTACACCATCTATGATTATATTATCATCCACATCTATATCGAAAGCTTTATCCCCAAGCATCGTTCCACTATCACCAAAGTATACGCCATACACATAATCCATTGACGTATCCTTATCACTACGTAGGATTGCGCTCATGTATTTTTGTCCCAACGGACCGAAATGGTTGCGAAACGTTTCTTGTCCCTCGGATGTTTGGAGTTGTTGCCTAACAGATTTTGCCAACGACTCATCGGGACTAGTTTCGAAAATGTCATCATCAATGGTCGCGAGCGATTGTACATCGGGAAATGTATTTATTGGTGTGGACGAAATCGTGGAATCGTTTGACGTGACATTCAGCCGTTTTCGTTTCGATTGAACTGGTGTGGAGGTTACGAGTGATTTTTCCAATGACGTGTATGATCGTTTCCTCTTTGTCTTGTGCAATGTATTCCCTTTCGGATAGATTTTTGTTTTAGACGTTAATGTTTCATTCCCTTCGATGTTTGTGCTCGTCATCGGTGATGCGTCAGCTTCTGTCGCTGCAATATTTTCCGCGATATGTTTTAAGGGTTCGACAACAGGTTTAAAGTATCTCTCCAACGCGATATCTTCCTCCATCTTGCCAGTCTTCAAAGCCTGATATTTCTTGCGAATGGCTTCGCTGGTTTTTGCAATTTCCATCGCTATTCTCTCACGATCCTTAATCTCCATATCGATATCAATTATCGTTGTACCGCAGACGTTGCTTTCCCACCGACGTGTCGATGACAATTGACAATCTCATGGTATTGCAAACTCGTTAAATCTCTTTCTATAACGTCCATTGGACATCGCGCTATCCTTGTCTATTACCATGAAACCATACTCCCGTTGCCAACAATTACGACACAACGCGCAGAAATCCTCGTAGGACATATGAGTGTTTACGTGATCGTTGTACACATGTTTCAAGTTGGTACCATCCTGTTTAAACAGAATCAATAGATTCGCATTGTCGCGTATAAGATGTTTGGGTATCTTTGCATACGTCTGACAGAGATAGAAGCAGTCAACGTTCGAGTGACGCCCCATTGCAAAGTATTCCCTTATCGTATCTTGCTTGTCACATGCCACGTCATCAAAGATAAAAATAGAATTCGGAAGTGATTCGCTCGGTGGGATGACGTCACTGTTATTCGAAAACGTAAAGTAGCCAATTTCATCTATCGGAGTCAATAAATTCTCCAAATACTGATATTTCGGCTGTTGCAACGACTTGGAATACACATACACGTTCTCGAAGCGGACGCCGTGTGGACTTTCCAACAAGCTCACCAACACGTTTGTCTTTCCACAATTTGATGGACCGCAAATGAGGCAGCGGATAGTGTTTGGCAACATGCTACCGTGTCTGCGCATTGTTTTCGGACACATCACTCGCGATTTATCGTCAAAATTTGTCACGCGTATCGTTACAGGTTGCCGTATGAATCGCATCCTCTCCGCGAACTGTGAAAAAATGATTTTGATACGTCGATGCGGCGACGCGCCCTATTTATAGGTCCGCGCCGAAGCAAAACAGCGCAGTATTCAAAATGCTTCTGATCCTGTCGGATAATTGCGATATTCGAGACCTAACCTCTGAGCAGTTGAAATATATACCAAAGATTATTCTACTGCGAGAGTTGATCAGTTGTGGGACAGACTCCCCGAGCATATAAAAGCCGATCCTGAGGTTCAGCAGTATCTTCGGTGTCTTGAACATTATAATCGCCCTTGGCAGCGAACGCATATCGACGGTCCAGCACCATTGGTTAAAAACTGTGGCGAATGTCACCAACGAAAGTAAAGAAAGGTCGTGGTTTGTTAAATCGGGTGATAAACGCGCTACCTATCGAATTACATATCCCAGGATATCAGTTTTGCGGTCCAGGAACTCATCTGGCAAAACGATTGGCTAGAGGTGATCAAGGCATCAATCCGTTGGACGCAGCGTGTCGCGAACACGATATTGCATATTCGCGTAGCAACGATCTCGGTAAAAGGCACGCGGCAGATAAGGTACTCGCTGACAAAGCGCGAAAACGCATCGTTGCGCGAGACTCGACTCTGGGTGAAAGAGGTGCTGCTACAGCTGTATGGGCAGCTATGAAGGCCAAGACGAAAATCGGAATGGGAATGAAAACAAAAACTCGCAAAAGGACTCCAAAGAGAGCATCGCAAAAGCGGATTCTTCCGATAGCAAAACGAGGTGGTATATTACCACTTCTCCCGCTGCTAGGTGTTCTCGGATCATTAGCTGGTGGAGCGGCGGGGATCGCCAAGGCGGTAAACGATAATAAGGCGGCGCAACATCAGCTGCAGGAAATGCAACGGCATAATCGCTCCATGGAAGGTCGTGGACTTTATCTCGCACCGTACAAGCGCGGACAGGGAATATCAAAACGAAAAAAAAAACGTCGAAAAGAAAATAAATATGCCTATCGGCGTAACTACTGATGCGCAATTGGAGGAGTTGGCAAAACGTATGCGTATTCCATTCTTTAGGGGTGTTTTCATGCGCAATGCACTACCTGTCGGAGGAGTACATCGAAACGAAAGCGGTATCGTAAATTTGGACAATGTCGAGGGACCGGGGACTCATTGGGTGGCGTATGCGAAGAGAGGGTGTCGAGCTATATATTTCGACAGCTTTGGGAATCTTCGACCACCTAGGGAATTGGTACAATATCTGGATAAAGATGCTGTGAAAATTGAATACAATCGAACGTCTTATCAAAAGTACAATCAGAGCAATTGTGGACAACTCTGCCTACGCTTTCTACAAACGATCGGTCACAAATTTAAGGATTGACTTCCACTGCTCTGATTCAGTACAAGTGGAGCAGTTTCAGCGGAATATGTCGTTAACATTCACTCTAACCGGCAAGAGTAGCACCCTCGCGGTGAGCTACTTTCCACCCATAGATTTGAGCCATGATGATTACGAGCTTGGTCTAACAACCGTTGAAACTTATCATACAATACCGAACATCGACTCGAGCAACGATAATTTCTACTTCACCCCAAACTATGGCATCAAATACAGCAGTGTTGATACCACTCCTGAAACTATTAAGAATCCACACGGCTCCTACGAACTAGACGCCATTGCCAAGTATTTTAAGACACTGATGATGACAACGATGTGTATCCTATAGTGTTGCGTCCCAACAATAACACCATGAAAAACGAGCTGTACTGCTCGTTCATCGTAGATTTTACGAAGCGCAATAACATTGGATCGCTACTGGGATTCTCGATGAATCGGATATTAGAACCAGGACGGTGGCACGAATCGGATGATCCAATTAATATCATGAACGTGAACATTATCCGCGTAGAATGTAGCGTGACCACTGGTGCACACAACAATGGGAAGCGTGTACATACGATACATGAATTTTCTCCGAGAGTCCCTCCAGGATATAAGATATCGGAAACGCCCGCACAGATCATTTACCTTCCAATCACCGCACGGGTCATTACGGATCTAACGACACGCGTTGTGGATCAAGACGGACGGTTGCTCGATTTTCGAGGTGAAGAGATTACCATCAGGTTGCACGTGCGACGGCGGCGATAATACGCGTGGTGTGAACGAATGAGATGCTTGTGCTGAACGATTCCAGAAACTCGTTTCTTCCAAGTGAAATTGTTTACAACAACAACAACAACAACAACAACAACAATAGCTCTGATTACGCTAAAAAGAAGGGACTCAGTGCTGTAAACATTGCATTTTTTAAATCATTGGGATTTATTGTACGCATATAAGTTGAAAAAATGGCCGACATTCTAAGCATTGGAGGGAAGCCGACGTTTGATGATCGCATCGTCAAGCTCGAGACTCACACGTACAACCCATACGTCAACACGACGTTTGGACATAGTGATGAGATAAGAATACCTATACAGCAGCAGGATTTATACACATTGCCGTGTGAAAGTTTCCTCTACGTGGAGGGGAAATTGGTGATAAATAAGCCAAACTATGCGTTAACAGTGATGTTGGGAAATAATTGTATGGCGTTCATATTTGATGAGATTCGATACGAGCTGAATGGCGTGGAGATTGACCAAGGCGATCAAGAATAGCACCGTGGACGTGCGCATAGAATTCGATTGTAAAGAGAATGTGCCTGCAAATACTACAGCCTACTGTCTGATTCTGCACGATCGGGTGGTTGAATACATTCCGCTGACAAACGTGGTGCGCAAAATCAATTAAATTGTCATGCTACTTACACGCCCTCTCCTGTGTCAAATTCATACAAAAAATTTCAACATAAAAATCGAGATGCTTTACAAGAAAGACTGCATTCTCCCGTCTGTCTTGGAAACGAGCGGACCTCTAAATCGTATCGATAATGGCTGTACCAACATTTGTTGATCTGCAAGGATTCGTCGTTGATGGAAGATTTGTTGTCAAGGAAGTGGCTATCCTACGAAAGGGAACAATTCTCTCGCACTATATTTTTGGGAGTTCGATGCTTCAATATCTTCTTACAAGATCCGACGAATCAAGCATCGGATGGTTGGTTGCAAAACATCATGGACTACGGTGGGATGATGGAGACGTCCCATACAGTATGGCTAAACAGCTAATTACGAAAGCTATAGCTGATGCTGTCGACGAAGAAGATGACTCATCCCATATCGTATACGTTAAAGGGTTGAAGAAATGCGACTGGCTTGCGGATTTCCCCGATGAAAATACGAGAGCGAACGTAATCATTGAGGCGCTAGACATTGACTACGATGCTATCAAATCTCTAAATAAGCTAAATGTAGTTAATACTCTGCGATGTTGTAGACACGCAAAGCATTGTGCTTTGCAAAATGTATTTAAAATATTCAACTGGTGGTCTAAACACCAGATGGAAATTCATAAATAAATATAATCAATTTTTTTAATGCATAAATGTTTTTTTTCTCACCCTTCCCAAACTCAACCTCCTTAATATGATGTACGCTAGATTAAGACGGTGGTTGTAATTATTTAGAAGTGGTACGATACACGTTCGATACACGATCAGAGTGGTATCATACACGTTCAATACATGTTCAGAGTGGTACCATACAAGTTTTGCGGAGGCGGTGATGGAAGAGAAGGAGGAGGCCGAGCGGGACCGGATCCGCACCGGGCATGCGTCCCGCATAGCCGCCCCTCGGAGTGCCGGAAGGAGGAGGGGAAGGAGATGACCCGGGGCCGGGGGAGGTAGGATGATGACGTAGTTTCGTGCGTCACCCCCGCTCCCCGTCGGCATTACCCCGGGTCGTAGGCGCCCATTTCAGGGCGCCTCGGGATGGAGGCGGCCTTAGCCGCGAGTTGCCGTCGGCGTCGCGTCGTGGCGGGGCGCGACGCGCGACGGCGGAGATACGATCAGGGGGGTCCTCGTGTCAGAGCCCCCCCCCCCCCCGGGGGAGCAGCCGACCATCTGCTGCTCCCCCGGGAGCCACGCCATTGGCGCCGTTTTTAGCGCGCTCCCGAGGAAGGCGGTCGAGCAGGTAAAGGGTGAGTGCGGCGGTCAATTGACCATATGACCTAGTGCCGCCTCCTCGCCCGGCCGCGATCCTTCCGGCCGCGTCCGGGTCACTGCTCGACCGTGGGGGGGGGGGGGGTCGCGGGGTGGGGGTGCCGGGGGGCACGCTCACCCCTCCACAACATCATGCGACCCCCCCCTCCCGGAAGTGGCGACGCGGACGCGTGGTCCGTCTCGCGTCGCCGGAGTTTTGGGAAGACCCCGCGCGTTGCCGTGCGGGGCTGTTGAGCGCGGAGTTTGCACTGCGCTGAGGGGGAGGTAGCGGATGAATCGCTAGTTTGCTCCCGCAAAAAGTCCTCCCCCTCGAGCGCGCGACTCCGCGCCCGAGGACGACCACCGTGGAGTTTTAGTGGGTGCAAGTTCCACATAACCCCGTCCCTCCCCCGGGGGGGGGCGGGGTATCCGTTAGGGATTTCTCCACGTCAAAAAAAAAAAAAAAAAAAAAAAAGGTACCATACAAGTTCGATACATGTTCAATACACGTTCAGAGTGGTATGATCTAGTCGAATAATGTGTCCAAAGAAGAATTCAAAGAAGATGCATGTAAATATTGAGAGGATTGCCAACGAAGAAGAAGAAAATGAAGGTGGAGAACAACAACATCTTACTTTACAAAGCTATGCACTCATCGATTTCATGATAGTGGGGGTTTTTGCATGCGTGAGCTTGGAGGAGTTTCTACATGCAAGAGCTTGAAGATGTTGCAAGCCTAGTTGTCTTTCATATGTGGAAGTGTCACCATGGGGTACAAGAGAATCGCTCCCGAGTGGGACCCTGAGCCATGCCGACACAACCCAGAGGTATGTACATATCAATATTTTTAATATTTTATCACATTTAGCCGTTTAAATCGTATGAGATTAAATCATACCAATATTATATCGCGGGTTTTCTATGTTTTAGCAATTACCACCACAGCTATCGTCGTCATCGTCGTCATCGTCGTCATCGTCGCGGTCGCCGTCGCCATCGCCATCGACAACACCATCGCCATCGCTTTCGCCATCGCTTTCGCCGCCGCTGCCTTCAGTGGTATGTATCACATTGCATTGGTGTCCATGTGTGGGCGCGCGCGCGCGCGCGTGTGTGTGTGTGTGTGTGTGTGTGTGTGTATGTATGTATGTGTGTATTTTGATGTATTATTCTTATACCGGCGTTTGTGTTCTAGGACAATCAATTATTGATGGAGCGGTTGAGATTGCTGACTTGCATCATGTCGGGGATGGTACCTCTGGAGGAGATTGTGTCTCCGGTGGTACCTCCCCAGGAGCCGAACATGCGACGGCATTCTGGCATGGTGGTTGGTTCAACGATGGCGACTCGGCTGCAGCGCCCGTGTGTGCCATATCGGCGAATGGGACCCCTGCAGCTGAGGCGACCGCGACCCTCATCGCCACCGCCGACATCGTCGCCACCGTCGCCACCATGGATAGATGTGGGGCGGTTGCGACAGTCACCGTCTGTGGCGATGAGGCCTCTCTCACCATCATCGACGGCGACGACGATTGGGTCATCGTCGACATCTCTCGACACGCCGCCCTGGTGGCCACCATCCACTCCCTCTACTCCATATTCATCGACATCATCTACAGAGCCACCATCGCCACCATCTCCACCCCCTGAGTGGCCCCTCGGGCTGCTCACGCCACCGTCGTCACCACCATCTCCGCCTGCTCAGTGGCCCGAGGAGCTTTTCACACCGCCGCCATCACCACCATCATCATCACCATCTGAATAGCATTTATCATTATCATTGCATATATTTCATCATCATCATCATCATCATCATCATCATCATCATCAGCATCATCATTATCAATATCATTTGTTTTGTTTTGTTTTGTTTTGTTTTGTTTTGTTTTGTTTTGTTTTGTTTTGTTTTGTTTTGTTTTGTTTTGTTTTGTTTTGTTTTGTTTTGTTTTGTTTTGTTTTGTTTTGTTTTGTTTTGTTTTGTTTTGTTTTGTTTTGTTTTGTTTTGTTTTGTTTTGTTTTGTTTTGTTTTGTTTTGTTTTGTTTTGTTTTGTTTTGTTTTGTTTTGTTTTGTTTTGTTTTGTTTTGTTTTGTTTTGTTTTGTTTTGTTTTGTTTTGTTTTGTTTTGTTTTGTTTTGTTTTGTTTTGTTTTGTTTTGTTTTGTTTTGTTTTGTTTTGTTTTGTTTTGTTTTGTTTTGTTATTAGTATTAGTATTTTTCTGATTTGTAACATATATTTTTTCCTTTTATTTATTTATTATTATGTAACAATATATATATAATTTCTTGAACATACATTACTTCTCAATTTTATTTACACGTCATCCACCCTCCTTCTTTCCTCTTCGCATAATTTTAAAAGCCAACAAATATGCATCATGCATTCTTAGCACTGTGAAAATGGTATCATCTCGCGCGATAACGCGATTAACAAGAATAAAAATAAAAAACCAATGGTCTTAACAGACACTCCAGGAAAAGCGTTCGTCAAAATCAGCATGGACATCGTTGGACCATTACCAAAGACTAGGAAAGGAAGAACACATTATAGTAGTGAAATAAATGTTTATTAGATTAGGAATATATATATACAATGTACTGTTCGGTTAAGAGGACCGCTTCCTCCCTCAGGCGACCGCCGAATATTGCGACGAATCAAGCCTCGCGTATCGTCGCAGATCATCGGGAATCGTAGCGATGACGCCACGCTTCTCGCGTGTTCCCGTCCGCCCAGTGGCGTACCGCGGAAAACCTCAATCGGGCGATCGGAGCCCGACTAATCATACTACAGCTCGGCCTATCCTGACTTCTGGATTGTCCTCGATCCATGGTTACATAACGATTATCTTATTGTTACATTCGGAACTATTTTCGTTTTTCTTTTCTTAAATAATACAGTTTACATAATTTTATTTTCTTTAACACACAACATAAGTGATTTACTCGTAATGCATAATCTTAATACTAGACTTAATTTTAGGAATGTCTAAAATAATACAATAGATCTTATGCTAATTCAGAATTGAGCCACGATTTCATATTTTCAGGTGAGCACACACCTTCGTAAGGTAGTTGCGTGATTTGATGTCCGTCTGGGTCAGTTACTACATAACGATCATTATCTAGAACTTTCTTAATTACATACGGACCCCTGAATTTTGGCAACAACTTCTTATGTACCCCAGGTGTAGTGTCTACATTTTTTATCATAACCAAATCTCCAACCCTGTACTTCACGGGTTTTTTTCGCTTTTTATCGTAATAGGCTGTGTTATATTCATTCGCAGATATTATATTTTTAACTGCTCTCTCTCGTAATTGTGGTAAATCGCGTTCTTCATTACGTAGCTCTTCCAAAATCTGCCTTAAATCATCATTAATTTCTCCCGTTTGATTAATTCCAAAAAGTAACTTTGAAGGGGTTTCTCCCGTAGAACGGTTTATGCTATTATTCAAAGCAAATTCTGTTTCGGTTAATACATTATCCCATGAACCAGTTGTTTTTGACAACTTCGACAAAATAGATGTGAGAGACCGATTTATTCTTTCAATCTGTCCATTAGCATGCGGCGTGGCCGTTGCTATTAGAATGTGCTGAATACTGCTCTGAACTAAAAATTCTTTAAATTTCGCGGAGGTAAAAGCGCTTCCACGATCCGAAATGATTCGTGACGGTTTACTATAGGTGTTAAAATACGTTCTCAAATGTCGTATGACCTCTTCTGCGGTAGTACTAACCGTTGGGTAAAATTTGACAAACTTAGTAAAAGCATCGATAACCTCAAATACATGTTTATGACGGTGCTTCGTTCTATCTAAAGGACCATAGTGGTCGATGTGCAAAGTATAAAAAGGTATATTGCCCTTATCTGGACAGTGTAATTTACCTTCCACGGGATTAGCTATTGTCGCGTAAGTAATACATTTGACGCAATTTTGTATGTGTTTCCGAATCTTTTCTTTCACGCTAGGAAACCAATAAACTCTGGATAAATATTCACTGGTTTTGTTTATGCCCTGATGGCCTATCTGTTCGTGACTTGCTCGTATTACATTTTCTTCCATTGACGATGGAACGTAAAATAATAATCTGTCCTTAATTTTCCGATAAACTAATCCATTATTTAATTCGAAAAATTTACTCTCATTCTTTTCTAATTCAGTTCGTACTTTGATTATTTCGGCGTCCTGATTTTGTAAAATGGATAAATTCTGTTCGAAAGTGTTTTCGGTTATAAGGTGTACAGAATATTTCCGGCTTAAGGCATCAGCATGTTGCATCTTATCACCTGGACGATGCTCAAGAGTATACTCATAATTGCGTAAGATTAGAGACCAACGCATGATCCTTGGATTTATTTCCTTTCTCTCTAAAGTTAATTTTAAACTATTGCAATCCGTGAGAATTTTGAATGGAATTCCTTGTAAGTATATCCGAAATCGTTCCAGAGAATAGACTATAGCTAAAGCTTCCAGCTCGAAGCTGTGATAATTTGCTTCCGCCTTTGTAGTCCGGCGACTGAAATATGATACGGGATGCAACTTGCCGTTCTTCTGTTTCTGTAATAATACCGACCCGAATCCATGCGAACTCGCGTCGCAATGTAATTCGGTTTCAGCCGATGAAGAGTAAATAGACAGTATCGGTTTGGAGATTAATGCCTCCTTCAATGACTCAAAACAATTCAACGCGTTTTCGTCCCAATTGAATTCTCCTTTTGTTTTTAATAAATCATACAATGGTTTAGCGACTAGGGCGAAATTTTTCAAAAATTTCCGGAAGTATGATACAAGTCCTAAAAAGCTATGAAGTTCTTGGAAGTTCCGCGGAATAGGATAATCTATAACTGCGTCTACGTTTTCTTTACTCGGACGTATCCCGTTAACATCGATTTCATAACCTAAATAAAGGATCTTGGTCAGAAGGAATGCACATTTATCAAATCTTAGTTCCAAACAGTTCTGCACTAATACCGTCAGCACTTCCTTTAAAATTTCCAAATTTTCTGCAATGGTTGTTGTGGCGATCAACAAGTCGTCAAGATATATCAATACCTTATTTGCAATTAACAAAGGTTGAAATGCGGCGTTTATAAAGCGCATAAAACACGATGGACCATTTGAAAGACCGAATGGCATTCTAAGATATTCATATTGACCCATGAAAGTAATAAAAGAGGTGTATGGAATAGTGGATTCACTCAATCTCACATGATGGAAGGCATCTCTTAGATCGAGCTTCGTAAAATAAACTTTATCTTTAAGATTGTCAATCTGATCGTCAATCCTCGGAAGAGGAAAATTATCGCGTAGTGTTAATTTATTCAAATCGCGATAATCCACCGCCAATCTGATACGTCCCGATTTTTTTTTTATTAGAATTATAGGGCTGCAGTGCGGCGAAGTACTTGCACGAATTATTTTTCTATCCAACAAATCATTAATTATTTCGGTAGCGGCCTGTTTTTCGGCATAAGAGAGACGTCTGGCGCGATAGAAGAAAGGTTGATGATTTGGTCTAACCACCAGATGCATTTCCAAATCAGTCACAGGGAAATCTGGCCTTTTAGGTTCTACATAATACTTGTTGACAATATCAATCACCTTTTCTTTCACTTCCCATCCCAGATCCGCGCTCACCTGTACGTTCGCGTTATGGCTATCTTCTGCCACGTTAATGTGGAAGATTTCAGGTACGCTACATGCGGTACCGTCTCTCGCCGACCTTTTCTGAATTTCTACTTTCTCATCAAAAATCAAACGAATTAGCTTATTCGACATAAAATCTCTACCCACAATACAAGCTCGAGTCATCGTGGTGCTAACTACAACATAAAAATTTATAATCAGTTCAGTATCTAATATATTAACCTGTTGCTTTAACCGACCTAAAATTTCAATTCTACTCTGATTAGCTCCTACAAATTGCAAAGCAGACGTGTACGGTTCAATACATGTATGAGGGGGTATCAAACCTACGTTTAACATTGAAATAGGACTCCCTGAATCAATTTCGGCTTCGACGTTGCCTATGTCCAACGGTAGAAGAATTTCGTACGGCGGAATTATCTTGTTTTCTGGCTCGATCAGATGCAATGGCGCCTTCTTCTCCACCGCGTTGACCGACGATCCACCCGTGGCTGTTGAGCTGCGTCGTGGGCAATCTTTCTTCTGATGCTCTGACGATCCACAGAGGTAGCACGATCCCTTCTCCCTTCTCCCTTTTTGGCTTATTGCAGGCGGACGAGGCATGTCCGGCCTCGTTACAATTATAACATCTGGGGATGGTGCCCTTGGTACTCTTCGTCGTAGCTGAATCTTTACTCGATAAATTCCTTTTAGAGAAAGACTCTGTGCGACTTGGATCTCCCTTGGATTTAGTTGAAGTGTGTTTCATTACGCGTTCATAAATTTTCAATTTCTCTTTCAATTCCTTGAACATGTGGGCCGCATATAGTGTCATCTTCTGACTCGCCTCCTCGGGAATACCGTCGACAATATATTGGATAAGGGCCTCGGTTTCTATCGAACCCCTGGCCGCTAATTCCTTCATTACCAGAAAGTATTCTTGCAACGATTCTTCGCGCTTCTTCTTTCGGTTGCATAGCAATTCATGCAGCTGTGCGCTATGTATTTGCGTCGAGAACTCAGACAACAATCTTGACTTCAAAATCTTCCAGTCGGAGATACCGCGTTCTCCCCGCAAAAAGGTCTTAGCTAACCCAGCTAGTGACTTCTTTGCAAATAGTAATTTTTGTAATGCAGACCAACCTAGTAGTGTAGCGTTGTCTTCGAAGTCCGCGATCCACGCCTCAACAGGATATCCGTCGTCGCCGTTGAACGGGCGAATGGTATCCTCTATATCACGGAAACTCATTGTGAACTTCGGTGGAGGACCGGTACTGGCAATCGACACATAATCTTCTGCGTCTTCCGTCCCATCTTCGTCCGGCTCATCTTCTTCCTCCGATGCGTCTGCGTTGGTAGCCGCTTGCGAATCCAGACGTTGAATGTTCGTCAAACCCGAACAGATACATCGAGCGAGTTCCTGAACCGTACCTTCGTAATCCAATCCCAAAACGTTGCATATGGCGATCAGATCGCCAAGCGAAAAAGTTTCCGCTGCCCATGAGATTTTGTCCCGGAACTGGGGTGTTTCTTCATCAAACGGAAATCCCTTGAATGCCCGTAACCGCTTCCTGTTCTGCCGATCACCTTCTTCGAGGAACAGAAATTTGTGCAGGATCACAATCTGCTTCGTCGGTGCCTTCGCGATTCTCTCCTTCACTGCCGGAATATCGGTCAAAGCAGCCATAACTTCGTGTCTTCCAACTTAATAATGCAACGTAAAGACTGCACAAGTCACACGAAAGCCGCACCACCAGCACGTGGTCGTATTCCAATCACCCGCAGACCGAATCACAAAAGCACGTGCACCGTATTACACGAATGGCACGACTGGCACAAATGGTTTGAATGGCTTCAATCCCACTTCTGAGTTTATAGTAGTGAAATAAATGTTTATTAGATTAGGAATATATATATACAATGTACTGTTCGGTTAAGAGGACCGCTTCCTCCCTCAGGCGACCGCCGAATATTGCGACGAATCAAGCCTCGCGTATCGTCGCAGATCATCGAGAATCGTCGCGATGACGCCACGCTTCTCGCGTGTTCCCGTCCGCCCAGTGGCGTACCGCCCAAAACCTCAATCGGGCGATCGGGGCCCGACTAATCATACTACAACATATACTAACGATACAAGATTTGCTAACGAAATACTCAACAGCGATACCTTTAGCTCGAACCACCTCTGCCGATATAGCAGACGTATTTATAAAACGGTTTAGTTGCCGATTCGGATCACCTAAAGCTATTTTAACGGATCAAGGAACCAATTTCACTTCAAATTTGATAAAAATAGTTGCTAAAAGATTTAAAATTAAACGTTATGTTACTACAGCCTATCATCCACAGAGTAACGGTTCGATAGAAAGATCGCATCACGTATTGACAGAGTATTTGAAACAATACACGACGAACGACGATAATTGGGATGATTGGATAGATTTAGCAATGTTTTCGTATAATACCGCAGTACATGAGGGTACTAAATTTTCACCGCATGAATTAGTTTTCGGATGTATTGCGCGAGAACCTTCGAGCGATAAACTTATTGGTGAAGATTTGGAACTCACGTACACCGAATACCTTAGAGATTTATTTCATAAAATAACTAATCTGCAAACTCAAGCCCGAGAAAATTTGATAAAGGCAAAAGCCAAGTCTAAACAATATTATGATCGGAAAATGAATCCGCAAGATTTTAAAGCAGGAGATGTAGTATATCTCTTGAAGGAACCTCGGAGAACAAAGTTCGCAGATCAGTATTCAGGACCGTATAAAGTACTCGAATTGTTACCTAACCAGAATGTTAAAATATTATCTGATGGAACAACTCGTACAGTACACATAAATAAACTTAAACTAGCGTACATTAAGTCATATCCACGATGATTAAAAACACAAAACAAAATGGTACACAAGAAAAATATAGATCGACAAAAATAACGGAATAATAAATATCTAGAATACCGTTATTGCAGACTATGATCCTACCGATCGAAGTTTCACAAGAGGTAAGGGGAGATTATGGCAGGGCAATAGAGGAGGTTCTATCAACCCTCACTCCACCCCTCTACACCCGGCTGGAACACCTGTATTGTTTGATCCGAGCTACCAGAACCATATACGCCCGGAATCATCAAAGAATTTGCGATATGTGTTATAACCAAAGCAACCGATATGAAAGGAATCGATACATAGAAACAGCGGGTCATAGCTTGTGTAACTATATGGGACTATTGCGAGGGTCTATATGCACCAATTGCAGAATTGGTATGGTATTTAGAAGACCGGCGGCAACATGTACAGAATGTATGGCTAAGTGTATTATACTAAACCCAACGGAAAGCGCCCAATTGTTGCGCGGAAGTGTAATTGCTGTAGAATATATTCAATAAAGGGACGAAAGGAAAAGAGGAAGGAAATCCACCACCAATGTATATATATATTTCCCTAATTATATATATATCTATACAAAACCAAGTTACAAATAATTTAGTTAAATTTGGGAAAAGTCATAGGGAATTACTATTATTCCAGACACATGAAGCTCCCCTTAGAAGGGCAAATAGAGGAGAACCCCGAATTCTACGGGCCGATAGATGGAGTCCTCCTGCACCATTACCCGGAGTCCTACCGCCCGTTAATGAATATGTACTGTATAAAAAAATCCATACTTAGAGTATATACGTCCGATGAGCTAAGAATTTGCACGAGTTGCTACGAAGAAACCACGGAAGGAGAACAAGAATATTACGAAGAAGGGGGATGGCATGGAATATGCCTATATCCAAACATAATGGTAGCTTCAATATGTTTTAAATGTAATATGCAACTGGCCTCAGTAAAGTCGGCAAGCCAATGCCAAGAGTGTATTGAAGAGTATTTTGAAATGGGGCCAGAAGAATAGGGGCACTTAAACAGAGGAGGATGCCTCGACGTAATTACCCGTTGGTAATAACAAAAAGAAAAAAAAATATAATAGAAAATATATATACATATATACTGACCTTCATTATTATACACAGGAAACGGCCTCGCCGGGAGAGCACTCACGCGCCGATACAGACCACCGCGATCGCGAAGAACCCCGACGGAGCGAGCGCAGCGAGACGACGGACGCCCCGCCCAGCGACATCCCTGCGTCACCCGAGCCCGAAACGCGAGCGAACACGACCTACGACAGGTCCGGCGGCAAAGCGAACGCCCCGAGAACAGCGACGGAGACGGAGCGCCGTCTCCTGGTATGTACCTAACAACTAACCTTTATTAAGAATATAAGCGATCATTATTGTTCCTCTCAATTCCCTTGTACAAGCCTTATTTCAACCCCTTTCTTCCTTTCTACCCCCGGTAAGTATAGTCAAGGTGGGCCTTAGCCCTTTGACAGAGCAAGAACCCGGTAAGTCACTCCAGCCGCTCGGGGTGATTTACAGGCTGTCCCTTCAGGACGTAACAACTGGTGTCAGAAGTGGTATTTGATTCTTCTAATCATTTCCTTTTAAGAGATCGCGCCGTCGCGTATAATCGCGACCTGCCGCAATCTTATCTGCTCGTAACTTGACTACGCTTCCTACCACTCAAAGTCTCTAGCTGAGCATGGCATAACAATGCCAGGTGGTGTATCGAGGTCCCCGACCGCGGGACTGTCATCTACCGCACGATCCTCTGCTGCACCTCTTCCGGCTGTTCCTCCTCCTCCACCTCCGCCTCAGGGCGGTGGACTACCCTCCGGCTCACGTACGAACGACCCAATGACACATATAATGGACATATGGCAATGCCGAGAAGATGAGGAGAGAATGTATCAGGATCTCGACAGCGTTCCCCGTTTTGACCCTGACTTAGTAACTTTGGAGGACTTCGAAGAGGCGATACAGCGCGCCGCGAAACGTATACCGCCAGGCCTAGAGGACAGGTTCCGGGATGGCCTTATATTCAAATTGATTGATCCCGTTAGATTCTATGTCGAAGGGAAAGGTTGTGGGAGCGTGGCTGAGCTGCTCTCCCTCTTAAGGACCCGCTACTCTCCATGTCGTAGTTATGAGGAGCTTCGGCCACGAGAACGTATAATAGACTCTACCCACTTTACTCGCTTACTAGACTTTATTCGCGTGGTCAGAACAGAGAATGAAAAGACCTCGACGAACGTTGAGCGATTGGCTCTTTCCTCGTTAATCCCGGGATCACCTCAAAGGATTTCGTCTAAGATATCGCTACAAACTCCAGAGACGTTAGACGACACGTTTGATTTAGCGTTGCACGCCCAAAGGCGGGAATTAGAGAAGTTCGGTTTGCTTCGCGATAAGGTGGACGGGTACGCTTGCAGCGCGCCTCCCCCGGCCCCGCCCGACCACCAAAGAAAATGGACCAAATGGAGGCAGCCGAGAGAGGAGGCCCCATCTGTAGAGCCCCGTTCCTCGTTTTCCGCCTATAGTTCCCCTCGCTATCGAGACGAAGATTTTAGCAAAGAGTATCCTCGCGAGCCGAATTATCGCGACCCAACACCGCCGCGCCGGCCAACGACCTTGCTGACGAGGCAAGGCGAACGATCGCTGGACGTCGGAAGTAGCCAGCTCGGTCCCCAGCAAAGACCTCAAGACGATAAACAACCGCGACCTCGCGAGCTTAGAGCGTATGAACCCCGGACCTTAGGTATCGAGCCTAGGACATCCGAACCTCGCAAACCGAGAAGATATGAAACCCGCGAAGCGCGAAGGTCAACAGATCGTGACACCTACCTCGAAAATGGCGACCATTTATACTACTTGCGCGCCCGCTCGCCCAACCGGAACGAGGCGGGCGCGTCCTTTCCGCAGGTCCTTACAAGATAAAAGCAATCACCGAACAAAACAATGCCATATTAATTTCGGATGAGGGCCAACAGACCCCAAAACATTTCGATAAACTAAAACATGCTTATATTAAAGAAGAACCACCTCGACGCCAATGCAGCGTATGTGCACAATGCACAATGTGGTTTAAGTTTACAACGGACCGGCGGGAAAGCTCAAATAGCCGATCCCCATAATCCAGGTCCCATACTCCGTAAATCGGACTTTTCCCCTTCTTTTCTCCTTCATCTCACTTGTTTTTCGTAAACAATTACTTAAAACAATAGAATTCCTCCTCCCTTCAACACTCAATTCTCCACTCCCTAGAACCCCTCCCCCTCCCTTTATCTCACTTGTTTTTGTAATTGCAGTTAACATTTACATAGAACGATAGAATTCCCCCGCGAAAGACATTTCCGGGAAATGCTCTTACCGCGGCCACCATGCACGGACATGGGCTGCTTTGTTTGCGTCCCTGTGGACGATCGTTAATAGTAACATCATCGACGGAGACTACCGGATATCGCAGTTGACCCACAACCCGGGCTTGTACTACGAAAGGATCCGACACCTCCGAGTCTTCCATACCCAATGGAGGCTGGTCACGGGCATAGGAGTCGCTGAGGTACTAGCCTCGAGACCACAGACTCAGCCCCGGATTGACCGGATGAAAACAATATGTAAACCACATAGCTGGATGCCTTGCCCAGCTGACGCCCTAAACGCGGCCCTACAACGAAAACTCCGCGACGATAAACGTTACGACGAACTGCTACTCAGCATACTCGGAAAACCACCGCTACGCCGTACCAAGCGATCGGTACCATTGGGATTCATCGGATCGCTGAGTAAGGCCCTTTTCGGAACCTTGGACAGCGACGACGCCCAATACTGCAATAAGGAATTAGCGGCGGGTACACTACAATTAGACGAACGCGAAACGAAAGTAGAATTAGAATTAGCTTTTTCGACGTGGACGTATATGATGACCAGGCACGCGGACGAATATGTAACCGCGCTCATTGTAATTACGGACGCGCTCACGTTCGCGAAACTCGGTATTGTACATCCGGCCGTATTGTCCCCCAGTCAGCTTGCGCAGACTTGCGAACGAATTCGCGAAACCACGCCGTACGAATTCCCGCTGACCCCGGAAGAACTGAATTCCGAACAGCTACCAGTGGTGACCAAATTGAACGCAGCTTACATACAGGGTCGAATCATCTTGTTACTCGACATCCCTTTACTAGACCAAATTCCCTTCGACCTTTATTACCTACAACCGTGCCCATCGTTCCAATCTATATCAACCAATGTGTCTACCCCTATATTCATGGTACCAAGAACACAATATTTAGCGATCAGCCAAACCAACTCCCAATACTTCATGCCCAACGAGAACTACATCTCAGGATGCAGGAAACACCCTCGGATGTACATGTGCGAACTCAGCGTGCCACTCCAGGACTTGGAGAAAGCACCAAGCTGCTAAACGGATGCGTTGTTGAAACCACAGAACATCAAGTGGTCCAGTTGCAACATCAAGGCCCTTTCCGGAAGCCGAACCTTCCTCAAGAAAATGGTCGCACCCAACACCTGGTTATATTCCATTAAAGACACCCAGGCCCTGCAGATCCAATGCAACAAGCACGCGGCCGGATATGAAATGCTACAGGGTGCAGGAATATTACAACTGAAGAGAGATTGTCAGGCTAAAATCGGGACCGACCAGCTCTGGGCATCCGGAGTCGACACCGAGGCATTGACAACCGTCTACAAGCCATCTATCGACATAAACATCTCGGAGTTCCTGCCAGCACTCACGGAACATCAGGTGAAAATCTTGGCCGACCATCAAGAAAAAGAACCCCAGGGGACCCTTCATGAGGCCCATGCGAAAGCAAACGCAATCGCCCTGGAGGACATCGAAAGACAGGCAAGGGAGCTGGCCACCCATCATCGAACCAAAAACCTATCAACCTATGTTACCTATGGATTGCCCGGACTGGGAGGAATCTTCATCATCCTCCTTATTGTCTGGATGGGATACCGTTGTTTGAAGGCACGCTGTACCCAACATCGCCAGCCCCCAAGGAAAGAGGCAAAAGTGGAAATAGAAATGGTACCACACCGCCCCCCCCCCGCAAATAATTTCAAGACCCCGTCCTCTTGCCATTACATCCTTTCCTCCCGACCTACCCGTTATACCGTCCACGAGGACAAGTGACAAAACTCAGGTAGACAAAGCAAGAGGTTTCAAGGGTACCGATCCACGCTTCGAAATATTCTAAGGCGTGGTTCCGCTGATGGCAGCAAAACACCCCACGCGATACCTGTAGTACCGACCCCCGTGACGCGCTCTGCTGCGATAATTAGGTAGTAGGGATAGTAGCATATAAGACATCAATTAATCAAGGCGAGGCACAGTCATTATAGAATTTTACGTTTTACTTCAACAACAAATAACGAAATGGGCTCACCAACTTTCAACGACACCCAGTTCACCCGAGCCACCCTTGCCGAAGTGGTGCTGCCCCGGCACCTACACACACCATTCTGGAAGCGAGTGTGCGTGCGTCCACGACGGAGCATCGACGGCTGCGGGGGGCGCGTGTGGACACACGCGCTCAACAGATACCAGACATGCTGCGATGCATGTGCGTGGTTGCGGCCACCCAGTGACTTCCACGCATACAGGAAGACCCCGATCCATTGGCTCGTGGAAGAGGACAGAGCGATCGACCTCACGAGGTGTGTGAACTGCCGGAATGGACACCTACAATGGACAATGAACGGGAACTGCACTGGGTGCATCCGCGCCATTTTGGACATCGATCCAGCTCACCTACCGGCGTTCCCAATCATTGAGGCGCCCATACCCCTGGAGCCTCCCCAAGAACGGGACATACCCTGGGCAGTGCCCGCCGGAGCGGAATGATCCACCCCTCGCCTTGGGTAATTACCTAAATTATAACTACTTTCGGTATCAACCGACAGATTTGTAATCGCGTTCGTTCTATTATATTCACAGCGGAACAGCAGAGGCGCACCGGGAGTTCCCCGTTTTTTTTTCTCTATATTATTCCTTTAAATCTAACATCTTGTAACAATATACGATTTCTTTTATTTTTCCCCGCTTAATTACGGTTCATTTATGGTCATTCCCCTTTCGGGTCCCCTTAGTTTTAGTTGCGACATTCGTAATTTTAAGTCGTCGGACGAAAGTGTACGCGCGGACAGCATCACACGGGTAACGACGAAACGGACTCACGAGACCGTTTCGTGTCTAAGTGGGGAGGTGTTACATGGGCCCTTCTGGTCCATCCCGTGCTCACTGTCCTCGCGTCGCTTTCCTCCGAATCGGCGATTCAGCGGAATCGCCTCGCGCGTGTCGGGCAGGTCGACGTAAGAGGTTCGTCGTAAGCGCAACGTGACCGTTGACGGCCCGGGCCCCGATATTTCCCAACAAGAGGCAGCGACCGCCAGTTGCCGACGGGGCGATTTCTCCCCCCGATCGATTTCGAGAAGGCGAGGCGCGGTCCTCAACCGCGGACTCGATAGCATTCATTCGATTTTGTGACTTCGAGCTAGGGAGTAGCGACGGCGAGCGTTGCCGTCTAGATCGCGTCTTCGCTTCAGTGTCCGGTATCGCGAATCGCGCTCGGTCGATCTGGTTAGGCGGAGCGTATCTCCATCTGACACACAGGAAACGGCCTCGCCGGGAGAGCACTCACGCGCCGATACAGACCACCGCGATCGCGAAGAACCCCGACGGAGCGAGCGCAGCGAGACGACGGACGCCTGGCCCAGCGACATCCTGCGTCACCCGAGCCCGAAACGCGAGCGAACACGACCTACGACAGGTCCGGCGGCAAAGCGAACGCCCCGAGAACAGCGACGGAGACGGAGCGCCGTCTCCTGGTATGTACCTAACAACTAACCTTTATTAAGAATATAAGCGATCATTATTGTTCCTCTCAATTCCCTTGTACAAGCCTTATTTCAACCCCTTTCTTCCTTTCTACCCCCGGTAAGTATAGTTAAGGTGGGCCTTAGCCCTTTGACAGAGCAAGAACCCGGTAAGTCACTCCAGCCGCTCGGGGTGAATTACAGGCTGTCCCTTTAGGACGTAACATCAATGTAAAACTTACGTTATACTTTAGCAACACTTCACTTAAGGCAATAACTTGAGGTGGCTACTCTACGGTAGCCACAAACGTAATGAAGAAGTTGCATATGATTAACCGTCAAACGAATATGATATGATTACCTGCGAGAGGAGACACATGGTACCAAGAAAGGGTACCCATGAAGATGTCTGCTATATATAGAATAAGATTAAGAGAGTACGAAATATTAAAAGAATTATTACAACTCGTTATTTAAATAACGATAGTTCAAAACAATTTTAATTTTTTTTGTTAAAAGGGGAATCACCATGGTTTTACCATGGATAATTCTAATCAACTTGAATCTAGTATTGGCCCTCATTGGATACGATTGTAACGGGCAACATCTAATCGTGACAACCGCTTCATTAAATTCAGTAGGAGATTGCGAAATTAACCCAATCTCCACAGCCACAAAGGAAATCTACATTCAACTCCTGCAACTCTCGGACTTCAACTACGTAGAAGTCATCCAATGCAAGCTGATAATTTCAAGAACCATTTATTATTGCGGAATGCACTCACATATTTCCGTAGTACACAACGGGTTAAATGAATCCCTCGAAGATTTAACCGAACGTCAATGCCGAAATATGCATGAATATGGATCCACCGTTGTAGGTAATAACGTCTATCTGGTGGGACTCAAGAAGAACCAAACGTCAACCCGGACATTCACCATGGCTGGATCACTCACTTCAGATGGAAAATATACCGGAGCACAGTTTTCCGATCCTTACGGATCATGGGAAAAGGTAGTAGTACAAGCAATGGCGAAGATAACGCTCAAAACAGCTCTAGTACCAGTACGATTAGAATCCAACAAAATCATATTGAAATCTGGAACAATATGTCAATTTCAAAACGGATTTTGCGTGGATAATGAGGACGGACACACGTTCTGGCACTCTTTTCCACCATCAACGTGCAAATTCGACCGCTATGATGTACTCTACGAAGGGCTGGCATCCAAAATTACTGACACCAGCCAAGCCGAAATAAAATCACCTTCCGTGTATGCACTGACCACACAAGACATTACGTTTGCCTTAACTCCAACAGGAGAGCAACACTTATGTGGTTACACGCTTATACAAACGGAACATCCAAAATTATTCATCTTGGAAACAACAAAAGAAAGAACATTTGTTTCTCCTCATAAAATTCCAGTAGAAAATTTGGATATTTTCACGTACATGAATTCCAAATTCGTCTACGTCGAGAAAAACATCAGAACTGAATTGAAAACTCTATACAGGGATATAATCATGCAAAAATGCTTATTGGAACAACAAATACTAAACAATGCTTTAATAATTGCTACGCTAAGACCAGACGAATTTGCCAATATAGTCACGAAAACACCGGGACATATGGCACTAGTAGCTGGCGAAGTGATTCACATTGTAAAATGCATTCCTGTCCAAGTTAAAATACGTAAAACGGACGAATGTTATATACAGGGTGTCCCACCGTAGAGTGGACAGCGGGATATCTCCTAAACTATTGGAGATAAAAAAATAAAAAAATATGTAAATTAATGGTTCGATGGGGCTACTTAATTAGCCGCGACGGATTTTTTTTTTCGATTATTATTTTAAAAGATACGATGGTCAAGTTCGGATTTTCAAATACCACTAACTTTTCTGAAGTCCTGAGTTGATAGTGCGTTCCAAGACGAATTCAATAAGCTTTAATGTATACACTTGATTTCCACTGGTTTTTGAGATATTGCGCTTGCAAATATACTGATTTTCACTGGAAGAAAACCCGCTGAACGAGCAAGGACCGAGGTCGGTCTTGCTGGCGCCACGGGTGGCAGTGCCTGCTGAAATAGATACCTACCTGCCAAAGGTTTACGCAGACCCAAAGGCTGGACAATTCTTTTCCGTCAGAAATGCTACTTTGGTAGGTACATCTGCGGAATCGAGAAGCGCACCGTTATTTTTATTTCGCACTTGCTTCTACGCTCGGATGGCCGGTTATTTTGGGAGGGATGCAAGTTCGATTGGTTAGGTTAGGAGGTGTGAAAGTTGCTAGACTAAATTTCAACCATAGGGAGCAGATTGTATTAGAACCAATCGGATTTGCATCCCTAACAAACGGCTGCTCTCTTGAAGAGGCCCTCCTCACGGCAATATCCCCTCCCCAATGCCCACCTTCTCTCGCGCGGAATGCGTCAACGCATGCTTTAGATTTTGATATTGAAACTCGTGTTTATACTCGAGAGGACCACGCGTCGACAGCGGGCTACCCCTTTTCTTCCTGTGTCTCCCCACGAGGAGTATTGCCGGTGGATTGTAGGAGCGTAGATGTCTGGATACCAGTTATTCAATTCAGGAGACGATAGAAACACTTTATTACAAAACACACATGTACTATAATTAAAGTAAATCGTATTCCTCTCGGGCAGGAGTACTGATAATGATCGAACTTGCACCCCACTTCGCGCAGACCGATTACGCGGAGGGTAGTCGGGTGTCACACACTGCACAATTGATACAGGGTAACAATTCTGGAGCAACGCCCGTCAAGGAGATGCGACCTGGTACCCCGGGACGAGGACAGCCTTCGCAGTGCCTCGCCCGACTGTTATGGCTTTTTTCGGAAAAGGGTACGAATCCTGGGCCGAACGTAATGAATTTGGGGTCGAGCTCCCGCAGTCGAGGGTGAAATATCCATTACAGCGTATTAAGAAATTCTTTTCTCCATCGTGTCGAAAGGGAAGTTACGCAAATGGATTCCTTATGCTTTTCTGATGAAAATCGTACCAAATATCACGCAAATCGGATTACTTTGACACAAGCTGTTTGTATTCCCTATGCAAAAGTTGTCCGATTTACACGACATTTGTAATGATTTTCATCAGAAAACCCCAAGGAATCCATCGGCGGCACTTCCATATCGATACGATAAAGAATAAAGAATTATATTATTTCCTAAACAAATACAGGGTAATTCTGGAGGTACGCCCGTCACCCCGTGGCGTGGACAACACCCCGCAGTGCCCATCGAATTTTATGGCTTTTTCCGGAAAAAGGTACGAATCCTGGGCCGAACGTAACGAATTTGGGGTCGAGCCTCCGCAGTCGAGGGTGAAAATGTGAAATATTAATTTCAGCGTAGTAAGAAATGCTTAATTCTTTAATGCATCGATATGAAAACGGCACCAATGAATTCCTTATGTTTTTCCGATGAAGATCGTACCAAATTTCGCGTAAATCGTACTATTATTAACGAAATTTCCTTCATTATTTTCCGAATTACGTCGTTCTTTGTGTCAGTTTCATCGGAAAAACATAAGGAATCCATTGGCGTCACTTCCTTCTCGATACGATGAAGAAAAGAAGCAAACATTTGAAATCCTGTACATTTTCACTTCTTAATGATATTCCAAACCCTTCGAGGGTCGAAACCCTTCAATTCGCTACGATCGGCCCAGGATTCCTACCTTTTTTTGCGGAAAAAGCCATAAAATTCGGGCGAGGCACTGCGAAGGGCTGTCCTCACCACGGGATACCAGGCCGCATCTCCTTGACGGGCGTTGCTCCAGAATTACCCTGTATCATTTGTGCAGTGTGTGACACCCGACTACCCTCCGTGTAATCGGTCTGCGCGAAGTGGGGCGCAAGTTCGGTTATTATCAGTACTCCTGCCCGAGAGGAATACAATTTACTTTAATTATACTACATGTGTGTTTTGTAATAAAGTGTTTCTATCGTCTCCTGAATTCAATAACTGGCATCTAGACATCTACGCTCCTACAATCCATCGGCAATACTCCTCGTGGAGAGACACAGGAAGAAAAGGGGTAGCCCGCTGTCGACGCGTGGTCCTCTCGAGTATAAACACGAGCTTCAATATCAAAACAAAAGCATGCGTTAACGTATTCCGTGCGAGAGAAGGTGGGCATTGCTGTGAAGAGGGCCTCTTCAAGAGAGCAGCCGTTTGTGAGGGTTGCAAATCCGATTGGTTCTAATACAATCTGCTCCCTATGGTTGAAATTTAGTCTAGCAACTTTCACACCTCCTAACCTAACCAATCGAACTTGCACCCCTCCCAAAATAACCGGCCATCCGAGCGTAGAAGCAAGTGCGAAATAAAAGTAACGGTGCGCTTCTCGATACCGCAGATGTACCTACCTAAGTAGCATTTCTGACGGAATAGAATTGTCCAGCCATTGGGTCTGCGTAGACCTTTGGCAGGTAGGTATCTATTTCAGCAGGCACTGCCACTCGTGGCGCCAGCAAGACCGACCCCGGTCCTTGCTCGTTCAGCGGGTTTTCTTTCAGTGAAAATCAGTATATTTGCAAGCGCAATATCTCAAAAACCAGTGGAAATCAAGTGTATACATTAAAGCTTATTGAATTCGTCTTGGAACGCACTATCAACTCAGGACTTCAGAAAAGTTAGTGGCATTTGAAAATCCGAACTTGACCATCGTATCTTTTAAAATAATAGTCGAAAAAAAAATCCGTCGCGGCTAATTAAGTAGCCCCTTCGAACCATTAATTTACATTTTTCTTTTTTTTTATCTCCAACACGCTACGAGATATCCCGCTGTCCTCTCTCCCGTGGGACACCCTGTGGAGTTACCTGTATGGTTAAGAAATAATTCAATGTTCTTAACACCGAAGACACATATTTTAACCACTCAAGGGACACATAGGGAATGTAGTCCCATTGTACCAGTCATGTATGAAATTGACCAAGCATGGCTCAGAATTTCACCACATCCCATTGAAGTTCGTCCACCCCAAATATTACAGCCAAAAACGAAACTCAACTGGCACTATACATCTCCTTCGGATCTCGCAACTAGCGGAATATATACACAGAAGGAATTGGAAAATTTACGGGACCACATTATGTTTCCTGCAGAAATAGCAACAGTATTAAATACACTCGCCAGAGGAGTATCCGGGAAAAATATTCCCGCAGGATCAATTACAATGATGGGAATTTTGGTCGAAGAGACCATCACCACATTGGCAGAAAATGCAGCAGCCAAATTCTGGAACGGATTCCTTAAATTTGGAACGGTCACCGCAGGACTACTTGGAGTTTTCATTATTATTAAAATAATAAAAACAATATTTGACACCATCATATGTCCCGCGACGTGGAGTCTACTATTAATTAACCTTTTAAAAACATACCATATTTACTAGTTCGTACTCTGAGGTATTATAATCACCTCGTATGAAAAACATATATAAAACATTATACAAAGTATCGCCGATAAGGCATTATCTTATAAACCACGATAAGAAGAGATCGAGCGAAGTGAACACGGACTGCAACAGCGAACAGGAGAGCCAGCATCAAGGAGGTAGCGGCCAGCCAGCCGCACACCAGCTAGCCAGGCGCACCGGGTCAGAGGCCCCATCCGCCAGTGGAGTCGACACCTTAGCAGAGCTGTGCCCCTGATCCTCGCCAGAAGATTGCCCTCCCGTTATTTCACGCAAATCGATCACTGGTACAAATACAACATATTTAACTTCAACCCCTAATAGGTAAACTGTGCGAAGCCGATCGCACAGAGCGTATTGTAAGGAATAGCGTAAAAACATAAAATGTGAACTAATATAAGAATCTTGCTATCGTCGCCACTGGGAATTGAATACAATAACGCGTATTAGTCGCGAGGAAACACACCTAAAGCGTGCAGAAAGAACGTGACTAAGTAGTAAACAGATTCCCAGATAAGAACGATGGGACGATCCCAGGCAGAGGCTGTGGGATGAGGTCTTCCCACCTATGATTTGTCATGTGACAAATCCTAGAGAAAGAGTGACCGAGTGCCCTATAAAAAGGGACTGACCACCCGCGGAGCTCATTACATTACATTATTAATTATCAACCATTGTGCTAATACCTGTTTTCAACATTATAAGCTTAGCATTGTTAGTACTTTAAAAAGGTGTTGTACCAGAATCAACGAAGAATAAAAGTGATTGTTTTGTTGTTAAACCAGTGAGTGAAGTTTTACCTTAGTGTTCCTAATCCTTGCTTTAGGCATTTTTACCTCTTTCTTAAAAACAAATAACCAAGAAAATATGGTCGAAATTAATCGTGATTTACGCCCGTCAAAGATGACACTTATATGCAGGACAGCCGCCCACAGTGTCATCAAGTATTGGATGTAAAATACGATTGCCGCGATTAATAGCTCCTCCGTAAAATGTTCATTAAATGTTCGGAATTTGCTTCCACCAATGGTGAACACTTATAAGCAGGACAGCCGCCCACGGTGTCACCAAACAGTGGTTGTAAAAAGCGATCCAGATGTTCAATCAACCCCTATTAACGGTTATTAACAGATCGAAATGTTTCATAAGCGATTGTGTTTTGCGTCTGTCGAAAGTGACACTTATAAGCAGGACAGCCGCCCACGGTGTCACTGGGTACAAGACGTGAACCATGATCCCGAGGAAATAAAGAAATACTAATCAAACTGTCCCAAAATATGAAAGGTAGTGATGCCTAGAGGCCATAGAGCCGGGAGGAAAAACCAGCTTCGTAAACTGGCCTTAGCACATAAGAGTGCACCAGTGGAACCATCAGAGTTTTCGGGGACAGCTGCGTGGCCGAAGGCTCTGAGCACCAAGTCACATCACCTTGGGCTCAACCCAAGACCAACCACGCACCCGAAATCAACGGGATTTCAAGCAATCCCGTTGAGTGGAAATTGATTCCGCTAGATCTGCCCTTATCGAAAAATTAAGGTAAACATGGAATAAAAATGTATCCTAATCTACCCCCTTATCGCTCTCAACTATCCCAGAGCGTAAAGTCCCAGGACTAGCTCGAAAGCGGATGGAAAATATAAACTCCCTAAAAATCGCACTTAAATAAGGAAGTAGGGACGTAACACATACACTTTATCAGTTGTGCCACGTGTTTATATTACTGAAGATGAAGTACTCCAGATATTTTAAAATATTAATAGATGATCGTAAGTAAAATATTAATCGTTTGCCTCCAAAACCGAGTATCATTACCTTCGGCATTTCAAGCTTTATCACTGTGCAAAAGATCATTTAAAGTGGCAATGTTCTTCCGCTATGTACACAGAGGCGAATTTTAATTGGCCTGCATATAGACAAGGAATACTGTTTATAGAATAATTTATTTAAGATTATCAGGCCGAAAATTTTAGTTTCCTCGGATAAGACAAAAAATTGTCCGAGGATACAATTATTTAGTTTGCAGATGTAAATATCAGAAGTCGCAGATCATTGCTTTCAAAGTCATATTCATCGGACAAACACCGATGTGTTTTCAAATAGGACTACATATTTTCTCAGTATACGACGTTGTAGCTGACATCAACACGAATTTAACGACACATACTTAACAACACAACCGTTAAATGCTTTTAACTACTAATATTTATTTATCGGTTATTCATCTAATATTATTTATTGGACCTTATACTGAACCTTGTACTGACATAAGGTCGTGTACAGATATATTGGTCGGTGAGTTCGTTTTCGCGAATAGCGATCGAGGAGAAATTAGCCGCCACCATCTGACGATCGTGGATTTGTCAGTTGGAGTTGCTGGGCCCCCGAAGGGTATGGCGGAGTAACGCGGACGCTGCTCAGCTCCGCCTGAACGTAGCCGTTTGGCTGTTATTTATTCTTAAGGTAATAGTTGTGTGCGTTACGAGGCTATGCGTAGACCAATACGAGATGAAGCTATCGAGAAAGAATCAATGTTCTGACCAATAAAACTCCTGAATTTTTTCGGAGCTAACGCACACCTTTTCTGATGTATGTACTTCTACGCTAAGAACTCGGTTTGGCCTACACGTCAGGAGCTAGGCGCTATCCCCACCACTTCCGGCTCACTCTTGTTCTGCGAAGACGAGAGCGAGTCAGAAAACGTTGACAAAAGGATCACCGAGGCAGGCAAGGTGGCAGAATACCTCTCACGAAACTCATCGGCCAATATATGAACACGACCTTAGTATTGAATATAAGTTTATACAATTGTTACTTTATCATCCGAATATTGATCCTTCAATCAATTATTAACTGAGTAATCGAACATTCAGTCCGAATGTAAAAACTGTAAAATGTATCTACTCATATTTATTAATATTAACAATAAAACATTTCGGATCAGCACAAGGTCGGATCAGAAAAAGCTTAAATTTATACAAATTTAGTACGTATCTATTAAAAGAAGAGAAAGAAGACATAACATATACATGTAGTGAGCGATTTTCATAATCATTTTTCGAATATTTTTCCTACAACAAGGTATATTTTTTATATTCTATGAACACAGATAAGATTTTTTTCTATTCTACACTCCTGTATCTATAAAATGGATATTTTCATTAAACAGAATACAGTTCTGTCTCCCAAAGTGAAACTGGCTCGCGACCGGCGAATATCAACTATCGAACCGGGTAGTCTATTCGGTTTGTCCTTATTCCTTGCCACGGTGCGCGAAAGGGACTGAAAACGACCGAGGGGGCAGGCGACAACGTCACGCCATATATTACGGTGCCCTCTCACTAGTTCTTAGTCCCTCTCACTCGCTGTGGTAACTGCAAAAGAAGTAGTGGGGATGGCAGATTGTCACTCATGGAATCATGAAATGTATCACTTATGGAGACATCACTGTACAAGGACAATACAAAGTACCTTACATGTTTATTATTGCGATCCCGAATGTACATTTTGTGATATGTAAGAACGAAATAAATATCTCAGAAATGTGGCGTTTCTTCATTCATCACTTACCAGAACTTGAATTTCGAGGGCACCGTAGCCAGCTTTTGAGGTGTCCACTATGAAATCAACTGGAAAAGAAGCGGTACAAATAGGTGCTACTCCAGGTCCTGACAAAGCAACTTTACTTGGCTCTACGGTAGGTAAAACCTTCGGCTTGAAAGGACTTCCTGGTACATTTTCTCCGTCATAAGTTACTCCTACTTGCAAGTTACTTCCAGCTGGAGGTGGTTGATAAGTAACTTCATATAATCCATTTTCACGCCGTTCAATGACCGGTTTCTGAACTTGTCCCTTATCGGTTTTTAATGTGATATCCAATTGTGCTGGACCAGATTTCGATGTGTCGACAATGAATTTTGCTGGAACATTTACTCGTACGGCTTCCAGTCCAGGTCCATACGCAGAGACTTTGCTAGCCTCTTTTTCGTCCACGACAGAAATTTGGAAAGGAGACCCAGGAATGTGTTGATTGGCAAATTTTATGGAAACTTCATAGTCGCCTGGCTTAGTTGGAACATATTCCACATTGCAGGAACCATCGTAATTGTCCTTACATGCCATTTTAACTTCACCAGTTCCTTCCATAGATAAATCCAAACCGCCGTTGCCACCATCTAAATATTTATAAATTATTAAGGTACATGACTTGAATATTTAAAACTTGTACGTAATAAAAAAATATGCTTTCGATTACGCGACTTTTTTTATTTAACTTGTAATCACGATGGATATTCAGCTTTTGGTACGAACAAAAGCTGATAATGCGGTACACAATGAGTCGAAGTGCAAGAAATATGGCAAACGATCCAAAAACAGAAGCATTCTAGAATGCTTCGGTATATGTCACGTGGTATCGGTATAGGTTTGGGACTAGATTGGGAGGGAGGTGGCAGAAGTAGAGCTGTTCAAGTACCCGGTTAAAGCAAGCCGAGTCTGACTCGGCTCGAAAGACCGAGCCGAGCCAGGTACCCGAAAGAACCGAGCGGCTCGGATCGAACCAAGTACAGTAAATTCTCGATAGCAGCCCGACGAACGGGGCTGGCGGCGGGCTGCTAACGAGACTGGACACTATTCCGCGCGGCCACTGGCGCGAGTGAGAAAACCCAATGAACGAGCGAGAGGAAACGAAAGCGTCGACCCGAAGTCGCCGTCGGCTACGAAAGAGAGAAAGCATGATGCTTCGTCTCGCTCCGTCTTTCAGCTCGAGCTCGGGCTCGACCCGCGTGCGGGCTCCTAAAATGCATCGGCGCTTTCCGTACATATCAATGTATAATACATATTGTAATTCGTTTCGCGACAGCCGAATGTGATAAATTATTTGCGGAATGTAAAATTGAAACATGAAATTTTTAATTGCGTACAGTATTACATATTCTCGGTGAAAAGAAGAGACGTCAACCGACCACTTAGGAATTATATAGATATGTATTCTGATAACATGTACACATGCGCGTCCCTTATCCCCCTCACATTCTTTCTTACGCGTATTTACATATATTTACAATAATAATTCTATCTTAATAAGTATTTACAATGAATATTCCATTATGCCCTCGCCGTTGGACCTGAAACGAAATGATAAAAAGTTTAAAAGCAACTCAGACCGTCATACATACCGTCAAGGACCCAGTTCCTGATCAGAACCCAATTCCTGATCAGTTTAGTATATAAATACCAAATAATAAGTTTATCACGATACAAATTTATTCCAAAAAATTACTAAATAATTATGAATTTTTTTAAATTTATACACAAACATTTGATAGCTCATAGTAAAATGTTTTAGGTTGATGAGAAACTGCTCCTATTGCATCCTAAGTGATCAGGAACTGGGTCCTTGCCGGTACTTAAAACATAAATCTTACCATGTTTCCATCAATGACTTTAGGGGTCTTCTCTAAAAAAATGTTCCCTCACATTTTTTAACGACCGTTGGACGTGTCGTGGGGCCTCTTTACACTCCCGTTTCAATAATCTCAACGCTTTTAATATCCTCCGCGCCCGGACGTCTTCTTCGTCTTCTTCTTCTGCTTCTGGTTCGGCTTCTCCTCCGTTTTCCTCTTCTCCTTCTGTTTCGGTTTCAACAGCGTTTTCCTCTTCACGGCTTTTCACTGTGTCTTCTTCTGCTTCACTTTCCTCTTCTCCTTCGTTTTCTTCGTCAGAGGCTTCCGCTTCATTACACCTTCTTAAATATTCTGCAACCCTCTCTTCGCTTATGTCTTCCCCCGTAATGGCGGCTATTACTTCTTCCAACTGGGGTTCTAGTGGATCCGTTGGATATTCTTCCTCTGGCGTTCCTTCACGGGTTGTTTTCATCAGACTGTTCCATGAATTTCGAATATTCGAAGCTGTTATTTCTCTCCATGCTTCGTCTAAGATATAAATACAATCTCTTAGATTGTATTCATCATAAAATTGTTGTACAGTTCCAGGGCTGCTTACTATCCGTGTCAACATTTTGTGACGAAAAACTTGTTTCACTTTTGATATCACCCCCTGATCCATAGGCTGAATGATGGAGGTGGTATTGGGGGGCAAGAACTCAATTTGAAATTGAGAATCCTCAATATATTTCCCTAGCGTTAATTTGTGCCCTGCACAATTATCCAGTAGAAGTATCACTTTTCCGGTGGTGCCACTTTCTAGCTGGTATTTTTTCACGGATGGCTTGAAATTATTTTCGAACCAATCCGTGAAAACTGTTTGGTCCATCCAAGCTCTTTTCTGTGCTTTGTACACGACTGGCAGCTTATTCAGTATATTTTTTAGTGGCCTTGGTTTTTTATACTTGTGAATGAACACAGGCGGCAGCCTGTGGGTTCCCGTCATATTGGCGCAAAAGCCCACACTCACTCGATCTTTCTTCATTTTAATACCACTAACGTCTTTTTCCTTATCTTGCACTAAGGTTTTCGTGGGAAGAGCTTTCCACATGAGACCACTTTCATCCATATTATAAATATTGTCCTGCTCGATCCCTTCCTTTTGTATTTGTTGGGCGAAATCCACTCTGAACTTGTCTGCAGCTGCTGCATCCGCACTTCCTTTCTCGCCGTGAAGTTTGGCCAAGTGTATGCCATAGCGATTTTTGAATTTCGTCAACCAGCCCACACTTCCCCTAAATGTTGTATGGCCTTCCAATTCCATCATTAAATGCTGGGCCTTTTGCCGCAATATTAAATCAGATATGGGGTCTCCCAGCATCCTTCGCTCCACAAACCATAGGTATAAATCATGCTCCAAATTTTCATAGGTCGCTTTCCGTAATCTTATCCGCTTGAGTGAGTGAGGTTTTCCCTCCGCAACTTGCTTTATTGTGGTGGAATTTTTGCAAATACGCCGTACGGTGGTTGGATTAATTTTATATTGAACAGCTATTGCTCGAACTGGTATCTTGTTGCTAAACATGTGCAGAACCTCCAACTTCTGCCCCATTGTTAGTGCCGTAGTTTTCCTTTTGTTACTCGCCATGATCAACGTCACTTGCATAGATTACACTTCTTCGCTAGTCAAAAGTCGAAACGAGACTGCTGTTCCGTCTTAGAAGACACCAGAGGACTCAGAATGAGGTGGAAATTCCAGGATTTTTTATTACCAGGCATTTAATATTTTCCAAGCGTTTTGAAGAACATTTACCTGCCAGATGCCTAATAGGGGGCAATCGACATCGTGCCCTTTTTTTGGACATTTCGACTGTCCTCACTCTGAGTTAATCCGTTGATTGTTCTGGACTTGCGGGACAATACGGTCATAAACCGCGACCCTCTCGAGACACTCAAGCCGATCAACCTGGCTAAATTTGTTAGCCAGGTATGTACATATCGATAGTACACAATAAGGATAAAAACGTTAGTGGTACAAAAATTAAGAAAGATCGAGTGAAGAAGAAGAAGATAAAAGGAATGAAGAAGACATCCGGACGCGGAGAATATTAAGAGCTCTGAGAGTATCGAAAAGGGAGTGCAAAGAGACGCCGCGAAACGTCTAGCGATCTTTAAAAAATTTGAAGGAACATTTTTCCAGAGAAGACCCGGATAGTCATCGGTGGAAACACGGTAAGGTATATTATTTAAGTATGTTTGACGGTCTGAGTTGCTTTTAAACTTTTTATTGTTTCGTTCCAGGTCCAACGGCGAGGGCAGGATGGAATACTGCATTGTAAATACTGATTAATACAGAATTATTATTGTAAATATATGAAAATACGAGTAAGAAAAAATGGGAGGGGGTAAGGGACGCGTATGTGTACATATGTTATCGGAGTATATATGTAATTCATAAGTGGTCGGCTGACATCGTGTTTGCTATTCTTTTCACCTAGAATGTGTAATACGGTATAGAATTAAAAGTTTCAGGTTCCAATACTACAGAGGATTTTACGTTCCGCGAATAATTTGTCACATTCGGTTGTCGCGAAACGAATTACAATATGTATTATACCTAGATATGTACGGAAAGCGCCGATGCATTTTAGGAGCCCGCACGCGGGTCGAGCCCGAGTTCGAGCTGAAAGACGGAGCGAGACAAAGCATCATGCTTTCTCCCTTTCGTAGCCGACGGCAACTTCGGGTCGACTCTTTCGTTTCCTCTCGCTCGCTCATTGGGTTTTCTCACTCTCGTCCGAAGGATTGCAAGAAATGGTGGGGATGGTCGGCGGGCTGCTAACGCGTGGTAGAATCGGGCTGCTAACGAGGATTCACTGTACTTGAATTTTTTTCAAGCGGCCCGAAAGAACCGGGCGGATTGGTTAGAACCGAGCGGATTGGATAGAACCGAGCGGCTCGGATAGAACCGAGTACTTGAATTTTTCCAAGCGGCCCGAAAGAAACCGGGCGGATTGGATATAACCAAGCGGATTGAATTTTTCCAAGCGGCCCGAAAGAAACCGGGCGGATTGGATAGAACCAAGCGGCCCGAAAGAAACCGGGCGGCTTGGAAAGAAACGAGCGGTCCGAAAGAAGTTCGAGCAGATCGGAAACTATTTGTCCGATTTATTTCAAACTTGGTACACATATTCTTAATGGTATTATCTAAACTGTATGATATCATTTTTATGCGATAACCCATTCGTATATAATAAACGTTTTAAGTTTGCCTTGTTAGGTAAAAAATGAATAGTGATATTTACCTTGCTCTCATTTGTACAATAAATTTTTTCTTCTCAAATCTGTATGCTACCTTGTAGATATTTGATTAATGAACACTAGAATCATGGTCTTTCTGATGTTAGATAAACCTGGGCATCATAATTTGATACATCGCTCGCGCGCGTAATATTTATACAACATATGCCTTAATACATGCTCTGCACATAAGAATTAACGAAATAATTTCCAACCTCATACTATCTGTAAAAAGAATTCGTCTAACCCCTTAATAAAGGGTGTTGCCTGTTAATGGCTAAATAAGTATAAATGAATAAATAAAGAAATAGGTATAATATAGACTGCGGAATTTAGTCGGAATTTACTCTGTCTAATTTACACAGAGCGTAGCCAAGCGGTCATTTAGCTGTCGTCAAGGAGCGCCTCGCGCTTGGGGGTGTCATAAACCGGGGTTTTCCGGGGACTTTGTTGGGGCCTAAAGAGTCAGAAGCTCGAAGCGACTGCGTTGCCTTGGGGCATTCGCGAATGTATCGCTGACAACGACACTTCGCTGCATTCTCGTATTTTTTCCTGTGTCGTAATTTTGTTACCTTTGTTAAACTATTATAATTCCACAAAAAGTGGGGTAGATGTTTTAGATAAATTAGTAAGGGAATACTCTTGTAGGCGTTGCACCCGCCGTTGGCCATTATCATTATCTATGCCAGGCCTTCCCAAGTAGGGGAAATCTGCTCCCAAAACAGATGTTTCGGTTCTCCCTCCAACGCTGCGCCTTAGCTGCTAAGGCCGCTAAGGTGGGACGAGTTCTGCTACCCTCTCTCCGAGGGCACAGTAACGTCGCTGGGAAGCATGTTGGGCGCTTTAGGGCGAAAGTATCAAATGTGTCAAATTTTTATAGGAAATTTCATAATGACTTAAAAATAGTAGGAAAAATTAAAATTTAAACTAGCATTTCAAAATGACGTAAAAAGAATTTAAAAAAATGTATTACATACAACGATACAGTAATACAATAATCGTAGTGATGTCTTTTCATTAGAAAATATATTCATTTTTATAAAAATACAAGTAGTAGTTATTTTCTAAATTTTCGTACAATACATAAATACCTACATTTTATATTTTAAACAACTTTCGTACAATGCAAATGTGTTATACATTTTATTCAGTTTTATGAAAATGTAATCACTACTTATTTTATAAATTTTTGTACTATATATACATATTATATACATGTTATAGAATCTATAGCATAGTTATAGAATCTATAACATGTATATAATATGTATATATTTTTGTACCTATAAAAATTTGACACATTTGGTACTTTCGCCCTAAAGCGCCCAACATGCATCCCAGCGACGTTACTGTGCCCTCGGAGAGAGGGTAGCAGAACTCGTCCCACCTTAGCGGTCTTAGCAGCTAAGGCGCAGCGTTGGAGGGAGAACCGAAACATCTGTTTTGGGAGCAGATTTCCCCTACTTGGGAAGGCCTGATCTATGCACTATATCGACATCGCCGCATATAATGCTTTTGTTATATGGCATACTAAGAATCCTACATGGGAACTTAGACATTCGTCAAAAATGAGGCGAAAGTTATTTTTAGAAGAATTAGCAAAAAAATATTGATAGACGGGCTATTAAATTTGAAAATGAAGAAGGAGGGCTACATGCAAATGTTGCAATCGCAATAGAAGCGACGGGAAGAAAAATTGTAAAGAAGAAAAAACTAGCAGGTCACAAGCGTAGTAGATGTTGTTGTTGTTTGTGGGGAACAATAATAAATATCACACTGTATGTGATTCTTGTAAAAAATATGTGTGTAAAAACCACTGTACAGAAAACCGCACACTTTTATGCAATACGCGTACTAATATAAATGTTGAATAAACATCATTTTTTTATAATTCACAAATCGCAACCCTATTATTGTTTCGTATATGTAGAACAAGTATCCAAACGTAATCCGAAACCCTCTTCCACCACGTTCCGTAGTATTTCGGCGAGGATCTGGAGCTTGAGCGACCATCCCCAACTGAGTACTGTATCGGTGAGGGTCTCGAGCGACCGTGAATATGTATTAGTGAACTATCAGTGTGGGTCTGCAAAGACCCAGCCTCAGGACTCGAAGTCCAGTACTCGGAGGGTTAAATATAATTATTTCATTTCTTGTAATTTCATACGCTCTTGCAGAAGTATTCCCCATCCTCATTCAAACGGATTGGTACTGCGTTCTTGCATTAATTAAATAAAAAAAATTGTACGCACTTCCGTGGGGATTAGAAAGTTCATATAATCTTGTTTCATCAATATACAATCTATCAGTACATTCGCATGATATGTGCATTATACAAACTATTACAAGTATCACTGTACCTGCTATTAAATTACTAAACTTTTGAATATAATGTAACTATTACACTTACATAAACTTTTTAACATAGGTATGAAGCTATTAAATTTTAAAGTCGAGGTTCAGCAACTTCTAACAATTACTCGAGCTAATTTGTAAACAAATTCCGTATATGCAAGAACCATGAAAAATACCCAAAATATGCAAAATTACAAATATATTTTTTAAATCCTCTCAATGATGAAATATAGATCGGTCAAAGTCCCACTTGTTTAATCCATTACTACAAAAACATGCATTTGCACTAAATTCCGCAGTCTATATTATACCTATTTCTTTATATATTCATTTATACTTATTTAGCCATTAACAGGCAACACCCTTTATTAAGGGGTTAGACGAATTATTTTTACAGATAGTATGAGGTTGGAAATTATTTCGTTAATTCTTATGTGCAGAGCATGTATTAAGGCATATGTTGTATAAATATTACGCGCGCGAGCGATGTATCAAATTATGATGCCCAGGTTTATCTAACATCAGAAAGACCATGATTCTAGTGTTCATTAACCCTCTAGGGACGACTGGGACTCCAGAGTCCCGTTCAGATTAACACATTTTTATTTACGTTCCATCAATAAGATCGAGATTTGATAGGTATAGTGACCTTTAGTAGGCAGAGAAGAAACTGTTGTACCATCAGAACCCGAAATTAAACTTTTTTTTGTTATATTGTTATAAACAAATTAAAAAAAAATTAAAAAAAGAAAACTAACCAGTAGTTTCCAAATCCGAAGTATAAAATAGACTATTTTAACGCTCAAAAAAATTCTACGTTAAGTTTAAAACATCCCCGTCCCTAGAGGGTTAATCAAATATCTACAAGGTAGCATACGGATTTGAGAACAAAAAATTTATTGTACAAATGAGAGCAAGGTAAATATCACTATTCATTTTTTACCTAACAAGGCAAACTTAAAACGTTTATTATATACGAATGGGTTATCGCATAAAAATGATATCATACAGTTTAGATAATACCATTAAGAATATGTGTACCAAGTTTGAAATAAATCGGACAAATAGTTTCCGATCTGCTCGAACTTCTTTCGGACCGCTCGTTTCTTTCCAAGCCGCCCGGTTTCTTTCGGGCCGCTTGGTTCTATCCAATCCGCCCGGTTTCTTTCGGGCCGCTTGGAAAAATTCAATCCGCTTGGTTATATCCAATCCGCCCGGTTTCTTTCGGGCCGCTTGGAAAAATTCAAGTACTCGGTTCTATCCGAGCCGCTCGGTTCTATCCAATCCGCTCGGTTCTAACCAATCCGCCCGGTTCTTTCGGGCCGCTTGAAAAAAATTCAAGTACTTGGTTCGATCCGAGCCACTCGGTTCTTTCGGGTACCTGGCTCGGCTCGGAAACCGAGTCCCGGATTGGTTCGGTTTTCAAGCTACCCGAATATTCAAGTACTCGTACAGCTCTAGGCAGAAGGGCCTGCATCTACGTATATGTAGTGTGGACGTGTGTGAAGTGTGGACGTAGCTGGGGGCTCTTCTCACGCTCCCCCCCTCCCATTTAGCCCCAAACCTATACCAGTAGCTCGTTTCACTTTTTAATAAACTATGTAAACATTGAATCAGTACCCGAGGTGTGGTCAATAACAGAAATCACTTATATTGGAGTAAATGTAATGTAACAAGTTTCATCTTCTTTTTGTCATAACTCTTGAACTACGATCGGACCGCGCTTTGGACAAAGCGCATATTACTCACGATCCTCCCCTCTACAACATATCCAAAATTCAACAAAATTGGAGTTGCAGCCCCCTTTTATGCATAATTACCAAAATAAATTATTAAAAATTGTATAAATCGTTATTTCCATGAGATAGTTGTGAACTGGTTATTATATAAGATCGAGTGTTTACACATGATTAAGAATGAAGTTCTGGTGAAAAAAATAAATGATGTCGAATATGGAAAATTGTGACATTAGATTATTATGTCATTTACTTCTTCATTGAGATGAGAGGCGGAGGGGAGTGGTAGGTGACAGTGCGGAGTGGTTTAGCGGACCAAGTTTTTGGAGAGAAAATGGTTGTTAGAGAGGGAGAAAAGCGGAGGCGTTGGAGGATAGAGGTTCGCGGGATAGACAAGGTAGGTGAAGGAAAGAGCCGGAAGAGAGAGACGTAGAAAGAGTGAGGTTAAGAAAGATTGAACGGTAGAGCGTAGAGTTGCGGGGTGGACTGGCGACATCTAGAGGGAGAAGGAAGGACTAACCAAAGAGGAGGCGGGAAAATTGAAAGAGGGTTCAGGGAATGGGCGAACATGGGAAGTAAGGAAGAGGAAGGTGGGAGGAAGGGGAGGGTAGATACGGCAGAGGAGGAGGACTAGGAGGGGACGGCAACCAGGGAAAGCAGTAACGGGATACGGGAGTATTTCAAAAGGGGAAGGGAAGAAGAGAAGGAGAAGGTGGGGGAGGAAAATGAGGGGATGGGAAGGGAATGAGCATTCAGTAAAAGTAGGAAGGCAGGGAGGTCTCCACCATTGGAGGACAGGATGAGCAGCATAGAGGAGCTGCTATGGAGGATAAGGGAACAAGTGAATAAAGGGCTGGCGGAAGTCAGCAACATGGGGAAGGAAATTAGGGAGGAGATGAACGAGTTAAAGAAGAAGATCAAAGAGAGAGAGAGAGAGAGAGGAAGGATCGAGCGAGATGCGGGACGGGATGGAGAAAAAGATGGATAAGATTGAGAAGCTAGTAGGGGAGCTGGAGGAAATGAAGGACGGGATGATATTGCAACCCAACCGACGATCAGGCGTTGCAACCACCGCGCATTCCGATTGTCACGAGCGAACACCCAAAGCCGCGGCAACGACACAGCGAGCGCCATCAGTACATGGCGAAATACCGAAGAGCGGGCCAAAGACGGAGACCCCGCTGGTCCCCGCTGGTCCCCGCTGGTCCCCGCTGGTCCCCGCTGGTCCCCGCTTCGTCCCCAATTAGGCTATAAGACCATGTATAAGCGACGAGCGCGGAGAGGTAATACCGGACTACACACGAGATAGTACGCGCTTGATTGTAACCCAGATCGGGACAGAATAAACTTATTCATTCTTACTAGAGATGTACCGACTAGGGTTTTGGCCGACTAGCCGATTAATCGGCCCCCAAGAAGCCGGCTAGCCGCCGATTACAAAAGTGGCCGACTAGTCGGCTTAACCGACTAGTCGGCCACTAGTCAGTACATCTCTACTTCATACGGTGAGTTCTAACTCTTCAACCAGCAAAGATCCCCTACCTTCGGTTTCCAACCGAATCCTCCCGTCCCGGCATTATCACCCGAATCTTCGGAGCCCGTTCGGAGGCTAGGGAAAGAGATGGAGATGAAGGACGGAAAAGGGGAAGAGGCATGGAGGAAAGAATGATGGGAAAGAGATGGGAAAGAGGAAAGAAGGTAGCGAAGGAATGGCAGTAGTAAGAATGAAGGAAAGAGCAGGGAAAAGGGAGATAATAATGAAGAAGAACAAGCTGAGAGACAGGAGAGAAAGGATAGAGATGATCTAACAATTTGAGGTGGGGACATTTGAGGAAGGATATTGTTCTATTCGCGATGCTTCTATTCCGCTATAAATGGATATTTTTACTTATAAATTTTTTTATAGTCTTAAAAGGTAATAGAAAAAAAGCTACAAAGGTGCAAAATGACACGTGCAATACTTGTTTCTTTTTTAATTCCGGAACAATTAAGTTTTTCTCAGCCGCCACACTAGGAAGACCCCTTAAGGACAACCTTTACATTTTAAAATAAACGAACTGTGGCGGCACGTGCAACGAGCACACCGCCACATACGACCAGGCGTTTAGTCTGGCCATCGGCGATATCGGCGATGTATCGAATTTCGGCGTCGATGCGTCGCGCTACTATTACCAGCGTAAGGGTTCCCGGAAAGCGGCGAGGACCGTCGTCGATACGTTATTGTATAAACATTCCGTACGGCGCGAGATACGACAGTCCCCAAAGATCCGCGCTGAGAGACCACACGGAGCAATCAATCGGGTCAGTCGAACCGAGTCGAACATCGCGAGCAGTACGAACAACACCGCTGCCTGTTCTACGTCAGACAATCTGAATAAAAAGATAGCGACTAACTTTGAGAGTTATTTACTTTCCCGTCACCCACAGAACTGTATAACAAGATAATATTCAATTCCAAGATAATATTTTCTTTCTAGATTACATCATATTACACTCTGATACCTAACTTACTAAATATTCGAATACTCTACCTTTTGTTTCTACGACGAATGTGTTGGTCTTATTGACGTATCCCTGTTTTAACCCTGGCCCATGTGCTCTGCATTTTGTAGGATCACCGATTCGTTGAACATTAACTGAGAATGGTGAACCAGGAACAGGGATATTGTGATAAAGTATGTCTATGGTATGACATCCCTCTTCAAATGGTACATAACTAACGCGATAAGTTCCGTCTCCTCCAGGAACGATAAGCTTCTCGACTTTGCCACCACTAGGTGTATTAATTGTGCAGGAGACCTTGTCATCATCATTTTTCGACTTTACGACTCCTCGGGCGTCTATCGTAAACTCCGCTTCATGATTCACATATACACCTGAAATTCATAAAATTTCAATATTTAGAAAGTACATATGTTTATGGCGCAGTATTTAAGTTTCTCCAAAAGTGGTTTCTGAACTTGAATCAATATTATTCTCCTATAACATCATTACAAGCTGCAGTTCGATCATAACACGTTCAGTGGTATGCGACAATCAAGATGAATACTATTCTCACAGACGAGGTACAAGGTTAGAATCTGTTTCGAGATTTTACTGATAACGTTACATGTGACACTAAAATGGTAATCAGTCCTGGGACCCCACAATCCTGAGGCAGAAAAATGATTTAGATGTTAGGTCTGCACCATACCTCGTCTGTGACTGTACACACGACTCACATGCTTCTGCCGTACTACCACAAATGCGTGAAAGCTGCTAGTGATGACACTGTCTCTTTCTACACGCTAAGGTAAATGCACCTACAATTGTGCCGGCGATCGCTAAATAGTACGAATCAATGCACTTGACACGTACGTTGCTCTGTCGGTCATCGAAAACTTACAACGGAGCATGTCGAACCTATACACACACACCGATTTTTGTGAGAAGTAGTTCTTGGAAAAATATTCAAGACGTTTTTTCTTATCGGCAATCGTTCATAGTGAAACGGTGACAACAGCCCCTAAAGTTGGAGGGCGAAAATGTATTTTATTGAATATCTCGGGAATTATTTGGTGTAGAGTGGCATTTTTTTAAATGATGTATTTCTGCAGGAGAAATTCAGTTATCAAGACAACTTATAGAAGATTTCAATTATTTAAATGATACAATTAACACTTTTTCCCATTTTTCTGGCAAATTGTTAATTAATTGATTTTTATGTAAATTTGTGTGTGTAAACTATGGACTAGAATAGAAGTAGCATTTTTGGGGGAGTTTTATGTTTGACCTCACAATACAAATTATTATATGCGTAGCTTACTCCTATTCTGTCCGAAATGGAATCTTTAAGCACGTGTTGTTAAATATGTCATAAACTATTAAGATCTTTTGGGTAATTATACTATCGTATACGTCCTTAGGTAATCTCTTTCATTAGCCAGGATAGGCGTCGCAGATACAAATCTGGTGCGACATACCTATGTATCTCCCCTATACGATGTATAGATGGCGTATATTACGCTCGATGTTGGACTTACGGTTGTAAGACTTTCAGTCAAAACACAATTGAGTGGACATTGCCCAGAACTTTCAAAAGTTGAACTTAAGGTTTTCCACGTAAATAAAAATATGGCAGATATGGTATCTCCAGAGGGTAATTATTCTACGTAGTGTTGACAGTAATGAAATTGTTCGAAAATATGTGTGTGTTTGGGAATGAATAGTTCACTGCGCCGCCGCACTCTCGATCACCGCAGCACCTCCTGGGCAGCGGAAGTCACGGTCGATCCGTGATCAATCGACCAATCAGCGTCCGTCTTGTCGATCGACGCTCGAGAATGTTCGAGAAGACGCCGAGGCGGAAATGCGCATCCATATTGAATTCATTCAGTTCACAACCGTGCGCAACGAACAACGCATTCTTTTCAGTGTTCATTTTAAAGGCTTTGCTCAATAAGTAAGCTCAGTATTCACATTACCGTTACTCACAAGTCGACTCAACACGGTGTTCGCGACACAATTTGCGCGTATAAGGTCAATTGATTGCATATTCGTGATTGTGCGTGTTCGCGTGTCCACGTGTTTCAACGTGTTCAATCACTGTACGATAGGGTGTAAGAGGGCTCATCCCTTGGTTAAAGTGCATCACGGCTAAACCGTTCGTGCAAACTGTTAAATAAAGACCTTGTTGTTATGGTTCACACAGTGTTTTGGTGGCACATCGCCGATTCTAACCTCACCAGCCACCTCGTGCTCAAATCTTAACGCAATATTTTACAATTTGGTCCTTCGAGCCGGATCGGTGATTGTGCACCACAGTGCTGAGTGAAGTGATAGAGGGCTCACAAGCTCACCTCAAGTGCTTTTCGATGGCTGACCAAGACGAGCAAAAGGTCATCAAGTCGGCGGGATCGTCAAGGGCGACCTCCCCAACACCGATTGTGCTCACTATCCCCACAGAGGCTCTAGGGACGAGTGGGGATAAGAAAAAAACAAGGGCTACATCACCAACACCGTTGCCCGCTCAGCTCGTGTTCAAGGTTAAGACCCAGATGGGTCGCTACGAGTCTTTGTCAGCCTTGAAGGCGCAGCTGTCCACTCTCGCCCACACAACGTCCGTCGACGAGGTAGAGCTTTTTGCAGCTCATGTAGATGAGTTGCACTCAGCCTTCACAAAGGAACATGCGCACTTTGAGGTCACCTGGCCGGTGAAATGCATCGATCACCCATATTTTGAATCAAATATGGCGGTGCAGGAGGCTCAAGTGGGCCTCTCCACTAAGATCCAGATCAACCGCCTGAGGGAGGATGTAAAGGCAACGTCCACAGGCGGCAACTAGTGCAGCACCATCGAGGGCCTCGAAGCTGCCGGAAATCGCCCTGCCCACCTTCTCTGGGTCATACACAGAGTGGCCAACGTACAGCGAGCTATTCGTCTCGCTGATCATCAATGATCAACAGCTGATGGAGATCGACAGGCTCCATTACTTGAGATCCAGTCTCAAAGGTGAGCCATCGAGACTTGCCAACTCGTATCCGCTCACTGGTGCATCGTTTCAGTCCTGCTGGGAAGAGCTGAGCAAAAAATATTCAAATAAGCGTGTGCTCATCGAAGAGCAGCTGGACAAGCTGCTCAACTTGTCGCCAATAGCAACGCGTAGCGCAAAAACGCTGAATGAGCTTGTGTCCAACATTCAAGAAGTGCACAAGTCGTTCACAGCCGTGGGAGCAGTCGAGGATATGTGCAACTGCTTGCTAGTGCACCAGGCGACCAGCTGCCTGGACAAGTCCACCAGAGAAGCGTGGGAAACTTCGGTGGGCGCCTCAAAAGAGTATCCTTGGCTGAAGCAGCTTGAATCATTCATCGCTGCCAAGGTGGTAGCCTTAGAGCGGCTAGAGGCGGCTGCTCAACAAAAAGCAGGCAAGAAGGCTCAGACTCCTGCTCAAGCTCCGACAAGATCATACTCCAGCAGGAGCGCTGTGCACACTTCGTCGAAGCAGCTCAAACCGCAGGTGCAGTCAACGTCCTCGCCGTACAGCTACCCCTGTGACTATTGCAAGGAGGACCATTACGTTGTGATGTGTCCGAGGTTCAGGGAGCTGTCGGTGGAGGACAGGCGGAAAGTCATCACCACCAATAAGCTGTGCAGAAACTGCTGTGGCAGACATCGCACAGAAGATTCTAACTCCACCCGTCGGTGCAAAACATGCGCAGAAAAGCACCACACGATGCTGCACCTGACCAAGCCGACTGCTCACACCGCTGCTCTTGTGAAACCTCACGCAGTAGAGGAAACATCACCAAGTAGCTCAACCCATTGAGAAGCAGGTGCAGTCGTCCAGTCACCATCATTCACACCACAGCGCACAACACAGATTCACCCAACGTGCTCAACAGAGCGAGGAATTTTCCACCAGACATCGCCAGTGCTCACACCCTATTGCTCGGTCACCTTGTTGGCAAGAGCCAACGCCCAGCTGATCACTTCAGTGTCATCTTCGCCGGTAAGATTATTGATTGATTCGGGCTCGAAATTGACATTTGTCACAGAAGAGCTCATCAACCGGTTCAGGATTCAACGCATACATGCATCCATTACGATCACTGGCATTGGGGGTAACGCATCGATTCAAACTAGAGGAGTCGCACTACTAACACTGCGCTCCAACTACGATATGTCAACAGTGCACGTACAAGCACATGTTCTGCGAGCACTGACGTCAAGTTTACCATCGGTGGAACCACCACGTCAAGAATGGCCACATTTGAGGGGCCTCCCGCTGGCCGATCCGGACTTTCTTAAATCAAGACCGATAGATATCGTGATTGGCGCATACGTGTATGGACAAGTGATCAAGCCCACCCTTATGAAGGGTGACTCTTCAATGCCTATTGGACAGCTGTCCATTTTTGGGTGGCTGTTTGCGATTCGAGCGGTAGTTACGCTCACCGCCGCTCTTATCTCACCGCAGCACCTTACGGGCAGCGGCACACAACGGCAGATCTACAATCGATGGCCGAATCAGATCTTGCCGTCCGCGCAATCACCCAATCAGGGCTCACTTCCGTTGGCAGCGTCGAGAACCTTCGGGAAGACGCCGAAAACGGAAACGATCATCTTCCATTGTTCACTCTTGTTCGTAACGTACTTAGAATCGGACGCATCGCGCTCAAGCTCTTTGTTCAGTACACTCGCGCATTTTCTCAGCATTTTCTAACGCTCATCACAAACTCGCTCAGCTCTCGCAATCATCGCGCGATCTCACACGCTCAAATGTGCAATCGTTGCAACGGCGGAGATTCGTCGGCCACCAAGCACGTGTCGGTGCGAGAACTCTCCACGCTCACCGCGTTCATTACCAATCGAGAGATCGGTAACAAGCTCGTCGCCGCTCATCCGTCGCTCATCCGTTGTGGTTTTAATAAACGACGTACTCTATTTTAATAATCGCTGTTCTTTGAATTGACTTCGCCAACCCTAACCTCAATCCCGGCGCGCGAGTTAACATCCATTCGCGAACAGTGGCTCATTCTTGGACCAGTTACAGTGGACCTGCGTAAGGCCACAGCACACCACTCTGCAGTCGTGCAGCATGACGACAATTCCTTACAAGACATGCTGACACGATTTTGGATTCAAGAGGAGCTCCCAACAGATGCACCCATGAAGATCACACCTGAGGAACAAGAATGTGAGGATCACTTTCGAGCGACACACACTCGTGATTCTACAGGACGATACACTGTGCGCATCCCACTGAAGGAGACTCCGAAGCTGTTGGGTAATTCATATCAAGCAGCCCACGCTTGCTTGAAGCGCACACTCGTTAAACTCAACAAGAACAACGAGTATCGCAACCTCTATCAAGGCTTCATGCAAGAGTACGAGGAGCTCCGTCACATGGTAAGAGCACCAGCACTTTCACCTAATACTCACTCTGTGTTTTATCTTCCACATCATGGAGTATTGAAGCCTGACAGCCAGACGACAAAATTGAGAGCCGTCTTCAATGGATCGAGCCCTACTTCAACTAGGTATTCTGTCAACGATTTGATGCATACGGGTGCAAATCTACTCCTTAACATCACTGACGTGTTGCTGTGGATAGGCCAGCACAAGTACATTTTTGCCACAGACGTGACGAAAATGTATCGTCAAGTCAAGATCCACGAGGATGATCAAGATCTTCAACGAATACTGTGGATCGATGACGATTCAAAGGAGGTGCCCTACAAGCTCACAACGGTCACATATGGGACCAAGGCTGCTCCATTTCTGGCGGTCAGAGCTTTGCTTCAATTGACGGAAGACGAAGGTCATCGCTTTCCTCTGGCGATGCCATCAATCACGCATGCCAGATACGTTGATGACATATTTGGAGGTGCAGACACAGGTGAGATGCTCATTACAATAGCTCACCAATTAAAAGATCTGTGCAACGCGGGAGGGTTTCCACTAGCCAAATGGCATTCAACCTTTCCTCCGTTGCTTGATGCATTTTCTCAAACCACTCGAGCCCAAGGCTCAATTATATCACTAGACGACTGCAATACCAAAATTCTCGGACTACAATGGAATGTGATCAACGACGAATTTTCTTTCACTTCAAAACCAAGTTCAACTTTAAGGCTCACCAAACGCCTCATCTTATCAGAAGTAGCACAAATTTTTGATCCATTAGGTTTTCTAGCGCCAGTCATAATTCGGGCAAAAACACTGTTGCAAGAGTTGTGGCTGCACAAGCTCAACTGGGATGATCCACTGCCTTCCCAAGTCACGTCACAATGGCTCATCATCAGAGAAGATTTAACAAGCTTGCGCAAGCTATCGTGTCCAAGGTGGTTCAACACCTACAGCAACTCTACAGTGGAACTACACGGCTTTTCTGATGCCTCACAATTCGCCATGGCAGCGGTAATTTACATTACCGTATCATCACCGTCCACAAATCACAATGTGTCGACACTAGTGTGTTCCAAGACCAAGGTAGCACCACTAAAGAAGCTCACAATCCCGAGACTCGAGCTTACTGCAGCATCGATGCTGGCGAAGCTCACAAAATATGTTCAAGCAACGCTCCAGCCCAACATTGCTACAACCTATCTGTGGACGGACTCACAAGTGACACTAACCTGGATCAAAACACACGCATCACGCTGGAAGGACTACGTAAGGAATCGTGTGTCTCAAATTCAAGAGATCACCCAAAGCGCACAATGGAGACACGTTCCAGAGACTTCAAATCCAGCTGATTGCGCATCAAGAGGCTTATCAACATCGCAGCTTGAACATCACAAGCTTTGGTGGACGGGACCACCATGGCTTGCGCAGCCCAGTGAAACATGGCCATCACAACCAATGCTGGACGAAGACTTGAGTGCACTAGAGGCTCGTCCAGGCATTTCAAAGCTGCTCAATATTCAAAAGATTGAATATCACTGGGACCTCATCTATAAATATTCATCCCTTAACAAACTTATTCGCATCACATCAGTTTGTTTCAGATTTGTTTCAAGGTTGAAGAAGGCTCCAGTCACGCTGCCGCTCTTCACCTTATCGCCCATCGACCTAGAATGGGCCAGGATTTTCTGGATCAAAGCAACGCAGGCGCTTTATTTCTCCAGCGAGATGAAGATGCTCAGCTCAGGCTCAACATTGCCAGCTGCTCATGTCTTCAATCGACTCACCGCATTCATCGATGAGAGTGGAGTCATTAGAGTTGGAGGCAGACTCAACAATGTTTGCACGAGCTACGAAAGTAAGCACTAGGGTGGTCGCAAGACATAGGGGGATTTTTTTTTTCGACGCATCTTCGACGGCAACCCCCAAAAAGTTGCCAATTGGTGTAAAAATAAGATTGTCAAAGTTTCAGCTCGATCGAATAACGTTAAGACCTGCCTCATCAGCCCTAAAGTTTTAAAAACAGCTATTTTTCTAAAAAAATCAGGGTTTTTCCGCTATAAAATTAGAACGGTTTATTCTAGGGACGTGTTTTTTTTTTAATTTTGTAGAGAATGTTCCTGGCTTTAATTTTCATTGCCACAACTTGTTTGACAAACGTACAGATCGGAAGATATTGGGCTTTGTCGTGGGCCGGACCCGGAAAGTCGACTTTTTCAAGAAAATGTAAAAATTCGCTTAAGTTGATAATTTGTTTTTTTAAATGTTTTTCAAATACTTTTTAGTTATTTAGAATAGAAGGAGTGGGATAGAGGGGGAGATGAAAGAAAATATTGACATACGAATCAATTATGTATTATAATCAAACTATAGTGAAACTTATCTATCGGATGGCAACTTACTGCCAGTAATTTGATGGGATATATACCCAATCAGAAAAATCTTGTCTTTCTGCGTGGAACTTACACCACTTGTAGATGTAGAGGACGAAGGCAATGGTTCCGAATCCATTATTACTTACAGCTTTGGAAAACAAGAAATGTAAGCTACCCACACACGCACGAAAGATTTGTCCCTTCTCTCGAGGTCGTAAGGCCCGATTAACTCCGTGGTACGCGGTGCTAGCGGCTTTATCACTCGCTGAGAGATGATTACGAAAAAATGATAGTCTTTTTCACCATACACAACTCGCTGACTAACAAATCACCCGATTATACAGAAGAAAGGAAACGGTTAACGATAAACTTCACGACACGGTACCTCAGAGGGCTTGTTCAAGAGTGAGAAGCCTCGTCACCTTCGGAGGGAAATTTATACAACCCTCGCAGAGGATCTCGTCCCTGAATCAACGCCAAAAACGCGCCGAAAAAATCGGCGTGAAAATGCTTCCGCACGCCGAAAAATACTGATCTGGGCAAGTGTGGCTGCCGGATGGGAAACGTGGCCATAGCCTGGCTCTCCCAGGCCCAAGGGGAAAAACTCGAGAGTACCTACGCCTAACGGAAAACTCTACCTAAAACATGGAGGCATGCTAGCGACGAAGCCGCTACACAACAAATTAATTATAAACGACTCATTTGAATCGTGACGAAAACTAAACTCGTTGGGCCGACTGTTGATCAGACGAGGTGTATGAGGTCTATGACATGAACGTTTGACTAGACCAGGTGATGTTGTCTGAACGACGACTGTATCAAAAGGCCACCCACCCTTGCTTGAAGAGCGCTGATTGAATTCTGGTCTTTGTCCACCTCTTCGACGTTGAAGGTAGACAAGACATCAGAATTGTGGGAGATGCCAAAATTGTTGATTAGCTAGCTTTTCCTCGAAGAGGAGAAACCTCTCCTCTGCGATTTCGGCGGTGGAGGAGGAACCCTCTCCTTCTTGGTGACGTCAGCGGAGAAGAACCAGTGCCTACCAAACCTAGTCAGATTGCTCGATCAAAGCGTCTTGCCGGGGTCGCGGTTTATGACGGTATTGTCCCGCAAGTCAGCGGTGGATTACGGTATATATCGGTTCGAAGTCACCGTGTACCAGGTACCACCCGCTGACAGTGTAATCAACCCAGGATTATCACGGAGCGAAAAAGGTCGAAATCCAAGAAAAAAAAACGGCACGGTGCCGATTGCCCCCTATTCGATATCTGTCAGGCAAATATTTTCCAGTGAACACTTCGGAAATAAGCATTGCCCGATCGTAAACGAATAAAAATGAATTTCGCTTCGAAAATTTCGAAACTACCGACTGTAAACGAAAATGAATTTTCGTTTCGCTCCGAGCCCGCTTTTGTCCCGTAAGATGGAACAAGAAATATATTTAAAAAAATATACATTTAAAACACTTATACTGAAACATTACTTTGATGTATTTGAATGCAAAGAATTGAACGAACAACAAAAGTATGGTTAAAAAGTAATTTTATCACGTTTATAGCGAATTTTTACATTTTCTTGAAAAAGTCGATTTTCCGGGTCCGGCCCACGACAAAGCCAAATATCTTCTGATCTGTACGTTTGTCAAACAAGTTGTGGGAATGAAAATTGAAGCCAGGAACATTCTCTACAAAACTAAAAGAAAAACACGTCCCTAGAATAAACCTTTCTAATTGTATAGGGGGAAACCCCGATTTTTTTAGAAAAATAGCTGTTTTTTGATACTTTAGGGCTGATGAGGCAGGTCTCAACGTTATTCGATCGAGCTGAAACTTTGACAATCTTATTTTTACACCAATTGGCAACTTTTTGGGGGTTGCCGTCAAAGAAATTCGGACATCGATTTCTTGGGACCACCCTAATGTACATACTACCATCCTTATTCTTTCCACATTTAATTACGTTTCCTGCTTATACCACCCATTCGCCTTCTACGAAATTTCTTTATGCAGGATTTGCACCTGCCCAATCACAAATGCTTTGCCTAGAAATTAACATATTTTATAAAAAAAAAAACACAACTCCGCATATACAACACGTGTAAGTTGTAAGCCTATCCACAGCATTTTGGTTAGGTCCCGCCCCCATGTCAGATCCCAATACCATTATATAATTCCCCAAAACATCATAATAGTTTACGACATCTTTTACAATACATGATTTAATATTCCACTTCGGACAGAATAGGAGTAAGGTACACGTATGATTTGTATTGAAAGGTCAGAAATAATACATCCAAAACATCGGTATTTCTGTAATGGTCCATACTTTACACCCACAAAGCTCACGCCCGTCGCGCACGCAAAGGACGGAGTTTCAGGCGTCCCAAAGGCGGAGCGAGACAAAGTATCAACGCGTCTGTCTCGTACCGTTCCTCGCTCGCTTTCAGTCCCCCATTCCATCTCCCTCTCGCTTTCGCAGGACAGGAGTGAGCCAGAAGTGGTGGGAATAGCACCGAATTCCTAAGGCAGCGCCGTTCAGCCAATGGTTTGGCAGGCAAGGGCACCCGCCACTGCCCGGGGCTAACGCTGTGGGCAAAGTTATCGTTACAGCGGAGTAGGAAGGAACGGTTGTACAGGCTTGTAGATGCGTAGGCAGGCATGAGTTAGTAGGTTCATTCAAATACTGTTGAGTCGACGCGACGGTCCTTGTTCATCCTGGCATCTGTACCGTATTGCCCGGGGAGGCGTGACTTACTCGCCGCCGACTCGTGTCTGCCCCGGGCAGCCTGATCTGTTGCTCGTACGGGCAACTCCTGACCGGCGCTGTCCTAAGGCCTAACGTATGGATAGGTACAACTGAACTCTTAGCGAATATACTCTATCAACTACCTATTTCCCGCTGGCGAATGAGTATGTTGCTTATCGGGATATTATTCTACAGGAAGAGTATGTTTCTGAAACACATTTTTTTATCTTAAATCTTTCAAAAGTTGGCGGCCCCCTCGGGTGTCATAGGGGGCCGCTAAACAAATCTGGCTCCAACCAACGCAAAAGAGCAGTTAATTCCCAGGCCTCATGTACTACGTTCGATGAATTTGGTGAACTGATAAACTGATGCAGAGAAAGTTCAAGTACTTTCAAACTGCAATAAAGGGGAAAGAAGGCAACTCCGAACCTTCTGCCACATCTGGGGTTATAAAGTAAAGGAGAATTATAGAAATTTGTCAATTTTGGACAAGGCGGGCAACAAAATTTCTTACAGGATAATTATTTACCCTAAAGGCGATGGGAAAGTTATAAATAATAAGCGAATATTAAAAAAAAGATTTTTTCGAAAATTCTTTCCGTCACATATATATACGCCTGGGAAACAGTATAACATTTATCTTTTGTTTATTTAAATTAATTTTTTATTAATTAATTATAATTCATTTAAAGAAAAATTTCTCCCACATCAAATAGTTCCTGAAATATTTGATAAAATACATTTTCGAACCCCAACATGGGGGACTGCTTTCGATCTTTCAGTATAGATCAGAGATGCTCAAGAAATGCACTCTAGGGCAGTTGTTTGCGGCTACGGACGAGCCCGGCCGGTCCCAGTCTCCACTTCTAGGTCAAAGATCTCGTAGTGGGATACCCTGTTAACGCAGAGACCGTGCGTGGGTTCGTTTCAACTGTGCAGGTTTGCTAATGTAAGCAACATTTTCTTGGGCAAAGTTATTAGGGAGGGGGAACACCTACAGGAGTGGTGGTAATGTGTGCGTGAGATGCCACGGTTAGAAACGAACCGACGCCAGCGCCGAGCGAGTGACGGGACGGCCAACCTGCGTCGACAACATATTTCCCGGCGACGTTGGTTGGCTGTGGCGTCGGTTCGTCTCCCATCGTGGCGTCTCACGCACACATTACCACCACATCTGTAGGTGTTCCCCTCCACAAATAAGTTTGCCCAAGAAAATGTTACTTGGCAAGCCTACAACTGTGTATTATATAAACGCTCCGCTCCCACTATTCCAGCTGCTTCCCACTCCGTTGTCGAATTCGCTTGACCTTGAACGGACTTGAGCTGAGACAAACGTGCGCCCGTACCCTGAAAGGGGTTAGTTGGACATGTCTGGTACAGATGATTGCCAATAGAAAGAGTACGTGTCAAATATTTGTCTAAGAATTACTTGTCACAAAAATTTCGTAAAAATCGGCGTGGGCGGATTCAATATATTCCTTAATAAGACACCAAGATTTTAATAATACCTACTACATTAATTACTTCTCAGCACGAGTGCGCCTTTAATTATAATATTTCCCTAACAAATGATTCCAGTTATCCTCTCAAGAAATTCATAGCTGTGCAACTGTTATTTAGTGAGTTTGTCGGTCGCGCATCTCCTACAGTCATGAAATGCATGGATTCGACAAACTAACAAATTGCTGTTCCGATAAAGTGCCTTCATACCACAATGCTCTGAACGAAAATTCTAATGTGGTAGATTTAAATGATTACATACCTTGGTTTCGCGCATTCATTCTTGTGATGCAACAGTAATGCTACAATAAAATCCGCAAATTGTTATAAAAATTAAAAAAGCAATGTAAAATAATATAACAAAAAATGTATTTATCGTTCAAATCAATGCACGTGCCAGCCACATCGATCCTCACTATGGAGCAGTTGACGGCAAAATACATAGTGTTAATTTTGCCAAACCTACGCATCATTTCCAACTTGTGACAGTACGGCACAAATTATTTAAGCAGAGCTGACATTTGTCGGTATACAATATTATGTCTAATTGTAAGTAATGTAAATATCATTCTATTAAAAGATCGCGAATTTAACAATTCCCGATTCATCTGTAGTAATCATTTGAATTTTTATGATTGTAATTTAACGGAAAAGTTAACAAACGACAAGTAATTAATTTAACACACGCAAAAATGCAACGTACATATAAAAAACACATTTATTGTTCACAAAATGAAGGAAAAAGTGTTCAGGTATACACAACACCTAAACAATCAGTGTCTAATCAAAATATAAGTTGAGGAATTCACTACCCGGTGGTGTGAATAATGCAAGGTCAAGTATTTTTTGCTTAGATATTTTGGATGTATTGGGGTGTTCTATGCAGTAATTAAGTTTTATGACTCTTGAGACACGTTGTAGTACAAACTTCGATCGTCAATTGTACATTACTGAACAGAACACACCACACTTGTATCATAAAACTTCTTGTGACTTATTCCGACACAACGCATTCCACTTTCGAACTTGTCCCGGGTATTAGTAATGGTTGGCGATAGACTAGTGCGGGGTGTGCGCCCGCTTGCGGGCGCGTAAAGCATGGTAGCGAACCGATGTGAGTTTGGAGATTTGAACCAGAAACTCGCGGTTGCCCGCCAACACCCCCGATTCTGTTCGGCGGTACCGGCGCCGCCGGATATTAGGATGACTGGTTTTAAAATATAATTTCTTTGCTAGGGAGCGGGTGCTTTCGAGGGCACCTGTTGGGCGTGTGGGGACTCCCGTTGGCACCACGACTCACATCGGTTCGCTACCATCCTTTACGCGTCCGCGAGCGGGCTCGCGCCCCCCGCACTAATCTAGCCCCAACCATTACTAATACCCGGGACAAGTTAGAAAGTGGAATGCGTTGTGTCGGAATAAGTCAAAAGAAGTTTTTCGCAAATATTTCGGAAACGAAAGTCGAGCGGCGGCGACATGTATACTGTATAGGGAAAAGTTGTTCAGAATGGTGAAATTTACAACATATTTGAAGGTCATCAGAATCGGCAAATAATTACCAAATTATGTTTCAGTTGAAAGCTCAGTTCAAGCTTAACTGGTTCTAAAACATATTTTTTTTGCTAGGAAGAGTGTGCCTTCAAAAGCACCTGGTGGGTATGTGGGGGCTTTCGTCAACACTCTCACGGGGGGGCCCTCCCGCCCCCTCCAAATCTAGCCCAAACCTATGTATAACGATACCTCGGAAACGATTAACACAGTTGATTCCGAATAAATACCAAAATATTTTGTATGAATATCTCGAAAACTAAATCCGAGCGGTGGTAACATGTACAGGAAAAAGTTGTTCAAAATCATACCCCCAATACCATATTTCAAGGTCATCGAAATCGGTGAGGTGTACACTTTTATGCATAATTACAACAGAAATGGAATAATAAATAATTAACTTTAATATTTTTGTTTTCGTAATTATTTACTTCAGGGTTTCATCATCGATTCTGATGAAAATTAGATATGTTATTGGGGGCATGATTCTGAATACCTTCTTCCTATACGTATTACCGTCGCTCGGCTCTTGTTTTCGACATATTCATAAACATATTTCAAGGTCATCAAAATCGGTGATGAAACCCTAAAGTAAATAATTACCTTTTCTTTTACTAACACGAAACCACACCGAAAAAATCTAAACTAATTACGGTCGCGTACGCGAGGGGTGCCAATTCTTAAGAGATTTACACATTTTTTTATCTTAAATCTCTCAAAAGGCCCCCGCGGGAGCCGCTAAACCAATCTGGCCTCGACCGCGTACCCATCAGAGATTTTTTGGAATATCTCGAAAAATTCATCAGCTTCATCATTTGTTTTGTCCCATGCTGACGCATACGCTGCCATGGGCGCGTACTGTAGGTAGGAATACGGCAGAATACATTGTATTAGTAGTAGTTTCGCAAATATCTTGAAAACTATGGCCGAGCGACGGTAACATGTATAGGAAAAAGTATTTCAGGATGTTAGGTTTTACAACATATTTAAATTTCGTCAAAATCGGTGAGGTGTACCCTTTCATGCATAATTACCGACATTTTAATTACGATGTTATCCAATTCTAGTCCAAAAATAGATTAAAACATAAGTACTTAAAATACTCAAAGGAAAGACTATCTAATCGCCATGGTATCGAGCTCTCATTTTATTTTGTAAAAGTTAATCCGGAGAAGATTAATCCGAAATCTTTTAATACATAACGATGAAAGGAAGTTCAACCTGGATAAGCCTGATAGACCACTATTTTCGCTGATCTGCGGACAGAAAGGAAGATTTATCTTGCTCTACTACCTAACCCACACCCCTCAGGGCGTGGAGCTTTTTTCATGAGTGACTGTTCTCCCGAAGCATATAATATCTTCGGAGGAGAATCTGAGCTGACTTTCCAATGTTAAGAGTCTTCAAGAATCTGCTAGGAGCGTTCTGTGAACGTGACGGCGCGGCGCCAGCTAGATTTAATGAACAGCTAGGGCCAGTGACGCCCTGGGTCTAAAAATGTTAGTTGCCAGGAGACAAACGGGGCCCACCCATAACTATAAATTTTAGTGTAAAAGTTAGTTAAATCGTAAATTTACATACAGTAATAATATTGGAACTTCTATTATATTTTCAAGCTACTAATAGGTCATTAACATTTTTAACATATTGTCTAATGTTTAAGGAGGCCCACTTGCCGTCGGGCAAGCTGACACCCTAGCCAGTCCGGCAGTGGCTAGGGCATCGGGAATAAGGGTACATTTATGTTGGAGCTGCGATAAACGATCAGAGCAGTGATGAGAGTGAAGAGTAGAAATACATTCTATAGTTTTATAATGGAAGTGTTTATATTGAAACAGCGAGCCGTGGATTTTGCGTCATTTTCCGTGGATGACACATCCGCGCAAAGGTTTTATCGCGTTAGACTGAACGCAATGCAAACATTATGTTACCCTCGGACAATTTATCGCTTTTTAGAAATTATCGGCGGAACTGACTTCAAAACCGTGTACCAGATAAAAATCCCTGGGCGTGAAAATACGTCATCGGCAATGAAAATGTTAGGGTCCGTACAGACCTGAGTCGAGCCCCGAACCAAACGCGCCTAATGCCTAGTTTGCACCTCTGTCTGTACATAGTTCGCTGGCCCTGCATTGGATTTTCAGGCGTACGCTACGAAATGTCTACGGGACACTCTACGGCGTAATCGATTTTGACGAAACGATACTTTTCTTCAAACTATCGCAATTTTCTGAATTTTGCAGGTTTTCCTCCCCATTGAGCTTTATTACGTGCGCAATTTCCAAAAAGATTTTTCAGTTTCTTTGTTTGAGATAAATAGAACAACCACTATGGTGCACGCTGCATAGGAACTTTTGAAACAGAGCACCTGTATTTGCGCATAATTGTACCAATCTTTGAATTAATATTTTTTGCTAACTAATGGTTTCTTCATTTCTTCATATGTAAAAAAAAACACCCTCGCAATTTGAAATGGAGCCTCTGCTTAGTTTCCGAAAAAGACACTCACAAATTTTTATATGAATTTGCGCTCGTCGATTGGGGTTCCCTCCTTAATGTTTAGCTGTCGCGAGTCACGAGACTATTTAAACTGGCGAAACCGGTGGAAATAGGCGTTTCAGATGTGGGAATGTGGCACTATAGAGTCTGAAGTGTTGTTCGAATCGGGGCTCCGCTCAGATCTGGACGCGCCCTTAAACGTGTTTCGTTCACTCTACTTTTTGAAGGGTTGAATCAAAGATCCTGTCAAGCGTGAAATAGTGAAGTGCTAAATATGTGATCGACCACCCCTGTAGACCTGGCACTAAGGTCGGGTTCAGATATATTGGCCGGTCGATTCGTTTTCGCGAACAGCGATTGAGGAGAAATCAGCCACCGCCATCTGACGATCGTGGATTTGTCAGTTGGAGTTGCTGGGCCCCCGAAGGGTATAGCGGAGTAACGGGGACGCTGCTCGGCTCCGCCTGAACGTAGCCGTTTAGCTGTTATTTATTCTTAGCGTAATGGTTGTGTGCCAGGTTGAAGCTATGCGTAGATCAAGTCTTTCCAACTTTTGCTCTTGCCTTCGAAGAGCAACCGCGGAGGCAAGAGCGACAGTTGTGCCCTACCATGGGGATCTTTCGCTCTTCGGGGGGAGGGGGGAGGGGCCTGGCTCGATGCCTTCAAGAGCGAAGAGCAACTCGCGGTTGCTCGTGCGAGCAAATCCCTGGCCAGGCCTGGTGTATATGACCAATACGAGATGAAGCTATCGAGAATGAATCAATGTTCTGACCAATAAAACTCCTGAATTTTTTCGGAGCTAACATACACCTATTCTGATGTACGTATTTCTACGCTAAGAACTCGGTTTGGCCTACACGTCAGGAACTTGGCGCTAACCCGACCACTTCTTACTCACTCTTGTTCTGCGAAAGCAAGAGCGAGATGGGACGAGAGCGAGTTAGAAAACGTTGAGGAAAGGAGCACCTAGGCAAGCAAGCGGTATGGTGGGAGAATACCCCTCACGAAACTCACCGGCCAATATATCTGAACACGACCTTAGGATCTATCATCGGGTCTACAGAGGACTACTGCATTGGTAGCTGTTAACTCGTTGTATCAGCCCCTTGGGCACTTATTGGCCCAAATAGCCAAAAAAGTCGGCCAGTTGACTCATTGTCCGTCCTGAAAGATTGTAGGGATGACTTATAAATCTTTAGAAAGTTGTCAGGATGAGTCTATACGGGACTCCTACTCCATTGAGACTTCCGTACCTATTGATCGGGTAAAGGCGTGATCTCCTACCTGTCGACAGGTCGCAGCGACCCCACTAGTGCAAAGGAGAAGTATGCATCTGTTTCTCCCTTGCACTAGTGGGGTCGCAGCGACCGACAGCTAGGAGATCCCGCCTTAAGACCTATGTATTTTAATGCTGACCGTGAATTATCCGTTTAGTTTTACGGGTAGTAGACTCACATGTCCCTAAATTCTTCGACCTATTTTTTACACGACTTTGTGTAATTACATGTACTGTTTTCCAGACGTAAAAAAAATGAAAAACACCGAAAAACATGCATACTGCATGCAACTTAAATGCAACCTAAATAGGTATCCCGACTACATGTATTCAAATATTCAGAATCACATATTAATATAAGGAAGGAGTGATAATTTCTGACACTTATTAATAAAGTACTCGTTTCACCAAATGAATTATCGAGATACCTATGGTTATAAATAAACACCTACACTGCGTCAGAAAATGAACCGGATGGAAGATATTATCGGCTAAGAATAAACAAAGTGGTTCTTGCATATAACATCTATCAAAATATTTTGTAAATATAAACATTTGACACTGCTTTCTATTCATTTATTAAACGGCTAATTTTCAATTATTTCGTATTCCCTTAAACTTTCACCGCAACTATACAGGATGTCCCAAAATTACAGGGCAATCCGGAACATGCAATATCCTGATGCAAAAAGACATTGTAAGGTCCTTTGCCGTTTTGGGATCCGAGGTTTCGTTCATGAGATATTAACTGTTGAATATAAGCGGTCGAACTTCCGGATTGCGCAGTTTAACCTTTTAGCTACTATGCGCCACTATAGTGGCTTTCGCGTATATCATCTTTTTGAACGGTACGCCACTATAGTGGCTCACGCTGTCGTTAGAACTCTGCCGTACAGAGATACAGTTCCGCTGAAAGTCCAGCCGTAGCTAAGAGGTTAGAGCCGAAACAGTTAACAAGCGCGGAAGAGTGACGAAAACGGTAAAGGAATTTTCGATGCCTTCTTGCATCAGGATATTGCATGTTCAGGATTGTCCCGCATGTTTGCGACACACTGCATACAGCGAGTTCCGCAATCGGCGGTACAAGGTTGATGATCATACACAAAAAAATAAGTCGAAAATATAGAAAAATACATATTTTGTCATAACTCATTCAGTTTTCCGCCATCGGCAATTCCATTTGCGTGCCCATCGAGGCACGCTGTGGTAACGGGGACGCTTCTCCCGTAGTGTGAGTTCTCATTTATTGTGGCAAGAACTGTATCTCTTAACTCAGCCTACCATTTGGGTGCCAAAAACTGCACTTTGGTACATGCATACCCGGTCAAAAGTCAAAGTCAATTTTCTTGAAAACTAAACGCATTACGACATACTTTTATTGTATACTTTTGACTTATTTTTTCATACAGCATCACTACCTTTACACTTGTACCACCAGTTAGGAAACATCCTGTACACATATTGACATATACAGGGTGTCCCAAAAATGTCGCGTTTCCTTGAAAGGGGTGACTCAGGGGGTGATTTGAAACAACTTTTTCCTTGGCGAAAATATTGTCCGAAGCTTCGTTAAGGAGATATTAACCAAAAACCCCGACCAATCAGAGATCGCGCCTTCCACCCGAGCTCCCGCGGTAGCGTTGGCTACACGGTAGGCGACCGCGCTTGTACTACGAACGTACGAACAAGCATGTCGGCATGCATCGAAGGAAACCGCGTTACACAGTTTCTTTTTAAAGCAGAATCTTAAATAAGAATAATTTGAAGTGAGAGGACAAGAAGTACGTAAATTTCGTTTTTAAATAAGGCATAAACGAAAAGCTAACGTAACAGAAAATGTACGACAAGTGATCGTAATTCGTTATTGCGGTAAAAATCCGTAGTTTAACAACGGCCAACACAACTAAATTTAAAAAATAATATTAGGTGTATGAATAAATTCTTGCCGACTGGAATTTCTATCGCGGTGGTATTCAGAAGCTGCCAGAAAAATGGCAAAAGGTAATTAACAATAATGGAAATTATTTCGATGATCGAGTTGTTTTCATATTTTTTAAATCGACCTGTTATTGTACCCTAAAATCGGAAAGAATTTATTTTTACACCTAATAATCACCAATAAATTAAACAAAACTCACCCTTTCGGACATTCCTTTCCTTGCTTTCCTTCCCTTTTCGGAAACCTGTGTCACTAGGCCACTGTACCGATCCTGGTCATCGGCGTTCAGTGCTCAACTAATCGCAGGGTCAATGTACCGAATATTCACTTCACTGCACGGCTACTAACACTGTTCACTTAATTTATGTTTCACGGAACGTGTTGTTCTTACGTTACAAAAATTGGTGGCCCCGAAAGGGGCCGATTACTGTTAATTACTGGGACGAGATTACTACTATTACCCGGCGAAAAGAAGACTCGTGGCAGACGGTCTCGGGCTGTGCAGTCCGCTGCTGTGACGATTGGTCGCGTCACCTATTTAGGCACACTTTTACAGACGGGGCACACGTATTTTGGTTATTTGCTGAAGTTGCCACATGCATTGTCGCACCGCGCGACGAAGAGATCGAACGAAACACGAGATCGAGTGGGATAGAGCGATCTGTAGCCTACGCTATTGTTTTGTTTTGACGATCGTCGGTCAGATCGCTCTATCCCACTCGATCTCGTATTTCGTTCGAAAGGGTGAGTTTTGTTTAATTTATTGGTGATTATTAGGTGTAAAAATAAATTCTTTCCGATTTTAGGGTACAATAACAGGTCGATTTAAAAAATATGAAAACAACTCGATCATCGAAATAATTTCCATTATTGTTAATTACCTTTTGCCATTTTTCTGGCAGCTTCTGAATACCACCGCGATAGAAATTCCAGTCGGCAAGAATTTATTCATACACCTAATATTATTTTTTAAATTTAGTTGTGTTGGCCGTTGTTAAACTACGGATTTTTACCGCAATAACGAATTACGATCACTTGTCGTACATTTTCTGTTACGTTAGCTTTTCGTTTATGCCTTATTTAAAAACGAAATTTACGTACTTCTTGTCCTCTCACTTCAAATTATTCTTATTTAAGATTCTGCTTTAAAAAGAAACTGTGTAACGCGGTTTCCTTCGATGCATGCCGACTTACTTGTTCGTACGTTTGTAGTACAAGCGCGCGCTCTGATTGGTCGGGGTTTTTGGTTAATATCTCCTTAACGAAGCTTCGGACAATATTTTCGCTAAGGAAAAAGTTGTTTCAAATCACCCCCTGAGTCACCCCTCTCAAGGAAACGCGACATTTTTGGGACACCCTGTATATTATTGCGTGAATAACAAAAGTTGTTAAAGAATGATATGATTTAAGTGCCAAATTAATGCAGACATTAAGGATGTAAATATGTACCTTCATGGGGAAAATACTTTATGAATGACCATGGAATGAAAATGTTTAATAGAATGTTCCCCTCATTAATAAACACGATTAGTACTTTTATTAACGGTAAAGATCTGTCCTCATTTAATGGTTTTGATACAGCACTTGTGGACCTATGTTCATATAACATTTTCTTCTTATTCCTATTTTAGAACATACTGGCACTGTGGTATGAAAAATCTTGGAACACCCTGCATAGTGAACAAATCGGGCTGAAATTTAAACTCATAGAAATATTGAAGTTCATACAATTACTGCGTAATTATCAGAAACACTAATTTTAAGCGAAACAATGGTCTTATTCTTGTTCTGTTTTATTCCTCAATATGCATCTGGAGATTAATTGTTTTTTTACCCACTACTTTTTCATTAAGCTAAATAATTCAACTTGACAAATTGATTCATAAATTATTAAAAGAAATAAAATGCGTTTTCACCATAAGACTAAAAAACACATTTGTCGCTATAATTTCTTAGATATATTCTGTCCGATTCATTTTCACTGCAATGTTTGGGATAGAAATAGCCACTCAGAATTCATCAATCAAAGCAGAATTTCATAAAATCACGATCCACGGTACCGTGTGGTTGAATGCCGTCCCCGGAGACCTTGATCTTCGACACATCGGTGTCCTTTACTACGATTGCCTGGAAAGGTGAGCCGGCAATATGGATATCGTTAAACGTAATATTAATGCCGTAATCACCAACTTCAGTTGGTAGGTACGCAACTGAACACGTTCCGTCACCATTGTCTCGACAATTAATGGCAGCTTCACAAGGACCTTCGACGGTGACACCGAGACCTCCCTGCCCAGCTCCGCGAGTATCGATTACAAACTCTGCTGGTTTATGTACTATTCCATGCGAGAGCCCTGGCCCAGATGCTCGAACCTTTCCAGGGTCAGACCCGTGAACACATGTCAATCGATAAGGCTGACTCGATACTGGTTCTCCACCGAAACTAATTCCCAAGAAATATTCACCGAGCTCTGTCGGTGTAAAGTTCACTAGATAACCCTCATGAGTCGGCACTACGTGCGCCTTCACACGATTCCCCGATGGGGCAGTTATCGTCACTTGGAAGTCCGCTGCATTCCCTGCATCCTGGGTTATCACACGAAACTGCTGCAAACTGTTCACCGGAGCCGCTGCGAGATGGTTTTAAATTCTAATTTTTTATTTCTTTCTTCTCAGTTTGTTATATAATATGCATTAATAGAAATAAATATAATGTTGTTGTTGGGTGCCCGATTTTGTTTTGTTTGTCAATGCGCGAATGTCGCTATTGTCCTATCAACTATTATACAATATACATATACTATATCTATAAAACAGATATTTATAACAATTACATAACGTAAAAAGATTAGTCATGGGCCATTCCACGCCAAATTGAAACATGATGTGGTTTATGTGAAATTACAGGGAATGTACATAGATCACTAAATTGGGTGGTAGAAAGTGGCAATATTTATAGTTCCTCCGACACCTGAAATTTTAATAAAACATAGCTCTATAAGTACCAAGGAACTACAGAAGCATACCTACTTACGTACAGGAAATACGACGGGAAAGTTGTAGAAAAAGCAAATACAGTAGAAGGTACATAGGACTACAAATTGAAAGTAGTAGTTTAAATAATGATAACTTCGAAGCGAAAGAACCTAATGCAAATACTCAAACGCTATTTCGTAGATAAAAGTCGATATTTTTATTGTACATGAAAACCAGGCGAAAAGCTGAATTAAAAACAACAGACAGCATTAAATTAATGATGCAGATATTCAGAAAAATGTGTTTATAATTGGAGAATTGAAATAGTAAATGATGTTAGTGCTAGAAGTGAAATTTTTCAGTATAAACACAAAACATGCTTACACGTATGTAGGTACTTATATGTGGGTATTCGTAATCTACGAAATCCGCAAAAATACAAGCGCTTCGCCGTGACCATATATGGTAACGCGAAGCGACGGCACCACACCCAATAGCGAAACAAAACCGATTTGACTCCGCAAATCGGGAGACTCGAGATCCAACCTTCGACGGAAAAACCTACTTGTATACCTCAGTCTAGTTTAGTTGTTTTTGAATAAAGACAGTCTTTGAGTTTAAGTAAACATGGTGTAGTTCACCCGGTGGATTCTTATCCTTTAATCACTCCCGAACCCACGATAACGCCAGACCTCGTACCAGTATTGCGAGCCATCACGCAGCGCACAACATGTACAACAAAAATATCGACATTTATGTACGAAATAGGGGTTCGAATTTTGCATTTCATTCTTTCATTTCGAAGTTATCATTATTTGATGTCAACACTTTCCTCTCCATATGCTCTTTATACAATATATATGCTGTACTCTAGATTCAGACGATAGCTATAGTTATTATGTAAAGTGGTTCGATGGACGTTCAGAGTGGTTCAATTCAGCGTAGAAGAATGATGCGAGGAAAGGAACGGTCAGCGAAGAAGAATGCAAAGAACAAAGACACCCTACTTCGCAACGTAAGCAACTCCCGACTTCAAGATAAACGTCTGCATGCGAGCACCTGCAGATATTGTACACATTATATGTGACTTTAAATGGGGGGTGTAGCCACAGTAATTCAAATGTATCTTGAACGGGTGTTGCCACGCATCGCGTTGGTTGCGGGCCGCAGTAGCGATGATGATCTAATGCGGGTGTTCGACATAGATCTCTCGGCAAGTGATACATTGCAGTGTTTTTTGTGCGTTTTTGGTGTTTAAGTTGTTTAAATGTTGCAATGTTATATCGAGGTTTCTGTGTTCTAGGACCTATCGGAGCCACAAACGCTGCATCATCATCCGAGTCTGCGGGATGCAGCTGGCCGCGACGGTGGCGATAGCGACGATGCCAATGATGTTGATGTTGATGACGATGACACCGCTAGCGATGGCAGCGACGCTAGCGAAGATATCAACGCTGACGTCTGGCCGGTAAGTGATGCTGCGATAAGGCATTATGCGGAATGTTCACATGCAACATTATTATATCGAGGTTTACGTGTTTCAGAACCTGCCACCGCTGCCATCACCGCTGGTAGCTGCTACAGATGCGTTCCGGACTCGTCGCCATCGCTCGCGCCACCGCCAACACTGCCTGCGCTGCCGCTGCCCGTGGGGGGCGATTTATATAATATTGTCATTTTTTAATATTATAATGTATTTTTTTATTTTAAATATAATATATTTTTTGGTATCATATTTCATTCGCGCGTTCTTCCCCTTCTTCAAAACGTTTGAAATTTTTTGGATAGATCGGTATGCGGAAAGGGGGAAATTTCTGCGAATCAGACCTGAAAAAATTTCGGGGTGGGGGATGTCTGAAGACCATCCCTGAAGGTCATCCCCTCCATCGGTTAGGTCTCAAAATTTCCGTCGGTAAGTAAGGTCTGATAAGTTTCCCGCCACGGTTCGGTCAGGACTGGCCGCTCCGGTCCCTCGCGGTTCCCCCCCTCCGCGGCGCCTGCGCGCGCAGCCAGGTCCCCCGCCCCGCTCACCGAGCGCCAAGAGTTCTCCCTACCCCAGTCCCCGCGCGCCGTCGCTTCCCCCGCCCCGCGCTCCCCTCAACGCTCCTGGGTTAGAACCCGCCTGGATACACTATTTTAACTTCACCAGAAGGTGAAAAATTCCTAAAACATGCGACGAGTTGAAACATGCTTATACCGCGAAAGAGCCCCCGTGAGGCGACCTAGGGGTCTGTGACTCACTCAAGCCAACAGTACACCGGCGGGTATCCCCCGGTCAGCAAATTCGTACGATGTACGAAACGCTTATCGCGGAATCCCGTTCCCTGTCATTCTTTTCGGGAGGGAGGTACTAGCTTAATCCCTGTTACTTTATCTGAGTAGACACTTCCCAAAATCACGAATATCGGAAATCCCAAAGGGGCAAAGTGGACCCTCGATATCTGGCCCTACTGGGAATACTCTGAATTATCACGGGCACTTCCGCGATCGTGAGAGTCTACGAACTTTCCCCTTTGAGCCACAACCCCGGACTATACTACGAGGGAATGCGACCAGTAATATGCCTATGCCGATTCTAACGCAGGTCGTCTAAGGGGAGCGCGGGGGCTGTGGGAAGTGAGGGCGCACGGGGGAGTGCGGTGGGGGAACTCTAGGCGCGGGGCAGTGGGGAGTGGAAGACTGGTTGCGCGTGCACGAGCCGCGGAGTGGGGGAAGCCGTAATTATGGAGGGGATCAGTCCGACCCGAGCCGCCGCGGAGACCTCTCCAGACCTAGCCCAACGCCGGAAACTTTTCAGAGGGAGGGACTGACTTTGGCCCAACCCCGAAAATTTTTTCAGGCCTGGCCCGCCGTCGGAAATTTCCACAGACGGAGAGGACGACTCCCAAATTTTTCCAAACCAATACGTTGCAAACAAACATTTTCCCCCCAACGCAGAGAAATAATAATTTTTTAATCGACGATCTAGCGAACCGTTATGTAGCAAACAAATATGCAGCAAGCATTCTAAAGCCAGCAATTACACGATTACGCGTGTAATTTGAATCCCCTGGGACAGCCGCGCGAGATGATACCATTTTCACGGCGTGAAGAACGCACGAATCATAGAATTATGCGGCATCAACAGAATTCAGAATCTTAGAATTAGGTGGCGAGGAGAGAAGGAGGTGTTACATGGGCCCTTCTGGTCCATCCCGTACTCACTGTCCTCGCGTCGCTTCGTCCTCCGTCCGAATCGGCGATTCAGCGGAATCGCCTCGCGCGTGTCGGGCAGGTCGACGAACCGCGGAGGTTCGTTGTAAGCGCAAAGTGACCGTTGACGGCCCGGGCCCCGATATTTCCCAACAAGACGCAACGACCGCCAGGTGCCGACCGGGCGATTTCTCCCCCCGATCGATTTCGAGAAGGCGAGGCGCGGTCCTCAACCGCGGACTCGATAGGATTCGTTCGTGTTTTAGACTTCGATTCAGGGAGTATCGACGGCGAGCCGCGCCGTCTAGATCGCGTCTTCGCTTCAGTGTCCGGTTTTGCGGATCGCGCTCGGTCAATCTGGTTAGGCGGAGTGTATCTCCATCCGACACACCGAGAAACGGCCTCGCTGGGAGAGCACTTACGCGCCGATATAGACCACCGCGATTGCGAAGAACATCGACGGAGCGAGCCAGCGAAACGACGGGCGCCAGGTTCAGCGACTTCCCTGCGTCACCCGAGCCCGAAACGCGAGCGAACACGAGCTACGACAGGTCCGGCGGCAAGCGAACGCCCCGATAACAGCGACGGAGACGGAGCGCCGTCTTCTGGTATGTACTTAACCTCTTATCTTCATTAAGAATATATCACAGTATTATTGTTCCTCTAAATTCCCATGTACAAGCCTTATTTCAACCCCTTTCTTCCTTTCTACCCCCGGTAAGTATAGTCAAGGTGGGCCTTAGCCCTTTGACAGAGCAAGAACCCGGTAAGTCACTCCAACCGCTCGGGGTGATTTACAGACAGTCCCTTCAGGACGTAACAACTGGTGTCAGAAGTAGGATTTGATTCTTCTTTAATCTTATCTGCTCGTAACTTGACTACGTTTCCTACCACTCAAAGTCTCTTGCTGAGCATTGCCTACCAATGGCAGGTGGTGTTTTGAAGTAGTAAGGTAAAGAGAGTTCCAACCCAGGTCCTCTGAGGGGAGCGCGGGGGCGGGGGGAAGTGAGGGCGCGCGGGGGAAATGAGGGCGCGCGGGGGAGTGCGGTGGAGGGAAACATGGGCGCGGGGGGTAGCGGGGGGAGCGGGGAGTGGATGACCGATTGCGCGCGCACGAGCCGCGGAGTGGGGGAAGCCGCAATCGTGGAGGGGATCAGTCCAGGCCGAACCACCGCGGAGGCCTCTCCACGTCGGACCCACCCCCGAAAATTTCCACAGAGGGTCGCCCCCTCCCTCTAAAAAAATTTCTGGGGTCGGGTCTTGTATGAAAAAATCTTTTTTCAGACTCGATCCAGCCTCAGAAATTTTTTTCCCCAAATATTTTTTTTTCAAACCATTATAAAGCTGAAATTGCTTAATACTTTATCGGATGATGTCGGACAATGTCGGGGAAGATCGGCTTTTTCCAAACCACGCATTTGGAGGAGCGATAGAGAGAGCAATACTTTAAAAGCTAATTTCGGAGGAAGGAAAGAGAGAGCAATACTTAGCGTCGCAGCGTCTCGCGCGATCGCGTGTAACTCGAATCCTCTGGAGCAGCCGTGCAGGGTGACGTCATTTGACAGCGCGAAGCATTCACGAATGAAATAAGATTATGTAGCATCAGCAGAAATGCTGAATCTTAAAATTAGGTTGCGAGAGAAGGAGGCGGAAGACGAGTAAATAAAATGTAGAAATAATATAGGGTTAAGAAATTTTATTTAAAATTAAAAGAATATAATTTAACATTTTTCCTACGAGCATCAGCTAGAATATCATTGATGGCGCATGCTAACAGTTCGCAATCTATATGATAATCCTCACAGTAATGTTCACTATCACGTATTATTTTAGCAGCATGACGCGCGTCTAACGTTTCGCAGGCAACATCACTCTGCTGTAGCACGTTAACAAAAGTTTTAAATTTCGTCTGCACATCTCTTACATTTTGATTCAGCCGCGAATATACATAGTCTATACATGGTTCAAGATTTAATAAAAATGTTATTGTATCCGGTTTGAAATACAACGGCATATCTTACAAAAATCTATCGTTAATTTATCCATATGCATCGAAGGTGATCTAGGTAATCGTGAACGTTCTTCAATGGCTGTACGACTGCTGCATAACGCACGCCATGTACACCATGGTAACGTGAGATACATCCCACGATTGTCGCCGAGAACAATTTCTACATCGATCGTAGATCCTACGCTGATTCCAATTTCCAAATATTTGCTGCCCATGAATGTTAATGCGTATCTTCTGACCATGATACGCGATGTTCGGTACGGGCTAAGAGAACAATCAAAGATATGAAATTGTTTGCACAAACATAAAAAAAAATTTAAGAATATGTAAAAATTAAGCCTTACCAAATAACTGTATCCTCCCCGCATTGAGCTACACCATCATCCTGCATGATCGGAACGTAATAATTCATACGTCTGGCGTTTCCTTCGACACTAGTACTGCACTTTTTTTTTCAGAGTAGTATTTGTTCCGTCGAAAGTCACTGAGGCTACTGAGCGAATGATGGAATAGCGTCAGGGAGCCGTCTTAAATAGCGGTGTGATTGCTTCCCCCACCACCACATTTTATTTTAAAACTATCAACTTGTCCATAATGTTTTTTTCAATCCTAACGATGCAGCATGTTGCACGATCACATGTAATTTGAGTCTCACCCTCAAGGATAAAAGTCTTGGCACGTGTTGAATGTAATATAATACTTTTGAAAGCGTCGAATCTTAGAATTAGGTGTCAGCAGAAACAGCAAAAAATGTTAATTGTCTTGGTTAATAAATATAAAACAAGACAAGACACCACTGAGACAAGAAAGAAAGAAAAAGATTTTAATGCAATTTATACATATTTATTCAGTTTAGCAACATCAATTCGGAGAGCAGCGCCAAGTATTTTGAATAAAATATTTATTCGTATTAAAATATTTATTTGTATAAAAATATATCTGCTTAATATTATTTAATACATTTTGTCTTTGTATAAATAGTCATTGTGATAATTGGCGCAATTATAGTATATCATTACTTTTGTAAAGTTAAAAAATATAGCACATTAATCAATTTATATTAATTTACGACAATGTTTTTAAATGCGATTCTTTTTTGAATGGGTTATATACTTGGCGCTCTTTTTTGTACCTTTTTTTAAAAAAAGGTAATTTTGTGGGGATTTCACACATTTTGTAGTTTTATTGATGACCAATTATCTAATTGGCGCAATTGGCTTATTTATTTACTATTATTTTTTTGTAAGAACAAAATATAAAGATCTTTAGCGCCTCTGGGCCATTGCCTTTTTGTAATTTGCACGTCATCAGCTTCAATCCAACTACTAGTCATTCCTTCTTATTTACATATGCTGGTGTAATGGCCATCCTCAATACATGAACCACTATGAAATATAGCATTCATAACTTTATATGATTGTCTAGCTATCAATACTTTGGTTGTGGGAATAGTACATATATTAAATTTACGTATTGCTTTGACTATTTTATCACCTTGCAATGAAAATAATAGTAAACGATTAATAACTATATCTTTCGTCAATATTAATTCATTCTTAAACATAATATAATTTCCTGTACACTGTTCACATGATCCGATATCTGATTCATGCCATTGTGATGAAAATCATACCAAATATCATGTAAATCGGACTACTTTTACACAAGCAATTTGTATTCCTAATGTAAAAGTAGTCCGATTTACATGACATTTGGTATGATTTTCATCAGAAAAACATAAGGAATCTATTGGTGTAACTTCCATTTCGATACGATAAAGAATAAAGAATTTTTTAATACGCTGAAATTAGTGATCGGACTGATACCGATACTATTGATGATATTCAATCAATTCGATAGTAAAGTACTCAATGGACAGTATCGATACGTATTGAAATTTTAGGTACTTGGTATCAATTTTCGATACTGATACTTCTTGAATCGATATCAATTCCAAAAGTGCTTACACCGAATCAATACCCGTTTGATACCTCATGAAAGTATCGATACTCGTTTGATACCTTACGAAAGTATCGATACTCGTTTGATACCGCAGAAATCAACAAACGCGTTGTTGAGCGTACTTCATATAGCAAAATAGTATACTTTCAGAGTTAGATAATTATTTAAAAGAGCCTCTTTTGGAGAGAAGAAAAGATCCACTGATCTATTGGAAAAATAACGTGATGAAGTACAGCAAAATGTCCATCTTAGCCAAAAAATATTTTTGCATAATGGCAACTTCTGTACCGGCGAAACGCGTATTTTCAAAAGCCGGAGAATTATTATGTAAAAAGAGAAACAGACTGAAAGACACTACAGTTGATAAAATATTATTTCTTAATTCTTTATTATAATATGATATTATTAATATCTAGTGTTATTGATTTCGATGTATTATAATATTACCTAAGAATAAAAAAATTTAGATCAATGAATTTTAGGTTATTGAATGCTACTACTTCTCTGATTTAGATATTCATATTATGTACATTCAGTAATACGGTTTTATGAACAATATAGAGCAAAACTTTAGTATCACTACCTAAGTATTATCGTTTAGGGATGAAAATAAGTATGTACTTTAATTTAATATTATTGCCGTTGTTATTTTAACTGTTTTTTTTTTTTTTTTTTTTTTTAAGTGGTATAGAGAGATAGTGACTAGGGGGATCCCGAAGTACCTGGCGGCGGGATGGGGAGAATCGAGGTACGGGAGGATAGCTAGGTTCAGGCTTGGGAACGAGATGAGGGGAGGAAGGTATTGGGAGGAGGAGGAGGAAAGGAGGTGCAGGTTGTGCGGCGGGGAAGAAGAGACGTGGGAGCACGTGCTGGAAAGATGCACAGGGGAAGAAGGAGGCGAAAGGGGGGTCGGGGAAAAGATAAGGGAAATCTTGGACGAAGGAGGGGAGGGGGAGGAGTGGATGAAGGGGCTAGAGGGAAGGAGGAGAGAGAGAGAAGAAGGAACGGGGGAGGAGGGGGCGGGTAGGAGGGAGGGTTGAAGGTAGGAAGGAGTGAAAGAAGGAATGGTATGAAAGCGTGGAAATGGAAGTCAAAGGCGGGGGGTGCGAGCGGATGCAAGGGCGAAAAGCGTAGAGTTAAGAGGCGTATGCGGTAGGATAAGAATAGTGTAAGCGTAGGGTAGGAGGCGGGAAGGCGGCGGAGGCGAGCGTGCGGAGAGAGAGAGAGAGAGTGCGAGGAGGAGAGGGAGCGAAGGAGTAGGCTAAGGTTTAGAAGTAAGATAAGTTAAGGAATAACTGTACAGGAGAGGAGAGAGGCGGACACTTGTAACCCTAAGGGGAAAACAATAAAGCAATACATACATTTTAACTGTTTTAAATATCAGATAAATATAAACGTTTCGTTGAAATGTTAAATGAGTATCCAAAACTTCGAAAAATATGAAACAGGTATTGCAATTTTCATAGAGGTATCAAATAGGTATCAATACTTTCGTGAGGTATCAAACGGATATCGATACTTTCATAGAAGTATCAAACGGGTATCGATACTTTCCTAGATGTATCAAACGGGTATCGATACTTTCCTAGAAGTATCGAACGGGTATCGATACTTTCATAGAAGTATCAAACGGGTATAAATATTTGTGATACCTACGTCTTAGATACTATTCGATACCGCATCATAATTTCCGGGCTGGTATCGATAGTATTGATTTGGTATCGGTCCGATCACTAGCTGAAATGAATATTTCACGCTTTCACCTTCAACTGCGGGGGGGGGGGGGTAGACCACGATTTGCCGGGGTTGACCGAGGATTTCATACCTGTTTCAGAAAAAAATAACTCTTTATTCTTTCTCGTATCGATATGGAAGTGATGCCGATGGATTCCATATGTTTTCCCGACGAAAATCATACCAAATTTCTTGTACATCGGACTATTACTAACGAAGTCAGCTTGAGGTTATGGAAATTAATTTTTCATGGAATTTCCTTCATTATTTTCCGAATTACGTCATTCTTGGTGTCAGTTTCATCGGCGAAACATAAGGAATCAATTGGCGTCGTTTTCGCAAAGATCTGATGAGAAATGCGGAAGTTGAAGATTTCTCACTTCTTAATAGGCACTCCAACCCCTTCGAGGGTCGAAAGCCCTAAAATTCGGTGGGGCACTGCGGGGGCTTGACCTCGCCACGGGGTACCAGCACGCTCCAGAATCATCCTGTAGAAACTTTAAATTAAAAATGGCTTACTGGTATAAAAATATCTGGCAATTTAAATGCATTATTATTATTTTGTACATGCCTGGTATAATAGAAACTTGTGCGTAAGAAGATATTTCTCTATCGAACCTTATCCGGGCAATGTCCAAGCTGTGCGCCCCCTTCGTTTCTAGAAGCTCAACAAAAAATGTATTTAAAAAATTTAGCGACTTACCTTGTTAATTGAGACAATAATTCAATCTCCTATATGGAGTAAAAACTCGTGATATTGGAAAAATGTTGACTACTTACCTCATTTGACATTTGGCAGGTTATGATGGTTTGACACTACCAAGGTTACGTTTTCCTTGACAGATGTGCTGTCTGGCTGTCACGTGACAACAATTTGTTACGCGATAGGCCGGAACCTTCATCCAATGAACGACGTGCCAGAGACATTTCCTCTCCCTTTCATGTTCCCCTCTGGCCCACACTCGACGATGGAGAAAAATCTCTTAACATAAAATTCGGCAAATTGCAACTTTGCATCGAAATATCTCAGCTCATAAGGCACGTAGGAACAAAACGAAGACACTTTTCTTATGTAAATCAAACCCAAGCTATCCATTAAGACCATTCAAAACTTAATCGGATCAGCCGTTATTGAGATTCGGTAATCTCAGGGTTCTTCCAAAAACCGCTCGGCGTTATATAGCCACGAGTGACTCGCGCTGCGCATATACCTATATATACTTGGCGCGAGACACTACCATGTCTCTTGATCGCAACCTGCAGCAGTGCACGCGACACGGTCTTCGTATTACAAAGATACACCGCGTGCTTCAATTCGCTCAATCTCCCTGGCTCCACGATTACATCGAACTAAATACACGGCTCAGAACAGCCGCGACAAACGATTTTGAAAAAAATTTATATAAATTGATGAACAACGCGGTATTTGGTAAAACTATGGAAAACGTGCGAAATCACGTGGATGTAAAACTTTTAACACATTGGGATGGACGTTTTGGTGCAGAGGCAATGCTCGCGAAACCGAATTTCCACAGCAGAAGTGTTTTTTCGGAAAATTTAATAGCTGTTGAATTGCGCAAAGTCGAGGTGAAATTCAACAAACCGATATACGTGGGTATGTGCATCCTGGACATATCGAAAATTTGTTTGTATGAATTTCATCACGATTACATGTCTCCCCTGCTAGCTCAAAATTGTAAAATTCTGTATACCGACACTGACAGCCTCATTTATCACATTCAATGCGAAGATATCTACGAGACCATGAAACGCAATATCGATAGATTCGATACATCCGATTATCCCATCGACAATACATATAATATGCCGCGCCTAAATAAGAAGGTTCCAGGGTTGATGAAGGATGAAAATAATGGTGCGATAATGACCGAATTCGTAGGTCTTAGAGCGAAAATGTATGCACTCCGTGTAGATGGTAAAAAAGATACGAAAAAGGCAAAAGGCGTCAAGACCAACATCATAGCCAGAACGATAACTTTCGACGACTATGCGGAGTGTTTGCAAAAGGAGATTGAAATGGTTCGCAGGCAATCATGTATACGGTCTAAATTGCACAAAGTGTACACCATTTCCGAATCCAAAATCGCTCTAAGCCCATACCACGACAAGCGGTATATCGTACCCGATTCGATCGACACTCTACCCTGGGGACATTATAAAATTCCATTGTAAAAATATCATTGTAAAAAGAAATTATTATATTTATTAACTCGTTTTTAGAAATAGTGGAATTATTGCATAAAAATAAAATTGCACATACAATTATATTTATTAACAAGTCCTTATAAATAGTGGAATTATACCAAATAAATTGTACACATGTATTTATTTTATCAATACATTATTTTTATTTATTCATGTATTATTATTATTTTACAATACATTATTGTTATTTATCCATGAATTGTGTGATTTATCAAACCCCAGGCCACTTGACGTATACCTTATCCCCCTTCCTACGCAACACTTTTTCCACTAGATACACATCAGGATCGGTGACGCGTTGCAGCTCGTGTTCATAGAATCCTCCGGCGACTGGTTATCCACAGGAATCGACGAGCAAATACGTCACGGGATTAGTTGCCTGTACTTTGTCTATCTTGAACACCTCCGTTGTCCAATTCGGCGTATAGCCTTTATCGAAGATGGTTTTAAATTTGCTCACCCGCACAAACTCGCCCAATTTGAATCTTGCTGGAGCAGCGATCTTTATGTTGCTGTATACGGTGGCTAGCAGCTTATCGGCGATCGCAGGAGTAACATCGCGAGGACGCATTTTGATGGTTCTATGTTTTCGTGCGTTATACTCTGCAAGTAGACGCGGTAGCGCATCGGTCCATTTATAGGTTCCATTGAGCGTAAACAGTTTCCACATATTGTTCTTCAAAGTTCGATTAAAACGTTCTACGATGGAGGCCTTCATCACCGAATACGTCGAATAATGATTAATGTTGTGTTTTGTCAAGAGTTTCTGCACATTGGCGTTGTAAAATTCTTTTCCTTGATCGGTTTGCAAATTTTTCGGATATCGATCTCTAAATATCTTTGCAAACGCTTTAGTCACCTCAGCACCACTTTTAGTCTTGAGCGGTAACGCCCGTGCATACTTGCTCAACACATCGATGATGGTGAGTATGTAGTGGTAACCTTGGTTGAATCGCGAGTATGGACGCATTTCTACAACGCCAGCTTACCACAGATCATCGTATCCATGCACTATGACGCGCCTCCGTGGGAAGTGTCTACGTGCTGGAGCATGCAATTCCTCAACGTGTTGTAGCTTCTTGTGGCTGTGGTTTTCTTCTTTACTCATAGATTTCGATAATGGTGGCATGTTTGATCGCAGAGATGTCTTTAACGCGAATGGTGCGATAATTATCGTGCACGTGCATTATGTGCTTCCCGTTGGTCCCAGGAAATTCTGCTCCGTAGCAAAAGCAATTATAGCCTCTTTAACTTTTCGATTTTCGTTGTCCTGCTGCGGGATAGAATCCAACGCCTGTGATATCTTTTGAACGCTGTTTTGCAACGTCAGCATATCTCTCTGAAGCACGATCAGTTTCCTCTCTAATTCTTCCTGCTGCTCTCTCAAAAGTTTAATGCTCTTTTCCATGTATAGTTTATTGACAGCATCGGTATCGACCGTGGGGTGAGCTACGGGTCGTATCTTGCGTGATTTTGCATCAAAGTCAGCACCAACCACGCAAAGAGCGTTATCCCGCCTCTAATTTCGAAGCAAACCGTTCCATTTGTAATAGTCCATTCTAGCTGCACCACTTTTCTCGAGCGATACTGCAAATTTGTTGATCGGCATCTCGATGCATACAGTGCACATCATCGGTGCGCGGTTTAATTTATAATGAGGCCTACCTCGCGGAGTTCCTCGATAATCGATAGAATTTCGTTGTCGTGCGAGTTGTTACCCGCCTGACGCGACGCTTCCAGCAAACGGAATCGGTCCACCATCTCGTTGGGATCGTCCCAGTGCACGTAATCGATCTTATTATCGTTTACCACCATGACTCGCGGTGTCGCTAGACCTTTCCCTGTCCTACTAACCGATACACGGGGGAGTAGCGGAGCAATTACATGTTTGTACTTGTATCCCTTGTTGCCCAAAATGGGATGTTTAGCGACATGATCGCGTCTGTGAGCATTCGTCGTCAGCAGTGTACTTTTATATTTTTGTTTATCGGCATCGGTGTATACAGTATCGTCGGGAATTCTCTTGAAAATCAGTTCGTAAAGACCTGGTGTTCCTCCGTATCTTACACCATCTATGATTATATTATCATCCATGTCTATATCGAAAGCTTTATCCCCAAGCATCGTTCCATTATTACCAAAGTATACGCCATACACATAGTCCATGGTCGTATCCTTATCACTACTTAGGATTGCGTTCATATATTTTTGTCCCAACGGACCGAAATGGTTGCGAAACGTTTCTTGTCCCTCGGATGTTTGGAGTTGTTGCCTAACAGATGTTGCCAACGACTCATCGGGACTAGTTTCGAAAACGTCGTCATCATTGGTCGCGAGTAATTGTACATCGGGAAATGTATTTATTGGTGTGGAAGAAACCGAGGAATCGTTTGACGTGACATTCTGCCGTTTCCGTTTCGATTGAACTGGTGTGGAGGTTACGAGTGATTTTTCCGATGACGTGTATGATCGATTCCTCTTTGTCTTGCGCGATATGTTCCCTTTCGGATGGATTTTTGTTTTAGACGTTAATGTTTCATTCCCTTCGATGTTTGTGCTCGTCAGCGGTGATGCATCAGCTTGTGTCGCTGCGATATTTTCCACGATATGTTTTAGGGGTTCGACGACAGGTTTAAAGTATCTCTCCAACGCGATATCTTCCTCCATCTTGCCAGTCTTCAAAGCCTGATGTTTCTTGCGAATGGCTTCGCTGGTTTTTGCAATTTCCTTCGCTATTCTCTCGCGATCCTTAATCTCCAGACTATCGATATCAATCATCGTTGTACCGCAGACGTTGCTTTCCCACCGACGTGTCGACGACAATTGACAATCTCATGGTATTGCAAACTCGTTAAATCCCTTTCTATAACGTCCATTGGACATCGCGCTATCCTTGTCTATTACCATGAAACCATACTCCCGTTGCCAACAATTACGACACACGCGCAGAAATCCTCGTAGGACATATCAGTGTTTACGTGATCGTTGTACACATGTTTCAAGTTGGTACCATTCTGCTTAAACAGAATCAATAGATTCGCATTGTCGCGTATAAGATGTTTGGGAATTTTTGCATACGTCTGACAGAGATAGAAGCAGTCAACGTTCGAGTGACGCCCCATTGCAAAGTATTCCCTTATCGTATCTTGCTTGTCACATGCCACGTCATCAAAGATAAAAATAGAATACGGAAGCGATTCGCCCGGTGGGATGACGTCACTGTTATTCGAAAACGTAAAGTAACCAATTTCATCTATTGGAGTCAATAAATTCTCCAAATTCTAATATTTCGGCTGTTGCAACGACTTGGAATACACGTACACGTTCTCGAAGCGGACGCCGTGTGGACTTTCCAACAAGCTCACCAACACGTTTGTCTTTCCGCAATTTGATGGACCACAAATGAGGCAGCGTATAGTGTTTGGCAACATACTACCATGTCTGCGTCTTGTTTTCGAAGACATCACTCGCGATTTATCATCGAAATTTGTCACGCGTATCGTTACAGGTTGTCGCACGAATCGCATCCTCTCCGCAAACTGTGAAAAATGATTTCGATACGTCGAAGCGGCGACGCACCCTATTTATAGGTCCGTGCCGAAACACGATAGCTCAGTATTCAAAATGCTTCTGATCCTGTCGGATAATTGCGATATTCGAGACCTAACCTCTGAGCAGTTGAAATATATACCAAAGATTATTCTACTGCGAGAGTTTGACAGACACATTGACCAGTTGTGGGACAGACTCCCGGAGCATATAAAAGCCGATTCTGAGGTTCGGCAGTATCGTCGGTGTCTGGAAAATTATAATCGCCCTTGGCAGCGAACGCATATCGACGGTCCAGCACCATTGATTAAAAACTGTGGCGAATGTCGCCAACGACAGTAAAGAAAGGTCGTGGTTTGTTAAATCGCGTGATAAACGCGCTACCTATCGAATAACACATCCCGGGATACCAGTTTTGCGGTCCAGGAACTCATTTGGCAAAACGATTGGCTAGAGGTGATCAAGGCATCAATCCGTTGGACGCAGCGTGTCGCGAACACGATATTGCATATTCGCGTAGTAAGAACCTCGGTGAAAGGCACACGGCAGATAACGTTCTCGCTGACAAAGCGCGAAAACGCATCGTTGCGCGAGACTTGACTCTGGGTGAAAGAGGTGCTGCCACAGCTGTTTGGGCAGCTATGAAGGCCAAGACGATAATCGGAATGGGAATGAAAACAAAAACTCGCAAAAGGACTCCAAAGAAAGCATAGCAAAAGCGGATTCTTCCTGTAGCAAAACGAGGTGGTATATTACCACTTCTCCCGCTGCTAGGTGTACTCGGATCATTAGCTGGTGGAGCGGCGGGGATCGCCAAGGCGGTAAACGATAATAAGGCAGCGCAACATCAGCTGCAGGAAATGCAACGTCATAATCGTTCCATGGAAGGTCGTGGACTTTATCTCGCACCGTACGAAAAAAAAAAACGCCTAAAAGAAAATAAAAATGCCTGTCGGCGTAACTACCGATGCGCAATTGGAGGAGTTGGCAAAACGTATGCATCTTCCATTCTTTAGGGGTGTTTTCATGCGCAATGCATTACCAGCCGGAGGAGTACGTCGAAACGAAAGCGGTATCGTAAATTGGGTGGCGTATGCGAAGAGAGGGTGTCAAGCTATATATTTCGACAGCTTCGGGAATCTTCGACCACCTAGGGAATTGGTACAATATCTGGATAAAGATGCTGTGAAAATCGAATACAATCGAACGTCGTATTAAAAGTACAATCAGAGCAATTGTGGACAACTATGTCTACGCTTTCTACAAACGATCGGCACCAAATTTAAGGATTGACTTCCACCGCTCTGATTCAGTACTAGTGGAGCAGTTTCAGCGGAATATGTCGTTAACATTCACTCTAACCGGCAAGAGTAGCACCCTCGCGGTGAGCTACTTTCCACCCATAGATTTGAGCGATGATGATTACGAGCTTGGCCTACCAACCTTTGAAACTAATCATACAATACGGAACATCGACTCGAGCAACGATAAATTCTACTTCGCTGTAAACTATAACATCAACAGCAGCGTCGACACCAGTCATGAATACATTACGATTCCCCACGGCTCCTACGAACTAGACGCCATTGCCAAGTACCTGAAGCAGCGATTACTCGAACGATATCCTAAAAATCTCGATGACACCGATGACAACAACGATAGCGATGTGTATCCTATAGTGTTGCATCCCAACAACAACACCATGAAAAGTGAACTGTACTGCTCGTTCGCTGTAGATTTTACAACATCCAACAACATTGGATCGCTATTGGGATTCTCCACGAATCGGATATTAGAACCTGGACGATGGTATGAATCGGACGATCCAATTAATATCGTGAACGTGAACATTATTCGCATAGAATGTAGCGTGACCGCTGGCGCGTACAACAATGGGAAGCGCGTACATACGATACATGAATTTTCTCCGAGAGTCCCACCAGGATATAAGATATCGGAAACGCCCGCACAGATCATTTACCTTCCGATCACCGCACGGGTCATTACGGATCTAACGATACGCGTTGTGGATCAAGACGGACGGTTGCTCGATTTTCGAGGTGAAGAAATCACCATCAGACTGCACATACGACGGCGTCAACGATAATACGTGTGGTGTGAACGAAAGAAATGCTTGTGTTGAAAGACTTCAGAAACACGTTTCTTCCAAGTGAAATTGTTCGCAACAACAACAACAACAACAACAACAACAACAACACCTGCAACAGCTCTGATTACGCTAAAAAGAAGAGACTCAGTGCTGCGAACATTGCATTTTTGAAATCGTTGGGATTCATTGTGCCCATATAAGTTGAAAAAAATGGCTGACATTCTAAGCCTTGGAGTGAAGCCGACGTTTAATAATCGCATCGTCAAGCTCGAGACTCACACGTACAACCCATACGTCAACACAACGTTTGGATATAGTAATGAGATAAGAATACCTATACAGCAGCAGGATTTATATACATTACCGTGTGAAAGTTTCCTCTACGTGGAGGGGAAATTGGTGATAAATAAGCCAAACGAAGCATCAACGACGACGTTGAGAAATAACTGCATGGCGTTCTTATTTGATGAGATTCGATACGAGCTGAATGGTGTGGAGATTGATCGCAACAGAAACGTTGGAATAACTAGCACGCTTAAAAACTATGTATTGCTAACATCTAACGAAGACAAAAGTATGGAGAATGCTGGATGGGGATTGAAACAACACGATGGACTGATAGTGAAAAATCATTTCAATTTTTGCATCTCACTCAAATATTTGTTGGGATTTTGCGAGGACTACAAACGCATGATTATTAATGCACGTCACGAATTGATTTTAATACGATCGCGCAACGATAACAATTCTCTAATAGGATCGCCCATGTTGGAACCTGAAATTGAATTACTTAAAGTGCAATGGCGAATGCCTCATGTGACGCTGAACGATGTTAATAAGCTATCGTTGCTGCATGCTTTGGAAAGTGGACAAAACCTGAGCATTAGTTTTCGCTCTTGGGATCTGTACGAGTATCCTCTCTTACAGAGCACAACCAAGCATTCGTGGGCCGTGAAGGCAGCTGCACAGCTGGAGAAACCGCGATACGTTATCTTTGCTCTACAGACTGCTCGAAAGAATGTGATGACCGAAGATGTTACTAAGTTTAACAATTGCAAATTGACTAATGTAAACCTTTTTCTCAACTCGGATTTTTATCCATATGATGACTTGAACTTGGACTTTGACAAGAATAAGCACGCCATCTTGTTTCACATGTATACACATTTCCGTAAATCGTATTATGGACATAGTTGCAACGAGGCGTTATTCACTGTGGCTGAATTTTTACAATTTGGTCCTCTCGTGGTGATTGATTGCTCGCGACAAAATGAGTTGATTAAAAATGGTACCGTGGACGTGCCCATAGAATTTGAGTGTAAAGAGAATGTACCTGCAAATACTACGGCCTACTGTCTGATTCTGCACGATCGGGTGGTTGAATACAATCCGCTAACAAACGTGGTGCGCAAAATAAATTAAATTGCCATACTACTTGCCGCCTCTCCTGTATCAAATTCGTACAACAATTTCATCATAAAAATCGAGATGCTTTATGAGAAAGACTGCATTCTCTCATCTGTCTTGGAAGCGAGCAGACCTCTAAAATTGTATCGACAATGGTTGTACCAACATTTGTTGACCTGCAAGGGTTCATCGTCGACGGAAGATTTGTCGTCAAGGAAGTGGCTGTCCTACGAATGGGAACAATTCTCTCGCACTATATTTTTGGGAGTTCGATGCTGCAATATCTTCTTACAAAATCCGACAAATCAAGCATCCGATGGTTGGTGGCAAAACATCATGGACTACAGTGGGACGATGGAGACGTTCCGTACAGTATGGCTAAACAGCTGATTACCAAAGCTGTAGCTGATGCGATCGACGAAGAAGATGACACATCCCATATCGTATACGTTAAAGGGTTGCAGAAACGCGATTGGCTTGCGGATTTCCTCGATGAAAATACGAGAGCGGATGTAATCATCGAGACGCTGGACATTGACTACGAGGATATCAAATCTCTAAATAAACTAAAAGTAGTTAATACTCTGCGATGTGGCAGACACGCGAAGCATTGCGCAATGCAAAATGTATTTAAAATATTCAACTGGTGGTCTAAACACCAGAGAGAATTGCATAAATAAAATATAATCAATTTTTTAATGCATAAATGTTTTTTTTCTTCACCCTCCCCAAACCCAACCTCATTAATTAATTATTATGTAGACGTGGTTCGATACACGTTCAGAGTGGTATCATATACGTTCAATACATGTTCATTTGATGTTCAATGTGGTACGATAGATGTTCCATAGATGTTCCATAGATGTTCAAAGTGGTACGATTTATGTTCGATAGATGTTCAAAGTGGTTCGATACATGTTCAATACACGTTCAAAGTGGTTCGATATATGTTCCATAGAAGTTCAAAGTGGTTCGATACACGTTCGATACATGTTGAAAGTGGTTCGATACACGTTCGATACACGTTCAAAGTGGTTCGATACACGTTCGATACACGTTCGATACACGTTCAGAGTGGTTCGATACACGTTCGATAGATGTTTAAAGTGGTACGATTCACGTTCGATACATGTTGAAAGTGGTTCGATACATGTTCGATACACGTTCAAAGTGGTTCGATACACGTTCGATACACGTTCAGAGTGGTTCAATACACGTTCGATAGATGTTTAAAGTGGTACGATTCACGTTCGATACTTGTTGAAAGTGGTTCGATACACGTTCGATACACGTTCAAAGTGGTTCGATACACGTTCGATACACGTTCAAAGTGGTACGATTCGCGTTCGATTTAGGAATGGTCAGTGAATAATTCGAAGAAGAAGATGGTCAGCGAAAATGCAGGTGAAGCACATAGAAGGAGAGGGTGGCTAGTGAAGAAGAAGGTGAAGAACAAAGGCATCTTACTTTGCAACGTATGCAACTTTAGGCATGGGTGACAAATTGTATGAACGCTGTGGGACCAGTTGTCTTCAGAGCTTGACGACAAACAGTCGTTTTGAAAGATATTTAAATTTTTTTTTGAGTTTTGTGTTTTGTTGCAAATAATGGGATTTTCACGAATCGCTCGGGAGTGCGACCCCGAGGTATGTACTTTACAATATTTTGATATTTATCATGTTTAACCTTTGAAATCGAGCGAGCTCAAGTCATGCTGTCATGTCAATATTAAATCGTGGATTTCTATGTATAGCGTTCGCCACCACCATCGCCGGTGTGGTCTTCCGATTCGGGTTCTCCACCATCGTCGCCACCGCCTTGACCGCCGCCGCCGCAACCCTCGCCACCGCCGCCACCGCCACCACAGGTTGGTAATACTTTGCATTGTTTTATGTTTAATATGTTTAACGTATTAAAATTATATCGATGTTTGTGTATGTGTTGTAGGACTTGCTAAATCATATATCCTTATTGCGGGCGCCAACAATACGTGAATTGGAGCTCTTGGTGCGGCAGCACTTTATGGATCTGCGGATGCGGTGGCCAGGGCTCATGATTGGGCCCATGATGGCTGCGCGTCGTCAACACCCCTGGGTGCCGTATAGGCAGGTGGGACCCCTGCGACGGCCACGGTCTCCATCACCTCCATCACCCCCCTGGATCGATGTAGGCAGGTCTTCGATCGTCGCCCCCATTATCACTGCCATTCATCGACGTGCTACAGCCATCTCCACCATCACCGACACCGTCGTCGCCCGATTGGCTTGATGGGTTGTTGTCATCGTCTTCATCGTCTTCACCGTCTCCACCGTCTCCACCGTCTCCACCGTCTCCACCGTCTCCACCGTCTCCACCTTCTCCACATTCTCCACCTTCTCGCCGCTTTATTTTAGAATAGTTTTATTTTTTTATTATTTTTTATATTTATATTATTTTTATTTTTTTATTTTATATTCTTTTATATTTTTATTTTTTATAATTTTATTTTTTATATTTTTATTTTTTTATATTCTTTTATATTTATAATTTATATTGTCTTTTATATTCTTTCATATTTTCATATTTTTTATTTTATTATTATTAATATCTTCATTATCATTATCATTATTATATTAATATTCTATTTTATATTCTTATTCTTTATTATTTTGTAACAATATATTATCATTTAAACGTATATTATTTCTTCGTTTTATTTATCCATCTTCCGCCTCCTTCTCTCCTTAGCACCTAATTGTAAGATTTGACGTTTCTAAATTATTATTTCTCTGCGTTGGGAAAAGTTTGTGCTGACGCCGCATAATTTTATTTCATTCTTCGCGCTACCAAATGACGTCACCCTGCACGACTGCTCCAGAGGATTCGAGTTACACGCGATCGCGCGAGACGCTGCGACGCTAAGTATTGCTCTCTCTTTCCCTCCTCCGAATTTAGCTTTTAAAGTATTGCTCTCTCTTTCGCTCCTCCAAACGCGTGGTTTGGAAAAAGCCGATCTTCCCCGACATTGTCCGACGTCATCCGATAAAGTATTAAGCAATTTCAGCTTTATAATGGTTTGAAAAAAAAATATTTGGGGAAAAAAATTTCTGGGGCTGGATCGAGTCTGAAAAAAGATTTTTTCATACAAGACCCGACCCCAGAAATTTTTTTAGACGGAGGGGGCGACCTCTGTGGAAATTTTCGGGGGTGGGTCCGACGTGGAGAGGCCTCCGCGGTGGTTCGGCCTGGACTGATCCCCTCCACGATTGCGGCTTCCCCCACTCCGCGGCTCGTGCGCGCGCAATCGGTCATCCACTCCCCGCTCCCCCCGCTATCCCCGCGCCAGCGCTCCCCTCAGAGGACCTGGGTTGGAACTCTCTTTACCTTACTACTTTTTGAGGTCCCCGATCTCGGGATTATCTTCTACCGCACGATCCTCTACTGCAGCACTTCCGGCTATACCTCCTCCCCCACCGCATCAGGGCGGTGAAGTATCCTTCGGCATGCGAACGAACGACACGGAATCGTCCAGAATGGACATATGGCAATCTCGAGCCGACGAAGAAAAAACGGATCCGGAGCTAGACAGCGTCCCCCGGTTTGACCCTGACTTAGTAACTGTGGAGGACTTCGCTGCCGCGACACAACGCACCGCTAAACGTATACCGTCAGGTCAGGAGGACAGGTTCCTGGAAGGCCTTATATTCAAGTTAGATGAGCCAGTTAGATTCTATGTCGAAGGGAGAGATTGTAATAGCGTGGCCGAACTGCTCTCCCTCTTACGGGCCCGCTACTCTCCGTGTCGTAATTATGGGGAGCTTCGGATACCCCTGGAGGATATAAGCATGCGACCGCGAGAACGTATAATAGACTTTATTCGCCGCGTGGTCCGCCTGCACCGACAGGTAACCATAAGGGCAAAAGAAATGGTCGGAACTAATAACGAAAAGACCCTGAGGGACATTGATCGATTGGCTCGCTCCTCGTTTATCGCGGGATTACTCCAAAGAATTTCGGCTAGGATAGCGCTACGAGATCCAGAAACGTTGGACGACGCGCTCGATTTAGCGTTGTACATCCAAAGGCGAGAATTAGAAAAATTCGGTTTGCCTCGCGACGATGTGTACAGGCACGCTCGGAGCGCGCGCACCACTGCTCCGTACGATCCTCAGCGAAAATCGACCGAGTGGAGACAGCCGAATGAGGAGGTACAATACGAGGAGCCCCATTCCTCGTATTCCGCCTATAGCTCTCCTCGCTATCGAGACGAAGATTTTGACGAGCAGTATCATTGCGAGCCGTATTATCGCGACCCAAGAGATCGCGCCGTCGCGTATTATCGCGACCCAACACCGCCGCGCCGGCCAACGACCTTGCTGACGAGGCAAGGCGAACGATCGCTGGACGACGGGAGCAGACAGCTCGTTCCACAGCGGAGACTCCAACGGGAGAGACCGCGATACGATAGTCAGTCGCGACCTCGTGAACTTATGACGTATGAGCCCCGCGAACGAAGATTATACGAGCCCCACGAACCGGAAAGATACGAAACTCGCGTACCGCGAAGATCAAGAAATCGCGACACATTTTTTGAAAACCGCAACCATTTTAACTACCAGCGCGCCCGCTCGTCCAACCGGGATGAGGCGGGCGCGTCCTTCTCGCTGGCCCCAGAATCACCGAGATTCCCCCGGAGAAGTCCGAACCCGCGACGGTCCTCGGACGCGCAAATTCCCCCCGCATCCGGGTTAAGGCCGACCAGCTGGAAAACGGTCAGGGAGAATTCACCGTCGACACGGGCTCCGCGCTAAACCTGCTCGAAATACGGTCTGCGAGTTCGGAGGCCCCCGTCTTAAGTAGAGACCCCATAGAAGTCGGCGGTTTGAACGGGAAGGTTATGTCCATGGGGACAACTCGCCTGAAAATCAACGGCAACTGGGCATGCCATATTTACCTGAAGGGGTTGCGGGCCTGGTCGGGAGCCCGTACCTGCTTCAGGAGGAAACCATAATATCTTACCACTAACGCATGATGGTAACGGCGAACCGCCCGATCAACCCCATAATCTTCTCTAATGCAAAATAACTAGAAGATACGTTATGGGCATGCAAAAAGAGCCATGAGGAATTTCAGGCGCATCTAATGGAAAATCCGGAACTACGATTAAATGAGAGCGAAGTAAATATCTGCTTCCCCGAAACTCGCGACGGTCTCATGGAGGCCGAAATGGGTCCTCCCTTTATTTTCGAAGAAGAATTCGACGCCAACGAGGATGAAGATCTCGGGGATTATCGCGTCGAACAGAAACCCCCTGGAGAACGATTACAGCATATAGTCGAAACGCTGAAACTGGAAGAGCTGGAACCGGAACCGCGCCAGGCAATCGAGGACTTAGTTACAAGGCATTCAGACAGGTTCTTCGTACCCGGAGACCCGCTCGGTGGAACGACAACGATAGAGCACACTATCCCGATGACCGATTCCACGCCGGTATTTACCCGACAATACCCGCACTCCCCATTGCTGGACGAGGAAATCGCCAGGCAAACACGCAATCTCGAAGAACTGGGAATGATCGCCGCCTCGTCATCGCCACATAACTCACGACTGCACGTGGTCCCCAAAAAATCGGACCCCGACGGAAAGAAACGCTGGAGGGTGGTGGCAGATTTTAGAATCACGAATGCCAAAACGATAGACGATCGTTTCCCCCTTCCGCGGATTTCGGATATCCTCGATCGCTTAGGCAGGGCCAAACTCTTCTCGATTTTCGATTTAGCAAACGGTTTTCATCAAAAATCCCTATGGCCCGCGAAGATCGCGCGAAAACCGCGTTTACCACCCCCAATGGTCATTACGAATACCTCCGCATGCCGTTCGGGTTAAAAAACGCCCCAGCCACCTTTCAGCGTTTAATGAACCGGGTGTTGAGCGAGCTTATCGGTAAAGAGTTATTCGTGTATCTAGACGACGTGGATGTATACTCGCGCACGCTCACGGAGCACATAGACCGACTCGAGAGATTCTTCGAACGCCTACGTGAGCATAACTTGACGCTACAGACGGAGAAGGCCAAGTTTTTTAAGGACAAGGTCATATACTTGGGGCACATAATATCCGCGGACGGAGTAAGACCCAACCCCGAGAAAATTAAAGCCGTCTCTGCCTTCCCCGTGCCAAAAACCAGAAAAAACGTAAAGCAATTCCTGGGACTCGTGAATTACTATCGTCGCTTTATCCCTGAAATGGCTAGACGCGCTAGATCACTCACGAAGCTAACTAGCACCAAAACTCCATTCTTTTGGACAGAGAGTCATCAGGTGAGTTTCGAAGATTTACGCCAGGCACTTTGCAAAGAGCCGGTTTTACGTTACCCAAATTACGACGAACCATTCATAATTACAACTGACGCGTCCGACGTAGCGGTCGGCGCGATTTTAAGTCAAGGAAAAATAGGCGAAGACCCGCCAATAGCGTATGCCTCGCAGGTACTCAAACCCTGCCAAGAAAATTACTCAACAACCGAAAAGGAATGCCTCGCGATAGTCTACGCCGTAAAACAATTCCGCACGTACATTTATGGACGAAAATTTTTTTGGTAACCGACTATCGACCGCTTCAGTGGCTTTCGTCGGTAAAAGACCCGGTGTCGCGACTCGCCCGCTGGAAGATTACGCTCGCCGACTATCAATACGAGATCATTTATAAGCCCGGCCGCGTAAACGCGAACGCCGACGCATTATCGCGAAACCCTGTCTCACACGCGTTCCCGACTACCTCGAAGGAAACCGCCCCGGAGAGCGAAAAGGAAGGTATAGGAACACGCGTTAGCACGCGTCGTCAAGGAGCGCCCAGAGCACATTATGAAGAACCACCGTCGTTCGACCTCCTAGAGGATTCAACGCTAGAAGGACACGAACTCGAACAAGTGCTACAACCGCCAGACAACACGGCCGGCCTGGAGAGCAGGGCGAACTCTACCGTTCTGGATACAACAGAAGGACAGACAGGAATGCCCGAGTTCCTAGACACGGAAAACGACGATCCAGAAGAAGGCAACGAGGATTCCGCTATATTAAGCGATGACTCGTGCATAGGCCCGCTTACACAGGAAGAACTCACCATCCTGAAGAGTCTTGACGAAGAATACCCATCAAAAGGAGAAGGGGAGGCATTGAATACCCCCGATAACTTCAGTCCTCAGAAAACAGTGGACCTACAATCAATCCCAAAGAAGCGGGTGTCATGGGGAATACCTCTTCACGCGGAAGCCCTGGACATCCCGCAGTCTACCATGATTTGTCCGGAGGACAAGACCCTGAAGGAGCAGAGAGACCAATCCCCCCCCCCCCCAGGCAGAAACCCAGCATAAGCCGAAGGTCTGACGTGACTAAGATGCCTGACCTATCAGAGTTTCAAGAAACCGAATGCGGGCCATTCGTGGTCCCGCCAAATTTTCCAACAACCATGCGGGGAACATCGGGATACAGGCAGGACACCTCGGAACACGAAGTCCACCCAACGCGATGCAACGTAAAAATCGTCAAGACCACGCTCGCGTCAACCCCCGATAACTATGCCCATTTTATATCATCCGACAGAATATTAACTAGTCCAATTTGCAAAACTTTAAAAGCTATCGGACTTTTCGACGAAACTACATTATTATCCGAAGAACTAATCAGAAACCGCGTAATAATCACCCGCAATGAGGAAGGAAAAGTTTTCAGCGTTGTCGGAGCAAGAATCTTCTACCATGAAATGGGAGAAGACGAGCTCACGTCGGCATTAACCTTACACCGTTTCGACGCCACGGCGCTCCAGAAATACTGCCAAATAATTTTCAAACATACAACCATCACAATTACGATCTGTACCGGCGAAATCCAACTACCACCGGAAGATAAACGGGAAGAAATCATCCGGCACTATCACGAAAGCCTGATAGGAGGGCACAAGGGCGTGACGGAGACGTATCGACGCATACGCAGCCTATTCGACTCGCCGCGCCTACGCCGCGACGTAAAGGATTTCGTACGAAATTGCCGGAGCTGCCAAGAACAAAAGTTCGTGCGCATCAAAGCACGGGAGCCAATGTTAATCACCGATACGCCTGCCAGACCCTTCGATAAGGTTGCCCTGGACACAGTAGGACCGCTTCCCCCAACACCAAGTGGAAACCGTCACGCATTGACGATCCAATGCCAACTATCAAAATTTTGCAGGGCCGTTCCGTTACCTGACATACGAGCCGTAACCGTGGCCGCGCGCAATACTAACGGATCGCGGGACAAGTTTCATTAATAACATAATACAGGGAATAGCCCAGACTTTCAAAATTAAACACGTAACCACATCGGGATATTGACCGCAGACAAATGGTTCCCTCGAAAGAAGTCACATAGTCCTAACAGAATACTTAAAACATTATCTGGAAAGATACGAAGACTGGGACTTGCTCCTCCCGTTCGCTATGTACTCGTACAATACCTCGGTGCACGAAGCAACGAAGTTCACCCAATACGAAGTAGTTTTCGGACAATTAGCTCGAGATCCGTTTACGCCTATGTCCCGCGAGGAATTACTAACATACCCGGGATACGTACAGAATCTAGTGGAGCGCCTAGACGAAATCCGAACGACTACACGATCAAATTTGGATACTAGTAAATCGCGTTCGAAAAATTTTTACGACCGCAAAAGTAATCAGGTCACATTCGCGCCAAATGACCTCGTTTACGTTCAAAAAGAGCCACGGCTCCATAAATCCGACCCGCATTACATGGGTCCTTACAAGATAAAAGCAATCACCGAACAGAACAATGCAATATTAATTTCGAATGAGGGCCAACAGATCATAAAGCATTTCGATAAACTAAAACATGCTTATGTTAAAGAAGAACCACCTTGACGCCAATGCAGCGTATGTGCACAATGCACAATGTGGTTTAAGCTTACAACGGACCGGTGGGAGAGCTCAAATAGCCGAACCCATAATCCAGGTCCTACACTCCGTAAATCGGACTTCCCCCCCCCCCCCCGCCCTTTACCTCACTTGTTTTTTTTGTATTGTAATTGCAGTTAACATTTCCATAGAACAATAGAATTTCCCCGCGAAACACATTTTCGGGAAACCCTCGTACTACGGCCACCATGGACGGACGTGGGCTGCTTTTGTTGGCATCACTGTGGACGATCGTTAATAGTAACATCATCGACGGAGACTACAAGATATCGCAGTTGACCCACAACCCGGGCTTGTACTGTGGAGTTGTATTTCTCATAATTATTATGTTTCATTATTTGATCAATAGATGGCGGCTTCCGGGCCCAGATGTTTTCCCCTTATGTAGAATGCTATCTAGTGTTTGTATATGTTGCGTGCTGGGATGTTCCCTTCTTCTTGGTTAGCATGCGTTGAGTTGAAGCACGTGTATCTATCTTTTTCATAATATATATTCTTATTAACATTTTTCTTAGACAAACTGTGTGTGTTTCATTTTTCCTTCACAAATTGGTAGCAGAGCGTGGTTACCAGGATGGCAGATAACTGGAATCTCACAAATGTAGAGCCACTCGACGATACAAACTATTTTTTGTGGAGTGAAAAGCTTGAAGGAATCTTGAGATCTAAAAAATTGTGGAAGAAAGTAATAGGTGTGAAGCCACCAAAGAAGCCTGAAGAAGGAGAGACTGACTATGACGAGAAGTTCAAAAAGTGGAACGAATGGGATGATGATAATTATGCCACGAGAACAGTGATGATTAATACAATGTGCAAAGCACAATTGTTGAGGTACAGCAGTGAAAAAAGTGCAGATAAACTGTGGGCATTAATTAAACAAAATATGGCAGCCGAGACTGAACAATTGAAAGCAAAGTCACTGAGTGAATTGTCGAATTTAAGAATGAAAAGAGAAGAAAATGTAGATGTCTTTATGAACAGGGCCGAAGCTTTGAGAAATCAGTGTGTTCAATTAGGAAAAAACATTGAAGATTATGAGCTGAGAATGTATATTCTGAGAGAACTGAGACAAGAATTTGATCAAAATGTACGTGTATTAGAATCTCAAAAGGATGTAACTATCAGCGATATCAGATATGCATTAAAACAGGAAGAATTGCGTAAAGAAAGGAGAAGAGAAGAAAAACCATCAAGAGATCAAGAGAACGTGAGAAGAGTGAAGGATAAAACAAGGAACGACATCTGTTGTTATAACTGCGGAATGAAGGGCCACAAGTCTAGTGAGTGTTATAATAAACAAAAATGCTTTAATTGTCAGGGGTTTAACCACACATCGGCAGAGTGTAAGGAGCCGAGAAAGAATGTGTCATCACGTGGAAGAGGATATAGAGGCAATTTCCAAGGAAATTCTCGAGGAAGATCAGCTGGACGAAGTCGAGGGAGAAGTGAGGTTACGTTGACAACATCTGAAGAAGCTGTGAGGATAGCAATAGAAGAATCACGCGTGAGTAAAGCAGTAGTCATTAAAGAAGAAATATCTGAAATAAATAACTGCGGCAAAGATTATACTTGGTTATTAGACTCTGGTTCGACGAGTCATATGACATATGATGAGAAGATATTTGATAGACTAGAAGAAGATGAGAAACAGATTTCATTAGCAGATAAGGATGGAAAGAAACTAATTTCTAAAGGTATTGGTGAAGTCGTAATGAAACAATCATCAAGTGAAACGAAATTGCGGCTTAAAAATGTATTATGTGTCCCAGAATTAAACACGAATCTTCTATCAGTAGCAAAAATCACTGACAATGGTTATGATGTAAAATTCAATAAATATGGAGCTATAATTTATAAAGAACCAGATGATATAAAAATGACTGCTGTGCGTGTTGGAAATGCTTACTACACAAGATCAATGATTATGTGTGATGAGGTTGCAGCAATGACGGAGAATACAGATATCTGGCATAAGAGACTTGGACATACCAATGAAAAAGTTATCGACGAGATGAAAAAAGAGGACCTAGTAATAGGTATGCATAAAGAAAAGGTGAAGATACAATGTGAGCCATGTGTGGAAGGAAAAACACGTCGAAAAACTCATCACAGATTGGAGAATAGAAGAACAAGTGAAATTATGGAACTTTGGCACATGGATTTGATTGGACCAATAAGGCCAGCATCACGTGGTAAAAAAAGGTACATTTTTACAATAATAGACGATTATTCAAGAGTTATATTTATATAATTATTAAAAGAAAAAAACGAAGCTGCAGAAGAATTAAAGAAATTAATAATATTGAAAGAAAACCAGTCAGGATTAAAGTTAAAGGCAGTACAATCTGACAACGGGGGTGAATTTATGGGAAGAAATTTAAAAGAATGGTTAGAAAGAAAAGGTATATGGCATAGATTGAGTCCTCCACGAACACCACAATGCAATGGTGTGGTGGAAAGGGCAAACAAGTCTATAATAGAAACAACAAGAGCAATGATGTCTGACTCGAAGATGCCATTAGATTTCTGGGCAGAAGCGGTATGTACTGCTGTGCATATTAGGAATAGAGTTAAATCCAGAGTACATGATAAAACTGCATATGAAATGTGGAATAAAAGAAGACCGAATATAGGACATATGAGAAGATTTGGATGCATTGCTTATTTATTGAATAAGGAAGGATCGAAGAAAAAATTTGCCCCAAAAACTACAAAAGGAATATTTGTAGGCTATGAGATGAATAATACGTACCGTGTATATATTCCGGAAACTGGGAAAATTCGAAATGAATGCGATGTTAAATTTGATGAGAGCAGAAATGGATGTGAGCTATTGTATGGTAAGAAACATAAAAATCAAGAAGTTGATTGGAACTTGGTGATAGTAGGATTGAATAGCGACAATAAAAATGAAGACTCACTTGAAGAAATTTATGTAGAGGAAAACAATGAACGAGGTGAAGAGGAAAACAATGAACGAGATGAAGAGGAAAACAATGAACGAGATGAAGAGGAAAGCAGCGAATATGAAGACGCAAATATGGAAGGTTCATATAATGAAAATAATGCACAAAATGAAAGTGAAAATGAATTTAATACTGACGAAAATCAAGAAACTATGGAAATACCAGTAGAAACAATTGAAGCAAGAAGTAGAGGAAGGCCAAGAGGAACAACAAAAGAAATAATGCAAGTGAGAAGACGTCTTGAACAAGAGGAGGGTGACGAAAGATATGGAGAAATAGAAGTGAGGAGATCTGAAAGGATTAGAAACCAGCATGCAATGAGAATTCAAGACGAAGAAATTCCGAAAACGGTAAAAGAAGCAAAGAGATCCAATAAGTCGGGACACTGGAAGCAGGCTATGGATGAAGAAATGGCATCAATGAAGAAACATGAAGTATGGGATGTAGTATTTCGTCCAAAAGGAAAAAAAATAATAAAATATAAATGGGTGTTTAGTACAAAAGAAGACCCTACCTTACAACAAGAACGAAGATACAAGGCACGATTAGTTGCGATGGGGTGTGGGCAACGCCCAGGATTTGATTACGAGGAGACATTTGCACCAACAGTGAGAATAGAAACAATTAGGCTATTATTTAGCATCTGCACAGAAAAGAAAAGGAAGATGAAGATATATGATGTCAAGACTGCATTTTTACATGGGACTTTGAAAGAAGAGATATTCATGGAATTACCAGATGGATATAAAAACAATATAAACAAAGTATGTAAATTAAACAAGAGTATTTATGGGCTCAAGCAAGCGAGTAGATGTTGGAATGAATTTTTAACCGAGGTGTTGCTAGAGAGTGGATTACAACAGACCAAAGAAGATCCATGTCTGTTCTATGCAAAAGAGGGAAATGATTTTTTATATTGCGCTGTTCATGTGGATGATATGCGAACGATATCTAGTAGTGACGAATTTGAGAAGAAATACATTAACCGAATTAAGAAGCATATTGATATAAAGAATCTCGGAGAAAAAGAAACTATTCTTGGAATGCAAATAGAACAGAAAGAAAGTAAGATATATGTACACCAGAAGAGGTACATTGAAAAATTGCTAAAATTATATGAAATGACTGATTGTAACGCAGTAGGATCACCTATGGATATTAATCAGAAGATGGATGAACATGAAGAGAGCGAAATGTGCAATGTTGGAGCCTACCAAGAGCTAATGGGACGCCTGATGTACTTGAGTGTAACGACAAGACCAGATTTGTCCTTTGCCTTGAGTTGTTTGTCACAATTTAATCATGAACCAAAAATGATGCACATGACAGCGTTAAAAAGAGTGCTCAGATACTTAAAAGGCACGATTGATTATCGTTTAGAATTTGGAAACAAAGGTTCAATGAAAGGGGTTGAATGTGAGACAGATGCGTCGTGGGATAGGACCGGAGATGCAAAATCTTTTAGCGGATTATTACTATATAGAGATGGAGATTTGATTCATTGGAGGAGTAAAAAACAGTCAAATGTAGCGTTATCTTCAACTGAGAGTGAGCTGGAGGCTATGCTAGAGGGATTAAAAGAAGTAACCTGGAGCTGCGATATATTGGAGGAGATTGTACCACAACAGAGCTTGACTAAGGAATTGAGGTGTGACAATTTGAACGCTGTTAGACTGGCGAATGGGGGAAATTTTAAGACAAAATCTAAGGTGTTGAATAGGAAATGTTACTATGTTCGAGAGGCTGTAAAAAGGCAAAAAATACAGGTAAAGCACGTATCCAGTAAAATGATGACAGCGGATTGCTTGACAAAGCCATTGAGTGGGCCAGCTTTGTTGAGAAACGTGAAGAAATTTATGGACACTGAGAATCGATAAAAACAAGGGGGCTGATTGTGGAGTTGTTTTTCTCATAATTATTATGTTTCATTATTTGATCAATAGATGGCGGCTTCCGGGCCCAGATGTTTTCCCCTTATGTAGAATGCTATCTAGTGTTTGTATATGTTGCGTGCTGGGATGTTCCCTTCTTCTTAGTTAGCATGCGTTGAGTTGAAGCACGTGTATCTATCTTTTTCATAATATATATTCTTATTAACATTTTTCTTAGACAAACTGTGTGTGTTTCATTTTTCCTTCACATGTACTACGAAAGGATCCGACCCCTCCGAGTCTTCCATACCCAATGGAGGCTGATCACGGGCATAGGAGTCGCGGAAGTACTAGCTTCGAGACCTCAGACTCAACCCCAGATTGACCGGATGAAAACAATATGTAAAACACATAGCTGGATGCCTTGCCCAGCCGACGCCCTTAATGAGGCCTTACAATGAAAACTCCGCGACGGTGAACGTTACGAGGAACTGCTACTCAGCATACTCGGAAAGACACCGCTACGCCGTACCAAGCGATCGGTACCATTGGGATTCATCGGATCGCTGAGTAAGGCCCTTTTCAGAACCTTGGACAGCGACGACGCCCAATACTACAATAAGGAAATAGATAAACTGTACAAAGATCAAAATCGTTTAGCCGAATTGTTAGGAAACCAAACATACATTATAAAATCCGAATTCCAGGATATACACGACACACTAAGATATGTAACGGGTTCCGTGCAAAAGGTGGGCGATAGAATTAAGGAAATAGCGGCGGGTACACTACAATTAGACGAACGCGAAACAAAAGTAGAATTAGAATTTTCGACATGGACGTATATGATGACCAGACACGTGGACGAATATGTAACCGCGCTCATTGTAATTACGGACGCGCTCACGTTCGCGAAACTCGGTATTGTACATCCGGCCGTATTGTCCCCCAGTCAGCTTGCGCAGACTTGCGAACGAATTCGCGAAACCACGCCGGACGAATTCCCGCTGACCCCGGAAGAATTGAATTCCGAACAGCTACAAGGGGTGACCAAATTGAACATAGCTTACATACAGGGTCGAATCATCTTGTCGTATAACCATAGCCCCGTGCATTGGCTCGCGGAGGAAACCAGGGCGGTGGCCCTGACCAAATGTGCACGGTGCCGAAGTCGTCATCTGCTATGGACAACACCCGGGAACTGCACAGGGTGCATGAGGGCGATACTGGAAGCCAACCCCAGGTACCTCCCGGCCTTACAAATCTTGGAAGCGCCAGAACCCTGGCAACCGAGGCAATACCCATGGACGGCCGAAACCCTTCCCGCTGGAGCGGAGTGATCCACCCTTCGCCTTGGGTAACTACTTAAATTGCAACCACTTTCGGAAGTAACCGACAAATTTGTAACCATTCCGTTTTATCATATTCACAGCAGAGGCGCACCGGGAATTCCCTCCATATATTCTTTTTTTTTTTATATATATATATATTACTATTATTCTTATAAACATATATATTACCTGTAACAATATACGCGTTCTTTTGTTTTTTTTCGCTTAAATACGATTCGTTTATGTAGGATCACGGAAAAAAGGAAGTCGCCTCAGCGGGACTCGAACCCGCGATCTTTAGGTTTGCGCACTGGCCAGCCGCCTTAACCACCTCGGCTACCGCCGACTTCCCGTCCTCGTTCTTCCGTATCCGCCTCTTATGCTATGGGGGTTCCTGATCCCACACTTAACCACCTCGGCTACCGCCGACTTCCCGTCCTCGTTCTTCCGTATCCGCCTCTTATGCTATGGGGGTTCCTGATCCCACACTTAACCACCTCGGCTACCGCCGACTTCCCGTCCTCGTTCTTCCGTATCCGCCTCTTATGCTATGGGGGTTCCTGATCCCACATTTATTGTAATTCCCCTTTCGGGTCCCCTTAGATTTAGTTGCGACATTCGTAATTTTAAGCCGTCTGACGAAAGTGTACGCGCGGACAGCATCACACGGATAACGACGAAACGGACTCACGAGACCGTTTCGTGTCTAAGTGGGGAGGTGTTACATGGGCCCTTCTGGGCGTGGGTAGAACGGTGCAACGAGTGTATCGAATTGTTGGAAGAACACAGCCGAGCGAAGCGTCCTCGATTATCGATCGGTGTTCGGCAATCGTTGGACTGAAATATTCGTTGCGCGGACGTTTCGTGCGTGAAGGTGCAGGACATTCGAGCACAGGACTTTTGTGGCGCGAAATAGACACTGCGTTCGATACCCGCGTATTAACTGGTGCGGTGCTAAATTCGAATTACAAAGTGCACAGCAGTGCATATTATATGCATTGTTCGTACGATACATCGCTATCGATGTATCGATATCGCCGCGACGCGGATTGTATTTCATGGTTCGTCGACGAACTAAAAAAATTTTCGAATTTTGCCAAACCCATTCTGACCAATAATGCTTCTATGGAAAAGTTGGCGAAAGACCAGTGGATGACATTTCGCAATGCAACACATTCGAGGCTGATGATAGACGAGTTCGCGATCATTGCCATCTATCCCGGCCGTTTCGAGGTCCATCACATTCGGAGTGCAATTTAAAATATAAAAATGCATTTTACGGATGCATTTTGAGGAAATAGCTACCGCTTTCAAAGGTCACGTGACGGTATAACCAATAACTAAAGAAAAGTATATTTCTTTCACAAAAAATGTCGAAGATACGGCTGAATCAGACTCGCGAAATTATATTAAATTGCGATTCATCGATTCGTACAAATTTCTGAATACCAGTCTCGACACTTGTAGATCTGGAATATCCGCAACGTCTGCACGACGCTCATGCTGATCTACCATTCTGTCCGACGCGTGCCAAACCACCTGGCAGCAGACAGGATAAATTACTCGCGACATTATACGATAAGCAGCGTTACGTTATCCATTATCGCAACCTGCAGCAGTGCACGCGACACGGTCTTTGTATTACAAAGATACACCGCGTGCTTCAATTCGCTCAATCTTCCTGGCCCCACGATTACATCGAAATAAATACACGGTTCAGAACAAGCGCGACAAACGATTTTGAAAAAAATTTATACAAATTGATGAACAACGCGGTATTTGGTAAAACTATGGAAACCGTGCGAAACCATGTGGACGTAAAACTTCTAACACATTGGGATGGACGATATGGCGCGGAGGTAATGATCGCGAAACCGAATTTCCATAGCAGAAGTGTTTTTTCGGAAAATGTAATAGCTGTTGAATTGCGCAAAGTCGAGGTGAAATTCAACAAACCGATATACGTGGGTATGTGCATTCTGGACATATCGAAAATTTGTTTGTATGAATTTCATCACGAGTACATGTGTCCCCTGCTCGCTCAAAATTGTAAAATTCTGTATACAGACACAGAGAGCCTCATTTATCATATTCAATGCGAAGATATCTATGAAACTATGAAATACAATATCGATAGATTTGACACATCCGATTATCCTATCAACAATCCATATAATATGGCGCGCTTAAATAAGAAGGTTCCAGGGTTGATGAAGTATGAAAATAATGGTGCGATAATGACCAAATTCGTAGGTCTTAGAGCGAAAATGTATGCACTTCGCGTAGACGGTAAAAAAGATACGACAAAGGCAAAAGGCGTTAAGACCAACGTCATAGCCAGGATGATAACTTTCGACGACTACGCGGAGTGTTTGCAAAAGGAGATCGAAATGGTTCGCAGGCAATCATGCATACGGTCCAAATTGCACAAAGTGTATACCATTTCAGAATCCAAAATCACTCTAAGTCCATACGACGACAAGCGGTATATCGTACCCGATTCGATCGACACTCTGCCCTGGGGACATTATAAAATTCCTTTGTAAAAAAATATCATTGTAAAATTCCTTTGTAAAAATATCATTGTAAAAAAGAAATTTGCGTGTTAGTTTCATAAAGAGCGAGGGTGAAAAGCTGACAATAAAAATAGGATTCTGGAATATCCATGTCTCTGTCAGCCCTATGATATCCAGTTTTTCTACGAATTCCCCGAATTCTATGAAGAATTATGTATCTTTCTTTACTATCCATGGGCTAGTAAAGAAATATTGGTACACGGTCAATTACGAGTACAGTTACCCTAATGCCTCGTTCAGATTAGTCAAGTTTACTGGCTTCAAGTGACTGGAAGCAGTAAACTTGACTAATGTGAACCTGTCATTCACTTGACTTGAAATATCTTTTTAACTTTCTTTCAAGTTTTACGCGAAATATTCGTTAACATTAGTCAAGTTTACTAACTTCAAGTCGCTAGAAATCATTAAATTTGATAATGTGAACCTGTTATTCACTTCACTTGAAATATCCTTTCAAGTTTCAAGCGAAGTAGAGAGTGTTCCAACTTTTCTTGCCTTGAAATACAACTTGAACAGTGTGAACGTATGTACAAGAGTCACGATGGTAAGCCGACTGGTATACGCGTTACACGCACACCTTCAGCCAAAACGAAACTAACACATGTTTCGTTCGTTAAACGCTACCTTCACTATGCAATCTACTTCAAATTTTGACAGCTTACAGTCAGGTTATAAACGCCAATCCAATTGCCTTGAAACTTTGCAGGCAAAGAAAACTTGAAAGAAAGTTAAAAAAATATTTCAAGTCAAGTGAATGACAGGTTCACATTAGTCAAGTTTACTGGTTGAAGTCACTTGAAGCCAGTAAACTTGACTAATGTGAACGAGGCATAAATGTAATCTAAATTCTAATCTAAAAATGCTAAAAATAATCCGATTTATACTGTGTTTAAATTTATTTTCATCTGGAAAATCTCAGGAGTATGTTATTGAAACGTTCATGACGATACGATAGCAAATGTGGAAGTTTTACATTCTATCAAAACAAACAACATAAACAATGAGTAAATATAAATATTGTTCACCCACAGCTATTTCCTCCCCGTCGTCCTGGGGATTTTGTTCAAATTGAAATATGTTAGAGTCCATGTGAAAATAAGGAGTCCAGTGTCCTTACAGAAATTCGAAGTTTAGAAGGGATATTGATACGCAAATTAGTATTGTTTCATAAATTATTGAAATAAACTATCAAATTAAAGAGACTCTATCTTTATTTATTGTCGAATAAAAATAACCCAGAGTTAGTTTTATTTGAAACGCCACGGATGAATCAGTTTATTCAACGAGAATTCATCCGTCGGCCACAAATAATTTTTTTAATCGAAGGCCTTCATTCTTGAGGTCCCCCGAAGCTCGAGCCGAGCGACATTGTATCGCTCACCCGTCTAACCTGTCGCCTGGAGTTGCTCGGCGATGTGTCATCGATTATGCAGAAACAAAATTTCTTTATTTTTCATCGTATCAATATGAAAGTGATTCTGCCGATTAAATTGACAGAAAATAATTTAAATCGGACTACTTTGAACGAAACGGGCTTTCAATTCTGCAAATAAATTTTATGTGTAATATCGTTAATAATGATAGTTCAAATTGTGTCAGGATTGGTATATTTCCATCTTTCCTTTTTACACTCCCGGACGTCTCTATCTTTCATTATTGCTACGTTCAGCGAGGCTCTGACGCTGGACGTAGTTCTCGTGCCGTATTGCTTCAAGACTTCTCGATAGAAAGAGAGAACTCTGTGGCAACAGCGCGGCAGAGACGGAGAGAACAGACGATGTGGCAACTATGCGTCAAAATTTCGTCTACCCAGAGTACCTGAAGATGTCATCTCTGTACAAGTTCTTTTTATCGACCGCAGTAGTTTCATTAGAGTCCGTTTGTTTCCTGGGGACGCTTCGATCGATTCCGACCATAACAAAAATGAGACGGCTCCCTTAAAGTGCAATGGCGAATGCCTCATGTGACGCTGAACGATGTTAATAAGCTATCGTTGCTGCATGCTTTGGAAAGTGGACAAAACCTGAGCATTAGTTTTCGCTCGTGGGATCTGTACGAGTATCCTCTCTTACAGAGCACAACCAAGCATTCGTGGGCCGTGAAGGCAGCTGCACAGCTGGAGAAGCCGCGATACGTTATCTTTGCTCTGCAGACTGCTCGAAAGAATGTGATGACTGAAGATGTTACTAAGTTTAACAATTGCAAATTAACCAATGTAAAACTTTTTCTCAACTCGGATTTTTACCCATATGATGACTTGAACTTGGACTTTGACAAGAATAAGCATGCCATCTTGTTTCACATGTATACACATTTCCGTAAATCGTATTATGGACATAGTTGCAACGAGGCGTTATTCACTGTGGCTGAATTTTTACAATTTGGTCCTCTCGTGGTGATTGATTGCTCTCGACAAAATGAGTCGATTAAAAATGGTACCGTGGACGTGCGCATAGAATTTGAGTGTAAAGAGAATGTACCTGCAAATACTACGGCCTACTGTCTGATTCTGCACGATCGGGTGGTTGAATACAATCCGCTAACAAACGTGGTGCGCAAAATAAATTAAATTGCCATACTACTTGCCCCGCCCTCTCCTGTGTCAAATTCGTACAAAAATTTAATCGTAAAAATCGAGATGCTTTACGAGAAAGACTGCATTCTCTCATCTGTCTTGGAAGCGAGCAGACCTCTAAAATTATATCAACAATGGTCGTACCAACATTTGTTGACCTGCAAGGGTTCATCGTCGATGGAAGGTTTGTTGTTAAGGATGTAACGTCCCACGGGGACTCAAACCGTTAGAAACCGACTGTCGGTAAAGTAGGAACCAATCTCCATTACCATGTAACCTATTTTCTGTTACAGCGAAAATGTATTATAAGACTTGTATGAATAATTTATAATTTAGATAAATGTTAGAAGAATAATTATTATAAGAACATTAGGAATAATTAATTATAAGTATTAGTAAAAACGCAAAACATAATATTACATAATAAGTGAGTAAAACACAAAATAACAAACAGCGACCCACTGCGCATGCGCCAGCCCGCCAATTTCTTAGTATAAAAGGAGGCGCACGCAGCTACGCGGTTCATTCGAAAGCTCTGCCAACAGAAGTGTGCTCGCCCCGGAAACGGCAGCGGCCTTCTAGCAGCAGACTTAGCTAAGAGAATCGAGCTCGCCCCGGAAACGGCAGCGGCCGTTCCTAAAGCTAGTATTACAGAGTATTGAGCTCGCCCCGGAGACGGCAGCGGCCGTGCACTGTAATACACGAATCATAGTAAGAGTAAGAACTCTGCCGAGAGAAGTGTGCTCGCCCCGGAAACGGCAGCGGCCTTCTTGCAGCAGACGTTGCCAAGAGTACGAGCTCGCCCCGGAAACGGCAGCGGCCATACACTGCAACATAACTCAATATACATATATTCATTCATATTAATTAGCATATTAAATACAAAAAACATAGAAAAACCTAAAAATAAGAATATTTACTCGTAGTCTGTAAGCAATATTAATTAGTTATTATTTCATTATTGTTATTTAAATTAAACGTTACTGAATAAATGAGTATTGTTAAGTTTAGAAGCCATAGATTTTAATCTTTAATCTGTAGAGTAGAACCCCCACCTATCCTATACTTGAGGGGACGCCGCTCTCCCCTCAGGGACCTCGACGCTCAGTTGTTCCTGGACAGCCGAACGTTACAAGGAAGTGGCTGTCCTACGAATGGGAACTACAAAATCCGACAAATCAAGCATCCGATGGTTGGTGGTAACACATCATAGACTACGGTGGGATGATGGAGACATTCCATACAGTATGGCTAAACAGCTAATTACGAAAGCTGTAGCTGATACGATCGATGAAGAAGATGATACACTCCATATCATATACGTTAAAGGGTTGCAGAAACGCGACTGGCTTGCGGATTTCCTCGATGAAAATACGAGAGCGGATGTGATCATTGAGACGCTGGACATTGACTTTGAGAATATCAAATCTCTAAATAAGCTAAATGTAGTTAATACTCTGCGATGTGGCAGACACGCGAAGCATTGTGCTTTACAAAATGTATTTAAAATATTCAACTGGTGGTCTAAACACCAGAGAGAATTGCATAAATAAATTATAATCAATTTTTTAATGCATAAATGTTTTTTCTTCACCCTCCCCAAACCCAACCTCCTTAATATGATGAACTTAATTAATTATTATGTAGAAGTGGTTTCATACACATTCAGAGTGGTATGATTCACGTTCGATACACGTTGAAAGTGGTACGATACATGTTCACTACACGTTCAGAGTGGTTCGATACACGTTCAATACACGTTGAAAGTGGTACGATACACGTTCGATACACGTTCAGAGTGGTTCGATACACGTTCAATACACGTTGAAAGTGGTACGATACACGTTCGATACACGTTCAGAGTGGTTCGATACACATTCGATACACCTTCAGAGTGCTTCGATACACGTCCAATACGCGTTCAAAGTGGTTCCATACACGTTTGATACGCGATCAAAGTGGTATGATATAGCCGGATGATGTGTTCAAAGAAGAATAGAGGAATGGTTTGACCAAATGATACATGTGAAGAAGAAAAAAGGAGAGGATGGCCAGTGAATAATTCGAAGAAGAAGATGGTCAGCGAAAATGCAGGTGCAGCGCAAAGACACAAGCTATGCAATTTTAGGTATGGGTCCACATGTGACAAATTGTATGAACGCTCTGCGAGACCAGTTGCTCATCAAACACGGCGGCTGCCAGTCGAGAAAGTTTTGTGCGTTTTTTTTCTTTTTCTGTTTTGTGCAAAAAAAAAAGGGATTATCAAGGATCGCACCGGAGTGTGACCCCGAGGTATGTACTTTACAATATTTTTAACATTTATCGCGTTTAATCTTTTAAATCGAGCGAGATCAAATCAGGCGATTGAGTCAATATTATATCGCGAGTTTCTATGTTCTAGCGTTCACCACCACCATCGCCGACGTGGTCGCTTGATTGGGGGTCACCGCTATCGCCGCCGCCGTAAGTGGTATGTAGTAGTTTGCATTGTTTTGTGTGTTTTATATTTAATATGTATAATGTAGTAATATTATATCGACGTTTGTGTATGTGTTACAGGAACCGCGAATGCGGAGACATTCGGGTCTGGCATATGGGGCCGCGCAGCTGCGACCATATTAGCTGCCGCCGGGGGCCCTGCGGCGACCGCGGCCCCCATCGCCCCCATCGCCCCCAACACCTCCGTGGCCATCGTGGATCGACGTGCGACGGGTGCGGCAGCTGTTGCTGCCATTACCATCATCACCCTCGTCGCCACCATCACCCCCATCGCCCGTCGCCCCCATCACCCCAATAGTTTTAATTTTCTACATTTTTTATTTTCTTTCATTTTATTATATTCTATTTTTATATTCTTTATTATATTCTATTTTTATATTCTTTATTATATTATATTTTTATATTCTTTATTATATTCTATTTTTATATTCTATTTATATTATTTTTTATATTCTATTTATATTCATTCATTCTTTCTTTTATATTTTTATATTTTTCTTTTTTTTCTGTTTATTATTTCTTTTAATTTTTCATATTTATATTTATATTTATATTCTTTGTAACAATATATATCATTCAAACGTATATTATTTCTTCATTTTATTTATCCGTTTTCCGCCTCAATCTCTCCTTATCACCTAATTTTAAGATTCCACGTTTCTTAATTATTATTTCTCTGCGTTGGGGGAAAGTATCTGCTGGTTTGCAAAAAATATTCAGGCGGCGGATTTTTCATACAAGACCCGGCCCCAGAAATTTTTTAGAGGGAGGGGGCGACCCTCTGAAAATTTTCGGCGGCGGGCCAGGTCTGGAGAGGTCTCCGCGGCGGCTCGGTCCGGACTGATCCCCTCCACGATTGCGACTTCCCCCACACCACGGCTCATGCGCGCGCAACCGGTCTTCCACTCCCCGCTCTCCCCGCGTCCAAAGTTCCCTCTACCGCACTCCCCCGCGCGCCCACACTTCTCCCCCGCCCCGCGCTCCCCTCAGAGGACCTGGGTTAGAACCCGCTTTGTCCTACTACTCGCCCACTACCGATGAATTACAATATACTGTTACGTTTTGACATAATACAAGCTTACGAACGAACGCGAATCACAACTCACGAACATAAACCGTAACGGGTTATAACAATAACTGAATGTAATTGGCTTTTAATAGAGATCTCGATACACGTCTGCACGTAAAGGCGTCTGGCTCTCGAGTGAAGGGTTGATAGGCGATCGATCCGATCGCCTTCTTCTCGCTGTCCTCTTGTCTCTGTCGCGAGCACCAGCGGGCCATGGAATTCCATCCATAGGGTGCTCGCAACAATACAATAGAGCCGATGAAGCATAACGCGGGGATCCACTTTACTCACATCGGCGAGCTGCACACGGTTACCGATAATTGGAATATCGTGACACGATTAGACACGGAACCGTTAACACGGAGGTATGAGCAACTTAAACCATACGTCAAGGAAGTAGAAACGTTATGCAGCCAATGGGCCTACGCACCAGAAATCCATTTAACATGCCATAACCTTTTGACCAAACGGATGGAAAAATTGGGTAATCGTATCCAGCACATATATGAAATACCGACCTACACGCAAAACAGGCGTACAGGATTAATAAACGGGATTGGATCAATATCCTGTCACGTCCCGCGACGTGGAGTCAACTATTAATTAACCCTTTAAATCATTCATATTTACTATTTCGTACTTTGGTATATTATAACCACCTCAAATAAGTTATCAATATAATACATAGCCGAAAAGGCATTATAATCGAAACTCGCGATAAGAAGAGCTCGAGCCGTGAATCTATAGACGGCAACGGCGAGCAGGAGAACAGTTATCACGGCAGGTGGCGGCCAGCCGGCTACACACACACACACCAGGAAGGCCCAGCCAACACCAGCTGACATTCAGTGTGGGACGAAGGCCCCTATCAGCCAATGCCGCCGACATCCTCACGGATCTGCGCTCCTGATCAACGCCCGAAGCTTGCCCTCCCTTTATTTCCCGTAATTCGAGCTCCAATACGGAACCGATGTATATTAACTTCAATCCCTAGTATGTGGTCTGTACGAAACCAATCGTACAGAGCACATCGAAAACCCAACAGCGTAAAAATCTAAAAAATAAATTAGAATTAGAATTTAACTATCGACGCTGCTGAGGGTTTCGTATAACTGCAGAAATACGTTATAAGTCACGGAGAAGACACCGAATTAGGTGCGAAATAGCTAAAATTCTGCGGTAAACAAAACTCTCGGATAGCCCGCGGGAACGAATTCTCCAGGTGGATCCTACGGCAGATGATTGGGAGATTTCATCTCCCACCATCCTAATTGTCATGTGACAAACCTGAAGAAGGAGTGATCGACAGCCCTATAAAAAGGGACAGTTCACCCGCGGAGCTCATTAATATTCGTAAGTAATATTCATATTCAAGATAAATAATAATTATCTGTAAAGATGTGTATAAATCGTTAGAAACCAAGAACTATTGAAAATAAAAGTGTTAGTTAACGTTTACCAAAGTGAGTGAAGTTTTCCCCTTAAATTCCCCATTCAAATAATCGAGCGTTCGTCTTTTGGAAACTTGAATTAATTACGAAAATGTACATTGACAGTTCACGAGTTGCCCTGATTAATGGTATTACCTAAGAGCAGAACGTTGCCCGTGTTTTTACCAGAGATCAAGCGTAAAGCGTGATCGACGCGATAGATTCAAACTTAATGAATTTTTAAACAAATGTTGCGAATGTGGGATGAATCACGATTGCCTCCGCCGATGGTGCCGCTGAAGAGCAGAACGTTGCCCGTGGTAGCACCTGGTGCGGAAGGTGGTAAGTGATTTATCGGTTGATTAATAATTGTTATTTAAATTCTAAAAGACGAATGCCGATGAATCTTCGCGCTGGGCGGCGTGTCCAGCTCCGTAAATTATATAAACAGTTCCAAGAAAATCCTGCAAGTAATTTCGATTTATTGGGAATTACCAAGGCCCCGACGGTCAAAAAACAGCATCCTGGTTTTCACCACCATCAATCCCCAGGAGAGTGGGCAGCCCCAAAATTAGAGGACGCGCCCGAGATCAACGGGACCCCAGACGTCCCCATTGCGTGGATCTTAATCCAATTATCACCCTAAGAAAGGTAAGGTACTTCATCGAATAATAATAATAATTTTTTAAAATGTCGTCTCAACTATCCCAGAGCGTAAATCCCTGGATTAGCTCAAAAGCGGTTAAATACGTGAACTGCATAAAATCGCGACCCAAATAGGAAGTAGGGACGTAACAATCCAAAACACTATTTGGTACCATGAATGCAAGCGATGCAGAAGAGATCAGCGCTCATTTCGCGGAAGTCGATAGAAATCAGGATGCGTTACAAAACGCCATGAAGAAACAAATACAATTAACAAACACAACACTAGGCCATCTACAAAACATCGAACAAACAATCCAACGGAATGAGGACCTATTAGTCAGGCAAATGAGACGGATACAAATGCGAAACGCGGCAGACCTAACGCAGCAAAACATAAGAGCTGACCTAGGTGACCATTTCACAACATTAGACTCTCTATTGGTCGACCTCACAGAAGACGTGAACGACATAACACAATACTGCAGTCATCTAAAAAGCGGGATCATCGACCCTAGGGTACTATCAAGAGCCGAGGTAGTCAGGTTACTGCAAACAGCTGTTCAACAGCTACCAAACGGATTTACGTTCCCGATACCACCGACACCGGAGAAGGCACACGTGATCGAACAAATATTCTCAATAATAGCATACTATGACAAGCGCACACTCATCACGGTAAACAAGGTGCCACTAATCTCAACGCAAATATATAGCGTCATGGAGGTGACACCAGTACCCGTGTACGTATGTGATAACATATATGCACTGCTGGTGATCCACTCATCAACTATGATCATCGACACGCACAGGAGCTACAAAAATGTAAGAAATTTCTGAATCAATACTATTGCGAACAACCAATGGTCGTACACAGGCTAACAGAAACACTGGAGTGCGAAGTTAACCTATGGTTGAAACCAGCCGATAAATTCCCCGCGAAATGCGAAACGAAATACATAACCGCGAATAACACTCTCTGGATTAGTACGGCACAACCAGCAACTTGGATTTACGCGACACATGAACCAGACGCGCTTGCTATCCAATGCGACGGTTTACTTTACTTTACGTTTACTAAACACCCAGAATCACAATAACACAATCAGGAATCATTACACTAAAGAATAATTGCAAAATCAATAGTAAAGAGGTAATACTACGAAACCAAAAAGCACTACATGAGCAAGACTACGTAATAAAAACAGCACAATTGTACAACCAAAACACAAAACTAACGGGATTAGTCAACACCGCGAAACCACTAACCCAAGTACAACTAGATAGGATAATAAAAGATCCTTTGGAGTTTTCACAACTCTAGAGGCAGTTCGATCAAATCGAGAGCAACCTATCCGTAGAATCAGGGAATAGTAATACTACCATACCAATATGGCACATAGTATACCCAAGTGCCACCACAATACTAATAGTAACTATAATAATACTCGCAATCGTAATATACCTTGTACTTCGCCGAAAGAAAATAACACGAAACGAAGCACAAGCTACATACATAACCCCGAATTTAAAAAGATCCGAGCTGAACGTCCAGCTAGGACAATAGATTAAGAAACGATTGTAATACAAAATGTAATCGGGAAAACAAATGTAAAACAAGAACTGAATCTCGATAAGACCACCCTTCTCATAAGGGGGGGGGGGTGTTATGTAACGAAACATAACCCATAACACCTGGCGTAACGAACGCCAGCAAGTTCAGCAAGATGCGCAATCGAAAGAAACCGCATACGCTGCAAGGCCGCAGATCGACGGGCAGAGACCATTAGGCCTCCCCCCGCGATCACCAAACCGCGACCTCAAATATTGTATATAAACTCAGAACAGAACAATCAAGGGAGACTTTGTAAAAGATCAGTTACGCGATCACGCCCGTGATCGCCCCGTCAATCAGTGCAATATACCTCTGTTAAAACCTACGGTGAGTTCTAACTCTTTAACCGGCACGATCCACTACCTCTGGGCTCGACCCGAGAATCCCGTTCCCGGCATTTTCACCCGAACTATCGGAACCCGAGGAACGATCCGTTCGAGGACCCCCGCGGTGTGCAGCCAGATTCTAAGAGATAATCTCCACCCCAACAAATCTCGCAACACTTCTGCTCAGTGACCTCAACCGGTGGGTCATCCGTCGAATGGTTTGTCAGGCATCGCTCAGCGGCGGTTTGCAGTGCATGCACATTCCTGCTTAGCGCGTCTGCGTTTGTGTTGCGTTTCCCTGCTTTATGTATTATTTGATAATCGTATTCGGCTAGCTGTATTCTCCATCTAATTAGTCTGGATCATGGGTCCTGTACTTTGAATAACCACACTAAGGCTTTATGGTCTGTTACCACTTTAAATGTCGTGCCGTATACATAAGGCCGGAAGTGTTTTACTGCCCACACGATTGCTAGAAACTCTTTCTCGGTCGTACTGTAAGTTCTTTCGGCTTTGTTTAATACTCTGCTTGCGTAAGCTATTGGCTTGTCTTCGCCTATTTTTCCTTGCGATATTATCGCGTCTATTGCTACATCTGAGGCGTCGGTGGTCACGATAAATTCCTTTGTAAAATCTGGATAGATTAGGAGTGGTGCTGTCGTCGGGGACTCCTTTTGTGTTTCGAACGCGTTTTGCTGTTCTGTTGACCACTTGAATTCCACCATTCCATTGCTTGTGATACTTGACAGTGGTTTAGCTATTTTTGAATACTTCGGAATGAATCTACGGTAGTATCCTGCTAATCCTAGGAATGCTTGCAATTCCTTTAGCTTGGTTGGGACGGGAAACTCTCGTACAGCTTCCGTGTTTTCGGGATTCGGCCTGATCCCGTCTGGCGTAATTATATGCCCTAAAAATCCTACTTCCTTTCGTAGGAAGGCGCATTTTCCTGGTTGTAGTTTCAAGTTGTACTGGCGCAATGTGTCTAGGACCTTCCGTACTCGCGTATTATGTTCCCTTAGGCTTGCCCCGTGAACGACAATGTCGTCGAGATGGACGAAACAGTCTATCCCTTGCAGCCCTACTAGCACGGTGTTCATGGCTCGGTGTCGTTACACTTGAGTATCGGTTGGGTCACAACAATATATTTGAAAGTTCTTGTAGTTTTTTCCAATGCAATATATAAATCAGTAAAGGAATTATAAATAAAAAGTTTACCACATTTAAATAGTATATTATATTTTCTAGTGCTTAATCGTTCACTATCCCGAAAAATTAATTTACTACAAAATGGCGGCTGTTCATAGCAAAATTATCGATCTTCGCTACAGAATCGCTCTCATTTTTCATCTTTCATCAGTTTTCATCTCTAAAATAAAAACTACCCAGCGACATTAAAAAAGCCACTATTAACCACTAGATAATCTAATATACTGTTGCGCCGGGGCGTTTCCAGTACAGGCCACCCCGACGCAACGGTTAGAACAAAGACACGGGCACACACTAAACGACCGGTTGCTTTATTGGCGATACAATTATGTGTCCCGATTATAGTACGCGTACGTCCGAACGCTACGCCGAGGACGTACGGTATCCGACTCTTTTCTTGTCGGCCTCCTGATCGTCCTCTTGACGGAGGCCGACCTTCTGTTGTCTTCCGCTGCGAGCACCAGTAGGCTATGCACGGGCCTATACCCGGTGCTCGCAACAATACTATTTAAATTTGGTCGATTTTTTAATTTCCAATGAACTCAGTCAAAGCTACACTGGTCACCGCAAAGTCCTTAAATAAAAAGAATGCTGCCGGGAGAACACCTATAATTCCTTTATTTATTTATATATTGCATTGCGAAAAAGTTCAATAACTTTAAAATATATGCTTTACAATACACAACCGTTTATTTGAAAAAGTCTTTAAGTGTTCCCCCCAAAAATCCAGAAAATACTTGTGTTTTCAGACCTTACAGGTAGGCATGACCCCTTAGGAAAAGAAACGCCGAGGCAACGCAAGCGGTACGATGGGAGTTACCCCTCACTAAATAGCTCTAGCCAGCCAAAATCCGTGAACTGCGGTATAGTCTATTCTTGCCTCGGCGTTCGCCTCGGACCAAATTTCGAGCGAGTCGAACATTTCAGTATGCTTGATAGTGTATACGTTCGTGATTTTGTGCTTTCGAACAACAGAAAACACGAGCAAAATCGCGTTTGGTTGGAGAAACCCCGAGTAGACGAGAAAAGGAAACCCGAATGATATAAGCGGGATCTGTATAGATTAACATGGCAAAATCTGCCAGCCCTCGTTGCGGAACCATATTAGCTTTACCATTTGTAACAATCCGATTTTTGAGTTTTACAATTAAAAACAGGGCGTGAGCGTGCCAAGGCGGCCAAACGTTACAGGCCAGTGTGGTTTTGAAATGAGAAGCGAAAGACATTTGACGACATGACCTATCGACATATCGTGTAAGCGCCCTACAGATGTTACGATTGTTTGTGCATACGATAAATTTGAGAAAGCAGTTGTTGTGACTTCTATGACAGTTTTGTAAGAGGCGTGACAACCTGTCGTACGTTGAATATAGTCCAGCGAAAACTGAAATCGTTTCCAATTAATCATCCGGCACGCATTACAATCTATCGAAAAGGTGCTCCGATCGTCTAGTCTCACATATCGTACAAAAAATCGTAATGTGCTTCAGCCATTTTACACGGCTGAGGTTTTCTTGAAGTGCCTATCCAAAGTCCCTCCAATCAGATCCCATTTTGCTATCAGTTTCTTTAGTTTGAAAAATTGATATCATGAATTTTAAGGGCATCTTTCAAAGGCGATCATTTAATTCTAAAGTTAAACATGGTATCATTCGGTTCATCTTGACGAGATCATTTCCAACGGTTTATAGAAAGCGCCATTCGCTCTCAGGCCACAATCATTCTAACGATTTTATAAATTATACTTTCTAACACATACAGGGTGTCCCAAACATGTTCCAATATATTATTATCGATGCGTTTTTTTTGTCAGTGGTATAGGCCTACAGGGGATACCACTGACAAAAAAAACGCATCGATAATAGTACCCCATGGGTGATGTGGAAACCTATTGATACGGGTGTCCCCCAATGCGCCACGCGCGGTTCATACGGCACGGGCCTGAGGCGCTCGAGGCTTCTGGGCCGCCGCGGGGGCCAAGACGCGCGGCGGGAGAAAGGAGGCGTCGCCTCTGAAACTCGGCCGAAAAAATCACTTAATTTCCAAGCCTGGCATAGACGACTCTTTAGGGTCGCGCGGTATCCCTGACGACGCGGACGGGAGTGAGAGAACCCCGAGAGCATGCGTGCTGGACCTTGGACAGCGCTGCTATAATATGTTGGCGGTGCAAGGTCATTTATTGCCGTTCAAATCTCACTTTGAAATCTCGAAGATTTGTGGCCATCACAAGATGTCCTTCGCGAAACATAGTAAGTTTAACTTAAAACATTTCTTGGTAATCTTGTCGGAGAGCTACCTGCTCACCGATTTCAATGAGGTTTGACTATGTTATAGATATCAACATTTTGAACAACTTTTGCCTGTGATGAAAATGGCGGTCGGCTCAAGTTTCCGACATATTCGCAAAAAATATTGTTACTAGTACATTGAATCCTGCCCATGTGTATGTATTTGTGACGCAGCCACAAGCGTAGCCAGCACCCGCATTTGTTTTCATCCACTAGTTGTCGTTCACAAGTGCATACTTCTGCTGGGAAAAATCAGTTCGTTTGCGACGTTTGTAAACAATTGTTGCATGCCGTTGGGCGATGCTTGTAACTGCAGTCTCAGTTTTACCATCCCTAAACTCACATCGGTTCGCTACCATATTTTACGACCCCCACATCTCCACACTAATCTAGCCCGAACCAATACTAATACCCGGGACAAGTTGGAAAGTGGAATGCGTTGTGTCGGAATTAGTCAACAGAGGTACTGTACAGAGGGGGGGGGGGGGGGGGGGTTCGTGGTAAAGTGATTAAAAAAAATTTCCCTTTAAATTCATGGGGTGAAGTTTACCAAAGTTTGTTGCAAATATCATAGAAAGTACGGACGACCGCCGGGTATATGTGTAGGAAAAAGTTGTTCAGAATGTTGACTTTGACAGCATATGTTAGGGTCAACGTCATTGGGGCGGGGCCCCCTTTTGTCAATATTTACAAATGTTTGCATGTTTCGTTATAAATATTTTAAAAAGGTAAATTTATTAGAAATTATTGACGCAGAAAGAATTAACTTCCTTCAGATTGAGAAGTGGTAAGTCCGAAATAGTGAAATAGTGATACTTTCAGAATAATAATGAAATGGTCTAAAAGTACTAAGTACTAAAAGTACTTTCATCTCCAAATGTTAAAGAAATTTTTAATGTAATATGACAAAATATTTTACATTTCAACTACGGCAACTGACGTAAGAATTTTCAAATATTTCAATATCGTGTCTTAAGGGTACTAGGCAGTCGTTCCTGTCTAAAATTAAGTATTTTAGTTTCAATTAATTACAAAGAAGTCAGTTGCGAGGCAAACGCGAATCTACGAAATCAGCAAAAATGCGAGCGCTTCGCTATGACCATATACGGTAACGCGAAGCGACGGCACCACGCCCAATAGTGAAATAAAAACCGATTTGCTGCCGCAAATCGGCAGACTCGAGATCCGACACTCGACCGGGCAACACGGCTAAAAACCTACTTGTACACCTCAGTCTAGTTTTAGTTGTTTCTGAATAAAGACTTAGTCTTTGAGTTCAAACACATATGGTGTAGTTCACCCGGTGGATTCTCATCCTTTAATCACTCCCGAACCCACGATTACGCCAGATCCCGTACCAGCCTTGCGAGCCATCACGCAGGGCACAACAGCTTTAAAAACATGTTTGTTTAGTCAAAAATATGTATTATATATGATGCTGCAGATAGATCATTAAAGAGGCTTTTGAAAAATGTATCTTTTGATTTGCAGTGATAACTCAAAAATGGAGGTTCCGATCGATTCAAATCAAATTCGAGCATGTTCACAAAATGTATAGTTTCGGACCGGACCTAATTTGAAGTTATTGAAAACTCTTATTTTGTATTAAAAGAAACTAAGACCTCATCTTTTGGGGCTTGGGGGAGGGTAAAACCACATCATTTAGTATATTTTCATAAAGAATAAGAGTTTTCATTAAATTCAATTTAGGTCCGGTCCGAAACTACACATTTTGTGAAAATGCTCGAATTTAATTTGAATCGATTGGAACCTCCGTTCTTGAGTTATCACTGCACATCAAAAGAAACTTTTTTAAAAAGTCTCTTTAATGATCCATCTGTAGCGTCGTATATAATGCATATTTTTGAATAAACAAACATGTTTTTTAAAGCTGACGATGTTAATAGACTTCGAGCCAAAGAACAAGTCTCAGTTTCAATTTGTTTTTTTGTAATTAATTGAAACAGAAATGCTTCAATTTGAATAGGGACGACTGCCTAGTACCCTTAAGAAGAAAGGTAGCACATAAGTCAATTCAAATGCAAGAGTTGATGCTTTGATATTGCCATATTTTCTCCGGAATAATGTAGTATGAAAATTTAATACGCATTTATAATACTTAAAATATAACACAAGTTAATTTTGTACTTACTTCGGGCAAGACCGTCAACTTTAATCTTGGAAACATCTATAGATGGTTGAACATTGACATGTATAGGACAATGTGGTACAGTCAATCCCCCGTAGTTCAAATTTACCAAATAAGTTCCTGGTTGAGGTGCTACATAGTTAACCATATATGTGCCATCTTCGTTATCTGTCAGTGAATAGGGAATCTCCCTTCGTTCAGAATTTTCCATACTGACGTGAAGTTCACCCGGTCCCGCTTCGGAACAATCAACATTAAAACATGTAGGAGTATTTGACTTTACACCTTTTTCAAGACCAGGCCCGTAAGCTAATACCTTCGCAGGATTTAAAGGCACTTCTACTTTCATCCTGTATGGAGACTCTTTTGTAGCTACTCCACCATAATTTACCTAAAAGAGAGATAATGATAATGACATTTGATGTTGTTTGCAGACGGAAGTTCATATTGCAAAGGTAGATTGTACTTTTATAAAATAACTCTTTACATGTACTAAGCTGCAAATCCGAAACAAGAATTGAAGAGTCCTTGTAGAAAACACTGTAAGTGCTAAAATTAAAAAAAAATTGCTTTCTATCTCGAAGCAATGGGTACATTGGCAATAAAGGGACGGACCGCGGGCTTTTGTGAAAGTGTACGATGGTTCGTTCGTTGCACTTCTGCAAAGCACATGTGTTTTGAAAATGTGCTTGCTTCTTTTTACCTAAAGCCTCTTGTCCTGGTGGTAGATAACTCATAATGGAACGAGAGGAGCTACTTGGGGGTAGAGGAAGTTGCTTGGAAAAAATCCTATCAGTCAGCTAGAAATCACGTCGCAGAAATGTTCACGGGCCAAGAATATTACGCGATATTCTGGGTGTACGCCCGGAACAACGGGGACGCAAGTGCTGTTGCGCGAGTATTTGCGCAAGAATCTCCGCGCTGAAGCATGCATCGACAATGGCGGTGGCCACGTGGAGCTGTTCATGAATTGAAAACAAACGGCCCCTTTCGGGGCCACCAATTTTTAAAACGAAGGAACAACACGTTCCATGAAAAATAAATTAAGTGATCAGTGTTAGTAGCCGTGCAGTGAAGTGAATATTCGGTACATTAACCTGGACGCAGTTGACATTGCAACCCTGAACTTTGGGTAGTGTCGTATACCTGGGACCAGCTGTCCACTGGGCTCGTCCATCGATGACTAGGATCGATTCAGTGACCCAGTGACACAGGTTTTCAAGCTGCAGGTGAATTTCCGACAAGGGTGAGTTTTAGTTACATTATTGGTGACTATTATTTTTTAAATTTAACGCAGGCTATGACTTTTTCCGGCGATAGTTCTCAAAATCTCCGTACGTAAATATTTCTTCGGGCTGTTTAAACAGACTTATGCGTTATCAGCAACAGTGTTGGCCGTTATTGAATTACGGATTTTTATCACAATAACGAACTACGATCACTTTTCGTTCATTTCCTGTTACATTACCTTTTCGTGGCTACGTTATTAACACAAGGGAATTTACGTATTCCTTATCATCCCACTTCAAATAATTATTATTTTCGATTCTTCTAAAAAAAAACTTTTGTATTCGTCTTTTTACGTTACACATGATTTTCATCCATTTATCCTTTACTCATTATTCATTTTAAATGACAAAATGTTCGATTTTATTTGTTACGTCTTTTTCATTTGCCATTCTACGCAATTTCCTTCGAAGCATGCCGAGTTGCTTGTTCGTAGTCGCAGCGCGGGAACTCGGCCGCCAGACTCGGGCTCTGATTGGTCGGTGCTTTTTGTTAATATCTCGTTAACGAAACCTTGGAGAACATTTACGCAAAGGAAAAAGTTTTCCTAATTCCCCCTGAGTCACCCCCTTCAAGGAATCGCAGCATTTTTGCAACACCCTGTATGTAACAATCAAATTCCATAAATAATTTAAATTGGAAGAAGTTTTTTCTCTCTCCTGAAAATTTTGATTTTTGATACTTAGAGTATTTTCTAAACGGACTTTTCAATTTAACACCAATAAATAATGCGAGTAATAAAATCTTCATATTAAAATTCTTCTTCTTTAAGCTTGCCGATGTTTTTAAATAAAATAGTATGTTCTTATCAATAGAAAAATGATCCAGTATGAGTAAAAAAGCTAAACATCGCAGACAACATGGGTTTGGGCCACCAACCACGTGAGAGGAGAAGAAACGTGGAGGGAGGAAAGGAGGAGCAGGGCGACAAAGGAGAAAAAGGACTGGATTGAGACTGGCAGGGGAAGTTCAGGGAGCGAATTGAGCGGCGGAGGCAGAGCACTGCAACGGGCGGGTAAATCGCGGGTCAACCCGCCTGTTACCCGGCCGTCTTTCGATTCACCCGACCCGCCCGTGCCCGGGACGGATGAGTCGGGTCATCGTTGATTTCTATTCGCCCGGCCCGAGGCGCCCGAAGCGTCTGGGACGCCTGACACATCCGAACGCCGGAAACTGCCAAAGCAGTCACAGGTAATGACGTCACCACGCGTATACAACACTCTCGGCCGCCTCGGCCGCCTCGAGCTCTTCAGGCGAATAAAAATCAACGATGATCCGACTCATCTGCCGTGGGTATCGCGGGTTAGTGAAAGTTCGGGTCCAGGCGGTTCAGGCGCAGCGAGATACAGTCGGGTGACGGGCGGATCCAGTGATGCCAGAATCGTGGAACGTCGGACAAATGCTTACCCCCACTATGACCTACTGTCGTCCCCCACTTTCTTCCCATCGCACTGCACACAAGCATATTTATACCCCTGCCATATGCTGGGCAGCCCAATAGGCAACACACACGGACGGGCGTAAGAATATGCTTGTGTGCAATGCGATGGGAAGAAAGTGGGGGACGACGGTAGGTCATAGTGGGGGTAAGCATTTGTCCCACGTCCCATGATACTGGCATCACTGGTCGGAGGTTATGTGGGACTCGAACCCACTAAAACCTCCAAGGTGGTCGTCCTCTGGTGCGGAGCTGCGCGCCTGAGGAGCGGGACTTGGCGCCGGATCAAACGAGCGATTACATCCGCTTGCCTCCCCCTCCTGCGCATATGCAACTCCGCACGCGACAGCCCCGTTACGGGGTCTTCCCTGGGGGAGTGTAAACTACCTCCCCCAGCTGTGCCGCTCCAAACTTCGGGCGATGCGCGGCGGACCACGCGCCCGCGTCGCCCCTTCCAGGGTCGTTGCTACCAGGGGTGGGTGGTGCCCCTCGACACCCCCACCTCACGACCCCGCAGTCTAGCATTGTCGGGGGCGGTTAGCCAGCCTTAAGGTCTGCGCACACATATCCGTTCCGTCTCAGTTCCGTGTCAGTTCCGCGTCCGTTCCGCGTCCGTTCCGTATCAGTTCCGTGTCACTGACAACTTGGAGTGTGCGGATCGTCCCGAGGCTCGAGTTCCCCGCTCTCGGGACGGATCGGGTGTTTTCGGGATCCCGAGACTCGTTTCAGGTCGGCTCGGAAAAACTCGGACCCGATCGGCTCGTAAGCTAGCCATTAAGAGGGAACCAAGATGGAAATAATTGTGTATATCATTTATATCAATACCAGTGATAAGTTTTTACCTTTCTGTTTCCTGTTGAATCAAAATTTGTATCTTATTATTCATTTACATATATATGTATTTTCATTGCTGCCAAATCGTCTGTGAATACTAGTGATGGGCGTGATACCAGTCTTTCTCATGAGTTTCAAGTAGTTCAATACCCAAAGTACTCGTTTGGAAGGTTCGATACGTATCGAAATTGTAAGTACTTGGTATCGACATTTGATACCAGTAGGAACTAAAATGAGTACTGAGTGGAATTGGTATCACGGCAACAGTAAAGTATCGATACTATTCGAACCGGTATCAAGCATCCATAGGTATCGAAACAGGAATGAGTACTTGGAAAGAATCGATTCCCAAATGATACCTACAAAAGTCTCAGTTCTTTAAACTCGACTGCGTTCGGGTCCGACGTTGAGCATACAAAGGTCTAGCGATAAGGGACCCCTGAATAGTTCGACAAGGAAAGAGAATGAATATAACGAGAGAAAGCGAAATAAACGTACAGGGTGATCCTCTCGCGACGCTAGTCAAACAAACTGGCGCCCGGCACCACGTGGCGAAAACGTGACCCCTCGAAGTGGTTAGTATACCTACCCATTAAGAAGTGAGAAATCTTTCAGTTCCGCATTTCTCATCAGATCTCTGCGAAAACGATGCCAATCGATTCCTTATGTTTCGCCGATGAAACTAACACCAAGAACGACGTAATTCGGAGCATAATGAAGGAACTTAAATGTAAAATTGATTTATATAATTTCACACTAAGTTCGTTAAAAATAGTCAAATTTACATGAAATTTGGTATAATTTTCATTGGAAAAACATAAGAAATCCATCGGTATCACTTCCATATCGATACGATATAGAATAAAGAATGTAGTTTTTCTGAAACAGACATAAATCCACGGTCGACCGCAGCGAGTCGAGGTTGGCGCCCCGCAATCGAGGGTGAAATATTCATTTCAGCGTCTTAAGAAATTCTTTATTCTGCATCGTATCGATATGGAATTGATACCGATGGATTCGTTATGTTGTTATAATGAAAATTATACCGAATATCATGTAAATCGGACTATTTTTAACGAAGTTAGGTGGTGATTATGGAAATGAATTTTTCAAGTAATTTCCTTCATTATGCTCCGAATTACGTCGATCTTGGTGTTAGTTTCATCGGCGAAACATAAGGAATCGATTGGCGTCGTTTTCGCAGAGATCTGATGAGAAATGCGGAACTGAAAGATTTCTCACTTCTTAATGGTTATTCCAACCATTTCGAGGGTCGAAAGTCGCAACACTCGTAGAGGCACCGCCGGGGGGGGGGGGGGGGTCCTCGCCATCTGGATGCCACGCGGCATCTCGTCGGACCCGAACGCAGTCGAGTTTAAAGGACCGAGACTTTTGTAGGTATCATTTGGGAAACGATTCTTCCCAAGTACTCATTCCTGTTTCGATACCTATGGATGCTTGTTTCGGGTTCGAATAGTATCGATACCAAGTCCAGCCAAGATGTTGATACCTACAAGGATCGAACCTTTTGAGTACGTATCATTTAGGTATCGATACCTTCTGATACCTACGGTACTCATACTTGCATGAGATGCCATGATACTTCACCGCTAGGTATCGATACTGCTTGAGCGGTATCACGCCCATGACTAGTGAATACTGAATATGTCCATATACGTACTTAAATAAATATCATGTTCAGAACTTGGGAAGAAGACTATTTTTATATCGACAATATTTTAAAATCTTAATAAAATATAAAGAACAATGCTAGAGAATAAGAATGTTTTTCCTACAGAATCTGGGCAGGGAATGAGAAATGCGGGGGTGCCTTCCACTGTTGGAAATATCGTTATCAGTAACCGAACAAAATTGTTACCTGAGAACGTAGAACCATTATGTTTCTTACATGTTAATTTGAAATAATAAAATATTCGCCTTCCCGTATATTTTAAAATATTCCTTTCTGTATGCTTATCCTCCGTACGTTTTCTGTGTTCCATCTGAACCTATCTTGAAAAACTTAATACCGAATAGGTACACATTCCCTTTACATAAAGTACGAAGTATAAAGTATATTTTATTAAGTTTTTAAAAGATTATCGATATAAAAATAGTATTTCTCCCAAATTTTGAATATGGTATTTATTTAAGGGAAGAGGTCACTGAAACTTTGAAATCCGAAAATATTTGAAACATGCGAAATTCCTTTTAAGGGAAGGAAGTAGGTTCGAAATAAAGTCCTTGCTGCCAGGGTAGACTCAGTTTTAATTATTACTTTTCATACAATTTACAATACATTGCAAAAATCAAGCATAACTTCAAAAATCTTCTTGCGCAAAGTGTGTGATGCCACAGCCTCCAGGTTTTGCAGCGAAGAAGGGTCCATGGTAGAGTAAAAAGTTGTGTATCGAGAAGTTCCTACGTCTCATACTTTTTGAGCTAAAAATTATTGAATTTATTAAATGTAAAAAATGCAATATCTGATTAAAATTTTGAGGAAAAACAAGCATACCGCAAAGAGTTTTGCAGATTTCTTCATGCCGATACACAATTTTCTTGGTCTCATGTTGCTCTTCAAGTATGCCAAGCTGCAAGAGAATCAGACCAACAGTTTTGCGCAAGGAACATTAAATATATTAAAAAAGTAAGTTCTGAGATAAATGCATTTGAAATCTAAAGAGTAAATTCCAGACCATTTTTCATTTGTGTATACTTTAAAATCCACCTGGTTGATACACATCCTCATCAATCTTGCGTCTCTTCCTCTCAGCAGCAATTTTCCTTGCGTTGTGTTTCCTCTTAAAGCGCTTTCTTGTAGTGGCCTCCTGTTGTGCACTGCAGGTTTCTCTTCTGGTGTCTCTGCCTTTAGCTATGCTTTTAGCTGTTTCAGTTATAATTTCCCCAGCTGTTTGTTTCCTCACTGTCAATGAGCTTATGCAACCCATATTAAATTCTGAGACAGCACGTGCCACAGCTACTTCAAGTCTTGCTTTCGACACAAATATTGTCTTCGGGCAGAATCTCCATACTTTTGCATGGAGAGATTCATTAGCATTTTGAGTGCCTCCCTTACAGCACCGTGCCATCAAATTTTCATTTGACAGTCTTTCATATAGGGGTTTCACTTTGGTGGCGACATCTTCAGACAGCTTGAGTGACATGTGTGTGTGGCTCATTGGTTTTTGTCTAGTACTTTTTGCTCGATTGTAAAAGCACCACGATTGCTTGCCCTTAGGACATCTGGCATGGTTAGGTTTACTGTCTGTAGAGCTACAGTGATCTAAAGTAGCCATCACGGCATTTTCCATGTCCTTTACATTTGGCATATTTTTTACTATGGCATTTCTGTAACATTAGAAGTAAATTTTGTAATTCGACAGAAAATATCAAATTGATAAAATATATATTTTCTGCAATCGCTTTATAACCTGTAATATGCTGTCAATTTGTCAATGGTAGATTCCTTGAGTGTGCCTTCACCCTTGCCACCAAGTGTCACATTTTTGGCTCGCCACTCTTTGACAACATTTCTAAGGCCAGTACCCATGCGCTTCGCAATGTGGTTTACACATTCTTCTTTCCGGATGTCAATGTCAGGACCGTACACTTGCAAACTTTGAAGATAAGTGTGGGTCTTTGCATCACCATCTGATAACATTGTGGTGTATCGCATGTTACAATGTTCGATGGATCTTTTCCACATTGCTTCAGCAGCTGCGATCTCCATCCTTCCGGAGGATCCTTCAAAATTTATCTAAAAGAATAAATGCGTGCATATACATATATACATGCAAATACATATTTTTCTGGTTTATGGATATATCAAAATTATATTCATATACAAAACTTACCTGACATTCTCCTATTTCCACATGCACTTTCTTCCATTTGATAAATTCTGGTGAATCTGCTTCGAATTCAGTTGCTCGTAGCGCACACATGTGGCAATACTTTGACATCACTTCATAATCCACAACGAGTCCTGTCATTATGTCTATGACAAAGGCGATGCCATGAAGGGAAGTATGTCCTCTCTTGTGCCATGATCCATCGAATGATATTTGTGTATCGAGCACTTCACCTTCATCAGCAGTGTGCATGTTTCTCACAACTTGACACGACTTCCTAAGAATACTTTCCTTGAATTCTTTATTTCTTGCTTGAATTTTTTCAAGGTGTGCTTTCCATGCTGTTGGTGAAAGCACATTGATACCGGTTTCCATTCCAAACCGTTCCATTGCAGCATAACCAGCTCCCACAGAGACAAAAGCATCTACCATTTTCCTATTTATCAGGAACGGTGGTCGTTTTGTGGTTTCATCGGTGCTTATCCTGGGGCTGGTGTAAGTTTGTCCCATAATATTCTCACAATTGGTGCATCTTGCAGTCAATTTTCTTGTGAATCCCTATATGTAAAGAGATCAGATTTCCAAATACAGAATTCAGGATGATTGGACAAGGAGGGATAAAGAACTTTTTATAAACACAAAAATATGTGTAAGGAATTTTCTATAGTCAGAAAACTAATCAAGGCAGAGTAACTTTGTAATAATAAATGGAAAAAAATGTTTATAATTCGGAACAAAACGGGACAAAATGAAAATGATGAAAAGAGTGAAAATTTGGGATTATTCCGATATGTTTGAGGAGGATGGTCACTTTACCTGTACGTCACTATCCAGAATAACCATTTTTGAATGGCAAACACTGCAAGTCCAGTCTTTGATCAACTCTTGAATTGTAGATCTGTGCACTATATAAAATTCATCCTGCATTTCAGAAACAGGTTTTTCTTCATTATTTCTGAAGTATTCCAGTTTCTTAGTACTGGTCGCCTTCTCTTTGCCATTATCGAAATGAGCACTAGATGAATCATCTATTGCAGGTTTATTTCTCTCCAATTTAGCAACTATCGCCGCTTGTTTTGCTAAACGAACATCACGCTTCACTCTCCTCTTACTCTTGCGATATTTTCGGCTAATGAGATCCATTTCGCTCGTTTTATGCAAGCTAATTTCACTTCACCGTAAAATCTCACTCTATATTCTCTCGTAAACCAGAGTTTTGAAAGATTTAAAAAAATATGGTGTCTAGCGCCCGGAGAGACTGACCTCTGTCGGCAGCCACTGACCCTTTTGGGCCCGCTTAGAGAGTTACCTACTGTACATGGCCGCGTTACCGATAGCCGAGGGATACGCAGCCTGACCACGAACTCAGTCACATACAGTACTTTGTAAAAAAGCGTTCGTAGTTTAGTAGGCGCAGTCAAATGGATTCTGTTACAGAGCACGCGTGCATTTTAGAATCGTGAAACGCATTTTGGCCATTAGTGAAAATAAACAATTTCAAGGCCTCGCAGTTAATTTGGATTTCCCAAAACTCTAGCGAGCGGTTGAACATACTCAAAGAGCTAAATAATAGAGAGATATACCGAAAAACGAAGGTTTTAATTTTCGGCTCTTTTGCAAGGTTTCGGAAAAATAGGTTTTTCTAGTAGAAAGGCAACACTGAATTTCAAACCATGTTGTGTACGGTTGAACAAGGGTTCAAACTTGTCAAAAATGCAAAAAAAAAAAATCTTAAAAATGGTCGAAAATCACGATTTTTTCAGTGACCTCTCCCCTTAAGTACGTATACAGGGTGTCCCAAAAATGTCGCGTTTCCTTGAAAGGGGTGATTCAGGGGGTGATTTGAAACAACCTTTTCCTTAGCGAAAATATTGTCCGAAGCTTCGTTAAGGAGATATTAACCAAAAACCCCGACCAATGAGAGCGCGCGCCTTCCGCTCCAGCTCCCGCGGTAGCGTTGGCTACGCGGTAGCCGACCGTGCTTGTACTACGAACGTACGAACAAGCAAGTCGGCATGCATCGAAGGAAACCGCGTTACACAGTTTTTTTTTTAAGCAGAATCTTAAATAAGAATAATTTGAAGTGAGAGGACAAGAAGTACGTAAATTTCGTTTTTAAATAAGGCATAAACGAAAAGGTAACGTAACAGAAAATGTACGACAAGTGATCGTAATTCGTTATTAAGGTAAAAATCCGTATAAACAATAAGTGGTTTCGGCGCACTGGTTCGGTCAGTGCGCGCAAACCACTTATTGTTGATTCTAAAAATACGGGCGATAGCTTAACTACTTTAGAAAAAATCCGTAGTTTAACAACGGCCAACACAACTAAATTTAAAAAATAATATTAGGTGTATGAATAAATTCTTTCCGACTGGGATTTCTATCGCGGTGGTATTCAGAAGCTGCCAGAAAAATGGCAAAAGGTAATTATCAATAATGGAAATTATTTCGATGATCGAGTTGTTTTCATATTTTTTAAATCGAACTGTTATTGTACCCTAAAATCGGAAAGAATTTATTTCTACACCTAATAATCACCAATAAATTAAACAAAACTCACTCTTTCGGACATTCCTTTCCTTGCGTTCCTTCCCTTTTCGGAAACCTGTGTCACTAGGCCACTGTACCGATCCTGGTCATCGGCGTCCAGTGCTCAGCTGATCGCAGGATCAATGTACCGAATATTCACTTCACTGCACGGCTACTAACACTGTTCACTTAATTTATGTTTCACGGAACGTGTTGTTCTTACGTTACAAAAATTGGTGGCCCCGAAAGGGGCCGATTACTGTTAATTACTGGGACGAGATTACTACTATTACCCGGCGAAAAGAAGATTCGTGGCAGACGGTCTCGGGATGTGCAGTCCGCTGCTGCGACGATTGGTCGCGTCACCTATTTGGGCACACTTTTACAGACGGGGCACACGTATTTTGGTTATTGGCTGAAGTTGCCACATGCATTGTCGCACCGCGCGACGAAGAGATCGAACGAAACACATCGAGACCGAGTGGGATAGAGCGATCTGTAGCCTACGTTATTGTTTTGTTTTGACGATTGTCGGTCAGATCGCTCTATCCCACTCGATCTCGTGTTTCGTTCGATCTCTTCGTCGCGCGGTGCGACAATGTATGTGGCAACTTCAGCCAATAACCAAAATACGTGTGCCCCGTCTGTAAAAGTGTGCCCAAATAGGTGACGCGACCAATCGTCACAGCAGCGGACTGCACATCCCGAGACCGTCTGCCACGAATCTTCTTTTCGCCGGGTAATAGTAGTAATTTCGTCCCAGTAATTAACAGTAATCGGCCCCTTTCGGGGCCACCAATTTTTGTAACGTAAGAACAACACGTTCCGTGAAACATAAATTAAGTGAACAGTGTTAGTAGCCGTGCAGTGAAGTGAATATTCGGTACATTGATCCTGCGATCAGCTGAGCACTGGACGCCGATGACCAGGATCGGTACAGTGGCCTAGTGACACAGGTTTCCGAAAAGGGAAGGAACGCAAGGAAAGGAATGTCCGAAAGAGTGAGTTTTGTTTAATTTATTGGTGATTATTAGGTGTAGAAATAAATTCTTTCCGATTTTAGGGTACAATAACAGTTCGATTTAAAAAATATGAAAACAACTCGATCATCGAAATAATTTCCATTATTGATAATTACCTTTTGCCATTTTTCTGGCAGCTTCTGAATACCACCGCGATAGAAATCCCAGTCGGAAAGAATTTATTCATACACCTAATATTATTTTTTAAATTTAGTTGTGTTGGCCGTTGTTAAACTACGGATTTTTACCTCAATAACGAATTACGATCACTTGTCGTACATTTTCTGTTACGTTACCTTTTCGTTTATGCCTTATTTAAAAACGAAATTTACGTACTTCTTGTCCTCTCACTTCAAATTATTCTTATTTAAGATTCTGCTTTAAAAAAAAAACTGTGTAACGCGGTTTCCTTCGATGCATGCCGACTTGCTTGTTCGTACGTTCGTAGTACAAGCACGGTCGCCTACCGCGTAGCCAACGCTACCGCGGGAGCTCGGGCGGAAGGCGCGCGCTCTCATTGGTCGGGGTTTTTGGTTAATATCTCCTTCACGAAGCTTCGGACAATATTTTCGCTAAGGAAAAAGTTGTTTCAAATCACCCCCTGAGTCACCCCTTTCAAGGAAACGCGACATTTTTGGGACACCCTGTATGGTTTAAAGGTATTCAGTAATCACAGGCTATTCGGTAAGAATGAAAATATATATTTAAATGAATAATAAGATACAAATTATGATTTAACAGGAGACAGAAATGTAAAAACTTATCACTGGTACTGATATTTAGTAGATACTCTTAATAGCTGGCTTTCGAGCCGATCGGGTCCGAGTTTTGCCGAGCCGACCTGAAATCAAATTGCCCGCTCATGGCGGTCATGCCTGTAGCCCGAAACGAGTCGCGGGATCCAGAAAACTTCGGGATCTCGAGGAATACGAAAGTATCGGGATCCCGTCCGATCTCGCCCGAAAGTTTCCGGCCCGTCCCGAGCCCGAAACGTCGGGTACCCGCACACCCCTGCTGACAACTGTGTAGGAGGCCTGCTGCTCTAGCCCGGCCTGCAGTCCCAATTCAGCCGGTTCCGTAGGATCGCGATACATGTATCGCAGCGGGAAAGAGCTTAAGTTGGCAAGTCTTGTTGAAACGCACGTCCAGCTTTATTTCCTTGACGCCCAACATTCATGCATCCGATCATACCTTATATACCAATCCAAAACTCTTTTCATTTCAATCATTAAAAATGATCAGAATTCTATCACGTTTGGTATCATTTTCATTGCAAAAACTCCAGCAATCCATTGGTGGTACTTGTATGGCGATATGATATTAATTATAGAAATTCTCATTTTCATTACTGAGCAGCCTATTGCTGTCCTTGTCTTTATGACCCTAGGGTCTGGGACCCCCGACGCGCGATTCGAGAGCCTCGACCTGAGAATCTTTCACGGTCATAATAAAAGGTCGGCCCTTCAGTCATTTCTAGCCTCCGTCTCAGTGCAAATGGCCAGAATATCGGAGGCAACCGAATTTTAGTTTCACTGAACGGATCCGGGTTCCACACTGACACCTGCTGACAGCCCTGACACGGACAAGTGTGCGCTGCTCCATTGTACAGCACGCAAACGATCCTGACGGCCCGGAACTGACGGATACGGAAAGACCGTCGAATTTCACGGAACTGACAAGTGTGCACTGGTCCATTCCAAACAAGCAACCCATACCTTTTGCGATCACGGAACTGAGACGGAACTGAGACGGAACGGATATGTGTGCGCAGACCTTTAAGGGGCTGCCCCGGACACTACGAATCCCGGGGGGCCGTTACGGCGGCCGGGGACTTGGCGGTCGGAACCCGGCCAGCCCCCGGGCGAGCGGCTGGCGATGCGCCGCCAGGGCAGCCGGACATCCTCCCAGAACCCTGCAACGGGCGGGTTTGATCCTGCAATCAAGCAGAGACTTTGAAATCGTGATATCAAGGCTTCCTGATGACAAATGGGGTTCTACTACAGTCTATAAAATGTGTTGCGGACGCCATCAATGTCTCCTTCTCGCCGTCGCATGTCGCCTCTGCGCTTCGACTTCGTCACACCAAATCAAAGTTTAAACCTCCCGTTATCCGGTTCACCTCTACGGTCATTCGGGACGAGTGGGTTGTCAAAAAGAGGGTCAAGAAAGATATCCCTGCTTACGAGATCGTTCAGTCATGGCCGGATTCGCTCATTTATATTAATGAACGACCGACTGCCAGCGATCGAAACAGTTTTCTGGAGGCCAGCAAGCTTGCTACGTACCATAATTATGAGTATGTATGGACGAGACTTGGAGTCACATACATAAGGAAAGATGGCAATGTCTCTCCGGCGGTTTACATCTCCTGCCGACTTCACGGTGGAACCATCTTCCCAGCCTCCAGTCCTGCAAGGTTCTTTGGCTGAAGCTGTTCGTCCATTGGATGGGCAGCAGTGACTTAGCCTGAGTCTACTTCCAGACACCGAACTTCCCTCCTCGCCTACCTTGGATGGGGTGGTTTCTACCCCTGGGAGCTCATATTCCTCTGTGACTTCTGCTTCGTTTGCGTCATCTTCCCCTACTTATGTGCATGCACCATCTACGAACTCTACCTCGCCCTCTTGTAAACTGCGTGCGAATTCTAAGTCTTTCTCTGCTGCGCACTTAAACGTTCGCTGTCTTATCAGTTATTTCTCGGACTTAGCTGATTAAGTGCGCTGTTACAAATTTGATCTCATGGCTCTCACCAAAACCTGGCTGCGTACTGAACGTGACTCAGGGACCCTTTTACTTCGTGACTACTCTCTCCCGTGGTGGAGGAGCTGCTATGTATGTAAAATCCAGTCTTCATTGTATAAACATCTTTGACGCAATTACTGATAATTATATTCATCTGATAGCCTTCTTATCAGTATTAAACACAAGCGTATTGCGGTTTTGGCTGTCTACCGACCGCCTAATTGTCCTTGTCCTGTATGAACGGTCAAGAACCGTTTCTTGTTGAAGAATCCTGTTCTGCTACAAATATAATGTGTATGGGTGACTTTAATATTGGCCTCAATAATGTCTGCAATCCGGGTCTACTTTTTGTTAAGCGCTTCATGTTTTCGCTTTCTTTAAACCAGATTATATCGGAGCCTACCGGAATTACTGCGCTATCTTCAACTTTGTTGGATTTAATCTTTGTAAGCGATGAAGTGGATATTGTTTCCTTAGGGTCTTTGGATGTTAGCCATATTAGCGACCACTGTCTTGTTTTCTCTATACTTAATATTCCTAAATCGTTGGGCCAACAACGTTTCATTCTGCGGCGTAATCTAAAGGATATACCTGAGGAGCAATTGCGCTATGCGGCGGAGGGCTTAAACTGGCATGCGATTGGTGATTGTGATTCTGTCGATTCCAAATTTGCTTCATTTGAATCTTTGATGGTCACCTTATACGATCAGTTCGCGCAGTTTAGATTAATACATGTCTCTGAACTCTCGGTACCTTGGCTTACGCACAATGTGAGGAAATTATTAAGATTTCGTAATCGGGCACTCACTAAATACAGGAGAACTGGGACAGCTAGTGCTTGAAATTATTATAAGCATCTTCGCAACGTAGCGAAATCTATCATCCGTGCTGAGAAGCGTGCGTTTTTTCAAAGTTTTCACAATCGTCCCTCCTCCAGAAGGTTCTGGGATTTCCTGTCCCTGGCCGGATTCTATCGATCATCTCAGTGTTCGCCTGATTTTGATTATTTTCCTGATACTACTCTAATTAATAATTACTTCATTGACTCTCTTCCTCCTTGTACTGCTTCTTCTAACCTTATATGTAGTTACGCATCTTCAGTTAAGGCTGCCGTCTCGGCGGGCCTTGAATGTGTGCGTACGCTCACACAAGCTAGGAAAAGCGTGTACGTATACGCGAAACCTTTTCAACCGTTATTCGTCCTGGAATCGGCAAGAATTAAGTTTTTGCGGGAATAGTTGCCTCCAGTAGACATCAGTGCAGGGTGGTACGGTGCGTTTGAATGCTAATAAGCACCGTACGTTGAAATAATAATGAATTTATTAATCGTGTACTCAGGACAGCCCGAAACATGACAGAATGAAGCTTCAAGGTTTCTCCGTCACCGGCGCTGATGGTATATTCTCGCCATGTACCATCAGAACCGGTTGAAGTCCAAGCTAAACAATAAATGTAGGAAAGACATAGTTGCCGATACGTATCGAGAGTCGGATCGCGCTGTTGCCGCATTTCCCCTATTACTATTTTGTCGTCACAGAGGCTTGAATGAATCACGACGAAGCGGCCGAAGAACAGAGATGGGCAAAGATAATATCTTGATAAACTCCAATAAAAGATACTTTATGTTTATCCGTTCTGAACCACAGTGAATTCATTCGACGACGAAAGATAATTTTTTTATTCGAAGAAGAATAATTTGTTTATTCGATCTTTAACCGTAGTTTATTCGACTTTTATTTGAAGGCTTAAAACAACTTTCGGCAGCGTGTTTACCCGAACCGGCGCGATCTCTCTTTGAGCCTGAAGACTTAGGCTGTTCGGCGGCAGCTTCTGATTTCGGTTCGAGAGGCATACAGTGTTGCTTGCGGTGGATTATGTATTAATAAATTGTAAAACGTGACGTTTTCACTATTTATTAACATACTGCTGAGATTGTCCAGATTAAAATGAGTTCAAGCACGGTATAAATCGGATTATTTCTAGAACTGTACTTGGTAATTAAATATAGGGTAACTGTACTCGTTGTTGACAGTGTACCAATAGTTGACACTTTTATTTTCAGTCACAAATAATAAGCTTTTTATTAAAAAAATGTTTTTGACTAATACGCTGTTTGTACAGCGTGATTCTCTCGCTAGAGTCCTAAAGACAATGTCGTGAATATGCCGCGCCTCGCTGAGTTTCGTGGAAGTGACGAATTTCACGTTCTACATTTCGCATCAGATTTTTGCGAAAATGGCTTCAACCGATTCCGTCGTCCCGATGAAAGTGGCCCCAAGCTAACATCGTTAAAAATAGTCCGATTTACGTGGCATTTGACACGATTTTAATCGGGAGAACGCCAGGAATTTACATTGTATCCCTTACGCATCCTACTGGACCTCGCCTTCCGAGACGGCGAGCGATGCCCAGTGTCCTTACAGAAATGCGAAGTTCAGAAGGGATATTGATACGCAAATTAGTATTGTTTCATAAATTATTGAAATAAACTATCAAATTAAAGAGACTTTATCTTTATTTGTCGTCGAGTAAAAATAACCCAGAGTTAGTTTTATTTGAAACGCCACGGATGAATCAGTTTATTCGTCGGGAATTCATCCGTCGGCCACAAATAATTTTTGTAATCGAAGGTCTTCATTCTTGAGGTCCCCCGAAGCTCGAGCCGAGCGACATTGTATCGCTCACCCGTCTAACCTGTCGCCTGGAGTTGCTCGGCGATGTATCATCGATTATGCAGAAACAGAATTTCTTTATTTTTCATCGTATCAATATGAAAGTGATTCTGCCGATTAAATTGACAGAAAATAATTTAAATCGGACTACTTTGAACGAAATGGGCTTTCAATTCTGCAAGTAAATTTTATGTGTAATCTGATAGTTCAAATTGTGTCAAGTTTGGTATATTTCCATCTTTCCTTCTTACACTCCCGGACCTCTCTATCTTTCATTATTGCTACGTTCAGCGAGGCTTTGGCGCTGCTCTCGACGTAGCTCTCGTGCCGTATTGCTTCAAGACTTCTCGATAGAAAGAGAGAACTCTGTGGCAACAGCGCGGCAGAGACAAAGAGAACAGACGATGTGCCAACTATGCGTCAAAAGTTCGTCTACCCAGAGTACCTGGAGATGTCATCTCTGTACAAGTTCTTTTTATCTACCGCAGTAGTTTCATTAGGGTCCGTTTGTTTACTGGGGACGCTTCGATCGATTCGGACCATAACAAAAATGAGACGGCAGCCTTAACAGTGATATTGTCTCTCCTACCTTCCCTTTAGAGCCCTTCACTCTTGAGAATCTCCTTGCTGTCATTAAAATCATTAAAGATCTATATGTACGCAGATGATACTCAGCTGGTTAAGGATTTTGATATTGGCGGGGCTGATTCTGCTAAACGTGAGATTAAATCCCACTAAATCTTCTTTATTAGTGGTGCATCTCTTTCTATGCAATCTACTGTAAAAATCCTCGGTGGTACCCTTGATCCTCAGTGGTGCTTTGACTGTCATGTAGCCGTTTTGTGTCGTTCTGCTTTTGCTCGCTACGGTTCTTGTATCGTCCTCGTCGTATTCTGTCACCCCACACCAAGTTCTTGTTATGTCAAAGTCACCTTCTATTTCTCTTTTTGATTATGCCGCTGTTGTGTATGGCCCTTGTGTCTCTACTCGTCTCTCGCCCATAGTCCAACGTATCCAAAATTCGTGTCTTCGTTATTCTTATAATGTCCGTAAGTTTGACTAAATCTCGCCGTTTTTTCTTTATTCTGGCTGGCTCCATATCAGACAGCGGTGGATCCTCCACCTGTGCCCCATAGTTCATATAGCTCTCAAATTTGAGACACCCATTTTTTCTGAGGGCATTATTATGCAGCAATTCTTCTCTGTACACCATTAATGCACCATCTACTAGGCGCGGTCCTGATCTGGCAGTACCAGTTCATCGCACGATTAAATTTACGGCATCCTTTTCCTATCTATCCTCCTTCTACTATAATTCTCTTCCCATGGAAATTCGTTTTCTGGACAGACTCTATCCCCGCTTTTAAACGTGCCTCCCGTTCTTTTATGCTCTTCCACTTTCCTAAACTTTCCTTGTCGCTTTATTCTCTGTCCCACTCTTCTGTTGATTCTCTAGCTTTATGTATATTAGATAATGTATCGGGTTTAGGTTGCAAAACAGCAGGAATGCCGAACATCGCCTATCCGTCACTTAGTTAACCCAATGTAAATTTTGTGATGAATAAAGACCAATTATTATTATTAGTATATTCAGTTTCAATTCTAACCACCTGTGACAAAAATTTACATTGGATGTAAGGTTTACTCCGTACTTCGTCTATGCGTATAGTCTAATTGAAATATAGTATAGTAATTACGATAAAGCAACCGAAGATCTCTCGTGCTAGTCGAAATTTCATACGCATCTCCGCCGCGTAGAAAGGAGGTGTTTTCACTGTTTGAGTGCGGCGCAGCGGTGTCCGAAAATCAAATGTGCATGTAAAATGAACTCCGATCTGGGTTTGTTTCATAATAAACAATCGTGAAAACACACCCCCGCCAATCGAAGTATTAAACGCACAAAGTGGCAAAGAAATGATACCCTTAAAAACCATTTGTAAAAAGAGGAGTTACTAGAACTATACTGCCGCCAATATTATAAAAAACAAGCAATTTTTGAAAGTTCTTCTCCCGAAGAATAAAAAGATTAGATTTTTCATCCCTAATTTTGAGGGCTCTTTTCATACGATAAATACGAATTAGGAGAGCTACAAAAAATACATATAAAATGCTTCTCGACGTTCTACTTGTGTGCAAACTTTAATTAAAATCTGAGCGTGCGGACTAATTGTAAGTGATGTTTCTTATATTTGTCCTCGCCCGTAGTATACCTCTTAGCATTTTTTTATAGTGCACAGACTTCACGAATCAGTTAAGATTCTCATTTTAGGTTGAATCATCTATCGTAATAATATTTTGTATCATAGTGATTAACTCTCTGTATACCTCCGTAAAATTTTGACATTTTTTATTAATGTGCAATATTTGTATGAATTTAGGCTATCATATTAAATAATTTGATTGAAATTCTAGTTTATTATCTCACCATAACAATGTGTTGCGATCCAGACGTTGGAGTATATTGGCATTGCACTTTTCCATCATGATTGTTATCTAATCGGACAGGAACATCCCTTCCGTGAGCATCTTGAATAGCGACCTCCAAAGCCGCCTGGCCAGCTTTCCTTACATCTACTGTAAAATCTGCTGGCTTATTACTGGGAACAGATTTTGCTTGAACTCCTGGACCGTACACTTCAACCTGAAAATCGTATTTTATTTCCTTATGATGTAAGCCCCAAGAATGATGTTGAATTCATTTATAGTTTAACAGAGCAGTCCGGGCACCAGTTAAAGTCGGAGTGCCGCTTACTTATCTCATCTCGCGACAACTAGTATCTACTAAGCACACAAACACTACTCCCTCAATGTGGGGAACTCTATTGGATGTACATATATGTCAAACGCCGAACTATGTGAAAGACTGTGAAAAAGGGGGTCCAGGAGGTTAGGGGAATACCGACAATCGAAGAGGATCTATTTGTCTCTACCTGGTTTCGCACTTTGTTGTTTGAATATGTGCATGTCTCTAGTCTGCTCCGTTAAACAATAGCCCATTCACTGTCTGCAAGCTTTAACGGAGTCCTGTTTACATGTTTTATTAAAGAATTCACAACTATTTACTTAGCAATAATTATTTACTAATGGAAAATTAATATAAAGAGTGAATCAATAAATGTTAGCATTGACAATATGTTTAGTTATAGGCATAAAATGGCAATTGTTCAACGGTTTTGCCACACACGTAACGATTTATCGTTTCACAAATATTACTGACTCAACAACTGATTGAGCATGATTGCCCATAAAGAAACATCAATATTGTTAAAAAATACTGTGACAATTCATACAATGGTGTTGTGAGTGGATGGTGTCAGTGAAGTAAATAAGACAAAAAGAGTAGAGAATATGGTGCAAAAATTCACTTCCAAAAAGTATTTATTTTTATGTGAAGTTCGTACTTGAACTCCGACAAAAATGGTCGTATCGATATTGTGACGAAGTGCCGTCGCCGCCGCGAGACCCCGCGGCAAGGAAATCGAAGTATGGTCCACGCGAAATTGCAGGCGAAAGTGCGTCCCACCGGAACCTGGTTCACGAACCGGCTCCACCGCGCTCGTCGGTGAAGATGCGACGGTGCATACATACAGGGTGTTCCGAAAATGCTGCGGGTCCTTAAAGGGGGTGATTCGGGGGATGATTGCAAACAACTTTTTCCTTTGCGAAAATGCCCTCCGAGGTTTCGTTAACGAGATATTAATAAAAAGCAACGACCAATCAGAGCGCGAGCCTTCCGCTGGAGCTCCCGCGCTAGCGGGGCCGCGCGCCGGGCCGCGCTGCGACTACGAACAAGCAAGGCGGCATGCATCGAAGGAAATTGCGTAGAATGGCAAATGAAAAAGACGTAACAGTAGTAAGGTAAGGGGGATTCCAACCCAGGTCCTCTGAGGGGAGCGCGGGGGCGGGGGGAAGTGGGGGCGCGCGGGGGAGTGCGGTGGAGGGAAACATGGGCGCGGGGGGAAGCGGGTGAAGCGGGGAGTAGATGACCGATTGCGCGCGCACGAGCCGCGGAGTGGGGGAAGCCGCAATCGTGGAGGGGATCAGTCCAGACCGAACCGCCGCGGAGACCTCTCCACGTCGGACCCACCCCCGAAAATTTCCACAGAGGGTCGTCCCCTCCCTCTAAAAAAAATTTCTGGGGTCGGGTCTTGTATGAAAAATCTTTTTTCAGACTCGATCCAGCCCCAGAAATTTTTTTCCCCAAATATTTTTTTTTTCAAACCATTATAAAGCTGAAATTGTTTAATACTTTATCGGATGACATCGGACAATGTCGGGGAAGATCGACATTTTACAAACCACGTATTCGGAGGAGGGAAAGAGAGAGCATTACATTAAAAGCTAAATTCGTGGAGGGAAAGAGAGAGCAACACTTAGCGTCGCAGCGTCTCGCGCGATCGCGTGTAATTTTCATCCTCTGGAGCAGCCGTGAAGGTGACATCATTTGGCAGCGCGAATTATAGAAAGAATTATGCGGTGTGAGCAGAAACTTTCCCCAAAGCAGAGAAATAATAATTTTTTAATCATCGATATAGCGAACTATTATACAACAAACAGAAATATTTTTTCCGAACCATTATGTAGCAAGCATTCTAAAGCTAACAAGTTTTTAAAGCGTTCTGATTTAACGTCGCAGCGTATCGCGCGATCGTGTGTAATTTGACACCTCTGGAGCAGCCGCGCGGGATGATATCATTTTCGCGGCGCGAAGAACGTACGAATCATAGAAAGAATTATACAGCATCAGCAAGAATTCGGAAACGTCAAATCTTAGAATTAGGTGTCAGCAGAAACTGCGTCGTATGATTTTGCGCGCTATTTCGTCATAAGCGTGAATCATAGAAAGAATTATGCTGAATCAGCGGAAATTTGAGGGTATAAGTATGTGCTCTAACTGCACAAAGCCTCAAATCGTTGCAACGCGTTGCGCGGAAAAGATATCACATTTACATTCCATTTACGATCATGGAAGAATTCACGCAAGTAGAACGCCTATTGTTGGATCAATCCGAACGATTGATTTCGCGGGAAGAATACATCGCGTGGGAAGAACGGTGCAACGAGTGTATAGAATCGTTGGAAGAACACAGTCGAGTGAAACGTCCTCGATTATCGATTGGGGTTCGACAATCATTGGTTGCTCGAATCGCGCGGCTCGAAGGACTGAAATATTCGCTACGTGGACGTTTCGTCCGTGAAGCTGCAGGACATTCGAGCACAGGACTTTTGTGGCGCGAAATAGACACTGCGTTCGAAAGCCGCGTATTAACTGGTGCAGTGCTAAATTCAAATTACATCGAGCCGCGCAACTTTCTCCAAGATGCAGCGACCATTGTGCTGGAGCATGTGCAGGATGCTTTGAGGAAACATCGAAGCCTCAAAGTGAACACGGTGTTCAACGGTGAATTTGTGGCGGGTGACAAGCATGCTTGTAAAAGCATCAATACCCGAAACTGTGAACTCTTCCACACATCCGATCTGCAGGAGTGGTACCAACGATGCGTTATCGAACCCACCCTGGCATCGTTGGAAGAGTTCCAGGAACGCGATAGTGGATGGGCATTGACGAGAATCCTGAATCTGACAATCAATGTTAACAAGTACAATCCACTGCGCGCGGGGTGTCGCTACAAGTTACCGCAGAAATTGTTGCTAAAAAATGCAACAATTAGTGTACAATCCACAGACAATGCATGTTTCGCGTGGGCAGTGGTCGCCGCTCTCCATCCTGCCGAAAGACATACCGATCGCCAAAGTTCATACCCAGACTATGCTTCCGTGCTAAATCTCCAGGGTATTGAGTTTCCGATGTCTCTGAAGCAAATTGGAAAGTTTGAGCGACAGAACGAAATCTCCATCAACGTGTACAGTTTCGAGGAGCGAGTGGAGAAGGACACCGAGAGGATAACTGTTACAGTCTTTCCGCTGCGTCTCACCAACCAAAAGAGGGATCGGCACGTCAACCTGCTATACACGCCGAATCAAGAGCATGGCGATGTAGGACACTTTGTACTGATCAAGAACTTGTCCCGGCTGGTGAGCATGCAGCTGAGCAAGCATAAAGAAAAGAAATTCATCTGCGACCGGTACATATATATAAACTTGTGAAATGTTGAAATGTCTCGCAAAAAATTAAATAAAATTTTTATGGTTTTGCAGATGCTTGCACTACTTTGGATCTGTCGAGAAGTTGGAGGCCCATGCAGTGGACTGTGGGAATATGAATGATTGTGCCATTCTGCTGCCCAGCGAAGGCGACAATTTCCTCAGTTTCAAGAACCACTGCATGAAGGAGCGACATCCATTCGTGGTGTATGCAGATCTGGAGTGCATAATCGAGAAAACGGAGGATCGCATGATGGGTGATGCGGATTCTAAATTACACGCGTATCAGCAACATAAAGTGCACAGCATTGCATATTATATGCATTGTTCATATGATACATCGCTATCGATATATCGATGTCGCCGCGACGCGGATTGTATTTCCTGGTTCGTCAACGAACTAAAAAATTTTGCAGATTTTGCCAAACCCATTCTAGCCAATAATGCTTCTATTGAAAAGTTGACGAAAGATCAGTGGACGACATTTCGCAATGCAACAAATTGTCATATTTGCGAAGAGCCATTCGAGGCTGATGATGTACGAGTTCGCGATCATTGTCATATATCCGGGCGGTTTAGAGGACCCGCACATTCTAAATGCAATTTAAAATATAGAAATGCGTTTTACATCCCCATAGTTTTTCATAATTTATCCGGCTATGATTCACATTTCATTTCATGGAAATAGCTGCCGCTTTCAAAGGTCATGTTGATGTATTACCTATAACTAAGGAAAAGTATATTTCTTTCACAAAAAATGTTGAAGATCCGGCGGAATCAGACTCACGAAATCATATTAAATTGCGATTCATCGATTCATACAAATTTCTCAATACCAGTCTCGACAAATTAGCATCTTTTCTTAACACAGATCAATTAAAAATTTTACGATCCCAATTTGAAACATTATCCATTGAAGATTTCAATTTATTAACGCGAAAGGGTGTCTTTCCATATGAATATCTTGATTGCGCGAACAAGCTGCAGGATCCATGCTTACCACCGCGCGAGTCATTCTACAGTTCGTTAACGGGTGAGACTGTATCCGAGAGCGATTACGCGCACGCTGAGACTGTTTGGCAACGTTTCGGGATTAGAACCTTGGGCGAATACAGCGACTTGTATTTGAAAACAGATGTCATGTTATTGGCAGATATTTTTGAAAATTTTCGCGAAAGTTGTATCAAGAGTTATGGATTAGATTCTGCACATTATTATACATTACCTGGTTTCACGTGGGATGCGATGTTAAAACATACCAAATGTCGTCGATATGGTCATGTTTATCGAACGTGGTATACGCGGGGGTTTAAGTCAATGTTCCGGAAGATATGCACATGCTAATAACAAGTACATGCCATCTTACGACGCATCGGAACAGTCATCGTACTTGATGTATTTTGACGCGAACAATTTGTATGGATGGGCAATGTGTCAGCCCCTACCATATGCTAAATTTCAATGGGTCGAAGATGTTGCAAATTTTGACGTGTCTTCGATCGCTGTCGATTCGCCCACGGGATATATTCTCGAGGTAGATCTGGAATATCCGCAACGTCTGCACGACGCTCATGCTGATCTACCATTCTGTCCAACGCGTGCCAAACCACCTAGCAGCAGACAGGATAAGTTACTCGCGACATTATACGATAAGCAGCGTTACGTTATCCATTATCGCAACCTGCAGCAGTGCACGCGACACGGTCTTCGTATTACAAAGATACATCGCGTGCTTCAATTCGCTCAATCTCCCTGGCTCCACGATTACATCGAACTAAATACACGGCTCACAACAGCCGCGACAAACGATTTTGAGAAAAATTTATATAAATTGATGAACAACGCGGTATTTGGTAAAACTATGGAAAACGTGCGAAACCACGTGGATGTAAAACTTTTAACACATTGGGATGGACGTTTTGGTGCAGAGGCAATGATCGCGAAACCGAATTTCCACAGCAGAAGTGTTTTTTCGGAAAATTTAATAGCTGTTGAATTGCGCAAAGTCGAGGTGAAATTCAACAAACCGATATACGTGGGTATGTGCATTCTGGACATATCGAAAATTTGTTTGTATGAATTTCATCACGATTACATGTCTCCCCTGCTAGCTCAAAATTGTAAAATTCTGTATACCGACACTGACAGCCTCATTTATCACATTCAATGCGAAGATATCTACGAGACCATGAAACGCAATATCGATAGATTCGACACATCCGATTATCCCATCGACAATACATATAATATGCCGCGCCTAAATAAGAAGGTTCCAGGGTTGATGAAGGACGAAAATAATGGTGCGATAATGACCGAATTCGTAGGTCTTAGAGCGAAAATGTATGCACTCCGTGTAGACGGTAAAAAAGATACGACAAAGGCAAAAGGCGTCAAGACCAACATCATAGCCAGAACGATAACTTTCGACGACTACGCGGAGTGTTTGCAAAAGGAGATTGAAATGGTTCGCAGGCAATCATGTATACGGTCTAAATTGCACAAAGTGTACACCATTTCCGAATCCAAAATCGCTCTAAGCCCATACGATGACAAGCGGTATATCGTACCCGATTCGATCGACACTCTACCCTGGGGACATTATAAAATTCCTTTGTAAAAATATCATTGTAAAAAGAAATTATTATATTTATTAACTCGTTTTTATAAATAGCGGAATTATTACATAAAAATAAAATTGCACATACAATTATATTTATTAACAAGTCCTTATAAATAGTGGAATTGATACCAAATAAATTGTACACATGTATTTATTTTATCAACACATTATTTTTATTTATTCATGTATTATTATTTTACAATACATTATTGTTATTTATCCATGAATTGTGCGATTTATCAAACCCCAGCCACTTGACGTATACCTTATCCCCCTTCCTACGCAACACTTTTTCCACTAGATACACATCAGGATCGGTGACGCGTCGCAGCTCGTGTTCATAGAATCCTCCGGCGACTGGTTTTCAAGCAGATATGTCGCGGGATTAGTTGCCTGTACTTTGTCTATCTTGAACACCTCCGTTGTCCAATTCGGTGTATAGCCTTTATCGAAGATGGTTTTGAATTTGCTCACACGCACAAACTCGCCCAATTTGAATCTCGCTGGAGCAGCAATCTTTATGTTGCTGTATATGGTGGCTAGCAGCTTATCGGCGATCGCAGGGGTAACATCGCGAGGACACATTTTGATGGTTCTATGTTTTCGTGCGTTATATTCTGAAAGTAGACGCGGTAGCGCATCGATCCATTTATAGGTTCCATTGAGCGTAAACAGTTTCCACATATTGTTCTTCAAAGTTCGATTGAAACGTTCCACGACGGAGGCCTTCATCACCGTATATGTCGAATAATGATTAATGTTATGTTTTGTCAAGAGTTTCTGCACATCGGCGTTGTAAAATTCTTTTCCTTGATCGGTTTGCAAATTTTTCGGATATCGATCTCTAAATATCTTTGCAAACGCTTTAGTCACCTCAGCACCACTTTTAGTCTTGAGCGGCAACGCCCATGCATACTTGCTCAACACATCGATGACGGTGAGTATGTAGTGGTAACCTTGGTTGAATCGCGAGTATGGACGCATTTCTACAACGTCAGCTTGCCACAGATCATCGTATCCATGCACTATGACGCGCCTCCGTGGGAAGTGTCTTCGAGCTGGAGCATGCAATTCCTCAACAAGTTGTTGCTTCTTGTGGCCGTGGTTTTCTTCTTTACTCTTGGATTTCGATAATGACAGCATGTTTGATCGCTGAGGTGTCTTTGACACGAATGGTGCGATAATTATCGTGCACATGCATTATGTGCTCCCCATTGGTGCCAGGAAATTCTGAATAAGTTGCTGCTCCGTAGCAAAAGCGGTTATAGCCTCTTTAACTTTTCGATTTTCGTTGTCCTGCTGCGGTATAGAATTCAACGCCTGTGATATCTTTTGAACGCTGTTTTGCAACGTCAGCATATCTCTCTGAAGCACGATCAGTTTCCTCTCTAATTCTTCCTGCTGCTCTCTCAAAAGTTTAATGCTCTTTTCCATGTATAGTTTATTGACGGCATCGGTGTCAGCCACCGGTTGAGCTACGCGTCGTATCTTGCGTGATTTTGCATCAAAGTCGGCACCAACCACGCAAAGAGCGTTATCCCGTATATAATTTCGAAGCAAACCGTTCCATTTGTAATAGTCCATTGTAGCTGCTCCACTCTTCTCGAGCGATACTCCAAATTTGTTGATCAGCATCTCGATGCATACAGTGTACATCATCGGTGCGCGGTTTAATTTATAATGAGGCCTACCTCGCGGAGTTCCGCGATAATCGATAGAATTTCGTTGTCGTGCGAGTTGTTACCCGCCTGACGCGACGCTTCCAGCAAACGGAATCGGTCCACCAGTTCGTTGGGATCGTCCCAGTGCACGTAATCGATCTTGTTATCGTTTACCACCATGACTTGCGGTGCTGTTAGACCTTTCCCTGTCCTTCTAACCGATACACGGGGGAGTAGCGGTGCAATTACATGTTTGTACTTGTATCCCTTGTTACCCAAAATGGGATTTTGAGCGATATGATCGCGTCTGTGAGCATTCGTCGTCACCAGTATACTTTTATATTTTTGTTTATCGGCATCGGTGTATACAGTATCGTCGGGAATTCTCTTGAAAATCAGTTCGTAAAGACCAGGTGTTCCTCCGTATCTTACACCATCTATGATTATATTATCATCCATATCTATATCGAAAGCTTTATCCCCAAGCATCGTTCCACTATCACCAAAGTATACGCCATACACATAATCCATGGTTGTATCCTTATCACTACTTAGGATTGCGCTCATATATTTTTGTCCCAACGGACCGAATTGGTTGCGAAACGTTTCTTGTCCCTCGGATGTTTGGAGTTGTTGCCTAACAGATTTTACCAACGACTCATCAGGACTAGTTTCGAAAACGTCGTCATCATTGGTCGCGAGCGATTGCACATCGGGAAATGTATTTATTGGTGTGGAAGAAATCGTGGAATCATTTGACGTGACATTCAACCGTTTCCGTTTCGATTGAACTGGTGTGGAGGTTACGAGTGATTTTTCAGATGACGTGTATGATCGTTTCCTCTTTGTCTTGTGCGATATGTTCCCTTTCGGATGGATTTTTGTTTTAGACGTTAATGTTTCATTCCCTTCGGTGTTTGTGCTCGTCAGCGGTGATGTGTCAGCTTCTGTCGCTGCGATATTTTCCGCGATATGTTTTAAGGGTTCGACAACAGGTTTAAAGTATCTCTCCAACGCGATATCTTCCTCCATCTTGCCAGTCTTCAAAGCCTGATGTTTCTTGCGAATGGCTTCGCTGGTTTTTGCAATTTCCTTCGCTATTCTCTCACGATCCTTAATCTCCATATCGATATCAATCATCGTTGTACCGCAGACGTTGCTTTCCCACCGACGTGTCGACGACAATTGACAATCTCATGGTATTGCAAACTCGTTAAATCCCTTTCTATAACGTCCATTGGACATCACGCTATCCTTGTCTATTACCATGAAACCATACTCCCGTTGCCAACAATTACGACACAACGCGCAGAAATCCTCGTAGGACATATCAGTGTTTACGTGATCGTTGTACACATGTTTCAAGTTGGTACCATCCTGTTTAAACAGAATCAATAGATTCGCATTGTCGCGTATAAGATGTTTGGGTATCTTTGCATACGTCTGACAGAGATAGAAGCAGTCAACGTTCGAGTGACGCCCCATTGCAAAGTATTCCCTTATCGTATCTTGCTTGTCACATGCCACGTCATCAAAGATAAAAATAGAATTCGGAAGTGATTCGCTCGGGGGGATGACGTCACTGTTATTCGAAAACGTAAAGTAGCCAATTTCATCTATCGGAGTCAATAAATTCTCCAAATACTGATATTTCGGCTGTTGCAACGACTTGGAATACACATACACGTTCTCGAAGCGGACGCCGTGTGGACTTTCCAACAAGCTCACCAACACGTTTGTCTTTCCACAATTTGATGGACCGCAAATGAGGCAGCGGATAGTGTTTGGCAACATGCTACCGTGTCTGCGCATTGTTTTCGGACACATCACTCGCGATTTATCGTCAAAATTTGTCACGCGTATCGTTACAGGCTGCCGTACGAATCGCATCCTCTCCGCGAACTGTGAAAAAATGATTTTGATACGTCGAAGCGGCGACGCGCCCTATTTATAGGTCCGCGCCGAAGCAAAACAGCGCAGTATTCAAAATGCTTCTGATCCCGTCGGATAATTGCGATATTCGAGACCTAACCTCTGAGCAGTTGAAATATATACCAAAGATTATTCTACTGCGAGAGTTTGGCAGACACATTGATCAGTTATGGGACAGACTCCCCGAGCATATAAAAGCCGATCCTGAGGTTCAGCAGTATCGTCGGTGTCTTGAACATTATAATCGCCCTTGGCAGCGAACGCATATCGACGGTCCAGCACCATTGATTAAAAACTGTGACGAATGTCGCCAACGAGAGTAAAGAAAGGTCGTGGTTTGTTAAATCGGGCGATAAACGCGCTACCTATCGAATTACATATCCCAGGATACCAGTTTTGCGGTCCAGGAACTCATCTGGCAAAACGATTGGCTAGAGGGGATCAAGGCATCAATCCGTTGGACGCAGCGTGTCGCGAACACGATATTGCATATTCACGTAGCAACGATCTCGGTGAAAGGCACGCGGCAGATAAGGTACTCGCTGACAAAGCGCGAAAACGCATCGTTGCGCGAGACTCGACTCTGGGTGAAAGAGGTGCTGCTACGGCTGTTTGGGCAGCTATGAAGGCCAAGACGAAAATCGGAATGGGAATGAAAACAAAAACCCGCAAAAGGACTCCAAAGAAAGCATCGCAAAAGCGGATTCTTCCTGTAGCAAAACGAGGTGGTATATTACCACTTCTCCCGCTGCTAGGTGTTCTCGGATCATTAGCTGGTGGAGCGGCGGGGATCGCCAAGGCGGTAAACGATAATAAGGCGGCGCAACATCAGCTGCAGGAAATGCAACGCCATAATCGCTCCATGGAAGGTCGTGGACTTTATCTCGCACCGTACAAGCGCGGACAGGGAATATCAAAACGAAAAAAAAAAACGTCGAAAAGAAAATAAAAATGCCTATCGGCGTAACTACCGATGCGCAATTGGAGGAGTTGGCAAAACGTGTGCGTATTCCATTCTTTAGGGGTGTTTTCATGCGCAATGCACTACCTGTCGGAGGAGTACATCGAAACGAAAGTGGTATCGTAAATTTGGACAATGTCGAGGGACCGGGGACTCATTGGGTGGCATATGCGAAGAGAGGGTGTCGAGCTATATATTTCGACAGCTTCGGGAATCTTCGACCACCTAGGGAATTGGTACAATATCTGGATAAAGATGCTGTGAAAATTGAATACAATCGAACGTCGTATCAAAAGTACAATCAGAGCAATTGTGGACAACTATGTCTACGCTTTCTACAAACGATCGGCACCAAATTTAAGGATTGACTTCCACCGCTCTGATTCAGTACTAGTGGAGCAGTTTCAGCGGAATATGTCGTTAACATTCACTCTAACCGGCAAGAGTAGCACCCTCGCGGTGAGCTACTTTCCACCCATAGATTTGAGCGACGATGATTACGAGCTTGGCCTAACAACCTTTGAAACTTATCATACAATACCGAACATCGACTCGAGCAACGATAAATTCTACTTCGCTGTAAACTATAACATCAACAGCAGCGTTGACACCAGTCATGAATACATTACGATTTCCCACGGCTCCTACGAACTAGACGCCATTGCCAAGTACCTGAAGCAGCGATTACTCGAACGATATCCTAAAAATCTCGATGACACCGATGACAACAACGATAGCGATGTGTATCCTATTGTAACGTTCGGCTGTCCGGGGACAACTGACGTCCCTGAGGGGAGAGCGGCGTCCCCTCAAGTATAGGATAGGTGGGGGTTCTACTCTACAGATCAAAGATTTGAATCTAAGGCTTTTAACTTAACAATACTTATTTATTTAATAAAACTTACTCTAATAATAATAACGATTAATTAATATTGCTTACAGACTATGAGTAAATATTCTTATTTTTGTTTTTTTTGTGTTTTTTATGTTTAATACGCTAATTAATATGTATAATAATATATGTATTGTGTTATGAACTTCTGCAGTAAGATCGGTCTGCTGCCGTTTCCGGAGCGGGTCCCAATTCTTTTGGCAGAGTTTTTAGTCTAGGCTTCTGCAGTAAGATCGGTCTGCTGCCGTTTCCGGAGCGGGTCCCAATTCTTTTGGCAGAGTTTTATTCTAGGGTTCTGTAGACTTTGCCTTCGCTAAGCGGTTAAGCTGCTACCTACTAATAGGAGCAACGCTTGAAACCTCCGTAAAGACAAAGTTCTCAACCTTCAAATGGTAGGTCCAAAGAGGAGCACCCATACCTTTTTAACACTGAGAACCAGTCGCTACCGTTTCCGGAGCGTGCTGAAATTCTGCTGGATGGTACTTAAGCTGCCTCCAGGCACTAGCATTCGTTGGTCGCAAGAACGTATTCGAATGAGCGCGCCCTGTGCTGCGCGCGTCACCTTTTATACCCGAGAATTGGCGGGCTGGCGCATGCGCAGTGAGTCGCTGTTTGTTATTTCGTGTTTTGCTTGCTTATTACTTATTATTTTGTCTTGCGCTTTAACTAATACTTATAATTAATTATTCTTAACATTTCTATAATATTTGTTTCTCTAATATTTACTTAAATTATAAATTATGTACAAAAGTCTTTACAATGCGTTTGCGTGGTAATGGAATACAGTTGTATGGTAATGAAGATCGGTTCTGTTTTACCGACAGTCGGTTTTTACCGGTTTGAGTCCCCGTGGGACGTTACACTATAGTGTTGCATCCCAACAACAACACCATGAAAAGTGAACTGTATTGCTCGTTCGCTATAGATTTTACAAAATCCAACAACATTGGATCGCTATTGGGATTCTCGACGAATCGGATATTAGAACCTGGACGATGGCACGAATCGGACGATCCAATTAATATCATGAACGTGAACATTATTCGCATAGAATGTAGCGTGACCGCTGGCGCGTACAACAATGGGAAGCGCGTACATACGATACATGAATTTTCTCCGAGAGTCCCATCAGGATATAAGATATCGGAAACGCCCGCACAGATCATTTACCTTCCGATCACCGCACGGATCATTACGGATCTAACGACACGCGTTGTGGATCAAGACGGACGGTTGCTCGATTTTCGAGGTGAAGAAATCACCATCAGACTACACGTACGACGACGTCAACGATAATACATGTGGTGTGAATGAAAGAAATGCTTGTGTTGAACGACTTCAGAAACACATTTCGTCCAAGTGAAATTGTTTGCAATAACAACAACAACAACAACAACACCTGCAACAGCTCTGATTACGCTAAAAAGAAGAGACTCAGTGCTGCGAACATTGCATTTTTGAAATCATTGGGATTCATTGTACGCATATAAGTTGAAAAAAATGGCTGACATTCTAAGCCTTGGAGTGAAGCCGACGTTTGATAATCGCATCGTCAAGCTCGAGACTCACACGTACAACCCATACGTCAACACAACATTTGGATATAGTGATGAGATAAGAATACCTATACAGCAGCAGGATTTATATACATTACCATGTGAAAGTTTCCTCTACGTGGAGGGGAAATTGGTGATAAATAAGCCAAACGAAGCATCAACGACGACGTTGGGAAATAATTGCATGGCGTTCTTATTTGATGAGATTCGATACCAGCTGAATGGTGTGGAGATTGACCGCAACAGAAACGTTGGAATAACTAGCACGCTTAAAAACTATGTATCGCTGACATCTGACGAAAACAAAAATATGGAGAATGCTGGATGGGGCGTGAAACGACACGATGGACTGATAGTGAAAAATCATTTCAATTTTTGCATCTCACTCAAATATTTGTTGGGATTTTGCGAGGACTACAAACGCATGATTATTAATGCACGTCACGAATTGATTTTAATACGATCGCGCAACGATAATTATTCTCTAATAGGATCGCCAATGTTGGAACCTGAAATTGAATTACTTAAAGTGCAATGGCGAATGCCTCATGTGACGCTGAACGATGTTAATAAGCTATCGTTGCTGCATGCTTTGGAAAGTGGACAAAACCTGAGCATTAGTTTTCGCTCGTGGGATCTGTACGAGTATCCTCTCTTACAGAGCACAACCAAGCATTCGTGGGCCGTGAAGGCAGCTGCACAGCTGGAGAAACCGCGATACGTTATCTTTGCTCTACAGACTGCTCGAAAGAATGTGATGACCGAAGATGTTACTAAGTTTAACAATTGCAAATTGACTAATGTAAAACTTTTTCTCAACTCGGATTTTTATCCATATGATGATTTGAACTTGGACTTTGACAAGAATAAGCATGCCATCTTGTTTCACATGTATACACATTTCCGTAAATCGTATTATGGACATAGTTGCAACGAGGCGTTATTCAATGTGGCTGAATTTTTACAATTTGGTCCTCTCGTGGTGATTGATTGCTCGCGACAAAATGAGTCGATTAAAAATGGTACCGTGGACGTGCGCATAGAATTTGAGTGTAAAGAGAATGTACCTGCAAATACTACAGCCTACTGTCTGATTCTGCACGATCGGGTGGTTGAATACAATCCGCTAACAAACGTGGTGCGCAAAATAAATTAAATTGCCATACTACTTGCCAGCCCTCTCCTGTATCAAATTCGTACAACAATTTCATCGTAAAAATCGAGATGCTTTATGAGAAAGATTGCATTCTCTCATCTGTCTTGGAAGCGAGCAGACCTCTAAAATTATATCGACAATGGTTGTACCAACATTTGTTGACCTGCAAGGATTCATCGTCGACGGAAGATTTGTCGTCAAGGAAGTGGCTGTCCTACGAATGGGAACAATTCTCTCGCACTATATTTTTGGGAGTTCGATGCCGCAATATCTTCTTACGAAATCCGACAAATCAAGCATCCGATGGTTGATTGCAAAACATCATGGACTACGGTGGGACGATGGAGACGTTCCGTACAGTATGGCTAAACAGCTGATTATCAAAGCTGTAGCTGATGCGATCGACGAAGAAGATGACGCATCCCATATCGTATACGTTAAAGGGTTGCAGAAACGCGATTGGCTTGCGGATTTCCTCGATGAAAATACGAGAGCGGACGTGATCATCGAGACGCTGGACATTGACTACGAGGATATTAAATCTCTAAATAAGCTAAATGTAGTTAATACTCTGCGATGTGGCAGACACGTGAAGCATTGCGCAATGCAAAATGTATTTAAAATATTCAACTGGTGGTCTAAACACCAGTGAGAATTGCATAAATAAAATATAATCAATTTTTAATTCATAAATGTTTTTTTCTTCACCCTCCCCAGCCTCCTTAATTAATTATTATGTATATGTGGTTCGATACACGTTCAAAGTGGTTCGATACACGTTCGATAGATGTTCAAAGTGGTTCGATACACGTTCGATACACGTTCAAAGTGGTTCGATACACGTTCGATACACGTTCAAAGTGGTTTGATACACGTTCGATAGATGTTTAAAGTGGTATGATTCACGTTCGATACATGTTAAAAGTGGTTTGATACATGTTCAATACACGTTCAGAGTGGTTCGATACACGTTCGATACACGTTCAAAGTGGTTCGATTCACGTTCGATACATGTTGAAAGTGGTACGATACACGTTCGATACACGTTCAAAGTGGTTCGATTCACGTTCGATACACGTTCAAAGTGGTACGATACACGTTCGATACACGTTCAAAGTGGTTCGATTCACGTTCGATACACGTTCAAAGTGGTTCGATTCACGTTTGATACATGTTGAAAGTGGTTCGATACATGTTCGATACACGTTCAGAGTGGTTCGATACACGTTCGATACACGTTCAAAGTGTTACGATACATGTTCAATACACGTTCAAAGTGGTACGATACATGTTCAATACACGTTCAGAGTGGTTCGATACATGTTTGATACACGTTGAAAGTGGTATGATTTACTTTCGATTTACATTCAGAGTGGTATAATTTAGTCGAATGATGCAAACGAAGAAGAATATAGGAATGGTCAGTGAATAATTCGAAGAAGAAGATGGTCAGCGAAAATGCAGGTGGAGCACATAGAAGGGGAGGGTGGCTAGTGAAGAAGAAGAAGGTGAAGAACAAAGGCATCTTACTTTGCAACGTATGCAACTTTAGGCATGGGTGACAAATTGTATGAACGCTGTGGGACCAGTTGCTCATCAAGCTTGACAGCTAACAGTTGCTATTTAGTGTTTTGTGTTTTTTATACGTTTTGTGCTATAACGTTATGGGAGTAGAACGGATTGCGCCGGAGTGCGACCCCGAGGTATGTACAAAAGAATATTTTTAACATTTATCGCGTTTAATTTTTGAAATCAAGTGAGCTCTAGTCATGCCGTTGTGCAAATATTTAATCATGGATTTCTATGTCTAGCGTTCACCACCCCCATCGCCTACGTGGTCGGAGGATTGGGGAGACGTACCGTCGCCGCCTTCGCCGCCGCGTTGGTCGCCGCAACCTTCGTCGCCGCAGCCGTCGCCGTCGCCGCCTTCGTCGCTGCATTCGTCGTCGCCACAGGTTGGTAATACTTTGCATTGTTTTATGTTTAATATGTTTAATGTATTAAAATTATATCAACGTTTGTATCTGTGTTGTAGGACATGCATTTCATGATGGACGTGTGGCTGATGGACGAGGAGGCGGTAGATGTGCCGCAGATTGAGCCGCCGCAAGTGGTATGTATCACACTGCATTGTTTTGTATGTTTTATGTTTAATATGTTTAATGTGGTAATATTATATCGATGTTTGTGTTTGTATTACAGGAACATCGAATGCGGCGGCATTTGGGGGCCGCGCGGCTGCGGCCATATTCGCAGCCGCTGGGGGCCCTGCGGCTGAGGCGCCGCCCGTCACCCCCATCGCCCCCGTCGCCCTCATCGCCCCCGTCGCCGTCGTGGATCGACGTGCGACGGTATCGAAGGCGGTCGTCATCCCCGTCGCATCCATCACCATCATCACCCCCCTCATCGCCCTCGCCGTAGTTTTAATTTTTACATTTTTTATTTTCTTTTATTTTTTAATTTTTTATATTCTATTTTTATATTTTTTATTATATTCTATTTATATTCTTTTTTATATTCTTTTTTATATTCTTTTTTATATTCTTTTTTATATTCTTTTTTATATTCTATTTTTATATTTTTTATTATATTCTATTTTTTATATTTTCATATTTGTATATTCCTTTTTATATTCTATTTATATTTTCATATTTTTATATTTTTATATTGTATTCTTTTTTATTTTCTTTTATATTTATATTTTTTAATTTTACTATTTTTGTAAAAATATATTATCATTTAAACCATATATTATTTCTCCATTTTTTATTTACCCGTCTTCCGCCTCCTTCTCTCCTTAGCACCTAATTCTAAGATTTGTCGTTTCTTAATTATTATTTCTCTGCGTTGGGGAAAGTTTCTGCTGACGCCGCATAATACTTTCTATGATTCGCGCTGTCAAATGATGTCACCTTCACGACTGCTCCAGAGGATTAAAATTACACGCGATCGCGCGAGACGCTGCGACGCTAAGTATTGCTCTCTCTTTCCCTCCTCCGAATACGTGGTTTGTAAAAAGCCGATCTTAATATGTGGATAATAAATGTCCGATGTCATCCGATAAAGTATTAACAATTTCAGCTTTATAATGGTTTGAAAAAAAAATATTTGGGAAAAAAAATTTCTGGGGCTGGATCGAGTCTGAAAAAAGATTTTTCATACAAGACCCGGCCCCAGAAATTTTTTTTAGAGGGAGGGGACGACCCTCTGTGGAAATTTTCGGGGGTGGGTCCGACGTGGAGAGGTCTCCGCGGCGGTTCGGTCTGGACTGATCCCCTCCACGAATGCGGCTTCCCCCACTCCGCGGCTCGTGCGCGCGCAATCGGTCATTCACTCCCCGCTTCCCCCGCTTTCCCCCGCTCCCGCGCTCCCCTCAGAGGACCTGGGTTGGAATCCCCCTTACCTTACTACTCGTAACAAAAAAATCGAACCTTTTGCCATGGTTTGTTTGCCATTTAAAGTGAATAATGAATAAAGGATAAATGGATGAAAATCACGTATATCGTAAAAAGACGAATACACATTTTATTTAGAAGATTCGAAAATAATAATTATTTGAGGTGGGAGGATAAGGAATACGTAAAATTCCTTGTGTTAATAACATATCCACGAAAAGGTAATGTAACAGGAAATTAACGAAAAGTGATCGTAGTTCGTTATTGTGATAAAAATCCGTAACTCAATAACGGCCAGCACTGTTGCTGATAACGAATAAGTCTGTTTAAAAAGCCCGAATAAATATTTTCGTACGAGAATTTTGAGAATTGTCGCCGGAAATAAGCCATAGCTTGCGTTAAATTTAAAAATGAATGATCACCATTAAAGTAACTAAAACTCACCAGTAGTAAGGCAAAGCCGATTCTAACCCAGGTCCTCTGAGGGGAGCGCGGGGGCGGGGGGAAGTGAGGGCGCGCGGGGGAGTGCGGTGGAGGGAACTATGGGCGCGGGGAGAGCTGGGAGTGGAAGACCGGTTGCGCGCGCACGAACCGCGGAGTGGGGGAAGCCGTAATCGTGGTGGGGATCAGTCCGGGCCGAGCCGCCGCGGAGACCTCTCCAGACCTGACCCACCGGCAGAAATTTCCGCAGAGGGTCATCCCCTCCCTCTAAAAATTTCTGGGGCCGGGTCTTGTATGAAAAAATTTTTCAGACTCGATCCGGCCCCAGAAATTTTTTTTCCCCCAAATATTGTTTCTAAATCAGATCTACCGCCAGAATATTTTTTTCCAAACCAACCGAGCAAACAAATATGCATCATACATTCTAAAGCTACCAATTTTTCAAACTCTAGTAGCAAACAAATATGCTTCATGCATTCTTAGCACTGTGAAAACGGTATTGCATCGCGCGACTACACCAGAAGAGTCAAATTACACGCGTTATCGCGCGAGACGATACCATTTTCACAGTGCTAAAATGCATGATGCATCTTTGTTTGCTTTAAAATTATGCGAAGAGGAAAGAAGGAGGATGGATGACAAGTAAATAAAATTGAGAAGTAATGTATGTTTAAGAAATTATATATATTGTTACATAATAAATAAAAGGAAAAAATATATATGTTACAAATCGGAAAAATACTAATAATAATGATGATAAAAAATAAAAATAGAACAAAATATATATATATAATGATAATGATGATGATAAATGCTATTCGGATGGTGATGATGATGGTGGTGATGGCGGTGGTGTGAAACACCCCTCGGGCCACAGAGGAGGCGGAGATGGTGGTGACGCCGGTGGTGTGTGAAGCCCGAGGGGCCACTCAGGGGGTGGAGATGGTGGCGATGGCGGCTCTACAGATGATGTTGACGAATATGGAGTAGAGGGAGTGGATGGTGGCCACCAGGGCGGCGTGTCCAGCGATGTCGTTGATGACCCAACCGTCGTCGCCGTCGATGATGGTGAGGGGTCCTCATCGCCACAGACGGTGACTGTCGCAACCGCCCCACATCTATCCAGGGTGGAGACGGCGGCGACGATGTCGGGGGTGGCGATGAGGGTCGCAGTCGCCTCAGCTGCAGGGGTCCCATTCGTCGATATGGCACACACGGGCGCTGCAGCCGAGTCGCCATCGATGAACCAACCACCATGCCAGATTGCCGTCGCATGTTCGGCTCCTGGGGATGTACCACCGGAGACACAATCTCCTCCAGAGGTACCCTCCCCGACATGATGCATGCCAGCAATCTCAGCCGCTCCAGCAATAATTGATTATCCTAGAACACAAACACCGGTATAAGAATAATACATCAAAATACACACACACAACACAACACACACACACACACACACACACACACACATGGACACCAATGCAATGTATTACATACCACTGGAGGCAGCGGCGGCGAAAGCGGTGGCGATTGTGTTGTCGATAGCGATGGCGATGGCGACCGCGACGGCGACGGCGACGACGACGATGACGATGATAGCTGCGGTGGTAATTGCTAAAACATAGAAAACCCGCGATATAATATTGGTATGATTTAATCTCACACGATTTAAACGGCTAAATGTGATAATATATTAAAAATATTGATATGTACATACCTCTGGATTGTGTTGGCATGGCTCAGGGTCCCACTCGGGCGCCCTTTTCAGGGCGCCTCGGGAAGGAGGCGGCCTTAGCCGCGAGTTGCCGTCGGCGTCGCGTCGTGGCAGGGCGCGACGCGCGACGGCGGAGTTACGAACAGGGGGGGTCCTCGTGTCAGAGGGCCCCCCGGGAGCCGCGCCATTGGTGCCGTTTTTAGCGCGCTCCCGAGGAAGGCGGTCGAGCAGGTAAAGGGTGAGTGCGGCGGTTAATTGACCATATGACCAAGTGCCGCCTCCCCGCCCGGCCGCGACCCTTCGGGCCGCGTCCGGGTCACTGCTCGACCGCGGGGGGTCGCGGGGTGGGAGTGCCGGGGGGCACGCTCACCCCTCCACCACATCGTGCGACCCCCCCAGAAGTGGCGACGCGGCCGCGTGGTCCGTCTCGCGTCGCCGGAGTTTTGGGAAGACCCCGCGCGATGCCGCGCGGGGTTGTTGAGCGCGGAGCCAGCATTTGCGCTGAGGGGGGGGCAAGCGAATGTATCGCTAGTTTGCTCTCGCAGAAGTCCTCCCCCTCGAGCGTGCGACTCCGCGCCCGAGGACGACCACCGTGGAGTTTTAGTGGGTGCAAGCCCCACATAACCCCGTCCCTCCCCCGGGGGGCGGGGTATCCGTTAGGGATTTCTCCACGATAAAAAAAAAAAAAAAAAAAAAAAAAAAGGGTCCCACTCGGGAGCGATTCTTTTGTATCCCATGGTGGCACTTCCACATATGATATACAACTAGGCTCGCAGCATCTTCAAGCTCTCGCATGTAGAAACTTCTCCAAGCTTACGCATGCAAAAACCCCTACTATCATGAAATCGAGAAGTGCATAGCTTTGCAAAGTAAGACGTTGTTGTTGTTCTCCACCTTCACTTTCTTCTTCTTCTTCGCATGCAATCCTCTCAATATTCACATGCGTCTTCTTCGAATTCAGCTTTGGATACATTATTCAACTAGATCATACCACTCTGAACGTGTATCAAACATGCATGGTATCACTCTGAATGTGTATCGAACGTGTATGGTACCACTCTGAACATCTATCACACCACTTTGAACATCTATCGAACCACTCTGAACATGAATGGTACCACTCCGAACGTGTATGGCACCGCTCTGAACATGTATTGAACGTGTATGATACCACTCTGAACGTGTATCGAACATGTATCGTACCACATCTAAATAATTACAGCCATCGTCTTAATCTAGCGTACATCATATTAAGGAGGCTGGGTTTGAGAAGGGTGAAGAAAAAAACATTTATGCATTAAAAAAATGATTTTATTTATGAATTTCCATCTGGTGTTTAGACCACCAGTTGAATATTTTAAATACATTTTGCAAAGCACAATGCTTTGTGTGACTACAACATCGCAGAGTATTAACTACATTTAGCTTATTTAGAGATTTGATATCGTCGTAGTCAATGTCCAGCGTCTCAATGATCATGTTCGCTCTCGTATTTTCATCGAGGAAATCCGCAAGCCAGCCGCATTTCTGCAACCCTTTAACGTATACGATATGGGATGCATCATCTTCTTCGGCGACAGCATCAGCTATAGCTTTCGTAATTAGCTGTTTAGCCATACTGTATGGAACGTCTCCATCATCCCACCGTAGCCCATGATGTTTTGCAACCAACCATCGGATGCTTGATTTGTCGGATTTTGTAAGAAGATATTGAGGCATCGAACTCCCAAAAATATAGTGCGAGAGAATTGTTCCCATTCGTAGGATAGCCACTTCCTTGACAACAAACCTTCCATCAACGATGAATCCTTGCAGATCAACAAATGTTGGTACAACCATTATCGATACGATTTAGAGGTCCGCTCGCTTCCACAACAGACGGGAGAATGCAGTCTTTCTTGTAAAGCATCTCAATTTTCATGATGAAATTTTTTGTATGAATTTGACATAGGAGAGGGCGTGTAAGTAGCATGACAATTTAATTGATTTTGCGCACCACGTTTGTCAGCGGAATGTATTCAACCACCCGATCGTGTAGAATCAGGCAGTAGGCTGTAGTATTTGAAGCCACATTCTCTTTACAATCAAATTCTATGCGCACGTCCACGGTGCTATTCTTGATCGACTTATTTTGTCGCGAACAATCAATCACCACGAGGGGACCAAATTGTAAAAATTGGGCCAAGGTGAATAATGCCGCGTTGCAACTATGCCCATAATACGATTTACGGAAATGTGTATACATGTTAAACAAGATGGCGTGCTTATTCTTGTCAAAGTCCAAGTTCAGATCATCATATGGGTAAAATTCCGAGTTGAGAAAAAGTTTTACATTGGTCAATTTACAGTGGTCGAACCGAGTAGCATCATCGGTCATCACATTCTTTCGAGCAGTCTGTAGAGCAAAGATAACGTATCACGGCTTCTCCAGCTGTGCAGCTGCCTTCACAGCCCACGAATGCTTGGTTGTGCTCTGTAAGAGAGGATACTCGTACAGATCCCACGAGCGAAAACTAATGCTCAGGTTTTGTCCACTTTCCAAAGCATGTAGCAACGATAGCTTATTAACATCGTTCAGCGTCACATGAGGCATCCGCCATTGCACTTTAAGTAATTCAATTTCTGGTTCCAACGTCGGTGATCCTATTAGAGAATTGTTATCGTTGCGCGATCGTATTAAAATCAATTCGTGACGTGCATTAATAATCATGCGTTTGTAGTCCTCGCAAAATCCCAGCAAATATTTGAACGGGATGCAAAAATTGAAATGATTTTTCACTATTAGCTCATCGTGTCGTTTCAAGCCCCATCCAGCATTCTCCATATTTTTGTCTTCGTCAGATGTCAACGATACATAGTTTTTAAGCGTGCTAGTTATTCCAACGTTTCTGTTACGGTCAATCTCCACGCCATTCAGCTCGTATCGAATGTCATCAAATATGAACGCCATACAATTATTTCCCAACATCACTGTTAATGCATCGTTTGGCTTATTTATCACCAATTTCCCCTCCACATAGAGGAAACTTTCACACGGCAATGTGTATAAATCCTGCTGCTGTATAGGTATTCTTATCTCATCACTATGTCCAAACGTTGGGTTGTACGTGTGAGTCTCGAGCTTGACGATGCGATCATCAAACGTCGGCTTCCCTCCAATGCTTAGAATGTCAGCCATTTTTCAACTTATATGCGTACAATAAATCCCAATGATTTCAAAAATGCAATGTTTACAGCACTGAGTCTCTTCTTTTTAGCGTAATCAGAGCTATTGTAGTTGTTGTAAACAATTTCACTTGGAAGAAACGGGTTTCTGGAGTCGTTCAGCACAAGCATCTCATTCATTCACACCACACGTATTATCGCCGCCGTCGCATGTGCAGCCTGATGGTAATCTCTTCACCTCGAAAATCGAGCAACCGTCCGTCTTGATCCGCAACGCGTATCGTTAGATCCGTAATGACCCGTGCGGTGATTGGAAGATAAATGATCTGTGCAGGCGTTTCCGATATCTTATATCCTGGAGGGACTCTCGGAGAAAATTCATGTATCGTATGTACACGCTTCCCATTGTTGTATGCGCCAGCGGTCACGCTACATTTTACGCGAATAATGTTCACGTTCATGATATTAATTGGATCATCCGATTCGTGCCACCGTCCTGGTTCTAATACCCGATTCATCGAGAATCCCAGTAGCGATCCAATGTTATTGCGCTTCGTAAAATCTACGGTGAATGAGCAGTACAGCTCGCTTTTCATGGTGTTATTGTTGGGACGCAACACTATAGGATACACATCGTTGCCATCATCAGTGTCATCGAGATTTTTACGATACCGCTCGAGTAATTGCTGCCTCAAATACGTGGCAATGGCGTCTAGTTCGTAGGAGCCGTGTGGAATCCTAATAGTTTCAGGAGTGGTATCAACACTGCTGTTTTTGATGCTATAGTTCATGAGGTGAAGTAGAAATTATCGTTGATCCAGTCGATGTTCGGTATTGTATGATACGTTTCAAAGGTTGTTAAACCAAGCTCGTAATCATCATCGCTCAAATCTATGGGTGGAAAGTAGCTCACCGCGAGGGTGCTACTCTTGCCGGTTAGAGTGAATGTTAACGACATATTCCGAGCTGTACGACTCGACTAGTACTGAATCATAGCGGTGGGAAGTCAATCCTTAAATTTGCGACCGATCGTTTGTAGAAAGCGTAGGCAGAGTTGTCCACAATTGCTCTGATTGTACTTCTGATAAGACGTTCGATTGTATTCGATTTTCACAGCATCATTATCCAGATATTGCACCAATTCCTTAGGTGGTCGATGATTCCCAAAGCTGTCGAAATATATAGCTCGACACCCTTTCTTCACATATGCCACCCAATGAGTCCCTGACCCCTCGACATTGTCCAAATTTACGATACCGCCCTCGTTTCGATGTACTCCTCCGGCAGGTAGTGCATTGCGCATAAAAACACCTCTAAAGAATGGAATACGCATACGTTTTGCCAACTCCTCCAATTGCACATCGGTAGTTACGCCCGCCGGCATTTTTATTTTCTTTTCGGCGTTTTCTTTTTTTTCGTTTTGATATTCCCTGCCCGCGCTTGTATGGTGTGAGATAAAGTCCACGACCTTCCATGGAGCGATTATGACGTTGCATTTCCTGTAGCTGATGTTGCGCCGCCTTATTATCGTTTACCGCCTTGGCGATCCCCGCTGCTCCACCAGCTAATGATCCGAGAACACCTAGCAGTGGGAGAAGTGGTAAAATACCACCGCGTTTTGCTATCGGAAGAATCCGCTTTTTCAATCCTCTCTTTGGAGTCCTTTTGCGGATTTTTGTTTTCATCCCCATCCCAATTTTCGTCTTGGCCTTCATAGCTGCCCAAACAGCTGTAGCAGCACCTCTTTCAACCAGTGTCGAGTCTCGTGCAACGATGCGTTTTCGCGCTTTGTCAGCGAGAACGTTATCTGCAGCGTGTCGTTCGCCGAGGTCGTTGCTACGCGAATACGCAATATCGTGTTCGCGACACACTGCGTCCAACGGATTGATACCTTGATCACCTCTAGCCAATCGTTTTGCCAGATGAGTTCCTGGACCGCAAAACTGATATCCTGGGATATGTAATTCGATAGGTAGCGCGTTTATCACCCGATTTAACAAACTACAACCTTTCTTTATTCTCGTCGACGACATTCGCCACAGTTTTTAATCAATGGTGTCGGACCGTCGATATGCGTTCGCTGCCAAGGACAATTATAATGTTTCAAACACCGACGATACTGCTGAACCTCAGAAACGGCTTTTATATGCTTGGGGAGTCTGTCCCACAACTGATCAATGTGCCTATCAAACTCTCGCAGTAGAATAATCTTTGGTATATATTTCAACTGCTCAGAGGTTAGGTTTCGAATATCGAAATTATCCGACAGGACCAGAAGCATTTTGAATACTGAGCTGTTTTGCATCGGCGCAGACCTATAAATAGGTCGCGTCACCGCTTCGATGTATCAAAATCATTTTTTGCAGTTCGCGGAGAGGATGCGATTCGTGCGACAACCTGTAACGATACGCGTGACAAATTTTGACGATAAATCGCAAATGATGTCTTCGAAAACAATGCACAGACATGGTAGCATGCTACCAAACACTATACGCTGCCTCATTTGTGGTCCATCAAATTGTGGAAAGACCAACGTGCTGGTGAGCTTGTTGGAAAGTCCACACGGCGTCCGCTTCGAGAACGTGTACGTGTATTCCAAGTCGTTGCAACAACCAAAATATCAATATTTGGAGAATTTATTGACTCCGATAGATGAAATTGGCTACTTTACGTTTTCGAATAACAGTGATGTCATCCCACCGAGCGAATCGCTTCCGAATTCCATTTTTATCTTTGATGATGTGGCATGTGACAAGCAAGATACGATAAGGGAATACTTTGCAATGGGGCGCCACTCGAACGTTGACTGTTTCTATCTCTGTCAGACGTATGCAAAGATTCCAAAACATCTTATACGCGACAATGCGAATCTATTGATTCTGTTTAAGCAGGATGGTACCAACTTGAAACATGTGTACAACGACCACGTAAACACTGATATGTCTTATGAGGATTTCTGCGCGTTGTGTCGTAATTGTTGGCAACGGGAGTATGGTTTCGCGGTAATAGACAAGGATAGTGCGATGTCCAAAGGACGTTATAGAAAGGGATTTAACGAGTTTGCGATACCGTGAGATTGTCAATTGTCGTCAACACGTCGGTGGGGAAAGCAACGTCTGGGGTACAACGATGATTGATATCGATAGTCTGGAGATTAAGGATCGCGAGAGAATAGCGAAGGAAATTGCAAAAACCAGCGAATCCATTCGCAAGAAGCATCAGGCTTTGAAGACTGGCAAGATGGAGGAAGATATTGCGTTGGAGAGATACTTTAAACCTATTGTCGAACCCCTAAACATATTGTGGAAAATACCGCAGCGACAGAAGCTGGCACGTCACCGTTGATGAGCACATATGTCGATGGGAATGAAACATTAACGCCTAAAACAAAAATCCATCCGAAAGGGAACACATGACGCAAGACAAAGAGGAAACCACACATGTCATCGGAAAAATCACTCATAACCTCTACACCAGTTCAATCGAAGCGGAAACGGCAGAATGTTGCATCAAACGATTCCTCGATTCCTTCGACACCAATAAATACATTTCTCGATGTACAATCGCTCACAACCAATGATGAAGACGTTTTCGAAACTAGTCCCGATGTGTCGTTTGCAGCATCTATTAGACATCAACTCCAAACATCCGAGGGACAAGAAACGTTTCGCAACCATTTCGGTCCGCTGGGGCAAAAATACATGAGCGCAATCCTAAGTGGTGATAGGGATACAACCATGGACTATGTGTATGGCGTATACTTTGGCGGTAGTGGAACGATGCTTGGGGATAAGGCTATCGATATAGACAAGGATGATAATATAATCATCGATGGTGTAGGATATGGAGGAACACCTGGTCTTTACGAACTGATTTTCAAGAGAATTCCCGACGATACCACATACACCGATGCTGATAAACAAAAATACAAAAGCATACTGCTGGCGACAAATGCTCACAGACGCGATCATAACGCTCAAAATCCCATATTGGGCAACAAAGGATATAAGTATAAACATGTAATTGCACCGCTACTCCCCCGTGTATCGACTAGTAGGACAGGGAAAGGTCTGACGACACCGAGAGTCATGGTTGTAAGCGATAACAAGATCGATTACGTGCACTGGGACGATCCCAACGAGCTGGTGGAGCGATTCCGTTTGCTGGAAGCATCGCGTCAGGCGGGTAACAACTCGCACGACAACGAAATTCTATCGATTATCGAGGAACTCCGCGAGGTAGGCCTCATTATAAATTAAGCTGCGCACCGATAATGTGCATTGCATGCATCGAGATGCCGATCAACAAATTTGGGGTATCGCTCGAGAAGAGTGGGGCAGCTAGAATGGACTGTTACAAATGGAGCGGTGTGCTTCGAAATTATATGCGAGATAACGCTCTTTGCATGATCGGTGCTGACTTTGATGCAAAATCATGCAAGATACGACATGTAGCGCAACCCACAGCTGACAGCGATGCTGTCAATAAACTATACATGGAAAAGAGCATAAAACTTTTGAGAGAGCAGCAGGAAGAATTAGAGAGGAAGCTGGTTGTGTTTCAGAGAGATATGCTGACATTGCAAAACAGCATTCAAAAGATAACACAGGCGTCGAATTCTATCCCACAGCAGCGCTGCGAAGGAGAATCATGCGAGACGATTGAACTTGTCCAGAATTACCTCGAGTTGGTGGAGGACACATAATGCACATACACAATAATTACCGAACCATTCGTGTCAGACACCTCTGCGATCAAACATGCGACCATTATCAAAATCCAAGAGTAAAGAAGAAAACCATGGCCACAAGAAGCGACAGCTTGTTGAGGAATTGCATGCTCCAGCTCGAAGCCATTTCCCACGGAGGCGCGTCATAGTGCATGGATACGATGATCTGTGGCAAGCTGATGTTGTAGAAATGCGCCCATACTCGCGATTCAACCAAGGTCACCACTACATACTCACCGTCATCGATGTGCTGAGCAAGTATGCATGGGCATTGCCGCTCAAGACTAAAAGTGGTGCAGTGGTGACTAAAGCGTTTGCAAAGATATTTAGAGATCGATATCCAAAAAATTTGCAAACCGATCAAGGAAAAGAAGTTTACAACGCCGATGTGCAGAAACTCTTGACAAAACATAACATTAATCATTATTCGACATATACGGTGATGAAGGCCTCCGTCGTGGAACGTTTCAATCGAACTTTGAAGAACAATATGTGGAAACTGTTTACGCTCAATGGAACCTATAAATGGATCGATGCGCTACCGCGTCTACTTTCAGAATATAACGCACGAAAACATAGAACCATCAAAATGTGTTCTCGCGATGTTACCCCTGCGATCGCCGATAAGCTGCTAGCCACCATATACAGCAACATAAAGATTGCTGCTCCAGCGAGATTCAAATTGGGCGAGTTTGTGCGTGTGAGCAAATTCAAAACCATCTTCGATAAAGGCTATACACCGAATTGGACAACGGAGGTGTTCAAGATAGCGAAAGTACAGACAACTAATCCCGCGACGTATCTGCTCATCGATTCCTGTGGAAAACCTGTTGCTGGAGGATTCTATGAATACGAGCTGCAACGCGTCACCGATCCTGATGTATATCTAGTGGAAAAAGTGTTGCGTAGGAAGGGGGATAAGGTATACGTTAAATGGTTGGGGTTTGATAAATAACACAATTCATGGATAATGAAAAATAATGTATTGTAAAATAATAATACATGGTTCAATAAATACAATGATATACATATACATATGTAAATGTGCATACAATTTTTATTTTTTACAGATTATTTCAACCATTTATAATCCAGTTAATATATACAACAGGGCTCTCCAAGGTCGCTTACGCGTAACCTCGGGGTTCTCCCACTCTCGTTCGCGTTGTCAAGGAGACCGCGCGACGCTAACTCCGAAGACGCTAGCCCGGCTACACCGTCATGGCAGCCTTCGTAGCGTCGCGCAGTCTCCTTGACAACGGAAGGCACGCTGCGCGAAAGAAAGATTGGAAGGGGAAGCAGGCGCGTGAGCGGCCCCTACGCTGGAGAGCCCTGATATACAATGATACATATGCAATAATTCCACTATTTCTAATAATTTCTATACATGTGTGAAGCATGTTATATTATACAATAAATACAAAATAATTTTCTATTTTACATCGATATTTTTACAATGGAATTTTGTAATGTCCCCAGGGCAGAGTGTCGATCGAATCGGGTACGATATACCGCTTGTCATCGTATGGGCTTAGAGCGATTTTGGATTCCGAAATGGTGTACACTTTGTGCAATTTAGACCGTATGCATGATTGTCTGCGAACCATTTCGATCTCCCTTTGCAAACACTGCGCGTAGTCGTCGAAAGTTATCGTGCTGGCTATGACGTTGGTCTTGACGCCTTTCGCCTTTTTTGTATCTTTTTTACCGTCTACGCGAAGTGCATACATTTTCGCTCTAAGACCTACGAATTCAGTCATTATCGCACCATTATTTTCATCATTCATCAACCCTGGAACCTTCTTATTTAAGCGCGCCATATTATATGGATTGTTGATAGGATAATCGGATGTGTCAAATCTATCGATATTGTATTTCATAGTTTCATAGATATCTTCGCATTGAATATGATAAATGAGGCTGTCTGTGTCTGTGTATAGAATTTTACAATTTTGTCTGTGCAGGGGAGACATGTACTCATGATGAAATTCATACAAACAAATTTTTGATATGTCCAGAATGCACATACCCACATATATCGGTTTGTTGAATTTCACCTCGACTTTTCGCAATTCAACAGCTATTAAATTTTCCGAAAATACACTTCTGCTGTGGAAATTCGGTTTAGCGATCATTGCCTCCGCGCCATATCGTCCATCCCAATGTGTTAAAAGTTTTACATCCACGTGATTTCGCACGTTTTCCATAGTTTTACCAAATACCGCGTTGTTCATCAATTTGTATAAATTTTTTTAAAATCGTTTGTCGCGCCTGTTCTGAACCGTGTATTTAGTTCGATGTAATCGCGGAGCCAGGGAGGTTGCGCGAATTGAAGCACGCGGTGTATCTTTGTAATACGAAGGCCGTGACGCGTACACTGCTGCAGGTTACGATAATGGATAATGTAACGCTGCTTATCGTATAATTTCGCGAGTAACTTTTCCTGTCTGCTGCCTGGCGGTTTGGCACGCGTCGGGCAGAATGGTAGATCAGCATGAGCGTCGTGCAGACGTTGCGGATATTCTAGATCTACCTCGAGAATGTATCCTGTGGGCGAATCGATAGCGATTGAAGACACATAAAAATTTGCGACATCTTCGACCCATTGAAATTTGGCATATGGTAGGGGCTGACACATTGCCCATCCATACAAATTGTTTACGTCAAAGTACATCAAGTATGATGATTGTTCCGATGCATCGTAAGATGACATGTACTTGTTATTGGCATGTGCATATCTTCCAGAACATTGACTTAAACCCCCACGTATACCGCGTTCGATAAACATGACCATATCGACATCAGTGAGCAATTCGAATGTAATTTTGGTATGTTTTAGCATGGCATCCCATGTGAAACCAGGTAATGTATAATAATGCGCTGAATCTAATCCATAACTCTTGATACAACTTTCGCGAAAATTTTCAAAAATATCTGCCAATAACAAGACATGTGTTTTCAAATACAAGTCGCTGTATTCGCCCAAGGTTTTAATCCCGAAACGTTGCCAAACAGTCTCAGCGTGCGCGTAATCGCTCTCGGATACAGTCTCACCCATTAACGAACTGTAGAATGACTCGCGCGGTGGTAAGCATGGATCCTGCAGCTTGTCCACACAATCAAGATATTCGTATGGAAAGACACCCTTTCGCGTTAATAAATTGAAATCTTCAATGAACAATGTTTCAAATTGGGATCGTAAAAATTTTAATTTATTTGTGCTAAGAAAAGATGCTAATTGGTCGAGACTGGTATTGAGAAATTTGTACGAACCGATGAATCGCAATTTAATACAATTTCGCGGGTCTGATTCAACCTGATCTTCGACATTTTTTGTGAAAGAAATATACTTTTCCTTAGTTATAGGCAATACGTCAACACGACCTTTGAAAGCGGTAGATATTTCTTCGATAATGAAATGTGAATCATAGCCGGATAAATTATGAAAAACTATGGGGATGTAAAACGCATTTTTATATTTTAAATTGCACTCCGAATGTGCAGGTCCTCTAAACCGTCCGGATAAATGGCAATGATCGCGAACTCGTTTATCACCAGCCTCAAATGGCTCTTCGCAAATATGACAATGTGACGCATTGCGAAATGTCGCCCACTGGTCTTTCGTCAACTTTTCCATGGAAGCATTATTGGCTAGAATGGGCTTGGCAAAATTTGAAATTTTTTTTAATTCGTCGACGACCCATGAAATACACTTCACATCGCGGCGACATCGATATATCGACAGTGATGTATCATACGAACAATGCATATAATATGCAATGCTATGCACTTTATGGTGCTGATACGTGTGTAATTTATCATCACCCATTCGATTGTCCCCCGTTTTCTCGATGATGCATTCGAGATCTGCATAAACCACGAAAGGGAGCCGCTCCTTCATGCAGTGGTTCTTAAAACTGAGCAAGTTGTTGTCTTCGCTGGGCAACAGAATTGCACAATCGTTCATTTTTCCACAGTCTAGCGAATGCATCTCCAACTTCTCGGCGGATCCAAAGTAATGCAGACATCTGCAAAAACCAAAATTTTTTCTTTAATTTTTTCGCGAGACATTTCAACATTTCAACATTTCGCAAGTTTATATACATACCGATCACAGATGAATTTATTTTTCCCATGCTTGCTCAGCTGCATGCTCACCAGCCTGGACAAGTCCTTGATTAGTACAAAGTGCCCTACATCCCCATGCTCTTTATTTGGCGTGTAGAGCAGGTTGACATGTCGATCCCTCTTGTAGCTAGTGAGATGCAGCGGCAACACTGCAACAATTCTCTTCTCGGTCTTCTTCTCCAATCGCTCCTCGAAGCTGTACACATTGACCGAGATGTTGTTCAGCTGTTCAAACTTCCCAATCTGTTTCATGGACATTGGAAACTCAATGCCATGGAGATTTAATATGGTGGCATAATTGGGGTATGAACTTGGACGGTCAACATGTCTTTCGACTGGATGTAGTGCGGCAACCACTGCCCACGCGAAACAGGCGTTGTCTGGGGATTGTATGCAGTGGATTATACTTGTTGACATTGACGGTCAGATTGAGGATTCTCGTCAATGCCCATCCGCTGTCGCGTTCCTGGAACTCTTCCAGCGATGACAGGGTGGGTTCGATGACACATCGCTGGTACCACTCATGTAGATCAGATGTACCGAAGAGTTCACAGTTTCGGGTATTGATGCTTTTACAAGCATGCTTGTCCCCCGCAACAAATTCACCGTTGAACATAGTATTCACTTTGAGGTTCAGATGTTTCCTCAAAGCATCTCGTACATGTTCCAACACAATGGTCTCCGCATCCTTGAGGAAGTTGCGCGGTTCGATGTAGTTGGAATTTAGCACGACACCAGTTAATATGCGGCTATCGAATGCAGTGTCTATTTCGCGCCATGAAAGTCCTGTGCTCGAATGCCCGGCACCTTCATGCATGAAACGTCCACGCAACGATAGCTTCAGTCCTTCGAGTCGCGCGATTTGAGCAGCCAATGATTGCCGAACACCAATCGATAATCGAGGACGTTTTACTCGGCTGTGTTCTTCCAACGATTCGATACACTCGTTGCACCGTTCTTCCCACGTGAGGTATTCTTCCCGTGAAATCAATCGTTCAGATTGATCTGACAATTGGCGTTCTACTTGCGCGAATTCTTCCATGATCATAGATGGAATGTAAATGTAATGTCTTTTTCTATGCAACACGATGCAACGATTTGAGGCTTTGTGCAGAGTAGAGCATGCTTTTATAGCTTGTGCAGCGATTTGGCATCTCTGTTGAACTCTTTCTGTGTTTCTCCCTCGAATGCATTGCATGCAAAAACGAAGATTCTATGTGACACACTGTTGTAACCCAGTCAACGACCTAGAGTTACAACCGCCGCGCATTCCGATGGCACACGCGAGCGTCAAAGCGCGGGATTCCATCTTTTCGTATATTGAGCGAAAAGAAATCCGTACGCCTATACCCTCTAGCCGAGGTAATCCGCGCCGATTCGGTAAGATACACCCGCGACAACCCTCCGAGAAATCTCTCTTCGACGCGACATTCGAAGCATTTCGGGAAATCGGAGAACGTACGCAGAATACTCTAGACGCAAACACTAGCGAAGAACTTGACGTTCCAATTGTATTTCCGACTGCGTCAAGCCACACCGGACGTTTATCCGCCCGACGACTATACCCGTTCGACGAATTAGATTATAGTTTAATTCCGAGAGTAGGCTTAGAAACCGACATCAGAATGCCGTCCACACCCTTAGAAACCGCGAGCGATAACGCCGAGCAGGGTCCCGCGGGAAGCGAAGACCGCCTAGCGAACGTGGAAAAACTACTCGCGGGAATAACCTCCACCCTGGCTAGTATGGCCGACGGCATGATAACGACGAACGATAGAATAGGGGCATTAGAGGCAAAAGAGGGCCCACCACAGGATTTGATAGACCGCGAAATAGAAAAACTAAGGGAAACAATGAACACTACGCACGCAACCCCCGGCCCCTCAGGCAGGAACGCGGTCCACTTTGACCCCCCGTGCGAGCCAGAGGAAGAACCGAGGCGCGCTAGTCTTTTCGTCCCTCCTAATTTCGAGATAGACAACCCACCCGACATACCGACAGAAGTAGACATCCAAAAATTCTTTCACGCGATAAGAGCCATACCACCGTTTGATGGAACCGACCCCAAAGGGTTACCCGGTTTCCTGACCGCCTGTAAGTACGTGTACTACTCCTACCGAACGCCGATGGAAAGGGCCCAGATTTTAAAAGGGATCATATCGATGAGAGTCCAACGCGACGCCCTAGCCGAAGTACAGACGCGCCAGATAATGTCCATACAAGACCTCGAGGACGTACTGACTTCGGTATACAAGCCTCCCCGTACGCACTCGACCGTACAAAGGGAATTGGTACACTGTAGACAGGGCGCCCACGAAGACGCAAACCACTACGGGAGTCGAATATCCACTTTATTAAAGGAATTAATAGCAACCGGGATCAAAAACAAGGCTAGCATGATGGAAAAAACAATAACTGCACGGGTCTACAAAGAGCAAACGTTAGACCTATTCGAGGACGGACTTCGCGACGACCTTAAGGTCCTAGTAAAATCACAAAAATTCGCCGATCTACAGGAAGCAATCACGATAGCTATAGATGAAGAGCGGTCAATTACAAGACGACCCGCGACGTCAGTAGGAACGCGCAGGGCATACTCCCCTTCACGCACTTATCAAAGTCGGGATAGGGCAGCACCACGGTACTGCAACGATTGCAGACGATCGGGGCACGACACTAAGGAGTGTTGGAAGACCCAGAATAGGGACAGACCGCCCAAAGAATGTTTTCCTTCAGAAAATAACCGGCGAATGCAATCCATAGCAACCAACGAAGAAAGTTGGGAATCGACAAGGCGTGAACCGGGAAATACCCGATCCGCCTACGAAACAGAATCACAGCCACAATACAGAAACGCTGATCATGCACATTCCGCGCAGGGCAGCCGCGATTACACCGGTCCGCCGAGACGCGAGTCACCTACCCGAGGAACCGCGAGACCCCTCCGCATGGTTAAAATAGGATCCCTCTTTAAGAATGGACACACAGCAGATAAGATAGAGGTAGAAATAAAAAATAGCAAAAATAAAAATACCATAATGCCGATAGATAACGGGGCAGAAGTATCTCTAATCAAAAAGAGTGCCCTCCCCAAAGACGAAAATGGAGAATGCGTAGCGTGCATCATGAACACAACCGCGGAAGCAAAAACAATAATCGTACCACAAGTGGAATTAAGTGAAATAATGGAAAACGAAATAATCCACAGCAACGATAGCGCCGCAGCTGTTCGCGCCTTGACCGCGAACGAATCGCTGACTACGCGCATTGCTCGCGTAACAGACCAGGCGTTGCAGAATAGCGAGAACGAAAAAGCACAGAACAGGAAACCAATAGAAATCAAGCCGATCGAAATTAACGAAGAAGCCGAGAAACAACAAATTCTTTACGAATACCACTGCACACCCACGGGAGGTCACCAAAGTATTCAACGAACCACGAAACGAATAAAGCAAAAATACAAATGGCCAGGTATGAATAAGGATATTGAGGAATACATACAAAAATGTAGCCTCTGCCAAAAGAACAAACTAGGCCGAAAAACGAGGGCCCCAATGGAGATCACGGACATACCGCGAGAACCCTTTGAAAAAGTCGCGTTAGATATAGTAGGGCCACTCCCCGAAAGTAACCACGGAAACATCTACATACTAACATTTCAGGATCTCCTTACGAAATTTAGCAAGGCGATCCCCTTGCCGAACCAAGAAGCAGCAACGGTAGCCGAAGCATTCGTCGAAAAAATTGTCTGCGAATACGGCATTCCCGAAAAGGTATTAACGGACCAAGGTACAAACTTCCTAAGCGAGATGTTCAAAAATATATGCAAATTGCTACGAATTACGAAACTGCAAACAACCGCGTATCACCCAGAATCGAATGGGGCATTAGAAAGGTCACATAGAACCCTAGTAGAATACCTGCGACACTATATAGACAGCGACCAGACTGACTGGGACAGATGGTTACCCTACGCGATGTTTACTTATAATACTACCCCACATACCGCGACAGGCTTTACCCCGTACGAATTGGTTTACGGAAAGACAGCATTGCTACCGACCGCGCTGAAAAGCCCGCCTAAACAAACATACAACTACGACGACTATGCACAACAAACAAGAGAACGCATAAGAACAACGAACGAAATAGCGAGGGAACGACTCCAACACGCAAAAGAAAAATCAAAGAAAAACTATGATAAAAAGGCGCGCGAAATAGAATTTGAAATAGGCGATAAGGTATGGCTATACGATGAATCCGTACGACGCGGTAGATCGAAGAAATTAGATAATAAATGGGTAGGCCCATATGAAATAATAGGAAAAAATTCAAAAGTTAACGTAACCATAAAAAGGGGAAGGAAAACGCCACACACTGACGCGAATCGATTAAAACATTTCATAGAATAAGAATAAAACGAGATCGACTCGGAAAAACAAAACAAAAGCAAAACGTACACAAAACACTTTAATGACGGCTATGAAAAAACAGATTCAAATCACCAACAATACATTACACCACTTACATGACGCATAGATGACAATAAAACATAACGAAAACATATTAGCGGAACAGATCAGAATGTTACGAGTACAGATCGAGACGACCTCCACTCGCCAGACACAAAGCGCTGACTTGGTAGATCATTTCACGACTTTAAATGCCCTAGTGACCGACCCGACACAAGACGCTGACGATATACTGTTATTTTACACGAGCCTAAGAACAGGAATAATAGGTACGAACGTATTATCAAGCGTATAAATTATTAACCTACTACAAACCGCCGTGTAGCACCTACCCAACGGACTAGCTTTCCCAACAGCACCGAGCGTAGAAAATGTAAATATAATCGAAAAACTATCAACGACCGCAGCGTACTTCGAAGAAATACACTTGTAGCCGTAATAACCGTCCCGCTAATAAACACACAAACCTTCACTATCATCGAGGCGAACCCAGTCCCGATACATATAAGCGATAACACGTACGCGTTATTAGTTGTAAACACACCCATAATTGTACTCGATTCAGGCAATAACCAGTACATACTCGAGAAAAAACAGCGACCTAAAGGAATGTAAACAAACGCCACGAAAGGGGCGAACATAACGGAACCCCTCACACGAATACAATTACACAAAATCCTAAAAAATCCTTCCGAATTTTCCGCATTATATAATCAACTCGAACTAAAAACAAGCGAACTAACCGAACAGGAATGCGATTACACGGAAACAGTGACGAAGTAGGACACAGGGGAAATTTCGCGAAAATTGTAAAAATTTCCCCTAAGTACCCTTCTCTCAAGGGGGGGAGGATGTTGTAACCCAGTCAACGACCTAGAGTTACAACCGCCGCGCATTCCGATGGCACACGCGAGCGTCAAAGTGCGGGCAACAACCCGCGAGCACCGTCAGCGTTTCCAACGAAAACGCCCAAAAGCGAGCCGAAGGCGGCGACCCCGCTGGTCCCCGCTTCGCCCCGGACTAACTATAAGACTCTGTACAAACTACGAGCGCAGACAGATTAATAACAGACATACGCTATAGTACTCCTGTCACCCAGATCGGGACAGAATAAACTTGTTAACCTTACGGTGAGTTCTAACTCTTCAACCCGCAACGATCCCCTACCTTCGGTTTCTAACCGAATATCCTCGTCCCGGCATTATCACCCGAACCTTTCGGAGCCCGCTGGACGACGACTGTGAAGGACGACCCGGAGCACCCCGAGATTCTATCCAGAATCTCGACCCCAGGCGCCTTGGCATAACAACACGTATGACGAATTAGTGTGCAAAAAATCATCCGACACAGTTTCTACCAACATCCCATAATTCTAAGATTCGACGCTTCCAAAAGTATTATATTACATTCGACACGTGTCAAGTCTTCCATCCTCCTTCTTTCCTCATTTCCATCACATATATGTATTGAAAAAATATTTCTGCTGATGTTGCAAAAACAATCGTTCAGATTGTTCCAACATTTTGCGTTCTACTTGCGCGAATTCTTCCATTATCACAGTTTCTGCTGATGCTGTTACATTCAACACGTGTCGAAACTTTTAATCTTGAGGATGGGACTGAAATTGCAATCATGTGATATGCTATGATGTTCTCCCTCGGATGCATTGCATGCAAAAAACTGATGACCCATCCCAACATTCTATGGAGGGGATGGTGCTATGCACCTCTATTTAATCCAGCTCCTCGTGCGGTATTACATTAATCGCCCAGTAGCTCTCCAGTGACGTTCGACATATACAAACACAGTGCTCCAAAAATGTATAACGCTAGTGTTGGGAATTATTACACTCCAATAATCGCAGACGATAATGCATGTTCAAACATGACGACTACATCTAACAGGTATGATATAATTTTTGTTCATATCCTCTCATGATTTTTAGTTGTGTTTTCTCGATAATAGTGATCATTTTCATAGCTTTTATTGTTCTTTTTTAGCTCCCATTACACAGCTCGCATCATGGTTAGAAGATATGCGCTAACATCTACAGCATATAAGTATCTGGAAATCGGAATCAGTGTGCGGCCTATAACACAAGTAGAAATCGTTCTCGGTGACAATCGTGGGAATCAGTTGGTATTACCTATTCCAACATGGAAAGGATTAATTGAAAAACGTACCGACATCGAGCAGCGCATGCGGTCAAGCGGATCATCACTACGGATTAATGATTTGGCGGTGGAATTTTGTGTAATGTATAATTCGCAAATGGTAAAGATGATGCGATGTAATAAGTCGCTATATTTCAAACCTGCCACATTAATCTGTTTATTTAATCTCGAGCGCTGTATGAATCATGTATATATGCAGCTTCATGAAACTATACATTATGTCGATACGAAGTTTTCAAATTTTGTGAGCGTGTTACAGCGGTGCGATGCCGTCGATGAAACTTTAGACTCATGCTGTGCTGCTAAAGCTATACGCGATAGTGAATATTTCGATGGTAAATCTCTTGTTGATTGCGAACTGCTGGTGTGTGTATGTCTTGAATGATATTATCGATGTCTCTTGTAGCAAAATGTTAAATTGTACAATTATTCTTTGTAACAATTCTCTTGTTGATTGCGAACTGCTGGTGTGTGTATGTCTTGAATGATATTATCGATGTCTCTTGCAGCAAAATGTTAAATTGTACAATTATTCTTTGTAACAATATATATTTTTTCCTTTTATTTATTTATTATTATGTAACAATATATATAATTTCTTGAACATACATTACTTCTCAATTTTATTTACTCGCCATCCATCCTCCTTCTTTCCTCTACATTTTATATACCCACCTTCCTCCTTCTCTCACCACCTAATTTTTGCATTCAACGTTTCTAAAAAGTATTATTTCTCTGCGTTTGGGAAAAAATTTCTATCATATATACATATATATATATATATATATATATATATATGGAACAAACATTTATGTCAACGCCGCATAATTCTATCTATGATTCGTACGTTCTTCGCGTCGCGAAAATAACATCTTGCACGACTGCTCCAGAGGAGTCAAATTACGCGTAATTTAAATCGGAACGCTTTAAAATGCTGCATATTTGTTTGAAAAAAAATTCATTTACTCGTCATCCATCCTCCTTCTTTCCTCTTCGCATAATTTTAAAACGAAACAAATATGTATCATGCATTCTTAGCACTGTGAAAGTGATATCGTCTCGCGCGATAACGCATGTAATTTGACTCTTCTGGGGCAGTCGCGCGAGATGATACCATTTTCACAGTGCTATGAATGCATGATGCATATTTGTTTGCTAGAGTTTGAAAAAATTGGTAGCTTTAGAATGTATGATGCATATTTGTTTGCTCGGTTGGTTTGGAAAAAATATTCTGGCGGTAGATCTGATTTAGAAACAATATTTGGAGGAAAAAAAATTTCTGGGGCCGGATCGAGTCTGAAAAAAGATTTTTTCATACAAGACCCGGTCCCAGAAATTTTCAGAGGGAGGGGATGACCCTCTGCGGAAATTTCTGCCAGTGGGTCACGTCTGGAGAGGTCTCCGCGGCGGCTCGGCCCGGACTGATTCCCACCACGATTACGGCTTCCCCCACTCCGCGGTTCGTGCGCGCGCAACCGGTCTTCCACTCCCAGCTCTCCTCGCGCACATAGTTCCCTCCACCGCACTCTCCCGCGCGCCGTCACTTCCCCCCGCCCCCGCACTCCCCTCAGAGGACCAGGGTTAGAATCGGCATTGCCTTACTACTCTCACCCTTGTCGAAAATTCACCTGCAACTTGAAAACTTGTATCACTGGGTCACTGAACCGATCCTGGTCATCGATGGACGAGCCCAGTGCACAGCTGATCCCAGGTATACGACACTACCCAAAGTTAAGGGTAGCAATGTCAGGTGCGTCCAGGTCACCGTAACGAATATTCACTTCACTGCACGGCTACTAACACTGATCACTTTATTTACTTTTTATGGAACGTGTTGTTCCTACGTTTTAAAGCCGTGACGCTAACCGACGAAACGTATCCTCGCTTGGTGTTTCGATATTGGGATATTCTAGCGCAAATGCTCGCGCAGCAGCACTTGCGTTCCCGTCGTTCCGGGCGTAGACCCAGAACATACGGTAGTATTCCTGGGCTGTGAACATTTCTGAAACGCGATTTCTAGCTGACTGACAGGATTTTTTCCAAGCAACTTCCGCTACCCCCATGTAGCTTCTCTGGTTCCATTATGAGTTAACTCCCACCAAGCCAAGAGGCTTTAGGTAAAAAGAAGCCAGCACATTTTCGGAACACACGTGTTTTGCAGAAGTGCAACGAAAACTTTCACAAAAGCCCGCGCTCCGTCCTTCTACTGCCAATGTACCCATTGCTTCGAGATAGAAAACAGACACCACGTGTATCGGTTCGAAAGGGTCCGAAGGGAAGAGACGCAGAAAGTCTTCGAGTTGCTATAAACAAGAAAATGCATACCATTCCTGTTTCCCCTTTCTGACACCCTGAGTTCACGTCTGGCACGAGGCGGAACCAATTAAGTCATAAATTATCCGAAACTGTAGGAAACCGTTCTCTACCTTCGACTTGCGGGACAATACGGTCATAAACCGCGACCCTGCTGGCAAAATGCTCTGGCTGATCAGCCTGATTAATTTTGGAGAACTAGAAATTACAGAGTATTATCCAGCATCAATACGTCCCGCGGAGAGACACAGGAAAAGAAGGGATAGTCCGCTGACTGCGCGTAGTCCCGCCTGCTTCGTCCTACCCTCAAATTAAAGACGGATCCCTTATCTCTCGTGTCTAAACACGCGCTCGAATTTCAAAACAAAAGCACGCGTCGACATATTCGGTGCGAGTGACTGTGGGCTTGAGGTCCGATTGGCCCTAATTTAACCAATCTGCCCTGCATCCCTCCCAAATGGCCACTGTCCTGAAGAGGCCCTCTTCACAGTAATATCTCCTCCCCAAGGCCCACCTTCTCTTGCACCGAATACGTCGACGCGTGCTTTTGTTTTGAAATTCGAGCGCGTGTTTAGACACGAGAGATAAGCAGGCCCGATTGGTTAGTTTGTGGCCAATCGGACTTCAAGCCCACAGTCTCTCGCACCGAATACGTCGACGCGTGCTTTTGTTTTGAAATTCGAGCGCGTGTTTAGACACGAGAGATAAGGGATCCGTCTTTAATTTGAGGGTAGGACGAAGCAGGCGGGACTACGCACAGTCAGCGGACTATCCCTTCTTTTCCTGTGTCTCTCCGCGGGACGTATTGATGCTGGATAATACTCTGTAATTTCTAGTTCTCCAAAATTAATCAGGCTGATCAGCCAGAGCATTTTGCCAGCAGGGTCGCGGTTTATGACCGTAATGTCCCGCAAGTCGGCGGTAGAGAACGGTTTCCTACAGTTTCGGATAATTTATGACTTAATTGGTTCCGCCTCGTAGCAGACGTGAACTCAGGGTGTCAGAAAGGGGAAACAGGAATGGTATGCATTTACTTCTTTATAGCAACTCGAAGACTTTCTGCGTCTTTTCCCTTCGGACCCTTTCGAACCGATACACGTGGTGTCTGTTTTCTATCTCGAAGCAATGGGTACATTGGCAGTAGAAGGACGGAGCGCGGGCTTTTGTGAAAGTTTTCGTTGCACTTCTGCAAAACACGTGTGTTCCGAAAATGTGCTGGCTTCTTTTTACCTAAAGCCTCTTGGCTTGATGGGAGTAAACTCATAATGGAACCAGAGAAGCTACTTGGGGGTAGCGGAAGTTGCTTGGAAAAAATCCTGTCAGTCAGCTAGAAATCGCGTTGCAGAAATGTTCACAGTCCAGGAATACTACCGTATGTTCTGGGTCTACGCCCGGAACGACGGGAACGCAAGTGCTGCTGCGCGAGCATTTGCGCTAGAATATCTCAATATCGAAACACCAAGCGAGGATACGTTTCGTCGGTTAGCGTCGCGGCTTTAAAACGTAGGAACAACACGTTCCATAAAAAGTAAATAAAGTGATCAGTGTTAGTAGCCGTGCAGTGAAGTGAATATTCGTTACGTTGACCTGGACGCACCTGACATTGCAACCCTTAACTTTGGGTAGTGTCGTATACCTGGGATCAGCTGTGCACTGGGGTCGTCCATCGATGACCAGGATCGGTTCAGTGACCCAGTGACACAAGTTTTCAAGTTGCAGGTGAATTTTCGACAAGGGTGATGTTAGAGAAATTCTGCATGCCAACGCCATCTCGTTGGTCCACCGCTAATTAGGCAATGGCAACGACACGCTGACTCATGTGGAGCGTCGATCACGGCCCCTTCCATCGCCTTACAATTGATGGAAGGGGGACTGCTCTTGCTTCCAGGAAATAGATCGCGATTTCCTGGATCGCGCTCTCTGTTCGCGACTACGTTACGCTTCACACTTTCTTTGCTTGCTCTACGCATTTTGCTTAATCGCGCCTTTGCTTCGCGAAGTTACTCCGGTGTTTTGTAACTAGCTTGTGCTTGCTTAAATTACGCGCCTGCTTCTTTGCTAATGCTTCGCCTGAAAATAAGTATTGCTTAAACACAAAGACATTTTCTGTTAAATAGTGTAATTTTAATTGTGACTCTGTACATATATACTTAAATTATAATCGTTAATCGTGCTTCAAAGGACTCTGCTCTGCTCCGTTTTGCTAAGTGCCCTGTGTCCGTTCCCAGCACTGATCCTTTATTAACTTTCGCAACAGGTGAGTTTTAGTTAGTTTAATGGTGATCATTCATTTTTAAATTTAACGCAGGCTATGGCTTATTTCCGGCGATAATTCTCAAAATTCTCGTACGAAAATATTTATTCGGGCTTTTTAAACAGACTTATTCGTTATCAGCAACAGTGCTGGCCGTTATTGAGTTACGGATTTTTATCACAATAACGAACTACGATCACTTTTCGTTAATTTCCTGTTACATTACCTTTTCGTGGATATGTTATTAACACAAGGAATTTTACGTATTCCTTATCCTCCCACTTCAAATAATTATTATTTTCGAATCTTCTAAAAAAAATGTGTATTCGTCTTTTTACGGTACACGTGATTTTCATCCATTTATCCTTTATTCATTATTCACTTTAAATGGCAAACAAACCATGGCAAAAGGTTCGATTTTTTTGTTACGTGTTTTTCATTTGCCATTCTACGCAATTTCCTTCGATGCATGCCGCCTTGCTTGTTCGTAGTCGCAGCGCAGCCCGGCGCGCGGCCACGCTAGCGTGGGAGTTCCAGCGGAAGGCTCGCGCTCTGATTGGTCGGTACTTTTTATTAATATCTCGTTAACGAAATCTCGGAGAGCATTTTCACAAAGGAAAAAGTTGTTTGCAATCATCCCCTGAATCACCCCCTTTAAGTACCCGCAGCATTTTCGGAACACCCTGTATAACGGCTTCGGCAATCCGAACAGATACCTCTCTTGAGTACTGGCCTCTTATTTGCCATATACCGTAAACCAGAGACGCTCACCACTTTTGTCTGTAACCGACGCCTGCCAATGTCGACTTTAACCACGACTGTGCCATTACAAGCCAGTTCTCGAAATAGACCAAGAGAAAAATCCGTGCCCTACGGCCAGAGACCACATTGCAACGGGCATCTAATTGTAACCCCTTGCTAGACGTCCCACAGTGGGGCGAAACGTAGACATTTCTAGACATGTCTGTATCTTTGTTAAAAAACATCCTATTTCGATGACGTTTAACTTATCTTAAAGGCAAATGATCATACTTTCCGACAGCGAATATAAAAATTTCGAAAAATATTGTTTGCACTCTCTAGCATTTGACAAGCATCAACAAATTTTTTCAGTTTGGCACACTCCTCTTTGAGGACGGATTTTACCCCTGGACACTCATTACGATAAAAGTGACTCAAAGAGTCGAAAAGTAGAAAGTTCAAACTTTGAAATGGTTTATTCAAATCAATTGTAAAGAGGATAATCACAGAGTTTGTATGATCTTATTTAAAGTCACATATCACCATCGAAATTGTAGTACAAAAAAATAATTATTTTTTACTTTTCAGTGCATTATTGCTCAAGGTGAATCAAATCGTTTTACATAAGAATTGTATTTTATACAGTTTTTTGTACTTGCAACCATTTTTTTAGATAATAGCGTTTGAATATAGAGAGGTTCGCACTTCGCGCGTCCCACCTGTACGGCGTGACGTATTGTCTATACGCGCGTAGTGCTATATTCAAACGCTGTTATCTAAAAAATGGTTGGAAGCACGAAAAAATGATATATACAGTAATTGTAGAAAATTGAATGCTCTTTTAATATTATTTGAACAAAATTTCGAGAGAGCTTACCATTTTGAGAAATTCTTTAAATCGAAACTATTGATGAATTCTAAACTTTAAGGCCTGGCCGGCACCCTTCCCTGTTGTCCGATTGCAATAATCTTTTTCAGGGACTATTTTTTTTTATGAAATGTTCTAGGGGGTGAGAGCAATGAAATACAAAAAAATCGACATGTATAAATAAGCGCCACCCTAGTCAGGATGTTTGTTACATTTACCATGTTTTAAAGATAGTGTTGTTATACATACATATAACCCCACTACAACCTAGCGTGTTTGATGTTTTGACTTTAGTGTTGTATTTGTATGATTTGATACTAATCAAGTTAATTAATTATGAGTATCATAATTCCAAATTCAGTTCAGCAGCACTTTCTTTTTTTATGTACACCATAAAAACATGAAAACGTTAAGTACTTATACAACCTACGTTGCGTTTCTTCCACACATGTATTGCTCCAAAAACGCATAGACAGGAAACGGATGATTAAATTCATAAATCATTACTAGAAAGAAAAGCCTTACCTTATCCGGGTCGAAGTCGCCTTTTGGCAAAATATTCGCGACGTATGGTGACTTTGGAATGTCTTCTCCGTCGCATAATATATGGACAGCATAATGTCCTGGAGCAGTAGGCAAGTAAGACACATCTGCTGTTCCATTGCCATTATCGTGGCAATTGATTTTCGCTTTCGAAGGACCTTCGATTGAAAACCCAAGCCCACCGGTTTCTCCATTTGTGTCAACCGTGAATTTCGCTGGATGATCGACTACTCCACCATAAAGTCCAGGACCAAAAGCCCTAATTGCTGATTCTTTGTAAGGGCCAACGTTAACTTCAAAAGGTGACTTATAAATTTCTTTTCCACCATACGTTATCATTACTACGTGTCGTCCTTCTTTGATAGGGGTATAATGACACTCGTATGTTTTTGGGTCAATTTTGGACATGCTAGAAGCATTACGTTGTATAATTTCAGTTAATACAGTTCGATGCAATTAATGTGTTAGATTTGTACACCATTCATAAATTCATGAATATTGTTTTAAAAGATTACATTATATTATACGTTTTTCACAGTTAAGAAGTTATGTAAATCTAAGTTTAATCTGTTACTTCGTTGTATTTGTTTCGTTGCTTCGTTATAAATGAAAGAGTCTACATATTACTTGCGAGAAATATATACTCCTCCATCATTATTATAATATTAACATGTTATGATAATAAAGTTATACTAATGCAAAAAGCTACTTACTGCACGGGACGATTAACTCCACCTGGACCAATGACTTTAACTCCGGGTACATCATCGCCGACACCTTTCGTAACGATAACGAAATCCGCGTCATCTTGAACACGAACTCCATTCGGTAATAGTCCTCGTCCGTAAGCTCTGCACTTTTTTGCATCCGACGCTAATGCTACATTAACGCTATGAGGACTTCCAGGTATCAAATTTCCGGCAAAAAATACATTGACAGAGTGTAGGCCTGTTGCAAGTGAAGTGTATTCGCACCTCCACACATCTGGTAAAGTTTGCCGTAATTTCACAGGTATAGTTGTTTTTGAACCCTATAAATTCGTAGATCAATGGTTTTAAGAAAATGCAAGGTAGTCGATTGTTTATAAATAGAAATCTTATCGTATAAAACATTGTAAAATCATAGGTTGTACTACGGTATGATCCAACCACCATAATAAACCGAAATTTTGAGGGGTTGGGAGGGAGGGGGGAGGATCTCTAATATAAAATTTTAGCTTCGCGTATTTGTTAGTTTCTGAGATATTAATAAAAAAGTTTGGGTATAATGCATTGAAATCTACGTATACAGACGTTACTAATACAACCATCATCTCGTCGCCGTCGACTGTTTATCACTGACAACGCGGACGAGAGTGGGAGAAACCCGAGTGCAGTGTGGTGAGGAAATCCGCCGTGCCGGATGGACTAACGAGAGGGGGATATGCTACGCACGTCTACGCATGCGTGATGACGCCGCGACCGCCGAACCAATCATCGCCGAGATGAAAATCGCTGGAAAAATTTTCATCTCGTTTTCATCATATTTACTTGGAACAATAGAATTCCCCCGCGAAAGACATTTCCGGAAAACCCTCGTACTACGGCCACCATGGACGGACATGGGCTGCTTTTGTTTGCGTCCCTGTGGACGATCGTTAATAGTAACATCATCCACGGAGGCTACCAGATATCGCAGTTGACCCACAACCCGGGCTTGTACTACTAAAGGTAGTCTGACCCCTCCGAGTCTTCCATACCCAATGGAGGCTGGTCACGGGCATAGGAGTCGCGGAAGTATTAGCCTCGAGACCACAGACTCAACCCCATATTGACCGGATGAAAACAATATGTAAAACACATAACTAGATGCCTTGCCCAGCAGACGCCCTGAACGCAGCTCTATAACGAAAACTCCACGACGGTAAACGCTACGAGGAATTGTTTCTCAGCATACTCGGAAAGCCATCACTCCACCATACCAAGCGATCGGTACCATTGGGATTCATCGGATCGCTGAGTAAGGCCCTTTTCGGAATCCTGGACAACAACGACGCCCAATATTACAATAAGGAAATAAATAAACTCTACAAAGATCAAAATCATCTCGCCAAATTGTTAGGAAACCAAACACACATTGTAAAATCCGAGTTCTAGGATATACACGACACACTAAAAGCTGTAACGGGTGCCGTGCAAAACATGGGCGATAGAATTAAGGAAATAGCGGCGGGTACACTACAATTAGACGAACGCGAAACAAAAGTAGAATTAGCTTTTTCGACGTGGACGTTTATGATGACCAGGCAACGTGGACGAATATGTGACCGCGCTCATTGTAATTACGGACGCGCTCACGTTCGCGAAACTCGGTATTTTACATACGGCCGTATTGTCCCCCAGTCAGTTTGCGCAGACTTGCGAACGAATTCGCGAAACCACGCCGTACGAATTCCCGCTGACCCCGGAAGAATTGAATTCCGAACAGGTACAAGGGGTGACCAAATTGAACGTAGCTTACATATAGGGTCGAATCACCTTGTCACTCGACATCCCTTTACTAGACCAAATTCCCTTCGACCTTGTTACCTACAATCGTGCCCTTCGTTCTAGACTATATCGACCAATGTTTCTACCCCTATATTCATAGTACCAAGAACACAATATTTAGCAATCAGCCAAATCAACTCCCAATACTTCATGCCCAACGAGAACTACATCACACGATGCAGGAAACACCCTCGGATGTACATGTGCGAACTCAGTGTACTACTCCAGGACTTGGAGAAAGCACTAAGCTGCGAGACGGATGCGTTGATAAAACCACGGAACAAGTGGTCCAGTTGCAACATCAAGGCCCTTCCCGGAAGCGGAACCTTCCTCAAGAAGATGGTCGCACCCAACACCTGGTTATACTCCATCAAGGACACCCAGGCCCTGCAGATCCAATGCAATAAGCACGCGGTCGGATATGAAGTACTCTAGGGTGCAGGAATATTACAACTGAAGAGAGATTGTCAGACTAAAATCGGGACCGATCAGATCTGGGCATCCGGAGTCGATACCGAGGCATTGGCAGCCGTCTACAAACCATCTATCGACATAAACATTTCGGAAATCCTGCCAACACTCACGGAACATCACGTGAAAATCTTGGTCGACCATCAAGAAAAGGAACCCCAGGGGACCCTTCACGATGCCCATGCGAAAGCAAACGCAATCGTCCTGGAGGACATAAAAAGACAGGCAAGGGAGCTGGCCACCCATCATCGAACCGAAAACGTAACAACTTATGTTACCTATGGACTGCCCGGACTGGGAGGAATCTTCATCATCCTCCTTATTGCCTGGATTGGATACCGTTTTTTGAAGGCACGCCGGACCCAACATCACCAGCCCTCAAGGAAAGAGGCAAAAGTGGATATATAAATGGTACCACACAGCCCCCCCCCCCCCGCAAATAATTTCAAGACCCCGTCCTCTTGCTATTACATCCTTTCCTCCCGACCTACCCGTTATACCGTCCACGAGGACAAGTGATAGAACCCATGTAAAGAGAGCGAGAAGTTTTACGTAATTGCCATGCTTCGAAATGTTTTAAGGCGTGGTTCCGCTGATGGCAGCAAAACACCCCACGCTATACCTGTAGAACCGACCCACGCGATGCGCTCTGCTGCGATAATAAGGTAGTAGGGATAATCGCATATAAGACATCAATCAAGCGTGCGAGTAACATTCACGAGTGCCGAAAATTAATTCACGAGTATCAAACATACAACAACCAATTATGGAGCCAGTATTCAACGACTTGCGATACAGCAGAAGAAGTCTGGCAGACGCAGTCCTGCCACGGCAACTCCACGCGCCTTTCGCAAAACGGTTCTGCGTAAAGAGCATTCCATACGAACACCCTTCCCGCAACGAGAAGACGAAGCGAGTGATCTGCTTTCCAGGAGGACTTTGCCAACTACCGCAGAATCCCGGTGCACCTATTCATCAGAGAGGATAAAGTGCTGTGATCCGGTGCGTCCAATGCAAAGGAAGGGTTCTGCAATACCAGGAGGCGAGAAACTGCACAGGCTGCATCCGGGCGACGATGGACACGCCGCCACAGCACCTACCGGTCCTGCCCATCATACGAGCCCCGGGCATGAGGGATGACAACAAGAGTCTGAAGGAGGTATCATGGCCCTCGGACTAGGGGCATATTTTACCCACGCTATAGCAGAGCGACGAAAGCAGGCGGGGAGACGAAGGTCCACCGGGAGCCCCCATTTTTTCCTTCTTTTTCTTCTTCCTTTTTTTTCATACTTTCGCGATGTCTATTATTATTATATATGTACTAAAGTAACAATATATGGTTTCTCTTATTTTCCCCCCCACTTAATTACGATTCGTTTATTGTCATTCCTCTTGAGACCCTTTAGATTTAGTTGCGACATTCGTAGACTTAAGCCGTTAACGAAAGTGCACGCGCGGACAGTCTCACCCGGGTTAAGGACGAAACGGACTCACGAGACCCATCTCGTGCTTGCTGTCCTTGCGTCGCTTTCCTCGTGTCAGGCAGGCCGACAAACCGCGGAGGTTATCGTTGTAAGCACAACGTGACCGTTGACGGCCCGGGCCCCGATATTTTTTAAGAAGCAGCGATCGGCAGTTGTTCTCAACCGCGGGACTCGACAGAGACTTTCGTGTTCGAGAGCTCGACTTAGGAAGTATCGAAGGCGAGTCGCGCCGTCTAGATCGCGTCTTCGCTTCAGTGTCCAGCCTCGCGAATCGCACTCGGTCGATCAGGTTAGGCGAAGTGTATCTCCGTTCCGATACACCGAGAAACGGCCTCGCCGGGAGTGCATTTACGCGCCGATACGAACCACCGCGATCGCGAAGACGAGGGACCGACAAAGCGAACGAAACGACGGACGCCAGGCGCAGCGACTTCCCCGCGTCACCCAAAGCGGCGCGAGCGAACACGATCCATGACGGGTTCGGCGCCTTCGAGCGATACGTTAGCGTCAGCGGAGACAGAGCGCCGTCTCCAGGTATGTAGTATTATTATTTGCCTTTATCAAGAATATATTGTTTCTTTATGGTATTCCTTTAATTCCTGTGTCCAAGTCTTATTTCAACCCCCTTCTACCTTCTTATTTCCTGGTAAGTATAGTCAAGGTGGGCCTTAGCCCTTTGAAAGAGCAAGAACCCGGTAAATCATTTCAACCGCTCGGGGTGATTTACAGGAAGTCCCTTCAGGACGTAACACTCTTCAGACATGGTTTATCATCGAAAATTTGCAGACCTGACCCGCCACAGAAATTTTTTCCCTCTCCCGCATCGGCTTATCAAGCTAATATGGGAAACCAATATCGAACGAAGAAACGATATCATAATGTGATATTTACGCTTTGCATTAATTCTGAAACTTGAAAACGTTTGAATGCATTTCGATTTTAGCGCTGCAGCGACATGCAACTTTGCAACGCATGCTGGAGTGAATCATGAACTCAGGGACGCATAATGAGAGACATCATCTAGTTTGACGGAGAAACGAAAAGTTGGCGAGAAGAACAAGGAAAAGAAATGGTCAGTGAAGAACAAAGACACCCAACTTTGCAAAGCTATGCATCTTTCAAGATAAGGGTTACTTGCGAGAACCTGGAGATGCTGTGAGACTATTACCGTTTGAGATCTCGCAGCGGTAGTGAGGATTTACTAGTGCTGTTAAGAGTGTCAATACAGCGAAGATTATAGTGAATACTGCGAGGATATCATTGAGAGTGTCTAAAAAGTTAGTTCATATACGCGCGCTAATACAGTAGAATTTTTACTAAAAATTAAATTTTTCTAGCTTCATCGAATATGCCAGTCTGGGGGTATAAAAATCCTCCCGAGTAATCCAGCCTCGTGAGTTACAACAAGTGTAAATATATAATTGCACCGCTACTACCTCGTGTATCAACCAATAAAGCTGGGAAAGGCCTAACGGTGCCGAGAGTCATGGCAGTAAACGATAACAAGATCGATTACTTGCACTGGCACGTTCCCAACGAGCTGGTGGATCGAATGCGTTTGCTGGAAGCGTCGCGTCAGGCTGGTAACAACTCGCACGACAACGAGATTCTATCGATTATCGAGGAACTCCGCGAGGAAGGTCTCATTATAAATTAAACCGCGCTGGTGACATGCATTGTACGCATCGAGGTGTCGATCAACACATTTAGTGTATCGCCCGAGAAGAGTGGGACAGCTAGAATGGACTATTACAAATGGAGCGGTTCGCTTCGAAGTTATACGCGTGATAACGCTCTTTACGTGGTCGGCATTGACTTTCATGCAAAATCGCGCAAGATACGACACGTAGCAGAACCGATGGCCGACAGTGATGCTATTAATAAACTATACGTGGAAAAGAGCATCTACCTTTTGAGAGAGCAGCAGGAACAATTAGAAAGCAAGTTGATCGTGTTTCAGAGAGATATGCTGGCGTTGCAAAACAGTGTTCAAAAGATATCGCAAGCCTTAAATCTTATCCCGCGACAACAATGTGAAGGCGAATCATGCGAGATGGTTGGACTTGTCCAGAATTACCTCGAAGGAAAGGGGAGCACATAATTCGCGTACGTGATAATTATCTGTTGGAAAATATGTATAATCGCGCCACCTGTGGTCGAATCCGAACATGTAAGCAGATGGACACGGAAGTGCCATCTGCCGTATATCTATATGTATGATCCATGTCCTGACCTATCCTTTGCATTACCGAACGTCTTATTGTAAACACGTGTAGCATATCACGAATTCATACATATTTGTAATAAAGATAAATTATCGAACCACGCAAGGTATCAAATTCCAACATTATCACATAATTCGTGACAAAGATACCTCTGCGATCAAACATGTCACCATCATCGAAATCTAAAGGTAAAGAGAACCACGGTTACCAGAAGCGACAACTTGTGGAGGAATTGCACGCTCCAGCTCGAAGACATTTTCCCCATAGACGCGTCATAGTGCGTGGATACGATGATCTGTGGCAAGCTGATGTGGTAGAAATGCGTCCATACTCGCGATTCAATCAAGGGCACCACTATATAGGCAGGCATTTTAAGCATTGGAGGTAAGCCGACGTTTGATGACCGCATCGTCAAGTGTAACGACACCGCGCACATTCCGATTGCCACAATCGAACGGCCGAAATCCGGCACAACCGCGTAAGAGATTTCGGAAGCATACCGAAAACCGTCAGCTTATGGTGAAACACCCTACAGCGGGCCTCTTCCCCTCCCTCACAACCCCTCAAGATTTTGGTTCATTATGATGGTTGGGTCATACCGTCGTTTATCCAAATCATATCTCTCATATATTTTAATACAATTTGACATTTGACATTGCATATTTTTAACTAAACAAACATGTTTTTTTTAATGCTTATGATGTTAATAAACTTTGTGTCAAATAACAAGTCTCATTTTCAATTTATTTCTTTGTAATCAATTGAAAAAGAAATGCTTCAGTTTTGACAAAAACGACTGCCTAGTACCCTTAATCCAAAATTAAAGGGTATCGTTGAATTACATCAAACCTGCCTACTCGCTAAAATCCATTGATTCCACTATATCCACTGTATTGTGTTATCGAGACACATTGTGTCGGAATTTCCTCGAGCTTCGAGCGAAATCTTCCGATTAAGTTATACTGTATCGAATTCCAAAGGCGTAGTTTGTACGCGATAAATCGAATGTATTTATTCCACACACGACCGACGAGACCGACAAATTAACTGAATGATTAAGATTAATCATTGATTTCCCTTTCTTTAAGACCGACTAAGATGGCTAAGAATCACTCGAAAGAAGACAAGAAGTTTACCATTTGCTTATTGAACAGGAAGCGAACGACGAGCCAATCGGCAGCGGCGAGGAAGATCGGACCAGCCCCCCCCCCCCCCGCGTCCCACGGAACCCGAGCCACTTCGTCCACCCGAGAATCCCGCTGGACGCGAGGAAAAATCGGAGGATGTAAGCGATACTCCAGCAGGCTGGAACAGCAAATGTGCCTCAAGAGCTTCATTTCAGGGCCGTGTTGGGCCTGCTTTTGCCCCATGGGCCACTAATCCATTGGCGATTTCGTACTGGGTATTAGGAAAGGGACCCATAGGGCAAACGCAGGCCCAACACGGCCCTGAAATGAAGGTTATGTGGCACATTTGCCACCCCAGCCTGCTAGAGTATCGCTTACATCCCTCGGTTTTCCCTTAGGTGCCTACCCGAGGTCCCTCGGGCTGGATGGGATTTTACAACCGGTTTTTTTTTGTTCAAAACCGCAAAATCTCGAACTTTGAGGCAATTTTTCGAGGTGATCCCATCTGATTTCGAAGTTAAAAATGGTATCAATCGATTTGACTTGGCGAGATCTTTCCAACGGTGTATAGCATACGCTGTTGGCTGTTGGCTCGTGGGTCACTAAGCCCCTCTGCGGCTTAACAGTTAACATTGTCCTTTGAGTTATTTTTTAAAAAAATTTACACGTTTTGGTGTAGGAGATCTGCTATTGTTTTTATTTCTTTTGGGTGGTGTGATTCAGTTTTTTTTGTGATTTCTGCGCTTCGGCGTCTTCATAACACAATGGATTACAAGTAGATATAGTGAAAATAATAGATTTGTAGTTTAGGCAGGTCTGGTGTAATTCAATGATAGCCTTTAAATTTTTTATGAAAAGTCGCAGAATCGTGTCGCTATGCCGATTGTCGTAAATTTGGTCGCAGCTTGTTCAGAGGAGAACCTCAGGGTAAGTGACCCCGCGCGACACTGACTATGATCCCCACTGCCCGACCCCTCGTCTGACTTGTTCCGCGTGCACCGCGGCACGCGGGTTGCCTGCTTTTAGGCAGAATATATGCAATGTTTAAACGGTTATAACTAACAGACGAAGCCCCAACCGCAATATCGTGATTCTTGATTTTCGTCTTACTTTGGGATCCAGAATCACCCTGTAAATTTTTTCCGTACTGTAGCCGAACACCCTGTACAACAACATTTTACGATACCCTATATTTCCGATTTTTCAATTTTTACTCGACTTATACAATTATACGTAAATGAAGGACCGTTTTCTTGCAAAAAATTAACTTTTTGCTTCAGACTGTCGCCATTTTATTTTTCAATCGAACGAAAAAATCCTAATCTGGACGATAGACAATTTAGTTTTATTTAATATTCCATTGCTAAAATGTCATTGCAGAAACATGACTATTTGAAATCATGTACTATGCAGAGACTAGATGTTCGCTAGTGAGACGGCACAAGGGCAAGAGGGGTACAGTGTTATCCCGTTATGCGGACGGGTACCCGGTTCTGTTAAGGGGTAATACTTAGTCAGGCGGCCGAAAAGGCTATCGGTTGTTACTTTATTATAAACGTAAATATTTTTCTACGAAAAAATTACCAAATGTTCTTTGAATGTTGCTCTTTCAAGTACATAAAGTTCTGTCAAACATTCGCTTCTTTTCGACCGCCTGACTAGGTATAACCCCTTAAGGGGCAGAACCTTCTGTAAAACGCAAAAAAGGGGCAAGTTTCGACATTTTTTCAAAGAGCTACAGGAACGAATCTGTTCCAAATATTTTGAGATGTGTTTGTGCACATGTTGACGAATAAAAAAAAATTATTATGTTACAAAATGGCCGCTGGTTATGCCGTAATTAGCAGATTCGGCCGTGCCTTATGACCGAAGTAGCAAATCGGTGTAGGTTCTGGCGTCCGTTGTACTCAACAACAACGAAAAAACCAAGCAGTTTCTTATTGCGTATGAAATGATGTGCTCATTCGGTTTATGAAAGAAAGTGGGTAAAATTTTTTTACGATTTTTTTATGGTACATCGACGAGAGGAGGCAATAAACTATATGAGGCAGTCAGAGTAGGAACGGACCAACCCACATTAAAAAAAAATTTCCCCTATTTTATATGGTTAGTACAGCCTATTGGAATACGAAATTGCTACTAATTCAATTTCGAAAAAAAATGTGTGAACGAAATGTCCTTCCGATGTGGGAGGATTGACCTCGTTCGTCACAATTTAGGAAACGGATACTACGGAAATTGAACTCTTTCGACACGAGTTGCCAGAACAATATATTTTTTGACGCAGACGTTCACGCAAAGACACCGAACGCCTCGAAACCGTACAAATCAGAGATCGGCTCGAAGCTCGAGACCGAAAAAAATGCGTACCACGGAAGAGATCGGCTCGAAGTCCGAGGCCGAAAAACGTTAAAAGCCCGGAGGAAACTCAAGCACGTGCTTATCCATGTACTAGAATAAGAAGAAGTCGTCCCGGTCCTCGCGCATTGCCGGAAATAATCGGCAGCTCCACCCCCTCGCCGCACCCGGGGCCCGAGCTACTCGGTCCACCCGAACCTCGGGAACGGCGAGATCGGCGAGGCAAGCCCGCTATTGGTCGCGCGAAGGCGCCAAATACAAATAATAGAGCTATGTACAACTTACAAACTAAATTACACCTAAAAGAATATATTTACATAGATAACCCTAATCGTTCTCGCGAACATACCGCCCGCCTCGTCCGAGGGCACGACGACGAAGAAAACCGCACACAATCGAGTGGGATCAATCGCAAATGAGCGGAGCCCTCAAGAGGCGCCGGGTGCCAAGCCTTGGCAGTCTAAGCGCAGCGTTCGTGAGGGCCATGGACGCATCAGGAAGCTTCGTCGTATCGCTTCGCCAATAGATCGGCGAGCTCGGAGGACGGATCCAACGGAAGGGCACGCCGCCCGCCGTGACGACCGACCGCTCCGCAAGCATTACGGCGCGTCGGGTAGTGACGTGGGATGTCCAGTGTTCGGGTTGTCCTTGGTGGATGATTCTTGAGTCCACGCAGGCAAAGGGCACAGCGTCCCGATGGAACGTATAGCCGTCTTGTTGAGGGTGCGAACCTTGACGACACGAACTAGGCCATCCTTCCCCGGATAGGTCTCCAAGATTCTGGCTAAGCGCCACTTTGTTGGCGGCAGGAGTTCGTCCTTAACCAGAACCAGGGCTCCGGCCGTCCAGTTCAATTGACGTCGCCTCCATTTGGGAAGTTGCTGGAGCTGATGGAGATACTCCTGTACCCACCTACGCCAAAAATGGTCACGCAAGTTAGAAACTAGTTTCCAACGTGCTAGCCCGTGGACAGAGAAATCCTCGGAATTTGGTTCTGGAACGGACACCAAGGGCTCGCCGACCAGAAAGTGACCTGGAGTCAGCGAAGAAAGATCCGAGGGGTCAGCGGTTAGAGCGGTAAGCGGCCTTGAATTAAGGCAAGCCTCAATTTGGCACAACAAGGTTGTGAGTTCTTCGAACGTCAGTGTATGATCTCCGACGACTCGCCGCAGGTGATACTTGGCGGACTTTACGGCGGCCTCCCATAGGCCTCCAAAGTGGGGCGAATAAGGGGGAATGAATGACCACTTCGTTCCGTCCATCGCCAAGACCTCAGCGACCTCGTTGTAGAATTTAGACGCTGCTTTGAAGAGTCCCCTCAGCTCCCCATCTGCTCCTCGGAACGTGGTGGAGTTGTCACTGAGCATTTCGGCACAGTGACCACGGCGAGAAACAAACCTGCGAAAAGCAGCAATAAAGGTAGTAGCAGTCAGATCTGAGACCACTTCCAGGTGGACGGCCTTGGTGCAGAGGCACACGAAGACCGCAATATAGCCCTTATAGGCCTTGTGTCCCCTTCCTTTAGTGGTGCGCAGCATGAGTGGTCCAGCGTAGTCGACACCACTTCGCCGAAAGGGTCTGGAGGGTTGGAGTCGTGTAGCTGGTAGGTCACCCATCTGCTGACTTCCAGTGGCTCCACTGAATCGCAAGCATCGCAGACATTGTCGAATGACCTCCTTGATCAAGGAGCGCCCTTTGGGGATCCAATATGCTTGCAACAAGTAACAGCGTGTTAAGGTGAAACCCCCGTGCAGTGTTGCCAAATGTGCATTTGTCACTAGTGGCCGTGCCAACGAGGAATGTCGACTAATGACAATCGGATTCTTGTAGTCCGAAGGCACAGCGGCGTGGCGCAACCTGCCACCGACCCGGATAAGCCCTTGGTCGTCGAGAAAGACTCGTAGAGGCGCCAGGGGGGAGGCCAATCTAACTGGTCTCCCTTTGCGGAGATCGTCTACTTCACCAGAATACGTTTCCAGTTGACTTAGCCGATAAAGCAGAGTCCGCGTCTCTGACAGTTCAAGTGAGGTCAGAGGCCCAGTACGCCTTTGACTGGCGTGTTGCAAATTAAAAAGATATCGACGAACTAGCGAAATAGTACGTATAAGTTGGGAAAAGCTCGAGAACCGAGCAAGAAGCTCATTTTCGTGTTTTTGGCGCACAGTGTTGACGACCACGGTGCTGCGCTGCTCCGGAGCCTCGACGAACTTCAAGTCCAGTTCAGTCTGAGGCCACTCTGACGGACTTCGAATCAGCCACGGAGGACCCTGCCACCAGAGGTCGAGACCCTTAAACGAAGAGGGATCCATACCTCTAGTTGCTAGATCGGCGGGGTTGTCCAGTGAGCGAACATGTCGCCAAGGAATGTCTGGTAACAAGCGTTGTATTTCCGCCACTCGATGCGCCACGAACGGTTTCCATCGAGACGCGTGTGATCGGGTCCAAGCTATCACGACCGAAGAGTCGGTCCAGGCGTAGACTCTGGCACCTTGAAGGGCCAATTCTGCCTGAGTTTGCGTCAGTAACCTAGCAAGGAGAATTGCACCACACAGCTCAAGGCGCGGTATGCTTATAACTTTCACCGGCGCGACCTTGGTTCGAGCGACCAGAAGATTTGAAAACGTCTGACGTTGGCTTAAATTATGGACCCTGAGGAATACGGTAGCGCAGTAAGCACGTTCAGAGGCGTCGCAAAACCCGTGGAATTCGACCTGGACTTGATTCGGAACGTACGAAATCCACCTGGGAACTTGGATTTCACCTAGTTCATGCAAGCTCTCCCGAAAGTAGCTCCATGAGGTGTTCACGGCCGGAGGGATTGGGTCATCCCACCCGACTCCACAGAGCCAAAGGTCCTGCATTAAAATCTTACCCTTCACCAGCACAGGGGCGAGCCAGCCCATAGGGTCGAAGAGGTGCGCCAACTCCGACAACACCTTCCTCTTGGTCCAGCAATGATCAGGCTAAACCTGGAGCAATACCGGTCCTTTAATGGACAGTGTGTCCAAGATTGGAGTCCAGACGAGACCCAGCGCACCATGCGTGTCCGGTTCCTGGAATAGCTTAGTCCTCTCCGAATCCTGCGGGTTCAGGTGAGGATGGCTGGTGGCCCACTTGCTGAGTTGAAACCCTCCAGCCTTCAAAATCTCAATGAGCTCCTGTTGGACTGCTCCTGCGCCCTCCAAGTCGTGGCCGCCCGCCAGAAGGTCGTCCACGTAGGAGTGTTGCAAGAGGACCTCGGCACCAAGTGGAAAGCGTTTGCCCTCGTCCAATGCAAGTTGGCGCAGGACCCTCAACGCCAGGTACGGCGCCGGTGCAGTTCCATACGTCACAGTGGTCAATCTGTACGTGTTCAGCGAGTGACTGGGGTCCGACCGCCACAAGATGCGTTGCCAATCGCGATCAGCCGGGTGCACCAAAATTTGCCGGAACATCTTAACGATGTCCGTGGAGAAAGCGAACCGGAATAGCCGCCACTTAGTTAGCACGCTCCACAGCGTGGTTTGCAGCTTCGGACCGGGAGTCAGCAGGTCGTTCAATGAGACTCCTGAAGAGGAAATACAAGAGGCATTAAAAACTACCCGAATTTTTGTATTTTCCCCATCGCCCTTCCACACCGCGTGATGGGGAAGGTAGTACAGCGGAAGGGAAACGCTCGATCCTTCTGGTACGGGCACCATATGTCCAAGGCGTTGATACTCCTCCATGAAGTCCACATAGTCGCTCCGTAACCTCGGGTCCTTCTGCTGCCGTCGTTCATTGCTGAGCAGCGTCCTCAGGGCGGCTGGCCTGGATGAACCGATCGTGATAGTACAGTCACGACGTAAGGGTAGTCGGACTACGTAACGCCCGGTCTCGTCCCGCTGATGGGTGGCCGTGAAATAGTCCTCGCACCAAGTATCGTCGGGACTTACAGGCGTAGGCTCCGACACCTCCTCCAGCTCCCAGAACCGCTGTAGCTCTACCGATAAGGGATCCTGGATGCGCGTGTGATAGACACAACGCGGAGCAGAAATGGAGGCATCAGCATGCGAGGAAACCGGACCAAACAGCACCCAGCCGAAAGGCGTGTGCGTAGCAGCAGGAGTGCCCGTTGGACCCTGACGGGACTCTCCGACCAGTGCGCAACAGACATCGGCGCCGAGCAGAATGTCGACCTGTGACGGCGTGTGGAAGTCCGCATCCGCAAGCTGCAGGTTCCGGATGTGCGGCCAGTCAGTCACTGACGCCACACGTGAAGGAGTCGGAGGCATCACCTCTCGAGTCACCAACGCATGAAACGGATGTCTAAAAGAAGAGTCAAAGTCAGCTGTTACGATCACCTCGACCTCGTGCTTGGCTATTCCGACATCTCGACCCTGGAAGCCAGCAAGGGGAACGTGTGTAGCCCTCCTCTTCAAGCGAAGGGCCTGAGCCACCCACTCGCTTACGAACGACGCATCGGCGCCCTGGTCCAACACCGCTCGCACCGAAATGTACTTTCCATTAGGAGCCCATAGACGCACACGAGCCGTCGCCAGTAGAACCAAGCGTTTCGCACAAATTGAATTCACCAAAGCTTTGGAAGATGATTCCAGTGGTACGTCTGAGGTGTTTTCCGTTCTGACCTCGGAAGTCACGTAAGCATCGTGCAGGAGAGTGTGGTGCTTCGAGTCACACACCAGACATCGAAAGGCAGAAGGGCAAGCAGCCACAACATGTCCTACATTTAAGCAAGATAAACAAACGTCTATCTTGATGGCCTGCATCTTACGATCGCCCGCACTCATTCCCTTGAACTTCGGACAATAATTCAAGTTGTGATTGCCCTGACAGAGCGGACATTGACGGTTGCGTTTGCCCTTTTTAGATGGGGCGTCAACTTTTACCGGCAACGCCGTCCTTGGGCGATCGGTGGGCGACTTCGTCCTCCTGGTGGCGTCGCGTGACTTTGAGGGCACAGCCGACTCCACGTTGCGTGCAGCATATAGCGCATGAGCACGGTCCTCAAAGAACTCTTCCAGAGATGAGAAGCTAGGGCTGGTTGTGCGGTCCTTAAGGGTGACCTCCCACGCAAGTCGGGACGTTGGATCCAGCTTTTCCGCGAAAAGAAAGACGAACCATTCGTCCCACTCCGCGACAGGTCTATCAAGAGCCGTGAAAGAGACCACGGCCTGGCGGAAATCATCGAGCAGGCGTTTGATCTCTGCAGGGCGTCCCTTCGTCACCGGGGCACAATTTACCAATCTCCTCATATGCTCCGCAGAAAGGATCCGTTTGTTTTCAAAACGCTTCTGCAAGCTTTCCCAAGCACCGTCGTAGTTTGCTGCGGTGATGGGAGTGCGCTCCAGCATCGTCGCTGCTTCACCCTTTAGGCTCGACTTCAAATACTCCATTTTCCGAACCTTAGAGAGACGAGTAGAGTCGTGTATCAAGGATCGGAATCGGTCACGGAAACTTTCCCAAGCCAAGAGGTCCCCTGAGAAGCTCGGTAACGGTATCTTAGGGAGGGTCGAATCTTCGTCAAACACAGCACATCTAGACACCAAATCGTCCTTGGATTCGGGATCGGATGTCGGGGACAACGCGTGCATCATGTCTTTCAGCACGGCCGAATGCTGAAGAAAAATCTCCTCAATATCCGCGAACCGATCGCCCTTTATATAGTCACTATTATTCGCATTCGGCGTGCGAATTATTTGGCGGTGATTCTCGGAAAAACTCTTCCAATAGTCCCGCAGGAGTTCCTGTCGGGTTTGCAGCACTGACATCGTAATATTGTTTATTCCCAGCTTGCGTAAATTGACCAGAAACCGCTCAATGCGTCCAGCGGTTTCGTTTTGCTCGAGAATCAAACCTTCTAGCGCGTTCGCCATTTTTCCCGAAGCACCGAACGGAAACGATCGTGAGTTCACCAAGTTAAAACGGAGTAAAATTCGGAATGGGCCCGAAAATAACGCAAGCTCCCGTTCAGGAAAGCAGAACCCTCACTTTTCCCGAAGCACCGAACGGAAATCGCGCTGAGAGTTGCGGAAAACCGTCTGCACTTCACGTTCGTACTTGTTCCACGTGGCACGGAAGCGCACAGAAGATTCGCGAAGCGCGCAGGTGGGAGCACGAACCAATAATTCGGAGCAGACCCGAAAATCGCACTAGCTCACGGTCGGGAAAGCAAACCACTCACTTTTCCCGTTGCACCGAACGGAAATCGCGCCTAGATTTGCGAAGACCGCACACGGAAAACCGTCGGCACTTTACATTCGTACTTGTTCCCCGTGGCACGTAAACACACAGTAGTTTCGCGAAGCGCGCAGGCACGAGTACGAACCGGTTAGAACCCGATTGAATCCAGAGCATCCGGTTAAATCCGGAGAGATCCGGCTCGAAGGACCAGAAATTGAACGAAATGTCCTTCCGATGTGGGAGGATTGACCTCGTTCGTCACAATTTAGGAAACGGATACTACGGAAATTGAACTCTTTCGACACGAGTTGCCAGAACAATATATTTTTTGACGCAGACGTTCACGCAAAGACACCGAGCGCCTCGAAACCGTACAAATCAGAGATCGGCTCGAAGCTCGAGACCGAAAAAAATGCGTACCACGGAAGAGATCGGCTCGAAGTCCGAGGCCGAAAAACGTTAAAAGCCCGGAGGAAACTCAAGCACGTGCTTATCCATGTACTAGAATAAGAAGAAGTCGTCCCGGTCCTCGCGCATTGCCGGAAATAATCGGCAGCTCCACCCCCTCGCCGCACCCGGGGCCCGAGCTACTCGGTCCACCCGAACCTCGGGAACGGCGAGATCGGCGAGGCAAGCCCGCTATTGGTCGCGCGAAGGCGCCAAATACAAATAATAGAGCTATGTACAACTTACAAACTAAATTACACCTAAAAGAATATATTTACATAGATAACCCTAATCGTTCTCGCGAACAATGTGGGTTAGTCCGCTGTTGCTCTGACTCCCTCATATGTATGTGTGCACTAGCGCAACTTAATTGGTTGAATTGTTTTTGAGCTATCGCTTACACGATGTTTTATAAATGTGAAAAAAGTGTTTCCGAGAAAAACGCGTGCAAAGTTTTCATTCTTGCCGCGCGCGTGTATAACTGCATGCGCAAAAATGGTTTGTACGGGCTTTTAGAGTTCGAATTTTGGCCGGTCGCTTTATGAACATGTTTTCCACATGACATACTATTGATTAAGCCTCCCCCCCCCCACATTCGATTTTTTGGACCGATTACAGAAGGTTCCCCACTTAAGAGAACATTTCTATCCCCGTTACTTCTTTTGTAGTCGCTCCGGCGAGTGCGAGAGAGAGAGAATGAGCAAGAGGGAAAGCGACAGCAACGTTATTGTCGTTCGAAATAGCGGCAGCATCGGATTACTAAACGAAGAGGGCAAAAGCGAAAGGCGAGTCGCATAGTATATCGTTTCGTGAAGGGGGCGGCTCCCCACCATCGTCTCCTTAAGGGGTAACATCACTGTAGCGGCACAAAACCGTAGCGTACCTTTGACAATTGTTTGTGGGTAAACAAAGAAAATCTGGTTAAACGCTTTTATTATACACATCTTAAGAACTATTCGTGCGTGGAAAGAACACTCCTGGCCAGGCTGGGTAAGGGCTGTGTTACTCGATAGCCCCCTCGCCACCATTCACCGGGGCATCGGGTCACCACGCATGCGCGCGCAAGATGATCTTGGCGTTGATTGGTTCGACGGTCGCGCGCGCATGCGTGGTGACCCGATGGACCGGTGAAAGGTGGGGGGGGGGGGCTACCGAGTAACACAGCCCTTACCCACCCTGCTCTTGGCGGGGGTGCAGGCTGCCGCTGACTCCGCTTGAACCGCCATCTGTTACATTGTAGTAAGTAGATGTGGCCGATTCCGCCAATAACCAAAATACGTGTGCCCCGTCTTTACAAGTGTGCCCAAATAGGTGACACGACCAATTGTCACAGCGGCGGACTGCATCGCCCGTGACCGCCCGTCAGGAGTCTTCTTTCCACCCACGAATAGTACAGTTCCAAGCTATTTTTTTCTTTTCTTTTTTCCAAAATGGCACTTAAAACGCGTTTTTACGGAACCACGTTTTTCAAATTGGCATGCAGCATAACTTAAACAAATTTTATTCGATTCACTTAAAATTTTTACGGTAGCTTCTGAATTACATTCTCCATACAAATACGTACCGATATTGTAAAATAATGGTTTTCTTAGAAATGGTAAGCATTTGAACATACAGTTCGCTCTCTAGCTCCATTTACCACTATGTCCTGCATCATTTTCACCCCAAAAATCGTTCAGAACATTAAAAGTTTTCAACAAATCATAAAATCGGTACGTATTTCCATGGTGAATGTAATTAAGAAGCTACTGCAAAAAAATGTGTAAGTTATGCTGCAAGCCAATTTGAAAAACGTGGTTCTGGAAAAACGCGTTTAAAGTGCCATTTCGGAAAAAAGATAAGAAAAAAATAGCTTAAAACTACTTAACCCTTTAGCGCCAAACGTATCATATATGATACATTTATTTTTTTGCCGTTGTGCCATTTGCATTCGCAATTCGCTGTTCGCAACAGTTTAAGTAGTATATGTTTAGCGTAGTTTTATTCACTGAAGAAGGCTGGACGTACCTGAACCATGTATTCATTGGTTTTATGCATTTTAACCACTGAAAAATAAATAAAAAAAATAAAAAAAAAATTATAAAAAATACATAAATTTAGGCCATTTGTAAAGATATAGAGAAAACGGGATATTTTTCGTTCAACGGGGTCTAGGTGCGGACGCTAAAGGGTTAAGATGTGTATAATAAAGGCGTTTAAACAGATTTTCCACGTATTTGTTTGTTTACCCACAAACGATTGTCAAAGGTACACTACGTTTTTGTGCCGCTACAGTGGTGTTACCCCCTTAAGATGCTCTAGTGTAATTGCCCATTTTCAATTTATTTAATAAAAACTATAAGTTTATACTATCTTACGTTTTGCCTGCATATTAATGTATCTTTAAAGTAATACTCAGATTTTTGGGGCATTTCTATCGCATAAATACATAAATATAGTCGGTGGTGCAAGCTGCTTAAAAAAAATCGTTTCTGTCTGGCGATTTAGTGGAAACTGTTATAGTCATCCAAAATGGAAAAAGTAAGGTTTATTTTCTCTACTGTATAGTTTGGCGCTATGGTTGGAACCACGGACGAGTTTCTGTTTTGTAAAAAATTAATTTTACAGAAGGAATTCAGCTAAATTTTGGACACAAATCTAACATTTTTTTCACAATGCTGTCGTTCTACAAATTTTTATTGTTAGGGGGCCTCTATGGTCACTATAAAGTTTTTGTTAAATAAATTCCCGAAGATGGCGTTGAAAAACGGGGTCGTTACACTAAAGTACCCCATTAACAGGACAAATCTGTACTACGCTGGCTCCGCGTGACCTGTCTACGACGCTCTGAGACGTCTGCCGTATCGCTTTGACGTTCGCTCGATCCCACTCAGTCTTGATGTGCCCCGTTCGCCCTCTTCGCATCCCGGTGTTATCAGATCCGATTCTTCGGCCAACAGAGCAAATACTGTCTTTATAAATGTGTCAAAGAAGGTGGGCTTATAGGAAGGAGATTATACTATAGCTACTTAATCGGATCCTTTGCCTAGCCAACTTCTCATCTCAGCACAGTACACCGTTCTGCCGTGCACTCGGCTACATGGCCTAGACCGCTAGCTTTGTCTTTAGGAGCTATTCAATAAATTTTTTTTATATTGTTCAAACATGCCTTTATCATCAACAAACAACTTCTACGTAACTATTTCCGTTACTTCAAAATAAATTCTTGAACAATCGGTAAGGTACTTCTTGATCCAATCAAGGGGACCTAACCTCTTAAGACGCAACATGTATAAACAACGATTCATGTTATTATATTCTAATAAATTACTCTTGTTATGACGATATTCCATACTGTTAAAAAGATGTAAACTATTATTCAAGATTATTCTCGAAATTGACTTTGCTATTATAGAAATAGAATTGTAATAAAAAATATGTTGTTTTTCTAAGTATGTTGTGGATCTAACAATGAGCTTCTATATTCCAGCGTACGGCTTAATTGTCAAAACTCTAGAAGAATATCTTACCTGAGGATCCAGTATAACAACTTCTGGTATACCAAGACCAGCATCTTTTGTAAATATGTCAAAGAAAGTAGGCCTGTTTACTAAAACACCTTCAGGTTGTATTCCTGGTCCACTCACTGTAACCTTGGTAGGGTCACCAGCCTGTGCCCCAACATTAACCACGTAAGGACTTTTTGGAATCTCTCTTCCAGCAAAAAGTACCTTCAGTTTGTGTGGCCCTCGATTTTGTGGAGTATATGATATAGTGTATGTGAGGTTCTTATCCTTGTTAAACACAATGTTGACCTTTAATGAGAAGAAATTACATGGTTAGAAACGTTATTATTTAAACACATTGTTAAATATTTTCACACCATTTGATTTTGTTACTTAATTATAATTCTATTTCATGTAGAGAAATTTGGAGTAATATGTGGCGGCCGTCCTACAAGCGAAGCTATTATGTTGCGTATACAGAGTGCATTTACAAAGTTTTAGGACTGATTTTTTACAGAAAGTAGGTACTACTGTTTAAACCATCTAGCGGATGTTGTTGCAACTAATTAATAACATGTCTAAACGTGATCTGTACAATATGTTATCTGTAACATTGTAATGCCGCGTTGTTATGGATTCAAGCAGCAAACAACGAGTGGCGATCAATTTTTGTTTTATAGTGCGTAAGCGGGTACCTCTCGATATTATAAAGAAGTTGTGGAGCGACTTTTTAAAAGACCTCGGCCTGTTAGTAGGCCGCCCTGAGACAAATGAAAATGATTGTAGCGTTAGGCCTTAGTGCGGGAAAGTTGTGTTTTGAGATCAATAACAACTGTGCAAAATTTCAGCCCTGTGAGTTAATATTTTTTGTTCCGGCAAGAGCCTTGAAATTTCGAAATTTGTGTAAAAAGTATAAAAATGGCCTTGCAGCCCTTTGCCCACCCTATGACAGCAGGGTGACCACTCAGAACTCACCACGTGACGGTGGCTGCATGTGAAGTTCCTTCCTAGCCCACCCCAAGCACCCTACCTTGAAGACAAAATTTGATAAAATTTTCCTAATCGCGAAAAGAGACTCGGAGTCGGATTTAAAGACTTGATGAAATGGAAACATGAGATTTGTACTCAAAGGCAGGCATACACTCTGCTGTCATAGGGTTGGCAAAGAGCTGCAAGGCCATTTGTATACTTTTTACACAAATTTCGAAATTTCAAGGCTCTTGCCGGAACGGAAGGTATTAACTCACAGGGCTGAAATTTTGCACAGTTGTTATTGATCCCAAGACACAACTTTCATTTTCATTTTTTTCGGGACGGCCTACCTGTTAGCCCTGAAATTGCAAAATCCGGTGATTAGTTCTTGTTGCATGACAATGCTCCTTCTCATAACACGACTATCGTTAAGCAATTTCTTGCAAAGAAAAGCGTTACAGTTTTTATTAAAAACTTTTCAGCTATCTCCTTTATTCGTCGGATTTGGCACCTGTGGATTATTTTCTATTTCCCAAGTTGAAAGAAATCCCACTTGAAGGGGCGTCATTTTGACTCCATCGAAGGTACCCACTCCAATGTAATGAGTGAGCTGAAGAGTAACTGGCAACTGATTTCTACAGGGAAAATTAGAAGCTTTATGACCGTACTACTCGGTCCATAGATTTAGAAAGTTGTTTCTTGAGAGTTTAATTTATAATTAATCTAGTTCTAAAACTTTATAGACACACTATGTACACTTATTATGAGGCGTTTTACTAGAATTTTAAAACAGTTAGAATGACCACTGTTTGAAACAGTTTTTATGAATTGTTATTGTTAGTACTTGTTACAGAGAACCAAAATTCATGCACATGTTGAGCCTAGTTACGGTTTTAATATCGGTTCGCGCATTGGTTTCCGACATTTAAATATTATTAACAAGCTTCTTTTGGCGTCTGTTGAAGAAAAATTACCCAAAGATTGGATTTGTCAAACCGATATTTATCTTAAGCACACAGTAAAAATGATCAAACCATTTAAATGGTAGAAAAGTTAATTTATTAAAACGGCCGGCGCAAAGTCTGGACTTAAATCCCATTGAGACGCTGTGGATTTATGTAGATACAGAAATAAGATTAATGAAACAACAAAAATATCAATGAATTATATAAAATAATAGAAGCTGGATGGTGTTCTATACCCGTTGACCGATGTGTTCGTTTGATAAAATCTTTGCAAAGACGTTGTACTGCAGTCAGTGAACTAAATGGCAACACGATAAAATACTAACCATACAGTAACTTGAAAAAATGTTTCATCTAATATTCATTCTCGAAAGTAGTAGGTACTGATATATTGAAAAGTAGCTGTTCATAATTTGTGTCCGTAACAAAAAAGACTGAAGTTATTATTTACTATTACTTTCATTATCTTTTTTAATGTTTAAGTTAATTTAAAATTATTTTGTGATGTTAAAATATATAAATACCAACACGTTAAAAAAAGTCAAAAAAAATTAATTCATTTCCTTCCTAAATGACATTATACCCAGTAAACATGGATATACGTATGTATATGTAGGTATGTTTGTAAGAATATGTGCGCCACTGTATTTTGAAATGATAAACTTACAGGTATTTTGTTTCCATCCGGATCCTCTACGATAACATCGACATTTCCCTTGCCAGCAGAAAATGTTTCTACCGTGAAATTAGCTGGCACTCCTACAATCGGACCACTTGGCTCTATACCAGGACCATAAGCACGTACTCTACGGAACAAATTAGTATAAAAGATTAGATTCTGCATCATGTTTAAAAAGTACTCCAGTTCTTATCATACTAAAACGTTAAAAGTATTTATTCTTCAAACGAAATAAAAAGAAATGTGAGAATACTTCTTATTAATGCAAATTAAATGCAATCGATATTCAGCTTTTCTACATGTCAGTTAAGCTTAATCAAAGATAACTGAAGCATCCATATAATCTCATACTTTTTGGTTTCTTAAAGCTTTGTACGACAATTATAATTTGTTATAAAGGAAACACTGCAGCTACCGAGTAAAGAACTAATTCGTCAAAAAAATAATTTGGTAATTATGCAGAACAGGTGTTTCCTCACCGATTTCAATGATTTTTTTATATGTTGCCGGGGACATGATTCTGAACAACTTTTTCCTATACATGTTACTGCCGCTCGACCTTCGTTGCCGAGATATTTGCAAAAAACTTCTGTAGATTTATTCCGACGCAACGCATTCCACATTCCAACTTGTCCCGGATATTAGTATTGGTTGGGGCTAAATTAGCGCGGGGGGCGCGTAAACATGGTAGCGAACCGAAGTGAGATTAGAGATTTGAACCAGAAACTTGCGGATGCCTGTCAACACCCGGACTCTGTTCGGCGGTGCCGGCGCCACCGGATATTAGGATGACTCTGGTTCTAAAACATAATTTTTTTGCTAGGAAGAGCTAGGTGCCTTCGAGAGCACCTGTTGGATGTGTGGGGACTCCCGTCAACACCACAACGCACATCGGTTCGCTACCATGCTTTATGCGCCTCCCGCACTAATCTGGCCCCAACCAATACTAATACCCGGGACAAGTTGGAAAGTGGAATGCGTTGCGTCGGAATATGTCAAAAGAAGTTTTTCGCAAATATCTCGGAAGCAAAGGTCAGCTTCATCATTTGTTTTGTCCGATGCTACTATACGGATGGTAGGTATAGGGCAGAATACATTGTAGTAGAAGCAGCAGTTTTTCGTGAATATATCGGAAACGAAGGTCGAGCGACGGTAACATGTATAGGAAAAAGTTGTTCAGAATTATGTCCCCGACAACATATCCCAAAATCATTGAAATCGGTGAGGAAACACCTGTTCTGCACAATTACCCACCAATAATAAAGGGAATGACAAATTTTATGAAATTAGTATTCATTACTAACACAAAACTGTAGAAACTTCAGATTATCATATTTGCACAATAACGTACAAATTCTGTTTTTTTTTTGTTCATTCTACAGGGTGTTCGGCAGCATGTGGTAGAAAATTTAAGGGGTGGGTCTAGACATCAAAATAAGACGAAAATCAAGAATATCGAAATTGCGGTTGAGGTTTCGTTCGTCAGTTAGAAGCGTTTAAATATTTGGTATATTCCGTCTGAAACCGGGCGAACCGCTTGGCACCGATGTACGGGAAGAAATCAGGAGAGGGGTAGTGACATTTAAAGTCACCGTCGCTCGAGGTCACTCGTCTCGAAGAAGGTGCGACGAAATTTACGGCACTCGACATGGCCTACTCGCTCAAATTCATTATTTCCCCTGTATTCACTGTTGTGACGTCTCGGCCCCACCGCGGTATCGCGACTTAGTGTCGGCGAGCGCCACCAGAGGTCTAATCTTCTCGCTAGTTCTCAATCTCCCATCCATTCATATATATACAAGTTCCGAAATCACATCCTCTGTGTCCCCGTCTGTGTCTAGGGCAGGGGCCGTCAGCTGTAGCCCTACTGATGAGTCTAGCTGGCGGTCCCAAGACGAAACGCACTCTTCTTTTCCTCCTCGATCCTTTAAAAAGCCAATCCACCCGCCCCGCACAGTTTACTCCATTGCGGCGTAATCCGGCCGGCCTTAGGGCGCGACGGTACGTTGGAGGCAGCGGAGCAAGAACTCCTTGTCATTGTCCTAACCTCCACCCAGGACGTGACACTGTAGTCCGTTGTTTTATCCACACGCGCGCGTGCGCGCGCGCACAAACACACACAAATGGTACAGAACAGGGAATCACATCATGCAAAAAAATATCGGATTTCCCGGAATGAATCGTGAACAAAAACTTAACAAAGAAATCTAAGTTACTCGCACTGAAACACGCAAAAAAATATGAAATTTGCCCGCACTAAACACGCCGCGAAGGAAATTAGATTCGCACACAGTCAAGTGAAACTAATAATTCTTAATAAATAAACTTGAACTAAAAACTCACGAGTTGACTGAAAGATTGTATACGATACTTGGAATATCGGAATTAACTTACGGGAATGAGCGTGCGACATACCGCGAAGTAGGCAATCATCCAGACGACTCACGAGTTATCTTTGAAATAACTTTATTCAAGTATATTTATTAAGAGTTAATAGTTTCAATTGTCTGAGCGTGTGTAATTTTCATTTTTTTGGAGGGGAGTCTTTTTGTGCGAGTAAACTTGATTTCAATTTTAATTTTTTTTATACGGTGCATTGTGGCATATCTGACTTTTCTTGCGGTGTGTGATTCCGTGTTTTGTGTGATTTGTGCGTGTATGTGTATCGACAAAACAATGGACTACAGTAGATACGACGGAAACAATGAATTTCAGGGAGTACTAGGCAGATTTAGTGTAATTCAACGATACCCTTCAATTTTTGATAAAGTATCGCATAATCATGTGTCGTAAATTTCGTCACAGCTTCTCTGAAGGGAGTGACACCGTGCGACAACTGTTTTGACTCCCCCTGTTCTACTTCAAGAATCACTTTTTCCGCGTGCACCGATGCTGGACCTGGTTGTCCACTTTCAGGCTCCAGGTGGAATATACCTACTCTTTAAACTCTTATAATTACAATTATTTTGGCGTCTAGAACCACCCCTAAAATTTACACCCACATCTGGCCAAACACCTTATGTAATGTTTGTGTTAATCTTATCTTTATTTGTGATATTATATAATATCATGAAGGATTAGAAATCGTTATTCGTAACACATCTTTACTGTAAGTCCGACTTGTTATATAAAAGGAAAACATGCAAACAGCTTACCATGATTAGGAAAAGATTTTAAGCTGCATATTTCTCTTATACTATAATAAAACTGCACCAACTAGACTTACGTAAACCCACAAAAACTTCAAAACAGTAAAAAAATTACGCCAAGTACATCAAATCAAGTAAATCACAAAACATAGAAGATAATAATAAATACAAAATTAAAAAAAGAAGTGAAATCAAAATGAGCTGCCAGTACATAAAGATGCTTTCCAACTGCGCTTTAGATGACACAACTACATATGCACAGCTAAAATTCCATTACTCATACTGGCTATTTATACAAAGAAAAAATGTATTAAATAATATTAAGCAGATATATTTTTATACAAATAAATATTTTAATACGAATAAATATTTTATTCAAAATACTTGGCGCTGCGCCCCGAATTGGTGTTGCTAAACTGAATACATATGTATAAATTGGATTAATCTTCTTCTTTCTTTCTTGTGTTTTGAGTTCGTGAATGTGTGTATGTGTGCGTTTGCATATGCTACGTATGATATTAGAGTTAAGTATATGTAGAATAAATCTAACTGCGTTTGTAATATGTATATGTATATGTTTATGTGTTTTAGATTGTACGGGAGTTATTGTAAATTATTAATTAATACTAAGACAATTAACATTTTTTCGGTTTCGCAGCGCCAAGTATTTTGAATAAAATATGTATTCGTATTAAAATATTTATTTATATAAAAATATATCTGCTTAATATTATTTAATACATTTTTTCTTTGTATAAATAGCCAGTATGAGTAATGGAATTTTAGCTGTGCATATGTAGTTGTGTCATCTAAAGCGCAGTTGGAAAGCATCTTTATGTACTGGCAGCTCATTTTGATTTCACTTCTTTTTTTAATTTTGTATTTATTATTATCTTCTATGTTTTCTGATTTACTTGATTTGATGTACTTGGCGTAATTTTTTTACTTTTTTGAAGTTTTTGTGGGGTTTGATGTACTTGGTGTAATTTTTGTACTTTTTTGAAGTTTTTGTGGGGATCTCACTTCTTTTTACAAAGATAATTTGCATAGGGAATGACTTCAGATAATTTTTAATATTATTTTATAACTTACAAATTATCACGGGACAGAATTAAGGATAAATTCTAAGCATTTTAAAATAATTCCAAGATCACTCATCAAATAATTTGTTTGTATAAGGGTATATAAGGGCATATGGGTATAAGGGTATATGGGTATATAAGAGTATAAGGGTATAAGGGTATAAGGGTATAAGGGTCTAAGGGTCTAAGGATCTAAGGGTATAAGGGTATAAGGGTATATAAGCGTGTAAGGGTAAAGGGTAAAAGGTATAACGGTATATAAGGATGTATAAGGGTATAAGGGTATACCGGTATATAAGGGTATAAGGGTATACCGGTATATAAGGGTATAAGGGTATAGGGGTATATAAGAGTATAAGGGTATATAAGGGTGTAAGGGTGTAAGGGTGTAAGGGTGTAAGGGTATAGGGTAAAGGGTAAAGGGTAAAGGGTAAAGGGTAAAAGGTATAACGGTATATAAGGATGTATAAGGGTATACCGGAATATAAGGATATAAGGGTACATAAGCGTGTAAGGGTAAAGGGTAAAAGGTATAACGGTATATAAGGATGTATAAGGGTATAAGGGTATAAGGGTATAACGGTATATAAGGATGTATAAGGGTATAAGGGTATAAGGGTATAAGGGTATAAGGGTATAAGGGTATAAGGGTATAAGGGTATAAGGGTATACCGGTATATAAGGGTATAAGGGTATAAGGGTATAAGGGTATAAGGGTATACCGGTATATAAGGGTATAAGGGTATAAGGGTATAAGGGTATAAGGGTATACCGGTATATAAGGGTATAAGGGTATACGGGTAGTAAGGGTATAGGGGTATATAAGGGTACATACTCTGCGGAATGATCCCGAGAGTCGACGAACGAAACATGTGTGCGAAACTGATAGGTGTGTGTGTGTGTGTGTGTGTGTAACGCGTAGTATACGTATTATGTCGACAAATTTTCGACTGGAGAAGAAAAATTTTCTCTTACCATTTTCGACTAATCCATGAGACGATATTACGATATCTCCAGCATGCGTGGACCGATTTTTTCGGAATTGGTCTTATTCGAAAGCTTATATGCGGTTTACATAAGAAAAATGCCTTTAAATTTAGAAAATATTGCAGGCGTGATGAGATATTAATGAAATAAATTTCAGGTTAGGTTGGAATTGCCGTTTCTCGAGTAAAGGATAGCGGTAGCGACAGTCGATACGGATATATGCAGGGCTCGGAATTTCGGATTTCGGAAAATGGAGATACATGGCAGGGGCAGTCGACATTCATATACAGGGTGTCTTTTACGTATACAGGGTGTTACGTATACAGGGTGTCTTATATGTACATAGTACAGGGTGTCTTTTCTTTCATGTACTTGGCGTCGAGACGCTACCGCGTCTCTAGATTACCACTTTGAAATGCAATACCATCCAATGATTTAAAGAAATTTTGTTATTTAAGTTAAAACGGGACCGAAAGCGAGTCGTAATCGGGGTAAGGTAGCGAATCTGTCAACGTTTGACTGCATTTTAAGGGGTAAAACCACTCTAGAGGCTGAAAAAATACCTAAAGTTGACAATTTATTTTTAGAGTATGACAAACGGAATAGAATTTCTTTTCAGAGGGTTTATTTAACACATATTGATGTACGAAAAACAATTTTTTTATTGTCATTTTCATACAAAATGGCGGCGACAGAGCCCGTCGTCGGAAACAGCTTTTTTGAAAACACCGCCACGGGAGGACGGATTTCTCGGCATGTATGAGTCCGGAAACAAAAAATAAGAAGAATTTATAATCTATATACAATTGGCTTTGGAAGTACGTAGGGTTTTTTTAATCAATTTTTGTGGAAGTGGTGCACTTTTTAATAAATGAACCGATTTTTTGCCCTAAACATGAGCATTAAATTGTTTATAAAAAAAAAGTTTAAATTCAATCAAAAAACGGCTACGTACTTCCAAAGAGAAGTAAAAATTTCAAATCGATCCATGCAATAGTCTCCGAGAAATCCGTCCTCCCAGTTTGAAAGAAGTGGTTTCGACGACGGGCTCTGTCGCCGCCATTTTGTATGAAAATGACAATAAAAAAATTATTTTTGGTATTTCAATATGTGTTAAATAAACCCTCTGAAAAGAAATTCTATTCCGTTTATCATACTCCCAAAATAAATTGTCAAATTTATGTATTTTTTCTGCCTCTAGAGTGGTTTTACCCCTTAAGGGCGAAACTGTTTTGTATGCATGCTTAAATTTCCACGGGTTAACTTTACCTCACCGACAATCATTTCAGCGGCACGATTTCATCGACACCAAATTTCGCCGACAGTAGGTATATATTCGCCGACACGTTCAAATCACCGACAATCACTTCATCGACAAAGTTTTCATCCACACAGTGGTGTCAGTGGTTGAATAAAAATAACAAGCATTATACGCACTAGAAGTTAACATCGTTAGGTAAACATTGTTGGTGAACTGATTGCCGGTGATCTAAACGTGTCGGGGAGTAAATACTGTCGGCGAAATTCGGTGTCGATTGTCGATGGAATGATTGTCGGTGATGTAAAGGTAACACAATTTCCACAACGTGTAACTCGACGCTTGAAATCTACCTAGGTTTAATCATTGATTCACTTGCAGTGCCGACCGTCTCAAATCTATATCATGTATAATAATTTTTCGACTTCTGCGGTACACATGGCTCAAACAATTGTGGCCGATCGAGATTCGATCGTGGGACAGCTTGCCACGATTGGCTTTTTTTCGTCGCTAACATTCTACAGTATTTCATGAACATGGTTTAGGGTACTGCCAAGCCACAGGTCCCCGTCTAGAACACTTCTATTTCGTGAGGGAAACATCACTGTGACCATAGACTTATATAGACGGAGCGGAAGAGAGGACTGTTGGCGAGGGGACTGTAAGATCGGAGGGGAAAAGGCAGAAACCATACAGGCAATTCGGTAGTTAGGTTCGGATGTATTCGGTTCTTGTCGGTTCGGCATTAATGGCTATGTTCAAAACATAACCACTGTTGCTCAACTATTACTGTTCTAAAGCGTCGTAGTGGTCGTTTTATATAATCATATATTAATTGAGTGTAATAATGACTTATTGCGTAGTAATCGGTTGTGCAAATCGCAGGAAAAATAAAAACTGCGAACAGTTTGAGAAAGAAAATATAAATAATGATAGTATTCGATTTCACATGTAAATAAATAAATATACATACATAACCAACAATTTATATATTATATATACAATCTTAGAAATTCAAATGTGTTGCTTGATTATCGAATAGATTATATGTTTATAATAAAAATATTTATTTTTTTCATCAGTTATGTCGCAGCAAATGAGCGATATATATCTATTATACTATATAATTATTTATGCATATTAATTATGTTTATGAACTTTTAAGCTTACAAAATCTTTAAAAATATAACTATTATTGCATATATCCTTAAGTACGATTTTATTTAAAAAAAGCTTCATTCTATTTACTAATTTTGTTATATATATAACCTACATGATATACGAAATTTTGAATTATGTATAAGTATACCTAACCTTTTCGACTAAGTATCCCTCATAGATATATATAACGTCATTGAATTTCCGAATAGCTCCGAGGAGGAACGGAGTTACCCGATTTGCCTGTATGACAGTCCCCTTACCGCGAATCTTACAACCCCCCTCAGACACGCTCCGTCTATATATGTCTATGACTGTGACGCCATCTAATATGAGACGCGTTCACGTCGTCCGGTCACAAAATTTAATTTATAGCGATTTCGGCAGACACGCACTGGTGCAGTTTCGTGCTATGCCGGTGGTGCCTGAGTACAGTGCCAGTGCAGCACGGTTTCTAGGGTTTTCTAGCACCGATTACATTGGATTTGACATGCGAGCAATCTTGTATCGTATTCGGTGAACAAGAGCTGCCCTGGTGTAGTGCAAACTTCACATTCGGATGAACGGAATAAACTGCACTAGTGCAACCTTTCTCGCATTGCGATTTCTGACCATTTCTGACAGAGCAGTCCAGTGTAGCCAAGTGTAGCGGATCTCTCTAGGGAATTTACCACAGAAAACTATGTGCGTGAAATGATGTTCACACCAATTAACGGTGACAAATATATATTTCGTAAATAATATGGGTTTTCCTACAAACGCTGGGCACGATGGTAAATTCGATCACGATTGTTCCCAATCACGGGGATTTCTGACAATGATCCGTGATTTTTCGTGATCGCTTCTGATTCGTGGTGAGCATAACTGTTCTTTGTACGCGTCACATAACCCCAATTTCTCTCAAAACATTCCCAAACGTTCTTATAGAAGTTCAGTTGTATATTTTGAACCAGTGTAATCGTTCTTGATTTATTTAAATATAACGAATATTTCTTCACTTTAGTTAAAAAATAAAAAATATGTATACTTGCGAGAATACTTTAGCCAATCAAATCAGTGTGTGCATACATTGACTAGTAGAGAATGTATACGTTCGCTGAATTGCGCTCAATTAACACTTTAACTGTAACACAAGCTATATTGATGTAGTTTATAAAAAATTATTCAATTCACTCAAGATAAAAAATCACCATCATTGTTATAGCGAATTCGGTACCTCGCACTGACTCTGCACTGGTGCCGGAAAATGACTTGGATTGGTTGATTCTTATAGAGCTATCTTCGTTTCTATCAGAACCAACCAATCCAAGTCATTTTCTGGCACCAGTGCGGAATCAGTGCGAGGTACCGAATTCGCTATTAGTGATTTTGCACTCCATCCCTATTCCCTAACCAGAATCCGCCAGAACAGAGCTGAGTCAGCTCTAGTTCACCCGAATGTGCGGCATGGTGTCGCACTGAAAAAGTTCGCACCAGTGCGTGTCTGCCGAAATTAGAGCACTAAAGAGGTGAGTATGCGCATCCGCCATATTGGGTCCTCCGGAGAGAGAAGATTATTGAATATCCGCCTTTTTCAGTATTATCAGATTCACTTTATAAACAAAATATGCGTTATTGATACTGATACATGGTAGAACGACACATTATTAGAGTATTATATTACATTTAAGTTTATATTTGGATCATAAAGCGAATTTGACAATACTCAAAAAGGCGGGTACTCAATAATCTTCTCTCTCCAGGGGACCCAATATGGCGGATGCGCATACTCACCTCTTTAGTGCTCTACCGAAATCGCTATTACAGTGCTTCGGTTATGTTTACTTTCCCGTTTTTAACATGAAATAAGGGATAGTAGATTTTGAAATAAATGTGTATTTTTTCCCTACGGATTTCCACTAATAATGAGCATCTTACATTTCAATCTATGAAGACTGCTACAAATATAATATAAGAAAACTTTATTCATCCCAGTATTCAGGTTTCCTAACCCCTACTATCCATACGAGTACATAACATTCGTTTCCATTCTCTTCATAATAACGAAAGTAATAACTCTACTTTCCCGCTTTATTTATTTGTGTCTTCCATTATAAATCCGTTGATTTATTTACTTTAAACATTACAAGTTTATTGTTTGCGATTCAGCGTTTTTAGTTTTATGTCAAACAAGGTCGCCAATGTATGTATGTATGAACGAGATATGGTGCTTCTACGGAAATTTGATGAGTGATATTAGCGGGAAGCATAAAATTATTCTGATTTTTCTTGAAGTTCATTGCAATAAAAATTATTTTACATTTATTCTTGGCATTATTTACTCTACAGTACCTCGAACAGAGCAGATCACAAAAATTTATATTTTATAGGTTAAGTTCGGGAGAGTCCGGCCAGTGTTGATAGTTTAAGACTGATGCAAGAGAGGGCGCTGTGTGTCACTGACACGAAACAAATGAAGGCGTTTGTTGTTTATCTCACTTTGACCATTGTCACAAATCCATATTTGAATTATAAGATACAGTTAAGACTTTATGCGAGGCTGAAAGTTTTTAGACCAAGTTACAGTGATGGTGATATTTGAAAACAAGGTAAGTTTATTTACACTCTTCCGATATTGGGGGATATAATATGCATATAACTGCAGTGTAACACCAACAATACGTATGTATATGTTTTTAATTTTTTTTTTATAAGGTGGTCGATCACTCCCTTGATTACCCGCAGTGGGTGGACGGTCTAACCCCGACATGCGGGTGAGACCGACCAGTTGCAGTGCCAACGTTTTTGGTTGAAAATGGAAATAAATATTTGAAATTATCGCACACTATAATTTATATATACCCTAAATTGCTTGGGCTTTGCTTTAATTTGCACAAAACGGCAAAAATGTGAAAAACAACGATGCCACAATTTCTTTTCCAAAAAGTGTTCGAACTCTTCCGGACTTACAATATAATTATGACAATCAGGGGATCACGACAGATGTCGCCACAGTGATGTTTCCCTCACGAAATAGAAGTGTTCTAGACGGGAACCTGTGGCTTGGTAATACCTTAAACCATGTTCATGAAATACTGTAGAATGTTAGCGACGAAAAAAGGCCAACCATGGTAAACTATCCTACAATCGAATCTCGATCGGCCACAATCGTTTGAGCCGTGTGTAAGTACTATCCTGGCTACCTAGCGACGTGTGCCTTAGTGTAATTACTGGACTGCGGAAGTTTATGCAACTATGATAAGCCGTAAATATGCAAAATATATACACGAAATATGCAGTAAATGTGCATTTTCGTAAGGATTACGAAATTCATGGAATTTTGTGGAATCAATATTGTTGCAGCGGCGAGGTGTTTCCTCGTTGACCATTGTTATTTATTTACAATATATTTATTTACAGTAACACAATAAAATATTCACAACGACTATATGTTTGTGCAATATGAGACTCAGGATCTCTTGTTACGTCCGTCCACCATTCTGGTCGGTTCAAGATTGGCAACAAATTGATAACAGCTTCTGTCGGTCTTTTCCGACCGTCATCTAACTACAGCTGCGAGCACCAGCAGGCCACGATTGTCGCTATACACGGTGCTCGCAATAATATTGTTGCGAGCACCGGGTATGGGCCTATGCATGGCCTGCTAGTGCTCGCAGCCGAAGAAAGAAGAAGGTCGGCCTCCGTCAAGAGGACAATCAGGAGGCTGACAAGAAGGAGTCTCGCACCGAACGTCACAGCGTTCGGGCGTACGTGTCATACCGTCGTGTACCAAATATAGTAAATGGTCATAATGTGTGTGCTCGTGTCTTTATTCTACCCGTTGCGTCGGGGTGGCCTGTAGTGGGAACGCCCCGGCGCAACAATATGTTTACTTATTTATATATGTGTTGTCAAGTCTTAAAGATAGTTTTTGTCCGCAATCGCCGGGGAGATAATTTATGACTGAAATCACTCCGGTCACCTGACATGGATTTTAGTAACCCTCAGAGACCACACTGGATTACGCTAACCCAATTCGTCCGGAAAACACCTGGCATTCCTGAACGGTAAAATGTGGGGAGTTAGGGTTTTGGGGAAAGAAGTTTGATACCTCATCTACAAATCCCCCCCCCCCCCCACAGGATCGCTGGTATGCCCGGAGTAGCCGAGTAAAATCATTGCAAAGGTAGTCTGTGGGTTACGTTCACTCAGTGTGCCTGAATCCTTAGGGAATCCATTAAAAGTGCACGTCAAGTGAAGTTTTTTTCCTTCGACAAGTTATTATAGGTATGTACAGTACTTGTGAGTTACCAAAAGTGAAATACATGCTTTATGAAAGATATAAACGTTCATATAAATAAATAATTCCATATAGTTTGTCAAATTTATTATATTTATGGAATAAATTATTCTTTCAACCATTTCATTGTATTATTTGACATTTTTTAACCTAATTTTCGTTAAATACATGCATTTTTCCGAGATTTTCTACATTACAGCCCTCTGTTGACCGCCACTTTTGATCCGCCATTTTAGATTTTCAAAACCATCAATGAAATTACTTCTGATACTGTATACTCAATGCGAGCAGCAGTTTATGTCCTTATTTCGACGAAAGAGACGATTTTTCACACAGAACAGTTGTTTGGTAGAAGTAAAAGATTAGGTACTCAATTTCACCTCACCAAATAATTATATTTTTTTGAACCATTCATAATAACGTATTTTTTCCCGTAAAGTATGACACGAAACCTTTCGATTGCTATATAATTAAACCCTCCTATCTTTTTCTGAAAAAAAATTGTGATTAAATGAAAAAAACAAATTTTCCAGAACTTTCTCAAACTTGATCTCTTTATTTTCAAGATATCTCGAGTACCAAACGATTTATGACTAAATATATATTCTTTTTTCTTATTGTCTCACGAATCGATTAAATGCGAAAACATTAAAAACGGTTCAGCACATCCAGAGATATAGGCAAAAGAACCCTCTGAGTTATGTTAACCCATGTATGCCTAAATCGGGTGACACTGATAGTGTAGTCTCTGAGGGTTAAATTGCTAATCTGCAAGCAAGTTCTGTGTATGCTAGAAATATGCATATGTGTAAAATAAAAAATTTATTTTGAAAGTCCCTAACAACTGAAGCTGAAAACTGAAGAATCAACTGGCATTACTGTTTCTGGAGATGGGTCATGAAAGAAAAGAGGGTTCAGTTCTCTACACTAATAGAATATTACATATGCCATGTTGTGGATATACTCGTGAAATCTGGGTACTACAAACCATGCGAATATTGGGAACATTTAAAGCAATAGTCGCTTCAAATTCATATCGGAATATTCCTGCACAGACACAAGAATGTATCAACCACGTTCACAACAGAATGAGAACAAGCTTACATATGGTGAAGAAAGAAAAACCGGCGTCGGGGGCAAAGAAGAGTTTACTGCTAATTATTATGGCTATGTAATTCGCAACAATAATTAATTTATTGAATCTATCATGAATACGATGTGGGCTACTAGTAGATATACTGTGGCTATCCTAAGCCATGGCGAAGGGGTTGACATCACGGGGCGGGGTTGTTAATCGAGAGGGTGTCATGTGAGAGAGGATTGAGTTCGTGAGAGAGTGGGTGTAGTGGAAGGAGGTATCGAGTTCATAGGAAAGAGGGTGTAGTGGAAGAGGGGAGTGCTCAATGACGCTGTACGAGCAAGAGTTAGTGGTGGGGGTAATTGTAGTTGGTTATTAGCGCCACCTGGTGGATGGTTAAATTACATACTTGGGAGCGTGTCATTGCCGCGCAATCTCTGCGCACGCGTGGGGATCGGGGCGCAGTCGCGATCGCAAACGATTCGCGAAGTTTGGGTAGAGAGACAGAGAGAAGATAGAGGGTGGAAAATGAGCGGCAAATTCGAATTACGTCTTTGATGGACGGAAGAGTTTGCCCGTTTCATCTCCCACCCCCGACCCACCTCTCCCTCATGATCTCGGTACGGGACATTGACCATGCTTATACGTTGTAAAGATTGCATAAAATGGCTTCGAAGCCACCCTCATCGCCGCGACGAGAACTGCAGGTTAACAACATTTCGGAGAAAGAGAAAGAATCACAGCCCAATTTGATCCACGCGTGTCGGATCGCGCACGTGCACGCTCTTCTTATCGCGGATGCTGCATACTTCGGAACCCATGAACATACTAAGAAGCAATAACTATTCAAGGTCATGTTCTGAGTATTTGAATCTAATTAGCGTAGTCTTTCCCATGCTACATGAAAGAATTCGGCATTGCGTTCGTATAAACAACCAATGAAAACATAGAGCGATGATTATTTGGGGTAGCGTTCCGAGTATTTTGAAGATGGAGAACAGCGCGCCGGCTCGTGCATCCTTATCCATGAAGCCGTAATTCAATCATCACGGTAATGCATCGATTAAGCGCCACATTAGCCCGCTCAATTATGCGTGTTTATAATAGGTAGGTAGGTGGAAGCAGTACAGCGGACGTACAAGTGCGAAGAGAATTCGACATTGCGTTCGTGCGAACCACTAACGAAAACATAGAGCCAGATGCCATAACGATATCGGGTCTCAGTTAGGGTATGTGGGGATATAATAAATCGCACCACGCAGTCAGTCGCTTTGTGAAGATCGAGAAATATATTTGTAGGACCCGGAAAAAAGGGAACGCCTAGGAATCACTAGGAATCACCTAGGAAAGGTGCTAGGACTCGAACCCAAGCCCTCTGCGTGCTGGCCAGCCGCCTAACCGATTCCGCCACGCCGAGTCCCCTGAGATCCCTTAATTCTGAACTCCTACTTAATGGACGCCACCTATGTGCGTCGCACCATAGGCCGTTTCCCAAACGCCGATGCCTACACGTTACACGCATAAGTACTATAAGGCATGGATTTGTTCTTGAATGCGTACGGGGTTTTGACTCGGATGATTCCGATGCCGTGCATAATAGTGGAATGCAGAGATTGGATGGAACAGTGTAACGAATGCTTGCTCCTTATCACCAAGTATCTGGACACTCAATGACTATTGGAAGCTATAAATCGACACTTGATATCACTCGAAACTAGTGTTGAGGTAGCGCAAACATACTTTCTCGAGAGAGAAGTGTGGGATCAGGAACCCCCATAGCATAAGAGGCGGATACGGAAGAACGAGGACGGGAAGTCGGCGGTAGCCGAGGTGGTTAAGGCGGCTGGCCAGTGCGCAAACCTAAAGATCGCGGGTTCGAGTCCCGCTGAGGCGACTTCCTTTTTTCCGTGATCCTACATTTGGGGGCTCGTCCGGGATGGGGGGAGCACCGATCGCCACACGGAGCTTGTCCACCACGGTCGTTGTCTGCGACGTAAAATAATAGACGCCACGGTCGTAAGCGGTGTCAGCGACGCGAAATAAGCGACACCAACCACGGTCGTAAGAGGTGTCAGCGACGTGAAATAAGCGACACCAACCATGTAAAAGGCAAATGTGCGACATCGACATTCGAGGGCGAATGTCGTCGCAGGAGGGCCGAGTGTGGGATCAGGAACCCCCATAGCATAAGAGGCGGATACGGAAGAACGAGGACGGGAAGTCGGCGGTAGCCGAGGTGGTTAAGGCGGCTGGCCAGTGCGCAAACCTAAAGATCGCGGGTTCGAGTCCCGCTGAGGCGACTTCCTTTTTTCCGTGATCCTACAGAAGCATGCACTATTGGCCGGCACGGCGCCATTTATTCAGTACGTATAGCCACCTTACTCTAAATACAACCCAACTAACGGAGTGCCACCTATCTGCCCAAACCTGCACGGTAGGTTGTTTCCCAACTAAATGCCTACAGTATGCACAAGGAATGTTGTTGAAAAATACAGATACTTATGCAGAAATAGAATTTCGTAAATATTCGTAAAGCACGTATTTAATTGTTCATTTTTTATTTATCAAGACATGTTCTTTGCAATATATTTTACTTACATAATCATTTGGCGAAGTGAGTTAACGAAAAAGTAATCTGTCAATGGCAGGAAAAGATACGTGGCATTTCAACTCAAATATCGGTTCAGCAAAACGATAAACTCGATTCTTGCCTACACTGTAGGCTAATAAACCGACAGCAAAATAATCTGTTATTATACGAGTTTGTACAGAAATTAAAAAATTGTCATTTGCATTCAATGAAAATGAAAGTGAGGCATAATGAAATTTATTATTACATTTACACAGCCAAGATTGTACAGAAAGCCTTAGAAGGTTTTAAGCCAATATTTATAATGCAAGGTACATGAATGAGTGGTAATAAAATTCGTCGTGCAGTTCATGTTTCAGTCCTCTTACATATCAAGCAATTCACTAATTGGTTACTTTCAGACCACGTGCGCAATTTGTTAAAGCGAACTAACTCGTCAGAAGAAAAAATCAAAAGTAAATATGATATTATATAAAAACAATCAGCTACGCTCAATTGCAGCGTTTTAATCGTATCGGCAGGAATTATATACGCAATAGTATGCGCAACTACTATTATTAATTATGCTAGAAAAAAGTAACGAATGCCAGAATATGTTCTTGCACAACTTACCGTGGTGGCGGCGTGCTGCAACCAAGAAATAAAATATTTCATTAGTAACACATTTTTTATAAGAATTGAATGATTCACCGTATAGTAAATGTTTTCGCGTAACATATCTAACGTAATGAAAATTAGCAATTGTACAGGATCAGCATTTTATCTTGCAACCCGCGTTCGCGCGAACAGGTGAAATGGCAACAGCGCCTCACGGACGCATTCCACTACAGCCATGCACCGGCCCGGCGCACAGTGATCTGAAATCCCCATATCAAGACAAAAAATATGATAGCATCAATGTGAAACCTTCAATTTATACCAAACTTGGTATCCCGGGGTTTTTGAGGTCGCTGTTTACAAATCTGAAGTCAAAATTACTAAAAACAAAATGGCTAATCCAAAGTAAAACAATAATCTGCGTCAACAGTGTTTTGAGAGGTATAGGTACAGAAAGGTAAGGAACTTAAAGTTGGGGACGATTCATAATAAAAATAAAACTGATAGTTTTGTGATTTGTAAAAAAATATATTCCAAATTTAAATAAAATACGAAAAAGGAATATAACTATGCATATGTAATTATAGTTTTGGAATCAATCATTATTTTCTACGAGTAAGGCCTTCACATCATCGTTTAATTCCAAAACCTTTCTCTTTGGCTCCTAAACTAATAGTTTTCCGACATAAGTAGGTTAATACTTTGTCATAAAAAATGATGAACTGAATCCAGTAATGTAAAAAATATGTGATTCCGTTTAAAAAACATCGGTGACCTTTATATGTCCTCTATGCGTCCACATATAAAAAACTAATTACATTAAATCATGGCCTCCTAGGAACCATTCAACTTTTATCTAAAACATTTTTCGATATTATGGAAAACGGAAGCAAGATACTCCAAAAACTGATAAAAGTTATAGAAAAAATGCTCCCCACACCAAAGCCGCAGGTTTACGCAGCTGAAACCTGTTTGGTTATGTACTCAGAGATATGTATAATGCACCACTAGTATTAAGTCTTACCTTGACGGTAGCTGTCGTAAAAAAGTTATGTCTAATTAAACTTCGATTCTATTATTAAAAATACCTCTTTGTTCAACTTGTGTCCTACTGAAATCAACGATGGTGTCATTGACTTAATTCATGTAATTTATTTGTTCAGTATGAACATAATCAAATTACAAAATTGCGATTTTTTTTTAATTTGCAGATACTTTAAATTTTACTTGTAAGATAGTGCGTTTGTAACTCAAAATTGCAGGTATTCTGTTCCCCAACTTTCATACTATAATTTCCTTACAAATTAATGGTATTTACAGAAAACTATTGTTGGTTCTGTAGCTTCAACTATCCTACTATGGAATTGTATTGAAAAAATTCTGGGTACTTAACATTCAAAAAATGTTATCTCTGTTTATCTCTGTTCAAACCACTGTGCGGCGTTTGGAGGACAGCAGTGATGCCCGAGCTTCGAAATTTTTAGGATGGTCTCTTTCAAATTAACGTCGCAGAGAGCTATTCCGAATTTCCCGGCCCGAGTTAAAGAATTGGGTTTTTTTTCGCATAACTTTTGAACTATAAAAGATATCGGAATGCAATTTGCGCCGAAAAATGAAGAAAAAATATTCCCTATTAATGGTGGATAATTTAACATATTTTACGTTTACTCCATTTTTCTTCTATTTATTTTGTATGCATAATTGTTGTGAAAAGCTTTTGCAAACTGTTTATTTGATACTGTATTTAATACTCTTTTTAAAATTCATGGTGGTGATAAACAATAGGCTAGTTGTTTCTGTATCATTACATTCATAAATGGAGAAATTAAATTTTTATTCAATTATGTTTTAATTCTGCAAACTTCAGAATCTATATGTTCTGGTTTTCATTTTTATAATTTTATCCTTAATGCAGTGCATGCATAGATCGGACGTAAGACGTAACTAATGGGACGTGTCTTGTATTGTAGCGGTGTGTGAATTTTTTTTTAGAATTCTTGTGCCTGAATGTTTTAACCTTTTAGCTCAGCGCTGTCCAGGGTCGCTCCCGCGGGAGCTTGTGGTTCTCCCACTCTCGTCCGCGTTGTCAGGGATACCGCGCGACGCTAACCGCGAAGACGCTAGCCCGGGTAGCCAGTGATGCCAGAATCGTGGGACGTGGGACAAATGCTTACCCCCACTATGACCTACCGTCGTCCCCCACTTTCTTCCCATCGCACTGCACACAAGCATATCCCTACTCCTGTCTGTGTGCGCTGCTTGTTCGGCTGCCGAGCACATGGACAGGAGTAGGGATATGCTTGTGTGCAGTGCGATGGGAAGAAAGTGGGGGACGACGGTAGGTCATAGTGGGGGTAAGGATTTGTCCCACGTCCCACGATTCTGGCATCACTGCGGGTAGCCCGTTATGGCAGCCTTCTTAGCGTCGCGCGGTCTCCTTCACAACGGAAGGCACGCTGTGCGAGAGAAAGATTAGAAGGGAAACAGGCGCGTGAGGGCCCCCTACGCTGGACAGTGCTGCCGTATATGTATTAACTAGGGTGGCTCGACTTGAAACTTTTTTTTCGAATCGAATTCTAATACCCTCCAAAAGTGGACTACCCATAAGGACATTTCACGTGTAAAATTTTTTTCGCATCGGACAGTATCTTCTGTCTCCACTATTAGGGTCAATTTTTAAGATTTTGGGTAAAAAGAGTAAAGTTATAGTCTTCATCGGGTGGACTCGTCTGGCGGGACGGATGTATTCATATGCACATATTATGATGAAAAGTCATCAATAAGGACCCCGGAGTCACGATCATGTCACTGCAGAACCGTGGGATGCACCCTAGTATTAACCCTTTGCGGCTTCATGTCGGAATATTCCCGAAAAGTGTTTTACCAGTTGTGGTCTCAAGCCAAGATTTTCGCGGCACGTGAATTGCCCGTTTGAAGATATACAGTAATACGTCCAATGTAGAGTAGAGCTGTTCGGGTAGTTTGAAATCCGAACCAAGTTGACACCCGGTTTCCGAGCTGAGTCGAGTACCCGAAAGAGCCGAACGGCTTGAAAGAACCAGACGGCTTGAATAGAACCAAGTAGCTTGAATTTTTCAAGCGGGCCGAATATATGTATTGTAAGTGCTTCGAGCAGATAGGTTAGAAAATAGGTTAGGTATACCTAACCTAATTATAATATAGACTGCGGAAATTTATGTAAATGCATGTTTTTACAGGAATGACTTAAACAGGCGGGACTTTGACAGAACTATGTTCATCATTAAGAAGATGTCAAAAATATATTCTTGAATATACATATTTTGCATATTCTGTATATACGTTACACATTCTCCATATTTTTCACATATTTTGCATTTAGGGAATTTGTTTACAAATTAGCTTGCTGAACCACGCCTTTAAAATTTAATATTTTCATATGTTAAAAAGTTTAATAGAGTAATAGTTATATATTGTATAAAAGGATGCCATGGAAGGTGGTGAAGATCGCTGGATCAGGCCAGGGGAAGAGATGCACTCTTTGCCAAGTCGATTTCAGTCTCGTTTAATTAACCTCGTGGGCGTCGTTAATAATGGGACGAACCCACCACGGAAAATACAGCACGAACACTTCACAGCACAAACTAATCACGTCCAGAAAAACTATAATGAAGGGCGCCGGGCGCGGATATTGGTAGGGCCGTTTCCGTGCAAAAGATCGGAATCGCTGGGCGACAAAGACGGGGTTTAACAGTGCGTGCGAGAGCGTGTTTACCAAAACGAGCTGTTCTTGAAACTAACGGCCGGATCGGGCGTCTATCGAGAGGTGACGAGCGCCCGATCCGTGCAAAAAATTTAACACGCGCGTAACCATCCTAACAGACGTGTTTACGCGCTCTCGCACGCACATTTGAACGATCGCGCAACAGCGCCCTGGTTTTCGGCCGCAACACATATATATCCAAAAGTTTAATAATTTAATAGTAGGTACAACAGCTTGATACGTATAACTATTTCTTATAATCTTACTATCTTATTAATTATTTCTTATAATCTTACTATCTTATTAATTATTTCTTATAATCTTACTATCTTCCTTCTTACTATCTTACTATCTTACTATTATAATAAAGCTACAACGTTTGTTTGTATGTACACAAAAATCTCAAAAAGTACTGAACCAATCATCACGAAATTTTAACTACAGCATCCTTGAACAACAAGAACGGACATAGGCCATGTTTAATCACGTAAAATATAATTAATCTGTGTAATTTATTATTATGTACATAAAGAAGTCATGACTCGGCCGGCTGCGATGGATACTACGCGCCCCGACCGCCAGGCGGCGAATCGGGCCAAGCGCTTCTCGCAGGTGGAATACAGCAGTCATGCCTATAAGAGAGCCGGGCAGATCGTGTACCGTCACTCTCGAGTACCACCACTTTCCGATAACGGATGTTTATATTTTCGGATTAACGGGTTAATTACCAATACACATGCCCAAACAAAACCTTTCTAGGGCATCCGCCAGTGCTAGACGTTCTCCTTATTTAAGAAGAAACGAAAGTAGCGAGCAGCATCAAAATAGACTCTCAAAAATGAGAACAAGCTTTTTTTCAAAATACTTCATTTCGTTGAAACATATTATAATTTTAATAACCATGAATCAATTGCGCTAATAATTCGGGCGAAGCCGACACGGGGCATGCTAGTATATCATACGTATCAAGCTGTTATATCTAACTGTTAAATTAATAAACTTTTGAGTATACATATAACTATTACACTATTAAACATTTTAACATATGAAACTATTAAATTTTAAAGGCGAGGTTCAGCAAGCTATTTTGTAAACAAATTCCCTATATGCAAAATATGTGAAAAATATGGAGAATGTGCAACGTATATCCAGAATTTGCAAAATCTGTAAATTCAAGAATATATTTTTGACATCCCCTTAATGATGAAACATAGTTCTGGCCAGGGATCGGCTGACTCCAGCTCTCGCTGACACGTACAGAAGCGGTGGTAATGTGTGCGTGAATTGACTCCAGCTACGCGACCTAGAGTCGGCCGAAGCTACGCTGCTAGCAGCGAGTCAACGTTGTAGTGACGTAAATGCATGTAACGTCACATTCGCTTCGCGTGTCCGTCAATTCACGCACATATTACCACCGCTCCTGTACGTGTCAGCGAGAGCTGGAGTCAGCCGATCCCTGGTTCTGGCAAAGTCACAAAACATGCATTTACATAAACTTCCGCAGTCCATATTATAATTAGGTTAGGTATACCTAACCTATTTTCTAACCTATCTGCTCGAAGCACTTACAATACATACATTCGGCCCGCTTGAAATAATTCAATCCGCCTGGTTCTGTTCGGGCCGCCCAGTTCCGTCGGGCTGCTTGAAAAATTCAAGCTACTTGGTTCTATCCAAGTCGCCCGGTTCTTTCAAGCCGCTCGGTTCTTTCGGGTACTCGGCTCCGCTGGGAAACCGGGTTTCAGCTTGGTTCGGATTTCAAACTACACAAATATTCAAGTACCCACAGCTCTATGGTTCCCACGTCCTAAATAAGTAAGAGATGGTAGTGGTGATGAAGAACACTGTAATTCCCCTTCTTTGGTTATACGTGAACAGTCGGCCCCAACCAGAATGCATACAAGTGGAAGAGACTGTACTCCCTATTAAAGACTATACCCTCGAAGACAAATTTAATAAAATTTCAAAGGAACATTACAAAAAAGCCAGGCACGTCATCATGGCTACAATACTCGTACAGTGGCTGCCAAAGAATCATTCCGACCGACCGGATATGCAAACCAAAAAAGGTGTTCCATCCTATGCATACTTTAACTTTAGATGGCAGGGGATGCATATCATCGAATTTATCGTCGAACCAATGCATTATATTATACATATGTACGTTCGCCACAATGTGATATGACCGCACATGTGCTCATGCGAGCTATTCTTTACATGACGTATCTGTAAGATTACGGGGGGGAAAAGTAATTTATTTTATCACCTTACCTATTCCGATTAGTACGTGGCCGAAGAGGTGCTCCTGACTTCAACTCTGCATTAGGATACTGAGAGAGGTACGTCATCATTGACATTTCATCTACGTTCGGGTTAACCATTTCCTCTGGTTTAATAAGCTATAAGACAATAAGAATCGAAAATAGAAAACTAGATAATGTTGATTTCAGCAGTTGGAATAGTTTTACAAATTGTTATGTTGAATAAAGTTTATATAGGAGCGCAATTAGTGAATATATCAATACCCATTTAAGGGGGGAAGCCACTGTGAAATTTTTTTTTCCGATTTTTTTGTTTTGCATTTTCTTAATGCTTGGGGTCTCAAGATTATACCTGCACAATCTTAAAGTGGATCTCGAAAAATTCTGGGAGATATGGAAGGTTTTGTATAGGTAGCGCAGCGCTCAGAATCAAGTGCACGCATAGGTAACTTGGTGTCAATCGCCCGATATCTTTATGTCCAAGAACCCAAATGTATCTAATAAGAGGGATTATGAACTTATATATTGTTTAGAACCAGGTAGAGATTCACTGGCCATGACGTGACCGTATACAGCAGCGATCTTTGAGTTGCAGAAAATAACTTCTTTCAAAACTTTAAACGCGATTATCTCGAAACTACCTTTTTCAAACTGGGCACATTGATAACTCAGTCAATTTGTATCGGATTCACTTCAAATTTTCAGGGAATATTCGCAATACAATTATCTTCAGTTAAGCGTACCAGATTTTTGATCGCATAATTCATTTAATCGCAACATTGAAAAAACATGTTGATTTTCGATACTTTTTGTTCCAGATTTCTTCTTAAGTCCGCCATTTCTTCAAAAATTAATATTTTGTTGAATCTGTACGGTTAACTGAAACTATTGTAATATACTTTAAGAAACCGTTCGAATTTTTCAATTCGGAGCAAATGTTGGAAAGTTACACGAGCGCCCGTTTTGTAAATTTCTTTTATGCTGTTATCGTATGCTGTGGCCATACTACCGAAATTTTTATCAAGCTGGGAGCATAAAATATTAGTTAAATATATGTATTTCCCCACGTTTCAAATCGTATATTTGTCACTTTTTCGTTTTTTATTTTTACGTTTAGTTTCAATTTTTATATATTAATGTTCAAGCGAAAGGTGTACTGGTCACGAATATATAATAAAAAATTAGTTTTTTAATGTTTGACTATTATTTTTTTACCGTCAAACACAAAGTAATCCGATTCGCCCCGGTCTACCCTACCATTACTTTTGGATGAGAACAGTTTACGAAGAATACCCTGCGTTCAATGTACATCTACTCTAAGAATCCGATCGTGACTTAACTTAATCTTGTTAATTATAGAACAGAAATTTGTACATTCTTAAAACTCGATTACTGAAATAATTATGTAGAATTTGGCTCATACGCTACTTTTTGCCATTGTTACAAGTTAAACGCATCAAACGCTTAAAAATAGGTTAGTTAATACTTGAAGTAGATACTGGTAAAGTACACGAACCTGTGGTATATTAAGCCAATCGTCAGCCAATCCCATTGCTTCAGAAGCATTTTGTAGTGCATCATTTGGATTCCAATCTTGCCAATCAGGACAAAGACCTGGTGCAACAGCATCTACAAGTGCGCCAACTGCACGCCCATCATTCCAATGAGAAGTGAAGTTGGTAAGCTGTAGATCCGGTAGTTTTGATTGGATCCAATGCATCAATCGTTGTTTCGGTGTTGCATATTTCTCGTCGTCCTCTCCCTCCCACGTGGGCATCGAAATGGAATAATGAAGTATCAAAGTCCATATTAGACCAAGGATCAATTTCAATTTGCAATCTACGATGTCCGAAGAATCTGTAAAACATTGTTTATGTCTTAGAGCAAATAAAAACAGACAGAACATTATAGTACGAAAAAGTAAGTAAATATAATAAAAAATATGCGCAATCATTATTAATCATTCTATGTATTACATTTTCAAATAGAAAAATTAGTTTCCTAATAGACAGAACTTCACAGAGTTGGATAATATTTTTGAAAATTTATGAGCACGCAACCTCGATCTAATACTTGCAAAATTTGTTTATAACCATCATGTTCCAAAAGTGTCTTTTCATCCTTAAACAAATTTATTTAAAAAGGTTGGTCTTTCTGGATCAAAATACAAGAAAAGCTAACTCTGCACGATTAGTACAGTAATCCTCATTAAGGGCTCGCGGATTATCCCTGTTGCAATATGAAATACACTTTGTATTGCGCGCCAATATCTATGGCCAATCTCTGTGGACGACGCTGCCAGTCTATATAGCAGGCGCTGTCCAAGGTCGTGTACGCGTACACTCACGGATCTCCCACTCTCGTCCGTGTTGTCAGGGATACCGCGCTACGCTAACTGCGAAGACGCTAGCCCGGCAAGCTCGTCGTGACAGCCGTCGTAGCGTCGCGCGGTCTCCTTGACAACGGAAGGCCCGCTGTGCGAAAGAAGGATTGGAAGGGGAGGCAAGCGCGTGAGGGGCCCCTACGCTGGACAGCGCTGGTCTACATACATTCTCTGGTGACATCGCATCGGCTAAGTATCGGCGGACAATGTATGTAGGCTGTCTACAGACAATGTCTGTCAGTCTGGACTGGCGTTTACTCGTATGTATATGGCAATAATTGAAATGGATGCATCGATGATCGATGATATTATTGATTAGATAATCCTTTTAAACAGAGTGGAGCTGAAGGGCGGAAGAGACGAAACTTGCAGGCAAATGAAGCCGAAAGGTTCAGCAAGTTTTTTTCGAAGCTTCTCTAAAAAGCCATGCGAAGCACACGAATAACAACTACTAACATTAACCCTCAAAATAAATTTATTCAAGAAACACTATTTCTTTCGCCCCCCCCCCCCCCCCCCCCGGCGGCATAGACGCCCAGCGCACGAGCCGTACTTGCCCCACCCTAGATACGTCTATACGGCATTATTTACATTTCAGTAGATACACATTTCCTAACCTAAAATATGCGAAACATTCGTACTGCCCGAAACGTCCAAGTTTCAAGCTATTCCTCACAGTCGGACGGCTCGAAAATTTCAATCTGCCCGAAGTGACGAACGATCATCGAGCTTCGACGCTTCCTGGGCATGGTGAATTTGTATTGTCGTAATTTCCTGCACACCGCCATGGCCCAGGCACCACTAAACGAGTTTCTCCGCGATTCGAGGAAGAACGACAAGTGCGAGGTGCGTTGGACGCCTGAGGCAGAGGAGGCGTTCGCTAAGGTTAAAGACGACCCTCGGTGTGAGATAGTCGGTGGGACGGAGAAAGGAGATATTGTCGGATGTCCGGGTCCGTCGACTGAACGAGTGTGAGGTAAACAGTAACAATGTTTATTTCCTTGCCTGGTACAGATTCAGTGTCGAGGTTCTTCCGTGTACAGATCGTTGCGCGACCGATTCGTGGTTGTTCGGTAGAGCTCGGAATGCTCGTATAGTCGCTTCGGCGACGGATCGCGGCGGGAATGGCTACGGTTTTGAATTTAGAGGATCAGAGGATGGAGTCAGATGGCCGCCCTAGGATAGCCAATAGTGGTGCGTCCACCTGAGGGTTTACATAAGCGGCCCGGTACAATGTGGTCTTCGGTCTATGGGTGCAGAGTGATCATTCGGGTGGAGGTCAAGGCGCAAAATTACTCTCGGCCTCAAATCGGAAGCAAGGCTAATAATGGCGCAGTCGTGACTAAGGTCGACACTGGCACACCTTGGATACAATACAAAAGCGTGAGCGTCTCGGTTTTCTACGGCATCGGGCATGATAAGCGATTCATGCCTCCGAGAGCTCTCGAATTGGGACTGCCGGTGCCGTGAATTGGGACTCCGGATTCCCGGTGAATTCGTCCTTCCAGTCGACTTCAGCCCCGATCCTCAGATGTTTTTGGATAAATTCCGCGAGTACATGAGGCGGGTCAGGCCCGTACCGGTTGAACTCCGACACAGGAGGCGTGCATTTGTATATAAGAATCTAGACTCAGGCACGCACGTATTTCTCCGCGTCGGAGGCGCGAAGAAAGCCTTGGAACAGCCATACTCCGGGCCACACAAAGTAATCGAGCGCGTCTGGGACCGTGTATTCGTGATACAGGTAAACGGATCACCGCGGAGCGTATCGATTGCAAACCTAAAACTGGCGTATTTCGTGCCGGAGGATATCGGCGAAGCGAGCGCAGGCCAGACTCAATCGAGCCTTAAAAACGTCCGAACGAAAGAAAAAGGTGACATTCCGGACAAAAAGTAGAGGTAAGCGAAACTAGAGTGAACCAAAGACATCGCACAGCAAACAATGTGATACTCAATGTAAGAGCAACAGCGCACGACATACAATGTCATAAATAACGTAAAGCAATAGCACAAAAGAATTAACGTAAGAATAGTACATGCGTTGTCACTCGGGGGGGGGGGGGGGGGGTATGTGGGGAGCCGCCACAAGAGGCGCTCCCGGCGCTTCCGTGGAACGTGTTGTAGTGAGAGGAGCGAGCGGCCATTGTGTCTCGCCCTCTCAAACAGACAGCACGTGAGCTTTATGAATATAGAGTTCCGTGTTACTGTTAAGCCTAGTTGCTTTGGAATCGTTTAACCTATCCCTCGATACGAAGTATCTGGCAGGAGTGGGCCTGCCTTAACCGAAAAGATGGACGACGAGTCATTCATCCCCACATGGCAACAGCCGGCGCCAATGGGACTAGTGATCCTCTAGGTAGTGATCGGAAAATGTGTTCCGCGTTTCCTATTGGTCCACGCCATTGCTCACCTAAACCGGAAGTAGAGAGAGAGCAAGTAAATAAGTAGAAAAAGAAAGAGATACTGCTCGCAATAACATCTACCAATTGGATTCCACAACATTGAGCAAAAAGTGGGATCAGCAGCAAACTTCATTTAATACTAAGGCATGTCATTTTTAAACGTGCGAACTGTTGCTAACCTTTTAAGTAAAGTTAGAAAACCCTACGTGCTCCGTAGAGATCTAGAAACAGTCTAATGTATTTAACCTAACTGCTTGCAGATGGCTAAAATATCCTACCTAAAACAATTAATTAATTGGTACGTTAATGATACATTATCTACTGGTACACCTATTACAAAACTTCAGGTTATTCGGGTGTTTCAAAATGGTAGATAGGACTTTCTAAGGAGAGCAGTATTCTTTTAAAATTTGCCCGCGATTTGTGACTTCCGGTTTAGGACAACTTGGCGGACACATTTTCCGATCACTACCTAGAGGATCACTAAATGGGACGACAGCAGGGCGCCACGTTCGTTTCAAGATATAAAAAGTCCCCAAACAGCGCCCCACATGTTCCCGCGGTGTTCACGCGACAAATGACGACGGATATATATATATATATATATATATATATATATATATATAAAGCGAACGACCTACGTTAGAGGAGAGTCGCGTTGTAAAGTACAAAAATATATATATTCTTTTATTGATATACCACGCCAGCGAGCATTAATATATCCCCAGCGGCGCGGCGACCGCGCGTTTCTCCGCGAATATATCGCGACAGAGAAGAGAAAAGAAAACAGGATTGTTTCCGATTAAAGCGGATTATTGTGGCCTAACCCCCACATGGTGTTTCACGAAGCCGGTACTTCAGATCGTGTGACTCGAATTCCCCTAAAGGTGCTTCCCCACCAGTGCAGCGTTCGGAAACTGTTCACGAACAGTATGGGAATTGAATTTCCTACCCCGAGTCGACACCAAGGCGAACACGAACAAAAAACATTTCACGCGAACATGTTAGCTAACAAGCTGTCGGCTTCGGTGTGGGCGCGATATAACAGTGTTCGCTAACAATTGATCCTACTAATAGGCGTGAAATTGTCCGCATGGTCGCGGTAGACGTGGTGTTCGCTAACAAAATCCGGTGATCCACCTGAGTGGAACATTTGGGACGGATATCTGCTGTTTTTTCGTTCTGGTCCATTTTTAAATCCATGAAACTTGGGCCTTGTTATCCCTTTCAATTATGGGACTGCTCGTAAATATAGTAAGTAATATAAGTGACAAGCACGAATAAAATTTTTATATTTTTTTTTTAACTTAATGAGAATATTTCCAACCTATTTGCTCTATTTGTTTCTAAGTGAGAAGGGTTTATTCTTTCACATGATATCGATTACACCCATTGCAAATGGTTGCAATTTTTTAAAATTATATAAAAAGTTTGTTCACATTTTACCCGAATGTATGGCCTTAATAGAATATATAGCTATGTAATTAACTTTGTAACTAACTTAAATTGCACCTCACAAAGAAAAAATTTTCAGAATCGTAAATAAAAACTATGGGAAACATAAAAGTTTTTGATAAGCTCTTAACTTTTGCGATTTTGGCAAAACTTGAGCACCGATCCCATTAAAACAATAGCAAATATTAAAAAACGGGGTTTACCACAATATAATACAGTAACTAGAAAGTATGTTAATAAAATATGAATTGTAATTGGCCACTTGCCCCACTTTTCGAAAACATGGGTCTAAATATACGGGCCTAGCACGGGCCTCCGAAGGTTAATATCGCTTATATTAAGACAACTTAAAGGCCGTAAATTTGTGGTTAAATCGGGTCCAATTTCATTAAAATATCTAAACTACAACCAAAGTTATAAATTTTTTATCACGGTCGGGGTCGTTTTGTCCCACTGTGCGTCGTGTGAATGGTTCCTATGTAAGCTATAATGATCAATGGAAAATCGGTATCCATCGTACACGTATCGCGATACATTTATCGCCGTGTGAAATAGCTCTAAGTTTGCACGTCCTGTTGAAACGCACATCCCGCTCCATTTCCCTAACACACAGCATTCATGCATCCGATCATACCCTATTGGCAAAGGAAACTACCGCCGCGGGAATGGTGGCGCTAGTGTGGCGTAACAAATATGGCCGACGCAGGTATACATTTTACTATATGTTTATATGGTGCCTGTATATAAAAGTTTATTTAAAAGTTATTTCTTACAGTAAAAATGTTGACAATACATTTAGACACAATATTGGAATATTTAAAAGCATGCAATGTGGACAATTTTATTTGCTCCACTTTTTGGCACTTTTATGAAAACTTAAATTGAAATCGTTGTTTATTGTTAAAATTTGCTACACAACATTTTTTTCTGCGTACCGTTCGTCGATACTGTGAAAATTGGTAGCCCGCAATAAATTGTATATACCTGCGTCGGCCATTACTATTAGTTCGCTTACCAACCGCTAGTGTCGCATACTAATGTTCTACTCCCAATAGCTATACCGCGCAAAATTCAAATACAAAATTCTTTTCATTATAAGCATTAAAAATGATCAGAATTATATCATGTTTGGTATCATTTTCATTGCTAAAACTCCAGCAATTCATTGGTGGTACTTTTATGGAGATCCAATATTAATTATAGAAATTTCCATTTTCATTATTGAGCGGCCTATTGCTGTACTTGTCTTTATGACTCTAGGGTCTGGGATCCCCGAAGCGCGTGGTTCGAGAGTTTCGATCCGAGAACTTTTCACGGTCCTAAAAAAAGGTCGTCCCTTCAGGCGATTTCAGGACTCCGTCAGTGCAAATGCCCAATCGGGAGGGCCGCGTTGTCGGGGCGCTCCTACCCATCATGAACGAATGGGTGGGGCGTGGGTACGGCAGGCTCACCTTCCGTCTGACGCAGATATTGACCGGAGTTGGATGCTTCGGCAATTATCTGTGTCGCATAGGGCGGGAGGAGTCGTCGCAGTGTTTCAGCTGCGACTCGGGCGATGAGGACACGGCCGACCACACGCTGGCGGTTTGCCGGTCGTGGTCGGACGAGCGGCGTGTCCTCGAGTCGCGGCTGGGTCCCGATCTCTCGCTACCGACGGTCGTGCGTCGGATGGCGGGAGATCGGGAGTGCTGGAAGGCCGTCTCCGCATTTGCGGAGGCGGTAATGTTGAAGAAGGAGGAGGCGGAGCGGGACAGGATCCGCACCGGGCATCCGTCCCGCGTAGCCGCCCCTCGGAGATCCGGTAGGATTGGGAGGAGGAGATGACCCGGGGCCGGGGGAGGTAGGGCGGTGACGTAATTTAGTGCGTCACCCCCGCTCCCCGTCGGCATCAACCCCGGGTCGGAGGCGGCCTTAGCCGCGAGTTGCCGTCGGCGTCGCGTCGTGGCAGGGCGCGACGCGCGACGGCGGAGTTACGAACAGGGGGGGTCCTCGTGTCAGAGGGCCCCCCGGGGAGCAGCCGACCATCTGCTGCTCCCCCGGGAGCCGCGCCATTGGCGCCGTTTTTAGCGCGCTCCCGAGGAAGGCGGTCGAGCAGGTAAAGGGTGAGTGCGGCGGTCAATTGACCATATGATCAAGTGCCGCCTCCCAAGTGTCACTGCTCGACCGCGGGGGGTCGCGGGGTGGGGGTGCCGGGGGGCACGCTCACCCCTCCACCACATCGTGCGACCCCCCCAGAAGTGGCGTCGCGGCCGCGTGGTCCGTCTCGCGTCGCCGGAGTTTTGGGAAGACCCCGCGCGTTGCCGCGCGGGGTTGTTGAGCGCGGAGCCAGCATTTGCGCTGAGGGGGGGGGGGGGGCAAGCGAATGTATCGCTAGTTTGCTCTCGCAGAAGTCCTCCCCCTCGAGCGTGCGACTCCGCGCCCGAGGACGACCACCGTGGAGTTTTAGTGGGTGCAAGCCCCACATAACCCCGTCCCTCCCCCGGGGGCGGGGTATCCGTTAGGGATTTCTCCACGTTAAAAAAAAAAAAAAAAAAAAAAAAAAAAAAGTGCAAATGCCCAAATATCGTTGGCAATCAAATTTTAGCTTCACTGAACGGATACGGGTTCCACAGTGACATCTGCTGGCATCCCTGATACCGATAAGTGTGCGCTGCTACATTCCAAAACAAGCAACCAAAACCTTTTACGATCACGGAACTGACACGGAACTGATATGTATGCGCAGACCTTTACTGTTTCGCGAGGTGTCGACTCATCTCTGGCCGAACGCACACTGGCCGCTCGGCACACACGGCGCTGTATATCATAGCAATACTATCGGGTTACTGCAAAAAGTATAACTTCGAATATTGCTATTTCATATTAAAAATGAATAAATTGTTGTGTGCATCTTTGAAAGAACATTCTGTCCGATTTGAGATAACCATAAATGTAAAATGGTTTCTTAAATCAGAGCAGCAATATTGTAAACATATGTACTTATGTATATGTATAGCTATACAATATATAGGTATAAATATGCACATAGAACTCGTTAATACTTTCTCCTTATTTCCTATTAGTAATATCCTACATGTTTAATCGCGAATCACCTCCTAACACGAATTTTACTATCATCTTTTTCAAGAAAATCTGTTATTGACTAGTATAAAAAAATGTTGATGTTATAAAACCATTAGATATAAACGGAACTCAAAGTTATCTGAAATGTGTCGTGTTTGGTTTCATTTTTATTAAAAAAAATCTCGTCCATACGTTGAATATATTTTCATAAAGGTAAAACAAAAAATATAAAAATTTTGTATCCCTCAAAAGTGAATATGTATGTATTAGCATTTGCCTCGCGTATTATCCCTTTGGAGTACATACCAGCGGGTGGTCGTAACGGGTCGCTTGGTTTCGAATAATCCCAGATGTGGAAGGCATGCGGATTAGGGCTGTAACGAATATTTGAATAATCCTAATTATTATTGGGAGTATTCGAATATTCGAATATTCGGAGTGATGAAATTTCGGATTGTACCGAATAGGAATCTGAACATGCAATATTTATTCACACTTTATCGTGAAATTCATTTCATATTGACCTTTACAAGTATTTGTTTTTCGAACAATAACTTTGGAACTTTATTTATCTTTGGTAAATGTATATATTTTGAAACGAAAACAACCATCAGTTATTAGTAATGTTATTTTTATAATAAGGAGTGGACAACCCCCACGAAGTCGGTCAAGGGCCCTCTCCTTTTGGCCCACACACGTCCTATCATAAGCGGGTGACAAACAATATAAGTAAACTTTTTTGTAGGAAGCTTGAGGAACTGTAATATTTTTATGTTTCCCTCGTTACTACAATGTTATTTCTTTAAAATTTATAGAGTATTATTCGCTTTGTAGACACCATCCTACTCATTAATGGTAATAGTAGTAATTTTAGTATTTGTTTCTGTAAGCTACCCACACACGCGCTAATGTCTCTCCCTTCTCTTGGGGTCGTAAGGCCCGATTAACTATCGTGGTACGAGGTGTAAGTGACTTTCTCACTCGCCAAATTAATACAAAGTGACTAATTGAAAATTTCATTACGAAAAAGAACTCATTGCTCCGACTGACGATCAGACGAGGAAAAGACGTTGTTGTCCGTATGGTGATTTTAACGAGAATAATGCATTGGCAATGAACGGACACGACTGTGCTTTCGAATGATGTCTGTGTCACAAACGTTTGACGAAAAAAGGTGCTGTTGTCTGAACGATGACTTTAGCAAGAGCCCTCGCTAACTTTCCCGGCGTCGGGATGGTACACGCTTTGTCCAGAATTTTGGGAGGTGACAAATTCTAATCGTTTCCACTTTTAAAGAAGAGGAGGGATCTCCCCTCTGTTAATTCGTCGGCGTAGCGAGTACCCTGACCGTCTTGAGGAGGTGGAGGAAAAGTATAACCAGTTGGTCCCAAAAACTAGCCGGGATGATCGGTCAGAGCGTCTCGCCAGGGTCGCGGTTTATGACGGTATTGCCCCGCGAGTCGGCGGTGGACAGCGGTACAGTACACGCAGGTACGGATGATTATCAAATGTACCACCCGCCGACAGAGCAATACAGTAAATCCTCGTTATAGCCCCGTTTTTTTTCTTGGAATCCTTCGGTCGAGAGTGAGAGGACCCCAGAACGAGCAAGAGGGAACGAAAGTGTCGACGGCAATTGCATGTCAACTGTTTCGTTCCCTCTCGCTCGCTCTTGGGTTTTCTCACTCGCGGCATTGGCCGCACGGAATAGTGTCCGCAACGCGTCGTACGCCCGCCGCCAGCCCCATAAACACTCATTTAATACGAGTGTTTACTGCAGGGCTCTCCAAGGTCGCTCCCGCGGGAGCTTGTGGTTCTCCCACTCTCGTCCGCGTTGTCAGGGATACCGCGCGACGCTAACCGCGAAGACGCTAGCCCGGCTAGCCCGTCATGGCAGCCTTCGTAGCGTCGCGCGGTCTCCTTGACAACGGAAGGCACGCTGCGCCTGAGGAAGATTGGAAGGGGAAGCAGGCGCGTCAGGGGCCCCTACACTGGAGAGCCCTGGTTTACTGTATACTGATTAACTCGGAGCGAAGTAAGTCGAAACCCCTGAAAAAACGGCACGATGTCGGTTGCCCCCTATTCGACATCTGGCAGGACAATGTTTCCCGATGAACGCTTTGAAAATAAGCATTGCCCGATTGTAAACGAATAAAATGAATTTCGCTTCGAAAAATACGAAATTGCCGGCTGTAAATGGTAATGAATTTTCAATTCGCTTCACGTCCGCCTTTGTTCCGTAAGACGGAACAGTTTCTCTTGACGGAATTACATTAAAACTTGATCACTGAGACATGAGTTGACAAATTTCATTCCGCGCACTTGCACTTCAATTTTAATTCGTAAATGACGGTTCGAGAAAACTGTATATCACTTTCGCAGATCTTACAAATAACATAAGACATTACTGCTGACAAGACAGCAGCAAAATTCAAAATACGATAGCCTAATTCACTTGAGATTACAACATTATCCATTCCTCTATTCCGCATTTTTTCAGTTGATGTGCACGCAAATTTGTATTCGGTTTAGCGGGGTACCGGTTGTCTTCAAACAGTCATAGCTTCGTTAATTTTAGAAGTTCAGGCGTAGGATTTCGCAAATATATCTTTGAAACTATGTTCTTTATGGAAATAGAAGACAAATCAATTTTTTCAAAGGTTTACAATAGAATACCCGCTTAAACAGTAATAGATATTCGGATGCTTTTTACGAGAGATTACTCTATAGACTCTAAAAAATTGTCAATTTTCTGAAAAACTGAAAGTGCACACGAAAAACGATTTGCAGATTCGTATTCAACGCATAAAAATATACAAGGAACGCGTATTGAATGCTACAAGTCCGAAAAACAGCTAATAATATGTAACAAAATATGTAACATAAAACAGCTAAAACATTGTACATATTTGTAAATAGGATAGTTGAGAACTAACAAGGAGAGGTTCCCAGGTGTCCGCCTCCGATTGCTTTGAATTTTGGATCTAGAGACGCGGTAGCGTCTCGACGCCAAGTACAGGAAAGACACCCTGTATATGTCGACTGTCGCTACCGCTATCATTTACTCGAGAAACAGCTAATCCAACCTAACCTGAAACTTATTTCATTAATATCTCATCACGCCTCCAATATTTTCTAAATTTAAAGGCATTTTTCTTATGTAAACCGCATATAAGCTTTCGAATAAGACCAAATTTCAATAAAATCTGTCCACGCATGGCAGAGATATCATAATATCGTCTCATGAATCAGTCGGAAACGGTAAGATTTTTCTTCTGATTCTCCTTCAACCAAATTTTTGTCGACATAATACGTATACGCGTTACACGCACACCTTCGGCCAAAAGAAACTAGCGTATGTTTCGTTCGTCGACTCTCGGGATCATTCGGCAGGGATCGGCTTCCGTCATTGTACATTTACCTATGTGTACTATTGAATTATAACCTACCAAGTGTCATCGCTTTATAACCTACCAAGTGTCAATCCATCATAACCTGCCAAGTGTCAAATAAGGTAAGTTGTCCAAATTTGAAATGTCACGAGTTTTTACACTACATGGGAGACTGAATTATTGTCTCAATTAACAAGGTGGGTCGCCAAAATTTTTTAATAGATTTTTTATGTAGTCTCGCAGACTTGGAAGTTGTCCGGAGATGGTTCGACAGAGAAGCATCTTCTTTCGCATAAGTTTCTGGAAATTTGTACCATGCATGTACAAAATATATATTATAACAAATTGCATTGCATTTAAATTGACAGATATTTTTATTATACGAGCAAATTATTTTTAATTTAGAGTTTTTATGTAAAGCTTATAGAAATGAAGGGGACGCACAGGACTTAGATAAAAGTGAAGGGGACGCACAGGCTTGGATAGAACTGAAGGGAACGCACAGGACTTGGATAAAAATGAAGGGGACGCACAGGCTTGGATGTTGTCCGGAGAAGATTAGATAGATAGACAGAGCATCTTGTTTCGCACAAGTTTCTGGAAATTTGTCAAATAAGGTAAATCTACAAAATTTGTCAAACGACGTAGCATTAAGAATTATTAAGAAAATAGATAATGGTGGACTGCTTGCAATGTAGAGCAAGTCACATTAGTGAAGAAAGTACGCTGAAAACACATCTCCCTTGATGCTTTTCAATCTCTTGTGAAAGACATTCGTAATACTTTAATATATAAAATCTACAGTAGTTGCCACGCTATTCATTAATTCATTAATTTTTTAGATTAGATTCCCATTAACATATTTCAATTCACCAATAAACCTACTAAATTAATTTTATTCCAACACCAATAAATTGTGCGTTAAAAATATTGGATCGCTTCGTTAATTTTCGCTGAATTATTACCATTAGCATTTAATTTAAATTTCCTGCAACAAGACTTTCTGCCATACACTCTCACCTCCTCCGGACACATTATGTAGTCTGTACACTTACTATAGCAAAAGACCACTCTCTATATATATATATAAGTTCTACGATAAGTTGTATATATAACTAAAATGTAGCTTTATATATTTACAGATAATCGAAGCAGAAGATGATGCAGTGTGATCTACGTCAGACTATGTACGCACAAATTTGAAGGTAGGGTTTTGCATTGCATACGCAATTATTCATTTAATGATCTAGACATATGAGCACGTATGATAATTTATAAATAATTAGTAAATGTGTCCTATTTCAGTTAACGATGCAGACGAAGAGAATAATTTCAACAGCTGAAAGAGAAAGTAACCCTGCTACACGAGCAAATGAAATAAGCACATTTTCATGTATATGTATAAAATAAAAAATCTATTTCTTTAAAATTATTATAATATTTATGTTATTATATAAATATATTATGGGGATTATTTTTATTACTGACGGCCGCCACGGCCCCGGTAATAATATGATATTAAAAATTATTTGAAGTCATTCCCTATGCAAATAATTCTTGTAAAAAGAAGTGAGATCCCCATAAAAACTTCAAAAAAGTAAAAAAATTACGCCAAGTACACGAAATCAAATAAATAAAAAATAATTGAAGATAATTGCAAAATAAAAAAAGATGTGAAATCAAAATGAGCTGCAAGTACATAAAGGTGCTTTCCCGCAGCGTGCAAAGGCGACACTGTGTAACGCAATGTAAGATTCGGTGCTTTCCAACTGCGCTTAATAATATTAAGCAGATATATTTTTATAGAAATAAATATTTCAATACCAATAAATATTTTATTCAAAATACTTGGCGCTGCGAAATCGAAAAAATGTTAATTGTCTTATTAATAGTAAATTAATAATTTACAATAACTCACAATCTAAACTTACAATCTAAAATACATTACGAACGCACACACAAGAAAAAAAGAAAAAGATTAATGCAATTTATACATATTTATTCAGTTTAGCAACACCAATTCGAGGCGTAACGCCAAGTATTTTGAATAAAATATTTATTGGTATTGAAATATTTATTTCTATAAAAATATATCTGCTTAATATTATTAAGCGCAGTTGGAAAGCACCGAATCTTACATTGCGTTACACAGTGTCGCCTTTGCACGCTGCGGGAAAGCACCTTTATGTACTTGCAGCTCATTTTGATTTCACATCTTTTTTTTATTTTGCAATTATCTTCAATTTTTTTTTATTTATTTGATTTCGTGTACTTGGCGTAATTTTTTTACTTTTTTGAAGTTTTTATGGGGTATGTTGTACAGGACCGAAAAATAAGAAATGCGTGTGTTTTTATTTTGGCGTGTTTGCATTTTTGGGGGTGAAACGACGCCTCAATGCTATAAGATTTTCAGCTGTTCGTCTCCGATTGCTTTGGTTTTTGGCGGGCACCAACTATTCTTAGGAACTTTGGGGGGGTGGTTTCACCCCCTAAACATTCAACCAGGCCAAAAAAAAAGACACGTATTTCTTATTTTTCGGTCCTCTAAAACAAATCCAAAAACCAAAGCAATCGGAGGTGGACACCTGGGAACCTCTACTTGTAAGATAAGTAAGGTGAATGTGGATGTGTACATGGATATAGGAAAGTGTATGGACGAATGGGTATATAAGACTGGAAGGGGGATGAAGTAAGATAGATAAGACTAGCGAATATGGATAAAATATATGAATGATACAATGTTATCCCGTAAAGGGAAGCAAAGAATAAAATTATCATTACTATTAATGAGCATTGTGACTCAACTTTTAAATACATTAGGTCCCTACATTTAAATAGAATTTGATCGCTCCGAATATTCGAGTACTCGAATACTCCTAATTACTCGATTATTCGAATATTCGAAGAAATTATTCGAAATTATCCGAAGAATCGATTAATTACAGCTCTAATGCGGGTCGCCAGGTTTCGTCAGAAATGTTCGTCCGCTGCGTTCGTACTGACGCGAACATCCTCGAGAATGTTCGTACGCTGAGTTCTGTTCGTTTCCGCCGTGGTGAGGATACGGTAAGAAGGTTCGCAAGCTATGTTTTTGTTCGTATTCGCCTTGATGTGGACCCGAGGTGAAATTCTTCTGATTAAAATGATATCAAACAACGAACTGATTCCTCAAGAAACTGATAAATTGGTGGAACAGAATAGTGGTGGAGATTTATCGATGGTACTCACTATCGAAAACTATCGATAGCTTAGTTTCCCTATCGATAGTAGAGGTGATACCGCGAATTCTAAAATTTGAATTATTGCAATCGATGAGTTTCATTTGTTTCATACTACCTACTGCTACTCTTTTGTTATTGCGAAAACACTATATAGCCATCTTTGCCTGCACGTGCATTTTACGGATTGTTAATTAATTGCGTGATTTGTTACTTGTATGTTGAATACTTTCTGTATATTTTATTACCTTTGTTAAATATAAAATATTATTGTATTCTACTTTCTTCTTTTACAATGGAAAAATTTCTAAATATAAAAGCAAAAGAAACTGGTAAGTGCATATTAACAAGTTATATTTTATTTGTATACATATTATTAATATTTTGTAGAGAAAGATAGATCAGAAAATATTACATTAAAAAAGCGAAAACAAGATGTACTTGTACATGAAAGTGAAGACAGTGAGTTCAACGAATCGAATATTGATGCTGTAGTTGTAATTAAAAAAAAAAGCAAAATCTCTTATGTCTGGAAGTATTTTACAAGATCAAATGATCACAAAATAGCAAAATGTAACGTTTGTTGCAAGGAATATAAGACTAGCGGCAGAGATGGGCAAAGATAATATCTAAATAAACTCGAATAAAAGATACTTTACGTTTATTCGTTATTCGCAGCTTCGAATAACACGATTTATCTTTATCCGAAACACCACGGATAAATAAATTTATTGGTGGTGAATTTATTCGACAGCGAAAGATAATTTTTTTTTTCGAAGTGAATTTATTCGACGGTGAAAGATAATTTTTTTTTCGAAGTGAATTTATTCGACGGTGAAAGATAATTTTTTTTTTCGAAGTGAATTTATTCGACGGTGAAAGATAATTTTTTTTTTCGAGGAACTTTTATTCGAACCGTCGAATAAGGTTCTCATCATTATCCGTAGTTTATTCGACTTTTATTCGAAGGCTTCGAATATCATTCGGCAGCGTGTTTTACCGAACCGGCGCGATCTCGCCTCCAGCGGCTCCAGCTGAAGACTTCGGCGGCGGCTTCTGATCTTGGTTCGAGCCTCGGCTCGAGAGCCATACATTGTTGCTTGCGGTGGATTATACTTATATTAATAGGATGTAAAACTTCCACATTTTCGATCGTATCAGCATGAACGTTTCAGTAACATACTGCTGAAATTTTTTAGATGAAAATGAATTAACGATATAAATCGGATTATTTTTAGCATTATTACATTAGAAATGTTACATTCATATTTAATTATCTATAGTTCTAGAAATAATCCGATTTATACCGTGTTTGCACTCATTTTAATCGAAAGGATCTCGCAACTTTATGAACAATCCATAAATTTTAAAAGTCGGAAAAGTCTGCGTACAAATATAACTGACAAATTTCGAATACTATAAAGAAGCTAGGGTTTTGGAAGTTTTATGGACACTAATTTATTTATTGGTTAACTCTAGATTGATTGTGAAAAAAACGACGATGTTTCTTACATTTGTTTACTAGAAAATGCAAATAAACGGGAACACAAAATCTTTTGCAAAAACAAAATTTGTTCTTATGATTCTTGTAATTATTATCATAACAAATTCTATTCAATTTAATATACCCATATTACCCATGCTAACTGTATTCGGATTTTCGAAAATGTAAAATCGTGCTATCGGTTTATTTATATTTTCGCGTAAACGAATGTAAAACACATCGTCATTTTTACATAATTTGTTTAATTATAACTAATATATTAGTTAATATCTGAATTATGCTCCAAACCCTTGCTTCTCTTTGTGTTTTTGCTTGAATTATTTTAAATTTCGCAAGTGTACGAAGAATTTCGTGACTGACTGTACCCATACAGCACATTCCATGGCAGGAACGTTCCCTGAAAGTGGCAGGAACGTTGCCGTGGAATGTTCCACCGGGAACATTGCTGGAACGTTGCCGGAACCTTCCTATGTCCGCCCTGTGGAACATTGCACGGCAACCTTCCTGCCACCTTCAGGGAACGTTCCTGGCATTCTCTGGCCACCTTCAGGGAACGTTCCTGGCATTTTCTGGCCACCTTCAGGGAACGTTCCTGGCATTCTCTGGCCACCTTCAGGGAACGTTCCTGGCATTCTCTGGCCACCTTCAGGGAACGTTCCGGGCATTCTCTGGCCACCTTCATGGAACTTTTCGGAAATTTTACAACAAAGGTCCCGCAGTAAGCAGGGCTCGAAAACTGTTATAATATCGATTTTGGTTTTCCAAACGGTTATAAAGAACCTTTATTCTGAATAATTGTTATGGAGAACCGAAATTTCCAACTATTATCTGTGTTTCGGTTACGGTTCGTATTTCCCTCCTCATATCGGTTCCATAACCGTAATTGTATCGACTTTTCCCTAATTGATATCAATAATAATTATTGTAGTTGCAGATTATACTGTATACGTGCATATTTTTTACAAAATTCCTATGGAAAAAGGAGAAACATTTATACACACCATTGATTTCTTAAATAAATTAGCTACACATTTTTTACATTCACACACACTATATTATTCAGAGTAGGAAGGTAAAAGTTTCTCCTGTATATTAGGTACTTACGCTTTGTGTAGACGATGTAAGGTCAATTGTTGTATGCTTTATGTAAACTATGGGACTATTCCCGTTTATTATAATAATAATACTAATAATAATAATAACAACAACAACAACAACAACAACAATAATAATAATAATAATAAATAATAAAATAATAAAATAATAATAATAGTATTGGCTCTGGTGGATCTTCCCAAGCCGGCGGCGTGGTGAAGATCCAGGCGTTGTGTGACGTACCTCACGTGCGACACGACAGGTTGCAAAGCCAAAGCACGTAAGAAAGCACACGCGTAAATAGTTAGAGCGTGATTAGTTATTAATTGCTTTAAATAGTAAAAATGGTTAGAACGTGTGTGTTTTGTGGTGCAGGAGACCTGAGTGAATTGGGTGAAGGTTTGACATATCACGGGTAAGTAGAACCCATGTATATGCTACTTGTAGCTTATGTCGAACTTCTTAAAAAGAAATATTTTTGTTTGTTTCATATAGATTTCCGTTGAAGAATGAAAACTATCTGCATCGTTGGTTACAGAACATGGGTCTGGGCCTGAATTTCGTACATTCAAAGAAATCTTCTCTCTGCAAGCATTCCTACTGTATTTGGACAATATAAATGTTCTTGTGTTTTCTGTCACGATATATAAGAACAGGATAAAAACAGATTGTTTCGCAAGTAATATATATGAATTATTCAAATTAAGGAGCTTATTTTTAAGTTAAAGTAACTAATATAAAATATTTGATGCCTATTAACAAACTGCAATTTTCTAATTATTTAAAATACATATATTTCTTTGCTTTCTGTACTACAAGCTTTTACTTTTCACACAGTTTCCTTGTAAACATGCATGTACTGTACAACTTTCATTTCACTTTCCGTTCAATTATTTAAAGTAACGGTGATTGTTATTTTTCCATTGCGTCGCTTGAATGCAGCCTGCGATTGGCGTTACATGAATGTTGTTTTTAATGAAGCCATTTTTCATGACTGAAATAATTTATTGATGACCTTTTATAGATTCATTTACTGAAGAGAAGCTGTGGAAGCTGCTGATATTAAATAAATTAATAGAGGATTCTGTGGCAGAGAAATATACAAAAAGAATCATTCATATATTCAAATATATAGTAAAATGAGTAAGTAAATTTATTATTTATCTCATTTCAGCACTTAAAGTTGTAAAATTGTAAAATAAATGCATGTATTATTCCAGGTTCATTACACGCTGCATGCAGTACATTTTAAGTAAAGAGAGCGGAAGATCCTGGAACTCCACATACGCGGGTTTGAGAAGATCCACCAGAGCCAATACTATTTGTTGGAGATAGAGCAACATATAGTGCGGACGCGCCAAGGCAGTCGTGGAAACGCTGCCTTGATGCCCTGCGACAACGCTTCAGCAGCGACCTCTGGATCGCTTCTCTCACGTTGTAGCGTAGCGACACGCGCAGTTTGCGCGCATCGACGTTTCTCATTGTATCAGCTTTTATTTTATTATATCACTTAACAGAACAAACGCATTATTCTTCTTAACCGACTTGCAAACTCTAACACTATTATTATTTTTATTATTTTTATTATTGTTCTTGTGGTTGTCGGCTTGTATAGAAAAAATATATGAATATTTAATTGTCAGTATTTATTGTAATTTAATTAATTTCCTTAACCGTGACCATTCCTAGAAAATGCCCGGAACGTTCCCTGAAGGTGGCTAGAGAATGCCCGGAACGTTCCCTGAAGGTGGCCAGAAAATGCCAGGAACGTTCCCTGAAGGTGGCCAGAGAATGCCAGGAACGTTCCCTGAAGGTGGCCAGAAAATGCCAGGAACGTTCCCTGAAGGTGGCCAGAGAATGCCAGGAACGTTCCCTGAAGGTGGCCAGAGAATGCCAGGAACGTTCCCTGAAGGTGGCCAGAGAATGCCAGGAACGTTCCCTGAAGGTGGCCAGAGAATGCCAGGAACGTTCCCTGAAGGTGGCCAGAGAATGCCAGGAACGTTCCCTGAAGGTGGCCAGAGAATGCCAGGAACGTTCCCTGAAGGTGGCCAGAAAATGCCAGGAACGTTCCCTGAAGGTGGCAGGAAGGTTGCCGTGCAATGTTCCACAGGGCGGACATAGGAAGGTTCCGGCAACGTTCCAGCAACGTTCCAGCAATGTTCCGGTGGAACGTTCCGGCAACCTTCCTGCCATGGAGTGTGCTGTATGGGTATAGGTACTGTATGTAGATATTACATTCGTGATTTTTTTTCTTCGGACATAATTTCTGATAAATCGCAAAAACTAGTGATGGTCACCGCTTTCAGGTTCGGTGGAGAATCATAAAAAAAAATTTGTCGCGAAATTGTTTATAACATCGAAAATTAATGTTAATTTTTTTTTATATCAGCATATTTTGCTCGTTGCAAGAAGAAAAAGTTTGAAAGGAACCATATGTCACAAACGAACCGTTTGGTCAAGAAAGATTGTTAAAGATTTCGCAACGATTCGATTGTGTAGAGTTACACGTTTAACAATCGCTCTTGAAATTTTCTCCTTGCAACGAACAAAATATGCTGATGTAAAAAAAATTTAACATTAATTTTCGATGTTATAAACAATTTCGCGACAAATTTTTTTTTATGATTCTCCACCGAACCTGAAAGCGGTGACCATCACTTTTTTAACACCCTGTACATACATATTTATTATTATTATTATATTTGGTTGTCCCATAAGTTCGTGCCGATTATTGTACTGATATTTAGATCAATTTTTTAAACACATCTATAACTGCTATGAAAAATGTTATCACTCTCTTGTTTCACAACTTCTTCTCATTTTTTCGGTCAAAAATATTATACCGTCACTATAAAATTTCTTTAATTTTTCAGTAAAATGTTTTGCATCGCGGTACGAACTTATGAGGCGACCTAATATATTATTTATAGTTTCTAATATATTATTGTAAGAGTCCTAGTGCGCTAGAAGGCCGTGAGCTAGTAGCGACTGGTCGAGTGAGGTAGTGCGTGGTGGTGAGCGTTCCCACCTGAGCGTGCGAGGTACTGAGCCGACATAGTTAGTTACGTTTTCGACTAGTATCCTGTACGGGTCATTTATCTTACGACAGATTGATATTCTTAGTTTTGTTAAGGAGGGTACCGAGGAGTGCATTTTTTCTTTGCTCAACCGCAGCCGTTCTGCATACCCGTAAAATGTAATAAAAAAAAACCGCAGAATCTATATTTTTAGTACATTATTATATAATAATTATTAACAACAATACAAATATATATTTTCTTAATTGTATGTATGTATGTAGGGGAAAGGTGGGATAGTTGATCACAGTTTTGCTTTTTTATTGAAATAATAATAATGGTTTGCTTTGTTTGTATTTAATTATGTAAGTTGTGATTCTTAGAGTATTCTCAATATACTTTGACAAATTTGAGAGCTGAAAACTAATTTTAATGACAGAATTTTAACATTTTCTGGCAGTGGCGTTATGCACAAGTATCCCCCACTGAAGGGGAGACTTGATCAAACGGTTAGGGAGACTTGATCAGTGAACTTTCAGAGTAAATAACACATTAACTTTCTAAAATATATTTTTTATCTTCGTCAATAACATGAAATAATGGGAATATCATAAAAAGAAAGTAAACTATAACAAACTTGAAGGAATTACTGAAAAAATGAAACCGAAGAATTAAACTCTATGACATAAAACAACATAAATGCATTCTTAAAAGACATTTCACTTAGATATCATCTGATTAAGATGATGATAAAGAAAAGATTTTCCTTCTCACTTTCTTAGCCGTATTTTTCTGTTTCATTAGCCGTTCTATGGTTCTTTATTGGAGCATTTTCAGCTGTTCAAGTATCCCACCTCACACACTGATCATGTATCCCTCAATGCACTCGATTTGAAAAAGATGAAAAATTAAACTTACCATAAATATTTAGATAAATCAATAAATAGCATTAATTGACTCGAAATTGCCGTTTTTACTTAGTATATTTCAAATCGTTGAAAATGCAACATTTACTCGAAAAGGAGGAAGAACAAGCAGACCGAAATATTTACTTTTTGGCTGCAAATAAGATCGAAGCTTATAACAACATTATTCTATGCTCCCAAAAGAAAACTGCAACGTGAAGTGTTGCGATGATGTAAACATTACCACGCTAGCGTGACAGCAGGCACAAATTGCCAATATATTAAGTAAAAAACTGATTTGATCATGTATCCCCGCTGATCAACTATCCCACCTTTCCCCTATATGTATATGCATTTTTAAATTAAATATGTTGTTCATTAGCATAATAAATTGTGCATTGTGTATATGTATACTCGTGTACATATGTGTATTCTTTCATTCATACATTGTTTTCAATGAATAAGATAAATTTAATTAAGAGTAATTGTATTCGTCTTCATTCACCTTTATATTTTTGAAATATAAATATACAGTATAATAAATCATTTCAATAAGTATAGTAAAGTAATTTACTTGAGAAGGTATAGTAACGTAGATATACTCTGAGTAAAGTTTTTTTACCTGCATCTATTCTATACAACAAACAGTTTAGATGGATATGGCTTTCTGACGGGCATCTACAGCAGCGCGACAATCAACAAAACCAGAACATATCGACAATGATTAGAGATCATCACGCGATTTTTCATATCATACACATAAATATTTTAATTTTTCGGCAAATTATGTTACCAGAACATATATTCTCACGTATAAAGTAGAAGTACCGAGTTAATATTGTGCTAAATATGTATGTACATATAACCAATAACTAGTTTTTGCGATTTATCAGAAATTATGTCCGAAGAAAAAAAATCATGAATGTAATACCTACATACAGTACCTATACAGTCAGTCACGAAATTCTTCGTACACTTGCGAAATTTAAAATAATTCAAGCAAAAACACAAAGAGAAGCAAGGGTTTGGAGCATAATTCAGATATTAACTAATTTATTAGGTATAATTAAACAAATTATGTAAAAATGACGATGTGTTTTACATTCGTTTACGCGAAAATATAAATAAACCGATAGCACGATTTTGCATTTACGAAAATCCGAATACAGTTAGCATGGGTAATATGGGTATATTAAATTGAATAGAATTTGTTATGATAATAATTACAAGAATCATAAGAACAAATTTTGTTTTTGCAAAAGATTTTGTGTTCCCGTTTATTTGCATTTTCTAGTAAACAAATGTAAGAAACATCGTCGTTTTTTTCACAATCAATCTAGAGTTAACCAATAAATAAATTAGTGTCCATAAAACTTCCAAAACCCTAGCTTTTTTATAGTATTCGAAATTTGTCAGTTATATTTGTACGCAGACTTTTCCGACTTTTAAAATTTATGGATTGTTCATAAAGTTGCGAGATCCTTTCGATTAAAATGAGTGCAAACACGGTATAAATCGGATTATTTCTAGAACTATCGATAATTAAATATGAATGTAACATTTCTAATGTAATAATGCTAAAAATAATCCGATTTATATCGTTAATTCATTTTCATCTAAAAAATTTCAGCAGAATGTTACTGAAACGTTCATGCTGATACGATCGAAAATGTGGAAGTTTTACATCCTATTAATATAAGTATAATCCACCGCAAGCAACAATGTTTGGCTCTCGAGCCGAGGCTCGAACCAAGATCAGAAGCCGCCGCCGAAGTCTTCAGCTGGAGCCGCTGGAGGCGAGATCGCGCCGGTTCGGTAAAACACGCTGCCGAATGTTATTCGAAGCCTTCGAATAAAAGTCGAATAAACTACGGATAATGATGAGAACCTTATTCGACGGTTCGAATAAAAGTTCCTCGAAAAAAAAAATTATCTTTCACCGTCGAATAAATTCACTTCGAAAAAAAAAATTATCTTTCACCGTCGAATAAATTCACTTCGAAAAAAAAATTATCTTTCACCGTCGAATAAATTCACTTCGAAAAAAAAAATTATCTTTCGCTGTCGAATAAATTCACCACCAATAAATTTATTTATCCGTGGTGTTTCGGATAAAGATAAATCGTGTTATTCGAAGCTGCGAATAACGAATAAAGATAAAATATCTTTTATTCGACACGTTATTTAGATAATTTTTTATCTAGATAATGCCCATCTCTGACTAGCGGTAATACTAGCAATTTAGAAGATCACATTAGAAGATTTCATCCAAATATAGGAAAAGATTCTGAATCAGAATCATCAACATATAATGAAACAATATCAAAATCCACTATAATGTCCATAAATACTTTTTTTTTAAAAATCTTTAGAATATGAAAAGAATTCAGAAAGAATAAATGAATTGGATAAAATGTTAGCTTTGATGATCGCAACTGATTTCCAGTCTTTCAACATTGTAAATGATAATGGTTTTAGAAAATTTGTAAAACTTTTGGATCCTAAATATAAAATACCAAGTAAATTCACGATCAGGGAACGTATAATGAAAGATATTTATGCAGAGACTCGACAAACATTAAAAAAAATATTAAACGAGACTAAATATGTTGCGTTAACTACAGATATTTGGACAGCGAACAATAATGATTCGTATTTGACAATCACATGTCATTTTATAAATAAAAATTTTGAATTAAAAATATTGTTTTAGCAATAAAAGTTTTATGTAAAAATCATACTGCAGAAAATATTGCAGAATTAATGCAAGAAATATTCGTAGAATGGGAAATTGAAAATAAAATTTCTTGCATCGTGACAGACAATGCAGCTAACATGATTTACCTTGTTACGCACATACTTTGAATTTTAGTAATGCAGGATATGCTTGGCCTGGAGTGTATAGAAGAAATACTTAAAAAATGCAAAGAAATTGTTCACTTTTTTAAAAGCAGCACTGTTGGAACAGAGATGCTTAAGAAAGAACAACGAGCAACAAAAACTCCGGAATACAAACTAATTCAAGAAGTACCAACAAGATGGAATAGTTCATATTACATGGTCAAAAGGATTTTAGAGATAGTTGATCCTCTGAATCAAGCACTAATTAAATCACGTAAAGCTCTTCTGGTGCTAACAGTGGATGAAATAAGTATTTTAGGTGACTTAAAAAAATTTGGTTTCCTTTTGAAGAAGCAACAAAGAAAATTTCTGGTTCCAACTATGTAACGATTTCTATAATTAATACCCCTGAGTTACGTAATATATAACTATCTAAACAATATAACTGAAGATTTGAATACCAATGAAGGAAAAATAGTTTGTGCAAAAGTAACAGAATCTGTAATAGAAAGACTCTTCCCTTACGAGTTAAGATCTGCAACAAGAATTGCAACAATTCTTGACCCAAGGTTTAAAAAAGAAGGTTTCAGGAATCCAAAAAATTCTAAGGAAGCCTCGCTTTTATTGGAGCAAGAAATGAATAGTATTTTAAGAGAAAAAACAACAATACAACTACAAAGTACAGAAATAACATCACCATTAAGATCACCATCACGAAAATCTTTATTTTCATTTTTGGAACAAAGAATTGAAGAAAAGAATAAAAATATAACAGCAGATGTTATAATTTTGAAAAGACAATTTTTGGAAAAAGAAAATGCCTCAGAGAAATCTGATCCTTTAGCTTTTTGGAAGGTAACTTAAATGTTTGATTATAAATTGTAATTTCCTGTTGATTATTTGTATCCTTTTTAGGGAATTGGTGAAGATATGAATGTCTTAACACAGCTAGCATTTAAATATTTATGCATCCCTCGCTCTTCCACAGCAAGTGAAAGAACTTTTAGTGCTGCAGGTCAAATCATAAGTGACTGCAGATCAAGATTAAAACCTAAAAATGTGGATACATTAATTTTTCTTAATAGGAATGAATGGTTGTCAAATTCATATCAATTAAATAAAGGTTTATTATTTTAGATAAATAGAAACCTTTTTTATTTCTAACACATATGTTAATTGTACATAATAATATGTTGTATCTATGGTCGTATCTACCTATATAAAACTATCGGTATCCATCGATAACTATCGATGGTTGGTGACCCAACAATCGAAAACTATCGATGGTGCCAACTATCGATAAATCTCCACCACTAGAACAGAATATTTATAACTGTTCGAGAACTGTTCGTGAATTTGTTACACGAGCAATGTTCGTGAAAAGTTCGAATAGTGGTTATAAAAAGTTTGGGAACTTGTTGCGAGCATTAAGATGCACTTTAAGATGACAGATCTATCGTATACTTCGTGGATGCTACGTCTCGTCTGTGTTAAGATATTCGGGTACTTTACCTACGTCTCAAGTTTCATCAAAATCGAGTTGTATCAATTGGGTAACGTTCCATGAAAGCGTATTATTTAGTTACGCTCTTTTCCATACCGTTAAATTATCTCTTGCGAAAAATTATATGCAAAATAACACCGGTACGTTTGACGAAATATATGACACAATACAAAATTCTATTCAAACCATCAAATAATGTCTATTAATCATATAAAAGTACAAATGTGCTCGTAAAATATGTTTTCAATTGTCATTTTTATGATAGGGTAAACCAACCAGTGAATGACCGAATTGTTGAATTTATGGACCTTTGAGATTAATACTTGAATATATTTATGTGTAACAACAAAACAACGGTTGAAATTGCATTTAAATTTATTTTTCTTGAAATTTCTATAAAAATAATTACTTATTCTTATCGTAATTTTTAAAAAAATCAATTATACAATTCAAACCGTGTAGAAGCGTAGTAAATGACCGCATTTTGATACATTTTTTAAATACTTTTAATAAGAATTGTACTTATTAATGTTTGCTTAATACGCGTAACTAAAAATATCGGATATTAAAAATGCAACTACACTCCATTTATAAACATATAATAATTTTTAAATTTATAATCGACATTTCTTCGCTTAATGGTCATTCACTGGTATGCGGTCAATTACTGGTGGGTTTACCCTAGGTATTTTACATATTGATGTATTTCATATGCACACCACGGCTTCAGAAACTCATAATTTATCTCGTAAAATAGACAACCCGCGAAGAATTAAAATAAATTCATTAGTGTAAGTTTAATAGCTTTTAAAGTACTGACATAGGTGTCTAAAAATAATGCAGAGTAACGTTTGGATGTTATTTCAGAATTACTTGATACCTGCTTCTCCCGATTGCGCGTTCAGTCCCATAGCGTAACCAGTTAGTCATCAATGACGTCATCGTCTAAGCTTGCTATAGAATACGGTCACGCAAAAGCGTCATGGACACTCAAGTTAAAAAGAAACGCTACTTACTGGCACCTCACACGTGCCAGCAGCCAACTTCATTTACCGCAATTATCTACTCACATTTATCTACCGAAATGATAACATTTGTGTAATAATAATCTGCAAATTTAGTAGGTTCGGCACTGTTAAGCATTCCAAAGTTTTTCAGTATCATTCTACAATTTTCATGCACTCTTGCCTTCAAACATTATAAAAATTAGATAATAAATTTAACTGCACATTGCAGTTAATTTGTAGATAATTATCTCACAAAAATTGTGTAACACGTAAAGTATTGACAAAGTTGTATAAAAGAAAGGATCTTTGTAAGAATGAGGGAATTGTTAAAAAAATGAGTGTGACTGAATTATTCAAAGAGGTTTTACGTAGTTTCTACACATATTGGAATAATTGAAAAGCAACTGTGAGATTGTACAATTGCATGTGTACCTATACATCTGCCGAGAGACCCGAAAAGAAGACATAAATTCAGAAATTCTTTAAAAAAAGTTACGTGAAAATCATACATTTATTAATTCATTAATATAATAATCATATATTTATTAATTAACATAATAAACATATATTTATTCGAGGCGTTGTCCAGTGGACACTCCTCCATAAACGGCGTAGGTATCTAAAGACAAAAAATCGAACGGATTTTAAAAGTAAATTAAGAGTAGAGGATCGGGACGTTCTTACCATTTTAATTCCAAATGTTGATATTTGGTTGCTTACAAAAAGATTTCTTCAATGGTAATTTAATGTTTATTTTTCATATAGTCAACATTTTGTAAGATAATGCAATATGAAAAATCGGAGAATGTCAAGGACCACTCCACTTTTAATCTATTTTTAAAATCTCCTTGTTAGGAATCTTTCCTTCTTAGGAACAGCCACCTTTCCCACTATGTATTTGTATTCGTTCGGAACGCCACATAGGTGACTGTTGTACATATGTACGTAGATCGGGTGAAGGTCACGTTTACTCAGATTCAACGCGGCACGTCATTCTTGATTTCGTTTTACGTAGCAATTCCTTTACCTGTTAACCTTATCTTAAAACTGGCAAAAATATTTCTCCTGGAAAGGGCTCCACCCAATTTAATAAAATACAGTATAAATGTCAGTATAAATAGAGAAACTTTAAACAAATCAATTATTTCGCTACTTCCAACAGACACATAGATTCCAATATTTTCTTACATTATTCCTTTCATGATATAATACTAGAGTAGCTATTTCAATTTGGAATGTACAATATTACGTTCTATTGCCGTTAGGCAATATGTATTATATTTTTCAGTATACATATATTAAAATTTAATTTCAAAATGCAAAATAAAATACTCAGTGTAAGGGATATTTATATTTGAATTTTATAAAGGTGTCTATCTATAATTTTTTAAAACTGCCTTTAATTTATAATTGGAAAAACTGTATATAAATAAATTAGAAACTTGTTTAAAAAATAATATTATTAAAATACATATAAATTTATTGCTTTTGTCACAAATATCATGCAAGCTTACGCATTGATCGTGATGGAAATATTAATTAAGCAGAATATTTACTGTAGAATATTTATTAAAAAATTAAGTATAAATTATCGGTATACAGTGAAAATCTCATTAAAAAGTCAGATCTATCCGGGGATCTATCCTTGTAATTTGAACGATCACCGTGCATTGGCCTGGGCAGCAAAAACATCAGAGAAGCCTCTGACTGTCACTATCAGTCGGACTATAATTAGCGATTTATCTTCAAAATTAGCAAAATCGCGGGCAAAATGCAAGAAAAATGTTTTTCGGCTTTTTTCTTTGCTATTTTCGATTTTAAAAGTAGGTTGGACTCAATAGAAATACTTGATTGTAGTCCCTGCGAGAGTCATACGTGTGCAGAATAAGCAGTAAAATTTATAAAGCAATCGGTTCCATAGATTCTGAGATTTTATGTGAAAAAATGACGATTTCAGAAAAACGCTTTGAAAGTTTTCATCTATAGAGGCCGACTCTCTGCGCTTCCTACAAAATGCCTCTGTAGAAGCTAAAATAAGTGGAATTTTTCCATGAAAATTTAACAGTACATTCTTGAGGATATGTACTTTCGAAAAATATTGAAAAAAAATCCATTTTTTCAATCCCTCTAACCGGAATGAGACCTTAACATTAAGGTGGGACAACAGGTTAATAGCCCAAAAAGTAAACCTTTGGAAATTTATTAAAAGGAAACTACTCGATGAATCTTTTTGAAACTTTCAGGACTTCTTAACGGATATTTAAGTTATACGAATATCTTTTTTGAAATTTATTTAAAGCAGATTTATTGTATAAGCTGTACAGGTCCAGTAACTTAGCGCTGCAAAAAATTTCCGCTGACATGTTTGACAGGTTTCCGCCGAAACGGTTCTTCTGAAATAAAAAATCCAAGAAGTTTTAGAAGCTATATGCGGATGACTATGGCACGACGGGTTCGATTTGGGAAATTTTAAAAAATGAGAAAATGGCGAACCTCTGAAGAAAACTGTGAAATTTTGTTCGAGAAACTAACCTCTTTCGTTGCAAAAGAAATAGGAGAAAACGATCAAACAGAAAAATCTCCCGTCGTGTCATAGCCATTCGCATATAGTTTTTGAAACATTTTGGGTTTTTGATGTTAGAAGCACCGTTTGGTCAGAAAAATGTCAATCAGATATTTTGCAGCGTTTAGTTACTGGTCCTGTACAGCCTGTAAATCAGTTTTACATAAATGTCAAAACAAAAATCGTACTTATAACTTAAATATACAATAAAAAGTGAGTGATGAACCGAACGATTCCGACGAACCGAAACTTCCCGCACATTCGGAAGCATTCATAGCAACAAAAACAGGAGGTAATCTTGCGGAACTACTAACTGTAAAGAGTAATTTGACAGGTCAGAAAGATTGGGAAGACCTATTAGCAGACGAAGAAGAAAATGATTGAAACGTGTATGTATATGTAATAATGCGTAATTAATTATCATTTGTCATATACAACGTAACCATAACGTCAGTCGTTGGATTATCCGAAAAAATCGATTTTCCGATCATTTTGTACTTAATTAGTTCGCACAATCGAGGTCCTACGCTACCACGTTTATTGGTTCCACACCTAATAGTTAACGAGATATTTCGTTTTGATTCTCGAAAACTTTCTTCGTATAACATCAAGTTGGAGATTCAATAAGGATTTCACTAACACAACGGTGGTTGCTTGGCAATGTTTACCTTACCGCATCTCGCATGTTCATGATTCAGTATCAAATATATTATCGATCCTTACGTATGATTATCAGAGAGACAACAATAAATATGTATCTATGTATTTGAGTATTAGGAAGGAGTTGCATACGCTTCTAGTTTATGGTGCGTGTGGTGGAAATTATACAGGATATCCCGTAACCGATGGCACAAGCGGGAGAGTGATGATTCTACAGAAAAAATAGGTCGAAAATATGGAATAAGATTTTTGGATATCGCGCTTTATTTTCGAGAAAATTGACTGTGAATTTGAGCCGAGTACGCGTAGATCGAAGTATTGTTTTAGGTGCCCAGGGAGCAAGCTGAGTTTATAATAGAATGTCCCCAAAGTCATTTTATTATATTTCAAGTGGTATTTACCTACTGACTCCAATTACCTACAGATTTATTACTATTGATGTTGGTGCTTATGGTCAGCAAAGTGTGCAGGAATATTTTCCGAAACAAATGTTTCACACAACATACTCATTGATAGAGGAGTTCATCTGTCCTTTCAAATATAATTTTCAAATATAATACATTACCTCAGAGAAATGTATCAATGTCAAAACGGTATAATCGTTACGATAAATCCGCAAGTGACGTAAGAGAAATGTTTAAGAGTACCCCCCGGTCAAAAAATCGAAAAAAAATTTTTGCAGATTTTCATCCCAGAATATTTCAAGAATGACCGGGTAAAATTTTAGAACGAAATTCCTAACGGTACAGGTTTTACAGGCAGTTCAGGTGGATCAACAGTGTGGCGGCCTTAAAAATAGGTGTTTTTTTCTTTTAATTAATAATATATATGTATATTGATCTAAAAAGAAGAATCAATTTTTTGCTTTAAGCAAAAATTGGCTCTGTTGGAAGATAAAATGAATGTAAGGGCTGAAAATGCCCTTTCAACCGTTATTTGCGTAGTTGGAACAGCAAGTACATTAACTGCTATGGAATACAAATCAGGATAATCAAATTTCTTTTTTGCCCAAAATTTTAAAATACATTAACTTTTCTTAATCCTAGATTCCCTCCAATATGGATCTATTTGTGCCCGAACATGAACAGCAGATACACTCTGGGATTTTGGATTTTTGTCATTTTGCTTCAATAAAATTTCTACTTCATCCATTTCTTCGGATTAACTTTAGTCCACTTCAGATTCCTGATTTTGATCAGTTTCATTTAACTTTTTAATTGTTTCGTAAGTACGTAACAAATTATTTCTGGCTTTTAAAATTAGTCGGAATTTTTATTTCGGTTATATCGTTTTCACTCCTGCAACAGGGTTAAGAATTTCGTTTCGTTTCTGTTTCTGTCCCGGAAAAATATTTCGTTCTTTTCGTTTATCGTTTTCGTTTCATGTTCCATTCCGGGTCCATGGTCCTGAGGGTGAGGTACCCTTTCAGTATATGTATGTAAATATGTTGTATAGATTGCAATACGAAAATTATAAATAAGAATATAAATAATAATATTCATTAATCATAAGATTATTATTTATTATTATTCTTCATTCCTCAGATAATCAATTTGTGTTATAGCTGCATCAGGTCTAAGTAGGTGTGTACATGCAGTGTGAGATGTTTACATTGTATGTATTTAGATGTGTACGTAGTGTGAAAATCGCCAGTCGTTGCTGAGCATTTCAACCAATTTGTTTCTGATAGCGCGAAGCCGCGCAACAATCTACGATCTATGCACACGAATACATGTACTACAATATGTGTACGAAACACTACAAACACATGTACAATACATATGTTACAGTTAAAGCGGTAATTCAGCAAATGAATGCATTCTCTAGTCAATGTATGCACACACTGACGCGACTGGCTAAAGTATTTACAAGAAATAAAATTTATACTTCTGCTAGTAACTGTATACATTTTCATCCTGACTTACGGAAAGTATGCACAAACAAAAATCCTTCAATTTAAATGGATACATTTTTGAATGCATACTTTTACTCAGGGACCGAAAAAGTTCTGGAACTTTTGTTTTTAAAAAAGTTCTGTTACAACTTATATGTTTCGTTCAAGAAAATATCTATTCCTGTGGAATTTTTATTGAAAGAAATGTTACCCTGAAGAACTTCTTTAAGAAGTGTTCTCATGGGACAGATATTTTAGAATTTTGATAAAAAAAGTTCCATGTAAACAAGTTACATTAGAACGCTTATTAATAAAGGTTCCCTAAGATAAAGACAAGTATTAAACTACTAGGTACTAGTCTTATTTAACAATATAATATCATATTCTTCATATGTTTGTTTAATAAAAGGTATGAAAATCATAACATAAATAATTAATAGTTTCATAAGAAGTATTGAACAGATAGCGAACTTGTCAAGAATAATTCTACGTAATATCTACGTAGAAATTATCTATGTAGATAAATACCACAAATAAATAACACTTAATACTTATTTAATATTGTTGTAGTAGTAAGTAGATGAAGTGCAGTATATTTAGATTATCAGTTTGTTTAAGACGAATAAAAAATTACGGCAGAACGTGGGAACAAATAAAATTACATAATATCATAGGGAAACTAATAAACTTTTATATTTCCAACTCTCAGTAATAATAAGAAACAAAAAGTAACTGAAACTTTGGCCTAAATGAAAAATGACAGGAATAAACAGTATTCCAATTTTCTTTCACTTTATAAACTTAAAAAAAAACATGTAGATAATAAAATTATTTTCTTTTATGATCTAATCAGACTCAGAAATCACAATATAGGAACAATCTTAGGTAAATATAAATGGATAGCGCTGGCCCAAACCGACGCGGCGGTAGCTGTTGCGCGTGAAACAAAAGTATCGCTAAGCTTTGGAATATTCCAAATTACTTTCACCTTCGGTATTCCGAATCAGCAACATGGCATTGAAACCTAAAATTTCATGTCACACTTTGCATTTTCGAAATTATCGCAAAACTGACACGGAACCATAGACGGAACATGCAAATAAGTAGATTAAGTGTTTAACTCTACAGTTTTGACAAATTTTAACCATGATTGGAACGATTGAATACTTGCTGAAAAAGTTTTGCAGATTGACGTTTTCTTATTCTGCAGATTAAGTCAAAAATGTCAAAATGACGGCTCATCCACAAATGTCATTAGTTACCAGGTCATTAGCCCCTCTTATCCACGGTATAAGAAATTAAATAGCGTTAGTAGTTTATTATATATTTGGGTATTCCAAATTACCAAGTGTATTCCAAATATGCTGCACTTCCTCTATTATTCATTGAATAGTATTCAGCATTTGTTGCAACGATTGAGAACTCTTTTAATATTGATGAACAAAATATTTGTTCCTGTTATTGAAAAAATTTTATTTTCATATTTTATAACTTCTATTCCAACTAAAACTTTTATTTTCAAGAACTTTTCTTCATCGGTTCTCATGGGAACTTTTAATGTGAGAATGTTTTTTAAAAAAGTTCCAAATGTTTTAGATAGAACCTATTGAAAAGTTCCAGAACTTTTTCTATCGCTGCTTTTACTAGTGGAACCTATAAAACAAATGCATCAATTTGAATTGGAGGGGGGGGGGGGGCGGTCGTCGTTGGTGGCTATAATCACACACCATCTTCCTACTTTTTCTAAAAAAAAAATTATTTATTTTATGTTATGGAGAAGTTCGGGGATTTGAACCAGCAACTTGCGGATGCGACTCATCCTATATAGGTGTACCTAACTATCCCATTTTAATCTATTTAGACTGCACCACATTTCATCATTAAATTATTTAGTTTTATTGTACATAGGTATTATGATGTGTCTGAGATTAAAGAATCGCGATTTTCAAAGCGATTTTTCCGTGGAAATGGATAATATTGGTGATGTCGAAGCAAGGGAGAATTCTTCTTTTGAAACATCATGCAGAGACATATTCCGATACTGAGTCAGATAAGAGCAATGGTAGACGAAAATGCATAAGATGTGAGAAATTATGGGAAAAGAATATGGGAAAAGCTAAAACTGCTGCTGGAAAGGAATACATTTCCTCGAAGAAATACCATCATGTCAGAATTGTAGAAATATTTACACACTTATGGTACCAAAGAAGAGGCAATATAGTAAAAGCGAAAATCCAATGATGCCAAGCGTAGAGAAGATAATAGAAATTGTTTGAAACGAAACTGTATGAATTGTATTCATCCGATGATGAGCACATTGTTTACTACACTTGCAAAAGAAACTGGATCTCGCAGATCAACGTAAAATATTTGCAGCGACACGCGAATTTCGCCCCGCTTGCGAACAAATCGCGTTGGTTTGGAGGAGCCTTTACATATAGGTACGTCGCTCGGTGAATCATATCTTATTGTTAGCCGTAATTGCATATCCACGCAGTGGATTTTCAAACTCGATTTTCTCGAACACTCAGCCTCGGATGAAAAAGTTTATTCTATATTTTTTTCATATTTTTAGTAATTATTTACAAAAGGACGATTTCGATGACCTTGGAGTATGTTGTCGGGGGCATGATTCTGAACAATATTTCCCTATACATTCGGGTGGTGCTTAAAATTCAACTTTTAAAATATTGCTGGGGCATACTAACATTATGTACGGACCTCGTTGAATTTTATTACATTCCATAATGTTTTAGACTTAGAGGTTGCTACCCGCTTATTAATATTTTAAATGTATTTTTTACTTAAGGGGGTACTCTAGTGTAACTGCCTGTTTTTCAACGCCATCTTCGGGAATTTATTTAACAAAACCCATAAGTTTATACTATCTGGCGTTTTGCCTGCATATTAAGGTAATACTCAGTTTGAAGTACCTACCTAATACTCAGAATTTTTCGAGCTTTTTTATCGCACATATACATAAATACAGTCGGTGGCGCAAGCTTCTTAAAAAAAATTCTTTTCCGACGGGTGTTGGTGTGGGAACTGTTCTAGCTATCCAAAATGAAAAAAGTAAGGTTTATTTTCATTATATTATGTTTGTCGCTATGGTTGGAACCAGCGTACATCCCAGGGACGTCCGTTTCATGTCCAGTTTATATCCGAACGTCCTGCGTCCATTTTGAACACACCCAGGATGTTCGTAAGACTTAAATTTCGGATGTTCTGGAAACGTCTGTCGCGAACGTCCTACAGATGTTCTCAAGAAATAAAGCTCATACGTTCTAGGAACATCTGTCTCGTAAATGTAATAAATGTCGGAAAAGACTAAACGGATGTTTGAAGATCGAATGATGATATTTGTTTCAATTTTAAGCGTCTTTTCGTTGACTTTAATGCACAAAAAGAAAATTTTAAATATATTTATACGAAAAAAGTAATAAATATAAATGTGAGAGCGTGTACGCGATGCACCGTTTGATGGTGAACACGATTCCGGACAGGTGAATTACCTAAAACACAAAGTAAAGGCATGTTTATAATCTGTAAGACAGTCTCCATCTTGTACAGGAAGCAAAATTTTGATAAACAAATGAATACAATTTTTATGTTGATGTTTGAGAATTTATCCTTTTCTTGTAGGAAAAATATTTTATCTTTTTTTTAAGAATTTATATTGAAAATGTGCTCCCAATACATGAAGGGGAATAGTTTCCTGCAGCTCCCTGTAAATTTTCATTCAAATCGTTGTACCGGTTTTCGAGATTTTATGTTCACCGTTTTCGAAAACGTAGTTTCTGGGAAATCGCGTTTAAAGATGGACTTCGTTATCCGATCTCACGTGCAGGCTCGTACATTTCTTACTGTAATTCCTTCAATTTTTGGAATTTCAGGGCCCGGTTGCGCTTAAAATACGTAGAAAAGATGTAGCTAGCGGAATATGCAAACATCCTAAAAAACAATTTTCGAAAATTTTTAGGGTAGCCTAACCCCTTAATGTCCTAACGCACACCCGATGAAGGCGTCTTTAATACGCTTTCACGAGGTCTGTAAAACGTCTTTATGACGCCTTTTGATCGTATTTAACTTTACTTTCGGACATTCAGAAAACGTTCTGAGAATATTTGCACAGCACGTCCTGAGGACGTCCCACTTTGTAAATAAGACCTTCCTACCACAATTAAAGAACCATACCGAGGACATACAGGGAACATGTGGACATTCTTCGGACGTACATAAGATGTCTTTGTGCTATTTGGGATAATTAAATACAAATAGGGTAACTGTACTCGTAGTTGACAGTGTACCAATAGTTGACACTTTTACTTTCAGTCACGAATAATAAGCTCTCTATTAAAAAAATGTTTTTGACTAATACTTTTTCAAACAGCGTATTAGTCAGAAACATTTTTTTAATAGAAAGCTTATTATTCGTGACTGAAAATAAAAGTGTCAACTCTTGGTACACTGTCAACTACGAGTACAGTTACCCTACCTACTGACACAAAAACAGATTACTGGGGGCCTACACAAGTTATTTCATGAAAAAAAAAAGAAGTTTAAAACCTTGCGGAAATTTTTCACCCTCCTCTTAGGGCAGGCCTGCCCCATCGGGTGCAAATACCTCCTGAAGTTCTGGGACCCGGGCAACAGCCGAGCGCGGGACGGTTACGTTGCTAACCACAGCATGGGTTGCGGAAGAACTGCATGAGTGTGCGGCCGTCCATGCAGGCTCGTACCACCATGCAGTTCTCTCACAAATTTCGCAACGGGTAGCAATGGAACAGTCCCGCGCTCGGCTGTTACCCGGGTCCCAGAAATTCAGGAGGTATTTGCACCCGATGGGGCAGGCCTGGGTTAAGGGGACTAGGCAGTCAGATCGCTCGAAAATCAAGTATTTTTTCCAAATTAATTACAAAGAGATGAACACAAATTGTGACTAGTACTTTTGGGTAATGTTTATTAATTCTATAAACAGTAAAAAAGAAATGATTTGAATATTATATACATATGTATTACAGCGCTACAGTCGTCTGATATGTAGGCGTTTTTTTTTGGAGCCGCTGTAATTTTACAGTGATTCTGGCCGTAAGAAATTTAATTGTGAAATATCCTCTGAAATTTATACTTTGCCCTGGTCCCTATTCTGCCCTGAACCTATTGAAAAAGAAAAAAATTCAAAATTATAAAAATGGTGACTGCAAAATGGCAAATTTTAAAGAAACGTCATTTTTCGCCAGGGAAAAGAGCCATTCTAATTTTTGTTTGACAAACCATGAGTTTTTACAGACTTATGCGTAGGTTCAGGTCGTAACTAGACATGTTTCATATATGCTGAATTTTTTTTTAAATCGACTGATACCTTCGATTTTTACCAATCACTGCAAAACGAAGAGGAAATATGATTCCGAGAAAAACGCGCTTAAAGTTTCGAAAGAGGAATCTAGGGTGCGTTTCGATTTTCGCAGTGAGTGCAGAAATCCCAGCGGTTCACGCGGTCTTGAAATTTAAAAATGCTACTATGGAAAAAGAGACGTTGTTTACAATAACCTCGATACTATTAAATAATAGTGATAATGAAATCAGCAGCTGTGATTCGTCTGATGAAAGCGAAAATGAAGATGATATTAACTTGCCATTTAGAATCAGAATTAATATACATATCATATCATTAATTGTAAACAAAACACTCGGACAGATTATGTTTGCCTAAAAATGACAGATTATGGAGAACATTGTGGAGGTTATTCCGGGATATTCGATAATAAGTATGTAATTATACATTTGTATTAAAAAAAAACATCACATGAAGTTTCTTCGGAATAATAACGTAAAAAAGTGGCATTGTAATCAGGAGAGAATTAATTGTTTTTATTACTTTTCATTAAATTGTATCAGCTATTTCCAATAGAGAAATTCAAATAATCAAAGATTGGAAAAACAAATACGCATGCGCGCGCGCAGTGACTGCTTCACCTCTGAAATTCTGCGTTTGCTGCACGCTCGCTGCACCGGAAGTAGCATCGTATTGGTGAAAAGTGAGAGAAATTCTAGGGAATCGTACGATGCCACCAATACGATGCCACCAATTTCATGCACTCACTGCGAAAATCGGAACGCACCCCTACCCTAGTAGCATTTATTTGCTGGGAGTTTGTTGGGCCAATGACGTGTTATCCGTTGGCCAACTGTTGAAGTGTCGCGCTATTTTTAAATGGGCCAACGATTGTAACCAACGCAGGCCCAACTGAAGGTTTCTTTCCATAGGCCCAACTGAAGGTTTCTTCCCATAAGCCCAACAGTTTCTTTCCAAAAGACGTCTTAAAAACGTTCAGAAGGCGTCTTGAAGAACTTCAAAAGACGTTGTAAACGTCTTTTTCAGGTCTGATTTAAGAAAAAAAAAAAATTTGCGGTGAGGAGAATCGAACTCGAACTTCCCCGTTGCGAAGCAACCGTTATTCGCACTTACCCAATACATTTCCTTGTATATACTTCTAATTTCTCAGTACATAACTAGTATTAATTGTTTATAAAAACTGCACAGTGACGCGAAATATTCTACAAAATATCATCATTCGACCTTTAGACTCATTCCTTAAAATTTCACATTCGTCTCAAGACAGACGTCCGCATTACGTATTTACAAATAAGAAAAGAAAAATCACAATTTCGAATATAATAACAGGTTTTTGGATGTTGCAAATTTTCTGACGTTTGTAAGACAACATTTAATCATCGTTGTAAATTTTTTGTTAATTAACCAACCATAGTAATTGTAGGCCCAACCTTGAATATTAGTTGGCAAACTGTCGTAACTTTTTGTTAATTAACCAACCATAATAATTGTAGGCCCAACATTGAATAGTCGTAGGCAAACTGTCGTAATTTTTTGTTAATTAACCAACCATAATAATTATAGGCCCAACATTGAATATTAGTTGGCAAACTGTCGTAACTTTTTGTTAATTAACCAACCATAATAATTTTAGGCCCAACATTGAATATTCGTTGGCAAACTGCCGTAAGTTTTTTGCCGTAGGCCCAATGTTGGGAATTTGTAGGCAAAACTCTAACTATATCCCAACTAATTCCCAACTGTTGGCTACCGTTGGCCAACCAGAAATGCTACTAGGGTAGTCGACCTTTTCGGCTCTAAAATCCTCAATTTTGCGAATTTTAACATAAACCAAACGGCATTTTAATCGGGAAGGGTGGTACTTTCGAAAAATGCAACAAAACAAAATCGAGTTTCTGACTGCCTAGTCCCCTTAATACTACTGTTATTACAAATTTGAGATAAATAGCATCGAGTATAGTAGGTTTCAATCTCATAACCTCTCACAAAATTATACACGCTTGTCATTTCTAAGAAAATTTTGTTCCTCAGACGTTTACTATACGAATGCATAAAGTTATCGCTGCATGGAAATCAGACTACAGAGCACAAGAATTTGCTGATGTAAGATCTGCCGTTTTGCACACTAATCACTTTTGGATGCTGAACTAGATTCGTTTGTTACGTGTTCTTTATACCTTCATAAAATAATGTAATTTCATTTAGGTATATTAAATAGGACTTATGTTAAAAATTGTTGAAGTTATTCCTCAGATTATTAAAATACAAGATTTACAAGTTTTATGCAAAAAAAGTGTAGTAACAATTACAGTTATAAACTCTGTGTTAAATATCAAAACTATAATCATACGAAACTATGAATACTTTTCTACATATAAAACTAACCAGACCAAACTTCAAGAGGTAAATTTTTATTTTTTCATATAAGCCAGCATAAATACATAGGACATGGAAAAATATTCGATATGTATTTTTATATATTTGCCCATACCAACTACAGTTTCTGAGGAATGAAACACCTCTTCAAAATTCGTCGACTGAAATAGCTTTTCTTCAATTAATCTGACACTATTTCTTGAATCGAAACATTTTTTAAACCAACGTTACTCAGCTTTAAATGTAGAATTATACCTAGGTATTAAGAATAATATATTGTTTTTAATGCATTGTTTAAACAAATTGCTATATTATGAATCTGCTTACGTGGCTGATTATGTCATTAAAAAGTACATATTTTTTCCGCTTCATATGGTTTTGGAGCAAACATGTTTTTTATCCCAAACTTTCAGGTCTGATTTCGCCCCCCCCCCCCCCCCCATATTTAATATATTTTTTGGAGACCTGTTTCCTACACGAGAGTCGTCAAAATCGGCGTGTGAAGAAATGATATGGTCCGCTTGTTCTCTTCAATGAAAAAACATATATGTACGATCAACACCCTGCATGACAATAAAAATATAGAAGAAACTATGAAAGTACTCTTATGGCAATAATAGTACGTTATATGCATTATACGTATTAATCTATTACTACTTCTATGTTACATATACGCTATATTATCACGAATTTAACAGTAATTTTCCATATGCCTACAGTAATTTAAATTTTAACACGAATATAGTATATTATCAAATATTAATTTAAATATAAATATCTTAATATATAAAGCAGAAAGTGTTTGTGTATTTGTCTTTGTCACCTAAAAACTTTCGAACGGTAAACTCTGGGGCCACGAAATGTGTCCCAGCTCATTCTGCCTAGCTAATCCAGATGAATGTGGCTAGTTTCACAAAAATAAATAAATAAATAAAAAAAAATCTTTTATTAAATCAGAATCTAAATTTCGGGTGAAGCCGAGTAGTAAAGCTAGTAATTATATAAATATAATTAAATATTAATTTAAAGAATGGCAGTAAAACAGTTCCTTTCTTTGACACCAAAGACTTCTCTTCTGTTCTCTGTGTCGATCGGATCAGAAATGATAATTTTCGTATCGTCTGAATAAAACGGTGTCGCTTCGACTTGCATCATCCGTCGCACCAGCGCGCGTCATCGCTCAGAAATCAGAACTCTTAACGGCTGTGGAAAACCGTTGCGAGCGATACAATGTGTATGCCGCGAAAGTAAAAAAGAACCGATATTACGATATGAAAAAGAATCAACATAATAAGAAAAATTTATTTTGTCGATTATTTTTAACTGTTCCAAGGAAAGCACTTATATTAAAGAACTCTTTTCATGTTACAAAATAATGGTGCCGCAAGTGGGAGTGACTTTATGACTAATGGAGTTACTTTGTACTTCTTTTCTTTCGCTGTGTTATTAATACGGTAAAACATTGTATCTATTGTCACAAAGGCAGCCCCTGAATGCGAGGTGACTTTGTGACGACTTCAAATTTTATTTCTACCTTAACTGCAAAAGTGATTATTGATTTGTCTTAAACTAATATTTTGGTTCAGGATTATAACACAGTCACCTCCCGCTTGCGGTACAAATTTTTGATTTTCACAACGTCTCGTCATTAGTCCAAAGCCATCCCCGCTTACGGTATGTAGGTATAATTAATTCTGTTTTTGTTTTTTTTTTCATAATGATTTCGTAAAAGGTTTGTTATACTTATACAGGATAATATGCAACCGTAATACTAGAGGTAAGTAGCCAAATATGGAATACCATTTTTTTCGAATGCCATTCTCACAAAATCAGTTGCAAACAAATGAAAGATTTGTATGAATATGCGGTCATATTTACGCTCAATTTAAGAGCAGTACTTCTAACGTTATGAACAATTTTCAATATTGAACCTACATTAAACATAAATTGTACCTAATATGGAATAGGTGTCAAAGTATGGAACACTGACATCAGCTATAATATTTCCATGGAAAAGAAACATGTTTAAAAAAATTCCATAGCTTCACAAATACTGGGGTCATTCGACGCGAAATCGGGCACTTTTTGGGGCAATATATCGGATTTTGCTGAAACTTGGATATGTTGTAGCCTTAAGTGATATATAAACGTATCTCGAAGGATCTTCCAAAATTTTAAAAATTGTTTATTTTACATCTCTTTGAAATATAGTCGAGACCTTTTTTCAATAAATTATAACTGTTGAACTAACAAACTGATGAGCTTTTGGGTGCTTACAGTGGAGAACTAATAAAAGAGTACCTAATACAAATGATTTCAAGTAAAAAAAATAAATTTTTGACCATTTATTTTGCAATTGTTCTTATCAAATGCAATTGTATAATAGCAGGGCACTATTGAAAAATTTAAACAAATGAGGATATAAAATCCGTTTAACGAGTCGAGTCACCAGCTATAAACAGAGATAACACAGACGGCGTTCAGACAGAACAGGGACGGCAACAGCAAATAGCCAAATAGCTTCTGATTCGACTTGTTTAACGGACATCGTCCTATTTGTCGTCTCTATGGCCAAGTTTTCAGAAATACGGACACTTCAAAATTGACCACATCAAAATGAATTGAATGTACTTAACGCTGCGTCGAACCCGGCGGTCCTAGCAGCTGCCAGGCGACTATACCTGCCATCCTTATACAGAGTTGTCGCAAATGGTAAATATTTGAAAAACAAAATTTTAAGTGTTAAATAAATGAGTATATTTACAACATATAGATTAGGTAATGCATAGAAAAGAAATACAAAAATAGAATCTAAGAACAATACTTCGTGGCTCGATCAAGATCACGCTGCGACTAATAACGAATCGATCTAGACCGGAAGTCGACTACAGAGCGCAGCCTATCGTCGCGAATCTCTATCAAAAAATGAAACAGGAAAACTTTTACTGTTTTTTTTATACCAAACATAATATGGTATGCCATTATCTTATGTGCGCAATATTTTCCGTGAAACGAAGGAATCTTCAGTTTTTTAAATGGAATGCTATATACTTTTCTCTGAAAGCGACTGTCAAGACAAATTCCACCATATAGTATACTATAATCCTTAAGGTCACACAAGGTCAGGAACGAAAGAAATAGATTCAATCTACTGGATAGATAGTTCAATTACACTAAAATTGAGGGATTGAAAGAATTCTGGATCTTTTCAATAGGCTCTATTTAAAACATGGACCGTGGAACTTTTTTAAAAAACATTCTCACATTTTAAGTTCCCATGAGAAATGATAAAGAAAAGTTCTTGAAAATAAAAGTTTTAGTTGGAGTAGAACTTAGAATAAGAATAAAAATAAAAAATTTTCTACAACAGGAACTAATATCTTGGCCATCAATGTTAAAAAAGTTCTCAATCGTTGTAACAAATACTGAATACCATTCAATGAATATACTACAACAATATTAAATAAGTATTACAGTTAAATTGATATTCTGAATGTGTTATTTGTTTATAATATTTATCTACCTTTTTTTTTTCTTAGATCATTTCTACGTAGATATTATAGAATTTTTATGTATTTCGGTTCGTGTAAGTTATAACAAAATTATTATTTGAGTATTATTCTTGACAAGTTCTCTTTTCTGTTCAATACTTCTTACGAAACTATTAATTACTTATGTTATGATTTTCATGCCTTTTATTAAATAAACATATGAAGAATATGATATTATATTGTTAAATAAGACTAGTACCTAATAGTTTAGTACTTTTCTTGATCTTGGAGAACCTTATTTAATAAACGTTCTAATATAACTTGATTCCATGGAACTTGTTTTTATCAAAATTCTAAAATATCTGTTCCATGAGAACACTTCTTAAAAAAGTTCTTAAGGGTAACATTTCTTTCAATAAAAATTCCACAGGAACAGATATTTTCTTAAAAGAAACATAAGTTCTATTTGAATTTTTTTTAAAAACGAGAGTTCCAGAACCCTTTCGATCGCTGGTAAAATCGATATGAGAATTGATTCCAGAATCGTCTTGGAATTGTAAGCATAGAACAGAAACAATAACGGTTGTACAATCAATATAGTAACGAGACTAACGAGTGTAAGACCGATATAGACCAATATAGTCTACTGATAATATATCGAACCGAAATTGATATAGTCAGAATTTCGGTTCCTTATGACAGTTACATATTCAGAACATCGGTTCTTCATAACTGTATCAAGAACCGAAACCGATATCTTAACTGTTTTCAATCTCTGGTACGTATCGATGAACAAATAATGCCGAATTCAAGCATTAGGTATGTACATAAGTGTACACGTCAGTGAATACACAACATTAGTGAAAGTTAGTACAGTTTGTAACAAAAATGTTCGGACACCATGATATTTATGAATTGTTTATTGTATATCTTAACAAAATAGAAAGGGAACTAGAAAATTACTTTACCCTGTAAGTTCTAATACAGAATCTGAAAATTAAACTTCTCCTTACGAAATGACTCATCGAAGGCTTAACTGCTGCGCCAGCGAATGACTGTTGAAACAGCAAAGTATAAGGCCCGATCCACACTATCGGTCCGGTCACGGTCCGGTTTGGATCAAAATCACATCCGTGAGCGTCCACACTATCAAGCCGGACGAGTGTAGACGCTCAGGGATGTGATTTTGATCGAGACCGGAGCGCGAACGCACCGTTAGTGTGGATCTGGCCTAAAACGAATTCCGAGCTTGGGCTTGTTTTCACAGGAAACATTCGGGCACACTCGGGCAATACTTTCGATATTTTGCAAAACGTACCGACGCGAAAACTCGCCAACACCAATCAGTGTCAATGTAATATTTATTTATAATAAATATGTATCGAGCATTCATTTTTGTAATTTTGAAATTAGCTATCTTAATGTTTTGAGCCCGTTGTTTAATTATGTGACAATAACACATTGTTGGCAACTAAAATTGCTAACCTTACGCATCGTAAAGTAATTTTGTAGGTCCCTTTCTATTTCATTATGATGTTAAGTAAACAAGTCATATACCGATGGGTGTCACAGGGTTCAAATATTTCTAACTAACATTCACAGTTGAATACTGCTCCGAATTATTTGTTATTGCAAATTAACAGACCACAAATTCATTTGGAAATGTGAATTTGTAAAAAATAAACTGCCATTCTATCGCGACAGGTTGTGTTAAATCGTACTTTACGGTGGTTCATTTAATATTTTCATACACAAAAATTTGAGTCAGAAATTGCCAGAGTACAACTTCTATACAAGTATTTATAACACACTTATTTCTTAATATTCTACAATATTTTACTACGGATATTGTCCCGCTTGAAAATCGGTTAACTCGTAAAAACATTAATCAGACCATTTAGGAATGCAGTTTCTGATAGCATTTCTTGAAAAAAAGTTATTAATGGTGAATATCCTACGAATTGTTCACACTCATTAACGTCTACATTCTACAGTTTGAACCGCGTTCCAAAACGGCAGTTCAAGTCTAGGTTAGGTCGAGCTGTATCAGACTTTAAATCGTGGCAGTAAATACTAAATAAGGAAGAAAGTCGTCACTCACCGATATTAACGATCCTTATTCCCTCGTCGTCCAGAAACTTCAAAGCGACCGACACATTCTCCAGCTTCTGGGATCTGAAAATGGGCTTCTTGTTGTGCTTCGGAAGTTGCTTTTGGGAAAGCACCTCGATCAAATTTATCAATCTAAGGCCATCCGACAAATCGGACTCCAAGTCGACGATGTGTTTGCTGACTGCCTTCAGTTTCTCGTTCGCCCATCTAGTGAACGTGTTCTGCTGAATTAGTTTCCACTGTGCATCCTCGAGCAAATCTTTCTCAAACATGTCGACGTCCTCCTCCTCTGCCTCTTCGTAGTTGACTGACTTATCGTTCTCGTACATTTTATCGGCCGGTTCACTCCTATGGGGCGACATTGGATTGGTAAGCATATGGTAGTGGAATTTACTCTGTGTGCGTTACATACTCTGCGGAGTCCCTTCCCCACCATTCTCATACACATACACGCGTGCACACACATTCACACCCCACCATCTTGTGGTCGAGTATCTTTTGCTCGCTCTCTCAATCGCTATCGCCCAAACGTCTTCTTTATCGTTATAGCTGCTATGTAAGCTGTATTCTGTTCTGAGCAGAGGCGGATATTTTTATCCCAATAAAAGACAATAAAAATTGTATTCACTATTCGCGAAATATAGATAACCGAAGATAGAGTGACCCAAAAATCGCCTGTTTTTGGTTCCACGATTTTCGAACTGAATTTTCGGCCAAATGATACCTTATCATCAATCACAACTTCTCAAGTTTAGGTGACAATTAGTTTCTGAGATATGGGAGGTGAAAGAAGTGAAAATTCATTGACGCGTCAGCCCATACGCTACAATGTACGGAATTTTATGTCAGCCTGATAATTTAAAGAATTGTTCTCAGGGGTTTTTGCTGACTGCTAATAACGAATTTGAACTTAGATTTTCAAAATTCACATCTATTCCGAGAATGTCGCTAATACAGACACTCAACGGCCACGGGCGTAAGTAAACATGTAGGTATATTCTATCAATCACAATAGCTTCCACAAAATTGGCAATAATTATTATTAAAACCATTAATATTACTTTAGTTTCGAAATTTCATTTTATAACTTTTCACGTTACGAATATTGGGCCAATGTTTTAAGATAATTAGAATATTTTTTTTATATACGGTCCGCTATATTGAATCGACAATTGTGAATTTTGAAAATCTGAGACCAAATTCGTTGTTAGCAGTCAGCAAAACCCCTGTGAACAATTCTTTAAATTATCAGGCTGACATAAAATTCCGTACATCGCCACCGAAGCGTAGGTATGGGCTGACGCGTTAACGAATTTTCACTTCTTTGACCTCGACATATCAGAAACTAATTGTCACCTAAACCTGAAAATTGGTTGTGATTGATGTCTCATCATAAGGTACCATTTGGCACAGGATTCAGTTAAAAATTCGTGGAACCAAATACGGGCGAAAAAGCCCCCCATTTTTGAGAGTCACTTTTCGATCGAAGTAAATTTATTCGACGGGTAAAAATACACTTTTTATTCAAGAAACTTTTTATCGTCATCCTTGAATAAGGTTTTTCTGTCTGACTAAAATACAGTTGAATAAGAAATAACGGATAACTTTATATTCATCTATCCGATTCAACGAAATGGATGAATTAAGGTAGTTCCTAACCAACTAAGTTAGTCAAATTAGGGTTGGGTAATAAACGATAAATGTAAAGTAGTATGATACTATAGAAATAATAATAATAATTTTTAACATCATGTATATATATTTGAAACAGTTCAATGTTAATATAAATAATTGTAATATGAAAATAGAATATTAAATTGGCTAGCGTAGTGAATTGGAGCTGCAGATCTGACAACGGAGCATTCATTCGGAGCGTCTTTTATAACCAACATGTCAGAAAAATGTTCATATTAATTTGAATCGTCGTTCGCTATTTCAATGTCTAAACACATCGATTGTGCGACGTTGCCACGTTGATTGCTCTACGTAAGTTTCTGAAAAATTTGCACGTAAACCTATTTGCTTATGGGCATTTACGAAGAAACAATCTGGTCAGTTTTGCAGAAATTAATAAATTCATTTCCTGACATTTCGATATACTTTTGTGCCAATTTTGGTACATTTCTTGAATATGGTTTTTCTGTTTCAGAAGAAAAACTGAAACTATAACCCTCTTTTTTTTTACTCCGCCATATGCCACTGTGTTAAAATGCATCAACTTTAATTAACAATTTCTCGACAACTGTGCGGTAAACCGATTTTAAACTATGTACAAAGGTTTCTTGTATTCCCAGTTAGTTTTGCACGAGATTTGAAAAAATTCTTGAATTTAGTAGATTATTCAGGAACTACCTTAATCAATGCGGTTTCAAGCAGAAAACCTATCGTTTATTGTTTTCTAATTATGTAGAAAGAGCTAGAAATATTCACTGACGTCACCAGAGTGACTGTGTTGTTCTATGAGATTTTCATTTTAGAGTATGTAAAACATGAATCTATTCTTATTTTTTTCTGAACGCCCTCGTGGTGTTAAATTAGGAATCCGATGTTAAATAAACAGGGTGAATTGAGGATGATTTATAACGTCTAAGACTTTATAATTTCGTCCAGCGACCTTTGTTCCTTCTGGTCAGCTCGTGCACTGCAATATATTAAGTTGTCCCAAAAGTTTTTTGCGCTTTCTTACTACAAAGGTTCCTGAATGATACGATTTCTCATGGTGCCATTTTTCCAAAATTGTTTTTATTTATTAACCAAATACTGATCAAGGTGGTTCTTGATGTCATTCAAATGAAAGAAATAAGCAATCGTCGGTAGGGCGGGTTCCGGAGGGTAAGGAGGACGGGGGTAGAACATCCCAATCAAATGCCAGCAAGTTGTTTCAAACGGCCAAATGTCCTTTCTTGTTCTCCATCTTTCAGAACGTACAGGAAGAGACCTGGACACTTTGCAAGCGAACAAATGTACCGTTGGAATGGTAAATGCGGGTACATACCATGACATCAACAACAAACCGACCGGGCTCGCGTTAGCTTGCCCGTTGCCAAACAACGTCGAGTTCTGGCAAAACTGTTTCTGCGGAAGCTATTGGCTATGTATGTCATCAAACACCTTCTACCATCGGATTAAGGGGGCAAACTAGGGTGCCGGCCGAGAAAAGGCTAATTTCGAGCCATTGTTTTTGGTAAATATTAAAAGGTCTTATAAAATATCTTTATTGGCATTAGAACGGACATATCTTGAACAAAATTTTTCCCAACGTATCATGTAGAAATATTGGTTAGTGTAGCCACAGTAGCCGACGGCGTGATAGAACTTAAAAAATTTGTTTAAAACGGCCGTGCAACTAACGTTGCAACGGTAGCTCTAAAATAAAAATTTATAACATTTTTTTAAAATCTAAAGCAATAGCTTCAGTTGTATGTAAGTTTAAAAAACAAAGAATACTTTGTTACGATACAGCGGACTTTTGAAATGAAAGTGTTGAAAATCAGTAAGAAAATCGACATTTCTTTCAACGTTACGAAGAAAGTAATTACCGAATCAAAATTTCCGTACGCACAACTAAAGTTAATTTTATTTGCAGTCGGCATTAAAAATTTGACGTAAATCAGATGAAAATTAACGAGAATAACGCGTTTAAAGTTTTAGGAGCTCCGATTACCTGCGACTGGACTGGCCGATTTCGAGCGTTGTCCTACCTGCACCAAACAACCTACAACTCCATTATTTCGTCGAATTGTACTTTAATACTTTAATTATTGAAACATCAAATATTAAGAAAATACACCTAAAATATCGATTTTTTCAAACCGTCACTCTGATATCTTCCCTCAAGAATAGTATTCCGCATGCGACATTACAATTAGCGATACAATATAATATAACAATGATATAACTAATATACTTAACATAAAATAATACAAAATTTAGTAACACAATAACACATAATTCTCGATTCAGAAGCGAGAAGTGAGAGGCAGACATGAACGACACAAACCGAAATGTTTATCTATATATGGATTTTGAATATTAAATACTTGCTAGGTAACTAATTTGAGATTATGATGTTAGATTCTATATGACAACTTGTTTATATCAGGGCACGATATAAAGCTATGCGAGATTTAGGCACGAATTGTTACAGTAGAAGACAAGAGGGTAAAAATGCTGTTTAGGGGATCCACCTTCAATGACCTTGATCGTGTAGAAAAATACTGATGAAGATCGCAATGTGGAAACCCCCCTCAGTCACCCCCTGAGTGACCTTGGCATCATGTGTCAAGGCCAAGGTCAAGGTCATTGGAGGTGGGTTCCCTAAACAGCATGTCTACCGATAAGAGATGAGATATAAGTCAGAATACATAAAATTTTGAATTACAAAGGAGTAGTAATTTGCGGAGCAGTTTTCTTCAGAAACCGTGGTGGATAAGCTTTTTATACTTGTGTTGCATCATTGTTGCGCATATTCTTGTTTGGTCTTCAATATTCGTCGTCTGTAACAATAGCCTTTCATGATTCTTGAAATTCGGGATAGATGTTAGCATCAAATGTGTAATTTACAAAATGTGTTCTGACTGGAAATACAGCATGTAAGATCGAAGAATGTACTAAATGACATAACTCGAGGCTGCTCTTCTTTACAAGTGATATTTGAACATTATAAATACGGGTTCCATCTATACAACTTTTGCAATTCGAATTGTTTAAAGTAGGCTGAACAGTATTCTGGATCGTGTTTTTCATAATTACACAGAATGTCATGTAACTTGTACTCCAAGCAGAAAGGTGGTGATTTGACATGAGAAAATGAATCGAAAATGAAGAATAAATTTTTTTCATACGGGGATTTTTTTTCGAGAAAAATAACTTTAAATGATTCTACGCTCCAGCTGTCCGCCATTTACATTAACTCAAAGCTCCTAGAAAACAATAAATATATTGAGATTTCTCGATGGTCAATAATTTATTATAAAATTTTGCTCAAATTTCTGCTTTCATTTTTCCCACAGAGTAATTGTTTCTCCTACCGACTAATCTACTATACAATGAACTATCAAGTCACGTATCAGTTTATCTGTTAATTTACCACTTCCTTTTCCTTCCGCGCCTTTACTATGCTTTTCTGCTTTAGGGAGGTGTGTTCCCATTAATTTTTCTACACGATCAATACATGCTTAGTTTTCTACTTTTGCGACATTTTCATATGGTTTTTCCTTTAAAAGAGTTTTAAATGTTTTCGTGTTACCGTTACCGATATAATGTATATATATATTGTACTTTATATTTTTCTTCGTATCGTCGACACATGTTTAGAATAGTCTCAATCTCCATTTTTTCCGATGGATTCATGTGATTTATACCATTCTCATTTTGATGTTTTTTTTAGCTATTATACATTCATGTGTATTCTCCATATTCATTTAAATTGACTTTTTGGTTCCAAATCTTCAAGAATTACAATAACTAAACATTATTTAATGATCTAGTACTTTGTTCCTGTATTTCTTAATGAAGAATACTATGCTAGACAATGAAAAAAGAGACACTTTATTCCATACATGTACATAATATATGTATTATACAAGCATTTCTATTTCAGTCATTTTTTATTTTCTTCTTCTATGCTTCCTTTGTTAAAATGCATTGTGCAAATTTTCTAGTGTAGGGTAGTCAATTATTTTAGACACTCCTGATGAAATATCTATTAAACCATAAAACGATGAAAGTCTTGGGAAAGCAATTCCTCATTTCAAGAAACAAAGTAAATATACTCATTCAGAGTATAATTCTTTGATTTATAACTCGAATATCCTACAGAATGAATATTTCATCAGTCATTTTTCAGCTGTAAAGGTAGGCTCTCACTACACCTCGCCTCGCCTCGACGCAACTTCTTTTCCCACTCACATCTAGGCTCGCATCGCCTCGGGTTTTCCGTACCTGAAGTTATCTGAGCTTGCCTTGGTTCATGTGTTTGGTCAGTTGCTCAGAGAACCTCTTCCTTCCTCTTTTAGCGGTCACCGAAAGCGATGGCATTGCATCCACTCACAATACGCCTCGCCTCTCTTCCTCAAAATATTTTCGAGGAAGAATCCGGGGCTCGGAATCGCGCCGAGGCGAGGCGAGGCGCAGTGTGAGTCAAATTGTCGGAATACATAAGAAAAGTATAGAAAGAATAAAATGAGCCGCGGCCAGGCGAGGCGTAGTGAGAGCCTACCTTTAGGCTTTGTGGACTCTAGCAACAAATTGCGACATTTAGGCTGGCGCCACATTTTCGTTTCGTCCGCGCGGACCGACCGCTCGCGGTTAAACGGGCGGACGAACCGCTTCAGTTACATGTTTCCACATTGCGTTTTTCATCGTAGATTTTTAAAGTCTCATTACGGCGATCCAACTGGAAATACTAACTGAAAAGTTAATCTGAATAATTTTTTATTCGATATTACACCTATAACTTTCCAGTATGGATAAGGCAAATTGTTGCTTATCCGATCTAACTTCTATATCATAAAATTTTGCAAATGTTTTCAACTCTTCCAGCCAGCTGTGTTTCTAATAAGGTCTAGATCAACGCCCAGTCTTTTCGCGGCTGAGGTAGAAGCCAGTTGTATCTATTTCTCTACTAGTTAGAACCTCTTTCACCCACCGGCTTAAAGTTTGCGTAGAAACCGTCTTAACTGGCTTATTAGTAGATATAAAGAGTATTTTCACAGAATTACGAATCTCTTTTGTACTATCCAAATAACACAATAAGGTTGAAGCTGCACATATTTTCTTGTTGAGAAAAAATGGTAAGGTTAAAAGCGGCTGTATTGAATTCTTCTTCGACGTATTATACGCGCGGGAATCGTTATCATTATTTTATCCACGGATCTCCTAATGCAGGCCTGCCCCATCGGGTGCAAATACCTCCTGAAGTTCTGGGACCCGGGCAACAGCCGAGCGCGGGACGATTACGTTGCTAACCACAGCATGGGTTGCGGAAGAACTGCATGAGTGTGCGGCCGTCCATGCAGGCTCGTACAACCATGCAGTTCTCTCACAAATTTCGCAACGGGTAGCAATGGAACAGTCCCGCGCTCAGCTGTTACCCGGGTCCCAGAAATTCAGGAGGTATTTGCACCCGATGGGGCAGGCCTGTCCTAATGTTTTCTAACTCAATCAAAGAGAACGTCTGTATCCGGTGTCCAGTAACAGAGTTGGGCATTATTTAGACAAAAAATTATTTAAATAACGATCGAATAAATGATACTTTATCTTTATTCGTTATTCGAGGCTCGAATAATCGAAGTTATCTTTATTCGAAGAGCAACGAATAAATAATTTTATTGGATGAGAATTTATTCGACGAATAAAGATAATTCTTTTAATCGATGGGAATTTATTCGACGAATGAAGATAGTTTTTTTATTCGATGAAAATTTATTCGACGAATAACGATAGTTTTTTATTCGAAGGTTTTATTCGAGTAAATGCGTCGAATAAATTTTTCATCCGTAGCATTTATCTTTTCGAAGCCTTCGAATAAAGCCACGAATAACTTTCATCAGCGTCGAGCGTGTTTATTCGAGGCGCCGCACAGTGTTACGCGTAATGGACAAAAGTCAAGAATCCGAAGTGTTTGATCCACAAATTCTTGTATCTTATAATGTTAATAAAGGAACGTAGGTTTCAATGTTACCCATAACTTCTGCTGAATTTACTAATTTGTTGTCAAAAGTGATACTAGAAATTCATTACAAATTTCGGTGCATTTTTTCAAACACGTGCCATTGGTAGAATGTTTATGGTTTTCATTTGCTTTTTATAAGTTGTGTTTAATACTGTCATACCTTCAAAACTGCCGAGTCAGTTTTTTGCAATACTAACAATTTGTACTAATTCTTTATGTTAAATGTTTATCAACTTCGATGGGACTTTAAAAAAAAACACCAAAAAATACCTCCCTGATTTTTTGTATATTAAATTTAGGGATCATTAAACTTTATATTAACGTCAATTTCAATTGCACGAATTTGCACGAAACAGAAAAAATAGCCAAAATCATTATTAAGACGTTCACCGCTCCGGCCCTTAGCGTAGTCTCTAGGTCTCCTCGTGCATAAGACCCTTATGTGAATCTACACATCCGATATACTTTTTCCAATTGTTTATACGATATCTACCATGACTTTTCCATCCTGGATGCTGTCTTCAGTTTTAAAATAGCAGTCGAACGCGATACACGTGTTAAAAATAATTTGATAAAAAAATGTTTCAAACAAAAGTTAGTCAGTATTCAGTTGACAACAAATTGCAAAAGTAAATATTAATAAAAATCTTTTTATTCACTGAAAAATCAAGATCGGCTTAATTTTTTTAATGGAACTGTATATTTTTTTATTCACCAATCGATGCATTTTTATATTCTCTTTAAAAAAGTATTAGGGTACTTAGGACGAAAACTGCTTAGTTCAGAAGTTATGAGTTTTGTCCCGAACGCCCATACACGCGTAACACTGTGCGCCGGTCCTTTGTATTCGGCGCTCGCCGCTCGGCCGGGCTCGACCCTCGACGGCTCGAATAAACACGCTCGACGCTGACGAAAGTTATTCGTGGCTTTATTCGAAGGCTTCGAAAAGATAAATGGTACGGATGAAAAATTTATTCGACGCATTTATTCGAATAAAACCTTCGAATAAAAAACTATCGTTATTCGTCGAATAAATTTTCATCGAATAAAAAAATTATCTTCATTCGTCGAATAAATTCTCATCCAATAAAAAATTATCTTTATTTGTCGAATAAATTCTCATCGAATAAAATTATTTATTCGGTGCTCTTCGAATAAAGATAACTTCGATTATTCGAGCCTCGAATAACGAATAAAAATTATTTATCTTTTGTTCGTTATTTGAGATTTTTATTTAGATAAACTTTTTCCCAACTCTGTCCAGTAATTAGCGCGAAAAGGGTAATTAGTTTTTTGGATATCGTGCTCAAATGTAACTCATCGTTCGCCGGCTGTTTTATAGAATATTCGAGGACAATCTTCGGATTCCAAGTAAAAATATTAAAATATGTTGTTCGGTACAGGCGGACAAATCGCGCCGAGCGGACCGACCGCGTCGTACTGCGGTCAATAATCCGCCTCGCGGATCATCCGTCCAAATGTGACACCTCTCATAAGATTCTGTGTGTTCAGTGGAAGCTGACAAAACGCAAATGTGGCGCCGGCCTAATGCGAAAGTTGATGTCAGCGTCTGTGTAAACAGGCCTGAGACTCTTGATAGTAACGCCAGCAAGTCCAGTTTGTTTGCGACAGTATGCCTCGGCAATTAAATTCACTCATATTATAAACAACTGATAATATTCTCTCAGTGAAACAGGTTTTATTTCCACACGTACTGGAAATTATTGACGAGAGTAGAAAGCAAGCAGGTGGATCATAGTGTTCGGTTCCGAATCCACGTGCACGCCAGCAGTTCCCTTGACAACATCTTTCCTCATTTTTAGAAAATCATCATAGTTGTTAAGGAAGCACGTAGCATGAATAAACTCATATAGTTAACAGATAACATGAGTCAACGTCCTTCAAGTCCACGCCAGCTCTTTTTAAAAGCGAAAACTTTCAGTATTTCGAATTCTGTCAGCATGGTTTCCAAATCTACCAGTTTGGTGACTCTATGTACTGCCTACGTCTGGACTGCAGAGGGTCATCCGGAGTCTCGTCTCGTTAAAACCGTTCCCACCCTTGTTAATCTGTATTCTTCTCCATCAATTTCCATGAATGAGCAGTCTGCCATGTTTATAAAACCTTGTTCCACCCACGAGTCATTGTTTTTTTAACAGAAGTAATACTACATACAGCTACATATCTATACTGTTATGCCAAGGCGCCTGGGGTCGATATTCTGGATAGAATCTCGGGGTGCTCCGGGTCGTCCTTCACAGTCGTCGCCCAGCGGGCTCCGAAAGGTTCGGGTGATAATGCCGGGACGAGGATATTCGGTTGGAAACCGAAGGTAGGGGATCGTTGCGGGTTAAAGAGTTGGAACTCACCGTAAGGTTAACAAGTTTATTCTGTCCCGATCTGGGTGACAGGAGTACTATAGCGTATGTCTGTTATTAATCTGTCCGCGCTCGTAGTTTGTACAGAGTCTTATAGTTAGTCCGGGGCGAAGCGGGGACCAGCGGGGTCGCCGCCTTCGGCTCGCTCTTGGGCGTTTTCGTTGGAAACGCTGACGGTGCTCGCGGGTAGTTGCCCGCGCTTTGACGCTCGCGTGTGCCATCGGAATGCGCGGCGGTTGTAACTCTTGGTCGTTGACTGGGTTACAACAATACTACTCGACACTAGTTTTTGCCGAATACAGTAAATCCTCGTTATAGCCCCGTTTTTACCATGTGCAGTACGCCCGGTGACTATCCCCAACATTTCTTGGAATCCTTCGGTCGAGAGTGAGAGAACCCGAGTCGACGGCAACTTCGTGTCAACTGTTTCGTTCCCTCTCGCTCGCTCTTGGGTTTTCTCCCTCGCGGCATTGGCCGCACGGAATAGTGTCCACAACGCGTCGTACCATGGCCGTCTCTAGTACAGGCCGGAAACTACGATGTTGCAACACCGCATTTCGAACAACCATCAGTCCGATGACTATGTTCAGGTCGGTAGCAGAGACAGCCGTGCCGTGGTCCGATCAAAACGCGCGCGAAAGGTTTCATAAAAATTCAAATAGGACTGATGACAGTGATGCCAAGTTCACTATGTTCCGGCCTGTTACTAGAGACGGCCGTGGTCGTACGCCCGCCGCCAGCCCCGTTCGTCGGGTTTAATACGAGTGTTTACTGTATATAATTATGTATACATTAATTGAAACATAAATGCCCAAGGAAAGGCATGTATAATCGTCATAAAAATCATGTAAGAAGTAAATAAGACAGAGGAAACAATTTGCATTTTACATACAACTTTAGAAACCTTATAACGGGGGCTAATTTACCGTGACACATTTTTTGACGATAAAATTGGTCGCTTTGAATAGTCACTTGTTTATTAATTCTTAAATTTTAAACAATACGCTATCTTCTTCTAATTAATAATGTATAATTTAAAACAATGCCATCTATGTATCAGATGATACAGTATTTACTTTACATAAATTTCGTTTATCTTTTCGCGTAATCGATCGACAAAAAGTAGTGTCCGGCAGTATAGTTTTTTGGACCGATATTTTACTATGAGGATGGTTCGTGTGGCATGCAATAAAGCAGGCTTGGGAATTAAGTGATCTTTTCGGCTGAGTTTCAGAGGCGACGCCTCCTTTCTCCCGCCGCGCGTCTTGGCCCCCGCGGCGGCCCAGAAGCCTCGAGCGCCTCAGGCCCGTGCCGTATGAACCGCGCGTGGCGCATTGAGGCGACACCCGTATCAATAGGTTTCCACATCACCCATGGGGTACTATTATCGATGCGGCACGGGCCTGAGGCGCTCGAGGCTTCTGGGCCGCCGCGAGGGCCAAGACGCGCGGCGGGAGAAAGGAGGCGTCGCCTCTGAAACTCGGCCGAAAAGATCACTTAATTCCCAAGCCTGCAATAAAGAATTGAGATTCAAGGTCAAGGATTCTCGTTAATTGAACGATACACATTATTACTTTTACGAACACTTAATCAATCTTAAAGTATATTTAGTAATATAGATAACTACTGTGCTCCGATGAGAAGAACTCGGCGAGAAACTCTATGTTCCGAATCAGGTCCGAGTAGTATATCCCTAGGGTAAAGGATCCAATTACGGACACTTTAAGCTTTGACTCTGACATTATCTTATAGTTTTGTACTTATAGACTAAATGTATATGTTGTTCTTGTTATGTATTATTGTTTAATACGTTTACTTGATGAAAAAAAATTGGTGGATCTTAAAACTTTGATTTTTATGTATAATTTCATCAATTTCAAAAATAATGTATTTGACTGAATTACTGACACCCCAATTACTGCCAGCTAACCTAATACTGTTTATCTCATTTTAAGGTTATGTCGTCTCATGTACATGAGCAACTACTGCTATGACAGTAATACCCAAATGCTTGAAACGCTTGTACCAATCATTGTCACTCAATTAATAAATAAAAAGTCTTAATGAATCGTTGAATTCCGATCGTTATTACTATCTATGATGCTTATATTTTCTAAAACATTATATTTTATTATGTTAATAGCTTAAATATTACAATTACAGCATTTTCATTAACGCCTTGTTTTCTCTTTCGCTAGTAAGGAAGTCATCGTTTTCAGTGTTTTCACTCTCCTAATATCCCCTGAAAATTTTTGATCGTTTTATTCAAAATAACGAAGAAAAAATTAAGTGCTGTTTTTTGTATCGTATAAATAACAGTTTCAATTGTATGCTAAATTTTTTTTATGTATCATTTCACAAGATTTATTCGTTATTTAAGTAAAACAGCTTAGTGTGACAGTAGTTGGGTAGGTGACAGTAATTGGGTCCTTTACCCTATTGGCCAACGCAACAACGTCGACGAATACAAAGTAAGCACACGGGACACGGGCGGCGGGAGCCAATGCGAGCGAAGAACCCCCTTGCCCCTTGTACCCTTCAAACGACTTTTTCTCGACGGAGTACAACATATATAGATTTAAACGCTTTGTCGATATATGGATTTAGACGCTCTGTTGCAAGGATTGTCGGGGTTGGGATTCTCCTCCAAAAGAAAAATGATGTAACCGTAAAATATGTTAAAATCCATCATTAAGCCTTATGTCAATAACCAACTTTCCCAGCTGTACCCGCGTGGTGAAATCGTGTATTTAAGGCTCTTTATAGGGGTAACCCTGCCCCGTACTTGACTTCTGAAGCCCTGCGGTGAGTCGGGTGACCTTTATCACGTATACGGGACTTTTCATGTTTTCGTGGAAATGAGTTTTAAGTGATTTGCGACAAAGGCGCACGGTCTTTTGTTTAGTTTTTTGAGCTCATAAGGAAACACCGCGAACCCGCACTCACCGATTGGAACGCAGCTTTGTGTGTTTATAGACTGATTCAACACAAGAACAACGCTATGTTTCATTTGTGCCCTATCGCCCTTTAAGGGTGTGAAAACTAACCTCAAAGTCAAATAGACACTCCCACTTTTTCGCGTATAGCTCCTAAAGTACAAGAAACAGAAAAAAGGTTTCAAACAAAAGTTTAATGGTGCAATAAGCGCTGCAAACTTGAGTTGGCAAAATTTTGAAAAGAGTTTAAAAAAATATCTGACGAAAAAAACTTTTTTTCAAAATTTTGTTAACGAAAGTTTGCAGCGCTTATTGCACAATTAAACTCTTGTTTAACAATTTTTTTCTGCCTCTTGTACTTTAGAAGTTATTCGCGAAAAAGTGGGAGTGCCTATTTGAGATCGAGCTTAGTTTTCACACCCTCCCTCCGTGCACCAGGTGGAGTATGGCACACCCCAGAACATTTAAATATTTAAATTATAACTGAACTAGGAAACTGCGAGTGTCGTTCTCTGTGTAGCCGGAGCTGCGACGTTGCCACTTCGTGTGGTGGCACGATTAAATTTCTAATTCTCTCATTTTTTTAATGAAAATTAATGTTAGTTTTTAATTTCATAATAAAAAGTCGTAATATGAATAATCTTCCCTCATCTTTTCTAATAATCACGACGTGTGTGTAAAACAAAATGTAATATTTATTCAAATAAAAGCTACTTATTTGGTGGGGTATGTCATATTTCACCTTGAACGGGGTGTGACATTTTTTCGTGTGGTGCACGAAAGGTTAAAGGGCGATAGGGTACGATTGAAACATACCGTTGTTCTTGTTTTAAGTCACTCTATAAACCCACAAAGTTGCGTTCCAATCGGTGAGTGCGGGTTCGCGGTTTTCCCTTGTCGGGCGTGCTGCAGTCGTTTAAAATTTGGCGTGGGACGAAAAGCAACGGGCCAGCAAGTAACTGTACTCTATAGTATACTCCTCCGTATACAGTATTTCTTCGCTTATTGTTAGAGCTCGGTTCTGTAAGGCCATAAATAACGCAGTTTAGTCTGTGACGCTTGAGGGACGTGCCCGGCAGGGCAGAAGTATTTCAGGGTAGAACAGGGCATGTCCCGTTGAGGGAGAGGAACAAGACCGGGGAAGTGACGCCCTCGGGCGTTATCTCTCTCTCTCTCTGAACATACACACTCTCCCTCCGCGCGAGTGTAACTCTGATGAGTAGGTCCCTCCCCTCATGAGGCCCGGGCTGTAAATAAAGTTGGCGAACATGGACCGAAAGCAGGGCATGATGCCTTAAAACAAGAATGAGTCCAGCGGGTAATGCAGCTATCTTCGGATAAAGTGGGACCGTTAGGAACCATGGCCTTGGGGGCCGCTGCATCGGCATGTCCTCCCCGCCAGCCGAATAACTAACTAACTAACTAACTAACTAACTAGAGCTCGGTTCGGCCTATACGTTTGGAACTCGGTGCTATGCCCACCGCTTTTAGTTCAGTCATGACCTGCGAAAGCGAGCGCGAGGTGGAACGACAGTGAATCAGAGAGCCTGAAAGCGAGCAAGGAACGGTATGAGACAGACGATGCGTTGATAAAAAAAAATAACAGTAATTATTTACAAAAAGACAGTACTCGCCGATTTCCATGACCGTGAAATATGGTATCGGGGGCATGCTTCAGAACACCTTTTTTCTACACACGTTGCCGTCGCTTGGCTTTAGTCTTCGAGATATTCGTCAAAAACTGTGATGGGTAGTTGGTTTGGATTAGATAGTCCCCCCCCCCCGGGGTTGCCGGGGGGCACGCTCACCCCTCCACCACATCGTGCGACCCCCCCAGAAGTGGCGACGCGGACGCGTGGTCCGTCTCGCGTCACCGGAGTTTTGGGAACGCGCGGGGTTGTTAAGCGCGGAGTCCGCACTGCGCTGAGGGGGAGGTAGCAGATGAATCGCTAGTTTGCTCCCGCAAAAAGTCCTCCCCCTCGAGCGCGCGACTCCGCGCCCGAGGATGACCACCATGGAGTTTTAGTGGGTGCAAATCCCGCGGGGTATCCGTTAAGGATTTCTCCACGTCAAAAAAAAAAAAAAAAGATAGTCCCCCCCCCCCTGAGGCCAACTACTGATCACAGTTTTTTGCAAATATCTTGAAAACTAAAGCCGAGCGACGGTAACATGTATAGGAGAAAGATGTTCAGAATGTTAACTTGTATATTTCAACACAGCATATTTCAAGATCATCGAAATCGGTGAGGACTGCCCTTTTGTAAATAATTACCATAATAACAATAAACTAATATGACAAAGCAATCATGTTTCGAATCTGGAAAATCCGCTTGCGATCAGCATTTGACCACATTTGCTAAATGCTATGAATGCGCGAAATTTTTGGGTACACATAATTAAATAAATATTTATTTTTAATTTTTTGCATGTAATGAATATCTGTTTTCATTTATTTTGTAATGCCTGTTACCATTAAACGTTATTTTTCATATTATTCCCGATAATCATCACATTTATATGTACGTGGGTACAGGTGTATCCCGGTTATTGACACTGACATATGAACTTTGACTGCAGTTTTGTAATATTTTCAAGTAAAAAATATTAAAACTAGCGGCATTAATCGATAGTAAATAACTTAAATAACGGCGATTTGGCAGGGTTAAATTTTTTTTATCAGGAACGTAACAAATTTTTGAGAGCCCATGCTCAGGTGGGTACAGCTGTACTCGGTTATTGACATAAGGGTTAAGAGGGGATAATTTTTCCCCATTTTTCGGAGCAAATTGCATTCCGATGTCTTTTATAGTTTAAAAAAGTTATACGAAAAAGGCCCCAAATTCTTCAACCATGGCCACTAAGGCGTCAGTGTGGTATAATACCGCAGATGGACCGTGGCATAGGTAGATATTTCCACGCGGAACGGGATTGGTGCGATCGCACTCTTAAAATGGCTACCGTTTTCTTCCCCGTCTGCTACGTCAAACTTAATATCCTCTCCCGAAAGCCAAAATCAGCCGGCGCTCTCTGCTGGCATCTAAAAGACCGTACACTTTCACCATCAGCTCATAGATGGCGGAAGTATCGGCGCATGGTTGTAGTGGAATGCGTGCGTGAGGCACTAAAGTCGTGTTCAGATATATTGGCCGGTGGATTCGTTTTCGCAAGCAGCGCTCGAGGAGAAATCAGCCACCACCACCTGACGATCGTGGATTGGCAGTTGGAGTTGCTGGACCCCCGAAGGGTAGGGTGGGGTAACGGGAACACTGCTCGGCTACGACTGAACGTAGCCGTGTGGCTGTTGTTTATTCTTAGTGTAATAGTTGTGTGCGTTACGTAGCTATGCGTGGACCAATACGTGATGAAGCTATCGAGAAGGAATCAATGTTCTGACAAATAAAACTCTTGAATTTTTTCGGATCTAACGCACATCTATTCTGATGTATGTATTTCTACGCTAAGAACTCGGTTTGGCCTACACGTCGGGAGCTTGGCGCTATCCCCACCATTTCTAGCTCACTCTTGTTCTGCGAAGGCGAGAGCGAGATGGAACGAGAGCGAGTCAGAGGCACTGAAAGAAAGCGAGGAACGGTACGAAACAGATGACACATTGATACATATTTGTCTCGCTTCGTTTTTCGTGCGCCTGATACTCTGTCTTTTGCGTGCCCGACGGGCATGAGCGATTAGACACGCTTTCATTCCATCTCGCTATCGCATTCGGCAAGAAAGAAGCGAGAAAGTGGTGGGAATGCTTCGCTGCGTGTTACGTACCTCTCGAACACCAATCCCCACCGCACGACGACCAGGCGTAGCCCGAGAGAGAGTAAGAACGTTGAGAAAAGGAGCACCGAGGCAGGCAAGCAGTGTGGTGGGAGAATACCCCTCACGAAACTCACCGGCCGATATATCTGAACACGACTTTAGACGTGTGAGTGAGCGGTGTGAGAGGAAGAAGCAGAAAAGGTGGCAAAAGGGAGAATAGGGAGTGGAGAGTGGGAGTGGAGGGAAGAGGGGAGCAGCGAGTGATAAATGAGGAAGGGCGAAGAAAAAGGGTGGCAGGGTAAAGAGGAAAAGCAGACAGGGAGCGTGGAGAATTTGAGGTTAGGGTAAAGCGGGAAAGGATTCAGCAGAAGAGGAAAAGGCGGCAAAGCGCTGAGAGAGAGGAAGGTAGTGATATCGGGCGGTAGAGAGTGAAAGTGAGAGCGGAGCAGTGGATAAGGAAGGGAGCGGAGGCAGAGAAAATAGGCAAGAGGGGGTGGGACGCGGTTACAGGAGTACAGAGGAGTAACTTTGATGCCGACCCTGTACGAGGTTTCTGCAGCGTTCCTGGTAGGGGGGCCAAAGCAGGAGGTGGAAGGGAAGGGGGTGATTCCAGAGAATCAGGCGGGGTTTAGGAGAGGGAGACGCACGATAAACCACATATATGTGCTAAACCACGTGATAGGGAAGCAGATTTAAAGGAAGAAAGGCAAACTGGAGGCGCTATTTGTTGAACTTCAGGCGGCGTTCGACACGGTAGACAGGAGGATACTGTGGGAGGCGATGGAAAGGAGAGGGGTGAGGGAGGGGCTGAGAGAGAGGGTAAATGAGATATATAGGGAATCGACGAGCAAGGTGAAGATGGGTGGGGAGTTAGGGGAGGGCTTCTGGACGGCGAAAGGTCTGAGGCAAGGGTGCCCACTGAGCCTGAGCCTATTCAACCCGCCCGATCCTGCTCATAGCAGACGTGGAGGAGGAAATTAGGAAGGACAGGTGGGGAGGGGTGGAGGAAGTAAGAGGAAGGAGGGTATGTACGTTGGCATACGCGGACGACCTGGTGCTACTGGCGGAAATGAGGAAGTATGATTAGGCGGCTAGAAGGGTATTTGGAGGGAAAGAGGTTGGAGGTGAATGTAGAGAAGACGAAGGTAGTAAGGTACGGGAAAGTGGGGGGGGGGGGGAAGAAGTGGAGGTGGATAGGAAAAAGGATAGAGGAAGGTAAAGAGTTTAAGTATCTAGGGTATGTATTTAAGAAGACCGGACGACAGGAAGCGCAGATCAGTGATAGGGTGAAAAAGGCGGGGGTGATCATGCGTCAGGCGTGGGGACTTGGGAAAAGGAAATTTGGAAAAGAATGGGGAAAGAGGATGTGGCTTTTCGACGCCCTGGTGTGGACGGTGTTGGGATACGGGGCAGAGGTATGGGGGTGGAAGGAAAGGGAAGAGGTGGACAGGATCCAGGGGAAATTTATAAGGTGGTCGTGGGGGATTGACTGGAGGACACCGGGATATATGATGAGGGAGGAGACTAAGAGGAAAAAGCTGAGGACGTGGGCGGGAGGAAGGGCTTGGAGATATAAAGAGATACTGGGAAGGGGAGAGGGTCAGGTGGTGTTGGGAAGAGGTAAGAGAAAGAGAACAGGAAGCGGGGGCGGATTTGTCTGCATGGAAGAGAGAGAGGATGGAGTTCAGGAGGGAGAGAGGGGAGAGGGAAGAAGGGGAAGGGGTAAGGGGTAGAGAGGGACTGGAGGAATGGGAGGAGGAAGATGGCAGGAGGCAGGGAGAGGAGAGAAGAGAAAAGATAGGACAATCGAAGTACAACAATTGGTACAGGGAGATTGTAGCAAGGGAGACCCCAAAATATCTAGGGTAGCAAGGTTCAGGCTGGGGAACGTGATCAGGGGGGGGGAGGTACTGGGAGGAGGGGGATGAGGGTAGGTGCGGGGTGTGAGGAGGGACAGAAGAGACGTGGAAGCACGTGCTGAAGAGATGGGGAAGAAGGTGATGAGAGGGGTGTCGAGGAAAAGATAAAGGGAAATTTTTGACGAAGGAGGTGAGGGAGAGGAATGGATGAAGAGGTTAGAGGGAAAGAGGAGGGAGAGAGAAGAAGGAACGGGGGAAAAGGGAGACGGAAGGAGGGAGGAAGGAACGGAAAAAGGAATGGAACGGAAGAGTGGAAATGGAAGTCGAAGGCGGAGGGTGCGAGCGGGAGCAAGAGCGAAAAACGTAGAAATAAGAGACGTTAAGACTAGTTTAAGCGTAGGGTAAGAGAAAGGGAGACGGCGGAGGCGTGGGAGCGGTGAGGGAGAGAGAGAGCGAGGAGAGGAAGGGGTGTAGAGGAGTAGATTAAAAAATAGAAGTAAGTAAAGTAAGAAATGAATATAAAGGCGAGGATAGAGGTAGAAAGAGGATTACTTGTAACCCTAAGGGGAAGCCAATAAAACAGCCCTGCCCTTTAGGGTGCAAATACCTCCTCAAGTTCTGGGACCCGGGCAACAGCCGAGCGCAGAACTGTTACCTTGCTAACCGTTGCGTGGGTTTTGGGACAACTGCAAGCGTGTGTATAAGCTCATACACGTGAGGCCCAGCTATATAGACTCGTGGTACGAGCCAGTATGGACGCACGCACAGTCTTGCAGTTCTCCCGCAGCCCATGCTGTGGTTAGCAAAGTAACAGTTCAGCCCTCTGCTGTTACCCGGATCCCAGAACTTGAGGAGGTATTTGCACCCTATAGGGTAGGCCTGCAATAAAACAATACATACATACATATAAGAAACCGTCACAAAATACAAGTCTCATAGTCATAATATACGTTGGCGATATAATGCATAACAACAAAAGTGAAGAATTAAAATAACAGGAAATGTTGCAATATCGAAGTAAAGAAGTTTTGTTAGTATTACGAAAAAGAAAACATAGGTTACAGGAAAATAGGAAATCTATGACAGGATGTGTTTTTATGGTATCTGATTATGCGATATCTTGGAATAGCAAAAAGTAAAGAATCACACCGTTGTCAACAGTAGAAACAGAGTACATGTATAGCACTATCATATACGCGCCAAGAAACCATATGGTTATGCGAATTAGCTAAAGAAATAACTAATGGTTGTTTAAATTGGGCAGGCTGAACAGACGCGCTCGCGGTTTCCGAATCCCTACTTCTTGGTAAACTTTGTCGAACTCGACTGGCCTTGAACGTGTCCTCGTGCGCTCCCGAGTGTCTGCGCCCGCCGAGAGAACAGTTGAGCATACCTAATTTAAATGAACCCATGTTACTGACATGTGATAGTAATGGCACAATACATTCCTCAAAAAACAAAATTACAAGTGCGAGAACGAAGCATATAGACGTGGGACATCACTTTATTCGCGAAAACAGAAAATAAGACTATAAATGTAAGTTATGTAGAAAGTAGAGGAAGGATAGCAGATATTTTTACGAAACCCTGCCTGGACCTACATTCGAATATTTGCGAAACAAATTAGGTTTATGCGAGAGACATAAATAAGAAATTTTTGTTTCAAGGAGGCATATTGGAATATGAAAGCAGAAATTGTTTCTTTATGGTTTTTGTTTGGCACTTCGCTGCGACGATGTTCATTTGCTTTACATGCATATACATATTTGATTGCGCGCAGCACTTCCTTCTTCGCATTGTGCTCTCCTGAATAAAACACGTGTTCTATTACAAGTGTGTCTTAAGTTGCTTTATTCAGCCCCATTACTTCTTCAAAATTATGTTGTAAGCATATATTAAACCAATATTGTAAATATTTTTGGTATACTCACAAACTTATTACATTCAAGGAAGTGTTTTGTGACATAAATGAAATTGCTTTCACTTAGAGGTGAAAACTAAAAAATATAAGTACTTACCCAATGATTGTTATGCAGTGTATTTTTGTCTTAAGCCACATACAATGATTATCATCAACATTGTGCACATTTCTATCATTTCTCAGAATAAAAGTTACTTAAAAAAAGAGAAAACAGAGTACCCATTGCTATAGGATTTGATTATCCTCTAATTTCAAGTGTACAAAGTGTGTTGTTATATTACCTATGCCACAACCAATTCAAAAATGTGATCTCTATAACAATGTACACAAAATGTACATTATTTTAATCATTAATATTTCTAAAGTGATTGAGTCTTTTCACATGTCAATATAAACTTGTGTCATAGCATTTTGTAAATGTAAGACGATAAAAAAGGAGGACCCTGGACCATTCACATATCAAATAAGTATCTTATATTATAAATACAATCCATATTTAAGTTGAAAAGTAATTCCGCTGTCGTTTTTTAGTGTACATACATAGCAATCTTTTTTAATATTAATTATTAATAAATCATGAAAGGTATTATTCAGAATTCTAATGATTCATACCCTGTCTCAAAAACTTAACTGGGCTTTGTGACTTAACACTTATATTGAGTGAACACTGTAACACCAGTACCAATTGTATTACAAATATTACACTATATTATATTAATGTAACACACTCAAGGCCGTTTACTATTACGTTATTGAAGATAAGAACAAAATTTTCATAACATTACTGTTATTTAAGTTCTCAGTTTACTGGGGCTATGCTATGCTTCATGTCTTCCCGTATCATAATCATCTGTGAGATGTCATAATGATGTATACACTGTACATATTCTAATATATACATTTTAAATGTCCACAATAAAGCAAACGTGACGACGAATCTTTACAAAAAGACTCAATTGCAGCATATTCATAATGCTTCTAAAATATGAATCTAAATAATATAAGATTTAAAGTACAGTTTATATCCCCAATTGAAAAATTGAAAATTATTAATACTTAGAGGTGCAATGTCGCACGAATGAAAAAATAGTACAATGCGAACAATCTATAAGTAGAAGTGTAACTATACTCAAATGTGAAGAATACCCGAATGAATATTTGACGAATAAATGCAGAAATATGCTACGAAAATTGAATTTTGAGCACTATCTTCAGTATTTTTAGACAATTAATTTACACATCCTCATCAAATTTAATTGTGATATAATAAATTATATATGCGACATATTAATACACTAACAAGTATATCCTTTTTACTGCCATAAACAACACTTAACATGATGAAACCTATACCCCCCGTCACTTATAGTTATTAACAGATAAAAATTAAAACACTTTTGCACACAAACAATAGGCGTTAATTACTATATTATTAAATACTATATATATATATATATATCTTCCACTACCTTATTTACAAGTCGAAATGAAGCCACTAATAAAGTTCTATGCGTATTCACACTATGAATTTTCTTTCGAATACAGTTCACACTTATGTACGCTCAACACACCACCGAATACATGCACACGAAAAAATTTTACTATGAAAGAAGTAAGATAGAGAAGCTCTTTGAAGTATTCACTGCGATTTGCAAAGGTTTACTGACGTTTATACGGCTACCGAATTTGGAAGAGAGGGAAAATGTACGGAACGAACTCCGAAAATAGTTTGCTATCCCCTCGTCTTCAAAACTCTCCCACTCTGACGAGCAAAGAGCTATATATACATTATGTACCCCGATCTGCTATTTCTCTCATTCTTTATCATTCTATCTTTGTTTCCATTGTTCGTTCCGGGTTTCCAATTCCTTTCGTTCACATTACACTGCTCGCAGGAGTATAGGTACTTCTTATTGTTAGACAATCGAAAGTTCAACATTTATAAAAAATTGATTATAAGTTCATTCAATTCGAGATGGACATTATGCAGTCACAAAGTAATTTAAAGTAACCTGAATCATAAGCTGGCAGCACACAGTGGATCGAAATGCGAAAAACGCGGCAAACGGCCCAAAGTTTATGCAGATATTCCATTTATAATTTGTACTCAAGTAACTTACTATAATCAACAATTATTATTCAGACTTTTTGCAACGTATTTTGATATACACTAACAATTACTTATACATAATTTGTGTGTCTGCTTAGTTTAGATTATAAAGAAAGTACTTGAAATTGCATCCTTTGTTCGTATGATATTAATCTGCAGGCACAGAGACAAAGTATCATTGAAATCTTATCTTCGTTCATTGCACTGTTTGAGTAATAGAATTCTTTATTTGCCGGGATCGCTTTAAGGGGTTACGCCACACCGAGACTCTCGAGACTAGAAGAATTTTTTTTGCAGATACTATGAGGTTGGAAATTATTTCTTAACTTCTTATGTGTGGAGCATGTATTAGTGCATATATTGTATAAATACTGTATAAAAATATTAAAAAATAGCCGGGTTATTTATTGTCCCGTGAAGCTATCCGCGTGAGCGGTGTATCAAATATCTTCAAAACTATTTGTCCGATTTATTTCAAACTTGATACACATACTCTTAATGGTATTATCTAAAATGTAGCATATCATTTTTATGCGATAACCCATTCGTATGTAATAAATGTTTTAAGTTTTCCGCGTTAGGTAAAAAATGAATAATGATATTCACCTTGCCCTCATTTGTACAATAAATGTTTTCCTCTCAAATCCGTATGCTACATTGTAGATATTTTATTAATGAACACTAGAATTATGGTCTTTCTCATGTCAGATGAACCTGGGCGTCATAATTTGATACACCGCTCACGCGGAGGAACTTCGGGTCACAACAAATAACTCGGCCATTTTTTAATATTTTTGTACAATATTTATACAATATGTGCACTAATACATGCCCTACACATAAGAACTAAAGAAATAATTTTCAACCTCAGAGTACGTGTAAAAAAAATCGTCAAGTTTCGAGCGTCTCAGGGTGGCGTAACACCTTAAAGAATGATAGTTTCTTAAAAACGATTAATTTTATGCGAAAAATGAACTATCAAAGGTAAAAATATTACACTTTGTCGTTTAAAGGTATAAATATTTTACGAATTATTATCGATGTTCTCTTCGCAATCAATACGGTAGATACTGCACATACTTAACCTCCACTCTGGGTACTAATAGTTTAACGTTAACCGTGTATAGGGGTGTAATTATACCCCACGCGTTTTCAGTCCCAAATGTGCAGAAAAAACTGTAGCTGCGTAAGTATTTGTGCAGTTTTATTAATTTTTAAGAAGATAAATGTACAAAAAATTAAACCATTTAATTCTAATGCTTAAGAGAAAAACACTACTAAAGAAAAACAGCAATAAACACAACGGAGAATAGTTCGTAATTGGTAAGGAATCTTCAAATATGGAAGCCATAAAGTTATAAATTAAAAACGAAAGAAAATAAATAAACTCATACTCTACTCTGATCATATGTTATTGTACTAATTAGCACCATATTTACAATAAAGAAACACTATAATTGTGGAATCAGGAACCCCCACCATTAGAGAGGGCACGGAATAACCCAAGACCTGGCGAGTCGGCGGCAGCCGAGGTGGCTAAAGGCGGGATCTCCTACCTGCGACTGGTCGCTGCCGGTCGCAGCGACCCCACTAGTGCAAGGGAGAAGTATGACATCTCTTTCTCCCTTGCACTAGTGGGGTCGCTGCGACCGGCAGCGACCAGTCGCAGGTAGGAGATCCCGCCTTTAGGCAGCTGGCCAGCACGCAGCGTTCCCCCTCTTTTTCCGTGATCTTACATAATTTACCCAACACTTACCACTAATTCAATAAAAAAAACTATCTTATTTGAAACGTAACCAAAGATCGAATTGAAACTGCATTAAACCATTATAGAGATAATGACATTACGCTAAACAAAAAAATGACTAAAAACCATATATTTTAGGCAACAGGAATGTAAATACAAAACACACTTTACAAAAATACTAACGTAGCTGCTTACAAAAATTGATTTTTGTATGGGGAATATCGGGGTGCATATGGACCCCTGTACACGGTGAGCGCTCAGGTGCATTTGAAGGCTACTACTGCATTCAAATTCAGCGATTTCAATGTAATTTTTATCAAATTCTGTGAGAAAAATATCAGAGATAGCATTCCTAAAAGATACTTGGGAAAGTTTCCATTCGGTAACTTTTTATTTGCGTTCTTATTAGCTTGGGATATGTTTGTACCCCTGTCCACAGAGTTAAGGTTAAGAGGAACAACAATGTGAGCGCACAAAATAATCCACTTCATTTTGCATTTTTTTAAGTTTTATATGTGTAGAATGCGCTCCTAAAATATAAAAATTTGAAGCATTGAACATATTGCAGATACTTTTGCCGTAGTATGCAGTATGCGCTAGGTTGGATCTTAGCTACCCTTGACAAAAATTATTTTGTGAGACTTTTTTGGTGTCATTTTGAAATCAGGAGAAATAAAATGTTTCATTTTTTAGTCGACCAATTGTTCCACATCCTTTGAAAGGATTTTATGTTTTTTAAGGCATTCCTTATCGTCGCTGTCTGCACTGGCATTTATTGCCTCTATCTGTGTTTGGCAACACAGTCGTGAACACAGTTCTGAACGTCCACGAGCAGGTCTGGAACGAAACCCGTAGGGTATCCATAACTTAGAAATTTACATGATAGCTTGAATTCAAGCTGAGCGTATTAAGACGTTATATCGGGAATTGAACCAGGATCTGCTGGGCCCTACTGACGAGTCCACGAGCAGATCAGGGACGCAATACTTTGATGACACTTGTATTCGTAATTTACATAATAGCCATAATAATTCATTTTCAGTCTTAGAACTGCTTTTCTTCTCTACCTACAGCAAACCGTTTTAATGAAAATGCAGGGGTTGAAAATGGTTATGATATCGGTTTCGGTTCTCGTAACAGTTATATGAATCGAAATAATCTTGTTACGATGTTTAATCAGTTACGAGTGAAAAAGCTTCTGGCCAATATCGGTTTCGGTTCCGGTTCTTCAAAACCGATATTACATAGGTTCCATAACGGTTATATATTGGTTATACAGAAAATTCTCGGTACCGATACATACATTACTGTTATAAAACCGATTTATAAATAACTGTTATGGAACCGATAGAATATCGGTTCTGTAGAACCGTAACCCAAATCGATGTAGTCACAAATTTTGGTTCCTTCATAATAGTGATTCAGAATATCGGTTCTTCATAACTGTTTCAGTCAAAACCGATATGTAACGTCCCACGGGACTCAAACCGGTAAAAACCGACTGTCGATAAAGTAGAAACCGATCCGCATTACCATATAACCATCTTCTATTACCGCGCAAACGTATTGTAAAGACTTTTGTACATATTTTATAATCTAAGCGAATATTGGAGAAACAAATATTATAGAAGTATTAAGAATAATTAATTACAGATACTAACAAAAGCATGGAACAAAATAATATGTAATAAGCAAACAAACACGAAATAACAAATAGCGACTCACTGCGCATGCACTAGCCCGCCAATTCTCCAGTATAAAAGGAGGCGCACGCAGCACAGCGGGGCATTCAAGCTACGAATACGCTCACTTCACGGACGAATGCTCAAACCTAGAGGCAGCTTAAGTTTCAACCAGTGAGATTCAGATCGCTCCAGAAACGGCAGCGGCGGATCTCCAGTGTATAAAAGTTACTGGTGCTCCTTTTTGGTTTGCACATTTGAAAGTCGTAGAACCTCGTTCTTACAAAGCCATCGAGATCGCTCCGGAAACGGCAGCGGCCGAGGCGCTTGGTAAAAACAAGGTCTGTAGAGCATAGAACAGAACTCTGTCAAAAGTATCGAGATCGCTCCGGAAACGGCAGCGGCCGATCTTACTACAGAGATTGCCAGGAGTCTTCGAGATCGCTCCGGAAACGGCAGCGGCCGAACTCTGCAATATATATATATATATACATATTCACAAGTTACGTAGCATTAATATATATAAAAAACATAGAAAACCCCAAAAAAGCCTGAATATTTAATCGTAGACTGTAAGTAATATTAATTAATTGTTATTTAATTATTGTTGATATTTAAACTAAGTGTTACTAAATAAATAGGCATTGTTAAGTTAAGCCGTAGATTTTAATCTTTAGTCGTAGAGTAGAACCCCCACCTATCCTATACTTGAGGGGACGCCGCTCTCCCCTCAGGGACCTCGACGCTCAGTTGTTCCCGAACAGTTGAACGTTACAGATATATAACAGTTTGAAACAATTATTTACGGAACCGTTTCAACCCCTGTGAAAATGTTTAATATCTCCATCGATTATGGATATACTAAAAAACTCTTCAGACAAAAGTTGTAGTATATGAAGCGGCGAATATAATGGTAGGAATTTTTTTTCAGGGTCACTCTGTCGAGTTTTCAAGGTTACGGAAGTTTTTTTAACAATCGGATATGCTGTGTATGCATTCTTAAACAGAAAACAAATACAAATTCAACGATATATCATAATGTATATTTATGTCTACTTATAAAAATTTCAAATTCGATGCGCATCGTTTTCCCGTGGTCCAATTTTTGAAATTTTTTCCGGATTATTTTTCCAACAAGTGTCACAATTCGGGGGGGGGGGGGGGCGGGTGAGACCAAAAAAATCTGATGGTTGAAAAATAAGGTCCACTCTAGTGTGCACACACACACACAGGCCGGTAGCAGGTATAAACTATCTGTCAGAGTAATTGATGAATTGTGTACTTAGGTATTACGATGGAGCTATTCGCGAAAAGATAGATTCTGTATAGAAAATGCGGAAAGTTAGTACTGGGATAACTCTTTCTCACAGCAGTTTCTCCGACGAAACAGCGAGACGTAATTACCTACTACCTTAAGGGCTAGACTACACGTACGACTGTAAGTCATACGACAGTCGTGCGCAAATCCTGTGACAGTCGGCCCGACATTACGACTCACGCTATGTCCTAATTAGATGTCGCACAGCGACAAAATTGTGGTCGTTGGACCAACCGACCAACACGACTATAAACAAACAAAGGATTTTCTATGGGCTTGTCCAAATTGGCAATGCATGCGGCGCGGCAACTTCGTATATGTCGGTCGTTTTGTTTGCATTTCATACCAGTTTGTTTTTTGTCGCATCGCACGCACGACGTCGCAAAAAGCAATGGATAATTTCGTGGAATTACTGATTTCCGAAGTGCAAAAAGGCCGATTTTATGGAATAAATGGGCCGAAAACTATAAAAACCGTATATTAGCGAACAAGGAATGGGAAAAAGTGGCAGTAGCATTAAGAAAAGAAAGTAAGCTATTTGAATTTATTTATTTATCTGACATTTTAAGAATTTGAAGAACATGTTTGTTTCTTGATTTATATAGGGTTCATAACAAAGTAATTAGTAAATTTTTCTCTCAGTCTCATCGCTGTCGTTGTCGATCTATTGGTCCTTCGGGAGTTTGATAAGTGATTTAATTCCAAGTAATTGCGTCTTACATCATTGTCATTCAAAGTATTGCTTTCTAAATCAATAATGATGTTGTATAAAAGACATATAGCTTTAACAATATGAATCACATTGTCAACTTTGGTTTCTATAGCTTTAAGAAGTACACGAAATTTTGCAGCACTGATCCCGAATGCACACTCTATAACCATTCTTGCACGAGATAGGCGATAATTAAACTGTGATTTTCATCTGCGTTTTGAAGTTGTTTTCTTGGATAGGGTTTCATTAAGTAGGGTTTCAGGGGGAAGGCTTCATCGCCTACAAATACAAATGGAGCTATGATTTCAGAATTGGGCAATCTTCGACTGATGGGCAATTTCAAACGTCCATTTTCCAATTCAGTATGTATACGAGTATTCCAGAAGATACCCCCGTCGCTGTCTTTACCATATGACCTAACAACCACCATAGTAAATTTGTAATTACCGTCTGCCACTGCCATCAGAACAATAGAATAGAAGTGTTTATAGTTGAAGTACATGCTTCCTGACTTTGAAGGACATTTAATTCTGATGTGTTTTCCGTCGATACTGCCTATGCAATGCGGAAAGTTCCACTTTTCATCAAATTCTTTTGAAACAGGCACGCTCATATGTTCGAATTGCAGTGTTTCCCAAATGGCGAAACAAACTTCAATAACAATGACCGAAACTGCACTTTTTGATATTCTGAATGAAAAACCTACTTGTCTAAAAGCCAATCCTGTTGCTAAATATCTAAAATGAAAAAAATATTCTTTTATTTTAGAGGATGAAGTGAAGGTAAAATGGCGTAATTTGAGAAATCAATTCCAGAGAGAGCTGTAAAAAGTAAAAAAGCCTCGTTCTGGAGATCCTGGCAGTCCATCCATGAGCACCTATAGTGGGAAATGGGTGTGTTTTAAAAAGCTTTTATTTTTAAAAGACACCATGACGCCGAAAAGGACAGACACTAATTTTAATGATGATGAAACGGAAAACAAAGCAGATGATACTATGACCCATGAGGATCTGCCAGTAATAGCAGTGAATTACTGACTTTCATGATCTATCAAGACTTTCAAGAAATTTTTGTTTCGAATAATAGTCGAAGCGATTCGAAGCTTTCGAAGCTATTCGAAGCGATTCCAAATTTTCGCCCGGGATTAGAAGCGATTCGAAACTTCTGTCCAGAATTCGAAGCGATTCGATTTGCTTGGCAACCATGACTAATGAGATTCGAAGCGTTTCGAATCTTTACAGGATTGAATAACTTCGAATCGATTTCGAAGTTGATGTCTTGAGCCCATCACTAGCAGTAATGCCTGGATCGTCTCAGGATCAGGATGTTGATATAATTATTATTATTATTATTATTATTATTTACGGGAAACCCTTTTAAATTACAAGAAATACTATGAATTAAAACAAATTAAAGTATAATGAACAGGTCGCAACTTAAACTAAACGCACTTAATCTAGTATTGGATGGAGGAAGATCGACTATTCAGAGATCGTCGGAGGGTAAGGAGGGATACGGAGAATATATCTATGTCAGCCAGACTTAGGTTTGCTTCGACCATGGCCCTGGTTATGGGATCCGCTGTGTAGCTTCGGTACATAGGCTCAATACAATCGAAAAGAGGCCTTGGTCGCAATTCACGTACCGGAGCACGGAACCTCACTGCAGCCAAGAGCTCTGGACAATCCAAATGGCCGTGAATGACTTTATAGAGAAAAATTAGATCGGACGAGAGCCTTCGATCAAATAGAGTGGCAATGCCTATTGATTGCAGGGCTGGACTATAGTCGTGGTCGCTAAAATGCATCGGATTACCCAGAGCCCTCAAGGCCAGCCTCAGAAATTTATGCTGTACCCTCTCGATTTGTCCGGTGTACTGCTTGTGTTTAGGGTTCCATATAACAGAAGCATATTCTAGCTGGGGCCTAACAAGAGCAACATACAGTAGCTTCCATGATTTTAACCTTCTAAAGTTCTTCGCAAACCTCGCAATAAAACCGAGAGTTTTCATAGCTTTACGCGTTAGATTCTGGTAATGATTCCGAAAATCTAGACCAGCAGAGATAAAGACACCCAGGTCAGAGACGCCTGATACTTCAATTAGGGGATCACCACATAATGTGTATGTAGAAGCAATACCCCTAATTGACCTGTGGGCCCTCACTAGAACACATTTAGCTACGTTCAATCTCATCTTATTTGCAATACACCACAACTCAAAGCGATTCAGGTCGTCTTGCATCAGTTCAATGTCCTGTCCATTCCCAATAGTACGGAAGATTTTTAGATCATCCGCATACATTAAAATTCTGCAGTTCTTAAATACATCCTTAAGGTCATTTATAAACAAAATAAACAACAGGGGGCCTAAATGCGACCCCTGGGGTACCCCTGAGCTAGCAATAACAGGAGTAGATAAACAATTCTCCACCCTAACAATATGTACACGGTCCGTTAGGTAACTCCTAATCCATGCAAGGAGTGTTACATTAACGCCATATGCTACTAATTTGTGCATTAGAATCCTATGATCCACTGAGTCGAATGCCTTGCGAAAATCGGTGTAGACAGTGTCCACTTGTAGACCCTCATCAAGGGCAGCTGAGACAGCGCAATGGTACACAGCCAAGTTCGTTACCGTCGATCGTCTCGGGACAAATCCATGTTGTTCGACGCAGATGACATTGGTGAGACAACAGGTTAGCTTGTCAGTAACAATTTCTTCAAACAGTTTCGGCAATGTGGATAGCTTACATATAGGCCTGTAGTTTATGACATTCGCCCGTTCACCTGCCTTGAATACCGGGGTGACCAAACTAGTTTTCCAGATTGATGGAAAGCTCCCTACATCTAGCGACGAATTAAAGATGTGCCAGAGGGGTCTAGCAAGAATGAAGCTACAGTTCTTTAGAAAAAGGGGCGGCACCCCATCAAAGCCTGGACCTTTCCTCACATCTAGCATGTTAAGCTTAGAAAAAATCTCACTAATAGATATATGAAGCTCGTGTATATTTAGGTCACCCTCAGGGACTATATTCACGGTAGGTGAATTATCGGACGCGGGAGTGTAAACAGAACCGAAAAATGAGGCAAACAAATTAGCTCCCATTGCGTGCGACGAGGCAGTGGTCCGGTCAAGATATACATTCCTCGGGATACCTGGACTGTTCCGCTTACTATTAACTAGGCTCCAGAAACTATTAACATTGTTCGAAACCGAGGTCTCGACACGATCCATGTACGCACGATAGTCATTATCGATGGCTTGTTTACACTGTGACCGGAGAGAAGAAAAGTAGAGGTACTCATTAAATGAACTCGACCGTTTATACATTTTATGCGCTCTTTTCTTCTCTCGGATAAGATACCGCAATCTAGGTGAAAACCACCGCGGATACGTTGATCGGATTATGGACCGCACTGGCACAAAAGAGTTAATGGCATGATTTAAATGGGCATATAATCGGTCTAGGGCCAAATCAGGGTCTCCACAACCAGTCTCGGTATCCCAGTCTACGCTATTTAGATACCTTAACACACTTGGATAGTCCCCTCGTTTAAAATCAATAAATTCAACGTTGTCGACGGACTGGTCATGCAAGGAGACTGCTGAATTATAACTAAGATACAGAGGTGGATGGTACGCATCGGGCACAACCAATGGTTATAAAACAAGATCAACTGTTACATGACTAGTACTCACAAAGATGAGATCCAGCATGCCATCGAAGGCGTTGAATATGCTGTTCACTTGCGCCAGGTCACAATAATTGAATCCTCCAATGAGTAAATCAATTGCCATAGACTCCGAAGACGTTATCCCCGGTTTCTTAAAACACGCGAGACCATTTTCATTGAACCAGACAGCATGGGGGAGATTATAGTCCCCAAAAATAGAAAACATATCGTCACTATATGTATTGTATAATTCTGAAACGCAATCCACATGATTGGCGTACAAGGCCGGTTTAGACGCTGGAGGAAAGTAAACAGCACATAGTAACAAGTGTTTATTCCCACCAATGTGGGCTCGTACAGTGACCTGCTCCAGTGTTGCACAACTAAGACCAATTTGATAACATGGCAACGTCTTCCTGACCGCAATAAGGACACCTCCTCCTCTGGAGAGGCAACTCGTGCTAAGGGATCTATCACACCTAAAAACTGAGTAATTCGCCAAGCCAAGCTCCGACGATGATATAGTGGAATTCAGCCAGGTCTCGACGAGAATTATTATATCGTACGTTACAGATGAAGAGAGCAAGGATTTTAAAAGAATAACTAATTTAGTGCGTAATCCGCGAACATTTTGGTAGTAAATTAAAGGGTTTCGCTGGCGTTTTTTGACTTAGGATCGCGGTTATGACTTGAAGGAACAATTTTCGGGACACCGTTAATATATCGGATCGTAGTATTAGTCTCGCCGCTTTCATGATGATTACTCAGCTTTACCCTTAACTGGTCCAGTGCCTGTCTTTGCATCAGGGTTCGATCTTCGGAAATCTTGTACGGTCCCTTGTAACTATGCTTATTTTTCAATATCAGCTTGGCTGCCTCGGGAGAATCTAAGCGGATACATATGGGTCTACACACTGAGCCCTTTGGCTTGCCGATGCGGTGAGTCTTCAGCACGCACGTGACCTCAGGACAGATCCCTCTAATGATGGTTAGGGCTTTCTCAGTATCGGCAGCACTGGAGCTAACAGTTGAAGAATTTTCTGGCTCCGGCAACCCAAACAAAATTAAATTACAGGCTCTTGCTTGCCTTTCCCTGAATTGAACCACCTTCACATAACGAGACCCCTGAAATTGTGGAACCACAAACCCCGGAAATTGAACAACCTTCTCGCACGCATTCACAAAATGCTTGTAGAGGAAAAAAAGGAAAGCATCCAAAATAACAGACTTTAAGAAAAATATATTGGAGCTTGAAAATAAAAAACTCTCATTATTGATCGATAAGGGATCACAAAAGGAAGCAGATATAGGCGATGATATGTATTTTGTACAATCTCTAGTGCCATTTTTTAGACGGTTCAACCCACTGACGAAATTGGTTGTTAGAAGTCAGCTTCAAAATTTGATTATTCAGGAACTTATTAATGAAACGCCAACTACATCAGGTGGAACATCTTCCACCGAATATTCTACTGACATTCCTAATTATTTATACAATATGTAATTTTTCATGTGTTAGCATTTTCTTAATAAAACTTTCTTGTTCTTACCTTAAGGTCAAAATTAGCCTTTCTTCTACTGAAATTGGCTTCTTAAAGTTGGTAGTTTTGCGGGTACATTTTTCTCGTATTGCTTCAAGAATATAATTAAAAGTATTTTGTGTCATTCGAGTATACTGATAAAATAAATTGTTGTTTTCTCGTAGCTGACAGTAAAGGTGGTGAAATTTGCCGAAATTTATCCTGTCTTTATATATCTGGTCTATAAAAAGACGATTTCTCTTCCGTGTATTTGTTTGTTGTAATTTATATTTCACATAACTATTTTCACTAAGGAAAAGCAACTCCGACTTCGACAAAGACATCTTGTAAATGTTGTGAATAAATAAGTTTATTGTATTAATCTTAATAAGATACCAATAAATACAGAAAAGGTGATTCGCAAGAGCACGCACGCCACGACGGTCCGAACAAAGAAGAGTAAGCTACAAGGAACCGAAAGGTAGCTCGCGACGCACCGCCGCCCCACTCTCACGCGGTACGCGGCACGCACACAAAGCGCGCCAAACTCAAACACACCTCATATTCAACAGTAAACTAACCGTAAAAACGGTTGCAAATAGTACTCTACAGCCGGCCGTATATGGACACTGTTGCATTGTCGTACGACCGACTGAAATCGGTCGGTTGGACGACAACGATTTTGTCGCTGTGCGACATCTAATTAGGACATAGCGTCAACTGTTTTGTCGCTACGGTGCGCGCAAGCAGCCGACATTCTATCGTTGCGTTTATACAGGGTGCACAGCGATTAATTGCAGTGAATGGAGGGGGAAACACCTACAGGAGTGGGGGTAATGTGTGCGTGAACTGACACCTGCGCCAAGCCAGCCGAGTGGCCCCAACGCGAACTTGGCTGGCTTGGCGCTGGCGTCAGTTCATGCACACATTACCACCACTCCTGTAGGTGTTTGCCCCTCCATTCACTGCAATTAATCGCTTTGCACCCTGCGTTTATAGTCGCTATTCGGTTGTAAAGAAGAGCACGTGTGCCTCGCGTCGCCAAAATGGACGAAACTGTAGGCATTTTCATAGAAGTGGTGGAGAAACGGCCAGGTTTATGGGACAAGCAATTAAGAGGGTACGCCAACCCTACTGTGAAAAGAACACTTTGGCAAGAAGTATGTTCTGTAGTTGTGCCTCGCTGGAGTGAACTGACGTCACAGGAAAAAACAGGACCTGGTAAAATCCTGTACATATTTATGTTTAATACACATAGCAGCACTGTTGCTGATAAGGATACAATATATGTAATAGTACAATGTGTCATAATGTTTGCAAATTAACGGATCGCACACGTCGCAGGAACTGGGAACTCGCGAGAGGGCTTCGTTAGGTTTAAGGAGTCTTTAATTCTGAGCACTGACTTTAATCTTAATTATACTATTTACAGTTATTTACAATAAAGTTTGTGAGCACAATTCTTTACAATATCGTCTGTTTTAAGGTACTTGCACTAATCTTCCTACGCGGTAGGGCTTTCTAATTAACCAGCGCGATGCACGTGGACTCGGCCCGAGGTCCTTAACAAAGCGAAGCAAAGCAAGCGAAGCAAAGCAAGCGAAGCAAAGCAAGCGAAGCAAAGCAAGCGAAGCAAGCGAAGCAAAGCAAGCGAAGCAAGCGAAGCAAAGCAAGCGAAGCAAAGCAAGCGAAGCAAAGCAAGCGAAGCAAAGCAAGCGAAGCAAAGCAAGCGAAGCAAAGCAAGCGAAGCAAAGCAAGCGAAGCAAAGCAAGCGAAGCAAAGCAAGCGAAGCAAAGCAAGCGAAGCAAAGCAAGCGAAGCAAAGCAAGCGAAGCAAAGCAAGCGAAGCAAAGCAAGCGAAGCAAAGCAAGCGAAGCAAAGCAAGCGAAGCAAAGCAAGCGAAGCAAAGCAAGCGAAGCAAAGCAAGCGAAGCAAAGCAAGCGAAGCAAAGCAAGCGAAGCAAAGCAAGCGAAGCAAAGCAAGCGAAGCAAAGCAAGCGAAGCAAAGCAAGCGAAGCAAAGCAAGCGGCTGAAGCGATTAGAAGGTGTTATCTTATAGACGGCTCGTCAACTAGTAGGTCATGGAAATCTGCGTCGATTTCCTCGAATCCACGGTTCCTCCCCCTTGCATCGATCGCCGATCGATGGAAGGGAGCGCATGATCGATGCTCCGTGCGAGCAAAGGGGGGTCGCAGAATGTCTCGTTATGCCTGAATGCTATCGGGCCCGGGAGATGGCGTTAGTTAGCCGATTTCCTTAACACATAATATATTCATAACGTTATTAATAAGTTCCAAAACTAGTACTTAAATGATTTCATTATGACACTTAAATTCAGTGCCACCATTGACGAATATTAGCATTTTTATTGTTTTTATTATATTTTGTCATACTGATATGGAGTAGCAAATAATCCCGACTCGTCGATCCGTACTATGCAGAGTCGTCAAAACGAATGCCTCTCGTCCTTTCGACGCAGACTCTCGAATCCTTGCCGATGACCCTGACGTCATCAGCCTTCCTCGAGCGTCGAAGTTACATTGTATACCTTACGCATCCTATTGGACCTCGCCATCCAAGACGGTGAGCGATGCCCAGTGTTGTATTCAATATTCCCGCCTTGAGCGTTATGACTTCCTTACACTCGGCCTTCCTGACAGTTGAGTCTGTCCCCAGGCTCATGGTATCTATAATAAAAGTATTGTTTTCGGTCCTACCTATACGTCAATGGCCAACCATCAGCAAACTGCCGAAGGAAGACACCGGTGTGTCTTCTTGAACCAGCGTTAACCGCTGCGACGTAGCACCGTCGCACTACCCGCCAGACGGCCTATCTCTTTTCGACTTCCTTGATACGTCGCCGTTGCATCTGTTCCCATTGATCGTAGTTATATTCGTTGTACTTATCCAGACCCATCGTTGCTACCTGCGGTGCAGTAGTACCGTCGTACTCCTAGCACCCGCTTCGTTTGATCGCCTGAGCGACGCACCGTCGCACGCCCTAAGGTGGCCGTTCCAATGCGCGGCGCGCCGCAGATGGTATTTACTATACTTCAGCGTCAACGCCAGGGCCCCACGGCGGCCACGACGCGCCGCGCTGGCCCTTTTCGAGTACTTGAAAGGTCTATTGTTGTATGAGGCCTTGAGGACCGTCTTCGACGCTGAATTGTATGGCTTCCGACCCTCGAAGGGGTTTGAATCCATTAAGATGAAGTGAGAAATGTCCGGATTTTTGCATTTCCCATCAGATCTTTGCGAAAAAGACGCCAATCGATTCCTTATGTTTCGCAGATGAAACTAGCACCAGGAACGACGTAATTCCGACCATAATGAAGGAAATTCCATGAAAAATCGAATTATATCGTTTGAAGCTGACTTCCTTAAAAATAATCCGATTTATATGAAATTTGATATGATTTTCATCGGAAAAACATAAGGAATCCATCGGTGTCACTTTCATATAGATACGATAAAGAATAAAGAATTTCTTAATACGCTGAAATGAATATTTCACATTTTCACCCTTGACAGCGGGGCGCCGACTTGGAATCGCTTCGGCCGGCCGAGGATTCATACCTGTTTCAGAAATAAAATAATTCTTTATTCTTTATCGTATCGATATGGAAGTGACACAAATGGATTCCTTATGTTTTTCCGATGAAAATCATATCAAATTTCATGTAAATCGGACTATTTTTAACGAAGTCAGCTTCAAACGATATAATTCGATTTTTCATGCAATTTTCTTCATTATGGTCGGAATTACGTCGTTCTTGGTACTAGTTTCATCTGCGAAACATAAGGAATCGGTTGGCGTCGTTTTCGCAAAGATCTGATGAGAAATTCGGATATCCTAGACATTTCTCACTTTTTAATGGTATTCAAACCCCTCCGAGGGTCGAAAGTCATAAAATTTGGTGAGGCACAGAGGCGTATTGTCCTCGCCATGGGTTGCCAGGCGGCATTCTGTAAATACGGGTCCGAAAGAGATTCGAGACTTCGAAGCCCATCAAGGCTTCGAAGCCGACCAAGACTTTTCAAGACTTTTAAGCAGTTTTAAGCTTCGAATCATATTCGAAGCGCTTCGAAGCAGTGATGCCAGAACCGTGGGTTTTCGCCCACAGACCTCACCACCACTCCACGACCAAGCGTACCCCCTCCTAGCAACTGTACCGCTCAACGCAAGCATACCCTTCCCTCCATCCGTGTACCATACGCGCTGCCTGGTCGGCGCTCTCCGGCGAAAATTCGTTTTCCCGACATCGAGGCGCTAGGTCGCAAGCAAAAAGTCCAGAGTTCAAATCCCGGTGCGAATATTCTGCTTTTTTTTTAATATTTATTCTCCAATTTTTCTTTCTATATCCTCAGAAGACTAAAGGCTTGAAAACTGTTAATTTACAAAGCATTTTCGAAGCTTGATTTGCTGCTAAATATGCGATCCCCTTCTGGCTTGTGTTGCACCACTACAAGCGTACCTTACCTGCTGCTTTGTAAATTAACAGTTTTCAATTGTTTATTCTGCTGAGAATATAGAAACAGAAATTAGAGAATAAATATAAAAAAAAGTAGAATATCCGCACCGGGATTTGAACTCTGGACTATTTGCTTGCGACTCACAAGGGAGTCCACGGTGAGGTAATCATCGATTTTGATGAGCCTTTGCACGATGGATCTATGTCGAAAATAAGTAAATACGTGTTCGAGCGTTTCTGCCATTTGGCCTTAATAACAGAGATAATTACATGTAAATTATTAAACATTTCATAGCGCCACTGGAAAGCATAAAAGCCATAACCTTAATTTAAGAATATGCCGTGGAGCGTTCGGTAAGACGTCAGCGTGGCGTTGTTGCGGTCGTGAGTTCGATTCCGCCTGTGTCTATATATTTATTTTTTTCATACTTTATTTTTTCACACTTAGTTTTTTCCACACTGTATGAATAGTGAGAAAAAAAGGTAACGGTAGTAACGTTCACTAATTCTTTTAAATGTATAAATACAATTATTATTTTTTTTTTTTTTAACGTGGGGAAATCTTCAAAAGACACCCCGACACCTCCAGAGGGGAATCCCCCGAGGGCGCCAGGGTAGTGTGGGATTTTTACCCACTAAAACCCCACGGCCCCCATCGTGCGATGGGGTACCACCAGAAACTTCGATAAGACTTCGCAGTACTGTTCCTGAATAATTAATATACCTATAACATAAGAACTATTATATAATAACGAGCGGTAATCTCGAAAAATTAGCATCCCAAAATTAATATCAGTACACAATTCAACTTACAGTAACAAAATGAGATTTTATTATATAATAGTTCTTATGTTATAGGTATATTAATTATTCAGGAACAGTACTGCGAAGTCTTATCGAAGTTTCCGGTGGTACCCCATCGCGCGATGATGGCCGTGGGGTTTTAGTGGGTAAAAATTCTACACTACCCTGGCGCCCTCGGGGGATTTCCCTCTGGAGGTGTCGGGGTGTCTTTTGAAGATTTCCCCACGTTAAAAAAAATAAAAAATAATAATTGTATTTATACATTTAAAAGAATTAGTGAACGTTACTACCGTTACCTTTTTTCTCACTATTCATACAGTGTGGAAAAAATAAAGTGTGAAAAAATAAAGTATGAAAAAAATAAATATATAGACCACAGGCGGAATCGAACTCACGACCGCAACAACGCCACGCTGACGTCTTACCGAACGCTCCACGGCATATTCTTAAATTAAGGTTATGGCTTTTATGCTTTCCATGGCGCTATGAAATGTTTAATAATTTACATGTAATTATCTCGGTTATTAAGGCCAAATGGCAGAAACACTCGGACACGTATTTACTTATTTTCGACATAGATCCATCGTGCCAAGGCTCATAAAAATCGATGATTACCCCTCCGTGGACTCCCCTTGTCAGCGCTTCGATGTCGGGAAAACGAGTCGTTATGTACCAGTTGTTTGTATGTGTATAAAAAATTATGTATTTTTTACATGTTTATATATAAAATTTATGTTAAAAAATTACAATATTTATGACACAAAGCAGTATAAAATTTAATTATTCAAAATAAGGGTTGAAGGAAAGGAAAAAAAATTAGGATGACCGGGATTTGAACCCGTGTTGTTTTGGTGGGAAGTAAGCGCTGTACGCACTCACCCAACTCACTTTCTTGAAATTTGCTTGAAGTGAATTGCTTTTAACGCTCATATATCGATTGTTTATAAATAATGCTCATTGGCATAAAATATTTAGCAGAGGGTAATCGCGGTGACCTCCAGATTCATCCCCTAAAATTTTATTAAAATCCACGGGGGCTCAGCTGTGGGGTCCCCTTGTCAGACGGATTCGAAGCGCTTGGAACCGACTCCGAAGTCCCATCACTACACCGGATGTACTACGCATGGTAAAAACGGGGCTATAACGAGGATTTACTATATAGGTTACTTTATTTAATGCCCTTTGAGTGGATTAAGTCGCACGTTGGGGAAACTATTTGTTTCCAGGTTATAAGGAAAAGTCGAATAGTAAAGGAAAGTAACCGTAAATCGTTTTGTTTTAATTAAAGACCAGTCATTTGAGATAAAAATCATTTTTTATTAGTAATTCATTAACTCTCAGAGACCACAGTGGGTTACGCTAATTCAGTCCGTCCGGAAAACATCTGGCATTTATGAACGGTAAAGTATGGGAAGTTCTCCATACCGCTTCTACAAATCCCCCCCCCCCCCCCCGAGGATCTTAGGGCGGTATTCATAGTCGTTGCTTAAGCATGTGCTTAAGAATTTCTTGACAAAGTCGGCCTTATTCGAATAAGCTATGCTTAAGACGTCATGTATTCATAGTCCGAACTTAAGATTTGCTTGGTCAAGAAAATGGTGCTTAATGCTTGCTTAATCAAGCAAATGCTTAAGCAAATCTTATATTACGTTCGGCAAGCGTCGGAAACTTTCCCGTGTCGCCGAGCGGAATACCCAATCAGGAATGATATGGAAAATACATCTTCTGTTTCTTTTCCCGCGCCGCCACCACGCAGTGACTGGCAGAGACGTAGATGGTACTGCGTTACGCTTCGAAAAATAGTCTACTAACCTAGTAGCTAGTAAAGGATACCGAATGCTTAAGCATTTGCTTAAGAATAAGTAGCGACTATGAATACCGGCCCTGAACTCCTACTCTACGCGTTAACAACCTGTGAAGAAATTAACACTGCATGTTTTGCCAACAGTAACACGCGTCCTTCACCGTCTTAACGCCTAATCAAAGAGGAGATATAATAAGAGGCGTCACTCCGGGCGGAACCTTTGAAGTCTTTACTTGACCTTGGCATTTAAATTGGTTGTCTATTCGAGCGGGATATTCAAATCGACTAAATGTACCTTACCGCAGTTTGCTGATTATTGCCGATGTTTACCGATCATTGCCGAATGGGCATTTAAATTGGTTGTCTAGTGATTTCCCTAGCTTATTTCTGTCTTTGTCGAGTGACGCCTCTTATTATATATCCTCTTTGGCCTAATAACATGGTCTTAAGTCAACTAAAACGTCGACTTGAAAATCTAACCTCACTTTGCTCGAATAAGACTGCTTTATGCTCGAATAAGAAGTTCTTAATCGACTATGAATACTTACGTTCTTAAGATCATCTTAAGAACTGACTATGAAACATGATTCAATAAGGATTGCTTGACAAAGTAAATACTTGAGTAAATGCTTAAGACGATGCTTATTTGTCGACTATGAAACTAGACGGGGACTTAAGCAAATGCTTAAGACGATCTTTGTCTTAAGCAACGACTATGAATACCGGCCTTAGTATGCCTGAAGCAGTCGAGTGCACTCATTGCAATCTTCACGCGAGGCAAAATCACGTCTCTCCCTTGTCACGAAATGTACTATTTTTTATTGAAAGATAGAACCGTAGATATACCCCCCCCCCTCCCCCCCATAAACATGACTCATGCATGAAAGAAGCTAATTCCCTTTAATTCAAGAAAAAAATTAAAAACGTTCACATGCAAAGATTGTGAAATCAACTTTGCTAATTCCAATTGTACCTTTAATTCAGGAAAAAAATTAATAATGTTCTCACGCAAAGATTGTGAAATCAACTTTGCTAATTCCAATTGTATTCTCGTTCTCCGCTCGAACACTGATTCCTCTGTCACTTTTTATACTTGACATTCCTTTATTGGCCACAAATCAATTCAGTGCTCAGATTTTCAGCTTCGGTTTTAAGGAATTAGCGGGCGTTGTATAAGAAAAAGCTATGAAGTCGACTGAAAAAAAAAGTTTCATATTCTCCGCATCTCTCTTACAGCGTATTCGGACGGTCGCAATGGTGCGCACTGGGTGCGAATTTTCACCAATTGGAAGCGAAAAAGTTCGCATTCAGTGCGCACTTGTGCAGGTTGCCGAATGTGCTATTATTAATCTATTACCGACTTTGATTTGTTTAAATTAGTCTCTACCAAGTCTTTATTATCTTCATACGACATTTTTAACAGAAGATGCCCCTCTTATAAAAGTTATTGTGTCAACTGCAGGCCTCTCCTACTTCATAGCTTTTTCTTATACAACGCCCGCTAATTCCTTAAAACCGAAGCTGAAAATCTGAGCACTGAATTGATTTGTGGCCAATAAAGGAATGTCAAGTATAAAAAGTGACAGAGGAATCAGTGTTCGAGCGGAGAACGAGAATACAATTGGAATTAGCAAAGTTGATTTCACAATCTTTGCGTGAGAACATTTTTAATTTTTTTCCTGAATTAAAGGTACAATTGGAATTAGCAAAGTTGATTTCACAATCTTTGCATGTGAACTTTTTTAATTTTTTTCTTGAATTAAAGGGAATTAGCTTCTTTCATACATGAGTCATGTTTATGGGGGGGGGGGGGGGGGGGGATTTCATCACTTTTTTCATAATTTGTGAATTTTTGTTGTGTTGATCTTATGAAGTCTTCTGTACCATCGCCTTTTGGTTACGCCGCCAGCCTTATTTATTCGGATCATACATACAGCTAAATCTAACGTAGAAGTACAAATAATACTGTTTTTTGTCCTCGACTTTTTCATGTATTTGGGGGGGGGGGGGGTAGGGCAGAGGAGTGACATTATTTCTGGAAAAGGTTGACGGAAAGGACCCCGTGGAGGTGAAAATTGTACCCAGTCAGCAATAATCAATAAAAATATTACCCATAACCACAAATCCAAACGACTTAAAATCAGTCACTCGCGGGTTTACGAAAAAGACAAAAAGCCGCTGCGTTCGGGTCGCTAGTAGCATCACGAGTTCCGTAAATACACAATTTATTTCGAGAAATGATTCGTTACGAACGAATAGAAAAAAAAATTAAAACATTGAAGGTGTTCTCAAGATTGCAAGGGAAAAATGAATAATTTCAAGGAGAAAAAAAATTGGAACATAGTATTATATTATTACAAATTAAACGATTTTAAATTAGGTATATATTAATTATAATTTTAATGGAACTATTTATTTACAATTGTTTATTTACAAAATAGGCCGCCGCGGCCGCGGTCACGGCTCTGGGTCTTCACTAAATCTCGCAGGGTACTCGCCTGCGAGCGGAGGCTGACGGCTTGTGCCCGTACCGCCTGGAGGGTGGCCCAATGCTCTTGACGGGCCCGCACCCTCCAGCCGCTCCTCTTATGGCGCTTCGACGTGTATCCCCCTGTAATTAGTTAGTAATAAACGTCAGCAATTATATTATAATAATTTATACATTTTTGGCACGCGCTGATAAAAATGTTCGCCTCCCCTGATAAAGGCTAAACCGAACAATTTTTATATTGTAAAAACAAAAAAGGTATTTAATTAAAGTATTAAGAAATAATACCATGTGCCGTGGCCGGGCCCTGTGGTGGTGGTAGTGGTGGTGGCGGTGGTGGTGGTGGTGGTGGTGGTGGCGGCGGCGGCGCCGTAGTTGCGGCTGCCAGCGACAGCGAACCGGCCTGGACTCCTCTGATATAAGCTAAAGTCAACAATTTTTATTATATTGTTAAAAGATAAAAAGTATTAATTAATATTATTAAGAATTAATACCGTTTGTCGCCGGCTGCTGTGGTGGTGGTGGCGACGCCGCCGTTCTCGGCACCTTGTTCGCTGCCATTAGTATTTCGGCATCATTCGAGTCTGGAAAAATGAATTTGAATAAATGTATATATAATTTTTTTTTATTATTATTTAATTATTCTGTAAGCTTATCGTTAATAAAACTCACCATCAAGTAGGGCGGCCTCCCGCATTTTCTACAAAAATTAATAAACAATTAATTAACCAAAAAATCATCCAGAGTTCATAAAAGTGGCGTAAGATAGAAGAAAGTCATACGTTAAGTATCAGTGGACATAGACCGTGACTGTATAACAAATAATACAACAAAAACATATTTGTATCAAGCGAGATGTGTTTTCAGCGTACTTTCTTCAATAATGTGACTGTTAATGTGTTGTCGATTTACCTTATTTGACAAGTTTCTAGAAACTTGCACGTAAGAAAATGCTTCTCTGTCGAACCTTCTCCGGACAAGTTCCAAGTCTGTACGTCTCCTTCGTTTCTATCAGCTCTACATAAAAAGTCTATTAAATAATTTGGGTTCTATAAGCTGAACAGAAAAAGTCTATTAAAAAATTTTACCGACTTACCTTCTTAATTGAGGCAATTAATAATTGAGGCAGTGTCCTATATGATCGAAAAACTCGTGATCGTGATATTTCTAACATTTTGATAACTGTCACTTGGCAGGTTATAATTGAGTGACAGCTAGGTGACATTTACTAGAGACCCGAACGCAGCGACTTTTTGCATTTTTCGTCAACTGCGCAACCGCATTTTCAGCAAAACCATTCCGGATAACTTCAGGAAACAATCTAGGCGACATCTACCTGCGTCAATTGTAAAAGTAAAACGTGACGTCACGAAACGTCTTAATCAAAAAAGTATCATTTTGATAACTATTAATTCAGAATAAATCTTATATCTTTTAGACAAATAGCTTGATACATTAAGTAAAACGACATATGGGTTCGAAAAAAATAAATGATTCGCTTAATCATGTAAAAACACCGGGACTATGTCATAAAATAAGATAATAAGGCTAAAATAGCTCCGACGACCTGTCAATTTCGCTATCTTTCGTGTATAGATACGTGGTCGCTCAGTGTGCCTATGGGTAGAGGGGAAAGGGGGAATTAGCTTCCAGACGCGACCGCGTCTGTTGATAAATAACTGCATAAATTTTGTGAATTTTACTACACTTATGGAATAAATTATTATTTCAACCATATCATCGTATTATTGTACATTTTTCCCAAATTTTCATTTCAGCTCTTTGTGATTGTTATGTTTGATCGGCCATTTTAGATTTTCAATCCCATTAATGAAATTACTTCTGATACTGTATACTCAATGTCAGTAGCAGTTTATGCCCTTATTTTCAACGAAAAATACGATTTTTAACAGAGAACATTCGTTCGATAGAAGTAAAATATTACTTAACTTCACCTTGCCAAATAACTATATATTTTTTAACCAATCAGAATAAAGTTCTTTTTCACTGGCTCTCGTATGACTCGAACCCTTTCGATTGCTGTATAATTAAACTCTCGTATCTTTTTCTGAAAGAAACTGTGATTGAAAGGAGAAAAAAAAACAATTTTTTATAAAATTCACGAACTTGATCTTTTTATTTTTAAGATATCTTGAGTACCAATCGATTTATGACGAAATCACCCCTATTAAAAACTGTGCAGCACATCCAAAGATACAATAGCAGGTTACAAAAGTGGAAATGCACTTTAAAACTTTACACTTCAAAATTCAGAAGGTATTGGATATCAGAACATAATATATATATACATATATATACATTAAATAATAAAATATTATTTTATTATGGCTTCATATTGCCAAGGAACTTCTCCAGCCGGCGAGATGAACCAGTCTACGAATGCGTTGCAAATGTCAATAGCTTGTTTATTAGGTCTTGTATAGCGACCGCCGATGAAATATTTTGCGTATACATGCTTTTGTCGTTGCTGCTATCTTCACAAAGCACCAAATTATGTAGTGTCCAATGCTCGAAAAGACATTCCAATGCCCAACAATCTAAAACATTATTAAGGAAAAACTAATTAAAAATTAAAACTAATAGTAACTTAGCAATTGAATAATTACGAATGCAAATTCCAAGATTACTTTTCAATATAGAATTTGATTGTGACGTTACATATACCTGCTACGCTTGGATTAGGTCATATACTTGGGACTAGCTGAGCACTACGCGCGTCCGTCGATGACTAGGCTAGGTACAGTGATCCAGTTACACGGGTTTACAAGCTGCAGATGAATTGTTCCTTTTTTTCAGCTGCAATTTTACGCAACGTCCTTCGATGCATACTGACTTGCTTGTTCGTAGTACAAGTACAGCGCGTACCTAGCCACGCTACCGTGGGAGATCGGCAAACTCGCACTCTGGTTTTGGTTTTTCGTTAATATCTCGTTAACAAAGCCTTGAAGAACATTTTCGCTAAGGAAAAAGTTGTTTCAAATCACCCCACGAGTCACCCCTCTCAAGGGATTCCGGCATTTTTGGGACAACCTGTATACACAATTAAATGAATTAATTTACACAATGATACATAAACAATAGGTATGTCGTTTTAATTTAAAAACCTAAAAATTACCTTAACGTTACTGTCAAACGTTCTCTAAACAGAGCTTATTTGTTGGCTTTTGAGAGCCACGTACTTAGTACGCAACTGGTTATTGATTTATACTGTGAGACAGTTTTGTTGCCACTGTATAGACCCTTCCGGTGCGTTAAAATATTTTCGAAACTTATTGCGTACGTCGAAACCTTCTAAATTTCCGAAACCTCCTGGTCTACCCAACGGCAACATATTGCCCGCCGGCAATTGCGGATCGGAATTTTGATGGTATGCACCATTGTTCTGGATGTACTCGTCACGCAGCATATTATGCAGGCAGCACGTGACCATGACGATTGAATCCGTCGTGTCCGGCAGTACCGCGATGGGGGAATAAAATATGCGGAAACATTGGGATAGTAATCCGAATGCATTTTCAGACACCCTTCGTGCTCTGCACAAACGATAATTATAAATTTTTTTAGTGTCATCTTCCTCAGCTTGGTTCTTTGGATACGGCTTCATCATATGTTTTGTCAGGCGGAAGGCTTCGTCACCCACGATGACGTGTGGCACCACTATGCGAGATCCTAGCAGTGCCGTTTCCGTGGGAAAATTGAAAGTTCCCGTCCGGATCTGTCGACCCATCACAGATTTCTCCAATATCCCACTATCCCATTCTTTTCCGTAGGACCCGACGTCAATTGTAATAAATTTGTAGTGTGCATCCACTAACGCTAGTAGCACCACTGAAAAATAATTTTTGTAGTTACAATGTTTGTAAAGTACAATGATCCGCTATTTTTCGGACAAACTACTCTAACGTGTTTTCCATCGATTGCTCCGATGCAATTTGGAAAATTCCATTTTGCGGAGAATTGCTGTGCAATATTTTTAAAATCGGAACCACTGGGCTGCGGCAGAAATTTTGGTACCAATCTGCGGCATAGATGTGTAAGAGTTTCCTTCACAATTTTGCCGATATACCCTGGTGAAATCCTGAATGCATACGACAGGGATTCGAATGATTCCCCAGTAGCAAGGAATCTGTAAAAAATATATCAGCTAATTATTTCGGCTGGTGATTGGAAAAAAGATGGAGAAATATACGTGATACATTCGTAAAAATGAAGCAGGGCAACAAATACGATACAGCTATAATAAAATTACATTACGAAAAAATAAACTATGTTTTAGATAAATTAACTTACCTTAATGTCAGGAGCAACTTTTCCTGTGCGGAAATGGGAGATGGCACTCTCCTACACGATTGTTTTGTTAAATCCGTCCCCACAAGAGTTAACACAAAATCGACCTGATCTTTATTCAGTCGAAAGAATTGTCGAAACGTTTGCAAATCTCCCAAAAGATGATTGGCTATAAGTATGCTAGAATAGCCCTCGATGTTGCGAGTTTTGAACAAGGCCTTCACTTTCTCCCGCTTCCTTTTCCTCCCTTCAAAGTCTGCAACCAGAACTGCGTCATCATCTTCTTCTTCTTGAAGTAAAACGGCAAGCAATAACCGATCCATTTTTCAACACTTTGCACAAACACTTTGCACAACTAAGATTCGATTTTGTCACGATGTTTACACCTCGAAGTCACAGTAACGAGTGCCGTTCTAGCAACGTTTGGGAGCTGTCCTAACCCAAAGGCAATAAAGTTATACTCTAGGTATAAGCCTGGAAACTCTCGACCGTACAAGATGTTCAGTGGAGGGGGTGGATTTCTTGTACGCGACTTGAGCGGAATCTGGTATCCACAACTACATATAGGGGAAAGTGGGGTAAAACAGAACGCGTGAGTAAAACGGAACACCAATGTTTCTCTTAGATAAGAGCTGCGTATGAGTTGGAATCGCGTGACATAGGACCAAAGGGTTCTCACTGGTTCTGACTTGAAATCAGCCTGTAACCACAAATCAAATCAATTTAATCGAGATGCAATGAGCATATAACCACAAATCAAAACTTATTGTTAGACACTAAAAAGTAAATAATAAAAAATATGCAAAAAAAATTTTTTTAAGTTAAACACTTTTATTTAAAATGCACTAAAAACTGAAAAATTCTCCATGCACGTGTTGATATTCACTTGTGACGGGTAAAACCGGTAGGACGCGAGTCTTTCCCCACCACGCGCGCCTAGCGCGGCCCGCCTATAAGCCAGCGCGACGGGCCCGTTAGGCAGAGTCAGCCACGAGCGGTACGGGCTAACGGTTGCGCCTCTCCCAGCGATCTCTTGCATACCACAAGCTGCATCACTGTGTATTTTTGGTTCCTATTACCTCCACGGCTCCCAAAGGACGGCGAGTTCGCTTACCTTTGGACGCAGGTCGACATCCACCGTCAATCTTAGGGACAGACTTTGTCTGCCCCGGAGGACATCCTACAGTCTCCGTATCGTCCGCGGGTTTTACCCACTGGACGGTCGGGCTCAAGGCTTCCCGGTCAGGGCCATTGGTGGAGATAACAGCCAGGGCACCAGAACGACCACTCCCCACTCCTACCTCCGCCGCCGAAACGCACCGACCCGCGCACCGCGACCGCGACCGCGCCGCGCCGACTACGCACACGAACGCGTCCGTGATCCTCCGCGCCTCCGCCGCCGATTTCCGACGGGTTAGGTTAAGCCTTAGTATAAGCCGCACAGACCCTGTTAGCCAGCACAGACCTGGCCGGGTAACCCTGTACATTAGTAATAAGAATAAAGACCGTCCACCCAAATCACCCCGCCTCATTCACTCGACAACCTCCACCCGCCGTCCGGTAGCTAACCTCTCCGGAGCGAGGTTACATTTGGCGCCCGAACAGGGACAAGTCGTAGTAAAACAAGTGGATGACCAAGGTGAGCTGGGTATACGGTCTATCAAAGACCAAACTCGCGAACTGGGCGAAGGAGCACGGGCTCGATTATACAGGAGACCTCGATACGCTACGAGCTCGAGTGGGGGACCTACATACGAGCCACCATCATGGCAGACGAAGCCGCCGGACCATCAACGAAAGGGGAGTTCAGACCCCCGATCACCGACGAAAGTACAAACCCGGCCGAGGAAACGCAGGCCACCCCGGTGGAGGCGCCACTATTAAGCTTCTCTCCGGGGCTCAAACGCCAGATGGAGGAAACCGCCATAGCCGCCCACGACACCCACTACGTGATGGAACGAGTAAGACGGTGGGGCGGCCAATACGATGGCGGTAAGGGGGCAGAAGATTTCCTCGACCACCTGGACGACCTACGGAACAGCTACGAGGTCACGCCGGACCAAATATTACGCTGTCTCCCGGGGATACTGAAAGGATCGGCCCTCCAGTGGTACAGAAACGAGAAGGCCGACCTCCCCACCTGGGACTCCTTCTTAGAGGCCTTCCGGGAAACCTATTTACCAAGGCGCCGCCAACACGAGCTGGAGATGGCCATCCACCAACGACGCCAACGCCCGGGCGAGAAAGCCCGTGAATACTCCACCGCTCTACGAACATTGATGCGGCGCCATGGGCAGATATCCGCCGCAAACCAACTAGACTGGCTGTATTCCAACCTGCGGACAGAATACCGCCACTATATCAAGCGAACAGAATTTAATTCGCTTTCAGGGTTCCTCGCCCTGGCCGCCGACTACGAGGCGCTACGCGAGGAAGAACCCATCAGCGTTCCGGTACAGCCTGCTCTCCCTCGACCGAGCCTCGCCGAGGTAGGCGACCGGTACAATAGGGACGAATGCTGCTGGAATTGTGGCCAGCGGGGCCACTTCCGCCGAGACTGCCGACGCCCCGGGCGGCGATTCTGCAGCCGCTGTGGGACGGAAGGTCGGCTCAGCAGAGACTGCAACTGCTCCTCGGCGGGAGGATGCCTAGCGATAACGGGGAACAACAACGGGACCGGCGGACAAGGCCGCCTAGCGATAACGGGAAACGACAACGGGACCGGCGGGCGAGGCCACGACCGGAGTATCCCACCCAGCCGGCCTCAACAACCCCAGGAGCCGATAGCCGCCCCTTTCTCCCGGTAATACTCCACGGCCGTACGTTCCAGGCCCTAGTCGACACCGGAGCCTCACTCTCGTATGTCAGCCGGGCGGTAGCCGAGTGGTGCCAGAGGCACGGCGACCAGAACACCAACACTGATCGGTGGGTCCAGGTCGCCAACGGCGCCACCGCACCCCTAGAAGGGGAAATCGAGCTAAGAATGGGCGTAGGAGACTGCGTCCTCGCCATCAGGTGTGGAGTCCTCCCCAACCTCACACAAGATATGATCTTGGGGATCGACGCCCTGCAACCCCTGGGGCTCACCGTGCAAGTACGGGGCATGCTGTGGAACCCAACCGAGGAAGCTGCCGCCATCGAACCGAGCTCGGGCCTCCAGGGATGCACCAAGGAGCAAACCCAGCGGCTCGAGGCGTTCCTTATCAGCGAACTACCGCACTTTGACCAACTGCCAGGGCTCACCCACATGGCGAAACATCGCCTCCGCTTAAAGGCCGGGACCGAGCCAGTAAAACACCGGTACACGCCACGCAACCCGGCCATGCAAGCGATCATCGACGACGAGGTCACCCGGATGCTCGCAGAGGGGATAATAGAACCGTCCACCAGTCCATGGAGTTCCCCAGTAGTCATTGTCAAAAAGAAGAACGGGAAGAAGAGATTCTGTATCGACTTCCGCCGGGTAAACGAGACCACCGAAAAGGACGCATACCCCCTACCCCAGGTCCAGGCCACGTTGGAAAAGCTAAGAGGCGCGCGATACATCTCCACCCTAGACCTGGCCAACGGGTACTGGCAAGTACCCCTCGACCCCGAAAGTCGCCCCATCACAGCATTTACCGTACCGGGACGAGGACTCTTCCAATTCAGAGTCATGCCGTTTGGGCTACACTCTGCTCCAGCCACCTTCCAACGGACCCCCCATAAGGTCATCGGACCCCAACTGGAGCCCCGAGCGTTCGCGTACCTAGATGACATCATCGTGCTCGGGGCCACCTTCGAAGAACACCTGGAGAACCTGCGAGAGGTCCTCCAACGGCTACGGGCGGCCGGGCTAAAATTAAATAAGGAGAAGTGCCAGTTCTGCCGCACCGAGTTACAGTACCTCGGACACACCATCACCAGCGAGGGGGTGGCCACCGACCCGGACAAGGTTCGGGCCATCGCCCAGATACCCCCGCCAACCACGGTCAAGGAGTTGCAACGGTTCCTAGGGATGGTGTCTTGGTACCGACGGTACATCCCGCGATTCGCCGGTCTAGCCGCACCGCTGACTCGGTTGCTGCAGAAGAAGCAGACATGGAGCTGGGGCCCCGAGGAAGCAGCGGCCTTTGACACTCTCCGCCAGCAGCTGGCCGCCGCCCCGATCTTAACATGCCCAGACTTCGACCAACCCTTTACCCTCCAAACGGACGCCAGCAACGAGGGCCTGGGAGCCGTACTCACCCAGGAAGTGGACGGGGAGGAAAGGGTTATAGCGTACGCAAGCCGTACCCTAAACTCCGCGGAACGGAATTACTCCACCACGGAAAAGGAATGCCTCGCGGTAGTCTGGGGCATCCGAAAAATGCGGCCGTATCTGGAAGGATACAGGTTCACCGTGCTTACCGACCACCAATCCCTGAAGTGGCTACAGGCAATGGACAACCCCTCCGGTCGGCTGGCTCGTTGGGGCCTAGAGCTCCAACAATACGACTTCGACATCCAGTACCGCCGGGGGGAGACCAATGTCGTCGCAGACGCCCTCTCCCGACAGCCAGACGAGGAGACTCCCCCTCCGCCGGAAGTAGCGGACAGCATGGACACACCTACCAGATGCGCCTGGTACGACCGGATGAAAGCCGCCACAGAACAAGAACCCCACCGATACCCGGAATATCGGGTAATAGGGGGGCGGCTGTACCGACACATTTCGGACACGCATGGTCCTCGGTCCGAAACAGAGTGGAGGATGTGTGTTCCCCAACCGCTTCGGGAGGCAGTACTTCGGGAAACACACGACGCCCCCACCGCGGGACACCTAGGCGTTAACAAAACCGCGGCCCGACTAACCCGACAGTACTTCTGGCCCGGAATGGTCCGCGACGCGCGGCGATACGTACAACGCTGCCAGAAGTGCCTAGAGTACAAGGCGTTCCAGCAGGCACCCGCTAGTGGAATGCAGACGACGCCAGCAGCTAACCCGTGGGACGTAGTGGCTGTCGACCTCGTGGGACCCCTGCCACGGTCAGCAAAAGGATTTACAATGCTGGCCGTGATGCAGGACAAGTTCAGTAAGTGGGTCGAACTACAGCCACTGCGACAGGCCACAGCCCCGGCCGTCACTAGGGCTTTCAAGGAGAGGGTGGTGCTACGCTATGGATGCTCCCGACGTGTCATATCGGACAACGGGAAACAATACACTAGCAAAGAATTCACCGAAATGCTGCGGGGGTACGGGATTGAACACCGGAAGACACCCCCGTACACGCCTCAGTGTAACCCCGTAGAGCGAGTTAACCGGGTCATCAAGACCATGATCGCCCAAGTAATAGACGGAAACCACCGAGAATGGGACAAGTGGCTGCCGGAGGTGGGATTCGCCTACAACTCCGCTCGCCACGACGCCACGGGGTACTCACCAGCCTACCTAAATTACGGTAGGGAACCGGCCACCCCCGGGGCACTCCACCAACCGACCACAGTAGTCCCAGAAACAGACGGCGAGGACCAATACGTTGCGCGGACCGAAGACTTGGACCGCCTACGGGAAGCCATCCGTCTCGCCCGCCACGCCCAGGCCCAGGCTACGGAAACACAGAAGAAAGCCTACAATTTGAGGCGACGGGACTGGAGACCCCGCGTCGGGGACAACGTCATGCTCCGAGAGCATCCCCTGTCCTCGGCCGAGAAAAATTACGCAGCAAAGCTAGCGCCCAAATTCTCTGGCCCGCACCAAGTACGCGAGTACCTCGGACCGAATTTGGTCGTCCTACGATGCGGGCGGAAAACAAAAAGAGCCCACATACAGGACCTGAAGCCATGCGAGGGGGGAGGGGAGGATTCCCCCATCACGCGACCGAGCGCAGAGATGCCTAGCACCGTCGCGAACAACGCCACAAGGGCCAGGATCGCAACAGCCGCGAAACCCACGAAAGCGATCGCAGCCACCAACCGCGACCACCAGGGGACCACGACGATAAGGACCCCACAACAGGTTTCGCGCTGGCGAAATTGGCACAAGGATACTACTAAGGCCTGGCCAAGCACCGAACCGGCAAAAACAAGCCAACGTCATGCCAGCCAGAAAACGAGTGGCTCACGACGCCGCTCAGCAAGCGGCCGTACCGATACGCCACCGGCCCGAAAACCGACCGGTGGAGTGCCGGGTACGGAGGAGACCAGAGGCCGGGACTCACCCCGCAGCCAAGAGGCGCCTGGAGTTCGGCGAGGCCACGGAGCCGACTGGCGGGCCACCCCCGCCGACACGGGGGCCACCCCAGCGGCCACGACCGCCACCGAGGATCGTGGCGACCACCGCCCGAACCCTGGCAATAGTGGAGGCCGTCGAAAGGAGCCGGCTGCCTCCACCCTTGGTGCCCCAGCCAGCCCGCCCAAAACCCAGGGTGGTGGAGGATCGACGGTGGACGCCGCAGGAAGGCAAAGGAGCCTCCATCTTGGCGACCCTCCTACAGGCGCCACCACCTCCCTGGCCTACGATGGCCCCAGCGACTCAGCGGCCACCAACCACGCCGCCACCGATACGGGCGCCACCACAAGGCAGGACGCCGCCGTCAACCCGGCCTCCAGCACCACGGCAACAGCCAGGACCACCACCGGAGGAGCCACCGACGTCCCAGCCACCGCCGCAGCCACGGACACCGCCGCCACAGCTCAACCGCCCCCCAACCCCCTCGGTCCCACCAACGCCCCAAGCCACGCCCTCCACCAGCACCAGCAGCTCCCACCCCTCGACCCCAGGACTACCGTGGAGGTATACCCCCCACCCCGCCGAGCTTCGGATCGACGTCCCGGCCTTGCGGGAAGGCCAGAAGTTCCGGGTGGCCACCCCCGGGGGATACACAGAGGTCAAAATGCTGCGGCGCCAGCAACTTCGGCTGCGCTTCCACCCCCACCCTCCGCCATAGGACAGGCCCTCCGGCGACTCACTAGTTTTAAGTTTTGGTTTAAGCGTCCGAAGGTGGTGGGTACCAGATAAGAGTAATTATAAGGTGATGGGTAGAACATAAGTTGTAAGTCTAAGGTAGAGAATAAGTTATACATAGACCAATGTATGAGAGAGGCGCGGGAAGACCGCGTCCTCCGAAGGGGGAGGGAGATGTGACGGGTAAAACCGGTAGGACGCGAGTCTTCCCCCACCACGCGCGCCTAGCGCGGCCCGCCGCTACCGAGCGCGGCCGCGAGATGGCCGCGCGCCGAGCGGCGCTCTCGCTTGCGAAGTTGGCGCGCGGCCGCCTATAAGCCAGCGCGACGGGCCCGTTAGGCAGAGTCAGCCACGAGCGGTACGGGCTAACGGTTGCGCCTCTCCCAGCGATCTCTTGCATACCACAAGCTGCATCACTGTGTATTTTTGGTTCCTATTACCTCCACGGCTCCCAAAGGACGGCGAGTTCGCTTACCTTTGGACGCAGGTCGACATCCACCGTCAATCTTAGGGACAGACTTTGTCTGCCCCGGAGGACATCCTACAGTCTCCGTATCGTCCGCGGGTTTTACCCACTGGACGGTCGGGCTCAAGGCTTCCCGGTCAGGGCCATTGGTGGAGATAACAGCCAGGGCACCAGAACGACCACTCCCCCCTCCTACCTCCGCCGCCCAAACGCACCGACCCGCGCACCGCGACCGCGACCGCGCCGCGCCGACTACGCACACGAACGCGTCCGTGATCCGCCGCGCCTCCGCCGCCGATTTCCGACGGGTTAGGTTAAGCCTTAGTATAAGCCGCACAGACCCTGTTAGCCAGCACAGACCTGGCCGGGTAACCCTGTACATTAGTAATAAGAATAAAGACCGTCCACCCAAATCACCCCGCCTCATTCACTCGACAACCTCCACCCGCCGTCCGGTAGCTAACCTCTCCGGAGCGAGGTTACACACTATTCACGTAAAAAACCATGAGTATTTGGTTATGTTCCGTACTTTTCATGTTATTTAGTAAAATATTTTTTCTTATATGTATAATATAGTAGTATCTTTATTATCGTTCCCCTAGGGGTTACAATCTCCCAGACCAAAAACCTCCTCCATACAACCTTTCCTTAAATCTAACTTATTCTACTTAACCTATCTTAACCTACTGCTTAAACTACTGCTTAAAATTACCGCCCTCTCGCCCGCTCTCTCTCCTCTCCTCCATCGCACGCACGCACGCTCCCCTTCCCCCGCTTCTCGGACCTCCGCTTCCGCACACTTCCCTTTCCACTCTCAATCCTCCGTTCATCCCTACCCCCCCCTCCCCCACACACCTCTCTCCTTTCCTCCAATCTCTTCATCCATACCTCCCCCTCCCCATCATCTCCCAACACCTCTACCACCGCACTTTGCCACCCCCTCTCCACCCCCCATCCTGTACAAACCTCCCATACATGCTCCCAAGATTCCTCTTCCTGCCCACACACTCTACACCTCCTTTCCTCTTCCTCCTCCCAATATCTCCCCCCCCCTCATCTCATTCCCCAGTCTGAACCTTGCGACCCTCCTCCATCTCTCCTCCCCCCATCCTTTCTTTAGATATCCCGGAACCCCCACTCCCTTCACCCTCCCATACCATTTATTATATTTCCCCTCCCCTATCCTCCTCCACCTCTCCTCTTCTTGCTCCCTTCTTTCCCTCCCCACCAGCTCCTCCCCCCTTAACTCCCCCCTCTCTCTCGCCCTTTCCACCTCCTCCACCGTCCACCCCTTGTCTTTAAAATATTGCTCCCTTTCTTCCTCCCACCCCTGCAGCACCTTTCCCCTCTTCATCCTCCTCTTCATTTCCTCCCAACACTCTCTCGCCAGCTCTCCCCCCTTCCCCTCTTCTAGCTTCCTCTCGTACCCCCATGCCCGCATCCCTGCCCCACCTTTTACCATTCCCCTCTGTAACTCCTTCCTTACCAGGTACCCCAGGGTGTTCCAATCCACCCCCAACACCCACTTCATATACCTTTCTTGTAGCCCCTCGACCTTCTCCCTACATTTCCACCCCCACACCTCTACCCCGTAACTAACCACCGCCCACACCAGCTTGTCGAAGAGCCACAATCTTCTTCCCCAGTCCTTCCCACACTTCCTTTTCCCTATCCCCCACACCTGCCCCATCACCGCCGCCCCTTTTCTTACCCTCTCCTTTACATGTTCTTCCTGCCCCCCATTTCCCATCATTGTGTATCCTAGATATCTAAAATTATGCACCTCCTCCACCTCCTTTCCCTTCCATCTCCAAACAACCTTCCCCCACCTGCCCCCTCCCCTTCTACACCTCATCACCTTCGTTTTTCCTACGTTAACCTGTAACCCCTTCCCGTCCACATACTTTTTCAGCTTACCGATCAGTCCCTTCATCCCTTCCACATCCTCCGCCAACACCGCCACATCATCCGCGTAGGCTAGTGTGTATATCCTCCTCTCCCCCAGCTTCACTCCCCCCCATCCACCCCTTTCCAACTCTTCATCCATATCCGCGATCAGTAGGGTGAATAGGATTGGGCTCAGCGGACACCCCTGCCTCACCCCCCTGGCGGTCCAGAACCTCCCCCCCTCCTCTTCTCCCACCCTAACCCTTCCTATCGTCTCCCTAAGCGCCTCCTCACACCTTACCACCAACCCTTCCCTCACCCCCCTGCCTCTCATAGCCTTTATTACAACCTCCCTGTCCACCGAGTCGAAGGCTGCCTTCATATCTACAAACATCATTACTAGTTTCCTTTCTTTCCTTCCAATTTGCCTGTTTATTAGGTAGTTTAGGGTGTAGATGTGGTCGACACATCCTACCCCCCTCCTAAACCCCGCCTGACTCGGTGGCAGCAACTTCTTTTCTTCCACCTCAACTCTCAGTCTCTCCGCCAGCACCGATGCATATATCTTATACGGCGTCTGCGTCAGAGTAATCCCTCTATAATCCTCCACTTCCTTCCAACCCTCCGGCCACCCCTCTCCCCTCCATACCCTGTTGCATATCGCCCATAGCCACTTTTCCACTTCCCCCCCCCGTATTTCCACACCTCATTTTGTATCCCATCCCCTCCCCCCGCCTTCCCATCCTTTAAGCTCCTCACCACCCTTCTTATTTCCTCCCTTCCTATCTCCCTCTCTCCGTCCCTCCCCCTCACCCCCCCTTCACCTTTCGTCACCCTCCACTCCACCCCTCCCATCAGTCCCCTGAAATACTCGTCCCATTCCTCCATCTTTATTCTGTCGTTTACCCTACTTCTCCCCCCTCACCCCCCTTCACCTTTCGTCATCCTCCACTCCACCCCTCCCATCAGTCCCCTGAAATACTCGTCCCATTCCTCCATCTTTATTCTCTCGTTTACCCTACTTCTCCCCCCTCTCTCTCCTCACCACCTTCCATACCTGTGCTTCCGTCCTCACCCCCTCCAGCTCCTTTTCCCAGCGCTCCAACTCCTTCTTTCTCTTTTCCTCACACATCCTTCCATACCCCCTTTTCCTCTCCCTGTACACCGTCCCGTCCCCCCCCTCCCTTCTCCACTTTCTCAGCTCCCTTCTCACCTTACTCTTCTCCTCCCTACATTCCTCATCCCACCATCCTTCCTTCCTCTTCCTCTCCCCCCCTCTACCATCGCCTTCCCCACCGCCCCCTTTATTCTTTCCCTCAGTTCTCCCCACTCCGCATCTACACTCCAGTCCCCCTCCCCTCTCTTTGCAAAGCTTCTCATAAACTTTTTCCTCCCCTCCTCCGTCCAGCTCCCTCTTCCCCCTCCTCTTCCCCCGCCACCTTTCTTCCTTTCTACATTGCCCCCCCTCTCCCCCCTGATCCATACTACCAGTGGCTGATGATCCGAATCTACCTTCTCTCCCACTATTACCCTATCCACCTTCTCCCACGTATCTTCGTTCCCAATAACATAATCTATCACTGTGTTCGCCCTCCCCCCTGTGAATGTCCACTCCCCCTGCTCATCCCCTTCTACCCCCCCCCCCGTTTAAGATACTCCACCCCCTTTCCTCCAAGAACCCGCATAGCCTCCTTCCATCACAATTCACCTCCTTATCTTTCGATCTCCTACCTCCGCGCTCCCCTCCCTCCTCCTCATTCCCTCCCCACACACGCCCTCCCTCTTCCCCGGTCCTCGCGTTAAAATCCCCTCCTATCATCACCCTCACTCCCCATTCCCTCTCCTCCATGCACTCCCCTATACTCTCCAACTTCCTCTGCAAATCTCCATTCACGTAAACCCCCACTACCCTCCACCACTCCCCCCCCCCATCCTTACCTTTTTCGTCAAAATCCCCTCCCTCCCTCTCTCCTCCTCCACTCCCACTTCCATCCCTTTCCTCACCCCCATTAGCATCCCTCCTATTGCCCTACCCTTCTTCTTCTCCCTCCGGGCCCATTGCCTATCCCATATATATCCCCTTGGCAGTCTCCTTTCCACATTCTTCCACCCCCCCCCTCCTCCAACCTATATGTATAATATATATTTTTGTTATATTTTATTTGTAAAAGTTATACCTAAAACACATATTTATAGATTTTAATATAAATTAATACATTTTAAATCATAAAAATAAAGATTTTGTACGTTTACATGGTCTTCAAGTGGGTGTTCCGTTTTACCCCACTATTTGAGCAAGGCGAAGATTTCAATACCGCCGGTAAATTTCATGTTCCGTCGTTCCCAAAGATTTTTCTTAACAATGGCTTTGATTTTCTTATAGTCTAAGGTCCACCGAAGACTCCTGTTGAAGTCTCGTGTCTTTTTCTCCTCCCGATTTTATGTTATCACCCTCCAAAGTTAAGCGTTCCGTTTTACCCCACCTTCCCCTACGTATGTCTTCAAAATCCTGTTAAAAAACGCACTGATTGTGAGTTAATGTAGCAAGAAACATAGCTCGAAACTCTAAAGCAAAATCGTATTGGTGTTTCTCTTGCGAGGTCGCGACCATTTCAAACGAGAAGGTTGTGTGGTGTGAAAGTGATTAAAATTTTTAAAATGAACTGCAATTTGATTTCGCATATATTGTACGACGGAGAAGAAGAAGAGGAAGATGGTAATGACGATGAGGAGGAGGAGGAGGAGGAGGAGGAGGAGGAGGAGGAGGAGGAGGAGGAGGAGGAGGAGGAGGAGGAGGAGGAGGAGGAGGAGGAGGAGGAGGAGGAGGAGGAGGAGGAGGAGGAGGAGGAGGAGGAGGAGGAGGAGGAGGAGGAGGAGGAGGAGGAGGAGGAGGAGGAGGAGGAGGAGGAGGAGGAGGAGGAGGAGGAGGAGGAGGAGGAGGAGGAGGAGGAGGAGGAGGAGGAGGAGGAGGAGGAGGAGGAGGAGGAGGAGGAGGAGGAGGAGGAGGAGGAGGAGGAGGAGGAGGAGGAGGAGGAGGAGGAGGAGGAGGAGGAGGAGGAGGAGGAGGAGGAGGAGGAGGAGGAGGAGGAGGAGGAGGAGGAGGAGGAGGAGGAGGAGGAGGAGGAGGAGGAGGAGGAGGAGGAGGAGGAGGAGGAGGAGGAGGAGGAGGAGGAGGAGGAGGAGGAGGAGGAGGAGGAGGAGGAGGAGGAGGAGGAGGAGGAGGAGGAGGAGGAGGAGGAGGAGGAGGAGGAGGAGGAGGAGGAGGAGGAGGAGGAGGAGGAGGAGGAGGAGGAGGAGGAGGAGGAAGTTCCGCTAGCACATTTTGAAAGAAGAAAAACAAAGGAAATGAAAACTATGTACAAGAATCGAATCACCGAGGGCTATTTTAATTATTAATTTACATTAATTCGCACTATCCTTGGAAGCATCATTGTCTTGTCTCAGTAATATTTCAAAACCGTTCATTATTTTAAAGACTGCGTTTTTTGCTTGCGCACGTATATGTGGCGGCAATGTTAGTGCGGTAGCACCCATACACTTAAAAAAATAACACTGTGGGATCGGTCTCCTGGTCCTTGCAGATATTAATACTTTTTAGTACTTTTTCCCTTTCGGCTGCCCTTTCCTTCCACACACGGACCACGGGGTTGGAATCTTTTTTTTTGGAGGGGGGCGCTGCGTTGGTTTCGTCTTCGCAGGGCCGTTTTCGGGATGGAGAGTTATTGTCCTCCTCTGGCGATGTGTCTGCTTCCGGAGGAGCACCTTCCCAGGCGGCCGGCGTTTCAATAATACCCTCATTATTATGTACTTCGTGGTCTTCGCGCATTGCATCGAGATTACTGTGAGTACTATAATAAAATAAATGAAATAAATTAAATAAATTAAATAAATTAAATAAATTAAATAAACGAAATAAACGAAATAAACGAAATAAACGAAATAAACGAAATAAACGAAATAAACGAAACAAACGAAATAATCGAAATAAACGAAATAAACGAAATAAACGAAATAAACGAAATAAACGAAATAAACGAAATAAACGAAATAAACGAAATAAACGAAATAAACGAAATAAACGAAATAAACGAAATAAACGAAATAAACGAAATAAACGAAATAAACGAAATAAACGAAATAAACGAAATAAACGAAATAAACGAAATAAACGAAATAAACGAAATAAACGAAATAAACGAAATAAACGAAATAAATTAAATAAATTTTTGAAATTTATTGTATTTTAGAACTCATTGTGTGTGTACAAAATACTTGCCTCCTCTCAAAAGAAACACTCTCCATAAACGTTAACTGCTCTGTCAACGGCCATTTTTTTTTTGGTTGGGCTGCGGATCCCGTACCATGCCTATTATTTCTTTTCTTCTTCGTGTACGGATCCCTTATGTTTTTCCACCTTGATTTGCAATCTTCAGCTGCAATAATTAGATAATATGTTTATTGCATATTCATTAATAATGCGGAGAAATTCAAATCGTTGTCATTTGCATTCACAATATGATACGGATACATAAGTAGTGTTTGTGTTTTCTCGACATTTCTCATTTCTCGAGAAAAAAGAACGTACTCCGTATTTCTAGAAAATTCTCGAGCAAATTGTAAATAATACATAGGGTAGACCGGGGGCGATAGTAACACTTTCACTTTGGAATACGATTATGCAATCTTTAGATTCAGTATCTACATTCCACCCATTTTTCATTAGTTTGATTCTGCTGTGCTATATTATTCCATGCAAACAAGACAATATTATTCATCTTCTTTGGTTACTATTTGGTTCTGTCACAGTACAACCGTCCCCAACTGCCGATGTTACAATCGAACCCAGCCAGGCTTTTGAATATAAATTATAAATTTTGATTAACGAGACACTTAAAAGTGATAACTACCCATACAGCACACTCCCATGGCAGGAAGGTTCCATCAATGTAGCAGGACGGTTCCGGTGCAGCACCGGAACCTTCCTGCTACATTGATGGAACGTACCATGAAGAATCCTATGTCCGCCCTTTTGAAACATTCCACGGAACGTTCCGGCCATTCTCTGGCAATGCTCACGGAGCGCTCAGGACATTCTCTGGCAATGCTCACGGAGCGCTCAGGACATTCTCTGGCAATGCTCACGGAGCGCTCAGGACATTCTGTGGCAATGCTCACGGAACTGATTAAATTACAATAAATATTGGCAATATTCATATATTTTTTTGTACAAGTGGACAACAGCAACAGCAACAATAATAACAATAAAAAAAATAATAGTATCGATATGTATCGATACGGTATCAGTCCTATCTTATAAAAAATATATGTAAATAAAACTAATCTGAACATAAAATATGAAATGGTACAGCACAAAATAGATATATTTGTAGGGTAAGTCCGGTATAGTTCGACCACCAAGATTAAGACTGACGCAAGAGAGGACACAGTGTGTCATTGATACAAAAGAAATGGTAGAACCCATGTACATACTATTTGTAGGTTATGTCGAACTCCTTAAATAGAAATATTTTTGTTTGTTTCATATAGATTTCCGTTGGTTACAGAACATGGGTCTGGGCCAGAATTTAGTACATTCCTACAACGTACAATTCATTGCGTTATAATTATTTTGAAAAACACTGTTGAAAAACTCTGGTGGATCTTCTCAAACCCGCGTATGTGCAGTTTCAGGCTCTTCTGTCCTCTTTACTTAAAATTTACTTACTGCATGCAGCATGTAATGAACCTGGAATAATACATGCATTTATTTTACAATTTTACAATTTTAAGTGCTGAAATATGATAAATAATAAATTTACTTACTCATTGCTAATTTTAGTACATGTCTGAATGTACTGAATGATTGTTTTTGCTATTTTCCGTACCAACTATATTTTTCTGTCACATAATCCTCTATTAATTTATTTGATCCTTTTCAGTAAATGAATCTATAAAAGGTGATTAATAAATTATTTTAGTCATGAAAAATGGCATCATTACAAACAGCATTCGTGTAACGCCAAACACAGGGTGCATTAAAGCGAAGCAATGAAAAGATAACTATCACCATTACTTTAAATAATTGAACGGAAAGTGAAATGAAAGTTATACCGTACATGCATGTTTACAAGGAAACTGTGAAAAGTAAAAGCTTGTAGCACAGAAAGCAGAGAAATATATGTATTTTAAATAATTAAACAATTGCAGTTGGTTAATAAGCATCAAATATGTTATATTAGTTACTTTAACTAAAAAATAAGCTCCTTAGTTTAAATAATTCATATCTATTACTTGCAAAAGATCTGTTTTTATCCTGTCCAAATATAGTAGGGATGCTTGCAGGGAGAAAACAGCCTTTAGAATTGCCTTCTTGGAAACAGTGTTTTTCAAAATGATTATAACACAATAAGGCGTTGTTTGAATGTACGAAATTCTGGCGCAAGCCCATTTTCTGTAACCAACGGAAATCTATATGAAACAAACAAAAATATTTCTTTTTATGAAGTTCGACTTAACCTACAAATAGTATGTACATGGATTCTATATACTTACCTGTGATATGTGAAACCTTCATCCAATTCACTCAGGTCTCCTGCGCCACAAGACACACACGTTCTAACCATTTTTATTATTTACAAGCAATTAATAAGTAATCACGCTCTAACTATTTACACTTGTGCTTCCTTACGTGCTTTGGCTTTGCAACCTGTCGCGACGCATGTGAGTGACATCACACAATGCCTGGAGCTTCACCACGCGGACTTGCGAAGTTCCATCAGAGCCAATATTATTATTATTTGTATTGTTATTATTGTTCTTATTGTCCTTCTTATTGCACCTACAATAATTATTATTGATAGCAATTAGAGAAAAGTCGATATAAGAATCGATTCTGGAACCTTTGTTGTAAAATGTCCGAAAAGTTGCTTGAGCATTGCCAGAGAATGTCCTGAGCGCTCCGTGAGCATTGCCAGAGAATGTCCTGAGCGCTCCGTGAGCATTGCCAGAGAATGTCCTGAGCGCTCCGTGAGCATTGCCAGAGAATGTCCTGAGCGCTCCGTGAGCATTGCCAGAGAATGTCCTGAGCGCTCCGTGAGCATTGCCAGAATATGTCCGGAACGCTCCGTGACCATTGCCTGAGAATGGCCGGAACGTTCCGTGAGGCTGGCAGGAAGGTTCCAAGTGGCAATGTTCCACCGCCACATGGCTGGAATGTTCAAGGAAGGTTCCTATGTCCGCACCGAGGCAACATTCCACGGCAACCCCCACGGAACCTTCCTGCAAGCTTCGGGCAACGGAGTGTGCTGTATGGGTAACGACCAGTATTACTTTATAAATTGTCAGATTAAATATTAAAAAAAAAGAAAAAACACATACTGGCAAAGGGAGTATTTATATTACAATTTTAAATCAGTAAGAAAAAGTTACTTTCGGGTATCGAAAAGTTATTTTCGTCGCTATACATGTATATTGTATATCTATACTGCTAGGACATGGATGTGTGTATTCCAAATGTCATTCTTCATCATACACTGCCCGAAATTACCATAAAGCCACCTAGTTTTTAATGTATTTTTTGAAAAATATTACGAAATTTGATATTCTGTCTCGTCTACAATTACATTTAGTTCATGCCAAATGTAGATGTACGTATAGTAGTGGCTCAGATGTGTTTACAGTTCGTATGTGTTTACTTTTTTGCTGCGCGAAGCAGCATACGCGTGCGAAATTTCTATAAAGCCACTTAGTTTGTATTTAGATTCTGAGTAGATAACTACAGCTAGACACTGTTAAGGAAGTGTAACTGCAATCGAGTGCAAAGTATGTATGTATTTGTATTAAAATTGAGCTATAACTTCATTGAAATCGTATATATGTTATATTTTAATATATTTTTAATAAAATGCCACGGGGAAAATTATTGACGAGTGAGGAAAAGGCATCCATTAATGCGTATGGGGATATGGGGTGTTCTAATCGCGCTATTGCAATTAAAATCAATAGATCACGCTGGCGTTCACACATCGAAACATACGAAGCAGTGGTTATATCAAAAAGATATTAGGGTTTTGATATGGCCAGCTTGTTCCCCGGATTTGAACCCTATTGAGAATCTTTGGGGAATACTTGCAAGAAAAGTTTATGGCAATTGCAAGCAATATAATTCCATTAAGGAATTGTGCAACGCGGTAACCGAAGCGTGGGCGTCTATAGAGAAACAAACACTTCAAAGTTTAATTTTGCCAATGCCGAACCGCGTTTTTGATGTTAGTCGAAGAAATGGCAATTACACTAATTATTAATATAGAAATAAAGTAAAACTATCGTTAATTTTAATTTTATTTATTTAAAGTGGCTTTATAAAAATTTCGCACTTTGTTCCATGTTAAATTCTATTCTTACATTTTTTTTTAAATAAATATTACTTCTATTATTCCAACCGATGTACATGCTGTTTTTAACGCTCTCAAAATGGTATGAAACACAAAGTTATCAATACTATGGAATAAGTATAAGATTTTATCAATAAACATGGTGCCTTTATGGTAATTTCGGGCAGTGTATATCCAAATTTTGTGTTAATATCTATCATGTTCTGAGATATTTAACGTGTGTTCGCGAATAGATGTTGTTCGCGTGCCGGAATTTGAGGTTAGGGTGGCGAAGTCGAGTCAAGAAGCACAGCGTGATGAAAATATCGTACGTCGTTTATTAAAATCAAGGATGAGCGATCAGATGAGGGGATACTGATGTAATGAGCGTGAGAGCGAGTGTTGAGAAAAATGTGCGAGTATTCTGAACAACTAGCTTGAGCGCGATGCGTGCGATTCAAAGAACGTTACGAACAAGAGTGAACAATGGCCCGAAGCTAGCTTCCGCCTTGGTGTCTTCCAGAAGCCTCTTCCATCGCGCGGACGGCTGGTCCGATTGGGTGATCGCACCGACGGCCAGATCTGATTCGGTGATCGATTGTAGATCTGCCGTCGTGCTCCGCTGCCCGTGAGGTGCTGCGGTGAGATGAGAGCGGTGGAGAGAGGAACTACTGCTCGAATCGCAAACAACGTGTTACAATCGTCCTCCTGTTACTATCGCCTCCGGGCTACCCTATGAGGACGACGCAGGTGGGGTCACGCGCAGTCAACGGATTACCATTTTTCTTATCCTGAAGAAATTACTCCGAAGAAGTGCCTGTACGTCTTGTGTTCAGACACAGGGAGAAAAGGGGTAATCCTGTGACAGCGCGTGGTCCCGCCTGCGTCGGCTTCGCTTCAAATGGGGAAGATGATGCAAAGCTCGGCGCAGAAGGCGTGACTAGCGCATGTACTGCGGTTTTGTATGAATGTACATGTGTGAGTGGTCAAATTTTTTTTTTTTAGATTTTTAGAAAACATAGTGCATGTCATCGAATTCTCGAGAACAAACACTATACATAAGTGTTATTGTAAGAAACGTACTAAAAAAATTATGCGACAAATTAGTGCCCATATTTTTATCGTAACCTAATATTTCCGTTTTAATTAAACAATACTTTACCTGTTCTGTTCATTGTGGTGGATATTTTTTGCCACATGTTCGACTTCAACATATAGTTTTTATAATCTTTTAAACTGCAATTGTACAGAGCTGGATAATCCTGTACTGTTTGGATTAATTTGTCGTCCTCCTGCGCCGTGAACTGCACCTTGGTCACCTTGGTGGTCATTGCAGATGCACAGGAACACAAAGAAACACACAAAAACAGAACTGCAGGAAGATCGTGAAAAAAACAATACGAGCACACGTCCGTACACCAAGATAGTCGCGAGCGAGCTCTTTCCGTATTGACGAACTATCGCTGTAAGTCGCAGTTTAAATATTATTTCCTTGAGGGCGTAACCACCTCTTCAAGGTGGAGTTTTGTGCGACACTCCAAATCTTATAGGTCGGGAAAAATTCCACCTTCGCAAATCGTAGGCGTAGAGGTGGAAAAATACAGGTATACCATAAAAGGGCGATTTTTTGTGTTTTCCCCGGGCGTGATGATGTAGCCATCTGCGTGAGGCCCTAAAATGGGTTGCTGGGGGCCACGGTTTAGTAACGCTTTATGACACTAAACGTTTGGTCTCCAATACGCTATAAAGTAATTAGAAAACATTTGCCAATAACTTGTAGAACTGCAGGACAGTTTTTAGGTTTACGGTCGGCAGACAATAAACCGTGCTCCACTACACTATAAATAAAGTATAATGATGTCCCGAGCGAAGAAGTATGCAATTGTTTCTCCTTTGCTCTAGTGGACTGCCGCCGGCCGCCGCGGCGAGCCGCGCATTGGAAATCCCAGCTTTTGGCAGCCGCCTTTAATTTGAAGGGAGGACGACGCAAGCGGATCCACGCGCGGTCAGCGGACTATCCCTTCTCTTCCTGTATTATCTTGTCTCCGCGAGGCGAATTGATTAGTGATAGGCGTGATACCAGTCTTTTCTTATGAGTTTTAAGCAGTTCTATACCCAAAGTACTCGCTAGCTTCGTTAAAAATAGTCTATTTACATGAAACTTGGTATAATTTTCATTTGAAAAACATGAGGATTCCATGAACGGCGAATTATCACTTCCATATCGATACGGTACAGAATAAAGAATACAGTTGTTCTCAAACATGTATGAATCCTCGGCCGACTGCAGCGAATCGAGGTCGGCGACCCACAGTCGAGAGTGAAATATTCATTACAATGTATTAAGAAATTCTTTATTATTTATCCTATCGATATGAAAATAACACCAATGGATTCCTGGCGTTCTCCCAATTCAAATTATTAAGCCTGATTCATTTTTGGGAACCAGATGTGGTACACAAGTCAGCCCCTTCACTTTATACCTAAATATGCTAGATGTGAGAATGATGTCGCCAACATAGCAATTAAAAAGTATTAGCCAACATGAATACGCCTCGCGGAGAGGCAAAGGAAGAAAAGGGGTGGTCCACTGAATGCGCGTAATCCCGCCTACATCGTCCTCCCTACAAATTCGAAACAGCTCCCTCATCTTTCGAGTACCTATAAAGACGCGCTCGAATTTGAAAATAAAAGCATGCGTTGATGTATTCAGCGGGCTGGCCCTTTTCTTTCTTTGCCTCTCCGCGAGGCGTATTCATGTTGGCTAATACTTTTTAATTGCTACGTTGGTGACATCTTTCTCACATGTGGCATATTTAGGAATAAAGTGAATTGACTGACCAGACGACCAACGTTTGTCGGTATGTAATTTACAGCCGTATGCGACATTAAATGACCTTATGTTACACCTTGAATTTTTATGTTTATTGTATAAAGCTGAAAAAAATAATATGAAAGTAATTGTTGCTTTATTGAAATAAATAAAAACACATTGAAAACGTTGTTCCTCGAAGAGGGGCTCTGTAAATTCATCGGAGGAGAAGAAACCCTCTCACCATGGTCGCGGTTTATGACAGTAGGTATTGTTTCGCGAGCCATCGGTGAATGACGGTATTTGCCGGTCCGAAGTGATCGTGTACCTATACCATCCGCCGACAGAGCAATATACGGATTAACTCAGGCTTAAGAACGTCTAAAATTGTTAAAAACGGCACCGTCACGTTTTGACTGCCCTTTAAAAATGCTGGCAAACAGATGTTGTCGAACCGTTCTTAAAAATATGGAATTACCCATCGTAAAGAACGAATGAATTTCCGCTTGGTTCTGAGCCCGCTTTTGTCCCAACTAGGGCTGTAACGAATATTCGATTACTTAGATTATTCGAATATCACAGAATTCGAATAATTTCTTCGAACTTTCGAATATTCGAATATTCGGATCTATCGAAGTTCTGATTGCACCGAATAGCAATCTGAACATGAGATATTTGTTCACAGTTTATCGTGAAATTCTTGTCATATTGGCCTTTACAATTATTGGTTTTTCAATCGATAAATTTTTAACTTTAATAATCTTGGGTAAATTTATACATTTAATAATGCGTTGACGATGAACGAACACGAGTGTGTGTGTTCGAATGATGTCTGCGCCACGAACGTTTGACGATAAAGGGTGATGTTGTTTACTTAAACATAAATTGTATACAGATATAATGATAAAATTAGTAGTTAATTTATTTAATAAATAATTTAATTTTATTTAATAAATAAATTAAAGAAACTCGCCAAATTTAATATTCACCTGTTTATCAGAAACATGTCGTTTTGTTTATAATTTAAGGTCTGCTCTGCCCAATGAATTATTTTTTAAATGGCTGTAGCATAGACTATACAAAGGTAGTATAATCATGAGTCTTTTTAATGGAGGCTTCTATGAATGAGTTGATGAAATATTTACAGTTTCTGGTATAAATTATTAATTTATTTAAATATGAGTCGGAAGTATAAGCTGAACGATGCCTTTAGCAAGGGCTAACTTTTCCGGCTTTCGGGTGATAGACGCGTGGTCTAGAATTTTGGGAGGTGACAAATTCCAATTGTTTGCACTTTTGAAGAAGAGGAGGGACCTCCCTTCTGTTAATTCGTAGGTGGAGGAGGTACCTTCGCCTTCTTAACGAGGTGGAGGAAATGTATGTACAACCAGCTGGTCCCATATAAACTAGCCGGGATGATCGGATAGAGCGTCTCGCCAGGGTCGCGGTTTATGACGGAATTGCCCCGATAGTCAGCGGTGGACAACGGCACACACAGGTACCTACGGCTGGTTACCAAATGACCACCCGCCGACAGAGCAATATACGGATTATAAAGGCTCGTATAGACTGGGCGTTAATCACCGGCAACTTTGTTTGTCAGCGGGTCGCCTGGCGGCTGATATCCAGCGACTTGTGTCCGGCGACTCGGCAACTTGTGTCCCCCACCTTATGACCAAGACCAGTGATGCCAGATTCGGGACGGGTTCCCTCGAGAATTTCCCCCACCTCGCGCACACTACGCCGGAGCTGCGTGTCCGTGAGTTGGACTCCGAAACGCCGAGCTCACGGATACGCTGCTCCGGCGTAGTATGCGCGAGGTGGGGGAAATTCTCGAGGGAACCCGTCTCGAATCTGGTATCACTGACCAAGACCCTTCTTCGGCGTCCATTCCAAACTCTATTTATTAGTAGCCATGGATCCGTCAATAGCTATGGGTGTTGGCGCCGCGTTCATTGTAATAGCATCGACCAAAAGAAAAAGAAAAAGGCGTTTTTGAGAAATGGAGAACATTACGGTGATGCTTTAATGTCACAGTTTTTATTAAACGACGGAGGTAGTTTTATTAATTTTGTGCGAATGACAAAATCTGATTTTGAAGAGCTCCTGACTTTAGTCAAGCTGATCGGCCAGAGTGTTTCGACAGGGTCCCGGTTTATGACCGTATTGTCCCGTGAGTCAGCGGTTGACAACGCTACCTGCGCGTCCGAATTCAGTTCTTTTACCGCTGGCAATTTAGTATTTTTGAAGCGAAATTTCTTCATTTCTTTACGAGTAGGCAATAGCTTGTTCTCGAAGTGTTCGTTGGGAAACATTTGTCTACCAGATGTCGATAATGGGTGGTATACACGGTGACATCGGACGCACAGGTACCGTTGTCAACCGCTACTCGTGGGACAATACGGTCATAAACCGCACCTTGGCGGAACACACTGGCCGATCAGCCTAATTAATTTTTGGGAACCAGATGTGGCACACAAGCCAGTCCCTTCAGTTTTTACCCAAATGTGCCAGATATAGGCCTGCGCCTCCAGCTTCCCAGCAAATTCGAGACGGATCCCTTATCTCTCGAGTAAAAACACGCGCTTCAATTGCAAAACAAGAGCACGCGTTGACCTATTCCGTGCGAAAGAAGGTGGGCCTCGGAGAGGACATATGTATTGCTGTGAAGAGAGCCTCGTCTAGGGAGTGTCCGCATATATATAATATTTATTATATTTACATACAAATATTATTATATATATATATATATATATTATATTATATATATATATATATATAAATTCGTTTAATATATCTATATATCAGAGGTCTCTATTTCACGTGTATTTACATACACGTGTACACGCGTAGTAAACGTATCCGAACTTGAATCCGTGTAATTTTTGATACACGGATACCCGTGTAGTTCTGTTCACGGATATCCGTGTATATAGTTCTGTTCACGGGCAACGTGAACGTTGCCATGCCGACGTGTAACGTTCTCAAACGAGACTGAGCCGTTAGTTGCAGGCGATTCCACAAGTAGAGCGGTTTACCTGTGAAATTATGGGATTGGTTCGGGTGGCGTGCAATTAAGAAATGAATTTCACAAACGAGAGTCCTTCTTTAACAAAAATTAACAGTGGATTTATTCAATAATAAAGGTTTGACTCTAGGTCAAAAATAGAATATATAATGTTTGAACTTAAATGGTAAGTATTATAATGAATCGACGTGTTGGTCGATTTTAAAGAATACGTTTGATTTTGGTTTCGACGCTTGATCGGTAATAAAAAATACGCTTGGTTACGGTTTCAAACTAATAGGGTAACTAAGTACAGTTTAACTGTTTTGTATAATTGTTGGTATAATGATACGATACTAAATCGTATTTGAGTAATAAGTTGCTATACTTTGTTTAGATAATAATAATGACGCTAGGTCGATTTGGTAATATAATAAGAGTGTTTCTTCTGGTGCCTATGAGCTGGCCCACGCTTTCCAGGAAGGAAGCTGAGGGGCTAGTTAAAGCGACCTCGGAAAGGTTGAATGTAGGATTTTGAGGGGCTAGTTAAAGCGACCTCGGAAAGGTTGAATGTAGAATTTTGAGGGGCTAGTTAAAGCGACCTCGGAAAGATTTTGAGGGGCTAGTGAAAGCGACCTCGAAGGATTTTGAGGGGCTAGTGAAAGCGACCTCGTAGGAATTTGAGGGGCTAGTGAAAGCGACCTCGGATAGATGTTGAGGGGCTAGTGAAAGCGACCTCGGAAAGGTGTTGAATGTAGGAAGTTGAGGGGCTAGTGAAAGCGACCTCGGAAAGATGTTGAGGGGCTAGTTAAAGCGACCTCGAAGGAAGTTGAGGGGCTAGTTAAAGCGACCTCGTAGGAAGTTGAGGGGCTAGTGAAAGCGACCTCGGATAGGTGTTGAGGGGCTAGTGAAAGCGACCTCGGTAAGATGTTGAGGGGCTAGTTAAAGCGACCTCGGAAAGGTGTTGAGGGGCTAGTGAAAGCGACCTCGAAGGAATTTGAGGGGCTAGTGAAAGCGACCTCGTAGGAATTTGAGGGGCTAGTTAAAGCGACCTCGGAATGGTTTATTGTAAGAATTTGAATATAGGAGATTGAACGTGATTTTGAGGGGCTAGTTAAAGCGACCTCGGAATTAGGTTGAATGCAGAATTTTGAGGGGCTAGTTAAAGCGACCTCGGAATTAGGTTGAATGCAGGTAGTCAGGACGTAGAATTTATATATACTTGTTGAGAGACTTTTATAAGCGGCGTGCTTATTGTTCGGTAGCAGAACTCAGTCTGAATCTAAGCTGCTGGCAGGCTCGTATTTATACAGTTCTGCGATACCTTGCTCCAGCCAATCACTAGTCATCTGGACTAGTGCGCCAATTAGAAATGGGATCCGGTTCCCGCCGGTTTATGTACTACGCTCAGTTTATTCGGCGTCCGGTTGAGTGCACCAATTAGAATTAGCTTCCGGTTCCCGCCGGTTCGCGTACTACGCTCAGTTCGTTCGGCGTCCGGTCAATCGCGCGGTCTCTGCGCGCGGTCTGTGCGCGCGGTCTACGCGCGCGCGCGCTTGGGTTATTCGCGCGGCAGTGAGTTCGCGCGGTTAGTTATGCGCATGCGTTGCGCGTCGCTTGGTTCACTGTTTCCCGCCGGTTAATGGCGTCGCTCGCCCGCGTCATAAATGCTGGTTTACACTTTAGGTAAATAGAAGTATAATAGAATGAATATAATACTTAGTTAGAAAAGAGATAGGAAAAAATGTACGGCGGTTCGTAGCGGTACGTTACATCTCGCCGCCCGGTTTTTCTCTCGTCCCGAGAGATGTAGTTTTATGGATTTTAATTTGACGGACTCCTCGTTAATGTGGAAGGTTTGATCTTCCACTTCTTCTTCCATACGTTGAAAAGTACTCACGTCTTCGCTTGGCTCGGACATCCCTCCTTGTCGTGGTAGTTGGTACGTTCCCAGTGCCAAACAGAAATATGTATTTCCATGCGCGTTGTCGTGGGTCTGAACGGGAGAGATTCTTTTAAGGCTGCCAATCTATTTCCAGTATTGTGATTTCGCGCAATTTCCATGATATAGATGTTAATGACGGCGTGGACGGCGTTGATGACCTTGATGGTGTTGATGACGGCATTGACGGCGTTGATGGCCTTGATGATGTTGATGACGGCGTAGACGGCGTTGACGGCCTTGATGATGTTGATGACGGCGTTGATGGCGTTGATGGCCTTGATGATGTTGTCAGGGTTCTAACGCGCTTTAGCTTTTTGCCCGATCGGTTAGGCATGATAAACTCTATCACTGGATTACTTTTAATTGAATGAAAGAATGCTGAATGATACGACTGATTGTCGAAGGTACTCGAGATCGAATGAAGCCTGAGTTACTACCTCCCTAAGAATAGTTATGATTCTCCTTACACGGTACTCTCCCCATTATTTACTAGATGTTCCCCTTATGTCTCGTGTCTTCTTTTATTAAGAATGCTTCTCTCTCTTACATTGTTTGGGGTACGGAATTCCGCGAAAGTTTGCTGTCTTACTCTATTTCTATGTTACTCTGTTTATCTATTGTTCAGGAATGCACGGTTTGTTTACGTCGTTGTCCCATTGACCGCGGTATATACTATCCTTCTTTTGCCTATTCATAAAAGGTTTCTACGTAACACTAACGTTTTCGTTCGTTTGGTGAGGATTTGAAGGTAAAGGTTGAAAATAATTATGTTAGAATTCGGTATTTAGGTAGAAAGAAAATTTATTGAGGCCGAGGTTGGCCACGCTCATGAGCCTCTAAAACGTTTAACGAAAGTCCCAGATCAAGGGCTTCCTGATGTGCATAAACGTCTCTACACAATCAGCACATTGTGCTGCCACTCCCAAATTATGAATTTGTCGAGTGCAAATCATACAATATTTGAAATTGATTACATTCCTGCGTAATGTTAAGAGGTGGCGAGTCGCGGGGGTGTAAAATTGAGTTTCTTCAGCTTTCAAGTTTTTATAACAGGGGTAACAGATCTTGCGTCGGTATAGGTCGCTGCAATCTGTCCGATATCCTTGCCACTTTGGTTTTAGGCAAACCATCCTGAGTAGCTTCAGGTATGGGTCCTCGTTGGCCTCGTCCTCACGAGGACGGTGAATAAACTTTTCCTCCGGCGATTTATTTGACATTTTCTGTACCGGCACACCACGTTTTTATTTTAATAATTTGTTTTTCTTTTAATTAGAGTTTATTCGCTTAATAAGTATGTATTTTCTGTTGTTCCTACCTTATTTTTCTTAATAGTTTTCTAACTTGACTCCTTATTCTCTCTTCTTATTTTTTTCTTCTTTAGAACGTGCGTCCTTTCACTTATATGAATTATGTCTGAATGGTTCCGTGAGTACGGTCCCCTACCACTTTTTGGATTTTGTATTTTTGCAAAATTTCTGGTGGATTACTGAAATATCCCTAGGGCCGCCATCTTTATTTGGCGTATAGGCCTTTTTAACTCTGTCCTGATGGACAACCTTAGTTCGACGGGGGCTCACAGCTATCTTTACATTGTTGTTCTTTAAGATTTCTACGATCGTGTATGGCCCAGTGTATTCGTCGCTAAATTTGTGCCTTTTTGGATTTAAAAGCATAACTTTCTCGCCTTTGTGATACTTAATTGATGATATTTTTCGATCGTAATAATATTTTTGGCGATATTTTGAGTTTTTTAGATTGTGTCGTCCCAATTCGCGAATATTGAACAGTTTAGTAACTAACCTATCAACAAAGTCTGGGTATGTTGCTAATGAATCGTTGGGTGTTAAACTTGATGGCTGTCTGGCCTTTCTACCGTATACTAATTCATGAGGGGTATATTTGGTGCCCTCGTGTATACTTGTATTATAAGAAAACATTGCTTGTGGTAACCACTGGTCCCATTGTTTTTCTTTGGTTATGTAATGCTTTAAATATTCAATCAAGACATGATGGCTTCTTTCCAGGGAACCGTTTGACTGTGGATGGAACGCTGAGGTTTTATACTGCCTGATGTTAAGAGTCCTTGCTAACTTTTGCATGAGAGAACTGACAAGTGAAGATCCTTGATCCGTGAGAATGGCTTTTGGGCATCCGAATTGACATATGAAATGTGTGGTGAATGCTTGAGCTATTTCCTCGCTTGTGAATGAGACTAACGGTACTGCTAGTGAGAATTTTGTTAAATTATCCTGAATGGTGAGTATATATGTTTTTCCTGCTTTTGTGAGTGGCAATGGTCCCACGATATCCATGGATATCTTGTCAAAAGCATCTAGTGGCGTATCTGTAATTACCATTGGTTCCTTAGTTTTAACTCGCACTAGTTTTTTCTTTTGACAACTTATACATGTTTTAATGTGTTGCCTCACGTCCTTTTTCATATTTGGCCAATGGTATAGGTTCCTTATTCTGTTATAGGTTTTGGTTACCCCTTTATGGCCTCCTACTGGTGACTCGTGGTTTTCCTTAATTATCATTAGGCGATCCCGTTCCGATGGCATTTGTATAGTGCCATTACAGATTGTGATGCTGATATTTGTTTCTAAGAACCTTAGGGTGATCATTTGTTTTAATTTTTCCCATGATATATTAATTTCTGTTTTGGGTAATGAAATTTTGTTAATGTTTTCTTGTGTTAATTTGATATATAGGTTCCTAATCATGGTGTGGTAGGCTTCTTCAGTTGGTTGATCTGGCATTACCATTCCTAAAATGGTCCGTCCTGGCTTCAGAACTTCTATAACGTTTCCTGCCTGTAGTGGCAGAGGTAAGGTAATCTTGATTTGCTCCTTATTTATAAACTCTGTGCTTTCCTCGCCTAGTGGTTTGCCGTGTATAGTGATGAATAATCCCGCGGTTTCCCTTCTCATCCATAAATGATCTGAGATTTCCTTGACCCTACCTTGAAGCAATTCTTGGTGAACTATTTTTGGTAATGTTTGCTGTTGTGGCGGAATTTGTTGTCGTGGTGATATTTGCTGTCGGTGTGATATTTGCTGACGGGGCGGTATTTGCTGTCGGTGTGGTATTTGCTGTCGGGGTGGACCGATAAATGTTTTGAACTTATTAATTGAGTCTTTCTTTATTGTTACTGGAGATATTGGTCCTGTTAATGTTCCACTAGATTCTCTCGTACAATATTTCCTTCCCCTGATTGGTGGACTATTCCTCTTGCTGCTGCTACTATTGCTAGAGTTTATTTTGGGAGGCTCTCGATAAATGTGGCTTCCCGGCACTTCCTCGTTTTCAGTGATCTCCATTATTTGATCCCAATCTTTTTGCATTGTATCAATTTCCATGCTGTGTGGGCTGCGAGGGCGGTTAAGGGTGGTTGGTTTAGGGGCTGTCGGTGGATGACCTATTTGTCCAGGAGAGGGATGAACCTCTACTGACACCTGAATGTCCTTGGGTGCCTCGGAACTACTGGTAGACACCTCCATTTCTAATCTAAATTTTTCAGTAATTCCCCTTTTCTTTTCCACCGGTTGGTTTGATGACGTGGTGGTTGTAGTTCTAAGTTTCCTTTTTAATTTCCTTTTTACCGTATACTGGGCTGGATTAAATTCGGATGACGATGATGAGGTCGATCCGTCTCCTCTTGGTTGTTTCGCGGGGTTTGGATTTGGAGATTCTGTAGCAGTGGCGGTTTGGGAACGCTCACGTTTCCTTTCCACTTGCAATGGGAGTGCGTTTACCGGATTCCGTGACAGTGCGTCTGCATTAGTATTGTACTTTCCTGGCTTGTATATTATTTTATAATTATATTCCGCTAGCTTTATTTTCCAGCGCATAAGTCTTGAGGTTGGATTAGCTAGAGTATGGAGCCATTCTAATGGTTTATGGTCCCTGACCAAAGAAAAAGGTTTACCGTATATGTACGTACGGAAATGCTGAACGGCGTAAATTAACGCGAGTAATTCGCGTTCGGTTGGGGCGTAGCGTGTTTCGGCATCATTTAATATTCTTGAGGCATAAGCTATTGGTAGATCTTTCCCAATTTCTCCTTGACTTAGAACTGCGCCTACTGCATAACCAGAGGCGTCTGTAGTTATAATAAAAGGCTTTTCGAAATCTGGATATTGTAGTATCGGTTCTTCGCATAATGCGTCCCGTAATGTTTCGAAAGCGGTTTGTTGTTTTATTGTCCACTCAAATCGGCGGTCTTTCCTAGTTAAGTCGGACAATGGTTTTGCGATTTTAGAAAAGTTCTTAATAAATCTCCGGTAGTATCCGGCTAACCCAATAAATTGTCTTATGTTCTTTGCTGTTTTGGGTCGTGGGAATTGTTTAACTGCCTCTAGTTTCTTCGGGTCTGGCCTGACCCCTTCTTCGCTAATAATATGCCCTAAATAACACACTTCCCTTTTTAGGAACTCACATTTGTCTGGTTGTAAACATAGGTTTGCTTCTCTTAGCCGTTTCATTAGTCGTATAAATTTAGTCGCGTGTTCTTGAAGTGAGCTAGCATAAATTACTATGTCGTCCAGGTATACAAATAGTTCTATTCCCTGTAATCCAGTTAGTACTTGGTCCATCAGCCTTTGTAATGTCGCGGGGGCGTTTTTAAGACCGAAAGGCATTCGGTTAAATTGATAATGCCCATAGAGTGTTGAAAATGCTGTTTTATGTTTGTCTTCCGGATGCATCGGTATCTGATGGAACCCTGATGCCAAATCAAATACTGAAAAGTATTTTTCGCTGCCTAACTGATCTAATATTTCTACTATATTAGGTAAAGGGTACGCGTCGCCTATTGTTCTTTCGTTTAATTGACGGAAGTCTATTACTATTCTCCAGCGTTTATTTCCTTGACTGTCTTCTTTCTTGGTTACTACAAATAACGGTGAATTGTACGGAGAAGTTGAATGCTCTATAATTTTATTTTGTAGAAGTTCGTTCATCTGTTTATTGATCTCCTCCTTATGGACTTGGGGATAACGGTACTGTTTGATATTTATCGGTGCCTCATTTTCTGTAATTATTCTGTATGAGACGGCATTTGTTGCTTCTAATTTATTTCCCGGGAGGTGGAATCTGTCAGCATACTGTTCGACTAAATCCTCGATATTAGCTCTTTCGTCTGGGTTTAGGTGATTTAGACGAAGCAGTTCTAGTACTTGGTTAACGTGGTCTGGAGATGCAGTTTCCCCTTCGAATTTTACTTCCTCGTATGGTTCTAATTCGACAGAAGGTATTTCTATCTTGATGTCCTTAGAGGATGTATTTATCGCGTATAAGTATCCTATTCCGTCATCGTTTGTGACTATGGCATTGCCCATTAGGATATTGGGGTGTACGTTTAATTTAGGAACGTATCCTGTTTTCAGGCCTGGATTTAAAATTTTTATTGGTATTTGATAACGCATTCGGCCCGGTATTGTTATTTCCCCGTCTTTAAATGGAAGTATTTCATTTCCTATTACGACACCAAGCCTAGAGTAGTCTATTGTTGCTCCGATTCCTCGGAAAAAATCTGTTTCCAAAATTCCATCCTGCGCGAGAGGCAGAGTCTTTACTACGTGGATTTCAACTACTGTGTCTAATATTTTTGTTTTTATGTATCCTAAAGTAGGTAGAGAACCCTCTGTTATTCCTCTTAGATCGTACACGACGTCGTTATAAATATGTGTTCCTGGAGATATGGCATCTTGTTTTATTACGCTTAAATCGGCTCCCGTGTCGATCATCATTAATACTTTGTTCTGCTTAAACTCTGAACTTGTCAATGCTATGCTGGGGGCTCTTCCGATTGGTTGAAGTGTTAAGACGGCTTGCCTGCGTACGGGATTTTGAGAAGGATTTGACGATTCTTTGGGATTTAGTGAATTCTCGGATCTTCGCCTATCATTATACATCTTCTTTCTACATTCCTCGATTGTGTGTCCCTTATTTTTGCAATATCTACATTCGAGTTGTTGTGGTTTACGCGGCGCGGTATTACGTGGTGCCATTCTTGGACCAGTGTTGTATGACGACGGCCTTGGTCCAGAACTATACGGTGTTGATCGCGGCGCGGAGTTTATCTTCCGACATTCCTGAACCGTGTGTCCTACCCTTCGACAATGATCACAGTATTTTGACTGCCAACTAATTTGCGCTATTTGCCCTACTGGGAATTTACTGCTACAGTCATTCGCTGAGTGCCCGTACCCATAACAATTTGTGCAATGTGTGGAGTGTGATAGTCCTTCCGCGAATTTATTTCTCACTAGCTGACCCATTACCCGGTTTCACCCGGGAATTATTTATGATGTTTGAAAAATAAAAAAGCATAAACCAAAAAAAATAAAAAGCCTATAATCTAATCTAGGACGTGTGAAATGTATATTCAGAATTTCAACGAAATCCGTTCAGCCGTTTAGGCGTGAAAGAAGGACAAACAAACAGACAACGTTTCACTTTTATATATTAGTAAGGATTAAGTTCTCCTGACATTCGGCTTCGGCTTTTATAGCAGATTCTATGGCGGTATCGAGGTCAGTGAATTCGACTGTTCGCATTCGTGCGTAGATTTCTGGTCTTAAACCCGTTAAAAATGCCTTAATTGAATTTATTTCAGCGGATTGGTTGTATTGCGCGACATGTAAAGGAACCTCTATTTCGTTACAGTATTTTAATTGTAGAAAAATCCCAGAGACTCTACTACTATAATCTACAGTGGCTTCATTCTGCATCTGAGCCACCTTTGACATTTCTCCATATAATTGGATTGAAGAATATAATGGTGCGAAACGAGCGTTGAGGACCTTAATTACCTCCTCTATAGTATTGTAATCCCCGTTTAATATAACTCTAGAAGCTTGCCCGAACAATTTGCATTTGATTAATTGTACTAAGCCATATTCGGCGTTCGGCGCGATCACATTTTTCGCGTTCCTACAGCATTTTGTAAATTGATGTATTGTAATGTTTCGCCCATCAAAGGCTGGAACCGTGTCTGCGGCATCGCGGATTCTAGTATGTGGTTGACGCGAACTATCCTGACTAATTTGTAGGCGTTGTAGCTCTTCTACAACTGCGTCTACCTGAGTTGGGTTGCTACCGGTTGCTCCGTCGGTAGGCATGATTGAAAATTTTTTTTTCGAAAATTTGCCTGATTTAGTAAGAAGGAGTCTTGTTTTTCGCTAGGAGAGTATATTCTCATTTGCCACACGTTTTGCGGTTTAAAGCAATTTCAAATCCCACCGACTGTCACCAAAATTTTATACCTGTAACGTTCTCAAACGAGACTGAACCGTTAGTTGCAGTGGATTCCACAAGTAGAGCGGTTTACCTGTGAAATTATGGGATTGGTTCGGGTGGCGTGCAATTAAGAAATGAATTTCACAAACGAGAGTCCTTCTTTAACAAAAATTAACAGTGGATTTATTCAATAATAAAGGTTTGACTCTAGGTCAAAAATAGAATATATAATGTTTGAACTTAAATGGTAAGTATTATAATGAATCGACGTATTGGTCGATTTTAAAGAATACGTTTGATTTTGGTTTCGACGCTTGATCGGTAATAAAGAATACGCTTGGTTACGGTTTCAAACTAATAGGGTAACTAAGTACAGTTTAACTGTTTTGTATAATTGTTGGTATAATGATACGATACTAAATCGTATTTGAGTAATAAGTTGCTATACTTTGTTTAGATAATAATAATGACGCTAGGTCGATTTGGTAATATAATAAGAGTGTTTCTTCTGGTGCCTATGAGCTGGCCCACGCTTTCCAGGAAGGAAGCTGAGGGGCTAGTTAAAGCGACCTCGGAAAGGTTGAATAAAGGATTTTGAGGGGCTAGTTAAAGCGACCTCGGAAAGGTTGAATGTAGAATTTTGAGGGGCTAGTTAAAGCGACCTCGGAAAGATTTTGAGGGGCTAGTGAAAGCGACCTCGAAGGATTTTGAGGGGCTAGTGAAAGCGACCTCGTAGGAATTTGAGGGGCTAGTGAAAGCGACCTCGGATAGATGTTGAGGGGCTAGTGAAAGCGACCTCGGAAAGGTGTTGAATGTAGGAAGTTGAGGGGCTAGTGAAAGCGACCTCGGAAAGATGTTGAGGGGCTAGTTAAAGCGACCTCGTAGGAAGTTGAGGGGCTAGTGAAAGCGACCTCGGATAGGTGTTGCGGGGCTAGTGAAAGCGACCTCGGTAAGATGTTGAGGGGCTAGTTAAAGCGACCTCGGAAAGGTGTTGAGGGGCTAGTGAAAGCGACCTCGAAGGAATTTGAGGGGCTATTGAAAGCGACCTCGTAGGAATTTGAGGGGCTAGTTAAAGCGACCTCGTAGGAATTTGAGGGGCTAGTTAAAGCGACCTCGGAATGGTTTATTGTAAGAATTTGAATATAGGAGATTGAACGTGATTTTGAGGGGCTAGTTAAAGCGACCTCGGAAAGATTTTGAGGGGCTAGTGAAAGCGACCTCGAAGGATTTTGAGGGGCTAGTTAAAGCGACCTCGTAGGAATTTGAGGGGCTAGTTAAAGCGACCTCGGATAGATGTTGAGGGGCTAGTGAAAGCGACCTCGGAAAGGTGTTGAATGTAGGAAGTTGAGGGGCTAGTGAAAGCGACCTCGGAAAGATGTTGAGGGGCTAGTTAAAGCGACCTCGTAGGAAGTTGAGGGGCTAGTGAAAGCGACCTCGGATAGGTGTTGCGGGGCTAGTGAAAGCGACCTCGGTAAGATGTTGAGGGGCTAGTTAAAGCGACCTCGGAAAGGTGTTGAGGGGCTAGTGAAAGCGACCTCGAAGAAATTTGAGGGGCTATTGAAAGCGACCTCGTAGGAATTTGAGGGGCTAGTTAAAGCGACCTCGTAGGAATTTGAGGGGCTAGTTAAAGCGACCTCGTAGGAATTTGAGGGGCTAGTTAAAGCGACCTCGGAATGGTTTATTGTAAGAATTTGAATATAGGAGATTGAACGTGATTTTGAGGGGCTAGTTAAAGCGACCTCGGAAAGATTTTGAGGGGCTAGTGAAAGCGACCTCGAAGGATTTTGAGGGGCTAGTGAAAGCGACCTCGTAGGAATTTGAGGGGCTAGTGAAAGCGACCTCGGATAGATGTTGAGGGGCTAGTGAAAGCGACCTCGGAAAGGTGTTGAATGTAGGAAGTTGAGGGGCTAGTGAAAGCGACCTCGGAAAGATGTTGAGGGGCTAGTTAAAGCGACCTCGAAGGAAGTTGAGGGGCTAGTTAAAGCGACCTCGTAGGAAGTTGAGGGGCTAGTGAAAGCGACCTCGGATAGGTGTTGAGGGGCTAGTGAAAGCGACCTCGGTAAGATGTTGAGGGGCTAGTTAAAGCGACCTCGGAAAGGTGTTGAGGGGCTAGTGAAAGCGACCTCGAAGGAATTTGAGGGGCTAGTGAAAGCGACCTCGTAGGAATTTGAGGGGCTAGTTAAAGCGACCTCGGAATGGTTTATTGTAAGAATTTGAATATAGGAGATTGAACGTGATTTTGAGGGGCTAGTTAAAGCGACCTCGGAATTAGGTTGAATGCAGAATTTTGAGGGGCTAGTTAAAGCGACCTCGGAATTAGGTTGAATGCAGGTAGTCAGGACGTAGAATTTATATATACTTGTTGAGAGACTTTTATAAGCGGCGTGCTTATTGTTCGGTAGCAGAACTCAGTCTGAATCTAAGCTGCTGGCAGGCTCGTATTTATACAGTTCTGCGATACCTTGCTCCAGCCAATCACTAGTCATCTGGACTAGTGCGCCAATTAGAAATGGGATCCGGTTCCCGCCGGTTTATGTACTACGCTCAGTTTATTCGGCGTCCGGTTGAGTGCACCAATTAGAATTAGCTTCCGGTTCCCGCCGGTTCGCGTACTACGCTCAGTTCGTTCGGCGTCCGGTCAATCGCGCGGTCTCTGCGCGCGGTCTGTGCGCGCGGTCTACGCGCGCGCGCGCTTGGGTTATTCGCGCGGCAGTGAGTTCGCGCGGTTAGTTATGCGCATGCGTTGCGCGTCGCTTGGTTCACTGTTTCCCGCCGGTTAATGGCGTCGCTCGCCCGCGTCATAAATGCTGGTTTACACTTTAGGTAAATAGAAGTATAATAGAATGAATATAATACTTAGTTAGAAAAGAGATAGGAAAAAATGTACGGCGGTTCGTAGCGGTACGTTACAGACGTGACAACAAAGTATGTATTTCTATTTAGTTGTATTTTACGAGGCGGTATTTGGCGACCATGCATCCGTGTACTTATAATCCGTGTACACGTGTATTAAGAACACGGATTTTTAATTCCTTAATACACGTTACACGTGTCCCGTGTACACGTGTATTTAGACACACGTGAAAAGCCACGGCCTCTACTATATATATATGAAATAAATTAATGTTTTAATAAATATGTATATGTGTGGTGTTTTTCCACGCAGTAGATCATATAGGGTAATTCTAGAGAATTAATTGTTCTGAACCTTAACACATTTCTACATATACATAGATGTAGAGTCTGAATATAGCAACTCGACCAACTCTCCAGCCCGGCGAAGTTCAGTCCGAGACTGTTTTTCAACTTAACCCAAATGGGTTTGAAGATTCGAATATTCGAAGAAATTATTCGTATTCGAAATTATTCGAAATTATTCGAATTACTCGAATAGTCGAATAATTACAGCTCTAGTCCCAACTCACAATGAACGTCAATCCCAAGAATAGAGAAAAAATTCATCATTCTATTTTTTCCAATCAAAATGTCGAATCGTATCAAGCTACTTTATAAAAAAAGTTTTTGGTTTTTTTGGCAAAAATGCCTAGAAAACTATCTAGTACTGGATCTGATGAAGTCGATAAACAGTTTAAAACATCTTCGTGTGTATTGCAATGAGAATATTTATATTCCTTAATAATATTCGGCATTTGCAGTGCGAAAAATGGGATGTTGCATTTTTCCCCTATTTCTTGGGATTCAGCCCCACTATACGATATAGAATACAGGTAATTACTTCATTATTGGCAAATATTTCCAAATATTTTTTTCACAGTTGCAAGGACAAATATATGTTGAATATACAACAGAAAAGAAATTTGCTTGGATGTTCCCGGAATGTACCTAAACAGCCAATAATTACTGATATTTTTTTAATGGGTTTCTCATGGAAAAAGAATTTATGGAACTAATTATTTGCTATTACTTTGCAGAATCGATAGGTACTACTGATTTCGTTCCCCCAAACATATTTACAAAAAACATACAAACATTGACACATGTTTACACATACATTAGAAGTAGCCGCCATGATATTTTTACCTTTTTAAGACCACATATTATTAGGTTACAAAAAATATATAAAAAACATTATTCCATAACTTTTGAATTCTGACTTGTTTCCTTATTTCTGGGGATTCAGTCCCATGATGGCGATGGACCGCCGGGCGGCCAGTCGCTGGACTGCTCTTGGAGGAGTATAGCGACTGGCAGCCGCTGGCCGCCGGGCGGCTAGGAGATTCTGCCATAATGGCGGAAAACAGACATTCATCCCATTGTGTTGCGTTTCCAGTAGTCTATGTTGCTCCCGGAACAGACGTTCATAGACTGTAGCAATCTGCCGCAGCCGCGCGCGGTCGCAGCCGCGCATAGGAGTTGAGATGAATGCTTTTCCATTGTACCAGTCTACGGCGGCTCGCCGCGGCGGCGCGCCGCGCATTGGAACGGCCACCTTTAGGTCGATTGTTCGTAAATACAGTGTGATGATGCCGTTGCACTCTCCACCACCCGTCTTTTCGTATATCCCTTAAGCAACTCGCCGTTGCACGTCCTTAGGTCGATTGTTCGTAAATACACTCCTCACCGCCGTTGCACATCCTTATAAACTTAAACCTAACATTTTTTTATTTTTTTTATTTTTTTTTGATAAATATTCTTTAAAGTATTGCTTCGTCTCGTCTGTGCGTTCCTTGTCCATAAGTAGTTTCCTTATACGAGATAATTGCTCGTCCTGCAGTTGTGCAGCTAGCACCCAATCTGCCTCCGTTAAGTCAATGTGCGTTATTTCTAACGTTACCACTGGATTTCGACTCAACGCATCTGCGTGGGCCATCTTCGAACCTGCTCGATATTCAATATCAAACGTAAATTCTTGTACTTGCAGCCACCACCATAGATAATACAGCGTCAATTTTCCGTTGGCCGGGCCTTACCCCGTCCTTACTAATTTCCCGGCTTAAATATTCGATGGTTTGCTTGAAAAATGAACATTCATCAAGTTTCAGCGTTAGATTGTTCGCACGTAGTACCTCTAATATCTTTCGTAACCGTTCTAATCCTTCCTCCACCGTATCGCAGGGTATGATTATGTCATCTATATAAGGGAATGCTATCGAGTTTTTTAGTGGTCCCAAAACTTTATTTATTAGCCGTTGAAAGACTGCGGGTGCGTTTGACATGGGCGATACGCGACTGGTACTTCAGAAATTTCCAAAGATGTTGCGTGCGTTTTCCCCAAGTCCCGCATCGATGATGATATGCAATCTTTAAATTCTTCTATCAATTCACTACATCATTGCTTTGTCGTAGCATCAACATCTCCAAATTTTAGGCTACTCGTTGTAAAAACTTCGCAAAAGTTTACGTCCCACACGTCGCCTAGCCCGTTCTTACGTTCCGGAATTTGTTTAAATATTAGTTGATTACCACGCTTCATCGTAACTACGTAACTACTCGTCCGACGATAATCTCATGCGCGATATGCTGATCCAGCACGACTACTGCATCTACGTCTGCTACCGCGTCCATAATTTTTATTGTTAACAGCGCCATTGTGTCTGCTGTTACCATTTGCCCTGCGAATCCCTTTAGTACCGCATTATAACTATGCCAAATCTATTGGCTACCTACGAACGTATAATAGTGCAGGCACTTCCCGAATCGACTAGGCCTCTAGTCTTGTGACCGTTTACTCGGACAACGCGTTCATACAAATTTGGTTTACAACTAGCCATGTATCCTATTTCATTAACCTCTTTCGTAGAAGGGCATTTCTCGCGAATGTGACCTAACCGGTGGCAATTCGTACATTCGATACGTGGTTTCCTACATTCCCTTGCCATGTGTCCCGTTATGCCACAGTTGTAGCATTCGATAGATGATCGTTTGCTGCTACAACTCTTATTAGCATTATCTTTACTATTACTATCAGCCATGGCCTTGTTTGTTGTTGCTGTCGCATCGGAACGGAACCGTTTTCCCGACGATGGCGACGATGCACGCCTAGCGCTTGTATCGTCGTTACGGTTAAAGTAGAATTTCTTAGACGCGACGGGTCGCGGCGACCGGCCGCGACCCCACTAGTGCAAGGGAGAAAGAGATGTCATACTTCTCCCTTGCACTAGTGGGGTCGCTGCCGGTCGCCGCGACCCGTCGCGTCTAGGAAATCCTACCTTTAGAACCCGTGGTTGCCCGTCGCGATTCGTCGCCCGTCGGAACTTTTCCTAACGTCACCATGTACGAATAAAGAGAGTTCGCGTCCGTTTGTTGCGCCAACCGTACCGTTTTGGCGATATGTTCGTTGCTAATCCCGCCGATGACCATATCGATAAAATATATTTGTCTGGGACGGGTATATCTAACTTTCGTAATTCGTCCAACTTCCGGAAACAGTAGTCTCTTAGAGATTGGCCTGGCCTCGTCTCATATAATGCGGCCTCCTTAAATAATTTACAAAATGGAACGGACTTACGAAATTGCTGAATCAGTGACTCCTTCGTCTCCGTCCAAGTCGCGGCACCAATTCGACGTGTGTCGTACCAATATCTGGCGTGCCCTCGTATCCGAGATGCGATAAGTCGCATTATAGATCGGTCATCCCAATCGTATATATATGCTTTTATTGGGCCCCTAAGGGATACAATCTTCTTGTTCCTCACTCTCTCCACTCTTTCCACATCTCCTTTACTTAGCCTACCTTAAAATTAACTTAACCTAACTTAACCTATCTTACACCTATACTTACATCTAACTATATACAAATATATACACTATCTACAAATTCACTCCGCTCGCTCGCTCTCTCCCCCTTCCTCCTTTCCCCTCTCCCGGACCTCCGTTTCCGCTCGTCTCCCCAACCACTCCATTCCTTCTCTCATACCTCCATTCCCCCACACATCTGTCTCCTTTCCTCTATCCTCCTCATCCACTCCTCCCCTTCCCCCTCATCGCCCAGCACTTCTCCCGCCACCTCCTGCCACCCCCTCTCTTCTCCCCACCCCATACACTCCTCCCACACATGCTCCCACGTCTCTCCCCGCATTCTGCACACCCTACATCTTCTTTTCTCACCCTCCTCCCAGTACCTACCCCCCCTCATCTCATTACCCATTCTGAACCTGGCTACCCTTCTCCACCTACTTTCCCCCCACCCCTTCTTTAAATACCCCGGCAACCCTTCCCCCTTCACCCTTCCGTACCACCTATTGTACTCTGAGTCCCCTATCCTTTCCCACCTCTCCACCTCCTGCACTTTCCTTTCCCTACTCACAAAATCCTCACCTTTTAGTCCCCCAGCTTCCCTCATCCCTTCTATCTCCTCCAGCGTCCAACCCCTCTTTTCGAAGAACTCCTTCCTTTCCTCTTCCCACCCCTCCAAACAATTTCCCCTTCTTAGCCTCCTCCTCACCTCCTCCCAGCACATTCTCGCCAGCTACCCCCTACCCCTCCTCCAACTTCCTCTCATACTCCCACGCCCTCATCCCTGCCCTTCCCTTCAACATCCCCCTTTACATTTCCTCCCTCACCATGTACCCCGGCGTACATCTATCCACCCCCAGCACCCACTTCATACATCTTTCCTGTAGCCTTTCCACTTTCTCCCTTTCTCTCCACCCCCACACCTCCGACCCGTAACCCACCACCGGCCATACCAGCCTATCAAAAAGCCACATTCTTCTTTCCCAGTCCTTTCCAAATAACCTTTTTCCAATTCCCCAGACCTTTCCACATGCCCCTCCTGCCCCCCATTCCCCATCACCGTATACCCCAAGTACTTGAAACTCCTAACTTCCTCCAGCTTCTTACCCTTCCATCTCCAAGTCACACTTTTCCACCTCCCTCCCCCCTTCCTACACCTCATAATCTTTGTTTTCTCCATATTTACTTGCAAACCCTTCCCATCCACGTATCTTTCCAACTTCCCCACCATTCCCTTCATCCCTTCTTCGTCCTCGGCCAGGACCGCGATATCGTCAGCGTACGCCAGACAATACACTCCCCCCCCCCAGCTTCACCCCCCCACCCCCACCCTCCCCTTTCTAATTCCTCGTCCAGATCTGCTAACAGCAGGGTGAAAAGGCTCGGGCTCAGAGGGCATCCCTGCCTCACCCCTCTCTCTGTCCAGAATCTCTCCCCCTCCTCACCCCCACCCGCACCTTACAACTCGTTTCCGTCAATATCTCCTCACATCTCTGCACGAGCTGTTCCCGCACACCCCTCCCCCTCATTGCCCTCACTAAGACCTCCCTGTCCACCGAGTCAAACGCGGCCTTCATATCTACAAATGAAACCACCATATTTTTTCCCTTTCTCCCCACCTGCCTATTTATGAAATAATTCAACACATAAACATTGTTCATGCACCCCACCCCCCTCCTAAACCCCGTTTGACTCGGTGGCAGCAGTATTCTCTCCTCCACCTCCACCCTCAGCCTCTCATCCCAATCGTATTGGTCAGCCAATCCATCCACATGTTCAACCCATTTTTCTATCACTAGGTCGTCCTTGGATGGGTCAAAACGAGGTATCATTTGCTCGTCCCCTGATCGAACATTTGAGCTCCGGCTCTGCGATGACGTCCCGCGAGACAGCCGCTCCACCATCCGTTCTAATTCCGCCAATTGGTCATCTTTTCGTCTCATCTCCGAACTTCCACTCGGTGTTGAACTAGGAGTTCGCTGTCGTCTCCTTTCCATCCCGCTGCGGCCCGAATCTCGACGGGAACGATGCCTACCCATGTTCAGTGCAACACGTGGCTGTCACAATTTTATCACTTTTCGACACAAGTTTTAATGGTTTTCACCCCGAAAAGGAAGAAGGGAACACAAGAGAACAAGCGCAACGAAGAACAACAGAAAATCTATGCACGGGCGCGTTATAGTCTATCCCACTTCTGATTTGTAAGCAAATAATCCCGACTCGTCGATCCGTACTATGCAGAGTCGTCAAAACGAATGCCTCTCGTCCTTTCGACGCAGCCATATAGAGTGTCAGCGAATCGTATCCCGTCTTTGCTGCGTACATAGTTGTGAAGATATACAACATGCCTTGACAATAAAATCAGCGAATCCAATACTAACGTCGAGTAGTCTGTACAAAATTCTCCACTTATTTGCTAATATGCCGAATGTACATTCTACAATACGACGAGCTCTTCTGTGTCTGTAATTATATATTCTTTTCATTAATGTCATATTTTTTTTTGCATACGGTCGTAATACATATTTCGATAATCCAAATGCTTCGTCCCCCACAACATAAAATGGCACTGGACTTTCATTTTCGTAGCCTGGTAAAGACATTTCAGAAGGGATATTAAGTTGGTTACTGTCCAACATTTTTCCAAATTTAGAATTTTTGAAAATTGTAGAATCACTGTACGATCCATATGTACCAATATCAACAAAAATAAATTTATAATGAGCATCAGTCCACGCCATTAGTACTTGTGAAAAGTACTTTTTATAATTAAAATAGTGTGATCCAGTCGCGGGAGGTTGGGTAATGCGGATATGTTTACCATCCACAGCACCTATTACATTTGGAAATTTTGTTCTTTGATAGAATTCGTCTGCTATTAATTTTTATCCAGTCATTTTCAGTAATATTGCGAGACATGTAAAGTGGTTGCAAAATTCTCCATATAGTATCACAAGTGTTCTTCACTACAGGGTGTCCCAAAAATGTCGCGTTTCCTTGAAAGGAGTGACTCAGGGGGTGATTTGAAACAACTTTTTCCTTAGCGAAAATATTGTCCGAAGCTTCGTTAAGGAGATATTAACCAAAAACCCCGACCAATCAGAGCGCGCGCCTGCCGCTCCAGCTCCCGCGGTAGCGTTGGCTACGCGGTAGGCGACCGCGCTTGTACTACGAACGTACGAACAAGCAAGTCGGCATGCATCGAAGGAAACCGCGTTACACATTTTTTTTTTAAAGCAGAATCTTAAATAAGAATAATTTGAAGTGAGAGGACAAGAAGTACGTAAATTTCGTTTTTAAATAAGGCATAAACGAAAAGCTAACGTAACAGAAAATGTACGACAAGTGATCGTAATTCGTTATTGAGGTAAAAATCCGTAGTTTAACAACGGCCAACACAACTAAATTTAAAAAATAATATTAGGTGTACGAATAAATTCTTTCCGACTGGAATTTCTATCGCGGTGGTATTCAGAAGCTGCCAGAAAAATGGCAAAAGGTAATTAACAATAATGGAAATTATTTCGATGATCGAGTTGTTTTCATATTTTTTAAATCGAACTGTTATTGTACCCTAAAATCGGAAAGAATTTATTTCAACACCTAATAATCACCAATAAATTAAACAAAACTCACCCTTTCGGACATTCCTTTCCTTGCTTTCCTTCCCTTTTCGGAAACCTGTGTCACTAGGCCACTGTACCGATCCTGGTCATCGGCGTCCAGTGCTCAGCTGATCGCAGGGTCAATGTACCGAATATTCACTTCACTGCACGGCTACTAACACTGTTCACTTAATTTATGTTTCACGGAACGTGTTGTTCTTACGTTACAAAAATTGGTGGCCCCGAAAGGGACCACTGGGACGAGATTACTACTATTACCCCGCGAAAAGAAGATTCGTGGCAGACGGTCTCGGGCTGTGCAGTCCGCTGCTGTGACGATTGGTCGCGTCACCTATTTGGGCACACTTTTACAGACGAGGCACACGTATTTTGGTTATTGGCTGAAGTTGCCACATACATTGTCGCACCGCGCGACGAAGAGATCGAACGAAACACGAGATCGAGTGGGATAGAGCGATCTGACCGACGATCGTCAAAACAAAACAATAGCGTAGGCTACAGATCGCTCTATCCCACTCGGTCTTGATGTGTTTCGTTCGATCTCTTCGTCGCGCGGTGCGACAATGCACGTGGCAACTTCAGCCAATAACCAAAATACGTGTGCCCCGTCTGTAAAAGTGTGCCCAAATAGGTGACGCGCCAATCGTCACAGCAGCGTACTGCACAGCCCGAGACCGTCTGCCACGAATCTTCTTTTCGCGGGGTAATAGTAGTAATCTCGTCCCAGTGGTCCCTTTCGGGGCCACCAATTTTTTGTAACGTAAGAACAACACGTTCCGTGAAACATAAATTAAATGAACAGTGTTAGTAGCCGTGCAGTGAAGTGAATATTCGGTACATTGACCCTGCGATCAGCTGAGCACTGGACGCCGATGACCAGGATCGGTACAGTGGCCTAGTGACACAGGTTTCCGAAAAGGGAAGGAAAGCAAGGAAATGAATGTCCGAAAGAGTGAGTTTTGTTTAATTTATTGGTGATTATTAGGTGTAGAAATAAATTCTTTCCGATTTTAGGGTATAATAACAGTTCGATTTAAAAAATATGAAAACAACTCGATCATCGAAATAATTTCCATTATTGTTAATTACCTTTTGCCATTTTTCTGGCAGCTTCTGAATACCACCGCGATAGAAATTCCAGTCGGAAAGAATTTATTCATACACCTAATATTATTTTTTAAATTTAGTTGTGTTGGCCGTTGTTAAAATACGGATTTTTACCTCAATAACGAATTACGATCACTTGTCGTACATTTTCTGTTACGTTACCTTTTCGTTTATGCCTTATTTAAAAACGAAATTTACATACTTCTTGTCCTCTCACTTCAAATTATTCTTATTTAAGATTCTGCTTTAAAAAAAAAAACTGTGTATCGCGGTTTCCTTCGATGCATGCCGACTTGCTTGTTCGTACGTTCGTAGTACAAGCGCGGTCGCCTACCGCGTAGCCAACGCTACCGCGGGAGCTGGAGCGGAAGGCGCGCGCTCTCATTGGTCGGGGTTTTTGGTTAATATCTCCTTAACGAAGCTTCGGACAATATTTTCGCTAAGGAAAAAGTTGTTTCAAATCACCCCCTGAATTACCCCTTTCAAGGAAACGCGACATTTTTGGGACACCTTGTATAACTCTCAATGTTGCAGGTGCAATTAAATATTCAAAAGTAAGTGATTTAAAACTTGCTCCTGTAGCCAAATACCTACAAAATTAAATACAAAAAGGTCTTAAATTATAGGTCACGATGTTCAGAAAAAATGTCAAAATTTGAGAACATGCTTCAGTAGAGAACTCAAAAACAAACTAAATCTGGCTAGGCTGCTTAAAAAAAGAGGAAGTACATTTACTTCGAACAATTGCTTTCCCTAGTTCCTTCTGTTTCATGCAGAAATACTGAAACAAACTTAACTGATGACGATGGAAATGACAGTGAAGAAGTTGAAAACTCAAGAAACGCACAAACCTCCGATAATACCACATTATGTACAATCCCAAACCAATCAAATACAAGTACCAAAAAAAACCAAGGATTATGAAGAAGCATTATTAAGATTGTTAGAGCGTAAAAACGCTGACGACGAAGACGTACATTTCGTATTGTCTTTAGTCCCGTCATTAATTAATAAACTAGAAGCAAAAATTTAAATGTTAAACATAATCAAAAAAATGAAAGAAAAGTCCGAGTGTTATAATGTATACCCAAACACACAGTACCAGTGTTCACAGGTGTAACGTCCTGCGACGAGCCGCCACAAAAATTATTTCTTTTATTATATTAATTCTTATTCTATATCCTTATTATTCTATATTCTTCATATCCTACACCTAAGACATTGTATTAGTAGTAAGACTTGAATGCACGTATGGAGAATGCAAGTATGGACGAATGCAACCTAGTGGTCAGTGAACAAACCAAGTGAAGTGAACGCATGCGCAATGTCATTCAACACTGCGAGTGAACCGAGTGCGGACCGCGAACGGATAAAGTGCGCATGCGCGAGACGCACGATCGGCCGAACGGCAAGTGAAACGCGAGTGTAACGCCTGATTGGCGCCAGCTAAATACATAAGCTAATTGGTGCGCGCAAAGTGCGACATGTGATTGGACCGAGCTAGGTTCACCAAATAGGTATAAATATGGGCCCGCCAGCAGCAGGAGAGCAGAGATCCTCGAGATACCATTGAGAGATCCTCACGATATCATAAGTACGCACCACTTGAACCAACCCAACTAACTAACATTCACTCCGAGGCGCTCGAATAGGCACCACGCTTAAAATTCCACATCCAAACCAAATTTCACTCCAAGGCGCTTGAACCGGCATCTTGGATTTCCAAAGACATTCAATATCATTCACAAATCTACCATCTAAGGCAGCTTGAGTAGGCACCTTGGCTACCATCTGGGTATGCTCTAATCAAGCTACCTGGCTACCATCTGAGGCGCTCGACTAGGCACCTCGGCTACCATCTTAGGCTGCTCTTGACAAAGCACCTGAGCAACGTGGAATCTACAACTAAGGCGGCTTTTAACGGAGCACCTTAGCACCAATCCTAGAAAGCGTGGGCAAGCTGATAGGCAACTGGAAGCTATTGAAACCTGAGAGAAGGAACCCTCTCATTCTCTTGACTTAAACATTCTAAATCGACCAAAGTGTCATCCTTTATATATACCGACCTAGCGTCAAATTTATATCATTACTATTTCTTTTCGACTAAGCGTCTATTTCTATTTCTCTTCGACTAAGCGTCTATGTCTATTTCTCTTCGACTAAGCGTCTATTACTATTTCTTTTCGACCGAGCGTTAAATGCTATTTTCTTTCGTTCGAAACGATATTTCGAACTCTTACCGATCGGAGCGATATATACATATATAGGTTAGTTAATTTTCTGTTCTATCGACTTAGCGTCACGAGCGAAAATCGAGTAATATTCTGTTTAACCGACCAACGAGTCGTCACGTAATCATTTTCGTTCCGTTACAATTTCACGACACCGCGTCGTACTTGTTAAACCAAATCAATTCTTCTGAATAAACCATTTTTGTTATTTATCGTTAAAAGAAGGATTCTAGTTTCATGAAATTCATTTCTTTATCGCACGCCACCCGAACCAATCCCACCATTCTACGAGTAACCGCTCTACTTGTGGAATCCCCTGTAATTAACGGCAACGTCTCGTTCGAGAACGTTACAGGCGGAAATTTTTGGTGACAGCGGTGGGATCTTTGGTACATTTTGCTTTGAAACCGCGAAACCGCGTGGCAAGAGAGTTACGCTCTCCCAGCGAGGAACAAGACTCCTTCTTTCTTATTAAATTAGGTGCGTTAGAAACATAAAATCCAATAATGGCTAACGCTACGCCTCCAGTAGAAGCAGTTGTAGAAGAACTACTACGCTTACAGATAAATCAAGACAATGCGCGTCAACCGCACACGAGAATTCGCGATGCCGCGGATACGGTTCCGCCTTTCGACGGGCGAAACATTTCAATATATCAATTCACAAAATGTTGTAGGAACGCGAAAAACATGGTCGCGCCAAACGCTGAGTACGGGTTAGCACAATTAATTAAATGTAAATTGTTCGGGCAAGCCTCTCGAGCCATACTCAGTGGTGACTATAACACCATAGACGAAATAATTAAAGTTCTCAACTCCCGTTTCGCGCCGTTACACTCCTCAATTCAGTTATACGGGGAAATGTCAAAGATCGCACAGATGCCGAATGAAGCTACCGTGGACTATAGCAGTCGAGTCTCCGGGATTTTCTTACAGATTAAGCACTGCAATGAAATAGAAGTACCATTGCATGTCGTGCAGTACAATCAATCCGCGGAAGCAAATTCCATCAAATCGTTTCTAACAGGTCTAAGACCTGAAATCTATGCGCGTATGCGAACCGCCGAATTTGCTGATCTAGACACCGCCATCGGCGCCGCTATAAAAGCCGAGGCTGAATGTCAGGATAACGCGTTAAGAAACAAATTTACAGAAGGATTATCGCACTCCGGACAGTGTACAAATTGTTTCGGATACGGGCATTCGACGAACGATTGCAGCAGCAAATTTCCAGTCAAACAGATAGCTCAAGTCAGCTGGCAATCAAAATATTGCGATCACTGCCGAAAGGTAGGACATACGGTTCAGGAATGCCGGAAAGTAAACACCGCACCGCGACCGATACCATATAACACTGGGTCAAGGCCATCACAATACAATACAAGGCCACATACGTCCTCGCGTAATCCCGCGTCACAGCCGGTCGAATGTAAATATTGCAAGAATAGGGGACATACTATAGAAGATTGTCGTAAAAGGATATATAACAATAACCGAAACTTTACACAACTTCCACGTTCCGAACAACAACCGCCAAATCCTCCCCAGAATCCAATACGCAGGCAAGCCGTGCTTGCATTAAAACCGATAGAGATCGGGAAAGCTCCCAGTATAGCGTTGTCAGGTCCAGAATTTAAACAAAATAGAGCACTAATGATGATTGACACCGGAGCTGATTTAAGCGTAATCAAGCAAGATGCCGTTCTCCCCGGCACACAAATTCACACGGATGTCGTCTACGATTTAAAAGGAATCACGGAGGGCTGCCTATCTACTATGGGTTATATTAAAACGAAAATATTAGATGCGACAGTAGATATCCACATAGTCAAAACTCTACCACTCTTACAAGACGGGTTACTAGGAACAGACTTCTTCCGGGAAAACGGAGCGACTATAGACTATTCGCGATTAGGCGTCGTAATAGGAAACGAAATACTTCCATTTAAGGACGGAGAAATAACAATTCCGGGCCGTACTAGGTATCAGATACCAGTAAAAATTTTAAATCCAACCCTGAAGACGGGATACGTGCCAAAACTAAACGTGCACCCTAGCATTATAATGGGAAACGCTGTAATATCAAATAACGACGGAGTAGGATATCTTTATGCGATCAATACATCTTCCAAAGAAATAAAAATAGAAATACCTTCCATAGAAATCGAACCCTACGAAGAGGTAAAATTTCAGGACGTAATGGCGTCCCCCAATCATGTTAGGCAAGTACTCGAACTACTTCGGCTTAATCACTTGAACTCGGAAGAAAGGGCTAATATCGAAAGGTTGATCGCACAATATGCAGACAGGTTTCACCTCCCCGAGAGCGAGTTAGGAGCAACAAACGCTGTGTCTCACAGAATAATCACCGAAAACGAGGCACCCATTAACGTAAAACAATACCGATATCCTCAGGTCCATAAAGAGGAAATTAACCGCCAAATAACCGAGCTCTTACAAAACAAAATAATAGCGCCTTCAACCTCTCCATACAACTCTCCGTTGTGGATAGTCGCGAAAAAAGACGATAGCGAAGGGAACAAACGATGGAGGATAGTGATAGATTTCCGTCAGCTAAACGAGAAAACAATAGGCGACGCATACCCTTTACCGAATATCGTCGACATATTAGATCAACTCGGAAGCGCGAAGTACTTCTCGATATTCGATTTAGCTTCAGGATTTCACCAAATACAAATGCATCCGGAAGACAGACACAAAACCGCGTTTTCAACACCCTATGGTCACTACGAGTTCAATCGAATGCCTTTCGGTCTAAAAAACGCTCCCGCGACATTCCAACGATTAATGGATCAAGTACTTACTGGGCTACAAGGGATAGAATTATTTGTGTACCTCGACGACATAGTAATTTATGCCAGCTCACTTCAAGAACACGCAACAAAGTTCACGAAATTAATGAAAAGATTAAGAGAAGCTAATCTATGCCTCCAGCCAGATAAATGCGAATTTTTAAAAAGAGAAGTATGCTACTTAGGTCATATTATTAGCGAGGAAGGAGTTAGGCCAGATCCAAGGAAATTAGAGGCAGTCAAGGAATTCCCACAACCTAAAACACCGAAAAATATCAGACAATTTTTAGGGTTAGCCGGATATTACCGCAGATTCATAAAAAATTTCTCAAAAATAGCAAAGCCACTATCTGACTTAACAAGAAAAGAACGCCGATTCGAATGATCAACAAAGCAACAAACCGCGTTTGAAACACTGCGGGACGCTTTATGCGAGGAACCAATTCTACAATATCCAAATTTCGACAAACCTTTTATCATTACTACGGACGCTTCGGGTTATGCAGTAGGTGCAGTACTAAGTCAAGGAGAAATCGGGAAGGACCTACCAATAGCATACGCTTCGAGAATATTAAACGATGCTGAAACCCGCTACGCTCCAACCGAACGCGAATTGCTCGCGTTGATATACGCCGTCCAACATTTTCGCACCTACATATACGGAAGGAACTTCTTCTTGGTCATGGACCACAAGCCGTTAGAATGGCACCATAAATTGGCCAATCCCACTTCAAGATTAATGCGATGGAAAATAAAGCTCGCCGAATACGATTATAAAATCATGTACAAACCGGGGAAGTACAATACTAACGCGGACGCCCTTTCACGGAATCCAATAAATGCGCTCCCATTACAAGTATTAGGGAAACGCGCACGCTCCAGAACGCCCACAAATTCTAGCTCTCCTAACGCCACAAAACATCCGAAGGGAGACGGGTACTCCTCGTCGTCATCGGCAGAGTTCAATCCTAGGAAAATATCGGTGAAAAGGAAACTGAAGAGGAAGCATAGGACCACGACAACCACGTCGTCAAACCAACCAGTAGAGAAAAAGAGAGGTGTAACGCCAGGTTGGGAAACCGCAAAAATGGAGGTGTCCTCCGACAGTTTCGAGGCGGTTAAGGACATACAAGTCTCGGCAGAAGTTCACCCTTCCCCTAAACCAATTATTTCCGCACCAACAACCTCTCACCAACATTCTAGACCGCAGCGAATGGAAGTGGATACAATAATGGAAGATCCAGATCAAATAATGGAAATTAGCGAGAATGCAGAAGTTCCAAGGTGCCCCATTTACCGAGATCCCCCACAAATCAATTCAAGTAACAGCAGCAGTAGTAAGGAGAATACTTTACCGATGCGAGGCAGGAAATCATGCATAAGAGACTCTAGCGGAACACTGACCGGTCCAGTATCGCCTGTGGTAATAAAAAGGAACGCGAAAGATAAACTCGAAACATTTAAGGATCAACCCCGACAGCAAATATCGCCACGGCGACAGATACGAGCGCCACCGAAAGCACTACCTAGAATAGTTCAACAAACCGAATCCAAACCCGAGTAAAAGAAATTAAAGACCATTTGTGGATAAGAAGAGAAACTGTAGGAGTATTCATAAACGTATATGGCGAACCAGTGGGCGAGGGAAGCGCGGAATTTTTAAGAACAGAATCAATTAAAATCACCTCATCCCCGCCACTCCAGGCAGGGAACGTAATAGAAATTCCCCAATCAGAACGAATCATCTTAGGGATGATATTACCAAATCCACCGACCGACGAAGGTTATCACACCGCGGTTAGGAATTTATATAACAAACTAACAGAGCGAAACATTAACAAAATTTCAATACCAAAAACGGAAACCAACATAACATGGGAGAAATTGAAACAAATGATAAATCTAAGATTCCTACAGACTAATATTAATATTACAGTTTGCACCGGCGCAGTGCAACTGCCTTCAGAACAAGATCGATTAACTATTATAAAAGAAAACCATGAGTCGCCGACGGGAGGACACAAAGGTGTAACCAAAACCTATAAAAGAATTCGAGACTTGTATCACTGGCCAAACATGAAGAAGGAAGTACGACAATTTATCAAGACATGCATAAGTTGCCAAAAGAAGAAACTCGTGTGAATAAAAACCAAAGAACCGATGATAATAACGGACACACCATTAGACGCCTTCGACAAAATATCGATGGATATTGTGGGACCATTGCCGCCTACAAAATCAGGAAAATCATACATACTTACTATACAGGACAATTTAACAAAATATTCATTAGCAATACCACTAGTCTCGTTCACGAGCGAAGAAATAGCGGAAGCATTTACCATGCATTTCATTTGCCAATACGGGTGTCCAAAGGCCATTTTAACAGATCAAGGAACTTCATTTGTCGGTTCCCTTATGCGAAAACTCGCAAGAGTCTTAAACATCAAGCAATACAAAGCATCAGCGTTTCACCCGCAATCCAACGGCTCCTTAGAAAGAAGCCATCATGTTTTAATTGAATACTTAAAGCACTACATAACTAAGGAGAAACAATGGGACCAGTGGCTGCCACAGGCCATGTTTTCATATAATACCAGCGAACACGAAGGGATGAAATACACCCCCTATGAACTAATATATGGGAAAAAGGCAAGGCTACCGTCGAGCATAACGCCGAATGATTCTTTAAACACATATCCAGACTTCGTAGACAGGCTAGTAACTAGATTGTTTAATATTCGCGAAACAGGCCGGAATAACTTGGAGAATTCGAAACATCGTCAAAAATACTATTACGACAGAAGAGTAACCACTATTAACTACCAAAGGGGAGAACAAGTCCTGGTTCTGAAACCAAAAAGAAATAAATTCAGTGACGAATATGACGGACCATACAAAATAATAGAAATCTTAGATTCTAATAACGTAAAATTGGCGGTAGGCCCCCACCGAACTAAGATCGTCCATAAGGACCGTATCAAGAGAGCCTATGTGCCACAGGACCAAGGGAAATTCTAGGAAAACCCCTCCCCACCAAGAGGACACCCAGACCGCGTGTCTATAAATTCGGGCGCAATTAGCGCAGGACCTCACTCGCGCAATCAGTACTCCAAATACCAACCCGAGTAACGACACAAAAGTGAATCGCCAACCGTATAAAGGAAAAGCCACTCGAGTACGAACGATGGGAACCCGAAGGTAAAAACAACTCTTTTATTTCATTACAAGTGAATCAGGAAAATATTCTTAAAGAAAAAACATATATATATAAATATATATCGTACGATAGAGTATCGTCCCCAAACGAAGAGTGGCAGTACCGACCCTATGAGGAAGAAGATGACCCGAGAGGAGGATACTACGGGCGGCTGCTTAAACTAATATGCCTCAGAACTACGGGACCGGCCTACACAAATCGGAACGACTTGTACCGGCGCAAGGTGTGCCAGGCTTGCTATACAACCATGCGAGAGCAGGACAGACGATACCATACTCCTGCCACCAACCATTTGCTGACGCTCCGAAGAAGCCTAATAAACTACAAATATTGCATGGTGTGTACGGAGCCATTATATACCACGGGTACCGCGAGCCAGTGTTCTAATTGTATCAAGGCATTCGTGCACCTCGATCACGAGAATTGGAGAGCGCTTGAGCTGGGCCTAGCGCTCAACGTGCTCGAGTTCCAGAGAGATAATGTGGGGCGCTAAAAAAAAAAACACAGAAAATTTTGAATAAACCCTCCTTCTACCTAATACAATCGAGTCAAATTCTATCACCTTCACCTCCGTTACTCCAAAACCCAAGCAAAACCGTTCGATTAATTTAAAGGTCTTATACGATATATATCACGCTACGACAAGCTCCATTCAATTCAGCGAAAATGACGCGTAAGAAAAGTAGGTCAATCAGCCGGTGTAGTAAACAGACCACACTCCTGAACCGTAGGAAACTAGGTCGCGAAACAAGGGACCTTAGGGGACGCATAGACAATAAACGGGGGGTAACATCATAACATGACACGAGTAACAGTCAATCACAAGCTTCATTCGTATCGAAATTTAATAACGCGCAGACATACCTTCTAAATTTTAAATCAAAAATGCCGAAAAGAGGAGGCAAGTGGAGAGCGATGAAAAAGGCGGCGAAGCCACGTCAGTGGAATCTACATAAACTAACCGTGCCAAAAGTCGATTGGCAACCATATCTTAGACTCTCTCATTCCGATCCGCGGCAGCGCGCGTGGAAGTACATATTTTTGTTCGGTACCGGCAACGTACCACCCCAAACGATGGGAGTGTCAGGAAATTTGAACGAGGATGCGAAAGCATTCCAACAAATGGAGGAAGTGATCGAGCGCCAAACCTCCTCCACCGATGTACAAATTCAAAGCGTAAGCGATTCTAAAATCTCATCTCTCGAGACGAGAGATAAACCGGGCGGCGAGGTGTAACGTCCTGCGACGAGCCGCCACAAAAATTATTTCTTTTATTATATTAATTCTTATTCTATATCCTTATTATTCTATATTCTTCATATGCTACACCTAAGACATTGTATTAGTAGTAAGACTTGAATGCACGTATGGAGAATGCAAGTATGGACGAATGCAACCTAGTGGTCAGTGAACAAACCAAGTGAAGTGAACGCATGCGCAATGTCATTCAACACTGCGAGTGAACCGAGTGCGGACCGCGAACGGATCAAGTGCGCATGCGCGAGACGCACGATCGGCCGAACGGCAAGTGAAACGCGAGTGTAACGCCTGATTGGCGCCAGCTAAATACATAAGCTAATTGGTGCGCGCAAAGTGCGACATGTGATTGGACCGAGCTAGGTTCACCAAATAGGTATAAATATGGGCCCGCCAGCAGCAGGAGAGCAGAGATCCTCGAGATACCATTGAGAGATCCTCACGATATCATAAGTACGCACCACTTGAACCAACCCAACTAACTAACATTCACTCCGAGGCGCTCGAATAGGCACCACGCTTAAAATTCCACATCCAAACCAAATTTCACTCCAAGGCGCTTGAACCGGCATCTTGGATTTCCAAAGACATTCAATATCATTCACAAATCTACAATCTAAGGCAGCTTGAGTAGGCACCTTGGCTACCATCTGGGTATGCTCTAATCAAGCTACCTGGCTACCATCTGAGGCGCTCGACTAGGCACCTCGGCTACCATCTTAGGCTGCTCTTGACAAAGCACCTGAGCAACGGGGAATCTACAACTAAGGCGGCTTTTAACGGAGCACCTTAGCACCAATCCTAGAAAGCGTGGGCAAGCTGATAGGCAACTGGAAGCTATTGAAACCTGAGAGAAGGAACCCTCTCATTCTCTTGACTTAAACATTCTAAATCGACCAAAGTGTCATCCTTTATATATACCGACCTAGCGTCAAATTTATATCATTACTATTTCTTTTCGACTAAGCGTCTATTTCTATTTCTCTTCGACTAAGCGTCTATTACTATTTCTTTTCGACCGAGCGTTAAATGTTATTTTCTTTCGTTCGAAACGATATTTCGAACTCTTACCGATCGGAGCGATATATACATATATAGGTTAGTTAATTTTCTGTTCTATCGACTTAGCGTCACGAGCGAAAATCGAGTAATATTCTGTTTAACCGACCAACGAGTCGTCACGTAATCATTTTCGTTCCGTTACAATTTCACGACACCGCGTCGTACTTGTTAAACCAAATCAATTCTTCTGAATAAACCATTTTTGTTATTTATCGTTAAAAGAAGGATTCTAGTTTCATGAAATTCATTTCTTTATCGCACGCCACCCGAACCAATCCCACCATTCTACGAGTAACCGCTCTACTTGTGGAATCCCCTGTAATTAACGGCAACGTCTCGTTCGAGAACGTTACACAGGAAATTCCCTCCCGTAGTCCAAACCACGGTGTAATACACAGATGTTTCGACTCCTGTTCAGAATGTGTGACATTTTCGTCCTAGTTCTTCTGGAGGCCGCTAGATTGGCGCTCGAGGACAAAAGGAAGACTTTTTGCGCATAATACGTCTAAAAGCTCTTCTACTACAATCACATGTACGCCTGCATTTATGTGAACACTGCACAGTACCCATGCGTACAAAACAGGCAAATCCAACAACTACATCAAAGTCAACAAGTTTGCACACAGTCACCTGTATACAATATAGCTGGGCCATCCAATAACAATACTCCGCTAAGAATTTTATCCAATCAACTTGTGACGCGAAGATTTGACGAGGTTGTTCCACGCCAATACACTACACCTATACCTACTGATGTATTGTCATCAAATTCAGAAAATTCAGTACTGTCCACTTCTTCTACATCTAGTGTAGTTGGTCTGTGAAATGTGCATACCACTGCGTTTATGTGGGGATCAGGAACCTCCATAACATAAGAGGCGGATACGGAACACCCAAGAGAGGGAAGTCGGCGGTAGCCGAGTAGGCTAAGGCGGCTGATCAGAGTGCGTAGAATCTAAAGATCGCGGGTTCAAGTCCCGCGTCGAGGCTTCCTTTTTTCCGAATCCTACATATGGGGGCTCGTCCGGGATGGAGGGAGCACCGATCGTCACACGGAGCCGTCCACCAAGGTCGTTGTCTGCGACGCGAAAAATAATAGACACCACGGTCGTCTGGTCCGCGACGAGAAAAATAATGTGACGCAAGTGCGACGAATGACATTCGTGGGCGAATGTCGTCGCAGGAGGGCCGAGTGTGGGGATCAGGAACCTCCATAACATAAGAGGCGGATACGGAACACCCAAGAGAGGGAAGTCGGCGGTAGCCGAGTAGGCTAAGGCGGCTGATCAGAGCGCGTAGAATCTAAAGATCGCGGGTTCGAGTCCCGCGTCGAGGCTTCCTTTTTTCCGAATCCTACATTTATATACCTACTACAGTGAGTACAACAAGTACTTGCACACCCTTTAAAACAAAATAACTTTTTTAAAATTAGGCCAAACGACTTAAGTTTTTTTTTAGAAGCTAGAAGGATTAGTTTACCTGGTGACGTGTTTCGTCGTTTTGGAAAAAAATGCAATTGGTCGGAATAGCGAAGAAAATAGTAAAGGTCGCTTTTCAACTTTTTTATCTGAGCCTGCAATGAAAATTTAAAAATCCCGTTGGTAGATTTAAGTAAGTTGTATACATGCTGAAAATTTCATCGAAATCGGTTAAAGTAGCTGTGGGCTACAAACAGTTGAAATTGATTTATCGTTTGGACCAATTTTAAAGAAGATACTCTGTTTTAAAGGGTGTGCAAATACTTCTTGTACTCACTGCATGTTTTATGTATTATGTTAACGATATCTTATATATATTGACTTTATTGATTCCCCTAGGGGTTACAATCTCCCTTCCTCTCCACTCCTTACATCTCTTCTTCCCTTAATCCTACCTTATATCTACCTTATACTATCTTAACTTATCTTAGCCTATCTTACTCTATTTCTATTTCCTATTTCCCCCGCACGCCTCTCCCCCCTCTTCGCTCGCTCTCCCTCTACTTACACCCCTGCCGCACGCACACGCAACCCCCTCTCTCCCGGACCTCCGCTTCCACTCGTCTCACCTTCCATTCTAATCTCTTCACTCATGCCTCGTTTCCTTCTCTCCTTTCCTCAATTTTCCTCAACCATTTCTCCCCCTCTCCCCCGTCATCCAAAACCTCCCCTGCCATCTCCTGCCACCCCCTCTCATCACCCCATCCCATACGTGCTCTTCCCCCCCTCCACATACCCTACATCTCCTTTTTTCCTCCTCCTCCCAATACCCCCCCCCTCATCTCATTACCCAACCTAAACCTTGCCACCCTATTCCATCTACTTTCTCCCCATCCTTTCTTCAAATAACTCGGTAACCCTTCCCCCTTCACCCTCCCATACCATCTGTTCGATTTTGATTCCCCTATCTTTCTCCACCTCTCCTCTTCCTGAAATTTCCTTTCCCTACTCACTAACTCCTCTCCTCTTATTCCCCCCCTTTCCCTTAACACTTCCATCTCCTCCAGTGTCCAGCCCCTTTCCTCATAAAACTCTTTCCTTTCTTCTTCCCACCCCTCCAACACCTTTCCCCTCCTTAGCCTCCCCTTCATTTCTTCCCAGCACCTCCTCGCCAGCTCACCCCCTTGCCCCTCTTCCAGCTTTCTTTCAAACCCCCACGCCCTCATCCCTGCCCTTCCCTTCAACATTTCCCTTTGCACCTCCTCCCTGACCATATATCCCGGCGTACTTCTCTCCACCCCCAGCACCCACCTCAAAAACCTCTCCTGCAGTTGCTCTACCTTCGCCCTTTCCCTCCACCCCCACACCTCTACTCCGTACCCCACCACCGGCCACACCAGCTTATCAAAAAGCCATAGCCTCCTTTCCCAATCTTTCCCAAATAACCTTTTCCCAATACCCCATACCTTCCCCATCACCGCCGCCCCTTTTTTCACCCTCTCCCCCACATGTTCCTCCTGCCCCCCGTTCCCCATCACCGTGTACCCCAGATATTTAAAACTCCTCACCTCCTCTATCTCTTTCCCCTTCCATCTCCATGTCACCCTTTTCCATCTCCCCCCTCCCCTTCTACACGTCATCACCTTCGTTTTCTCCACGTTAACTTGCAGTCCCTTCCCCTCCACGTACTTCTCCAACTTCCCCATCAACCCCTTCATTCCCTCCTCGTCCTCCGCCAACACCGCCACATCATCGGCATAAGCCAACGTGTATACTTTCCCCTCCCCTAGCTTCACCCCCCCCCATCCTCCCTTTTTCAAAACCTCTTCCATATCCGCCGTGAGCAGAATGAATAGGCTCGGACTCAGCGGGCACCCCTGTCTCACCCCTCTCGCCGTCCAAAACCTTTCCCCCTCCTCCTCCCCTATCCGTATCCTACCCGTTGTTTCCCTCAGTATCTCCTCACATCTCCCTACCAGTTCCTCCCTCACCCCCCTCACCCCCCTCCCCCTCATCACCCTCAGCAGTACCTCCCTGTCCACCGAGTCAAACGCCGCTTTCAAATCAATAAACAACACTACCATTTTCCCCCCCTTTCTTCCCACCTGCCTATTTATTAAATAATTTAACACATATACATTGTCAATACACCCCACCCCCCTTCTAAAGCCCGTTTGACTCAGTGGCATTAGTCCCCCCCCCCCTCCACCTCCACTCTCAATCTCTCCGCTAACACAGACGCGTACACCTTGTACGCCGTCTGTGTTAGGGTTATCGGGGGAGTATAGGGGATACTCCTCCACCTTCTTTCCCAACCCCTTCTTCACTACAGGCACCACCACCCCCTCTCTCCACCCTTCTGGCCAGCCTTCCCCCCTCCACACCCTCTTACACAACTCCCATAGCCACCTCTCCACCTCCGCGCCTCCATACTTCCAAACCTTGTTCGGGATCCCATCCCCCCTCCCGCCTTCCCCTCCTTTAAGTTCCTTATCACCTTTCCTATTTCCTCCCTCCCTATCTCCGCCTCTCCGTCCACCCCCTCCTCATCTCCCCCCCCCTCCTTCTTACCCTCCACTCCACCCCCCCAGCAACCCCCTGAAATATCCGTCCCATTCTCCCATTGTTATTTCCTCATTAACCCTCCCTCTCCTTTTCTTCCCCCTATTCACCACCTTCCATACTTGCCCCTCCGTTCTTACTCCTTCCACTTCCTTCACCCACCTCTCCACCTCCTTCTTTCTTTTTTCCTCACATAACCTCCCATACTCCCTCTTCATCTCCTTATATTCTCTCCCATCCCCTCCTTCGCTCCTCCATTTTCTCAACTCCCTCCTTACCTTACTCTTCTCCTCCCTACACTCCTTATCCCACCACCCACCCTTCTTTACCCTCTCCCCCCCTTTCCCATCTTACCCATCGCGTCCTTAATCCTTTCTCGCATCTCACACCACTCCTCCTCTACTCCCCTCTCCCCCTCACCCCTTTTCCCAAAATTCCTCATAAACTCCAATCTTCCCTCTTCCGTTCAGTCTCCCCTACCTCCTCCCCTCTTCCCACCTTTTCCCCTCCTTTCCCCTTCATCACTCCCCTCCCCTTTTAACCACACCACTACCGGGTGGTGATCCGATTCCACCCTCTCCCCTACCTCCAGCCTTTCTACCTTCTCCCTTGTATCCTCGTTCCCTATCACATAATCTATTACCGTATTCCCCCTTCCCCCTGTGAAAGTCCACTCCCCCTCCTCGTCCCCCTCTGTATTTCCATTCAAAATTCCCCACCCCCTTTCCTCTAAGCACCCACACAACCTCTTCCCTTCCCCATTCACCTCCTTATCCTTGGATTTCCTTCTCCCTCCCCCTCTTTCTTCATCCTCTTCTTCCCACCGTACCTCCCCTCCTTCCTCCCCCGTGCGGGCATTAAAGTCCCCCCCTATCACTATTCTTACCCCTTCCTCTCTTTCTTCCATCCACTCCCCTAGATCCTCCAGCTTCTCTTTCCAGTCCCTATTTACGTATACCCCAACTATCTTCCACCCCCCCCCCCAATCTTTACCTTCTTCGCCATAATCCCCTCCTTCCCTCCCCCTCCCCCCTCTCCCATTTCCATCTCCTTTCTCACCCCCATCATCATTCCTCCTATCGCTCTTCCCTTCTGGCTTTCCCTCCTGGCTCACTGCTTTTCCCATACATACCCTCTAGGTAGTCTCCTTTCTACATACCCCCAATCTTTCTCCTCCACCCATGTCTCACTTAGAATCATCACATCCCATTCCTCCAGCCCTCTCCAAAATCCTTCATCCTTCTTCTTCACTCCTGCCACATTCCAGAACGCCACCCTCCAGGTCCCCCCCCCCTACCTTTCCTCTCTCCTTTCTCTTTCCCCCTTCCCACCTTAATCGTTTCCCTGCCCCTCACACCATTTCTCCCCTATAACGATATCTTATGTTACTAGTAATAAGTTTCAAATATATAATAAACGGAATCAAAACTTAAAATAAAGTTTGGTGTTAAGTATTTTCTTTATCACTTACCTTAAAGTTACCGCTGATCTTTCTTCTGGAGGGATTGCGAGTCTCATTTTTGTGTTTTGGCGACTAATATAGGGCCTCAACAAATTCAAAAGTTCGTCGTAACTTTGTACGCTCATTCTAAAATAAGCAAAGAATTTTTCTGGATATTTTTTTAATGTTTCAGACATAGTATAAAATTTTCCTTTTGGAAGTCTTTCACTGTATAATGGATGAATCCAATATCTCCGTTTTATTTTTTTTCTTCCTTATAATTTTAATAGCAAGCGCACAAAACGCTGCTAGATAAACGTAATCCATGTCTATTTCTCTTTAACGTCGCAGACCTACTGATTTTCAGAACGACAGAGCGACACTTTTGTCGTTTGTGTGTCCACACCCATATACAATGCATTGACCACCGACAGTCGGCCGACTTAAAAATCCGAAGCAGTCGCAGGTGCCCGCCGACTGAACGACTGATCGTTGTCCGGTCGTCTCTGTGTGCGCGTCTCCATATGTTATGTACGCCCTGGCATAAATGACACGACTGTCGTACGACTTACAGTCGTATGCGTGGCCTAGCCCTAAGACGTCTGTTTCAGACTTTCAAGATGTCTTAAAGACGTTTGCTATTTTCTATAAGACGTCATAAAGACGTCTATAGACATTGAACGTCGTGAGTTAGGAAACCGTACGTCTTTAAGACGTCTTTTGAACAGTTTGTAGACGTCTTATAAGACGTCTGTAAGACGTCTTTTAAACGCCCTGTAGACGTCTTTTAATCGGCCTGTAGACGTCTATTTCAAGCTTTCAAGACGTCATAAAGACGTCTGCTATTTTCTGAAAGACGTCTCACAGACGTCTGCTATTTTCTGAAAGACGTCTCACAGACGTCTATTTCAAACTTTCAAGACGTCTATAGGCGTTTTTGAACATCGTTATTCAGGAAAGCGTGTGCCTTTAAGACGTCATTTAAACGCTTTGTAGAGTCTATAAGACGTCTTATAGACATCTTTAAAAGATCGTGAAGCATCTTAAAGATGTCCATTTCAGACTTTCACGACCCCTCAAAGACGTCTTCGCAAGGACTTGATTAGGTCTAACGCAGCTCTTTACAAGACGTTGTTATGATGTCTGTAAAATGGTATTAAGGTGGTTATGAAAATAAGATGAAACTTAATAAAAATTCATTTCATTTATTTAATTACAATTAATTTTGTTTTTATTATTATTACATTGTACGCGTTATAAACTATATTGTCCACTGCATTATTGTTTCGGTTTGTTTACAATTATTGAAGAGCTGTATTTATATACAATGTTAAATTATGTTAGTGATATACAGTCGAGGACAAAAGTAAGTGGACAGCTAGTGGAAATGCTCTCGGCCTTTCCTTTCACCTGTCACAATTTCCGCCGATGACTCCGAATCGCTGGTCGAAAAATGTTTCACGATTCTTTTTCGTTTCCCGGCCGCCTCCTTATCCTATTGCAGGTCGCTTGTCTCTTACTCCTCTCGGGCCTCCGTTCGCGCTTTTGCGTAATCATCTGAAAGTACATATTAGTAAGTAATTGAATTGCATATTTATCCTCTATAATAATTACAACCGACCAAAAATGGCATTCGCGAAAATAAATATTTCGTATTTCGGCCAGGCGTCGTTGACCGGCTCGCACTTTTTCAGAGCGGTGGCGAGTCGTGGGAAGGGCATCGTGGGCCAGAAACAAAAATTGTCCTCTATCCAGAGAGACGGTACGGCTTCGACCGTTCTGTCGTGAAGAAACATCACGATCGTCCACGATTTGTTCATTCTTTCGACCGTGTTTGCGCGCTAAACTGCAAATATATAGTACGACATTGATATTAAACATCTGGTTGTAAGGCCTGGTGCAGGCGGGCGGTTTGCGGGAGTTTGCCGCCGCGAAAATATAACGTTGTGTTCTAGCAATCTATTACTGCGGCCGCAAACTGCCGCAAACCGCTTGTCTGCACCGGCTCTTATTAAAAAAAAAAAACAGAAAAATGGGGAAACAGGATTCGAATTGGGATAGTATGTAGTAAAAGCACTGAGAAGGCTGAAGGAGAAGGATATTTTGATATAAAAAGAAAATGCAACTTTTGTCGAAACTTCTTCTCGATATCCCTCACCGTTCTCGAGATATTCCACGAAAAAGAAACCGCACTTTTTCCCGGGGTGATTTCACCCTCTAAAACCGCACTATGGCACTAATAAAAAAGAAATTCGTGTTACGGATCAAGTACTCCATTTGCACACGAAGTTGCATGCTTTGCTAAATTTCCGAGTTGCCTGACTTCTCTTGTAAAGGCTCGTATAGACTGGGCGATAATCACCGGCAACTTTGTTGCCGGAGTCACTGGCGAGTCGGTGGGATAACCGACTTGTCGCCAGCGACTTGTATCTGGCGACTTTTATCCGGCGACTTGTGTCCGGCAACTGTGTCTGGCGACTCGTCCTTTAAGGGTAAAGAGATACGAATATACCTGGGAAAGTCGCCGGAACCTGTATCCGGCGACTTGCAACAATCGCTGTGGGATACAGCAAGTCGACCCTTGCCTCAAACGGCCTTCTAGAAATGACTGTTGGCCACATGTTCCCGAAAAACTGTATTCAAGTGGACGCCCTTCCCTGCAAATTCGAGACGGATCCCTTATCTCTCGAGTAAAAACTCGCTTAATAGAAACTGTGACATTAAATCATCACCGTAATGTTCTCCATTTCTCAAAAACGCCTTTTTCCACCAACGCCTTTTCTTTTTCTTTTGGTCGATGCTATTACAATGAACGCGGCGCCAACACCCATAGCTATTGACGGATCCATGGCTACTAAAAATAAGGTTTGGAATGGACGCCGAAGAAGGGTCATGGTCAGTGATGTCAGATTCGAGACGGGTTCACTCGAGAATTTCCCCCACCTCGCGCATACTACGGCGGAGCAGCGTATCCGTGAGCTCGGCGCTTCGGAGTCCAATTCACGGACACGCAGCTCCGGCGTAGTGTGCGCGAGGTGGGGGAAATTCTCGAGGGAACCCGCCCCGAATCTGGCATCACTGGTCTTGGTCATAAGGTGGGGGACACAAGTTGCCGAGTCGCCGGACACAAGTCGCTGGATACCAGCCGCTCAGTAAAAATCGCTGGAGACAAGCCGATGCATCCCAGCGAGTCGCCAGGCGACCCGCTGGAGTCGCTGGCAACAAAGTTGCCGGCGATTATCGCCCAGTCTATACGAGCCTTAAGACGATGAAAGATTATATCGACGTGCGTTACAAAAAGTAGCACATTTTATTTGCCGTACCAAGAGCAACACATTTCCTCCGAATCAAAAGCAATATCTTTATAAGTATGAATATCTTTAAAATGGTTATTTGCATCGTTGCTGCAACAAAGTGTGTTGTATTCTACCTCAGCCGCTTCTATTCGCCTTAATGATATCTTAACGATATTGTCGATATATAGTTCAATATCAATAAGATATCAATAATCTATAGTCACACCTCTAGTTCACAGTAGACGTTGATCTTCTGTGACTGCCACTTTTCTGATTGTCGTTTATTGCTCGTTTAGTATGAAAGAAAGTGACTAGTTTACAATGTCTAATAGTGAAGATGATTGTAAGTACAGCAGTACGTAGCAAATTGATAAAATTTGAAGATATATTTGCTTCTTTAACTGAATTTAGCTAAATGAGTGAAACAATTACAGATTCTAAGTGGTGGAACAATTGTAATATGTCTCGTTCCCCTCTTTTAGAAAATATTAATAAAGATTATGTAATGCAGGAGGATGCTAATTTTGTAATGCTAGGTTCAGGTGGTGAGTAATTGATAAATATTTTTGTCAATATTATATGAAAATGTGTAAAGTTTATTTTCTTATTATATCAAATAAAACGCAATATGATTATTTATGTTTCATGTAAGACGGGGTTTTCTTACGATGAGCAATAACACACGTAGAATCAACTATCGATATCACACTGTTAGTCGTACAACAGAATGCGGAGGGCTTCCCAATGCCCGGTGCACACGAGCGTCACGCGTCATTTTGCAGTTGCGTCAATATGATACCACATTCAAGCAGTACAAATATGTATATGGAAAGATTCACACATAACTGAATTTTTTGACGGCAACTTTGCGTCGTGTTTACGTTTTAAAAATGGCGCTGGTTTTGCCAGGACGCAGCTAGGACGCCGCGTTTCAGCAGTACGTGTAATTATATAGGAGGGATTCACACGTGACGCATTTTTTGGCGGCAACTTCGCGTCGTGTTTGCGTTTTATGAAATGGACGCGGCTATTGCCTCTACGCGGATGTGACGCCAACGTCTCACCCAGATAACACACGACGTCCATTTTACGTCTGTTTTTGGTCTGAACGTCTTAGACCATATTAAGACGTCTTTAAGACGTCTGCGCGGAGACATTTCTAAGACGTCTGTCTACAGACGTTTTTAAGACGTCCTTAAGGCGTCGGTAACAGGACGTCTTTTAACCGACTGTGTTGAGACGTCTTTAAGACGTCTGCGCGGAGACATTTCTAAGACGTCTATCTACAGACGTCTTTAAGACGTCTTTTAAACGACTGTAACAGGACGTCTTTTAAACGACTGTGTTGAGACGTCTTTAAGGCGTCTGTAACAGGACGTCTTTTAAACGACTGTGTTGAGACGTCTTTAAGGCGTCTGTAACAGGACGTCTTTTAAACGACTGTGTTGAGACGTCTTTAAGGTGTCTGTACCAGGACGTCTTTTAAACGACTGTGTTGAGACGTCTTTAAGACGTCTGTACCAGGACGTCTTTTAAACGACTGTGTTGAGACGTCTTTAAGGTGTCTGTACCAGGACGTCTTTTAAACGACTGTGTTGAGACGTCTTTAAGACGTCTGTACCAGGACGTCTTTTAAACGACTGTACCAGGACGTCTTTAAGATGTCTGCGCGGAGACATTTCTAACACGTCTGTCTACAGACGTCTTTAAGACGTCCTGAAGGCGTCTGTAACAGGACGTCTTTTAACCGACTGTGCTGAGACGTCTTTAAGACGTCTGTGCGGAGACATTTCTAAGACGACTGTGTTGAGACGTCTTAAAGACGTCTATAGTCAGATGTCGTAAAAATGTCTCCGCGTAGACGTCTTACAGATGTCTTAATATGGTCTAAGACGTTCAGACCAAAAATAAACGTAAAATGGACGTCTTAAAGACGTCATGTGCTATCTGGGATAAGACGCTTATCTGGGATAACACATAGCACACGACTTCTTTGAAAAATCAATTTTTGGCCTGAACGCCTTTCATCATGTTTTGTTACTTTGCACCTCTTCTGAACGTGTTTAAAACGTCTTTTTGTTACGTCCAAATCGTATTGGTACGGTTTAATGTTTTAAGGAAGTATGTAAGTGGTTTTCAGAATATAATCAAACTCAATAACAATTTATTTCGTTTACTTAATACCAATTAGTTTTATTTGTATTATTACCCAGATAGCACACGACGTCTTCTAGACGTCCATTTTACGTCTGTTTTTCGTCTGAACGTCTTAGACCATATTAAGGGGTTAGGACACAGTAACGGGCCAAGATAGCAGACGATTTTTAAACGACGATAATAAGAAAAGTAAACAATCGATTATTATAAGGTTTTGTGTTTTAGTTCACTATATTATGAACTATAAGAAAAGCATATAATTGTAGTATCGGAATAGGTTTAGAGAGATGTTGAGAACCTCTGAGGAGACAGGCCTGTTTAAACTGTTGCCTAGTGGAGGCGGTGTGGATCGCTGGGACTGGCCAGAGAAGAGATACACTCCAAATTGGTGACGTTGACGGCACGTTTATTAGCCGAACTGGGCGTCGTTGCAACAATATATATACAACACGCAGAGATATCACGAACAAAACACTACTCACAAAACACGCAGTCACCACGAGACACGAATATGTACAAACTATGTACAGGGCGCTGGGCGCGATGGCTCGAAGGGCCGTTTTACAGTGGTGGGTCGCTGGGCGACAAGAGATTTTCACGATTGTGCGTGCGAGAGCGTGTTGCCTTTGTTCGAAGGTGTTCGAGGAACTAACTGTCGGATTCCGGGAAGCCAACGTTCGTACCGTGCAAAAACGGGTGACGCGCGTAACCGTCTTGACGAACGGTGCGTCACCGTGTTGGCACGCTCTCGCACGCACATTTAAATCCGCGCACCAGCTGAGCGGTGAATCTCGGCTGCAACAAGGCCCGTTGGGGAAAACCCAACGCGTCATCGGGCCCAGCGGCGCGCGCAAGGGTTGGTCGGGGCGAGAAAGTGCGCGGCGAAGGAATGTCCATATTTGGGCATGAGGGTGATTTGGAAAGCGTGCGTGGTGGGAGGGTAGCGTCCTTTTCGGAAAGGCGGGCTTTCCGGAGGGAAGTCAGAGTTGGAACAACCGGCGGAGTGAGAAGACGAACAGAGTAGTTGTGTTGAGTAGAGTCGTTTTGTGTTGTAGTCGGTTATTTTGTATTAGTTTTAGTTTCTTTCAATCTTGTACATATATATATATATATATATATATATATATATATATATATTCCTGTTTTTATTAAATATACTTTATATCCCACAATTTTGGGGGCTCGTCCGGGATAGAAAACACAGGAAAACAGGATTGTCGGTCAAAGCTAGTTACACGGTGATCGTGAGAGTTGAAATAAATCGATATTCACAATGAGTGATGCAGGAAGTGCGGATAATATTATTGTCGATCTTGGGGTAGAAGATGGCGCCAATGCTAAGCTGGCACGAGTTGACGCAATGAAGCTACCCGAGTTGAAACAGGAGTTGCAGAGTCGTAAGCTGAAAATATCCGGAAAGAAGAAGGAGCTGCAGGATCGGCTGAGAGCTGCCCTTACGTTGGAAGCCGAACATGGCGAAGATGACGATGATTCTGACGAAAGCGAAGATGATGGCGATGTTAAGAAAGGCACAAGGCAAATGCAAATGCTGACGTTTAAGGACGTTGAGGAGTCTATGGGTACGTTTAGCGGTGATGATAAGGTTAACATCCGTTGCTGGCTCGAAGAATTTGGAGATATGGCGAAGCTGTGCAAGTGGAGTGATGTCCAAAAAATCGTATATGCGAAGCGATTGTTGCGCGGATCGGCTAAGTTGTACGTCAACTATGAGAAATGTTGTCGTAAGTGGTCTGAAATGAAGCAAGCGTTGAGATCCGAATTTGCACAAGTGGTAGACGTACATAAGATTCATAAGGAACTATCGCGTAGAACCAAGAAATCAAATGAGTCGTACCAGGAGTACATCTACCAGATGCTGGAGATAGCTAAGCAAGCAGACATGGAAGTTACCGCGACGATCAAATATATTATTGAAGGGATTCCAGACGATGAGTGCAATAAAATGATATTGTACGGAGCCAAAAGTGTACGTGAGCTGAAGGAGAAGTTCGAGTCTTACGAAGCCATGAAGGAGAATGCAAGAGTGAAGAGCAGGCGAACTGAAGAAAATATGAAGAGTGCGGTCCGAGGAGGTGCTGGAGCTGTGATGCGAGGAGGTGTTGGAGCTGTGATGCGAGGAGGTGCTGGAGCTGTGATGCGAGGAGGTGTTGGAGCTGAGATGCGAGGAGGTGTACGAAAATGTTTCTTGTGTGGAGACTGGAACCATTTAAGTGCGACTTGTCCGACGAGAAGTAAAGGTATGAAGTGTTTTAAGTGTCATGGGTATGGGCATGTTTCGTTTGAATGTAAAGGTGAGAGTAAACCTGTAAAGGATGTGAGTAGTACATCGGAAGCGTCGAGGAAAAAGCGCCTTAAGGAGGTACAGATTGAAAATTGTGAGTTTGTAGCGTTAATAGATTCGGGTAGCGATTTGAATTTAATACGAGCGGATCATTATGTAAAAATTGGCGCGCCTAAACTGAATAATAAGATTTTGCAATTTCGCGGCGTTGCGGTGGAAAGCCATCATACGTTAGGAGTATTTTCGACACACATGACGATAGATCATGTAGTGTATCCAATAGACATACATGTTGTACCTGACGTGTTGACGTCATACGGTTTAATAATTGGTACAGATTTTCTAGACTCCGTAGAGCTAGTTATGAAAGGGGGAGAAATTTCTATTAGGAAGCTAGACGTGCCGGAAGTGTATAGCATTAGTGTTGAACCTGCAGTGAATGGAGTAGATTTGTCGCATATTACAGTTCCTGAGCATAGGGAGGCAGTAGAAGTTTTAGTTGAAAATTATAAGCCTAACAAAACACACGAAGTAGGGGTTACGATGAACATCATTCTTATTGATGATGTACCTGTTTACCAAAGACCGCGAAGATTGTCTCCTAAGGAGAAAACCATAGTTGATGAACAAATAAAGGTGTGGTTAGAGAATGGGATTATACGGCCGTCTCACTCGGATTATGCGAGTCCGATAGTGTTGGTTGTCAAAAAAGATGGTACAGTTAGAATTTGCATTGATTTTAGGTACCTGAATAAGAAAATAGTGAAGGACAGGTACCCTTTACCGTTAATAGAGGACGAATTAGATTCACTACAGGGCGCGAAGGTGTTTAGCACACTTGATTTAAAGAATGGGTTTTTCCATGTGCCCGTTGAAGAAGGTAGTCGAAAGTATACCGCTTTTGTTGTACCCAACGGCCATTACGAGTTTTTAAGAGTGCCTTTCGGACTCTGTAATTCGCCAGCCGTTTTCCAGAGGTTCATTCATGCAGTGTTCAGAAAATTAATAGCGGCGGGGATCGTTCGCGTATATATGGATGATATAATAGTTCTAGCTAATGATGTTGTAAGTGCAATTGCAAATCTTAAAACTGTATTGGGCGTAGCGAGTCAATACGGATTAGTAGTGAATTGGGGTAAATGTAATCTTTTGCAAACGCGGGTAGAATACTTAGGGCATATTGTCGAAAATGCTTGCATTCAGCCATCGGAACATAAAACTAGAGCCGTAATTAAATTTCCGAAACCTCAGTGTGTGAAGGACGTTCAGAGTTTTTTAGGCCTAACAGGATACTTTAGAAAATTTTTACATCGTTATTCGGTTATAGCGCGTCCAATATCGGATTTGTTGAGAAAGGATGTTAAGTTTAGGTTTGCTGCGTTGGAACTGGAAGCGTTCAATAAGCTGAAGTTAATGTTGAGTAGTGCACCGGTATTAAAATTATATCGTTCGGATGCCGAGACAGAGTTGCACACTGATGCGTCTGGCTTAGGATATGGAGCAATTTTATTACAGCGCGATACTGAGGATGGTGCTTTCCATCCTGTGTATTATGCGAGCGGGAAAACTACGTCTGCCGAGGAGAAATATCCAAGTTATGAGCTTGAAGTCTTAGCAATCGTCAAATCTTTGAAAAAGTTTCGAGTTTACCTGTTAGGAATTTCATTTAAAATTGTTACCGATTGTCAGGCGTTTACGTTGACAATGAATAAGAAAGATTTATGCGTGCGAGTAGCTAGATGGGCTCTTATGCTCCAGGATTTCCAGTATACGATTGAGCATAGGCCAGGTAGAAGTATGGTTCATGTTGACGCCTTGAGTAGAAACCCGTTGCCTACGATTATGTTAGTAGAAGAAGATGACGACGGAATTATTGTCAGGTTGCGTGAAGCTCAACGGGGAGACAGTGAATTGCGGAAAATTTGTGACAACATTGAGCAATACCGAAAGAATGGCTATATTGTAAGTCGTGACGTCTTGTATAGAGAGGTGAATGACACCTCGCTAGTGGTCGTACCTAAACCAATGCAGGTACAGGTAGTTCGCCGGGTGCACGAACGCGGTCATTTTGGGGTGATTAAGACTGAGGCATTATTAAAGAGGGATTATTGGTTTAAGGGGATGCGTCAGAAGGTAGAAAGAGTTGTACGAAATTGTATAAGCCGAGCGGAAACATGGTAAGCAGGAGGGGTTTTTGTGTAGTATTGATAAGGGGGAAGTGCCGTTTGATACGTACCACGTTGACCATCTTGGACCGTTGCAGTCTACGAAGAAGTCTTACCGACATATTTTCGCTGTTATTGATGCGTTCACAAAGTTTGTTTGGTTGTATCCGACAAAGTCGACGAATTCTGCTGAAGTCATTGTTCGTTTAAGGAAGCAATCTGTAATATTCGGTAATCCTAAACGAAGTATTTCCGATCGCGGTACGAGTTTTACGTCTGACGCCTTTAAGGATTATTGTAAAGAGGAAGGGATTTGTCACGTGCTGATAACAACGGGGATGCCGCGAGCGAACGGGCAGATAGAAAGGGTCAATAGGACGCTTATATCGTTGCTCACCAAATTAGCTGTGCCAAAGCCGGAGGAGTGGTACAAATACCTCGAGTCAGCTCAGAAATATCTGAACGCGACACCGAGTAGGAGTACCAATACAACGCCTTTTCGTTTGTTGTTTGGTACACATGTAAGAATGCGTGAGGATCCTGAGGTCAGAAAACTGATAGAGGATGAGTGGATCGCTATGTTTCAAGAAGAGCGTGACGAGATGCGGTTAAAAGCGAAGGGGAAAATCGCGGAGGTTCAAGCGCAGAACAGAAAATCGTTCGACAAGAACCGCAAGGAAGCCACGGAGTACAGACAGGGCCAGCTGATAGCAATTAAAAGGACGCAGGCCGGTCCAGGCTTGAAGTTTCATGCGAAGTATTTTGGGCCTTACTGCGTAAGAAGGGTATTGAGGAATAACCGTTACGTGGTGGAAAAGGTTGGAGAACACGAGGGTCCGCGGACGACGTCTACGGCAGCCGACCACATGAAGCCATGGGTCACCGACGAGGAAGACGACCTGTCCGAGGATAGTGAAACAGTGTAGAGTATAGACAAGGACATCTGAGGGCAGATGTCATATCAGGATGGCCGAATGTAGTATCGGAATAGGTTTAGAGAGATGTTGAGAACCTCTGAGGAGACAGGCCCGTTGGGGAAAACCCAACGCGTCATCGGGCCCAGCGGCGCGCGCAAGGGTTGGTCGGGGCGAGAAAGTGCGCGGCGAAGGAATGTCCATATTTGGGCATGAGGGTGACTTGGAAAGTGTGCGTGGTGGGAGGGTAGCGTCCTTTTCGGAAAGGCGGGCTTTCCGGAGGGAAGTCAGAGTTGGAACAACCGGCGGAGTAAGAAGACGAACAGAGTAGTTGTGTTGAGTAGAGTCGTTTTGTGTTGTAGTCGGTTATTTTGTAATAGTTTTAGTTTCTTTCAATCTTGTACATATATATATATATATTCCTGTTTTTATTAAATATACTTTATATCCCACATAATATTTACAAAATAAAAATTGTACGCCGTACAATGTCTCCATTTAAAATGTCCTTTTTTCCGGATGACCAATTGGTGGGCCGGATTCCGGAAAATCGGATGAACTGTAACAAAAACCCCAAAAGTGTCATAAACTATAATATATTTCCTAGGCATTGACGATCCAACATTTCAATTTTTGCGAAAATTTACAAAATGGTCGATGTTTGAAAAATAATGATCAAATTTCGACAAAAGTGTGTGATGTTTTTGTTTATATTTTGTACTATAATTAAAAAATTCAAAATGTTGGATCGTCAATGCCTAGGAAATATATTATAGTTTATGACATTTTTGGGGTTTTTGTTACTGTTCATCCGATTTGCCGGAATCCGGCCCACCAGTTGGTCATCCGAAAAAAAATGGACATTTTAAATGCACGGCGTATAAATGCTACTTTGTAAATATTATATGCTTTTTTAATAGTTCATAATATAGTGAACTAAAACACAAAACCTTATATTAATCGATTGTTTACTTTTCTTATGATCGTCGTCTAAAAATCGTCTGCTTTCTTGGCTCGTTACTGTATCCTAACCCCTTAAGACATCTTTAAGACGTCTGTGCGGAGACATTTCTAAGACGTCTTTCCGAGTAAGTGTTTAGGACGTCTCTAAGACGTCCATGCCAAGACGTTTTTTAAACGACTTCGTTTAGATGTCTTAAAGACGCATGGATAGTACGCGACCGCCAGGCGGCGACCGTGCCGAGCGCTTCTCGCAGGTGGGTTACAGCAGTCATGCCTATAAGAGAGCCGGGCAGATCATATACCGTCACTCTCTAGTACCGGCGTTTTTTGCAGAAGGAAATTTATATTTTCGACTTGAACTTGAATATGCCAAAAAATGTCTCGATCATTCGCTATTGCAAGACGTTCTTCTTTTTTATGAAGAAACGAAAATATTGAGCAGCATGAAAGTTGACTCTCTCAAATGAGGACAAGAGCAGCTACTCGACGGGCTTCTTTTTTCAAAATACTTAATTTCATTAACACGAATCAATAAACACGAATGAAGTCACGCTTAATATCTCTAATATCTCTTTAAAGAGCTGCAGTAGGCCTAATCAAGACCTTACGAAGACGTCTTTGAGGCGTCGTGAAAGTCTGAAATGGACGTCTTTAAGACGTCGTCACGACAACTTAAAGACGTCTTATAGACGTCTACAAGGCGTTTAAAAGGCGTCTTAATGACGTACGGTTTCCTGACTCAGGACATTCAAAAATGTCTATAGACGTCTTTAAGACGTCTTTCAGAAAACAGCAGACGTCTTTAAGACGTCTTGAAAATTTGAAATGGACGTCTACGCGACGTTTAAAAGACGTCTACAGGGCGTTTATAAGACGTCTCAAAGACGTCTTACAAAGACGTCTACAAATTGTTCAAGAGACGTCTTAAAGACGTACGGTTTCCTGACTCAGGACATTCAAAAATGTCTATAGACGTCTTTAAGACGTCTTTCAGAAAACAGCAGACGTCTTTAAGACGTCTTGAAAATTTGAAATGGACGTCTACGCGACGTTTAAAAGAGTCTACAGGGCGTTTATAAGACGTCTCAAAGACGTCTTACAAAGACGTCTACAAATTGTTCAAGAGACGTCTTAAAGACGTACGGTTTCCTGACTCAGGACATTCAAAAATGTCTATAGACGTTTTTAAGACGTCTTGAATGTCTGAAACAGACGTCTTAAAGACGGCTCATAGACGTCGAGTGCTATCTGGGCAGTGGTGAAGTATGTAGTTCGTTGTTTTTTTCATCGAGCAATGCATAGATCCGCTGCGCGACATTTGTAAACAATCCTCCAAGATGGAAGCAGAGCTTGACATGGAGATATTTATTCATGAAGTAAAGAACTATGAGGAAGTGTGGAATTCATTAAAAGAAGAATACCACGATAAAATAAAAAAGCAAAGTGCGTGGATAGAAATTTGTCGAAAATTGAATCCATTGTTTGAAGAATTAGAAGAAAAACAAAAGAAAGACTATGGTAAGTGTTAATTTAATAATTTTCTTAATATAACAATAATGATTTGATACAATACATACAATATATACATTCAAACTACAAAAAATCCCTTATAATTTCATACAAAATTATCTTGCCATGGCAACTTCCCAATATCACTCAAAAAATATTTTGCAAACTCCTCTCTTCTTCGATTTAATAATCTGCCTCCTTGCACAGGCGGTACCTCATTGATTACATTACGTAAACCGATAATTGAGTAGGTATCTTCTTCTCTGTGTCCATCACGGTCTCTAACAAAATTGTGAAGTACACAGCAACATTTTACTATGTCAATCGCAAATTGCACATTTACATTAAACGCTTTATGAAAAACTCTCCACTTATTTGAAAGAATACCAAACGTAGATTCTGCGTATCTACGAGCTCGACTCAGTTGGTAATTAAATATTATTTTATTATGGGGCAAAAATTGTCCACCATAAGGTCTTAATACATGCTGAGAGAGCGAGAAAGCTTCATCTCCAACGAAAACATAGGGCATGATAGGTCCTGCTGTTCCAGTAAGTGCTTTTCCACTGGGTATGGCTAACGTACTATTTTCTAACTTTTTATAAAAACATGAGCGTTCAAAAATAGTACTTCTCGCTTTCTTTGCCTGCCGAGCCAACATCTACATAAATAAATTGATAATTGGCATCAGCTATAGCAAATAAAACAATAGAAAAGAAATTTTTATAATTATAATATAAAGATCCGCTCATGGAAGGTTTTAAAATTCGGACGTGTTTCCCATCAAGGGCCCCTAAACAATTTGGGAAATTAGCACGTTTTTCAAACCCTTCAGCAATTTTACACCACCTCTGTTCATTAAATTGAGGAATACATTCTCCCTTCAAAGTTGACCAAATTACGGAGCAGACCTTTCGTGTAATTTTTGACAATGTTGATTGGCCAATTCTATACGAATAGTGCAAATCAATGAGATTGCATCCACTTCCCAAGTACCTATAAAAAAAGTTACAAATTATTTTTGTTCTAGGATTACGGTTAATAAAAAAATGGAAGAACTTAAAGGACAATTATTTAAGAAGTGAGAGAAAACAAAAAAATCTGGAAGTGCAGCAAAATTTCGAAAATATATTTATGCACAACAATTATCATTTTTAAATATAACACGGAGTTCAGTGACAACAACAAATAGTATTTCAAATGACATTATCGAAGAGGAGGTTGCAGAAGAAAATCAAAATCAAGCTATTTCAGAATCAACACCAGAGGAAGATTCTTCTTCCCCAAGGTCGCCAAACAATCCCTGCTCGTTACCAACGTTAACAGAAATTCCCGCTTCTGCATCCAAACGGAGAAAAATTTTAGAAGATACAATGATTCAATATATGACCGCACCGGAAACAAAACGAAAACCCAATGAAGACGAGTTATTTCTGCAATCTTTAGTCCCAACATTAAAAAGATTTAATGAGGATCAGAAAATTCAATTTACGATAGAAATTTTAAATATTATACAAAAAATTCGAACCCCCTCAACTACAATACATATCGACCGGTTACAATAATCAAGCTGGTTTAATTAGTTATTATTATTAGTTATTTCATTATTTATTAATTCATTAACCATCTTCTGTTTAAGAAATTTACTGTACAAATTTAATGTACAGTAATAAGTTACTTTTATTCATAATTTAAAAAAATAAATTGTATACTTACCTCAATGTAACTGCAATCATTTCAAGTGGTGGAATAGCATGTCTCATAGCAGTGTTTTGACATTCCACGTTTCTACTAATTTTTATACACAATTCGTCAAACGATTTCACACTCATACGAAAATAGTTAAAAAAATTTGACTCATCCTCTCTTAAATCACTGAACATAGCCCTGAATGCACCTTTAAGGAAACGTGTACTGTTGAAAGGATGAACCCAATATTTTCTTTTTCCTTGAGATCCATATAGGATATTATAACAAATATACAAGCGAATAAATTTATTTCTTTGTTCCGTACGTGCTAACGTCTCCATGGTTAGATTGAAACTGATGGATAATCAAAATTAACACTTGCCGATCGTATCAAACGACGCGTTGGACGCAGCGTCGTACTGACGTGCTGCAAAATTGACGCATACCGCTAAAAAATTGGACGCGCAAGACGCAGCGTCATATTGACGCGACTGCAAAATGACGCGTGCCGCTCGTGTGCACCGGGCCTAAGTGGCGACCAGCGTGTCCCAAAGACCGTACAAGAGTGGCCGCGTTCTGGCGGCCAAGGCATAGCGTCCTGCCCACGACACTTCCCTTGGGCCTGAGTTTTCCGCAAGTTCTCCCGCGCAAACGGTCCCAATCGGTGTATTTGAGCTTCCGGGCAGCAGGCCGCGGTTTCGGGGCACCATTTGAATGTGCGTCTATCGGATTTTCTTACATTCAATAGCAAATTATAAAAAATAGTATCAGGTTTAAGAATTATATACAATTATTTTGCTTCTTTTCAAATGTTTATATAGTTGGCATATATCATGGTTATAATAAACCTAAAGATGCCAACTGTCTCTTACATGATTTCGTACAAGACGCAGTAGACATTATTCATAATACAATTTTAATTGATGGGCAGTTTTATCGGATACAAATAAAATCTTTTACTTGTGATGTCCCGGCAATATCATTTATCAAATACACCAAACGGCACGCTGGCTATAATTCTTGTACAAAATGTAATACTAAAGGAGATTTCGCAGATAGAACATGTTTTATTATTATTATTATTATTATTATTTATTAAACGGGTGGACACCCTTTGGTTACATAACGCAAGTAAAAGTACAAGACGACTGAGCGAAGTTATCGGCGATAAGTGGTTAAACTGAAGTCATGGGGTACGGACCGAAAGCGCGCAACGCGCCTGTTGCCTGTCTTTTGAAGGAGGTGGCAGAGTTGTGTGAGAAGAAGTCAATCTTGTGGCTGACCCTATTGGCCAATCCACAAAGACGATCAATGGTATCGTGCTTGCCGTAACTCGTAGCTTGCATTTCTAAAGAGAAAAGTGGAAATTGTCTAAACATTCTGGGTGGAGCATTGAGTTTGAAAAGTTCTAAATGGTCCGGGGAATCAATGTGATTGTTTAATATTTTGAAAGCAAATAGTAAATCGGATACAGCTCTGCGCTCCTCGAGGGTGGGCAGAGCAAGTTTACTTAGAACGGAGTCATAAACGTGACATGTTTTCGGGATCGGCTCATATAGTTTGAAAGCGACAAATCGCAGAAACTTGTGCTGTATCCGTTCAAGAGAAATTACATGGATCTGGTGTCGAGGATTCCATAGTGTGGAGCAGTAGTTTAGATACGGAAGCACCAGGGCAGAATACAGTATTTTAAAAGTTGCAGGATTTTTGAATTCAGAGGATGATTTCATGACAAGACCAAGCATTCTAGTGGCCTTGCGGGTGATGTTATTATAATGCTCATTGAAGGATAAGGAGGAGGAGAATGATGAGACCCCTAGATCACATACACTGTGAATTTCGTCAAGCACGACACCATCGATTGAATATGAATGCGCCAGTACAGATTTTTCACGGGTGAAGCGCATGACTTTACATTTAATAATGTTTAGGGACATGTGATTGGTTCTGCACCATGCAACGAGGTTATTCAGATCGATTTGCAAACGACATGCATCTGAGGAAGATTTGACATTAAGAAAAATCTTAAGGTCGTCAGCATACAATAAGAAGTTACAGTATTGGAAAATAGACGCAATGTCATTTACAAACAGATTAAATAGAAGAGGGCCTAGATGAGAGCCTTGAGGCACTCCAGACGGTACGGATCGACTCCTGGACTGTGTGTTCTTATATCTAACGGCCTGTGTTCTGCCCGTGAGATAGCAGGATACCCAGGAGAGTATACTACCTGAAAAGCCGATAGAGGCGAGCTTATTTAACAAGATTGCATGATTAACCGTATCAAACGCCTTACGAAAGTCGGTGAAAATGACGTCAACCTGGTGGCCGTATTCTAAGTTGCTCGAGAGGTGGTGACAGAATAGAGTCAGGTTAGTAAGAATTGAGCGATTCGCTACGAAGCCGTGTTGTTCCTTGACTATATGGTGTTTGGCCAGGGATGACAGTTTGCCAGCGACGATATCATCAAAAATTTTAGGCATCACATTCAGAATAGAGATTGGCCTGTAGTCAACGATGTTCGATTTATCCCCAGATTTAAAGATGGGCGTAATTATGCTCGATTTCCACCTGGTTGGAAATTTGCCTGTTCGAAGAGATATATTAAAGATCAACCACAGAATTCTAGACATAATAAAAGAGCATGATTTAACCGGAGGCAGACCATCATCGCCGGGACCCTTGTTAGTGTCTAAAGCGCCAAGCTTTTGGAATACCTCGCCGATACTAACTGTGACACCTGTTGTGTGAAGCGGGGAAGGGTAATCAAGTGTTGGTGGGTAAACAAGATCATGAGAATAGACAGATTCGAAGTATTCCGCAAAGCCGTTGGCTATAGCACCGGCGTTTGACGTTTCAAGACCATTAATGCGCATGGTGTTAGGTAGCACATTGGAAGAACGGTTTGAGTTGACAAATTTCCAGAACGTCTTCATATTGCTAGGTATCGCTGATTCAACTCCACGGATGTGGGCAGAACGGCACCGTATGTACGCGTGTTTACAATCTGAACGGAGTTTGGCGAACGCTAAGTAATCGGAGTAGGAGTTGCTATGTTTGTAAGCCCGATGTGCTGCTTTTTTCGCTTTAATTAGTCTAATGAGGTTACTAGAAAACCATCTCGGAAAAGAGGACTCACGCAACGTTTGTGTAGGTACAAAAGATTCGGTGATATATGAGAGGTGGTGGTATAGAGTGTCGACTGCAGAATCGACTTCCGAATTGTGCAAGGTTAAGTCCCAGTCGATGGCATTGAGGTAGTTGATAATCGCTACGTATTCGGCGCAGTTTTCTGGAAATTCACACATCACTTTACGTACAGATCGCGGTTTTAGATTGCAAGTAGACCACGAGCATACAGCAATTTCCCATAAATGTGTTAGATTAAAAATTGATGGAAAATTTATTATTTTCCCATTACTACATTCCATTTAATATTCATAAGTATGACTCTGTTTGTCACTTGAGATGCACATTCAATCTTTGTATTATGTAATATGTAGTGTTTACAGTAACAATATTAATTATTCAGATTTCGAGTTTTTCTGGTCTTAATGTTTATGTAAGATTCTGTAAGTCTCTGTAAGTTAGAAAGTAGATGCTTAGAAATTATATACGAAATGCCGCGGACGGACCAACCAATCAAGGCCAACACATAGGAGATGCATAGATTAGGAAGTGTATCACCAAATAACAAGACGCGTAATAAATAATAATACAAACAATCTTTAGACCGATCTTTATTTATAGTTGTTCGTATAGGGTATTAGTTGATTAGACAGGAATTTTGAGGAATCTTTATACACGGTGTTTCACCAACTTTGCCCTTATGAAATATCATCGACACTTAAAATAATAATCGAAAATGTTACGTATAAATGTTGTAGGGTATAAAGAAATACATAATATAGTGTCATCAGTTTCTTTGCAGGTGGAGGCAAAGAGCAGATCTACAGGTCGATTTTGTTTCATTTTTCTTGATGAATTTGTAGAGGTTCGCGACGCGTCCAGAAATTTCGAGCGACATATAAAGATTAGAAAGGGAATCCTCGAGACGACCGGCGGAAACACAACAGGCACCCGCGACCGTGACCATCTGACGATTTCGTGAACGATCGAGAACCGAACATTCCCGAAATCGAGCGAGCATAAATTCGACCACCAGCAGCGGCATCAGTATTGTTGCGTCGGCTCGCGAGTCAAAAATTTACTGTATTTATTAAGAGTAGCGGTAAGCGTTAATTTAAGATAGTGTAACATTCGACTGTCCGGAGACAACTGAACGTCGGCAGGTTCTTGATAGGCCGCGTCCAGATCTGAACCGAACGGCGAACCGAACGTCACTTGAGACTCCCTATGCCCCGTTCCTACGTGTGGAACGTATATTTCTAGCGATCTTCGCCAGTTTCGACAGAGTCTCGTGGCTCGTGACAGCTAAAGATCGAAGGACAGAGAGTGTTTAGAGTAGTGCAGACCAAAAGTTTGCCTGCCATATGACACCGAGGAAGGGACCTCGGGACCCTCGACCAAAGGAAAGTCAGGCTCGCCGCGATGTTCGGGCTGTTCCCAGCCGATGTCGGTAAAGTCCCGTCGCATCAAAGGAATGGCTCACCCACATAGGGTAATTGCATAAGCAACATAAGCAATAAGTAAACATAAGCAATTGTAGTGGTGCATTCCTGTCCCTCACACCACCATGACTTGTTTTCGTCCTTGCCATTGGGGGTGTCAAGTAGTTTAAAGAAGCAAGACAAATTGGTGATAAACGAAGAGTGTCCCACAGACATTTCCAAGCGTATCTACGCCTACGGTTCGAAATGTCTACGGGACTTTCAGAATAGTTTCACCGTTCGCACGAGCACCATGTCCGCAGATCAAGCAGCCGCTGCGTATATCTGCATGTATTATATTTACAAAAAAAAAACAGAAACAGCAACGACGGTGGTGGCAGAGACGATTATTTTCAAATAAAGAAGTTTATAGTGGTGCCGCGTTATTGTCGGACTTACGATTTCAAATTACCGGTGGACTTTACAAAAATTTTACGCGAATATGTCCGAGTGACTTTGAATTAATATTAAATTTAATTAGAAATGACATTTAAAAAAAAAAACACGGAATTCCGGAAATGCATTTCCGCAGAAGAAAGGTTGTCAATTACATTGCGATTTCTGGCTACTGGAGATTCTTTCACTAGCCTTCAATACTTATTTAAAGTGTCAAAACAGTCAATAAGCACAATAGTGGTAGAAGTATGCGAAGCACTGGTGAATAGATTGCAACAATATGTACAGGTAAGATCAAATATATTTACATATACACGTTTAACATAATTATACAGTGTGTCCGGTTTGTTACGAATAAAATTTATACATATAATATTAAAACTATTGTGGGGATTGCGAATGTAGGGGCTAATGGGAGGTGGAATAGTGTGTGGCATATGGGGAGGAGGAAAGGGTGAATAAGATGAAGAGGAAGCAGGGTGTTTGATGGGATTAGAAAGATCGTTTGAAAATAATGATAACGTTGATTTATTAGAACATGTCTTGAGAAATTTCACAGCAGGTATTCGTCTGTTAAGTATACAAAGAGTACTGGTCGCCTGACGACTCTCTCCGAGAACGCCTTACAGTTTACTAAACGCGGAAACAGAGTAGAGTAGGAGATAGCAAGAGAGAGAGAGCGTAGAGGAGAAGATAACACGAAAGAGATAGTAGAGTAAGAGAGAGAGAATGTAGAATAACTGAGAGGGATGTTCGTCCCGCGACATTCCGTTCTGTCATTTCTCCAGTGCTCGTGGGAGAATACCCAGTTTTACCAAAGGACGTCTGATAGTCGAACTCTGGGTGCGGATGGTGACGACACGAACGAGCCCGTCTGGTCCCGGGTGCGTCTCTAATATTCGTCCCCACTTGGAAGGTGGGAGAGTTTCATGCTTGATTGCACAAAGGTCTCCAATCCTGACGGGCACCTGCTTCACCTGCCATTTGGATCTAGCCTGCAATGATTGCAAATATTCAGATGACCAACGTCTCCAAAAATGGTCATACATTTGTCGAAGACGCTGCCAATGACCAAGTCGTGCAGGCTTAATGTCAGTTAGTGATGGTTCTGGAACGGTATTAAGTGCAGTCCCAATCAAAAAATGACCAGGAGTTAAGGCCTGAAGGTCCTCAGGATCATCTGAGAGAGCCTGTATGGGCCTTGAGTTCAAACAGGCCTCCACCTGAGTGAGCAACGTTGACATTGCTTCAAAGGTCAACAGCGAGTCTCCCACGACTCGTCTGAGATGATGCTTCGTCGCCTTGACTGCTGCCTCCCATAGGCCTCCAAAATGAGGAGCAGCTGGGGGGTGAAATCTCCACTGCGTGCCATCATTTGCGAGATAGCTTGTGAGAGTCCGTTGTTCATTGCTGGCTGCAGCAAACATCCTGCGCAGTTCGCGATCTGCTCCCACAAAATTAGTGCCACAGTCACTAGTGAGAGTGGCACAGATTCCTCGTCTTGCTGTAAATCGCTTGAAAGCAGCTAGAAAGGCTTCTGCGGTGTAGTCTGAAACAAGCTCTATATGGACGGCACGAGTGGAGAAACAAACAAAGATGGCCAAATAAGCCTTGTACGACTTATATCCTCGACCCTTCGAGGCTCGAATGAAGTATGGGCCTGCGTAGTCAATGCCTGAGTGAAGAAAGGGGCGTGTGGGTGTCACACGAGCAGCCGGTAGATCTCCCATCAGTTGAGATGCGTTCTTCGCTCTCCATTTGATGCATGGAACACAGCGAAGTATGACTGCTCGAACTGCTCTACGTGCTCCAATTATCCAAAATCTACGTCGTAACGACGACGTTACTAGCTGCACTCCGCCGTGCAGCGTGCGCTGGTGATAGCTTTCAATGAGAAGGCGAGTAAATGTGGAATCTTGTGGTAAAATTAGAGGATGCTTCTCATCGTAGTCCAACAGAGAGTGCTTCAATCTCCCACCGACTCGTAGCAGACCTGTCTTGTCCATGAATGGGGCAAGTCATATCAATTTGCTTCTTTGGAGCCCCTTCTTGGAGTCCAAAACTGCAATGTCCTGTGCAAAAGCGCAGCGCTGCACTTGGCGTATCCACACTAGCAGTGCCTTGTCCAGTTCTGACACCGTCACTGTTCCAACTGGAGTTTCTTGAGAAGCTCTGTTCCTGATCCTGACAACAAATTTCAGGCACCAGGCAGTTACTCGTAGAAGCTTAGACAATGAGGAGTAACGCTCCACGAGATCCCATGGTTGTTGTTCTGCCGTCGTGATCAGAGAGTGGGTTTTTCTTTCAAGATCTGTTTCCCTTTTGCAAATGTCTTTCGGCCATGTGGCCAAATCTCCTGATTGTAAGAACTCCGGTCCTTTCCACCATAGTTGATAAGTAATGAGCTGTGAAGGAAGCAATCCTCTGGACGCACAATCAGCTGGATTGTTACACGAAGTGACATGGTGCCAGTGGGCATCTGGAACAAGCGTTTGAATCCGTGATACTCTGTTTGCTACATATGTTTTCCACTTTGTTGGATGGGCCTGTAGCCAACTTAGCACAACAGACGAATCAGACCACAGGTGCACAGGTGATGTCTCGAGACCGAGAACAGATCTCACCTGGCTAGCCAGAGAGGCCACCAAGTCTGCTGCACACAGCTCCAATCTGGGTAGCGAAATTTGCTTAAGAGGTGCTACTCTTGACTTTGAAGTTACCAAGGATATCTGAATGTCACCATCAGATGCTGTTGTGCGCACGTAAATCACCGCTGCATACGCCTTTTCTGACGCGTCTCCAAAGCCATGAATTTCAGAAGGTCGTGAGTGTGTGAACATTCCCGACCAACGAGAGATCCTCACTGACGTGAGAAGTGGAAGTTCCGAGTAAAATCGGGTCCAATGGGAAATTATTTCTGACGGTGGGGGATCGTCCCACCCCACCTGCAAGAGCCTAGCGACTGAATTAAGATTTTTGCAGTGATAATGCAAGGAGCCAACCAACCCAAAGGATCGTAGAGTCTTGCAATACGTGATAGAATAGAACGTTTCGAGGGTTGCTCTAATACTCGGTCCAGTTTCACCTGAAACAAGAACGAGTCAAAAGATTGTTGCCAGGTAAGGCCCAAGAGACTATGCAAATCTGAGTTCCACGAGACATCCGTAGAAACTTCACAGTTGTGACTTGATTGGGTTAATAGTTCTCTTGAGTTAGAGGTCCATCGACTCAAAGGGAATCCGCCCGCCTTGAGAAGATCCGTTAATTCTTGTTGCTTGATTATTGCTTCCTCTTCGTTATCAGCACCAGAAAGTATATCATCGACGTAGGAGTCATTCAGCAATGCCTCCGCACCGATGGGGTAATTCTTGCCTTCATCTTCGATCAATTGTTTCAAGGTACGAACTGCCAAAAAAGGGGCGCAGGCGAGCCCATAAGTCACCGTGTTCAGAACGTAAGCACGAACAGGGTGATCCTCACTAACTCTCCAGAGAATGCACTGAAGACGTCTGTCTTCCTTATGTATCCAAATTTGTCTGTACATTTTTTTAATGTTGCTTGAGAAGACTACAGCGTGACGTCGCCAACGAAGCAGGATTGACGATAGGTCAGGCAGCAGATTTGGTCCGACCATAAGACATTCATTTAACGAAAGACCAGAATCCGTTGGTTGTGAACCATTAAAGACAACACGAATTTTGGAGTTCTCACCTGATTGCTTGAAGACTCCATGATGTGGGAGAAACAACTGTTGCTTTCGTGACTCGTTGACAACAGGAGTCATGTGTTCCATTTCCAGATATTCTTGCATGAAGCTCTTATAGGCAGCGTAGAAGTTGTTGTTTTTCTTAAATCTGCGCTCCATTTGTTTCAACATCTTGAAGGCCGTTCCATAGGAGTCACCCAGATCAGACACGCATGACCTGGTTGGTAGCCGAACAATGTACTTTCCTTCTTCGCTCCGAGAATGAGTTTGCGAAAAGTGTCTTTCACATTGCTGTTCCTCTTCAGTTACAAGAGGCTTGGCAGACACAATCTCTTCTTGTGTCCAAAAACGCTGCAAGATATCACAAAGTGATAGATCAGTAGTACAGTAAAGTGTGGTAACTCCACAGTTAGTTGAAGGTGATCTTCCTTCCGATCCAGTAAGGATCCAACCCAAGGCAGTTTTCTGAGCAATTGGTGCACCTAGAGGACCACAGCACAACCCTGCACGTATGATGAAGGGAAAAATGTCTGCTCCTAACAGTAAGTCTATTGACTCAGTGGAGCTTAGATATGGATCTGCAAGCTGCAGCCCTGCTAAGTGGCTCCAGCTGATTATGTTGCGTCCTTGGGGCACATATGCAGTTACCTTCGGCAATATGAAAGCCAGAACCCGCACGCGATAATCTGATTCAAAGTATGGTGTTATCACCACGGTTGCCACACTTTGAGAGCGGCTCAAAGTTTTGGCACCAATTCCATCCACTGGCACGTAAGCAGCCTTACGTGATAGACGCAGTGTTTGCATTGCTCTTTCTGAGATGAACGACACTTCGGAGCAAGGATCCACCAACGCTCTTACTGTCACATAATCACCAGAGGCAGCGCATGCTCGCACCAGAGCGGTGGCAAGAATGCGATTCGTCGGTGACGTTTGTAGCACGGGTGAGCGCTCACTTTTTGTGCATGCTGCAACATTAGTAAAAACAGTATTGACTTGTTGAGTTGTACTCTCACCTCCTGTGTCTGGTGTAGTCTTTGGTGTTGCATTTGCCTCTGCTACAGCATCATGGATTGACGAGTGATGCCTTTCATTGCATCTTTGACACACCTTAGACGACGTACAATCACGCACAAAGTGCGGACCGAGACAATTTAGGCACAGATTCTGCTGCATCACCATCTTTTTTCTCTCTTGAGGACTGCGCTCTTGATAGCCGCTGCAATGCAGAATGAAATGGTTGCGAAAGCACACTGAGCAGCGATTGTGTCTTGCTTCCTTCTTCGTCGTCACATGGGCCTTTATCCTGGAAGAAGAAGTTCCTGCAACTGGTAATTTCGTTGCTTTATTAGGTTGCATGAATCCAGCTTTGAATTGACGCTCAGAATGAGGAAAGGCATCCTCGAGAGCCTTTAGGGCATGTATGCGCCCTGTCAAGAACGTCTTCAGCTCCTTGAAAGTTGGAGGAACGGTCGTTGGTCCGATTGCGGTTTCCCAGTCTCGTCTGGAAATGACATCCAATCTTTCCACTGTGTTATGCACAAACCAATCGTCCCAATGTTGTACAGGACGTTTCAGCGATTCAAGACCTTGTGCGGCTTGAATTGTACTATTGAGGAGTTGTTTGATCGCTAAAGAGGATTCAACCTTGACTACTGGCAAGGAACCCAAGGCGTACAGACGTGCGTTTACTAACAGACGCTCATTTTCATAGAGTTCCGTCAGCTTGTCCCATGCTTTCGTGAAGTTTTCCGTCGTGATTTCGATGGTATCCAAAAGTTGCAGCGGTTCATCACTGAGGCTCGTTTTAAGATAATGTAAACGATCAACATCAGAAATGGAAAAATTATTGATCACCAATGATTTAAACAAATCTCTAAAACTCCGCCACTGAACATAATCCCCAGAGAACGTTGGTAGATTTATTTTTGGTAATGGATCAAAGTATTGAGAAGTGTGAGGAGTCACCTGATCTGAAGGAGGTCTCACCATTTCCGTAGAGGTGGATGCCGAGAATTTATCAATAGCGTCTAGCAGCAGACCCTTCTGCGTTAGATATTCCTCCTCTGTTGAGGCAAACCGATCACCCTTAAAGTATGAAAGAGATTTGTCCTTTTCCTCCGCAATGTCCAAGAGCTGAGCATGTTGTTCTTGGAACGTGGACCAGTTGGTCGCTAATGCTTCCAGTCGTGCTTGAATAGCACCTTTCGTGACTTTTGCTGCACCCATTTTCCGGAGATTTTCCACAGTTCGACTAATACGAATAGCCAAGTCAATCTGTTGCTTCACACACTTTTCCATTTCCAGGAAAAACTGAGCACTTCGTGCTCACAGGCTCGTGAAAACACTTGTGACCACGATTCAACTCACACACGTGAATTTACAGTTACCCGTACTGAGGCGTTCACAACAAAAGTGTATCGTCACTGAAAGATCTAGAAGCTTCTGGCAAGTTCAAAGGACAGAGATTTCCGCTAGGCAACAATCGTCTGAAAAACTGAGCCCAGAAGTCGGGAGTGCGACTGTGATTGGAGAAACACCACAGCACTCCGGTTCACTATGCAACCTTATGTTTATTGCGCAGAGATAGTTATAAGTTATATTAGATAAACGTCCAATGTTTAATCACTGCACTGATTCTCACTTATTTCTTGAGAAAGCGTGCTAATGTTCGCACAAATGCACGTCACCAGTTCGATTCTCTCGATTCAGCGTCCAGAAGGGAATTCCGCGACTCGAGATATCCGGCTCGAAGGACCATTTAATGTTTGATGGGATCAGAAAGATCGTTTGAAAAGAATGATAACTTTGATTTATTAGAACATGTCTTGAAAAATTTCACAGCAGGTGTTCGTCTGTTAAGTATGCAAAGAGTACTGGTCGCCTGACGACTCTCTCTGAGAGCGCCTTACAGTTTACTAAACGCGGAAACAGAGTAGAGTAGGAGATAGCAAGAGAGAGAGAGAGAGCGTAGAGGAGAAGATAACACGAAAGAGATAGTAGAGTAAGAGAGAGAGAATGTAGAATAACTGAGAGGGATGTTCGTCCGGCGACACAGGGTAATTCATAGGGTTTACAGTGTTTCTGTCAATGTAGGGGCTAACGGCGGGTGGAATAGTGTGTGTCATATAAGGAGGAGGAAAGAGTGAAAAAGATGAAGAGGAAGCAGGGTGATTCATAGGGTTTGCAATATTATGTCTGTGAGTGGAGGGGGTAACGGTGTGTGGGATATGGGATTGCATATGACTAGAATTTGTATTGTAATAGCCGTTTTTGGCCCTTATAAACAGCTGCATAATGTCGGCTTCAATTGCATATTGTTCGACCTCGCTGAACGACCGCAATTTTTCCGCCACCATATTGGCAAAATGTTGAAAATCGTCATTTTTTAAGCGAGAAGCTTTTATAGAATCAAATGCTTCGTGAAATTTATCATCTAACGCAGCGCTGTTATTTCTTCTTCTCTTTGGGACTGACGTTGGTTCCCCAACATTTGTAGGTCCTTCTTTGTCAATATTAATACTTTCCTCTTGTAAAATGTCATCGCTGAGGTCGATATTAATAATATCGTCGGTTTCTTTGTTAATCTGCACAAGTATGAAAGAATATATTAATTATAAGGCATATTTTGTTTAATACTCATGCAATATGTTACTCTAGGTTTATTTCAGAAATTATTTAACTAAATTACTGTTTTTTTTAAATACCAAACTCGCAAGACGAATGGGTCTCTGTAGCTACAAAATATAATGATTTGTGGAACTTCCCACATGTATTGGGCGCAATAGATGGGAACCATATTGTGCTACAGTCTCCAATAAGTAGCGGCACTGAGTATTATAATTATAAAAATACTTTCAGTATTGTGTTAATGGCTGTTGTTGATGCAACGTACAATTTTATTTTTGCTGACGTGGGTTGTCAGGGAAGAATTTCGGACGGCGGTGTATTTTCTAATACGGAATTTTGTAAATTATTAAATAGTAATAGTTTATCGCTTCCAAATCCTGGTCCGTTAAACGGAAGGACCAAGGAAGTACCATACTTCTTCATTGCGGATGAAGCCTTCCCTTTAAGTGAGAATATTATTAAGGTATATTCTGGTCAACACGCGAAGGGGACAAAAGAGCGAGTATTTAATTATAGATTATGTCGAGCTCGAAGGATGGTGGAAAGTGCGTTTGGCGTACTATCATCCGTATTTCGGGTACTCCGGAAACCCATGCTTTTGGAGCCAGAAAAAGCGCAAGTAATCGTAATGGCCACAGTGTACTTACACAATTTTTTGAAACAAAGTCCTGATTCGGCAGCAATTTATGCTCCGCCAGGGACTTTTGACCCCACATTTAATAACGAAGTGAATAGCCAGAATATTAGCAGAAATGATGACCAAGGGTCGTTCTTGCCAATACAAAGGGTTGCGCGAAGACCACCGTTAAAAGCAAAAGAAGTTCGCGAAGAATTGGCGGAGTATTTTTTAAACGAAGGCCGCGTGGAATGGCAAAACAGTTATGCTTAAGGGTAACGTATTTCTTAATGTTCTCATTACCTTCAAATTTATTCTTCATTCTCGAAGACATTCAAATTTATTATGTATTATTACTTACAGTACTCAACGATTACCGAGGCGTGTTTTTGTCCCCAATAAACTCCATTGCTTTATAGGCGAACCAGGAGCTTTTAAATACTTCGCCTGCTCCTACAGAAACAAGAAAAAATGTATTATAGTTTTCATTGTGAATGCTTTCACATACCGTAATCTGGGGAACATTGCCACGATTTTGTAACATTTCGTTCTATAATATAAATATTAAGATTTTTACATTTGCTGTGTAATCTCTTAAAAAATATAGGATTCTTTTGTACGATAACTGTAACACATAGGGTAAGAAGTATATTGGATATACATTTAAACATATTTTAAGATGATAAAAAACAATTTTATTGCTATTGTGCCGATGTAATCATGAATAAATAGGTAGGTATAACTCTGACGCTGATCAAAACATGATATTTCAAGATAGGCTCATCTCAGATAAAAAATCGAACCTACAATTTTAGATATAAGGTCCACACTCCCTTCCCACCCCTCCCCTCAAACCTCGTATCGATCGGCAACTGGGGCCATTCGGAAGAATAACCTCGATATTTTAATAACACTGATCCGAGACCGATAATTTTTTTTAAATCATCTTAAAATATGTATAAATCAGTATCAAAAATACTTCTTACCGTATGCGTTACACTTTTCTTGCAAAAGAGTCATACCTTTTTTTAACCAATTTCATGAGAATTTACCCTAAACTGCCAATGTTACCCCGTACTCTCGATGTTCCCCCTAGTTCACAGTATTTCGTTCATGTATTGGTAAATGTAATATAATGTACTTTACATGTAATGACGTAAGAAGCATTTGATACATTACACCTATTTCATTCAATACTCTCAGTTTGTAAAATAAAATGTAAACACTGCGTAACTACAGTAATATTTTAATTAAAAGTACCCACCTTTTCCAGTTCCAATGCTTTTCTTCTCTTTAGCCCGCTCCCGCCTGAATGATGCTTGTAAACTCTCCAGCTTCTTCTTCAACTCGTCCACAGAAAATCCCACTTCTGTACTCACTTCTTCCCACGCATCTTGTTTATTCGCTTTTTTAAAATGTAGTAGATGTTTCGGGTCCCACAAAATTCTTTTCTTTTTGTAACAATCTACAAAATGTAAAACGACTTCATCGGTCCATTCCATTTTTTTACTATATCTACGTAGTAACAAGTATACCGCGCGAACAGAACACTACCAAGTCAATGACTGAAATGCGATGTTTGGCGAACCTTTCCTGCTTAAATATGATTCCATTTGTTAGTGAAGGAGGAGGGTCTTCCCAAAATGGTTTGTCATTCGTTAATTTGAGGGAGTGGGCGGTACAGAAAACTAAACTTGCAAGTCGCATATTATGGTCCGTTAGGGTAGGTTGTAAAAGGAAGAAGTCATTAATGGTCAATTTTGAACGAAGGAGCCAACACGTACATCCACCTTCCAACCTCCTAAAACCTGGCCGAAATGCTATTTTACGAACTTCAGAATGTTAGAATTATTATAATTTCATCGTAATATTTATGTCACATCCCTTGTCCTATCTCGCGAAATACCTATGTTTGTTTTAACATGCTATCGCTGATTGCGCGTGACTGCGCCTGCGTCGTCTTCCTTTCAAATTGGAGACGCATTCCTTATCTCTCGAGTATAAAGACGCGCTCGAATATGAAAGCAAAAGCACGCGTAGACGTATTTCGTGTGAGAAAATTGTGACGTATTGCGCGTGTTTATACTCGAGAGATAAGGGATCTGTCTCCAATTTGTAGGGAAGACGACGCAGGCGGAGTCACACGCAGTTAGCGGCCTATCCCTTTTCTCCCTGTGTCCTGTCTCCACGAGGCGTATTGATGGTGGATAATACTTTTTAATCGCTATACCTATTCGTGGCATCTTTCTCACGTGCGTCGAGACAAAAGCGGCCTCAAAGACAGGCGAAAATTCATTCGATCTTTACAATCGATAAATTATTATTTTTCCAAGAACGTTTCGACAACATCTGTCCCAAATTTCTAAAGGGCAATAAAAAAATGGGAGACATTGTTCAATCCGAGCTAATCCATATATTACGCTGTAGGTGGGTAGTGGGTAGTACGAGGTCCCGCACGTACCGTTCTGTACCACTGGCTCGCGGGACAATACGGTCATAAACCGCGACCCTCTCGAAACGCTTTGGCCGATCACCGTGATTCATTTTTGGGAACCAGGTATGGCAGCAGTGCTGGTTTTACCCTTCGGCTAACAAGGCTGAAGCCCGTTTAGCTGGGGGTCCCACATTCTAAATATTTTATTAAAAAAAAAGAAAATCAAATCAGCGTCATTTTATTTTTTACATTTAACCGAGGGCCCACCGAATACTCAGCCGAGGGCCCCAGAAAGGTAAATCTGGCTCTGTATGGCAGACAGGGCAGCGCGTGGACACTGTAGCACTATACATATGCTTCTCATCTATTGCGCCCAATACATGTGGGAAGTTTCACAAATCATTATATTTTGTAGCTATAGAGAGCCATTCCTCTTACGATTTTAGTATCTAAAAAAAGCAGTAATTCAGTTAAATAATTTCTGAAATAAACCTAGAGTAATATATTGCATGAGTATTAAAAAAAAAATGCCTTATAATTAATATCTTCCTTCATACTTTTGTAGAATAACAAAGAAACCGACGATATTATTAATATCGACCTTAGCGACGACATTTTGCAAGAGAAAAGACGTAGTAATATTGACAAGGAAGGAGCTACAAATATTGGGGAAACAACGCCAGTACTTACCAAAGAGAAGAAGATGTAACAGCAATGCGGTAAATGAAAAATTTAACACAGCATTCGAGTCTATAAAAGCTTCATGCTTAAAAAATGACGATGACTTCGAAGCCGTATGTACCGTTGTCTACCGTCGACTCGCGGACAATACGGCCATAAATCGTCTCTAACGCGTCTCTACACGCACGCTGTGATCAACTCTCTCAATAAATTTCGCAACACACGTTATCATGCGATGAATGAGAAAATATAGCGTTTCATTTAAAACAATTAAGTTGACCCTGAATTCTCTCCCATTCATCCACCTGCAGAAAAAGTATCTACACCATATAATCTCCCACTCCATGTCAAACAACTTTTGTAAGAACAATTTTTCAATACCTTCAGTCACACTCTACAATATAGGCAGGTACCTACTACATAAAGAACAACCATGCGGCAAATACAATAAATTCTCGAGCGTTTATGACCAATTTGTCTTGCTCCTTCTAACTACTTAACACTTTCAATGGCAAGGACGACAGTAGCTAGTGAGCCATTCCTTTGATGCGACGGGATTTGACCGACATCGGCTGGGAATAGCCCGAACATCGCGGCAAGCCCGACTTTCCTTTGGTCGAGGGTTCCGAGGTCCCTTCCTCGGTTTCATATGGCAGGCAAACCTTTGGTCTGCACTACTCTAAACACTATCTGTCATTCAATCTTCAGCTGTCGCGAGCCACGAGACTCTGTCTAAACTGGCGAAGATCGCTAGAAATATACGTTCCACACGTAGGAACGGGGCATAGGGAGTCTCAAGTGGCGTTCGGTTCGGCGTTCGGTTCAGATCTGGACGCGGCCATAGGAGAGCGGCGTCCCCTAGAGTGTAGGATAGGTGGGATTTCGTTACTACGATTAAGGATTGAAATCCACGGCTTTAGCTTAACAATGACTATTTATTTGACAACACTTAATCTAATAACGATAACAATTAATTAATATTGCTTACAATTACGATTATATATTTTATGTTTTTGGGTTTTTTGGGTTTTTTGTGTTTTATGTTTCATATGCTAATTTATGCTACGTGGCTATGAATATGTAGGGGAGACTGGGGCTAAGCCGCCACATTTTTGGCGGTGCCAATTTTCGGCAATAAAATAAATAATTTTACCGTACATATTTATACTGTTGGAAAGAGTAAAGCCTCAGCTACAAAATTACTATACGATATAATGTTTATCTGGCATAGTGTAATGAAGAAATCGAAAAATTGACGCCGGGGCTAAGGCGCCACCCCCTGGGGCCAAGTCGCCACCTTCTTTTCGTACCAAATTGTTAGTAGAAAATGAAAATTGTTTGAAGGAAAACACTCAGAGATGTGTTATTATTGATTCTCTAAGAATCACTTACCTTCAGATTTTCCGCGATGAGTGCGAAGGTGCAAACCGAAATTTTCATTGCGAAAACAAATTCACTTTCGGCCACTTTTCATAGCAACCAACACGTTCAACGAAATAAAAATTACAATGTAGTACCCAAATTCATCATACTTTGTCGGTCGCATTGGAATCTGATTGAAGATCTATAGTATCGACCGCGAGATCATACGATGTATAGATTCGGAGATATTTAAAAGTGGCGACTTAGCCCCGGTCTCCCCTATATATATATATATATATTGTCAATTTATATTGCACAGTTCGGCCGCTACCGTGTCCGGAGCGAGCTCGAAGACTCTTGGCAATGTCTGTAGTAAGAACGGCCGCTAATGTCTCCGGAGCGAGCTCGTTACTTTTGACAGAGTTCTGTTCTATGCTCTGTAAGACCTTGCTTTTACCAAGTGCTTCTGCCGCTACCGTCTCCGGAGCGAGCTCGATGCCTTTGTGAAAGCGAGGTTCTATAACTTTAAAATGAACAAACCAGAAAGGAGCACTAGTATCTTTTATACACTGAAAATCCGCCGCTACCGTTTCCGGAGCGAGCTGGATTTTACTGGTTGATACTTAAGCTGCCTCTAGGCTCGGGCATTCGTCAGTCAGGAGAGCGTATTCGTAGCTTGAAGAGCCCGCTGTGCTGCCTGCGCCTCCTTTTATACTGGAAAATTGGCGGACTGGCGCATGCGCAGTGAGTCGATATTTGTTATTTCGAAATTTACTCGCTTATTATATAATATTTTGTCTTGCGCTTTTGTCAGTACTTCTAATTAATTATTTCTAATGTTTCTATAATATTTGTTTCTATAACATTGGCTTAAATAATAAAATATGTATAAAAGTATTTACAATAATTCTGCGCGGTAACGCAGGATGGTTTCGCGGTAATGCGGGATGGTTCTACTTTACCGACGGTCGGTATTTAGCGGTTCCAGTCCCCGTGGACTTACAATAGTGTAAAAGTGTAGTGTATAAGTGTAGGGTTTAAGTTAGTACAATAAATAGTTTATGAGACATAACGTGATTCACTCGTTTCACTATTCCTACAAATTCATTTTTTTTCGATTTTTGACTTACACCACTTTCATAATCACCGACAAATATCTATTGTAAGTACAGATATTCTGCATATTCTGTATATTTTGTATACTCTGTAAAATCTACGTAATGGATTTGATATAGCCTCGCAATTAGTAACCTATACAGGGTGTCCCAAAAATGCTGCGGTTCCTTAAAGGGGGTGATTCGGGGGGTGATTGCAAACAACTTTTTCCTTTGCGAAAATGCCCTCCGAGGTTTGGTTAACGAGATATTAATAAAAAGCACCGACCAATCAGAGCGCGAGCCTTCCGCTGGAGGTCCCGCGCTAGCGTGGCCGCGCGCCGGGCCGCGCTGCGACTACGAACAAGCAAGGCGGCATGCATCGAAGGAAATTGCGTAGAATGGCAAATGAAAAAGACGTAACAAAAAATCGAACCTTTTGCCATGGTTTGTTTGCCATTTAAAGTGAATAATGAATAAAGGATAAATGGATGAAAATCACGTGTAACGTAAAAAGACGAATACATATTTTTTTTAGAAGATTCGAAAATAATAATTATTTGAAGTGGGAGGATAAGGAATACGTAAAATTCCTTGTGTTAATAACATATCCACGAAAAGGTAATGTAACAGGAAATTAACGAAAAGTGATCGTAGTTCAACAACGGCCAACACTGTTGTTGATAATGAATAAGTAGGTTTAAAAACTCGGAAGAAAAATTTACGTACGGAAAATTGGAGAATTATCTCCGGAAATAAGCCGTAGCCTGCGTTAAATTTAAAAAATAATAGTCGCCAATAATGTAACTAAAACTCACCCTTTCGGAAATTCACCTGCAGCTTAAAAACCTGTGTCCACTAGGTCACTGAACCGATCCTGGTCATCGCCGAGTGCACAGCTGATCTCAGGTACACGACACCATCCAAAGTTAAGGGTCGCAACGTCAAGTGCGTCCGGGTTAATGTACCGAATATTCACTTCACTGCACGGCTACTAACACTGATCATTTAATTTATTTTTCATGGAACGTGTTGTTGCTACGTTATAAAAATTGGTGGAAATGAATTTTTACTTGGCGTTCGGAGCCGTGGGTAATTCCCGCGCAAATTCTCACGCTGCAGCACTTGCGTCCTCGTTGTTCGGGGGGTACACACAGAACATCGCGTAATACTCTTGAGCAGAGAACATTTGTCTGCGACGCGATTGCTGACTGCTGACTGACAAGATTTTTTCCAAGGGACTTCTTCTACCCCCAAATAGTTTCTCTCGTTCCATTATGAGTTGACCCCCACCAGGCCAAGAGGCTTCAGGTAAAAAGAAGCCAGCACATTTCGGAACACACGTGTTTTGCAGAAGTGCAACGAAAACTTTCACAAAAGCCCGCGCTCCGTCCTTCTACTGCCAATGTACCCATTGCTTCGAGATAGAAAACAGACATCACGTGTATCGGTTCGAAAGGGTCCGAAGAGAAGAGAAACAGAAAGTCTTCGAGTTGCTATAAAGAAAAAAATCCTGCTTCCTGTTTCCCTTTTCCGATACCCTGATGAGTTCACGTCTGCTACGAGGCGGAACCAAGTAAGTCATAAATTATCCGAAACTGTAGGAAACCGTTGTCTACCGCCGACTTGCGGGACAATACGGTCATAAACCGCGACCCTGGCGAAATGCTCTGGCTGATCAGCCTGATTAATTTTGGAGAACTAGAAATTACAGAGTATTATCCAGCATCAATACGTCTCGCGGAGAGACACAGGAAAAGAAGGGATAGTCCGCTGACTGCGCGTAGTCCCGCCTGTTTCGTCCTACCCTCAAATTAAAGACGGATTCCTTATCTCTCGAGTATAAACACGTGCTCGAATTTCAAAACACAAGCACGCATCGACGTATTCGGTGCGAGAGACTGTGGGCTTGAGGTCCGATTGGCTCCAAACTAACCAATCTGCCCTGCATCCCTCCCAAACAGCCACTGTCCTGAAGAGGCCCTCTTCACAGCGATATCTCCTCCACAAGGCCCACCTTCTCTCGCACGGAATACGTCGACGCACGCTTTTGTTTGGAAATTCGAGCGCGTGTTTAGACACGAGAGATAAGCAGGCCCGATTGGTTAGTTCAGGACCAATCGAACTTCAAACCCGCCTTCTCTCCAACGGAATACGTCGACGCGTGCTTTTGTTTGAAAATTCGAGCGCGTGTTTAGACACGAGAGATAAGTAGGCCCAAATGGTTAGTTCAGGACCAATCGAACTTCAAGCCCGCCTTCTCTCGCACCGAATACGTCGATGCGTGCTTGTGTTTTGAAATTCGAGCACGTGTTTATACTCGAGAGATAAGGGATCCGTCTTTAATTTGAGGGTAGGACGAAGCAGGCGGGCTACGCGCAGTCAGCGGACTATCCCTCCTTTTCCTGTGTCTCTCCGCGAGACGTATTGATGCTGGATAATACTCTGTAATTTCTAGTTCTTCAAAATTAATCAGGCTGATCAGCCAGAGCATTTCGCCACGGTCGCGTTTATGACCGTATTGTCCCGCAAGTCGGCGGTAGAGAACGGTTTCCTACAGTTTCGGATAATTTATGACTTAATTGGTTCCGCCTCGTAGCAGACGTGAACTCAGGGTGTCAGAAAGGGGAAACAGGAATGGTATGCATTTTCTTCTTTATAGCAACTCGAAGACTTTCTGCGTCTCTTCCCTTCGGACCCTTTCGAACCGATACACGTGGTGTCTGTTTTCTATCTCGAAGCAATGGGTACATTGGCAGTAGAAGGACGGAGCGCGGGCTTTTGTGAAAGTTTTCGTTGCACTTCTGCAAAACACGTGTGTTCCGAAAATGTGCTGGCTTCTTTTTACCTAAAGCCTCTTGGCTTGGTGGGAGTTAACTCATAATGGAACCAGAGAAGCTACTTGGGGGTAGCGGAAGTTGCTTTGAAAAAATCCTGTCAGTCAGCTAGAAATCGCGTTGCAGAAATGTTCACAGCCCAGGAATACTACCGTATGTTCTGGGTCTACGCCCGGAACGACGGGAACGCAAGTGCTGCTGCGCGAGCATTTGCGCTAGACTATCCCAATATCGAAACACCAAGCGAGGATACGTTTCGTCGGTTAGCGTCGCGGCTTTAAAACGTAGGAACAACACGTTCCATAAAAAGCAAATAAAGTGATCAGTGTTAGTAGCCGTGCAGTGAAGTGAATATTTCGGTACGTTGACCTGGACGCACCTGACATTGCGACCCTTAACTTTGGGTAGTGTCGTATACCTGGGATCAGCTGTGCACTGGGCTCGTCCATCGATGACCAGGATCGGTTCAGTGACCCAGTGATACAAGTTTTCAAGTTGCAGGTGAATTTTCGACAAGGGTGAGTTTTAGTTACTTTAATGGTGATCATTCATTTTTAAATTTAACGCAAGCTATGGCTTATTTCCGGCGATAATTCTCCAAATTCTCGTACGAAAATATTTATTCGGGCTTTTTAAACAGACTTATTCGTTATCAGCAACAGTGCTGGCCGTTATTGAGTTACGGATTTTTATCACAATAACGAACTACGATCACTTTTCGTTAATTTCCTGTTACATTACCTTTTCGTGGATATGTTATTAACACAAGAAATTTTACGTATTCCTTATCCTCCCACTTCAAATAATTATTATTTTCGAATCTTCTAAGAAAAATGTGTATTCGTCTTTTTACGTTACACGCGATTTTCATCCATTTATCCTTTATTCATTATTCACTTTAAATGGCAAACAAACCATGGCAAAAGGTTCGATTTTTGGTTACGTCTTTTTCATTTGCCATTCTACGCAATTTCCTTCGATGCATACCGCCTTGCTTGTTCGTAGTCGCAGCGCGGCCCGGCGCGCGGCCACGCTAGCGCGGGACCTCCAGCGGAGAGCTCGCGCTCTGATTGGTCGGTGCTTTTTATTAATATCTCGTTAACGAAACCTCGGAGGGCATTTTCGCAAAGGAAAAAGTTGTTTGCAATCACCCCCCGAATCACTCCCTTTAAGGAACCGCAGCATTTTTGGGACACCCTGTATACATATTGTTATATATGTGTGTCTCAAGCGTCTTAAGGGGTTATACCTAGCCAGCAATCGAAAAAGAACGCGATTTTGTGGATTTTTTTGTGGAATATCTAGTGTACCCAGATAGCACACGACGTCTTCTAGACGTCCATTTTACGTCTGTTTTTGGTCTGAACGTCTTAGACCATATTAAGACGTCTTTAAGACGTCCTTAAGGTGTCTGTGCCAGGACGACATTTAGACGACTGTGTTAAGACGTTGTGACGGGCCTTCGTGTGGTCCGTCGCCGGGCGGTGATTTGCCTGTGACTCAGTTACGGGAGAGGGGGCCAGGGCGAGAAAATAATGTGCCGATGCTCCGTCACATCCGGCGGCGCCGGTCAGGAGGATCGGTGTCGCGCGAGGCCTTGTCAAATCCCAGTCGCCTCTGACCGGTAGTCAGGGATTTTAGAGATCGTGGAGCCTGGTCAAAGCCCAGTCGCGCCACGATATCGGTCGGCGAAGGGAAATCTGGGAAGTCGCAACACTCGTGGAGCCTGGTCAAAGCCTAGCCACACCACGATGTTGGTCGGTGGAAGGATTGCGCTTTCGGCGGAGGCCTGGTCAAACGGCCAGTCATCCCGGCACGATAGTGCGTCTGGAAGCGATCGTGTGCGGTGGAGCCTGGTCAAATCCTAGTCGCTCCTCGCCCTCGATCGTGCGCTTTCTTTCTCAGCGGTGTTACGCCCGGTCAACTCCCGGTCTCGTTACGCGCTGAGTGGGGAGGCTGCTTCGCCTCCTCCAGGAACGGATCCCCTCTCCGGTCTCCGCGGAGCTTATAGGCCTGTACGCGCGCGCTTTAGCAGCGCGAAAACTCGTACCGGTCGCTTCCGTGCCATGAGACGCTTCGTCACAACGTCCTTAAGGCGTCTGTGCAAGGACGTCTTTTAGACGACTGTGTTAAGACGTCCTTAAGGCGTCTGTATCAGGACGTCTTTTAAACGACTGTGTTTAGACGTCTTTAAGACGTCTTGAAAGTCTGAAACAGACGTCTTAAAGACGGCTTATAGACGTCACGTGCTATCTGTGTATATTATTTACAACTATTCGCTTATTTTAAAAGTACATATATGGAGAAACTGTCAGTAAATTCATTATAGAAAAACATTAAAATATAAACGAGTAACAGCCATTATCGCGGAAGCTGTTTTGATAAAGGCACTGTGCGGTGAACAAAGCTTTTTCAGAGCCGGATCATCTAAAATTAAAAATTCAAAAACATTCTGTTAATATATGGTTGAATTCAGTAGATTTTCAAAAAGTTGATATTTGACAAAATGGCGGCCGTGAGGCTCCTTGCGCCAATGTGACGGGCCACGTGTATCGCGTGGAAGTATTTTGACGGAGGAGACGCCAAATAACTATTACTGCTTTTCTCTTGCAGCCCCAATAAGACACAACTTTATTTGCGCGTATCTATTTACGCTCTCTCGCGCCTCAGAGCGCACGGCTTTTACAATGCTTACTTTAATAATCGCAGTCGCGTGTAACAACATACGTCGAACCGCTTTTGCACGTTGCTCTAACGTTCTCTGTCTTTCTGCTTACTTCGCGTGTTGTCAACAAAGCTGGCAACCTTAAATTATTTGTACGAAACTGTGCCGGTAACCTAAATATCACCGCTACCGCCGTTTAACGCAAAACCACACTTTTTCGATGTCTGAATTGTTCGTTTTAAGTTAATTAAAATTAGAGTTTTTGTTAAAATAAAAAATCCTTCGTTGATCTATTAGTCTTCGGTATACATATAAAAGAAGTTTGCAAAATTTTAGGCCAATCGATACAGCGGTTTCCGAAATATATCTTGCTCACCGATATCAACACAGCTTCCACTAGAATGGCTGTTATTCGTTCATTTTTTAACGTTTTTCTGTAACAAAATCACTTACAGTTGCTGCATATATATACATATTCCACAAAAAAATCCCGAGAATCGCGTTCTTTTTCGAAAGCTGACTAGGCATAACCCCTTAACGGCGTCTTAACACAGACGTCTAAAGGTGGCCGTTCCAATGAGCGGCTACAGCCGCAAGCGACTGCGACTGGCGTCGTCGGAAATGGTATTTCCTATACCTAAGCGTCAACGCCATGGCCCCACCAGTGCAACGACGCGCCGCACAGGACCTTTTCGAGCACTTGAAAAAAGGGTCTATTGTCGTATGAGGTCTCGAGGACCGTCGAAAGCATTGAAAGACTAGCCCTGTTTTATATGTACATCGTGCTCTGCTTATCTGCCGGATTGAAGAAGTCAATGACATTTGGGTGTTTCTTTTAAGATATCGGAATGAAATTTGTGGCAAAAAATAGGATAAACCTATTCCTTTCTAGTGATGTATAATTTAATATTTTTTACATCTATTAATTTGTTTTTCCTATTTTTTAACTCAATTGTGATAAAAAATTGAAAACTGTTTTTTTTTTGTACTTTATTAGTGTTTTAAGTCGCACGTTGGGGAAACATTCGGTTTTCAAGTTATAAGGAAAAGTCGAATAGTAAGGGAAGTAGCCGAATATCGTTTTGTTTAAATTAATGATCAGTCATTTGCGATAAAAATCATCTTTTATTAGCAATTCATTAACCCTCGGAGACCACAGTGGGTTACGCTAATCCAGGTCGCCCGGAAAACGTCTGACATTTCTGGACGGTAAAGTATGGGGAGTTAGGGCTTTCGGGGAAAAAAGTCTGATACCTTTGCTACAAATCCCCCCCGAGAATCACTAGTATTCCAGAAGCAGGAGAGTAAACTTATTGGAAAGGTAGTATGTGGGTTATATTTACTCAGTGTGACTGTAATGTTAGAAATATATTTTTTTCTGTGTCAATTTATTATATGTACAGTATTTGTGAGTTACCAAAAGTGAAATACATTCTTTTTTAAAGATAGAAACGTAGATATAAATAAATAACTGCATACATTTTGTCAACTTTACTACATTTATAGAATAAATTATTGTTTCAACCATGTCATCGTATTATTTTGGATTTTTGTACAAAATTTTCATTAGATACATGGAATTTTTCGGAGATTTTTCATTTCAACTGTTTGGGACCGCCATTTTTGATCGTTTTCGTACGCCATATAATTCCATATATAAGATGGATTTACAAGAACAATTGATTTGTGACGCTCAAAATAATCCTATTATATACGATATAAAAATAGCCGGTGACAAAAATAGAAACGCACTTTAAAAATCAGAAGGTATTATACATCAGAACATAATATATATATACATAAATCAAATGCTAAAACATTATTTTATTATGGCTTCATATTGCCAAAGAACTTCTCCAGCAGGCGAAATGAACCAGTCTGCAAATGCATTGCAAATGTCCATAACTTGTTCATTCGGTCTTGCATAACGCCTTCACAGCCGATCGTTACAACTTCTTTCGGCAGACTATTCCATGATGAAATATTTTGCGTGTATATGCCATTGTCGGTGCTGCTATCTTCGCAAAGCACAAAATTAGGTATGTAAGGTCGGTATCAGATATATTGGCCGATGAGTTTCGTGAGGGGTATTCCCCCACCACACCGTTTGCCTGCCACGGTTAGTGATGGGCTCAAGACATCAACTTCGAAATCGATTCGAAGTTATTCAATCCTGTAAAGATTCGAAACGCTTCGAATCTCATTAGTCATGGTTGCCAAGCAAATCGAATCGCTTCGAATTCTGGACAGAAGTTTCGAATCGCTTCGAATCCCGGGCGAAAATTTGGGGTATATGGTGCGGGAGGAGTTACAACGGGACATGTTGAAGGGAAGGGCGGGGATGAGGACTTGGACGTATGAGAGGAAGTTAGAGGAGGGGCAGGGGGGGGGGAGTTAGCGAGGGAATGTTGGGAGGAGATAAGGAGATAAAAGGTAGGGCGAGAAGAGGAAAGGTGCTGGGGGGTGGGAGGAGGAAAGGAAGGGGTTTTTTGAGGAGAGGGGGTGGACAGTGGAAGGAGTGGAATTGTTTCATTCATTCATTCATTCATTCATTCATTCATTCATTCATTCATTCATTCATTCATTCATTCATTCATTCATTCATTCATTCATTCATTCATTCATTCATTCATTCATTCATTCATTCATTCATTCATTCATTCATTCATTCATTCATTCATTCATTCATTCATTCATTCATTCATTCATTCATTCATTCATTCATTCATTCATTCATTCATTCATTCATTCATTCATTCATTCATTCATTCATTCATTCATTCATTCATTCATTCATTCATTCATTCATTCATTCATTCATTCATTCATTCATTCATTCATTCATTCATTCATTCATTCATTCATTCATTCATTCATTCATTCATTCATTCATTCATTCATTCATTCATTCATTCATTCATTCATTCATTCATTCATTCATTCATTCATTCATTCATTCATTCATTCATTCATTCATTCATTCATTCATTCATTCATTCATTCATTCATTCATTCATTCATTCATTCATTCATTCATTCATTCATTCATTCATTCATTCATTCATTCATTCATTCATTCATTCATTCATTCATTCATTCATTCATTCATTCATTCATTCATTCATTCATTCATTCATTCATTCATTCATTCATTCATTCATTCATTCATTCATTCATTCATTCATTCATTCATTCATTCATTCATTCATTCATTCATTCATTCATTCATTCATTCATTCATTCATTCATTCATTCATTCATTCATTCATTCATTCATTCATTCATTCATTCATTCATTCATTCATTCATTCATTCATTCATTCATTCATTCATTCATTCATTCATTCATTCATTCATTCATTCATTCATTCATTCATTCATTCATTCATTCATTCATTCATTCATTCATTCATTCATTCATTCATTCATTCATTCATTCATTCATTCATTCATTTATTTATTTATTTATTTATTTATTTATCATACGGGAAGTCCCATGGTATACAAAAAGAATATATAAAAAAAACTAGCGAAATTTACAGAGAGTCTGAACACAAAACTAGCGACAATTAATACCGGTTATATAGCATAATAACCGTTATAACTTACAAAACAGATACACTACGTTAAACCACTCTGGTTATAATCAATCCTGTGAAGTAACATCCTAAACGAGTTAAGGGAGCACTGGAAGGGGTCCGTACTGCTAAAATCTTGGTTCACAGTACTCATGGCCCTATTAATAGGGTCACACGCATAAAACCGATACTTCGGCAGACTAGAGACAAAAATAGGCCTTGATCGCAAGCTCCTCACTGGCGCATTAAACTTAACTATGGACAACAAATAAGGACTGCTTATGAAGCCATTAATAATCTTAAGCAGAAACAACACATCCGCAATATGCCTACGATTTTCCAGAGTGGCTAACCTAAGGGATGAAAGTACCTGGCGGTAACCATGGTCAGTTCTGTCCATAGGATTACCTTGAGTGCGAAAGGTAAATCTCAAAAATTTATGCTGCACACTTTCAATTGCTCTTATATACAGGGTGTCCCAAAAATGCTGCGGTTCCTTAAAGGGGGTGATTCGGGGGGTGATTGCAAACAACTTTTTCCTTTGTGAAAATGCCCTCCGAGGTTTCGTTAACGAGATATTAATAAAAAGCACCGACCAATCAGAGCGCGAGCCTTCCGCTGGAGGTCCCGCGCTAGCGTGGCCGCGCGCCGGGCCGCGCTGCGACTACGAACAAGCAAGGCGGCATGCATCGAAGGAAATTGCGTAGAATGGCAAATGAAAAAGACGTAACAAAAAATCGAACCTTTTGCCATGGTTTGTTTGCCATTTAAAGTGAATAATGAATAAAGGATAAATGGATGAAAATCGCGTGTAACGTAAAAAGACGAATACACATTTTTTTTAGAAGATTCGAAAATAATAATTATTTGAAGTGGGAGGATAAGGAATACGTAAAATTCCTTGTGTTAATAACATATCCACGAAAAGGTAATGTAACAGGAAATTAACGAAAAGTGATCGTAGTTCGTTATTGTGATAAAAATCCGTAACTCAATAACGGCCAGCACTGTTGCTGATAACGAATAAGTCTGTTTAAAAAGCCCGAATAAATATTTTCGTACGAGAATTTGGAGAATTATCGCCGGAAATAACCCATAGCTTGCGTTAAATTTAAAAATGAATGATCACCAGTAAAGTAACTAAAACTCACCCTTGTCGAAAATTCACCTGCAACTTGAAAACTTGTGTCACTGGGTCACTGAACCGATCCTGGTCATCGATGGACGAGCCCAGTGCACAGCTGATCCCAGGTATACGACACTACCCAAAGTTAAGGGTCGCAATGTCAGGTGCGTCCAGGTCAACGTACCGAAATATTCACTTCACTGCACGGCTACTAACACTGATCACTTTATTTGCTTTTTATGGAACGTGTTGTTCCTACGTTTTAAAGCCGCGACGCTAACCGACGAAACTTATCCTCGCTTGGTGTTTCGATATTGGGATAGTCTAGCGCAAATGCTCGCGCAGCAGCACTTGCGTTCCCGTCGTTCCGGGCGTAGACCCAGAACATACGGTAGTATTCCTGGGCTGTGAACATTTCTGCAACGCGATTTCTAGCTGACTGACAGGATTTTTTCAAAGCAACTTCCGCTACCCCCAAGTAGCTTCTCTGGTTCCATTATGAGTTAACTCCCACCAAGCCAAGAGGCTTTAGGTAAAAAGAAGCCAGCACATTTTCGGAACACACGTGTTTTGCAGAAGTGCAACGAAAACTTTCACAAAAGCCCGCGCTCCGTCCTTCTACTGCCAATGTACCCATTGCTTCGAGATAGAAAACAGACACCACGTGTATCGGTTCGAAAGGGTCCGAAGGGAAGAGACGCAGAAAGTCTTCGAGTTGCTATAAAGAAGAAAATGCATACCATTCCTGTTTCCCCTTTCTGACACCCTGAGTTCACGTCTGCTACGAGGCGGAACCAATTAAGTCATAAATTATCCGAAACTGTAGGAAACCGTTCTCTACCGCCGACTTGCGGGACAATACGGTCATAAACCGCGACCGTGGCGAAATGCTCTGGCTGATCAGCCTGATTAATTTTGAAGAACTAGAAATTACAGAGTATTATCCAGCATCAATACGTCTCGCGGAGAGACACAGGAAAAGGAGGGATAGTCCGCTGACTGCGCGTAGCCCGCCTGCTTCGTCCTACCCTCAAATTAAAGACGGATCCCTTATCTCTCGAGTATAAACACGTGCTCGAATTTCAAAACACAAGCACGCATCGACGTATTCGGTGCGAGAGAAGGCGGGCTTGAAGTTCGATTGGTCCTGAACTAACCATTTGGGCCTACTTATCTCTCGTGTCTAAACACGCGCTCGAATTTTCAAACAAAAGCACGCGTCGACGTATTCCGTTGGAGAGAAGGCGGGTTTGAAGTTCGATTGGTCCTGAACTAACCAATCGGGCCTGCTTATCTCTCGTGTCTAAACACGCGCTCGAATTTCCAAACAAAAGCGTGCGTCGACGTATTCCGTGCGAGAGAAGGTGGGCCTTGTGGAGGAGATATCGCTGTGAAGAGGGCCTCTTCAGGACAGTGGCTGTTTGGGAGGGATGCAGGGCAGATTGGTTAGTTTGGGGCCAATCGGACCTCAAGCCCACAGTCTCTCGCACCGAATACGTCGATGCGTGCTTGTGTTTTGAAATTCGAGCACGTGTTTATACTCGAGAGATAAGGAATCCGTCTTTAATTTGAGGGTAGGACGAAACAGGCGGGACTACGCGCAGTCAGCGGACTATCCCTTCTTTTCCTGTGTCTCTCCGCGAGACGTATTGATGCTGGATCATCAGGGTCGCGGTTTATGACCGTATTGTCCCGCAAGTCGGCGGTAGACGACGGTTTCCTACAGTTTCGGATAATTTATGACTTACTTGGTTCCGCCTCGTAGCAGACGTGAACTCATCAGGGTATCGGAAAAGGGAAACAGGAAGCAGGATTTTTTTCTTTATAGCAACTCGAAGACTTTCTGTTTCTCTTCTCTTCGGACCCTTTCGAACCGATACACGTGATGTCTGTTTTCTATCTCGAAGCAATGGGTACATTGGCAGTAGAAGGACGGAGCGCGGGCTTTTGTGAAAGTTTTCGTTGCACTTCTGCAAAACACGTGTGTTCCGAAAATGTGCTGGCTTCTTTTTACCTGAAGCCTCTTGGCCTGGTGGGGGTCAACTCATAATGGAACGAGAGAAACTATTTGGGGGTAGAAGAAGTCCCTTGGAAAAAATCTTGTCAGTCAGCAGTCAGCAATCGCGTCGCAGACAAATGTTCTCTGCTCAAGAGTATTACGCGATGTTCTGTGTGTACCCCCCGAACAACGAGGACGCAAGTGCTGCAGCGTGAGAATTTGCGCGGGAATTACCCACGGCTCCGAACGCCAAGTAAAGATTCATTTCCACCAATTTTTATAACGTAGCAACAACACGTTCCATGAAAAATAAATTGAGTGATCAGTGTTAGTAGCCGTGCAGTGAAGTGAATATTTGGTACATTAACCCGGACGCACTTGACGTTGCGACCCTTAACTTTGGATGGTGTCGTGTACCTGAGATCAGCTGTGCACTCGGCGATGACCAGGATCGGTTCAGTGACCTAGTGGACACAGGTTTTTAAGCTGCAGGTGAATTTCCGAAAGGGTGAGTTTTAGTTACATTATTGGCGACTATTATTTTTTAAATTTAACGCAGGCTACGGCTTATTTCCGGAGATAATTCTCCAAATTTCCGTACGTAAATTTTTCTTCCGAGTTTTTAAACCTACTTATTCATTATCAACAACAGTGTTGGCCGTTATTGAACTACGATCACTTTTCGTTAATTTCCTGTTACATTACCTTTTCGTGGATATGTTATTAACACAAGGAATTTTACGTATTCCTTATCCTCTCACTTCAAATAATTATTATTTTCGAATCTTCTAAAAAAAATGTGTATTCGTCTTTTTACGTTACACGTGATTTTCATCCATTTATCCTTTATTCATTATTCACTTTAAATGGCAAACAAACCATGGCAAAAGGTTCGATTTTTTGTTACGTCTTTTTCATTTGCCATTCTACGCAATTTCCTTCGATGCATGCCGCCTTGCTTGTTCGTAGTCGCAGCGCGGCCCGGCGCGCGGCCACGCTAGCGCGGGACCTCCAGCGGAAGGCTCGCGCTCTGATTGGTCGGTGCTTTTTATTAATATCTCGTTAACCAAACCTCGGAGGGCATTTTCGCAAAGGAAAAAGTTGTTTGCAATCACCCCCCGAATCACCCCCTTTAAGGAACCGCAGCATTTTTGGGACACCCTGTATTTCGTGTGTCTAGGGTTCCAAATGATCGAAGCATATTCAACATGAGGCCTGACAAGGGCCACGTATAACAACTTCAGGGTTTCTATTTTCTTAAAATGCCTTGCAAACCTGGAGATAAAACCGACTGTTCTCATGGCCTTATTAATACAGCGCGTATAATGAGGCCTGAAATCGAAACAGGGTGTTATGCAAACACCAAGGTCAATGACCTCATGAACTTCCCTTAGCACAACCCCTTGTAAATAGTAGGAGTAATTGACAGCTGACCTAGAGCGAGAGGCACTAAGAACAACACACTTATCCGTGTGTAGCTGCATTCCATTACTCACACACCATCGCTCTAGTCTAACCAAGTCCTCCTGCATACTACGAGCATCTTCGACATCCTGAATTATTCTAAACAATTTCAAGTCATCAGCATATAAGAGAAAATTGGTGTTAGAAAGAATATCGGCGATATCATCTATAAATATAATAAACAATAAGGGCCCCAGATGCGACTCCTGAGGAACGCCAGAGGAAACATCAATTGGAGATGAAAGACAACTCGATACCTTGACAAACTGCTCACGCCCTGTTAGATAGCTTTTTATCCAGGTTAAAAGGGACCCTCCAAACCCCCATAATGAGAGTTTACGAAGCAACACTGAGTGGTCAACGGTATCGAAAGCCTTCCGAAAATCCGTGTATACCGTGTCTACCTGTCGGTCCTCGTCAAGAGCTCTAGATACAAAACTATGATACACCGCCAGATTAGTGGATGTGGAACGATTCGGGACAAAACCATGCTGTTCGGGACAAATGACATTAGATAACTGAGAGGACAACTACTCAGTAACTATCTCCTCAAATACCTTAGGCATTAAAGATAGTTTACAGATATGACGATAATTACGTACATCAGCTCGGTCACCGGCCTTAAAAACTGGAGTTACAAGACTAGATTTCCATATCTTGGGAAAAGTTCCGGTAGTAAGTGAAGCATTAAAAATATTCCAAAGAGGTCTTGCCAGAATAAAGCTGCACTGTTTAAGGAACAGAGGGGGAATGCCATCGGCACCCGGGCCCTTTTTCATATCAAGACCACTGAGCTTAGTGAAAATATCACTAATAGAAACAGAGAGGTTATTCAGGATAAGATTCGTTTCGGAGATATGGTCAATGTCTAAGGCCGATGACTGTACACTAGGAGTAGTATAAACCGATCCAAAGTAAGTTGCAAAGAGATCTGCAATTGCCAAACTCGACGAAGCAGTTGCGCTGCCATTGCACATAGAAGCGGGAAACCCCTGGTTACCTCGTTTGGCATTCACAAAGCTCCAGAAACACCTTACATTATCCTGTAGCGAAATTTCAGTAGTCTCAACATTTGTTAGTTAGTAATTTACACTGCGATCGAATACTAGAAAATAGCAGGTAGTCACTTCTAGAGTTTGAGGTGTTATACATCATGTGTGCTCGCTTCTTGTCACGAATGAGCGATTTCAATCGAGGCGAAAACCACCTAGGATAGAGCGATGGTCTAAAGGTCCTCACAGGGACAAAAGCCTCAATAACATCATTTAGGTGAGAATATAGACTGTCCACTGCAAGATCAGGGTTAATACCCCTGGACTCGGCATCCCAGTCTATTGCATTTAAGTGATTAATAATACTAGGATAATCGCCTCGCTTGAAATCGAAATAAGTGACACAATCACGACTCGTATCAGTTGACACAACTAAATCAGTTAAATACAGATTTAACGGTGGATGATATTGATCAGGAGCGATTAGGACATCGACGGCGTTGTCTACTGAAATTAAGGTATCCTTAACAAAAATTAAATCTAGGAAACTATTGAACGAGTTAGAAATAGTATTCGCCTGAGCTAGGCTGCAGTAGCTATATCCCTCAAGAAGAAGATCAATGGCAGTTGACTCAGAAGATGGAATACCCGCTTTTTTGGAACAACTTAAATCCAAAACAGTAGTCCAGACTGCATGAGGGAGATTATAATCTCCAAAAAAGCAGAAAACATCTTCACTAAAGTCTTGAAAAATCTGCGAAACACAGCCAACATGTTTCTCATAAAGATCCGGATGGGAGGCTGGCGGGAGATATAAAGCACCAAAAATAATGTACTTATTCTGAAGGCGTACCCGTACAAAGATCTGTTCCAGATCATCCCATATGGGATGAATCCTAAAGCTAGACAACGAGCTTTTAACTGCTACAAGGACTCATCCTCCTCTTGAGAAGCTACTAGTGCGAGGGGATCTATCCACTCGGAAAATATTAAAATTACTCAGGCCCAGCTCGGACGAAGAGATAGATTCATTGAGCCAAGTTTCTACAAAAATAAGAATGTCGTAATTAACAGCCGCGCACAAGATAGCGTTCTTCAACTCTTCTAGTTTGGTTCTCAGCCCTCGAACATTCTGATAGTACACCATGGGACGACTTATTGGTTTTTTGAGGCAGGATCACGAGTTGGTCTTCGTTCGACGATGGTCGGCACCCCATGAATATATCTGATGGTCTTGTTCGTGTCCCCCTGCTGGTGAAATTCCTTCAGTTTCACCCTAAGCAGCTCCAAGGCTTGACGCTGTGAACTGGTCTTATCATCCGTAATGTTACACGGCCCAGAATAGCGGGACTTGCCTCGCAAGATATTGATAACAGCCTCCGATGAATTCAAGGCTACACACAGAGGCCTAGGAGCTGAGTCGTTACGTTTCCCAAGTCTACGTAACGTCAGATTAGAGTAATCGGAGGGCTGGATCTGACCCAGTATGGATCTAACCTCTTCAATGTCATGGGAGCGAGAGAGATCTGGCAGGGATTAGGCGATTCCGGCAACCCATGAACGATGATGTTCTTCGCTCTCGCCTGCCTCTCGTTCATCTCAGCCATGAACTTATTCATCTCCAGGGGACCCGTTGACTGTTGACCGGACAAGCCCGTGAAATCATGTTCCAGCTGGCGTATACGACCATCAAGGTCCGATGTTTTAGATTTGAGGTCGGCAAGTTCGGATCTGATGCTGGAGACCATTTCTTCACGAAAAATATTAAATTCGTCCCTTATTATCTCCCTCAACACGTCTCTCGTCATGTCTCTCAACAACACCTTAAGCTCATCGACAGTTGGAAAAGTAGGATACGGCATAACCGACTGGGAGCTGATGACGTCGCCATCAACATCAGCTGATCCCGATAAACACGGGCCACAATCTAAAAACAGGCCGATGTGCGAGGGGTGACCCGTTCTTTTCAGACATCCAGGATGAGCCACGATATCACAGCGAGTACATGTGACTGGATTTACCACAGCCGTTCCACATCCTTTACACTTTTTAACTGGAGGAGCTGTGACGTCCCACTATTTTTCGCGCGGTATTTTAACACCACTTCCTCACAGATCCATCCACAACTCCATCAAAAACCCTCATACTTAAGCCTTACCCCTTTTTCAAACCCAACCGATCATTTAGACGATATACCTTAGTGGTCCCTATCTCTAAACGGTCAATCCAGATTCCCGATCACCTTGACGATGTACCTTAGCGGTCCCCATCTCAAGATGGTCAACTACGACCTCCAAATCTACTTCAAACAAATCCCTCGTCCTTAAAACCCTCTCTTAAATCAAGACTACGTCTCACGCCCTCTCTATGACCAAAGAAGTCAGTACCCCGTTTACCCCTATCCGATACGACCTCCTAAACTCCACCAAAGGGGTTGAGTATTCCGCTTCAAAGCCCCATGCAAAAACCCCAGAAATGTTACTGCGACACAAATTTACCCTCATGATCAACACGTGATCATTACCGCGACGCAGATTTGGCGTACGTGCCATAGAACACATCGCACATACCCTTCAAACATTACCAGTACAAGACAAGGCCACATAAAACTCCTAAACACCGACTCTATTAATCTAGAGACGCGGTAGCGTCTCGACGCCAAGTACAGGAAAGACACCCTGTATATGTCGACTGTCGCTACCGCTATCATTTACTCGTCGCCGGGCTATTCCAACCTAACCTGAAACTTATTTCATTAATAAGTAATTACGACGCATCTTCAAAGATCAGTCAAGGTGCATACCGCGCACACTCTTCACCCCTAACAATCCCGACAATAGTATAAATACAAGGCCCAAAACGGCCAGAAGCTCTCTTCTACGGAAACTTCCTATGAAGGAGTGTTATAAGTTGACAGTCGCGCATATTTTACATATAAAAGTGTTAGACTCAGTTCGATTATCGACGACATCAATCGTAAGCGATTACATTTACTTACTTCTTTAGTGCGTATCATCATCATTCATATTATCCAATCATTGCTTTCGCCTTATATATTTCTATTTCATTATTGCTTATTGTATATCTATTTTCTTCATTGCTTATGCTTATTGCTATTTACATAATTGTCTACCGCTAGACGCCTATTATATGCTAATCCTTAGTCCATTATATTAATATCGTTGCTATTATTCACATATCTCACATTCATACATATAAATTGTCATCGATTATTGTTTATATAAATGTCCCTGTGCAGATGCTAACGTCTAACGCATCAATATATATATATATATATATATATATATATATATATATATATATAACTACCAAGTGCTATAAAAATAAACAATAACTCTTGTCTCTAAAATAACGTTTCGAATCATTGTAAAGATCGTCCAGCTACGAAACTCACCAAACCAAAACAAACCAGTGCAACAGCTGATTTCAGCTCACGATACCCGAGCATAGAGTTTCTTATAGTGTTTACTCGGCGTACTTTTACATAGGCTGCGTACAGCCATGTAACGTTCGGCTGTCCGGGGACAACTGAGCGTCGACAGATCCCCGAGAGGAGAGCGGCGTCCCCTCGAGTGTAGGAAAGTTGGGGTTCTATTCTACAGGTGAAAGAGTAAAATCTATGGCTTGAAACTTAACAATGCTTATTTATTTAATAAAACTTATTCTAGTAATGATAATAATAATGAATTAATATTGCTTACGATCTATGATTACTTATACTCTTTTTTGGTTTTTTTATGTTTTTATGTTTATTCTAATACGCTAATTAATAATAATAATAATATATGTATTAAGATATGTACTTCTGCAGTAAGATCGGTCTGCTGCCGTTTCCGGAGCGGGTCCCAATTCTTTTGGCAGAGTTTTATGCTAGGCTACTGCAGTAAGATCGGTCTGCTGCCGTTTCCGGAGCGGGTCCCAATTCTTTTGGCAGAGTTTTATTCTAGGGTTCTGTAGACTTTGCCTTCGCTAAGCGGCTAAACTGCTACCTACTAATAGGAGCAACGCTTGAAACCTCCGTGAAGACAAAGTTCTCAACCTTCAAATGGTAGGTCCAAAGAGGAGCACCCGTACCTTTTTAACACTGAGAACCAGTCGCTACCGTTTCCGGAGCGTGCTGAAATTCTGCTGGATGGTACTTAAGCTGCCTCCAGGCACTAGCATTCGTTGGTCGCAAGAACGTATTCGAATGAGCGCGCCCTGTGCTGCGCGCGTCACCTTTTATACCCGAGAATTGGCGGGCTGGCGCATGCGCAGTGAGTCGCTGTTTGTTATTTCATGTTTGTTCGCTTATTACTTATTATTTTGTCTTGCGCTTTAACTAATACTTATAATTAATTATTCTTAACATTTCTATAATATTTGTTTCTCTAATATTTGCTTAAATTATAAATTATGTACAAAAGTCTTTACAATGCGTTTGCGTGGTAATGGAATACAGTTGTATGGTAATGAAGATCGGTTCTGTTTTACCGACAGTCGGTTTTTACCGGTTTGAGTCCCCGTGGGACGTTACAGCCATATGTCTAGACATATTTCTCGGAAATATTCCTTCTAGTTAAGTGCAACGTTAAAATCCACCAAAACAAAAACAAAGTGTTCTAACGGGTGTCATTACCGGAGGGATTACAGTCTAAACCTTCCCTGGTCGTTCGGAGCTACGAATCTGGCATTCGCGCCCGAATCCTTCACGCCTTAGGGCTACGAATCTGGCATTCGCGCCCAAATCCTACACACCTTAGGGCTACGAATCACGCATTCGCGCCTGAAAATCCTTCTTACCCCGGAGCCACGAATCTGGCATTCGCGCCCGAACATCCTTCTTACCCCGGAGCTACGAATCTGGCATTCGCGCCCGAAAATCCTTCTCACCCCGGAGCTACGAATCTGGCATTCGCGCCCGAAAATCCCCTTTACCTTGGAGCTACGAATCTGGCATTCGCGCCCGAAAATCCTTCTCACCCCGGAGCTACGAATCTGGCATTCGCGCCCGAAAATCCCCTTTACCTCGGAGCTACGAATCTGGCATTCGCGCCCGAAAATCCTACTCACATTCAGTGCCACGAATCTTGCATTCGCGCCTGGATTCCCTTCGAATAAAATCCCCACATGTCATTGTCCCCAAAGACCTTCACCCGGGACGTGACAGGAGCCATGAGACACAATTAAGCCACTCTACACCTTGATACAGGTCCCACAACAACGAGATAGTCAAAAAACGAGAACAATCACCAGGACAGAAAGAGTCACGCAGAGCCCACAGATGAGTAAATTAAAAATGATTCAGCCGCCGGTTACGTATGTCTTCAGAGAATCAGAATAAAGGGCTAGTGCCCGATCAGGAACCACAGCTACGGATCGCACACTCACGATAAAATTGAGATTTCGAGATTAGCACAATACGACGAGAGATACTTGAAATAACGGAAAGAATAACGGCTACGTAGAGTCAAAACAAAACACGTGCGGCGTTGACGGATGACAAAGTCAGACTGATAAGGGGAAGGGGAGAATTGAGGGGGGAGGAGTTGGTGTGTAGGGGAAGGAGGTTAGAGGAGGTGGAAAGATGGGAAAGGATTAGGGATTCCAGGTACAATAGGTGGTATGGAATGGTAAAAGGAGTGGGGGTGCCGGGATACCTGAAGAAGGGGTGGGGTGAAAGCAGGTGGAGGCGAGTGGCGAGGTTCAGGTTGGGGAATGAGATGAGAGGAGGGAGGTATTGGGAGGGGGAGGAGGACAGAAAATGCAGGGTGTGCGGGTGGGGGGAAGAGACGTGGGAGCACGCGTGGGAAGTGTGTACGGACTGGGGGGAGGTGAGGGGGTGGCAGGAAGTGGTGAGGGAGGTGTTGAATGACGAGGGAGGGGGAGAGGAATGGATGAGGAGAGTGGAAGAAAGGAGGGGGGGGGAGTGGAGGAATGGAAGATTAAGGATTGAGAGTGGAAGGAGGCGATCGGAAGCGGTGATCGGATGGTAGGGAAGGGAGGGGGAGTAAAGGCGTGCATAGCGAGGGCGAGCGTGCGAATTTAGTTGTAAGAGCGGGTAATATATAAGGTTTAGATGTAAGGGAAGTTGTAATTATGGATTGTAAGCCTTGAGGGGACACAATAAAGTACTATACATACTTTTCTCCCAAGGGAAAAAGACTTTACGCGCATGCGTATTCGCATAATTTTTTACTTTCCTCCCAAGGAAACTGGAGTTTGGCGTTACCCTATGGTATGAAGATGCAGTTGTTCGACTAATCGTTATCGATCATGCGTGTTTTATCTTGATAATATAATTCTATTCAAGACCTATCAAGATTTTCAAGACCAATCAAGACTTTCAAAACCTATCAAGACTTTCAAGACCAATCAAGACTTTCTAAGCGCTCCGCCCATGGTCTTCCTGGATCTATGTACCTTTGTGACACGACCTCTTCTGATAACTCAGAAATTGCCGATATGTTCGCGAGTTTCTTCGAGTCGGTTTATTTGGCAGCACATCCAAATTACGTCGCTTCCGCCGGTACAGACTCGCCGCTTGATCTGTCTGATCTGAGTGTCAGCATAGGCGAAGTACTCGATGAAATTGACAACCTCAGCATTTATAAAGGTCCTGGCGTAGATGGAATCCCTCCAATCTTTATAAAGAACTGTAAATTTATACTGTCTCGTCCGCTTTGGTTAATTTTCAACCGATCTCTAATCGATGGGCACTTCCCGTCAGCGTGGAAAGTCAGCAATATCACTCCAGTCCACAAGGCCGGCGCGAAGTCTGACATTTCAAATTACAGACCTATTTCGATGCTTAATATTATGAGTAAGCTGCTAGAAGCTATCGTCACTAGGAAAATTAGTAGCCTGGTCAGGAACGCTTTATCCGATGAGCAGCACGGGTTTTTATCGGGTAGATCCACCGTCACCAACTTGGCCGTCTTCTGTAACTTCGTGGCCAGGAGACTGGACAAAAAGTTGCAGGTGGACGTCATCTATACGGATTTCAAGAAGGCCTTTGATAGGGTTGACCATTTCCTACTCATCGACAAACTCTCCGCCATCGGGTTTAAAGGTCAACTGTTAAGGTGGCTCTTTTCGTACTTGACTGGGCGTGTCCAACGGGTTAGAGTCGGGGAGGTCCTTTCTCGGAAGATCTTTGCCACATCCGGAGTCCCCCAGGGATGCCATCTCGGCCCTTTACTGTTCTTGCTGTTCGTCGATGACATTCGTCAGATCATTTTAGGTAGCGAGTACTTGCTGTTCGCGGACGACCTAAAAATTTATAAATGCATCTCGTGCCCTTCTGATTCCCTAAGTCTTCAATCGGACCTAGATAGGCTTTCCGAATGGTGTCTGTCGAACCACATGGAGCTGAATATTAGCAAGTGCCACATCTTAAGGATATCTCGTTGCAACAACCCATCGCGTTATCCCTACCATATAGCGGGAATCCAGCTCTCAAGTGTAGACGGTGCTCGTGACCTCGGAGTCTATATCGACTCTTCCTTCTCATTTATCCGGCACATTCAACACGTCGTTGCGGTCTCAAATAAAGCCCTTTGGTTTGTATCCAGGAATAGCGCTGACTTCGCGGATCCTTCCACGCTGCGCTACCTGTATATAACCCTAGTGCTGCCTCACCTAGAATATGCAAGCGTTATCTGGGCACCGCGTTGGGAGAAATACAGGACTCAACTCGAGAGGGTCCAGCACAGATTCTTGCACCTTTTAGCCTACAAAACTGGCCAGCCTCTTGCTCGTTTTGACCACAACTACGGCCCTGTCATGAGCAGAGCTAATATCCGGAGCTTGGAGCATAGGAGGAGAGTTACGGACCTGGCCTTTCTGTACAGAATACTGAATGGGATGGTTGATAACCCTCGTGTTTTGGCGTTAGTCAATTTTAATGTACCTGTACGCGCTTCTAGGCATACACTCCTCTTTAAATCTCAGGACTACTCCTCCTGGGTTGGGCATGTTGATCCCCTGCATAGATTAAGTTGTCTCGCAAACAGATATCACGGGGATATTGACTTCTTTGCTGACACCTTCTCGAGTTTTAAGTCTAACGTTCGTATAGCCTTGTTTTCGGATGGCTTTATATAGCTTTATATTGATTCATTCTAGACCTACACGGTGTTTCCTTTGTTCACTTTTACGCCGTCTTTATTGTTATTGTTCGAGTTAACATGACGTCGGTTGGCTGTTCTAATTATTGTATTGATATACTTTGTCTTAATGGGCTTGTCCCGTGAATAAATATTATTATTATTAAGACTTTCATGATCTATCAAGACTTCCCAAAATTTTTGTTTCGAATAATAATCGAAGCGATTCGAAGCGATTCGAAGCTTTCGAAGCTATTCGAAGCGATTCCAAATTTTCGCCCGGGATTCGAAGCGATTCGAAACTTCTGTCCAGAATTCGAAGCGATTGGATTTGCTTGGCAACAATGACTAATGAGATTCGAAGCGATTCGAAACATTGTGTCATAGATTCGAAGCGATTCGATCGGTCTTGAGCCCATCACTAGCCACGGTGCTCCTTATCTAAATGTTTTCGGACTTGCTCTCGTTCCATCTCGCTCTCGCCTTTGCAGAACAAGAGTGAGCCAGAAGTGGTGGGGATAGTGCCAAGCTTCTGGCGTGTAGGCCAAACCGAGCTGTCAGCGTAGAAATACACACATCAGAATAGGTGTGCGTTAGCTCCGAAAAAATTCAGGAGCTTTATTGGTCAGAAGATTGATTCCTTCTCGATAGCTTCATCTCGTATTGGTCCACGCATAGCTTCGTAACGCACACAACTATTACGCTAAGAATAAAGAACAGCTAAACAGCTAGGTTCAGGCGGAGCCGAGCAGCCTTCCCGTTACCCCACCATACCCTTCGGCGGCCTCGCAACTCCAACTGACAAATCCACGATCGTCAGATTGCTACTTGCTACCGACCTAAGTGTAGTGTCCAATGCTCGAAACGACATTCCAGTGGCCGAAAATCTAAAACATTATTTTAAATATGGAAAACTTAATTTAAAAAAACGAATAGTAACTTAGCAATTGTATAATTACAAATGGATATTCGAAAATTACTTTTCAATATAGAATTTTGTTGTGACGGTAACATACCCGCTGTGGTTGGCTATATTTTTTGCAGGTTCCTTGCTACTGGGGAAACATTCCAATCAGAATGCATCGGACACTAAATAATTTTGTGCTTTGTGAAGATAACAGCAACAACAATGGCATATATGCGCAACATATTTCATCATGAAATAGTTTGCCGCCGAGTCTTGAGTCGCTGGTTTCGAGACAGGTTTGTTGCCACGCTACAGACCCATCTGGTGCGTTGAAGTATTGTCGGAATTTGGTCCGTACGTCGAAGCCTTCTATATTTCCAAAACCTCTTGGTCTACCCAACGGCATCATATTGCCCGTTGGCAATTCTGCTTCTGAATTTCGGTGATTTGCACTATTATTTTGGATATATTCGTCACGCAACAAATTGTGCAGGCAGCACGTTACTGGGACGATGGAATCCGTCGTGCCCGGCAATACCGCGATCGGGGAATAGAATATCCGGAAACACTGCGATAACAGTCCGAACGCATTCTCCGAGACCCTTCGTGCTCTGCACAAACAATAATTGAAAATTTTTTTGGTCTCATCTTCCGCAGCTTGATTCTTGGGATACGGCTTCATCATGTGCTTCGTGAGTCTGAAGGCTTCGTCACCCACGATGACGTGCGGCAACACTATAGCAGATCCTGGCAATGCCTTCTCCGTGGGAAAATTAAATGTTCCCGTCCGAATCTGCCGACCCATCACCGATTTTTCGAATATCCCACTGTCCCCTTCTTTTCCATAGGAGCTGACGTCAATTACAATAAATTTATAGTCGGCATCGACTAATGCTAATAGCACGATCGAGAAATAATTCTTGTAATTGAAAAACAGCGATCCGATATTTTTGGGACACACTACCCTAATGTGCTTCCCATCGATTGCTCCGATGCAATTTGGAAAATTCCATTTGGCAGAGAATTGCTGAGCAATTTTTCTAAAATTTGAACCACTGGGCTGCGGCAAAAATGTTGGTACTAATCTGCGGCATAGATGTTTAAGAGCATCTTTTACAATTCTGCCGATATACCCTGGCGAAATTCGGAATGCAAATGACAGGGATTGGAATGTTTCCCCAGTAGCAAGGAACCTGCAAAAAATATATGAAAATGAAGTGGATCAACAAATACGAGGCAGGATCAGCACCCCTAACAGAAACATGATGCCCGTTGTTGGAGCAACTAATTTTTTGGAGAATGCCTCTCGTTTGGGAGGAAGCAAGTTTGTTTTGAACACAATAAATTTAAAAAATTTAATTTATATATTTTATCATAGTACCCGCCGTAATATAGAAGGAAGCGAAAAGGTTCAACAGATTAGAAGCAGTACGGATACCGACATTCCACAAACATTGATGGATATTCTAAAAACTCCTGCAAGGTATGCAAGTGTTATAAAAACACAGTCAGAGATGAATATTCCTGTTTCAAGGGGAAGAAGATCAAGCAATACCTCCAGTTAAGTGTCAAAAACGCACAGAAATGATTCCAGCACTGGACTGGATGTTTTGGAAACAAGAGCTATCGAAAGAGAAAAACTAATGGGCATTATCAATCAGCAAATCAATGGATTACGACTCTGCTTCGATCTCTTTTAAAAGTATGGCGATGACGGTTAAAAAATTTCCGCCGTAATTCATTTTGAAAGCAAACGCTTCTTTGCTTCAATTGATTAATGATCTATGACTGTGATGTCCCCGGGAACCCACCAAATGTGGAGTATGCAGATAGCGAAGCGAGAGCGTACAACATATGGACGTGAAAATGACTCTACGGAACGTGATTATTATGAGACCTTAGCTAGTACCCTAACCCACACCTTAGATACTTTGTATTAACTACAGTCAAAATATAAAACAGGTACTATAATAAAATTACGTTACGAAAAAATAAAATACGTGTTGGAAAAATTAACTTACCTTAATGTGAGGAGCAACTTTTCCTGGGGGGAAATTGGAGATTTCACTCTCCTACATGGTTGTTTCGATAAATCATTTCCAACCATATTTAAAACAAAATCCACCTGCTCCTTGCTTAGTCTAAAAAATTGCCTGAAGGCTTGTTCATCATCCAATAGATGATTGGCTATCAGTACGCTTGAATAGCCCTCGGTCTGGCGAGCCTTGTACATGACCCTCACTTCCTTCCTTTTCTTCTTCCTTGTCCTTCCTTCAAAATGGTCCACCAGCAGTGCGTCATCGTCTTCTTCTTCTTGCAGCACAAGGGCAAGCAACAACTTCCAACTCATTCCACGGCACAATGAAATAATCACTACACTACGAATTTGTTTTCTAGCGATGTTTTCACCTCGAAGTCGCAGTAACGAGTGTCGTTTTAGCAAAGGTTGGGAGAGAACCTAACCCAAAGGCAATAAAGTGACAAACCATCAACGCCAATGTAGGTGTTCCCCCTCCACTACGATGGGGATTTCCCTGACACTCCTGCGCTGCACCCACTCCTTGAATTCGTGAGTGAATTCGCTGCGTTCCTCATTTATTCGTTATAACATAATAACGTACTCACATTTGTGTTTAAATAATACTTCGTGCATGTTATTATGTTTGTGTATTATTTTTAATAAAATTAGTGTTTATCATGCCGAAAACATCAACTGAGAGAGCTTGGCATGAGTAAAAACGTGCACACCCTGTGACGTCCCACTATTTTTCGCGCGGTATTTTAACACCACTTCCTCACAAATCCATCCACAACTCCACCAAAAACCTTCAATCTCGAGTCATACCCTACTCCCCCACCCAACCGATCATTTAGACGATATACCTTAGTGGTCCCTATCTCTAAACGGTCAATCCAGACTCCTGGTCACCTTGATGTTGTACCTTAGCGGTCCCCAACACAAGATGACCTATACAAAACGCCACCTCGATGATGTATCTTAGAGATCCCCATCACGAGATGATCGTTACAAAACTCCTTCGCCTATTCGCCATATGAGGCACGAATCCTTCCCTTTAAAACGAATTCAAACAAGTCCCTCGCTACAAAATCCTCTTAAATCGAGACCACGTCTCACCCCCCTCAAACAGCCCTTTAATTTAACTCCACTCTTACCCCTGTATCCATCCAAATACTCCAAATCCGTCGGATTGAGTATTCCCATATAAAAACCCCAAAAATGTAATTGCGACGCATACTTTGCGCATTAGTCATCACTCAGTTATTTACTACGACGCAAATTTGGCGTACGTGCCATAGCTAATTACCGCTCTTACCCTTCATACCTGACATTCCAATCTTTACTATAAATACAAGGCCCACAGAGGCCGGAGCTCATTACCATGTTTACCATTTTTGCGGCAAGTGTCAATATAAACCTTGCGATTTTTAAAGTGTTAAAACGAATCTTCGAATTTCCTAAAATCAGTGCGAATCCTCAGAGAAGGAGAACCACCTATTCTACTTATTGTAAGTCGTTATTACTATTATTATATAACATTGTATGTCATGTTCATCCATATTACTAATATCCATTGCAAATCATATTATATTACATAATTATTCATTTATCTCGTTTAAATGCTGTTAAAGCCTATTACTTTATTTCGTTTCGTGCTTGTTGCTAAAGCCTATCGATTTATTTTCTATTACTTGCTTATTGCTTAAAGCCTATTGGCCTATTTTTGTGTTTGCTTATCGTTAATGCTTATTGGTTAATTTGTACCATCTACTAATTGTTAAGGCCTATCGGTCTATTTTTGTATCGCACCTTCATTACCAATATTCATGCGTATCACTGTTATTACATTTAAATCATATGTTCTTAACGGTACACGTCAAAACAAGACGGTACCCAAAATAAACAAACGTTACTATTCCCTAAACATGCCTCGTATTATTGCATAAATCCTACGATAATAGAGATTACAATACATAACACGCCGGTACAACAGCTGATCTCGTCTCGCGAACACGAGAGCTCTTGTTATGTTTACATGACTTTTCCCGAATCAGCGCATCTAAACGTAGTTCCCGGAATATCGCGAGCGGTTTTCTGAAATAATGCAACAGTAAATCAAAACAAAGCTATTAGCGTCCTAACGGGTGTCTCCCAAATACACAATAACCATTTAAACCTTCCCTGGTCGTTTTGTGCCGCGAAATACATTTTCGTGCCGGGACGCCCCGTCCAACTCGTGACGCGAAATACATTTTTGTGCTGAAGTTCCTACCCGTCTTGTGCCGCGAAATACATTTTCGTGCCGAGACTCCCACCTTCCTCGTGACGCGAAATACATTTTCGTGCCGAGACTCCTACCTTCCTCGTGACGCGAAATACATTTTCGTGCCGAGGCTCCTACCCGTTTCGTGCCGCGAAATACATTTTCGTGCCGAGACTCCCACCTTCCTCGTGACGCGAAATACATTTTCGTGCCGAGACTCTTACCTTCCTCGTGACGCGAAATACATTTTCGTGCCGAGGCTCCTACCCTCCTCGTGACGCGAAATACATTTTCGTGCCGAGGCTCCTACCCAACTCGTGTCGCGAAATACATTTTCGTGCCGAGGCTCCTACCCGTTTCGTGCCGCGAAATACATTTTCGTGCCGAAACCTCCTCTCAAACCCTCAGTGTGACGGATGATAGATTCGCGCCTGGCTTTCCCTCAAAACCTTCAGAGTGCTGGATGATAGATTCGCGCCTGATTTTTTCCTTCCCCATAGTCACCGTTCCAAAAAACCTCACCCGGGACGTGACACCCTCCAGATGGTTTAGCCCCCCCCCCTTCCCTCGAGAAATAAATGACGATAACTGATAAGAAACGAAAAAAATATTGTTTGAATTTTATTAATTTTCGCATTAGATATACAGCATTCATTGTACCACTGTAGAAATTAGAGCAGCTCAGAATCGCCTGAAATAAAAAACTAAAAATATGTTTAAAATATTTGTGAAAGGTTATCGCCTTACCCGTCTTCATTGCAAACAAACAATCCGACGATTTTTACCACATTTTTAAACACAATGTTGCAAAGAAGCATGTTGTTCTACGCATACATCTATCCATAAAAGAGGAATGGGTGATCCAAAATTACTCCTTGTGCGTACGGTAATAACCATTCACAAATATTTTAAGAATATTTTTAGTTTTTAATTTCAGATGATTCTGCCACGAGTTCTAATAGCGCCCATCCGGAGCTCTAATTTCTACAGTGGTATGATGACATTCTGTATATCTAATGCAAAAATTCGTAAAATTCAAACAATCATTTCTTTGTTTACGCTTCGAATATGTAGTAATGAAGTCCAAAAAAATCGAAATTTGATCTCGCTTTATATACGACTATTATTCGCTCAAAGAAAGAAAAACATATATAGGTCTTGTTATTTTTATCTACCATAGTTGTACAAATATTTCAAAAGTAATGCAATTAATATAAATATGAATTTCGAGCATATGAAATAATACTAATGTGGGATCAGGAACCCCCATAGCATAAGAGGCGGATACGGAAGAACGAGAAGGGGGAAGTCGGCGGTAGCCGAGGTGGTTAAGGCGGCTGGCCAGCGCGCAAACCTAAAGATCGCGGGTTCGAGTCCCGCTGAGGCGACTTCCTTTTTTCCGTGATCCTACATTTGGGGGCTCGTCCGGGATGGGGGGAGCACCGATCGCCACACGGAGCCGTCCACCACGGTCGTTGTCTGCGATGTGAAATAATAGACGCCACGGTCGTAAGAGGGGTCAGCGACACCAACCATGTAAAAGGCAAGTGCGACGAAATGACATTCGAGGGCGAATGTCGTCGCAGGAGGGCCGAGTGTGGGATCAGGAACCCCCATAGCATTAGAGGCGGATACGGAAGACCGAGAAGGGGGAAGTCGGCGGTAGCCGAGGTGGTTAAGGCGGCTGGCCAGCGCGCAAACCTAAAGATCGCGGGTTCGAGTCCCGCTGAGGCGACTTCCTTTTTTCCGTGATCCTACACTAACATTGCCAGATTATCTTGTTACATCGACAATAAATCGTAAAATAATTTTCAGTTTTTCCTAAAAAAAATCGATTTTCCAATGCTATTGAGTTTGAAGTTGCATATCTCGTAGAAAATTGCAGTTTAAAAATTGATTTTAACGGAAAAACATTCTCTGACATTTCATTAATGAAGAACACTACATAGATTCTTAAAATAAAATAAAAATTACGTTTGGTCATGATTTCGAACAAAGTCTCTACTGTGTGACGCTGTATTTGTTAGATATTTAGATAAATTACAATCAAATATATTCATTTCATACTTTAATTATTATTGCCCAATTGTCTCTTTTCTGGAATATAAATCTATGGAAACTTCCAAATAATAAAGCAAAATATTCAATAAAGTATTCACACTGATTGTAACAAACCTAACATATTTCTCACAAACCTAACATATTTCTTACCCGGTGTATATGTAGATTTTGCATCAGTAAGTTTCACTTCTGTAGTGTGTAGTGTAAAATACGCGGTCTTTTTAATTTTGTAAACGAGTTTAATTACGACCCGACTACCAATTTTCACAGGCACGCTATTTTTTTTTTTTTTTTTTTTTTTTTTTTTTTTAGCGTGGGGAAATCTTCATAGACACCTTGGCCTCCTGGGGTGGGAGATCGAGGTAGTGTCGGATTTTTACCGACTAAAACCCCACGGTGATCACTTCTTAGCGAGGACTTCGTAAGTCTGTCCCACTGCTAGAAGCAGAGGTGTCGTGGGCCAGTATGGCTTCGAAGTCGTTCATTATTCGAAAAATGGACGCCTTGGCACTGGCAAGTATATGCGGCGGGAAGGTTTTCGCCAAAGCCCGCATACTCTTAAAAAATAGCATGGTGGGATCACCATCCTCGTCCCTGGACTCATTAATATGAGCTAATAATGTTTCGCGCTCCAGAGCCCTTTGTTTCCAGGCACTAATAACGGGAGTGGAATCTGGTTTGTGCCGTTTTTTTACCCCATTCGTATCCCCTCCACTTGGCCGTTTTTTTGTTGGAGCGAAATTTTCGGAGTTCCCCTCCTCTGGCAGTATTTCCGGTTCTTCTTCTATGCCTGCCAGGCTCGTGGAAGGAGAGATATTCCCTATGGCGTCTGGGATATTCATAGGCGGTGTTTGTAATTCCTCCGGAGGAACACCTTCCCAGCAGGTCACAGTCTCGTTGATCTCAAATTCTCGAGGGTGTTCACCGATGTCTTCCACATTACTGTGGGTACTATAATAAAATAAATAAAATAATTTTTTGAAAATTTTGAAATTGATCGTGTTTCAACACTCATAGTGTGTGTAAAAACTACTTGCCTCCTCTCAAACGGGACCTTGTCCATAAACAATAATAGGTTCTTCAGCGACCCTTCCTTTTTGGTCTTGGCTGCCGACCCTGTGCCGCATTTCCCTTCCCTCTTCTTTCATATAGGTGTCCCTTATATTTTTCCACCTTTTCTTACAATCAATAACTGAAAGAATTGGATAATATATTTTTTGTAGGTTCCTTGGTACTAGAGAAACCTTGAGATCGTTGTCATGCATCGTTAACACACCGGTGGCCGATCGAGATGAGGTTTTGTGGGACGGGCGGGGAGGGGGTGTGAACCCTATATCTAAAATTGTAGCTTCGGGTATTTATTAGTTTCCGAAATATTAATAAGAAATTGTTAATTTTTTGGATTTTTTTTTTACGTTGGTGCAGGCCTCCCTACCCGGGAGCCCTTCCGTCCCCCTATTTTTTATTTTTGAAATTTTGTAATCACAATCTCATTTTTAGCATCGCCAAACTCACCTCGGTTCGCTACCCATGCTTTACGGGCCCGCGCCCCCCGCGCTACTCTACCCCCCACCAATACTAATACCCGGGACAAGTTGGGAAGTGGAATGCGTTGTGTCGGTATAAGTCAACAGAAATATTGTTAATAGGAGGGACCGTGGTAAAGTGATTAAAAAAAAATCGGTTAGGTGTACCCGTTTATGCACAATTACCCCAGTATCTTTTGAACGGGAGCGAAGTATCCAGATCGGATGTGCCGTGCCCGTGTCCTGGCATTGCGCCGTTCACGGGAGGATTCTGGCCATCATTGCACGATCTGGATGCCCTGGAACGGCACCCCTTCGGCCGTCGGCTTGCCGGCGTATGGCCGTTGGGGAACCCCGATGGGTTCCATGTTCTCTCAACCGGGTTGCCGGTTCTGGTGGTACCCCCGGGCCTTCGGGCCGCGTGGGGAGGATCCAGGACCAGCCCGGAGCGGAGAATTTGGACGAAGTTGGGGGCCCGACCGGGGAAAGTCCATGTACTGCACCTCCAAGTTGGTGCTCCCGGGGTCCCCGCGAGACATAGTCTCGTTGGGGGACGCGGACGCGGACATGGCAACTTGCGTTCCCTTCGGATTTATCCGGAGGGTGTCCTCCCTGGCGGGACGCCTCCCGCCAAGGATCGGACAGTAGCCCCGGGTGTCTCCGGGGTTATGGTGCCACCCCCGCCTTAGTGGGGAAGCCTGGAAGCGTATCGCTTCCGGGAGATCCGTAGCCCGCGCGGTGGAACAACGACCCCTCGGGAAGACACCTCCCGAGGGTACGCGAAGCCGCACGGACCGGAGGTCTTGCCTTAACCGGCCGGGCCGCGAGGTAAGGAAAAACCTCTATAATAAAACCCCCAACCCTGAGCCCCAGCGGTGGTGCCGGGGGACGTGTTCCCTCGTGTCTGAGGGGCACGTGGGTGGAGCGGGTATTTAGCCCCCCCCCCTTCCCTCGAGAAATAAATGACGATAACTGATAAGAAACGAAAAAAATATTGTTTGAATTTTATTAATTTTCGCATTAGATATACAGCATTCATTGTACCACTGTAGAAATTAGAGCAGCTCAGAATCGCCTGAAATAAAAAACTAAAAATATGTTTAAAATATTTGTGAAAGGTTATCGCCTTACCCGTCTTCATTGCAAACAAACAATCCGACGATTTTTACCACATTTTTAAACACAATGTTGCAAAGAAGCATGTTGTTCTACGCATACATCTATCCATAAAAGAGGAATGGGTGATCCAAAATTACTCCTTGTGCGTACGGTAATAACCATTCACAAATATTTTAAGAATATTTTTAGTTTTTAATTTCAGATGATTCTGCCACGAGTTCTAATAGCGCCCATCCGGAGCTCTAATTTCTACAGTGGTATGATGACATTCTGTATATCTAATGCAAAAATTCGTAAAATTCAAACAATCATTTCTTTGTTTACGCTTCGAATATGTAGTAATGAAGTCCAAAAAAATCGAAATTTGATCTCGCTTTATATACGACTATTATTCGCTCAAAGAAAGAAAAACATATATAGGTCTTGTTATTTTTATCTACCATAGTTGTACAAATATTTCAAAAGTAATGCAATTAATATAAATATGAATTTCGAGCATATGAAATAATACTAATGTGGGATCAGGAACCCCCATAGCATAAGAGGCGGATACGGAAGAACGAGAAGGGGGAAGTCGGCGGTAGCCGAGGTGGTTAAGGCGGCTGGCCAGCGCGCAAACCTAAAGATCGCGGGTTCGAGTCCCGCTGAGGCGACTTCCTTTTTTCCGTGATCCTACATTTGGGGGCTCGTCCGGGATGGGGGGAGCACCGATCGCCACACGGAGCCGTCCACCACGGTCGTTGTCTGCGACGTGAAATAATAGACGCCACGGTCGTAAGAGGGGTCAGCGACACCAACCATGTAAAAGGCAAGTGCGACGAAATGACATTCGAGGGCGAATGTCGTCGCAGGAGGGCCGAGTGTGGGATCAGGAACCCCCATAGCATTAGAGGCGGATACGGAAGACCGAGAAGGGGGAAGTCGGCGGTAGCCGAGGTGGTTAAGGCGGCTGGCCAGCGCGCAAACCTAAAGATCGCGGGTTCGAGTCCCGCTGAGGCGACTTCCTTTTTTCCGTGATCCTACACTAACATTGCCAGATTATCTTGTTACATCGACAATAAATCGTAAAATAATTTTCAGTTTTTCCTAAAAAAAATCGATTTTCCAATGCTATTGAGTTTGAAGTTGCATATCTCGTAGAAAATTGCAGTTTAAAAATTGATTTTAACGGAAAAACATTCTCTGACATTTCATTAATGAAGAACACTACATAGATTCTTAAAATAAAATAAAAATTACGTTTGGTCATGATTTCGAACAAAGTCTCTACTGTGTGACGCTGTATTTGTTAGATATTTAGATAAATTACAATCAAATATATTCATTTCATACTTTAATTATTATTGCCCAATTGTCTCTTTTCTGGAATATAAATCTATGGAAACTTCCAAATAATAAAGCAAAATATTCAATAAAGTATTCACACTGATTGTAACAAACCTAACATATTTCTCACAAACCTAACATATTTCTTACCCGGTGTATATGTAGATTTTGCATCAGTAAGTTTCACTTCTGTAGTGTGTAGTGTAAAATACGCGGTCTTTTTAATTTTGTAAACGAGTTTAATTACGACCCGACTACCAATTTTCACAGGCACGCTATTTTTTTTTTTTTTTTTTTTTTTTTTTTTTTTTAGCGTGGGGAAATCTTCATAGACACCTTGGCCTCCTGGGGTGGGAGATCGAGGTAGTGTCGGATTTTTACCGACTAAAACCCCACGGTGATCACTTCTTAGCGAGGACTTCGTAAGTCTGTCCCACTGCTAGAAGCAGAGGTGTCGTGGGCCAGTATGGCTTCGAAGTCGTTCATTATTCGAAAAATGGACGCCTTGGCACTGGCAAGTATATGCGGCGGGAAGGTTTTCGCCAAAGCCCGCATACTCTTAAAAAATAGCATGGTGGGATCACCATCCTCGTCCCTGGACTCATTAATATGAGCTAATAATGTTTCGCGCTCCAGAGCCCTTTGTTTCCAGGCACTAATAACGGGAGTGGAATCTGGTTTGTGCCGTTTTTTTACCCCATTCGTATCCCCTCCACTTGGCCGTTTTTTTGTTGGAGCGAAATTTTCGGAGTTCCCCTCCTCTGGCAGTATTTCCGGTTCTTCTTCTATGCCTGCCAGGCTCGTGGAAGGAGAGATATTCCCTATGGCGTCTGGGATATTCATAGGCGGTGTTTGTAATTCCTCCGGAGGAACACCTTCCCAGCAGGTCACAGTCTCGTTGATCTCAAATTCTCGAGGGTGTTCACCGATGTCTTCCACATTACTGTGGGTACTATAATAAAATAAATAAAATAATTTTTTGAAAATTTTGAAATTGATCGTGTTTCAACACTCATAGTGTGTGTAAAAACTACTTGCCTCCTCTCAAACGGGACCTTGTCCATAAACAATAATAGGTTCTTCAGCGACCCTTCCTTTTTGGTCTTGGCTGCCGACCCTGTGCCGCATTTCCCTTCCCTCTTCTTTCATATAGGTGTCCCTTATATTTTTCCACCTTTTCTTACAATCAATAACTGAAAGAATTGGATAATATATTTTTTGTAGGTTCCTTGGTACTAGAGAAACCTTGAGATCGTTGTCATGCATCGTTAACACACCGGTGGCCGATCGAGATGAGGTTTTGTGGGACGGGCGGGGAGGGGGTGTGAACCCTATATCTAAAATTGTAGCTTCGGGTATTTATTAGTTTCCGAAATATTAATAAGAAATTGTTAATTTTTTGGATTTTTTTTTTACGTTGGTGCAGGCCTCCCTACCCGGGAGCCCTTCCGTCCCCCTATTTTTTATTTTTGAAATTTTGTAATCACAATCTCATTTTTAGCATCGCCAAACTCACCTCGGTTCGCTACCCATGCTTTACGGGCCCGCGCCCCCCGCGCTACTCTACCCCCCACCAATACTAATACCCGGGACAAGTTGGGAAGTGGAATGCGTTGTGTCGGTATAAGTCAACAGAAATATTGTTAATAGGAGGGACCGTGGTAAAGTGATTAAAAAAAAATCGGTTAGGTGTACCCGTTTATGCACAATTACCCCAGTATCTTTTGAACGGGAGCGAAGTATCCAGATCGGATGTGCCGTGCCCGTGTCCTGGCATTGCGCCGTTCACGGGAGGATTCTGGCCATCATTGCACGATCTGGATGCCCTGGAACGGCACCCCTTCGGCCGTCGGCTTGCCGGCGTATGGCCGTTGGGGAACCCCGATGGGTTCCATGTTCTCTCAACCGGGTTGCCGGTTCTGGTGGTACCCCCGGGCCTTCGGGCCGCGTGGGGAGGATCCAGGACCAGCCCGGAGCGGAGAATTTGGACGAAGTTGGGGGCCCGACCGGGGAAAGTCCATGTACTGCACCTCCAAGTTGGTGCTCCCGGGGTCCCCGCGAGACATAGTCTCGTTGGGGGACGCGGACGCGGACATGGCAACTTGCGTTCCCTTCGGATTTATCCGGAGGGTGTCCTCCCTGGCGGGACGCCTCCCGCCAAGGATCGGACAGTAGCCCCGGGTGTCTCCGGGGTTATGGTGCCACCCCCGCCTTAGTGGGGAAGCCTGGAAGCGTATCGCTTCCGGGAGATCCGTAGCCCGCGCGGTGGAACAACGACCCCTCGGGAAGACACCTCCCGAGGGTACGCGAAGCCGCACGGACCGGAGGTCTTGCCTTAACCGGCCGGGCCGCGAGGTAAGGAAAAACCTCTATAATAAAACCCCCAACCCTGAGCCCCAGCGGTGGTGCCGGGGGACGTGTTCCCTCGTGTCTGAGGGGCACGTGGGTGGAGCGGGTATGCTAACCGCGATCCGGCTGGAGTACTGCCGCCTCCAGCTGTAGCCCGCGCCCTTAGGGGCCCGGGTACAGGCTTCACAACGGCAGGCCGCCTCTACCGTTGTGCGACCTTCCTAAGCGGTTCTGCGTGGGACCTACATGGAAGGAAACATAGATCAGGACAGTGTCCTACAAACACTCCCGGGAGGCGTCCGGGTACCAACGCCAACGGTCGACGACCGTTCTTCGTCGATAGTGGACCGGTGTTCGATCGCTGTAAGCGGGTCACCGGCCACACCAGCACTGGACGGGCTACCACCTGCGGTTACGCGGGTGGCTAGTCTGTGGGAGGAGGGAGCTTTGGAGAGCGCGACGAGCAGGGGCGGCATGCCAGCCGCTTCCTGCGGCGAGCGCTCCGCGGCAGAAGCGGGGGAACACCCCTCCGCAGTCGGGGAGGCGCGCTGCGTCTCCCCAATTTTGAGGACGCTGCGCTCTGGCACAGTTTTTGGGAGTAGGGGGACTGTCGGGGGTGCGCCGTTGCCGACGCCTCCCACCACGCGAGGCGTCCCATACGTGAGGAGCGTAGTCGAGGTTCGGCCACCAACTGGAGCGGGTGGCACGCTTGAAGTGTGTCGTGAGGTGGCCGAATTGATCAGTCGGCTCGATGGGGACGGTGTTACCCTGGTCCCTGGGAGGAGCTCAACGGGGGCCCCCGTCGCGTCGGCGCGGACGTCGCCGCTGCATCCAATGTCGCAGTACCCTACTGCGGCAGTGCTGGAAGAGGCGCGGGTGACGCTCCAGCGCTGCGACGAGATGCTGCCTCCCGCCGGCGCCGCGGCCGACGCCGACGACGCACTTGTCCTCTCCTCTGATAGCGATTCAGGGGGGAGCGGGGATACCGGGGTTCCCGGACCCCGAGGACCCTTGGGGAGGAATGTTGGGTCCGGGATGGAGGTCGATGTTTCGACCGGGGGGGGGGGCGGCAGCGGCGACGACACCGACGCCGGCCGGAGGCCGGGCTTCGTCCCCGGTAAGAGGGGACGGAAGCCCGGCGTTTGGACGAACCCGGTTCGATTAGGACCGGGGATGAAGGCCCTTCCGAGTCGCACCGAGCTCAGAAACTGGGCTGAGACGCTGCCGGTGAGCGGTCTCGCTGGGCGGGCCCAGGAGGAGTTGGACTCGGTCGCCGCGACTATTAGCGCGGCGAGAAACCTAAAAACGACCGACGCGCGGGTGATCAGGATCGCCATCCGTCGCGCGTCGGCCGTGGCGGCCGAGTTGACCGGAAGGGTCGAGCGTGGGGAGAACCCGGATAAACCGGCGCGGGAGGTGGTGTACCGTCAGGGTGCGTGGGAGCGAAGATCTGTGAAGCTCGCCACGCAGAATAGAGCCCTGACGGATCAGGCACACACGTTGGGGGAGACCCTCCACGTGAAGGAGCGGGAGCTCGAATTCCTGCGGGGGAAATACGCGCGCCTAGCGGCGCGCGCGTCAATGGCCGGCGTGGACGTGGCGGAGTCAGAAACTCTGGCGTTCCGTCCCGCCGTGCCCCTCCCCACGCGTGCGGAGCTCCTGCCCTCGTGCCTGCCCCCTTGGACGGACTCGTGCGTCCAGGTGGAGGTGGCTCCAGTGCCGGGTCCGTCGGCTGCGGCCAGGTCCTCCCCCCTGCGAGATGCACCGGGGAAAGCGAAGAAAAGGAGGAGGGCGGTGTCCCCCCGTCATCCCCCTGTGAACTCCACCCGTGACGCCGACTCCGTGGCCGCTGAGCAGCCCTGGGACGCCGTGTTGCGCCGGATGGAGGAGTTGGAGAGGAGGGTGGATGGCCGCCTCCTCCACCTAGGCAAGGTGCTCGGTCCAGGAGGACCGGCACCGGCGCCGACGCTGACGCCGACACCGGCGCCGAGACCGGCCGACCCGCCGTCCGCTCTTGCCCAGATATGGGCCAGGACCGGCGGCGGGCGGTCTTTTGCGGCGGTTGCCGCGGCTCCGCCCCCCAAGAAGAGGGGACAGAAGCGACGTCTCGCCGGCAGTCCGGCGCGCTTGCCCGCGGGCGGACCGGGGACAGGTGTTCACCCTCCCCCCGCGTCTGCCTCCCCCGGCGTGGGGAGGACCGCGCCCGTTCCGGCTCCCCCGACTCCCGCGCCCACTAAGGGCGCAAGAAGCGGAGGGCGGCGCCAACCGCCCCCGCAGCATCGGGGACCACGGCGACGCGAGCCGCGGCGGTGGGGGGGTTGGTGCTCCCCCTCCGGCAACGCGGCCGGGCGGCCCCGCTGTAAGGGCCGTGAAGAAAAAGAAAGCGGTGGCGGTTGCGCCGGCGCCGGTGTCGGTCGCTCCGACCCGGGCGCCTGGTGCACCCGCGGCCCCGCAGGGCACGTGGGCCCAGGTTGTAGGCCGAAAGGCTAAGAGGGCGGCGAAGGCGGCTGCGGGTGGCAGCGCCGAGATGGTGGTGCGGGGGAGGGGCGCAGTGGCGCCGGCTCCCCAGCGGTCGGGCGCTCCCGGGAGAGCCCCGGTTGCGATCCCGCGCGCCCCCAGATCCGCGGCGGTGGCGATCACCGCTCCGGCTGGGGGGGGGGGGAGAAGGATTTCTCTGCGCGGGTCGCCGGCGCAATGGCGGCCATTAAGGTCGCCGACCTCGACATCGCAGCGATGCGACCGAGGCGCGCCGTAACCGGGGGCCTAGTGCTAGAAATCCCGGGGGCCCAGGGCCCGGCCAAGGCCGCGGCGCTGAAGGCCAAGCTCGTGGAGCAACTGGGGGACAGTGGCATCAAGGTCCACTGCCCCCAGAGGATGGCTGAGTTTCGCGTCGGCGGCCTCACGGAGTTGGCGTCCGAGGACGCCATCCGCGCCACCATCGCGACGCAGGGGGGGTGTGCGCCGGCTGATGTGTCGGTCGGCGACAAGCGGCGGGATCCAGCGGGGCTGTCCTCCGCATGGGTCCGCGCGCCCGCGGCGGCGGCGTCAGTACTCGTTAAGGCAGGGAAAATTGTCATAAATTCCCTTGCCGCGCGAGTGACGCCGCTCGCACAGAGGAGGCTGCAGTGCTTCCGGTGCCTGGAGTACGGCCACGCACAGGCCAAGTGCTCCAGCCCGGAGGACAGGCGCCTCCTCTGCTACAGGTGCGGGGTAGCGGGACACACGGCGCGACTGTGCGTCGCCGTCCCTTGCTGCCCCCTATGCACCAGCGCGGGTTTGCCGGCCGGGCACCGAATGGGTGGCCCGGCCTGCCGCCCTCTCCCTGTGTCAGGGAGGGGCAAGAAGAAGAAGGGCGGCGGGGTTCCCGGGGGGGTTGCTCCCCCCGCGCCGGCGGCGCCTCGAGTGATTTCGCCCCCACCCACGCCCGCGTCCGCTTCCGCGGTGGCTTGCCCCGCCGCGCCCGCCGTGAATATGGAGACCAGTGCTCTGGTCTCCACCTCGGCGGCCAAGTCCGGCGCGGGCAAGCGGAAGGCCCAGGAGGATCCGGGTGCCTCGTCGCACTCGATGCCGTCTTCGCCCGGGGGTTCTCCCCGCAAGGGGTCGAGAAAGAAGAAGGAGAGGGGGGCAGCCCAGTGCTCCCCCTCAGCGGTCCTCGACCCGAGGGGAGAGCGGCCTTTTTAAAGGCCGGGAAGGCGACTCCGCCCGTGCTAACAACCGGGGGGGCGGAGACGGCGATCGACGCCGAGGAGGCACTACTCCTCGCGCAGTCGGTCGCCGCGTCATACGGTGGGGGGGCTCTGCCCCCCGCCGCGGAGAGTGCAGACGGGGCACCCGAGTCATCGGGAGTTGCAGCCCGACCTGAGCAGGAGCCGGCGGAGGCCGCTGACAAGGCTTTGTAATGCCTCGCGGCCCGCCGATCCTGCTCGCCAACTTAACCCACTCTATGCGAGCGTACGACCTGCTTACGCAGGCTTGCATAGAGATGGGGGTCGGGCTGGTCATCGCCACCGAACCGTATCCGCTTGTGGACCGATGTTTTCGGTCCACGAACCCGGATCGGCAGGTGGCGATGATGTGGGACGTGCATCGCGGATCCCTGCCGTGCTCGATCGCCCGACACGGCAGGGGATGGATGGCCGCGAGATGGGGGGAATTCCTCGCGGTGGGTGTTTACCTTGCGCCGAGGTTTTCCGTCCCGGAGTTCGAGGACCGGCTGCACGAGTTGGGGGCTTTTCTCGCCCCCCTCAGAGCTCAGCCGGTCATACTTCTGGGGGACTTCAACGCCCACGCTTCCGAGTGGGGCGCCCCCAGAACGGACTCCAGGGGCGAGGTGCTCCTCGAGTGGACGACGGCGATAGGGTTCTCGTTGAAGAACCCCCATGCAGTCACGACGTTCCGCGGCCCGCGGGGCGAGTCGATTATCGACTTGATCTGGGTTAACCCCGCGGCCGCCGCCAAGACGTCGGACTGCTGGGTGGCGGAGGATTGTGAGCCAGCGTCGGATCATATGTACGTGATGCTGGCCACCTCCGCCCCCCCGCCGCGTCCCCGAGTCGGCAGACACCCACCGCGTTGGGCGCTCAAACAGCTTGATGCTGAGCAGGCCGCACTAGCCTCCTCCGTCGTCGCCTGGCCTCCAATGCCGGGTGACGTGCTGGACGATCCCGCCGCCGGCGCGCTCTGGTTCCGCGGCGCGTTGCAGTCGGTCTGCGACGCGTCAATGCCGCGGGCCGGGCCGCCGGGCGGGGGTCGGAAGGCGGTGTACTGGTGGTCGCCAGAGATCGCGCAACTCCGCGCGGCAAATCTCGTGGCTAGGCGCCGGTACACCAAGGCCCGTCGTCAAGACCGACGACGAGTCTCGGAGGAGCAGCTCCTCGAGTTGCGCCACGCCTTTGCGGCGGCGCGACACGAACTTCGAGGAGCTATTGCCCGGGCGAAAGACGATTCCTGTCGGGAGTTCGTCGCTACCCTCAACGAGGACCCTTGGGGGCGTCCGTACAGGGCCGTGAGCATCAAGCTCGGACCCTGGGCGCCCCCCGTCACAGAGGGCCTCGATCCCCGGCTCCTAGACCAGGTTCTAGAGGCGCTATTCCCCCCTCCCCCGGTGCACGGGGAGGGTGGCGCCGACGAGTCCGGGGATCCTTGGTTGAGCAGGGGCGCGGATACCTCCGACGCCCCTGGGGTTAGCGACGAGGAGCTCGCGACCGCTGTGGCGCGAATGCGCAAGCGGAACGCGGCTCCTGGTCCCGACGGTGTGCCCGGGCGAGTGCTGGCCTGCACTATGGGCGCCCTAGGAGCCGGCCTCAAGCGGATATTTAACGCCGCTCTGAGGACCGGTAGATTCCCCCCTGCTTGGAAGGAGGCGAGGCTAGTCCTCCTTCGCAAGCCCGGAAGACCCGCTGAGTCACCCTCGGCGTACAGGCCGATATGCCTCCTGGACGAGGCGGGCAAGCTGCTCGAGAGAGTTATAGCTGCCCGCCTGTGCGATCACCTAGAGGCCGTGGGCCCAGATCTATCCGACCGCCAATGCGGCTTTAGGCGGCAGCGATCGACCATCGACGCCATTAAGATGGTACGGTCGCTGTCGCGCCGGGCGGCCGAGGGAGGCGGTGTCAGCGTGGCGCTGTCACTAGACATCGCCAACGCGTTTAACACCGTCTCCTGGGCGGCGATCGAGCGGGCGTTGCTCTATCATAACGTCCCGCTCTACCTTCGCCGCCTGATCTGGGACTTTCTCCGCGGCCGTGTGGTGACGTACGTCGGCCAGGAGGGCGACGGGGTGACTCTCGTGTACCGCGGAGTCCCGCAGGGGTCCGTGCTAGGGCCCCTGTTGTGGATACTCGCATACGACGCGGTACTGCGGGTCGAGCTGCCATCGCTAAGGGTGTCGTTGGTATGTTACGCCGACGACACCCTGGTGGTAGCTGCCGGGCAGAACTGGAAGGAGGCGATAAGCCTCGCCGAGGAAACGCTGCGACGCGTCATCACCTCGATCGGGACGCTTGGTCTGCGAGTCGCCTTGGACAAAACCGAGGCGATGTGGCTCGCGGACAGGGTTGGGAGCGGTGTCCCCAACAGAGCGTCCCTGAGGATCGGGGATGCCTGCATCAGGGTCGGACGTTCGATGAAGTATCTCGGTCTGACCCTGGATACCTACTGGCGATTCACGCGCCACTTCAAAACCCTCGCCCCCAGGTTGGAGAAGCAGGTATTCGCCTTCGGGCGAATCATGCCCAACCTGGGTGGACCACACGAGGAGGTTCGGCGACTCTATGTGACGGTCGTTCGGTCCATGGCGCTGTATGGCGCGCCTATATGGGCCGGCGACCTGGAGGACTGCCGCGTTGGGCGTGAACTCTTGGCCAGAGTTCATCGCCGCGCAGTCCTCCGAGCCGTGCGAGCGTATCGCACGGTGTCACACGCCGAGCTGTCCGCTCTGGCTGGGTCCCCCCCATTCCATCTGCTCGCGGAGATGGAGGCGGAGGTTTATTCCACCGTCCATGATCTCCGCGAAGCTGGGGACCCGAATGCCATCGGACCAGAAGTGGTGCGGGGCCAGGCCCGACAACGCATGGGAGCCAAGTGGCTCGAGTGGTTAGCCCTCCCGCGACATCGGGAGGGCCGCGTTGTCGGGGCGCTCCTACCCATCATGAACGAATGGGTGGGGCGTGGGTACGGCAGGCTCACCTTCCGTCTGACGCAGATATTGACCGGAGTTGGATGCTTCGGCAATTATCTGTGTCGCATAGGGCGGGAGGAGTCGTCGCAGTGTTTCAGCTGCGACTCGGGCGATGAGGACACGGCCGACCACACGCTGGCGGTTTGCCGGTCGTGGTCGGACGAGCGGCGTGTCCTCGAGTCGCGGCTGGGTCCCGATCTCTCGCTACCGACGGTCGTGCGTCGGATGGCGGGAGATCGGGAGTGCTGGAAGGCCGTCTCCGCATTTGCGGAGGCGGTAATGTTGAAGAAGGAGGAGGCGGAGCGGGACAGGATCCGCACCGGGCATCCGTCCCGCGTAGCCGCCCCTCGGAGATCCGGTAGGATCGGGAGGAGGAGATGACCCGGGGCCGGGGGAGGTAGGGCGGTGACGTAATTTAGTGCGTCACCCCCGCTCCCCGTCGGCATCAACCCCGGGTCGGAGGCGCCCTTTTCAGGGCGCCTCGGGAAGGAGGCGGCCTTAGCCGCGAGTTGCCGTCGGCGTCGCGTCGTGGCAGGGCGCGACGCGCGACGGCGGAGTTACGAACAGGGGGGGTCCTCGTGTCAGAGGGCCGACCATCTGCTGCTCCCCCGGGAGCCGCGCCATTGGTGCCGTTTTTAGCGCGCTCCCGAGGAAGGCGGTCGAGCAGGTAAAGGGTGAGTGCGGCGGTCAATTGACCATATGACCAAGTGCCGCCTCCCCGCCCGGCCGCGACCCTTCGGGCCGCGTCCGGGTCACTGCTCGACCGCGGGGGGTCGCGGGGTGGGAGTGCCGGGGGGCACGCTCACCCCTCCACCACATCGTGCGACCCCCCCAGAAGTGGCGACGCGGCCGCGTGGTCCGTCTCGCGTCGCCGGAGTTTTGGGAAGACCCCGCGCGTTGCCGCGCGGGGTTGTTGAGCGCGGAGCCAGCATTTGCGCTGAGGGGGGGGGGGGGCAAGCGAATGTATCGCTAGTTTGCTCTCGCAGAAGTCCTCCCCCTCGAGCGTGCGACTCCGCGCCCGAGGACGACCACCGTGGAGTTTTAGTGGGTGCAAGCCCCACATAACCCCGTCCCTCCCCCGGGGGGCGGGGTATCCGTTAGGGATTTCTCCACGATAATAAAAAAAAAAAAAAAAAAAAAAAAAAGTATCTTTTGAACGCATTAATTGCCGAAGCTATAATTTTATATTTCGGGTCTGCCCACAACCCTCGTAATACCCACCAAGTTTCATCTCGATCGGCCACCGGTTGGGGCTAGATTATTGCGGAGGGCGCGCGGGCGCGTAAAGCATGGTACCGAACCGATGTGAGTTTGGCGATGCTAAAAATGAGACTGTGGTTACAAAATTTCAAAAATAAAAAATAGGGTAACGGAAGGGCTCCCGGGTAGGGAGGCCTGCACCAACGTCCAAAAAAATTTCAAAAAAAATTAACAATTTCTTATTAACAATTTAAAAATTAACAATTTTAGATTTAGGGTCACACCCCCTCCCCACCCCTCCCACAAAACCTCATCTCGATCGGCCACCGGTCCCTTTCGGAAGTACAGCCATATATTCTACAATTATTTATTAATCAGAATGAAAATTGGTAAAAAACTTCCTTGTATATTAAGGAAAAACTTTGTCACTGCAAGTTATATGTACCTCAAAATTGCCTCGATACTTTTTAACGGCGAACGTTGAAAAACATGGGTTATGTCCAGTGCTACTTTTTAATTACTGTCTAGTCGCGATAATCCCCCCCGAATATTACCGACTCGTTCGAAAGCTCGGGTTCCCGAACCCCGAACTGTCACGACTTTCAAGACCTATCAAGACTTTCAAGAAATTTTTGTTTCGAATAACATTCGAAGCGATTCGAAACTTCTGTCCAGATTCGAAGCGATTCGATTTGCTTGGCGACCATGACTAATGAGATTCGAAACGATTCAAAACATTGTGTCATAGATTCGATTCGATCGGTCTTGAGCCCATTACTACGTGTATCGCCAGGTGAATGAAATCGTAGGCAGCTCACGATACAAGTATCGCATACATGTATCCCCGTGTGAAACAGCTCTTATAATTTATCTGTTATTAGAAATAAATTTCAGGTGGACGTATGGAAATTTCGCGGACTGTAGGTACTTTAATTATAAAAAAAATACTTTTCGATTGCATTATTAGCCCTAGTTGATGATTGATGCAAATAAATATAATTTAAGGATACATTACCTGTTCTCTCCACTTTGGCGGATATTTCTTTCCATAGCCCGTCCTTCCCTTCGCAGGTTTTGTGATCATTCCTACTGGCATTGTAAATCACGGGATAAGTTGATACCGCGTGTATCAATCTTTCATCCTCCGCATGAGAAAACAGTACTGGTGGTAACTTGGGGGTCATTTCAGACACACTGACACACACTAATCCACGGGATAAACTCTGGAGCACTTTTCACTGTTGTGAAACGCACAAATATGTTTTCCGTACTGACGAACTATCGCTGCAAGTCGCAGCTTAAATATTATTTCCTTCAGGGCGTATACCCTCTTGAAGGGGGGGGGGGGGGGGGGTTGTGCGACACTCGAAATATTATTGGTCGGGAGAAATTCCACCTCCGCAAATCGTAGGCATAGAGGTGGAAAAATACAGTACTACAATAAGAACAAGATTTTCTTGGTTTTCCCCGAGCGTGAGTCCCATGATGTAGCCATCAGCCTGATGCCCTAAAAGGGACTGTTAGCGGGCCACGGTTTACTACCGCTTTACAACACTAGACATTTGGTCCCCAACACGATATAAAGTAATTAGAAAACATTTGCCAAATAACTTGTAGAACTGCAGGACAGTTTTTAGGTTTAAGGGGGGTCACTCAATTGAAAATGAACTCCCAGTTATTTTACAGATAAAAATTTGAAAATATGTATTTCCATATTATTTTTTACGCTGAAATGAATTATGTAAGAATTAATACAGTGACATTTTTTTTTCAAAAATTTAAAAAAAAAAATTCGAAAAAATTATTCGATTTTAAAATCCATACCCTTATCTCTGTAGTATTGTATACCAAGACTGCAAAAAAATTTCAGCTCGAAAACTTCATTCTTGTCCGAGTTATAAAGTTTTTATGTTTTGGCGTAGTAACTAAAACGCTCCTGCTCCGTACGTTGGACCTTCTTCTTCTTGCAATGCCTGTTCTCTTCGTGATTGTGCAGTTCTGATTTGTATCTTTCTGAGGCTTTCTGTTTATACCTGCGTACTCGTTCTTTGTGACGGTTTTGAACAATTTTCAATGATTGTTCGCTCATTTGCATTTGGTTGTCCTTGAATGCATGTAATATTGTTTTCGTCCATCCTTCATTATATTCAGTAACAGCTTCTGCGACTGCAGCTTCAAGAAGATATTTGGAAGGAAAAATATCCTTCGGGCACTTACGCCATATCATGCTATGCAAATTTTCATTAGAATTTTGCGTAAGGCATTGTGCACAACAACGGAGCAGTTTTTCATCGCTTAGTCTATTATAAATTGGTAATATTTTATCCAGAAATTTTTCTCTGATAGGTGTTCCTATTTTCTTAGCATGAGAACCAGGTTTTCTTCCTTTCGCAATTGCTGATTGGTAGAAACACCGTGATTCTTCACCCGATGAACATTTATAATCTTGTGGTTTCGTATCCGTCGAAACTGCGTGGTATATCGTCGCGTATATGGCAGCTTTCATAGCTGTAATATTGTTTTTATTTCGTAATATAGCTTTTTTATAATAATCTGCCAATTTTCTAATTGTAACTTCTTTCAGGGTACCCTGCCCTTTACCCCCTAAAGTAATGCCTTTCGTACGCTCCTGTTTTATCAAATCGGTCAAAGCTCTCCATAATCTTTTGCCAGAACGAGTACGCAGGTATAAACAGAAAGCCTCAGAAAGATACAAACGTGCAAGAAAAATGATACGAACTGCACAATCACGAAGAGAACAGGCATTGCAAGAAGAAGAAGGTCCAACGTACGGAGCAGGAGCGTTTTAGTTACTACGCCAAAACATAAAAACTTTATAACTCGGACAAAAATTAAGTTTTCGAGCTGAAATTTTTTCTGCAGTCTTGGTATACAATACTACAGAGATAAGGGTATGGATTTTAAAATCGAATAATTTTTTCGATTTTTTTTTTTAAATTTTTAAAAAAAAATGTCACTGTATTAATTCTTACATAATTCATTTCAGTGTGAAAAATAATATGGAAATACATATTTTCAAATTTTTATCTGTAAAATAACTGGTAGTTCATTTTCACTTGAGTGACCCCCCTTAATCCTCAATTGCCCTTTTTTTTTTTTTTTTTTTGACGTGGAGAAATCCCTAACGGATACCCCGCCCCCGGGGGAGGGACGGGGTTATGTGGGACTTGCACCCACTAAAAATCCACGGTGGTCGTCCTCGGGCGCGGAGTCGCGCGCTCGAGGGGGAGGACTTTTTGCGGGTGTGATGTCCCACTATTTTTCGCGCGGTATTATTCCACCATCTCTTCGAAAATCAATTCACAACTCCATTAAAACCTTCAATCTCGAGTCATACCCTACTCCCTCACCCAACCGATCATTTAGACGATATACCTTAGTGGTCCCTATCTCTAAACGATCAATCCAGATTCCTGATCACCTTGGCGATGTACCTTAGCGGTCCCCATCTCAAGATGGTCAACTACGTCCTCCTTATCTTTCAATTTAAACGAATCCTTCGTACCAAAAACTTACTAATTCGAGACCACGTCTCACCCCCCTCAAACTGCCCTTTAATTTGACTCCACTCTTACCCCTGTACCCATCCAGCTACTCCAAATCCGTCGGATTGAGTATTCCCATATAAAAACCCCAAAAATGTAATTGCGACGCATACTTTGCGCATTAGTCATCGCCCAGTTATTTACTACGACGCATATTTGGCGTACGTGCCATGGCGAATTATCGCGCTTACCCTTCATACCTGACATTCCAATCTTTACTATAAATATGAGGTCCACAGAGGCCGGAGCACATTACCATGTTTACCATTTTTGGCGACAAGTGTCTATATAAACCTCGCGACTATAAAAGTGACAACGAATCGACGAATCTCATTTTTCATTATACCAAATTCAGTGCGAACCCTCCAAGAAGGAGAAACGTCCTGCTTTACTTACTGTAAGTTGCTATTATTATTAATATATATATATATATATATATCACTGTATGTCATATTCATTTATATTACTAATGCGTATTGCTTATCATACCTCTTTATATAATTATTCATTTATAACATTAAATGCTACTAAAGCTTATTCATTTATTTTCGTTTCTTGCTTGCTGTTAAAGCCTATTGGCTTATTTTCTATTACTTGTTTATTGCTTAAAGCCTATTGGCCTATTACGTGTGTTTGCTTCTTGCTTAAAGCCTATTGGTTAATTTGTATCACCCACTTATTGTTAAGACCTGTCGGTCTATTTTGTATAGCACCTTCATTACTAATATTCATGCGTATCACTATTATTATATTTAAATCATATGTTCCTAACGGTACACGTCAAAACAAGACGGTGCCCAAAATAAACAAACGTTACTATTTCCTAAACACGCCTCGTATTATTGCGTAAATCCTACGATAATAAAGATTACAATACATAACACGCCGGTGCAACAGCTGATCTCGTCTCGCGAACACGAGAGCTCTTGTTATGTTTACATGACTTTTCCCGAATCAGCACATCTAAACGTAGTCCGCGGAATATCGCGAGCGGTTCTTTGAAATAATGCAACGGTAAATCAAAACAAAGCTATTAGCGTCCTAACGGGTGTCTCCCAAATACATAATAACCATTTAAACCTTCCCTGGTCGTTTTGTGCCGCGAAATACATTTTCGTGCCGAGACGCCTGCCCAACTCGTGACGCGAAATACATTTTTGTGCCGAGACTCTTACCCTCCTCGTGACGCGAAATACATTTTTGTGCCGAGGCTACTACCCGTCTTGTGTCGCGAAATACATTTTTGTGCCGAGACTCTTACCCTCCTCGTGACGCGAAATACATTTTCGTGCCGAGGCTCCTACCCGTCTTGTGTCGCGAAATACATTTTTGTGCCGAGACTCCTACCCTCCTCGTGACGCGAAATACATTTTCGTGCCGAGGCTCCTACCCTCCTCGTGACGCGAAATACATTTTCGTGCCGAGACTCCTACCCTCCTCGTGACGCGAAATACATTTTCGTGCCGAGGCTCCTACCCTCCTCGTGACGCGAAATACATTTTCGTGCCGAGACTCTTACCCTCCTCGTGACGCGAAATACATTTTCGTGCCGAGGCTCCTACCCGTTTTGTGCCGCGAAATACATTTTCGTGCCGAAACCTCTTCTTAACCTACCCCAACAATGTCATTTCCCTAAGACCTCAACCCGGGACGTGACATAATTTTGGTGACAGCGGTGGGATCCGTTAACTGTTTAAAGAAGTAAATTCTCAAACATACGGTGCCCACAATAGCCTAATAAATATATATAAAAATGGGCATTAAATACCCACATCGTGGTATACTAAACTACCGGAGCCGCAGATTACAAAGCATTTCAGCATATTTGAATGCGCTGACCTGCGTCTCTGGAGGCATAGCGACAACCACGGACGGCAACGAGATTTGCGTAAATTGCTCTAGCCTGGTGCCCACGGATACGATAGAAGTATACTGGACCCACTACTACGGATTGAACATGGCACCCGTCGATTGCCCTAGGTGTAACAAACCGATAATTCAAGGCCACCCCGTAAGCAGCTGTGTTCTGTGCACCCAACAGTTCCTCCTCTCCAATACTAGTTATTATCAGGGTGATAACTTTTATATCAGTGGAGTGCACCAAAGATTCTAAAATTTCCTTAACCTATCAGTTATTTCGCAAAATAAACATGTACATATACGGTGAAACCGATGACTCTTGCGTAGCAGACCCAGACGCGGGCCCTTCCGCTAACGCTGTAGACGCCGCGATCGTCGAAAAAATGGAGCAGGTGCAATTATTACAGCAAAGGCAAGCCAAAATTGAAAGCTTGTACGCGGAATTTGTCGCAAACCGGGAACCCAATACGCGTTCGGACGTGGCCACCGGGTCGGACGGCCCCGCGTTAGAAGGTCTCTCCGGTCAAATTCAAGCTATCCGCGACATGATGGAAAAACTTCTTGCACCTCCGCCAATGGCAAACAATATCGCAACTCCCGGTTCCTACCCGTCTTGTGACGCGGAATACATTTTCGTGCCGAGACCCTTACCCTCCTCGTGACGCGAAATACATTTTCGTGCCGAGACTCTTACCCTCCTCGTGACGCGAAATACATTTTCGTGCCGAGGCTCCTACCCGTTTCGTGACGCGAAATACATTTTCGTGCCGAGACTCTTACCCTCCTCGTGACGCGAAATACATTTTCGTGCCGAGGCTCCTACCCGTCTTGTGACGCGAAATACATTTTCGTGCCGAGGCTCCTTACCCAGTTTAGTGCTGCGAAATTCAATTTCGTGCCGAAACTTCCTTTTAACCTACCCCAACAATGTCATTTCCCTAAGACCTCAACCCGGGACGTGACACGGGAGCAAACTAGCGAATCATCCGCTACCTCCCCCTCAGCGCAGTGCAAACTCCGCGCTCAACAGCCCCGCTCGGCAACGCGCGGGGTCTTCCCAAAACTCCGGCGACGCGAGACGGACCACGCGTCCGCGGCGCCACTTCTGGGGGGGGGGGGGGTCGCATGATGTTGTGGAGGTGTGAGCGTGCCCCCGGCACCCCCACCCCGCGACCCCCCGCGGTCGAGCAGTGAGGCGGCACTAGGTCATATGGTCAATTGACCGCCGCACTCACCCTTTACCTGCTCGACCGCCTTCCTCGGGAGCGCGCTAAAAACGGCGCCAATGGCGCGGCTCCCGGGGGAGCAGCAGATGGTCGGCTGCTCCCCGGGGGGGGGGGGGGGCTTTGACACGAGGACCCCCCCTGATCGTATCTCGCAACTCGCGGCTAAGGCCGCCTCCGACCCGGGGTAATGCCGACGGGGAGCGGGGGTGACGCACGAAACTACGTCACCGCCCTACCTCCCCCGGCCCCGGGTCATCTCCTTCCGGCACTCCGCGGGGCGGCTCTGCGGGACGGATGCCCGGTGCGGATCCGGTCCCGCTCGGCCTCCTCCTTCTCTTCCATCACCGCCTCCGCAAAAGCGGAGACGGCCCTCCAACACTCCCGGTCTCCCGCCATCCGACGCACGACCGTCGGTAGCGAGAGATCGGGGCCCAGCTGCGCCTCGAGGACACGCCGATCGTCCACCCACTCCCGGCATCTAGCCAGGGCGTGGTCGGCCGTGTCCTCGTCGCCCAAGTCGCAGCTGAAGCACTGCGACGACTCCTCCCGCCCTATGCGGCGCAGGTATGTGCCGAAGCAACCGCCACCTGTTATGACCTGCGTCAGGCGGAAGGTCAGCCTACCATACCCGCGCCCCACCCATTCGTCCACAATGGGCAGAAGCGCCCCGACAACGCGACCCTCCCGATATTTCGGGCGGGCCAACCACTGGTGCCATTTGGCCACCATGCGTTGCCGGGCCTGGCCCCGCACCACTTCATGTCCGCCGGCATTCGGGCCCCCAGCGTCGCGGAGATCACGGACGGCGGAATAAACTTCCGCCTCCATCTCCGCGAGCAGGTGGAATGGGGGGGACCCAGCCAACGCGGACAGTTCGGCGTGTGACACCGTGCGATACGCTCGCACGGATCCTCAATTGCCCTAACCCAGACCCTCTGCTGCAATATAAAGAAATTATAACTATGTTCCGAACACTGACCGGGGCGAAAATTAATCTTGTGGCCCGCACGATGAGCAAAACAAGATGTTCTTATGTTAGATCGAAGAATGTTTCCCTGGCAAGGAGGTAGGAAACGAAATTACTCTGAAGAAGTACCAGTACAACTTGCGTTCAGGCACAGGAAGACAAGAGGTAGTTCGCTGACTGCGGTTGGTCCCGCCTGCGTCATCGTTCGTACAAATTCGAGATAGATCACTTATCTCTCGAGTACATGCACGCGCTCGAACATCACAATAAAAGTACGCGCGACATATTGGATGCAAGAAATGGTTGGTCATAAGGGGGATATGTCACTATGAAGAGGTGAAAACTTTGCGTCTGCGAGGAATGCAGGTCCGATTGGTGCAAATATAATCATATTCCTGTGGCCCAGAATTGGGCAAAATGTAATCTAATTACAAATTGCAAATTACGATTAAACTGTAATTGCGTAATTGATTACACATTATTTTCTGTAATCGTTCATGTAGGTAGTTGACCATTCGGTTTTGTCAACTATCTAAATGAACGATTACAGAAAATATTGTGTAATCAATTACACAATTACAGTTTAATCGTAATTTCCAATTTGTAATTAGATTACATTTTGCCCAACTCTGGCCATAAGGTGCGTATCGACTTTGCGAGGATTCCTCGCGAGGCACGCCTCGCGGAGTTGGATATCTGGAAATTGTATACCGCGATCATGATCACTTTGCGAAACAGCCTCGCGCTAGGCCGAATTTCCTAGCCACGCAGCGTTCGGGATCCCACTTGGTTTCGAGCACTTGAAATGGTCTATGTGTGTAGTAGTAGAGCAAAATACAACCTGCTATAATATACAACTAAGTAAATTTCATACCAAGAAGGGTCTAACTATTATCAAATCAAAAGGCAATTCCACAAATTATTGAAACATTAAATATTTGACACGTATTTTCTTTTATCGGCAATCATCCATATCTGGAGGTGAAAAACACGTTTGTCCCAATATCTCGGAAAATATGCACCATATAGAATAATCTGTTAGGCGAAACTGATGTACTTTTTTATAACGAACCCAGTCACGCAATCAGATTCGTAATATATCAAATGTTATATATTAAAAATTACTCATTTTTTACTCCTTCTTATAAATTGTTGGTCCATTTTGGCGTAAATTTGTCAACGTAAACTAAAGACCAAACTGTGAAATACGGATACGTAGAATTCTTCAATTTCGACTTTTTAGTAAAAACTAAATACACTATATTGAACTCGCTACGCGTAGGGAACCTCAGGTGTAAAATTTTAGTATATTTCGGGCCTAATGGAACCAGATGTTTCCAAAGAACTAGCCACATTAATCGGTCAGAGCGTCTCATTAGAGTCGCGGTTTATGATCGTATTGTCCCGCACTTCGACGACGGACAACAGTGCTTACGGGTGGGAAGTCACCATTTACCTGTACCTCCCATCCGCTGACAGAGCAATATACGGATTAACGAAAAGGCCGCTTTTTATTATATTTTCAAATTTTATTATATTTTGGACCTTTATATTGTGTTCTGTATTTTGCCTTTATGTTGTATCCTGAATTATCCCAAAGGAAGCAGCCTCTGGAAGGTAACAGTTGTGAGCGGAGCGAAAATTTATTTATCGTTTATGGCCGGCAATTTGGTATTTTCAAAGACGGCTTCGACAACATCTGGTTGCCAGATATTCAAAGGATAATCAAGAACGTAGGTAACTTTGCCGTCTTTAAGAATTCGGATATTATTCGCGGTGAACAAAAGCGTGACTTTTTATTAACCCGCGGGTATCCGCGGGAACAGTAAACAGCTGGATACTTCCTAACGTATTGGAGATAAAAAAATTATTTATATGCAATTGCATAGTTCGTGGGGGAAAATTTACTAGCGCAGATGAATTTTTTCTTCGATTATTGTTTTGAGATATATTTCCCCAACATGCGATTTTTGCTCTTGCGGCCGCGAGACATCTTTGATTATGTCAAAAAACCGACAGTCTCCTCGCACGCAAGGCTGCTTTGGAAAGTCGAGGATGGTTTCTATGGCCGAGGGAAACAGTTTCTTGACTTTCCACGCGGCGAGGCCAGCCTCGCCAGGAGTCCTCGGAAAGTCGATACGAACCTATAGGGTACAGACACGGGGTGATTCTCCAGTGACGCGTGTCAAAGACATGGCGCCTGGTATCCCGTGGCGAGGACAGGACCCTCCAGTGCCTCACCGAATTTGATGGCTCTCGACCTTCGAAAGGGTTGGAATACCATTAAAAAGTCAGAAATGTCCAGGATTTCCGAATTTCTCATCAGATCTTTGCGAAAACGACGCCTATCGATTCCTTATGTTTCCCCGATGAAACTAACACCAAGAACGACATAATTCAGACCATAATGAAGGAGATTCCATGACAAATCGAATTATATCATTTAATGCTGACTTGGTAAAAAATAAAGTAGTTGAGCTATCGACCGTATTTTTAGAATATAACAATAAGTGGTTTCGGCGCACTGGTTCGGTCAGTTAAACAATCTAGAAGCTAATTTGCAATTTTAATAATTATAAATTTCCGACGTTTCGGTCTGCGATTTAGACCTTTTTCAAGGAAAGATATTTAAAAATTATACTGCGTTCGCTTTAGAGTCACACGTTTGATACGACGTGTAACACACGAGTCGGTTGTAGCATGACTGAGGTAAACATAACTTGGAGGACTACTTAAAGGTGAAACAAAACTGTTGGCTAGAAACGGAGTCAAAAGAAAGACCATTAAATATTAAGAACGATGTTTGCGATTCGAGCAGTAGTTCCTCTCTCCACCGCTCTCATCTCACCGCAGCACCTCACGGGCAGCGGAGCACGACGGCAGATCTACAATCGATCACCGAATCAGATCTGGCCGCCAGTGCTATCACCCAATCGGACCACTCGTCCGCGCGATCGCCCAATCAAAGCTCGCTTCCGCTTGGCGCGTCTTCCAGAAGTTTCTGGAAGACACCAAGGCGGAAGCTAGCTTCGGGCCATTGTTCATTCTTGTTCGTAACGTACCTAGAATCGGACGCGTCACGCTCAAGCTCTTTTATTCATTGTAAACGCTCACTTCTCAGCATTTTTCAACGCTGATCCTAAACTCAGCTCAACTCTAGCAACATAGCGCGATCTCATTCGCTAAACGAGCAATCGTTGCAAGATCTCACCGGCGGAGATTCGTCGGCCACCAAGCACGTGTCGGTGCGAGAATTCTCCACGCTCAACCGTGTTCGTTATCGTGCTCGCTCGCTCATCGTGTTCGTTATCGTCCGTGTTCGCTCATCCATCGCTCATCCATTTTGTTCAATAAATGACGTGTTACATTTAAATAATCACCGTGCTTTGAATTGACTGTTGCTTCACCAACCTAACCTCAATCCCGGCGCGCGAGTTACTTCTAATCGCGAACAAACGAATTTAACAATTATTGACAGAACGGACATTTTCAACCTCACAACTACTGTCCAAATACCACTAATTGATGTTCATGTGGTAAAGGCCAAACGCATTAGGATATATGACCAATTGATTACATAATATAATTTTATTATGTATAGATGAACTGGTTATACTGGTCACAATTGAAGTGAAGACTCTATTGGAGGAATTACATCATAAAGCCTTATTGCTTTAATAAAGTTGCGTAGTACTCTTGTATCTTAGGTGTTTCATACCTAAGGTTTACGCTTGGTTGTTTAATCATATGCAACGTCTCCAACAAAATTCTGCGACTCCAATTGGCCTCTCTATCAATAATTTTAACATTATCGAAGTCAAATCTGTGATCAAATTCCAATGCGTGTTTCGTTAGGGCAGTATGTTGTGGGGGTGGTAGGAAAATGTTCCTTTTGTGTTCGTAGATCCGTCTTTCTAAAAGTCTAGACGTTTGCCCAATGTAAACTTGGTTGCAACCCATGCAAGGGATTGAGTAAGTGATGTTCGAATTCTTTAACAAAGGTATTTTATCTTTAATTGGAGGGAACAAGTTTTTAGTATATATAAACTTTATTATTCCCCTCGGGGTTATAATCTTTCCTTACACTACACTTACACATCAATCGTTACATTACACTTACATCTACCTTATCCTACACCTTCTCCTTTTCCTTACATCTACCTTAACCTATTCTTAACCCTATTCTATTCTTATCTTCTACCGCTCGCTCGCTCGCACGCTCGCTCGCCCGTCCTCTCTCCCCCCTGGACCTCCGCTTCCGCTCGCCGCCCTCTCACTCCCATCTCCTCATTCATTTCTCAGCTCATCTCTCCTCTCATCCACATCCCTCCCTCCTTTCCTCTATTTTCCTTAACCATTCTTCCCCCTCTCCCTCCTCCCCTAATACTTCGCCCACCATCTCCTGCCATCCTCTCTCCACTCCCCACCCCATACATACCTCCCACACATGCTCCCAGGACTCTTCCTCCCCACCACACACCCTACACCTTCTTTTTTCCGCCTCCTCCCAATATCTCCCCCCTCTTACTCCATTCCCCAGTCTAAACTTTGCCACCCTTTTCCATCTACCCTCCCCCCAACCCTTCTTCAGATATCCCGGTACCCCCGGCCCCTTCACCCTCCCATACCACCTATTATAACTCGACTCTCCAATCTTTCCCCACCTCTCCTCCTCCTGCATCTTCCTTTCCCTGTCCACAATCTCCTCCCCCCTTATCCCCCCCCTTTCCCTCCCCCTTTCTACCTCCTCCACTGTCCATCCTCTTTCCCCAAAGAACTGCTCCCTTTCCTTTTCCCATCCCTCCAACACCCTTCCCCTCTTCCATCTCCCCTTCAACTCCTCCAAACACAACCTCGCCAGCTCCCCTCCTTCTCCCTCCTCCAATTTTTTCTCAAATCCCCACGCCCTCATCCCTGCCCTTCCCCTCAACATCCCCCTTTGCAGCTCCTCCCTGACCATATACCCCGGTGTCTCTCTGCTCACCCCTAACACCCACTTCAAGAACCTATCTTGCATCGCCTCCACTTTCCCCCTTTCCCTCCATCCCCACACCTCCACCCCATATCCCACAACCGCCCACACCAACCTGTCAAACAACCATATTCTTTTGCCCCAGTCTTTCCCGAATAACCTTTTCCCCAACCCCCACACCTTCCCCATTACCGCAGCCCCCTTCCTCACTCTCTCCCCAACATGTTCCTCCTGCCCGCCACTCCTCATTATCGTATAACCTAAATACTTAAAACTACTCACCTCCTCCAGCTCTTTTCCCTTCCATCTCCATTTCATTTTCTTCCACCTCCCCCCACCCCTCCTACACCTCATTATCTTCGTCTTTCCCACGTTTACCTGTAAACCTTTCCCATCCATATATTTCTCCAGCTTTCCTATCATTCCCCTCATCCCCTCCTCATCCTCCGCTATCACCGCCACGTCATCGGCATACGCCAGCGTGTATATTTTCCTCCCCCCTACTTTCACTCCCCCCCATCCCCCCCTCTCCAGCTCCTCGTCCATATCTGCTGTGAGCAGCGTAAATAGGCTTGGGCTTAAGGGACAGCCTTGCCTCACCCCCCTCGCTGTCCAGAACATCTCCCCTTCCTCCTCCCCCACCCTCACCCTACACACTGTCTCCTGCAACACTTCCCCGCACCTCTCCACCAGCCCTTCCCTCACCCCCCTCTTCCTCATCGCCTTTAATAACACCCCCCTGTCCACCGAGTCAAACGCAGCCTTTAGGTCCAAAAACAAAATCAGCATTTTCCTTTCCTTCCTCACCACCTGCCTGTTCACCAAATAATTCAATACATAAATATTGTCCATACATCCAACTCCCCTTCTGAACCCCGTTTGACTCGGTGGCAGCAAACCCCCCCCCCCCTCCACATCCGCCCTTAATCTTTCAGCCAACACAGAGGCGTAAACCTTGTACGCCGTCTGCGTTAACGTAACTCCCCTATAATCTTCTACTTTTTCCCCCGCCCCTTTTTTTATCACCGGCACTACCACCCCTTCTTTCCATTCCTCTGGCCAACCCTCCCCCCTCCATACCCTATTACATATTACCCACAGCCCCTCCATCACCTCCTCTCCCCCATACTTCCACACCTCGTTTTGAATCCCATCCCCTCCCCCTGCCTTCCCATCCTTTAAGTTCCTCACCACCCTTTCCACTTCCTCCCGCCCCAGCTCTCCCTCTTCATCCGCTTCCCTCCTTCTCTCCCCTCCCATTCTCACCCTCCATTCCACTCCTCCTAGTAATCCCCTAAAATACTCGTCCCACTCCCTTATTTCTATTCTTTCGTTTATCCTCCTTTTCCTCTTCCTGACCTTGTTCACCACCTTCCACACCTGCCCCTCCGTTCTTGCACCCTCTACTTCCTTTTCCCACCTCTCCACCTCTTTCTTCTTCTTTTCCTCACACAACTTTCCATATTCTCTCTTCCTTGTCCTATATATACTCCCATCCCCTCCCTCCCTTCTCCACCTCCTCAATTCCCTCCTCACCTTACCCTTTTCCTCTCTACATTCCTCATCCCACCAACCTCCCTTCTTTTCCCCCTTCCCCATCTTACTCACTGCCTCCTTTATTCTATTGCTCAGCTCCCCCCATTCCTCCTCTACCCCCATCTCCCTTACCTCCCTTTTCCCAAATCCCCTCCTAAATTCCATTCTACCTTCCTCTGTCCAATTACCCCTCCCCCCCATTCCGCCCCACTCCTTTTTTCCCAGTCACCCCCTCCCCCCTTCCTCCCCCATTTACCCAAATCACCACCGGGTGGTGATCTGAGTCAACCTTCTCCCCTATCTCTAGCCTCTCTACCATCTCCCTAGTCTCCTCATTCCCTAACACGTAGTCTATTACCGATACCCCCCTCCCACCGGCAAACATCCATTCCCCCTCCTCGTCCCCTTCTACGCTCCCATTCAAAATCCCCCACCCCCTTTCCTCCAGGTATTTACACAATTTCCTCCCTTCCCCGTTCACCTCCTTATCCTTTGATCTTCTGCTATTCACACTTTCTCCCTCCCCCTCACCCCCCTCCCCTACCTCCCCTCCTTGCTCTCCTGTCCTAGCATTAAAGTCCCCCCCTATTACCTTTCTCACTCCCCCCTCCCTCTCCTCCGTCCATTCCCCTAGCTCGACTAGCTTCCTATCTATATCCTTATTCACATAAACCCCTACTATCCTCCACCACTCTCCCCCCATTTTCACTTCCCTCGTCAACACCCCTTCTATTTCCACCCTTCCTTCCCCTCTCGTTTCCAACCCCTTTCTCACTCCCATCAACATCCCACCCATAGCTCTCCCCTTCTTATTCTCCCTCTTGGCCCATTGCCTTTCCCATACATACCCCCTGGGAATCTTCCTCTCCACCCACTCCCACTCCCTCTCCTCCAGCCACGTTTCGCTCAACACGAATACATCCCACTCCTCCAACCCCTTCCAAAAATCTCCATCTTTTCTCCTTAGTCCTGCCACATTCCAGAACGCTACTTTAAATCTCCTCCCTTTGCTCCTTCCTTCCTTCCTATTACTTCCTTCCCCCTTCCCCCCTGCCCACTTCCACCGTTTCCCTGCTCCTCACTCCATTTTTCCCCCAACTCATCCCATGTCTTTATCTTCCCGTCCACCCACATCTTCATATACCCCACTTGTACTTTCCTTCCCCTCTCCCTCTCATCTTCTGCCTCTCTTTCTATCCTCCACCTCGTCTTTCTCTCCTCCTCCGTTAGGTCGTCCTCTATTCTTTCCCTCCTACCCCTCAACTTTTTCTTCGCCTCCATCACCCTCCTTTTTTCCTCCCTCCCCACCAGTTTGACCAACACCATTCCACTCCCATCTCTCCCCGCTCTACCTATCTTCACAGCCTCTTTTATTCCCTCCACCTCCATCCCCATCCTTTCCCATAACTTTTTCACTTCCCCCTTCACCTCCTTCCCCTCTACATCTATCCCCCTTACCACCACATTATTTTTTCTTCCCTCTCTCTCCTTTTTATCATGCTTTATCTCCATTCTTCTCACCCTCAATTTCCAATCCTCCCCTACCCCTTTTTCCCCCCCTTCTTTATCCCCTCCGCTACTTTTTTCCTTCTCCCATCCCTCTACCCTCCCCATCACTTCTACCAACCTCCTGTCCCTTTCTATCATCCTTTTCTCCATCTCTTCTCTCCTTGTCTTTTCCTCTCTCATCTCCTCCTCCCACCTTCTCCTTTCTTTTCTCCACATTTCCTCTTCCCTCCTTCTTTCCTCCCTCTCCCTCCTCATCTCCTCCTCCACCCTTCTTCTCTCCTCCCTATCCACCCTCATCTCCTCTCTCATTTCCCTCATCTCCCGCATGATTTCCCTCAATGCTTCTTCTAACCCTCCCATACCTTCCTCTTTCCCTACCCTTCCCCCTTTACTCCCTCCCACTGGTGATCTCTCCGTTTTGTCACTCCTTTTGAACTCCTTCATCTGTTTATCTTCCCCTCCCTCTTCCTCTTCTCTATCCTTCCTCTTTTTACCCCATACGCTTTCCACACTTCCCACACTCCCTACACTACTTCCACTATCCTTCCTTCCTCTTTCTACTTTCTGACCCCTTTCCCCTACTTCCCTACCTTTTCCTTCTTCCTTCCCTCCTTCCCTCTCCCCCTTTTCTTTTCCTCCCTCCATTTTCCCTCTCACCCCTTGACTTTCCTTTATTCCCTTTCACCTCTTCTCTCTACCCTTTTTACTCTTCTCTTCCCACGCTCCTTTCACTTCCCTAACCGTTTACCCGTTTACCCGTTTAAATTTCCCTCCTTTATGTCACCTGTCCTACTTCCTCCTATCTTCCACAGAGCGCGCCACCCGCCTATCGCCTCTCTTCCCGCCTCACGCCACGCTTGTCACACTGCCCTAACCTCCAAATCTTTCTCTCTCTCACAATCCCACCTCTACACCCCACACCGTTCGCCCTTTCCCTTTACCCTCTTCCCTTCGACTCTAACACTTCCCCTTCTCCACTCCTCACCACCCTTTCCTCACACTTTCACCACACTATCCTCTCGCTCACGCACACCGCTCCTATCGCACATCAATCTTCCACGCGACCGGAAACGGAAGTCCAACAAGTTTTTAGTATAAACTGGCATTTTAAAAATAGTGTGTATTCCTATTTTCCTGAACATTCTTTTAATATCATTAGAAATGTTATTGCTAAATGGTATGACCGCGGTATTTTTCCAACTAATCGGTCCTATTTTATTGGCTTTTTCCTCCTTACGTTTTTCCATCAATGCCGGATGGTAAATCTCAAAAACGCGGTCACGGATTATTGTTGAGACCATTTCTATGGGATAACCATTACGTTTTAGAGTATCTTTAATGAGGAGTAGATTAGCCGGTCGAAATTCAGGGTCAGAGAGTAAAATTGCGCGATCTATTAATCCCTTTATTAATCCCACCTTATGTTGCATGGGATGAGTCGAAAAAAAGTTTATGTATCTACCCGACCAACTAGGTTTGTGATACCAATTGGTGCTAAGTTTATTGTTTGATCTAATGACCAATGTATACAGAAAGCTTAAACAAGAATCTTTTTCAACCTCATAAGTAAATTGTAGTCTATTGTGGAAACTATTAAATGTATCGAGCAATATTGGCAAATCTTCTAATTTAATGCATGTAATAATATTCATCCACATATCTTTTATAAAATTTTAATTGAAATGGTACCTTCGAGAGAGAGACAGTCTCTAACCTTTCCATCACCAAATTGGCGATGACAGGGGAAATTGGAGATCCCATGGCCGTTCCAAAAACTTGCTTGTAAAAAACTCCATTGAAGGAAAAAATGTTGGCCTCCAACACAAACTTCACGGCTTGGAGAAAATCATCTCTGCTAATATTGGTGTGCTGTGCAATTTCTGTCCAACGATGGTGTAATACCTGCAGAGCTAGATCAACAGGTACATTCGTAAAAAGAGATACGACATCTAGAGACACCAATCGCATTGAATCTTCAATATGTATTTTCCTAATTTCATTACAAAACTGCCAGCTATCAACAGTGTGGTGTGTAGATTTACCTACTATCTTAGAAAAGATGGGCCACAGCAGAGTTGGGCAAAATGTAATCTAATTACAAATTGCAAATTACGATTAAACTGTAATTGTGTAATTGATTACACATTATTTTCTCTAATCGTTCATTTAGATAGTTGACAAAACCGAATTGTCAACTACCTACATGAACGATTACAGAAAATAATATGTAATCAATTACAGAATTACAGTTTGATCGTAATTTGCAATTTGTAATTAGATTACATTTTGCCCAACTCTGCTTATGGCCCACCATTTCTAGTACCCAATACGTCAGCGGGTGCTTCTGTTTTGATATTGCAACGCGTGTTTATACTCGAGAGATAAGTGATCATCAGGTCGGCGCATACGTTCGTTCGCTTTATTGATACAAAGTGTTTATTACAGATATAAGAGAGTTCCTATTCTTTGGCAATACGGCGTCAGGCCGCTTGCAGTATCTAAACTCTCTCTTCATTCAAACAAGCAATCCTTTGAAGAATTTCCATATATTTTTATACTACGTAAAAAGGCGAATTGAATAACAATAACAGAATATATCATTTGAAGTATCTGATGTTAAAATAATTTTAAATGTATTCATTGACGTACCGCATTAAAACACAAAGTAAAAGAAATGAATGTGTTTCCAAAACATGGTTTGTTATAATTGGAAATATATTTATATATTTTTAAAAAACACTTTGTATCAATATATTGATACACGCTTTGTTATAATTGGCAAATTTACCAGTTCATCTAGGTGCCACAAAAGTGACAAAAAAATATAAATATTGAAGAAAAATGTTTTCCTTTCAAGGCTGGCGTTCCAATATGCGGCCGGCGACTGCGGCCGGCGACTGCGGCCGGCGACGGTCCCACTTGTGCAAGGGAGAAGTATGCATCTGTTTATATATTTATATTTGTAATAAACACTTTCTGTCAATAAAGCGAACGAACGTATGCACCGACCTAATAATGCCTATTTTATATGATTAGTAGAGCCTATTGGAATACGCTATTGGTACTAACTCAATTTCGAAAAGAATGTGGTCTAGTCCGTTGTTTGCTCTCTGCGTCAATTAATTAATTTGCATGGACTGAAAGCCCGTTTCGTTAAAAGTAGTGGGATTTAAATATTTTTTTGTCAATTTAATCGGGAGAATGCAAGGAATTCATTGGTATCATTTTCATATTGATACGATGAAAAATAAAGAAACTCCGTTTCTGTATACATAAAATGAGATTATATTGCAATGAGAATATTTTGAGCTTACAATTTTTTATATATTTATTAAAATCTTTATTTCTGGCTTCTTGGGTCGCCTCACCCAATTAGCCGATTGGAAGGTTACCCAAATATTGTATAATTTCGTAAGAATGTATTAACACTTTGTGAACAGTACCTATCTATTACATTGGTACCAGAATAACATGGATACAGGTTTGCAGATATTTCTGCACTTTCCATAGTATGTATATTTATCAAATTTTTTTAGTTTTATTGAAATTGTTGACGTTATTTTTTTAAATAACGGCAAACTTTGTTATGAGTTGTATATTAACACTTTTTTATGAACTTGCTCAATAATATTCAGCATTTTCAACGCGAAAAATGGAATGTTGCATTTTTCCCCTATTTCTTGGAATTCAGGCCCACCGTACGATATAGAATACAGGTGATTACTCCATTATTGGAAAATATTGTCAAATCTTGTTTTCGCAGTTGCAAGAACAAATATATGTTGATTACACAAGTTCGCGGAAGGTAACTAAAAAGCCGACAATTACTGATATTTTTTCAATGGGTTTCTTATGGAAAAATAACTGTATATAACAAATAATTTGCTATTACTTTGCAGAATCGATACTAATCATTTCTGACCCCTCTAACTTTACTTTAACAAACTTTAAAAGACACGATTTAAAATTCTGCACAAAACAAAAAATTTGACATGTGCTTACACGCAGATCAGATGTAGCCGTCATGATATTTTTACCTTTTTTTATAAGAGCTCATATTATTAGTTTACAAGAAATATGTATATAAAAAAACATAATTCCATAAGTTATGAATTCTGACTTCTTTCCATATTTCTGGATAATCTGTCCGAATGTGACGATGAATCGCAGCAGAGCGGCTAGAGTCGCTATACTGCTTCTGGAGGAGTAGAGCGGCAGCCGCTGTGCGACTAGGAGATTCTGCCGTTATGGCGGAAAACAGACACTCATAGCATTGTGTTGTGTCTCGAGTAGCCTAGGTTGCTCATGAACCAGACGCGCATAGATTATAGCAATCCTGGCGCGGCCGCAGCAGTCGCAGCCGCCCATAGGAGTTGAGATGAATGCTTTCCAATGTACGCGGCTACAGCCGCAGTCGCCAGCCGCGGTCGCTGGCGGCTGTAGCCGCTCATTGGAACGGCCACCTTAAAAGACGTCCTGGTACAGACGCCTTAAGGACGTCTTAACACAGTCGTCTAAAAGATGTCCTGGTACAGACGCATTAAGGACGTCTTAACACAGCCGCCTAAAACAGGTTTGGGAATTAAGTGAACTTCGCGGCCGATTTTCAGAGGCAACGCCTCCTTTCTGCCTCCGCGCGTCTTGGCCTCCGCGGCGGCCAAGCAACATGGACCGCCTCAGGCTAGAAGTGTGACTATCGATAAAGTTATCGATAAATGTCGATAATATCGAAATGTTATCGATATTTCGATATATCAATAATATCGTTAAGATATCGTTAAGGCGAATAGAAGCGGCTGAGGTAGAATGCAACGCATTAATTGTATAATAAAGTCATTCAGAATCTATTTATTTTTATTTGAACTTCATGCAAGCAACATATTAGTGTATTTTGACTGTAATCTTGTATTTATTTCTGTCTGTAAGAATTTGTATATATATATGTATATTGTAAATTATATATTATAAATATAAATACAACATAAATGTATATTTTTCTCAAAATTATATCGTTAAAAAATATTTAAATTTTCAATTCGTTTTTTATTGATGCAATATTGTAATCAGTATTTGATTTTATATTTTGTACTTTCTTATCCAAATTTACCCTTACACTCTCATTTATACTTATATGTGCACGCATTGTTAACATATTGTTACTGTTGCTCGGCTGTATATTTGAATTATTTTGGTTAACATCGTACTTGTATATTAAATTACTTTTTACCGTTTTAAGATATTCCTTCGAATCAAAAGCGATATCTTTATAAGTATGTATATGTATCGCTGTATTACAATGTCTTTAAAATTGTTCTTTGCATCGTTGCTGCAACAAAGTGAGCTGTGTTCTACCTCAGCCGCTTCTATTCGCCTTAACGATATCTTAACGATATTGTCGATATATCGTTAAGTATCAATAAAATATCGATAATCTATCGATAATCGATAGTCACACCTCTACCTCAGGCCAGTAGCATATGAACCGCGCGTGGCGCGTTGATAAAACAAAAACGCATCAACAATCGTGCTCTCTGGGACGATATGGAAAGCTATTGATACAAGCCGGCACTAGGTCATATGGTCAATTGACCGCCGTACTCACCCTTTACCTGCTCGACCGCCTTCCTCGGGTGCGCGCTGAAAACGGCGCCAATGGCGCGGCTCCCGGGGAAGCAGCAGATGGTCGGCTGCTCCCCGGGGGGCCCTCTGACACGAGGACCCCCCCTGTTCGTAACTCCGCCGTCGCGCGTCGCGCCCTGCCACGACGCGACGCCGACGGCAACTCGCGGCTAAGGCCGCCTCCTTCCCGAGGCGCCCTGAAAAGGGCGCCTCCGACCCGGGGTTGATGCCGACGGGGAGCGGGGGTGACGCACTAAATTACGTCACCGCCCTACCTCCCCCGGCCCCGGGTCATCTCCTCCTCCCGATCCTACCGGATCTCCGAGGGGCGGCTACGCGGGACGGATGCCCGGTGCGGATCCTGTCCCGCTCCGCCTCCTCCTTCTTCAACATTACCGCCTCCGCAAATGCGGAGACGGCCTTCCAGCACTCCCGATCTCCCGCCATCCGACGCACGACCGTCGGTAGCGAGAGATCGGGACCCAGCCGCGACTCGAGGACACGCCGCTCGTCCGACCACGACCGGCAAACCGCCAGCGTGTGGTCGGCCGTGTCCTCATCGCCCGAGTCGCAGCTGAAACACTGCGACGACTCCTCCCGCCCTATGCGACACAGATAATTGCCGAAGCATCCAACTCCGGTCAATATCTGCGTCAGACGGAAGGTGAGCCTGCCGTACCCACGCCCCACCCATTCGTTCATGATGGGTAGGAGCGCCCCGACAACGCGGCCCTCCCGATGTCGCGGGAGGGCTAACCACTCGAGCCACTTGGCTCCCATGCGTTGTCGGGCCTGGCCCCGCACCACTTCTGGTCCGATGGCATTCGGGTCCCCAGCTTCGCGGAGATCATGGACGGTGGAATAAACCTCCGCCTCCATCTCCGCGAGCAGATGGAATGGGGGGGACCCAGCCAGAGCGGACAGCTCGGCGTGTGACACCGTGCGATACGCTCGCACGGCTCGGAGGACTGCGCGGCGATGAACTCTGGCCAAGAGTTCACGCCCAACGCGGCAGTCCTCCAGGTCGCCGGCCCATATAGGCGCGCCATACAGCGCCATGGACCGAACGACCGTCACATAGAGTCGCCGAACTCCCTCGTGTGGTCCACCCAGGTTGGGCATGATTCGCCCGAAGGCGAATACCTGCTTCTCCAACCTGGGGGCGAGGGTTTTGAAGTGGCGCGTGAATCGCCAGTAGGTATCCAGGGTCAGACCGAGATACTTCATCGAACGTCCGACCCTGATGCAGGCATCCCCGATCCAAGAAATCGTAACTGCTTAAAACATCTATTCAACTAATGAATTTCTTTTTTTTTTTTTTTTTTTGAAGAGGGGGAAAATGCATTACGCATACCCCGACGTTTCGTTGTCGGGGTTATGTGGGACTCCCCGCCTATAACTAGGCGGGATACCCACTAAAAACCCCCTCTGGTGGTCTCCACCAGGGGCCTCATGGCGGCGCCCGGAACTTCTGATGCAGTCCGTCGGGCGCCGCTATCATGGCTGATGAGGCCCCGCTAACACCCCCCACTCCCAAGATATGCATTTGGAAGGGGCGAAACCACCAACTGGGCTGCCACCCTGGGTGTCAGGGTGGACGCCCCCGTCGTACGACGGTGCACCCCGTATCTAACGGGGTGAAGCGTGCCGCGATATAAAAACTTAATTCTACGCCTTATGAACTAAGCCTATAAAAGTCTTAAGAGTTACATTAAAATATATAAATACTAAAATAAAACTCTAAAACTAGGTTAAAAACACGCGAGCGGTTCCCTCCCGAGGACACCGCTGGTAGGGGTTTACTCCCTTCCCTCGCTATCAGCGGGGGCCGACCCTCTTTCTTTTCCTGCCGAGTCTGAGGCGCGTGCGGGCCCTATTGGCCGCAGCCTCTTGGGCCAGACGCGCCCGCTCAGCTCGCAGGAGGCGGTCGGCCTCTGCATCCGCTACTTGGCGGTCCCCCATAACCAACGTGGAGACTTCCACAGGTGCCCCCAGGCCGGCGGCCAGCACCTCGCGCTGGGGGGCGAGCACCGGGCATGCGGTGAGCACATGCTCCACATCATCCCGGGTCGCCCCACAGTCCAGACACGCCTCGGAGGGTACCTTCCTGATTCGATGTTTGAATCTCTGGAAAGACCCGTGCCCACTCAGCAATTGCATGGACCAATAGTCCGAAATTACTGAGGGGCCCGAGGCGTCGACGAAAGTACTGACCGCAGGGATAAGGTGTCTCACCCACCCAGTGGGTGGGGACCTATCCCACTAGGCCTGCCACTCCTCCATAGCAGCTGAGAGAGCAGCTGCTTTATGGAGGTGGGCCCGCGTTTTTAAAATCGCCGGATCGCCGCCAAGGGAGGGGTCATCCCTGTCACGCGCTTTCGCGTAGAAAATCGCGCGCCCCATTTTGGCCTTGATGTACAGCGGCATTCGCCCTGCTAAAACGCAGAGCGAGGCGAAGGACACAGTCCTATATGCCGCTGTACATCGGATCAGGGCCGTGCGCTGAGCACGACGGAGGATGGCACGTGCCCCCTCCTTGTCCAGCGCCACGGCCCAGACCGGCGATCCGTATAAAATAACGGACTCCCACACCGAGTAATACAGCCTCCGGGCGTAGACGGGTGGGCCCCTGGTGTTAGGGAGGAGCGCCGAAAGCGCTCCCGAGACCCTATCCGCCCTAGCAGAGACCTCCCCCAAATGGGTCCGATAATTGCGGAGGCAGTCAAAAACTACCCCCAAATACCGGACCCTGGCCGCCGTGGTGACATCGGCATCCAGGATCCGAAGACTGACCGTCTCCTGGATCCTGTGGCCAGTCAGGAGGATGGCCTCCGTTTTTTCGGCTGCCAAGGACAGGCCGGTTTTCCTAAACCAGGCTCCAATCCTCGGAGCACGGAAGCCATCTGCGACCTGACCTGGGAGAGGTCTCTACCCGAAAACAGCAGGGCGAGGTCGTCGGCGTATGCAATCGCACGCACCGCCCTGCCCCCGCCCATCTCCGCAATGAGACGATTTAACTCGGTGAGGAGTTCGTCGTACACGAGGTTCCACAAAAAGGGTCCTAAAACGGACCCCTGTGGAACCCCGGCAAAAATGGCACAGACCACGGTGCCCTCATATGAGTGCACCGTGATCCCGCGATTTGTAAAATAATCCGCGAGGAGCGCCCGAACATATCGACCCACCCCCCTCCTACTCAGCTCGTCCAGAACGACATCCCATCGAAGGGTGTTAAAGGCGTTCCGGACGTCGAACGAGAGGAGGAGGCAGATTCTATTCCTGGCCCTGGAGTCTTCGGCAAACACAGCAACCTCGGTTGCCGCCTCCATGGTGCCGACACCGCGGCGGAAACCATACTGGTTCGGGTGAAAAGGGTCCCTGCCGAGCTGGAATTCCAGGATCTCCTTCATGACGTACTCCCAGACCTTTGATAAGGCTGGGAGTATGGAGATCGGCCTGTAGGCCCTCGGGCTTAGGGGATCCTTACCCGGCTTCGGGATCAAGATGACTCTTGCCATCTTCCACGAAGCCGGGATTACACCCCGCACCAGTGTGTCGGACACCATCTCACGTATCAGTTCCTTGTTGGACCTAGCCACCCAGGCCAAGACCCCCGACGGGACTCGATCGAGTCCGGGGGCCTTATTGGGTTTGATACGTGAGAGGGCACTTTCGACCTGCTCGGGCGTCACCTCCGGTCTCTCCCTCCAATATGAGGAGAGGGGTCGCGTGGAGGGGGGGCCTGTGGATCGCACAGGCCCAACCGTTGGAGTGGGGGAAGGGGGCGGAAGGGGGGGGGGGCTGGGCGGTGGCAAACAGGGTATCAACTACCCTGCCCGCCTGCTCCCGCGTCAAAACCATATTAGGTTTACGCCCCCCCAACCTAGTTCCACCAACGGTTGGGCTTACGGGTCCCCCGAGGAAGACACCTCTTCCTGAGGACACGGGCACAAACCCCCTCAAGGAGGCGCTGAAGACCCTCCGCCCGCGGAACCTCGTCCGTAAAACCGGGCGGTTCCAGCGGAGGGGGAGGGGTCTGCACGCCCGCAGGCGTGGCTAGCGAGGTGGGCGGAGTCGGAAGGGCGTCCCGCAACACGCGGAAACCCTCCAAAATCGGCTCCGGGGTAACGTCCCTCATCACGTATGGTGTCCAGCCGTCGCCTGGTAGTCGGCGAGCCACACCCGGTTTAGCCAGGGTGTGGCGGACATAGAGATGGTCGGAGGCAGTGTAGTGCCGAAGCACCTCACTCCTCCGAACCCTCCCGGCCAGACTTCTGTCAACAGACAGTACGTCGATGAAGGACAACCCCCTGCCCCCCCCCCCGGAACGTAAAACGGTCCCGGAGTCTTATGGACACAAGACCCAACCTCGCCAATAGTGCGATGCATGCATGGCCCCTCCGGTCAGCATCCTTCCCGCCCCAGGCAGGGGATTTGGAGTTCAAATCCCCCGCAAGGATGACCCCTCTCCCCGGGGTAAAAAGGGCTAAAACTATTTCCTCGAGCTCCTCGAGGTACCGCAGGAATGCGGGACCTTTCTTGCTCGGTCGACAGTAGCAGCTTACCACGACCGTGTTATCCACGATCGCGGTGGCTATCCCTTCGGCTGCGATAGGGGGGGGGGGTAAGGGAGGCGAACCTACCCTTAAACCCGGTGGCCCAGATCGCTGCGTCCCCCGTGGCATCTCCTATCCACTCAGGTAACATCCTGAATGGTTCGGAGATGACCACGAGGTCAACCCCAAGCAGGCAGGCGTTATGGATCATAAGATCCTGTGCCAGCCTGCGTCTGTTGAGGTTTATCTGCAGGACCTGGATCATTAACCGGATCTACCAGGTCTTGACCCCCCCGCAGCCGAACTCGCCCTGATCGCTGGGCAGGCCAGCGACGCAGTAACATGCGCCGCTTTTTGGCCCTTTACCCCTGCCGCCGAGCAAATGAGCCACCGAGCCACGCCCTTGCACGCGGCAATGATGTGGTCGGAGGCCCCGCATCTCCTGCATAGTTCCCTACCTTTGGGGACCGTGGGGCATGACGCAGCCAGGTGACCCAGTTGATGGCACGCGAAACATCGCGTGCTCTTGACCAGGGGCCTAGCCCGCACCACGGTCAAACCCGTCCTAAAACGGACGGGCTCCGCGCCCTTAGGGAGGGCGGTGGTAAGTATTTCTACCACCGCGGTCTGTGTCCCACTCAGAACCTGTCTGAGAGAACGGACCACAAGACCGGTCACCTCCACCTTCAGGGCCGCGCCCAAGTTCTCGAGGAGCCTCGGGGCATCGACCATTGGATCTATGTCCCGGATTTCCAACACCGTTTTGTCCTGGAGGGAGGAGCAAACCACCTTCCCGGACGTCAGCCTGGTGAGTTCCGCGGCCACGGCGGCCGCGCTCACCTTGGGGGCCAACTCCAGGAGCACGTGCCCCAGGCGCGTACGCTTAACAGCCTTGACATTAGGGCTGTTCGAGTACTCGGAAAAAGCGAGCCGAGCCAGACTCGGCTCGAAAAATCGCACCGAGCCGAGTACTCGAAAGAACCGAGTAGCTCGAATAGAACCGAGCAACTCGAATTTTTTCGAGCAACTCGAATAGAACCGAGAACTCGATTTTTTTCGAGCAACTCGAATAGAACCGAGAACTCGATTTTTTTCGAGCGGCTCGAAGTAAACCGAGCAGGCCGAAAGAACCGAGCGGGCCGAAAGTACCTAGTGGGCCGAAAGTACCGAACAATCCGGTGTGTCGAGTAGTTTGAAGTTTGAATGTTTCGAATATTTTAGAATATGTTTATATACTGGATAATGATTCGTAATTATTATTACTATTATTATTTTGACTTTATTAAGTAAGTAAGATACGAGTAAAGGCGGGGCCGCAGTAATAATGTGAGTAATTGAAATGTAAATTGTAAATGAAAATATTCTCTAACTAATGAAAATAATTTTGCGCGTATGTATGATTTATTAATATTTCTTCTTGCGTTTTCCTTTATTTTTCTTTCTTTTTTGCCTTCTCCGTGCGGGCTATATTTCTGCCGAGTCACTGTTAACAAAGGCTGTTACCCGTTAATGAAAAATGAATAAGTATAAATAAATCAAGAATTCAAAGAGTCAAAATTGAGATTATGGGTTTTTCCATGTGTGTCTAGATGAAATTTGAATGTTTGCAAAATATACCATCTCAACGCTGTGTAGTTTAGAAAAAATGTACTAAAAAAAGAAAAATAATTTTGTTACCGACCTAAATGACTGCCATAAACGAATTCCCTCATATGACCAAACATAAAAGCGTGGGGCGTAAATATTGAAATGCCCTTTTTATATAAAATATTTATAATGCTTTACGTAGTTTAATACATTACTTTTCGCATTCTGTTAGAGATCAGGCTAATTCCTTAATAGAATATGAATATAAAGACAGTAATACTATTTATATAAAAAGGGCATTTCAATATTTACGCCCCACGCTTTTATGTTTGGTCATATGAGGGAATTCGTTTATGGCAGTCATTTAGGCCGGTAACAAAATTATTTTTCTTTTTTTAGTACATTTTTTCTAAACTACACAGCGTTGAGATGGTATATTTTGCAAACATTCAAATTTCATCTAGACACACATGGAAAAACCCATAATCTCAATTTTGACTCTTTGAATTCTTGATTTATTTATACTTATTCATTTTTCATTAACGGGTAACAGCCTTTGTTAACAGTGACTCGGCAGAAATATAGCCCACACGGAGAAGGCAAAAAAGAAAGAAAAATAAAGGAAAACGCAAGAAGAATTAATAATAAGTATAATAATAATAATAATACGCGCAAAATTATTTTCAATAGTTAGAGAATATTTTCATTTACAATTTACATTTTAATTACTCACATTATTACTGCGGCCTCGCCTTTACTCGTATCTTACTTTCTTAATAAAGTCAAAATAATAATAATAATTACAAATCATTATCCAGTATATAAACATATTCTAAAATATTCAAAACATTCAAACTTCAAACTACTCGACACACCGGTTTGTTCGGTACTTTCGGCCCACTAGGTACTTTCGGCCCGCTCGGTTCTTTCGGCCCGCTCGGTTCTTTCGGCCCGCTCGGTTTACTTCGAGCCGCTCGAAAAAATTCGAGTTCTCGGTTCTATTCGAGTTGCTCGGAAAAATTCGAGTTGCTCGAAAAAATTCGAGTCGCTCGGAAAAATTCGAGTGGCTCGAAAAAATTCGAGTTGCTCGGTTCTATTCGAGTACTCGGCTCGGCTCGGAAACCGAGTCTCGGCTCGGTCCGAATTTCAAGCTACTCGAATATTCGAGTACTCGAACAGCCCTACTTGACATCTATCGGGGCCGCACGCCCTAGGGTCACGGTCGTCCGGTAGGTTTCCAGGTATAACCCTCCCTCCGGGACCCTGACTAAAACCGCCTCCGGGCGTGACCTTGCCGGTCTCTTCTTTTTGGGTGCGGCCTGCCCCCGAGGAGCCGCCGCCTGAGTGGGGGCCCCCGTCGTCCGAACACCGGTGCGGAGGGTACCCACCTTCTTGGTTGGGGCGTTCATCCCCGCCCTATTCCCACTCGGTGGGGGAGGTCGGGGGTACTCCCCTTAGGGCCCGCCTTCGGTGTCGCTCCTGGCGGGACCTTGGTTACCGGAACCCCACTCAGGGGGGCGGTCGTCCCCTTTTTGGCCTTCTTCCTCCTCTTCTTCGTGACCTCCACAAATGGGAGGTCACCATCCCCACTCACACGGCCAGTGGCCTCAGTGGGTAGGGGCGGGGGTCCGTCCTCAGCCTTCCCAGAAGTCACAATCCCCTCCCCAACCGGGGGTTGGGTTTGGAGGAGCCTCGGGCCCATAGGCGTTGGTGCGCCAGCGGCGGCAGGAGATAGAGCCTCTGAAAAGAGCCTCTTCTTAGAAGCCGCCGCTGACACTGCCTCATTGGGGGAGGTTCGCAACCTCTTCCCCTTACCCTTGGACGGGGGGGTTTTTTCCCCCTTCTTAGAAGGGGGGATCTTACCCCCCTTTAAGTCCCTGGGGATGGTGCCCGAAGCCTCCTCGGGGGCCGAGATACCCGGACCCCGTGGATCCACCACCTCGTCTGTCTGGGTGGCCGCCTCCGCGGTCCTTACTGGCGGCCTGCTGGGGGTGGCCAGGAGTCTGGTCTGCACAAGCCCTTTCGGCTGCATTTTGCCCGACTTACCCCTGGCCTTAGACACCCCCGCATCGTGATACACAAGGGCCTCAGTTACAGCCGTTGATGCCGCTTCACATCTTCCGACAATGCCATCTGCGAAGGTAGCCACACTCCCCTTCGTGGCATTGCCGGAGATGACGGTGGCCTTGAGGTCCTTACACTCTCTAACCAGTTCCCTGAGGAGGGAACTCACCTCCTCCAAACGACTCTCGAGCTTCTGCTCAGGGGTCTGACGTTTGGCCCGAGGCAAAACCTCGGACCTCGATGTCGACGGGGGAGCGGGATTAGGAACACGGAACCCTGATACGGCCCAACCCCCACCTCCCCACCCAGCAGCTCAACGCTCCTAATAGTCGGGACGCCTTTAGACGTCCCCGGAGGCCCTGAAAAGGGCGGTTTTGCGGGGTCTCCCCCTACCTTTCCGGCCGTAGGCGTCTCCGATGACCCTGAAAAGGGCCGTTTCGCGGGGTCTCCCCCTACATTACCGCCCGTAGGCGTCTCCGGTGGCCCTGAAAAGGGCTGTTTCGCGGGGTCTCCCCCTACATTACCGCCCGTAGGCGTCTCCGGTGGCCCTGATAAGGGCCGTTGCAGGGGCCCCCCCCCCCTCATTAACACCCTCAGGGTGTGTGGCACCTCCCCTCGCATCGAGCGGCTCCGGCTGCAGCCTCGGCGCTGCCACCGCCCAGCTAGTACCGAGGCCCTCCGACAGCGCCCTACGCTCCGGAGGGGTCCTCGCCAGGGTCCTCCCCCTTACAATCCCCGTATTATCCGGGGTGGGGGGGGTCTCCGGGATAACCGTCGCCTCGGTTCTACCCTTGCTAGGGGGGGGGGGGGGGGTAACAGTGACCCCAGCCTCCTCTAACCTCGCGATATTGTGTCGCCACATCGCGAATCGCTCCGCTGACGACACACTTACACCCCCGTGCGCAGCCTTCGGGGACCCGTCCCCCAGAATAACGAGGGGGGGGGGGTCCCCTCGGGCTGCCCACGGGTCCCATCCATTACCAAGTCAAAGTCCATTGCACTGCCATGTCCTGCCGCTATCGCTTCTTCCCCGGAGTGCAGTGGCGGTAATATACCGCCATCCGGGGTGGCACCGGCCCGCCGCATCGGCACGGTGTCATCGGACTTACTAATACCCTGGCTGCTGCCGACATCGCAGTCAGGGGCTGATCTTCCATCAGTTTTCGCCGAGTTGGCATCCGAGGCTCGGCTAAAAAGTGACATCTAATCATATATTGTCTTAAAGGGCGACGGCCCCACCGCACGGCGGATTTCACCCAACACGTGGCCCTGCTGTAATGGCCACTGCAGCAACGACCGACCATCGTCGGGGGGACCGTCAGGCTGCACGGTCCTTGGCTCCGGGGCAACCCGGACGCACACCGGATACTGCGTCCTAGAGGCTACAGCGGGACTAGTGGGACGGCCACCCCTACACCGCCTACCCTCCGTCTTTACAGCCCCCCCCCCCCCCATTAGATGTTTTGGCTGCGAGGCCCGGGTCACCCTGCTTAGGGTCACCCAGCGACCTCGCTGCGGCGGGGGGGGGGACGTCAGAAAGGTAGTACTACGCGCCTCCCACTAACCTTTCCCGACGAACGGTTCTCTTGGATCCTCATTGTAAGGCTCGCCAAGGAGGGTGGTCAACCCTTAGCCAGGAAGGCAGCATCCCCCAGCCGGCCACCGGGTAAGGGACAGGTCCCTCGCCCAGTGCCCGGAGGGGAACATAGCCGCCTTCCCAGAGCTCCCCCACCACGCTCAAGGTGGTTGACCCTGGGGGGAGCTATTCAACTAATGAATAACTGTGAAAAGACCGTGTATTTTACACTACACACTACAGAAGTGAAACTTGCGCAAAATCTACATACACACTGGGTAAGAAATAGGTTAGTTTTGTGAGATAATTCTCAATGATTATACATATTTTATTAAATATTTTTGCTTTATTATTACGAAGTTTCCATAGAATCATATTCCAGAAAAGAGACAATTGGCTTATGATAACTAAAGTACGAAATGAATGTATTTGATTGTAATTTATCTAAATATCTAACAAATACAGCGTCAATTGTACTTCCCGATTTAGCGGTGGATACATTACGATCATTATTCATTTTCATATTAAATTTACAATCTAAGATATCAATCAAAGGTTGTGCCTCCTTTGAAGCAAAGTTTACATTAAAATCGCCGCTCAAAATGATAGGCAATTGAGAGAGACCTTTGTCACCAAATTCAGTATCAGATACATCATTACAGTACAAAAGTAAAGATTCGTAAATGAATTGCATTATTTGGAGTTAGAACAAAGGAGTGCGTGCAGCGCAGGACTATCAGGGAAATCCCCACCGTAGTGAAGGGGGAACATCTACATTGGCGTCGATGGTGTGGCTCGGCGTCATCACCCACGCATACATATACCACAATGCTGTGTAGGTGTTCCCCCTCCACTACCGCGGGGACGTTTCGTTCGCCGTTCAGCGGCATCAGGCCAATTCACTCTACCGTGCGTAAGGAAGTTTCACTTCAAAAACCTATGAATATTTACGAAAAAGGCATCACGCATCTCCCCCGGGCATGCCAGAAGCACGGACAACGAACGCGGTTGGGAGCGGTGGAAGGGTCTGTACTCCTGGCAACCGCGTGATCCCCACCACCGCACAGTGTTCGACGTAATGTACAAAAGTCAAAAATCCGAAGTGTTCGATCCACAAATTCTTGTATCTTAAAATGTTAATAATGAAACGTAGTTTTTAATGCTACCCATAACTTTTGCTCAATTTACCAATTTGTTGTAAAAAATGGCCCTATAAATTTATTCCAAATCTCGGTGCATTTTTTCTAACACGTCCCATTGGCGGAATATTTATGCTTTTCATTTGATTTTTAAAAGTTATGTTTAATACTGTCATACTGTTTATCAACTTCAAGGAGACTTTTAAAAAAAGTACCTCCGTGGTTTTTTTTATATAAAGTTAGGGGACATTAAGCTTTATATTCCCGTCAATATCAGCTGCCCGAATTTGCCCGAAACAGAAAAAAGTAAATATCATTATTAAGACGTTTCCAAAAACCCTCAAATGACTTCAACAATAACAGGAATAAATGAAGACTTAATATGCAAAATTGGATTAATTTTAAGAGGAGTTTGAGGTGGATTAAAAATAAATATTACTGCATGGAAACAATTAACAGAACAGGCAAAATTATTATATTTATCGAACTATGGCTGGTATTATATGCCAGTCAGTATGCACAAATTACTAATTCACGAGAGTGATATTATATCACACCATCAAATTCCAATAGGGCAACTGTCAGAAGAAGCTTTAGAAGCTACACATAAAAATATAAGATATATTAGAGAACGCCATACCAGAAAATCATCCAGAAAGAATACCAATAAAGACTTGATTAATTTCCTTATTATAAGTTCATATCCCGTGGTCTCGCCACACAGAAAAAAATCCTCCAAGGTAAAAAGGAAAGATTTTGCCGAAATTATGCACTATGTGATAATAAATGAATGTACTGAGGAATCATCTCTTAATTCTGACGAAGAATCCTCGGAAGCAAGTTTATCGACTGTTTCAGAATCCGAAGCTGAATGAACCAAGGTAAGTGCAGTGTTGCGGCCGCGCGCAACGGCCGTATTTGAACGCGCGCCCGCGGTGGCATCAACACAGCTCGCCCGGCAACCGTTAGTTCCAAGAACAACACCGTCGTGACAACCTCGCCCAACGAATCGGCAATAATTTTCGCGCCCATTGCGCCCAGCAGTTTTGGTGCTGCTATTCTTTCGCGACCATTATCGCCACGCGCCCACGCGCCGTGTAACCGTGGTGGTTTGTTATCTACGTGTTTTGTACATTGCGGTAACTGTGCTGTCCGACGTCTGTGTGATCACAGAGTGACGAATAAATCAGTGTTGTGTCCACCTGCGGAGTGCTGGCTACCCGTCATCCCTTTCCCTACGAGCTGCCCTACCGCCGGCATTATAAATCCGCTCTTGGCGAAAACATGCGGGTAATAAGGCCCTCTTCAGGATCCATAATTTTTTAATAAAAAAATTATACATACTTTGAAACCTTTTTTTTTTATAGAAATCTATGAACATTATACTATAAACTATGATATTTTGTATAATATATAATGAAAGCAATATTACCTGATGGGCCTTATTACCCGCACTTACCTTACATGCATTCAAAATTTTTTTAAAAAAACTTATAACATCAAAGATGTATAAAAATAGTCCTTTTATAAATAAATATGAAATTTATTTTCAAAAATTTTACTCCAGAGAGAAATTATTAATTTTTCACTATTTCCCTATACCCATCGAACACTGTGCACTGTGCGGGGAACCGTACGCGCATCTCTTGCGCGCACCGCGGTGGACGCCACGTAAGATTTATCTGCCTCGCTTCACTATTTCGCTTATTACTCAGTCCCATTTAGTAATATCGAGATGATAGATAGCCTAAAACCTTCCCAAATGTTGTCTGTACACATCTGTGAAAACCGCAGGAGAATTGGTCAAGTAGTTTCCGAGTTTACCCGTTGCAGACACAATAATACTTTCCGCTTTATATATGTAGAGAAGAGAAGAGAAGAGATTACTCAGTCCCATTTAGTAATATCGAGATGATAGATAGCCTAAAACCTTCCCAAATGTTGTCTCTACACATCTGTGAAAACCGCAGGAGAATTGGTCAAGTAGTTTCCGAGTTTACCCGTTGCAGACACAATAATACTTTCCGCTTTATATATGTAGAGAAAGAAGAAGAGAAGAAGAGAAGAGAAGAAGAGATAGAGAAGAGATAGAGAAGAGAAGAGAAGAGATAAGTAGGTGTTCACTTGAGAGTAAAACTCGCGCGAGCAGTTCTTGATAGTATTTCTCACAAGTGGACACTACGTCCGAGAGTGACTGTCGGAGAACGACTTTTAAAGGCAACACCCAAACCAATGCGGAAATGTTTCGCGTTGATGTGAACAAACTCATAAGCCGCTGCGTTTAGTAAAGTGCTGCGAAGTGCGAATCCATCGCGGCGAAATATTCGCGGCGGCAGCGGATCCAACGCGGATCAGACGCGGGTACCCATAAGCCGCCACGTATAAAAAACTGTTGAACCGCGTTGGATCCGCTGCCGCCGCGAATATTCGCGTTGGTCTGTGGGAGCCTTTAACTCTCAGACACTGGACGCGTTGTGACTTGCTGTCGAGTGAATACATAGTAATTTATTTATTTATTTATTTATTTCACTTGTACGGGTAAAACTCATTTTGTAACGAAAAAAGAAAAAGAATACAATGAACCTCGTAGAGACACTTACTACTAAAATACAACAGAGTATACAGACATGGCGATTGAACTATAAGCTATAAAACTATAGCTCTATACACGCTTTTCTTAAAAGTAGAAGGAGAACCGTTGAAAAAATCAACATCCCTGCAGTACAAATTAGCCAAGTTACATATCCTGTTCATGGGGTCAGTGTTGCCAAATCTGGAGGTATAGTCTAAAGGTCTAAATAGCAAAGTTTGCCTGATGGCCCGTTCCGGAGCATTAAAATTGATTTGACTAATAAGAGAGGGACTGCATACGAATCCATTAATGATCCTAAACAAGAAGGTTAAATCACTAGCAGTCCTCCTGCACTCCAGCGTTTGGATACCCAGCTTTCGCATAATAGGACCATAGTCGTGTTCAAAACGCTGCAGGGGCTGGCCCATCTTGAACGCCAGGAAGCGCAAGAAGTTATGTTGAACCCTCTCCAACTCCTGTCTATACTTGGCTGTGCTCGGGGACGAAATAACAGACCCATATTCCAGATGCGGCAACACTAACGCACTATACAAGTAGTATAAGGTTTTGTAATTTGTAAAATTCGAGCAAGATCTACGAATAAAGCCCAAAATCTTATTTGCCTTAGCTGAAACATGGCGAATATGTTCCACGAAAGTTAAGCTGGAATCTACGATAACTCCTAGGTCACGGGTTGAACTCAGAGTAACAAGCTCGGTGCCAGAAAGTGAGTAGTTATAGACAGAGGGGTTCCTACTACGGGAAAACCTCAGGATATGACATTTCCCGATATTTAAGTCCATACGGTGACTCACACACCAGTAATCCAATCTATCCAAATCAGACTGGAGGTCGATCGCATCCGAACTATTGGTGATTGTTTTGAAAATCTTAAGGTCATCGGCAAAAAGAAGAAACTCACTATTACGGAAAGAATCCTTTATGTCGTTAACAAATAGCAAAAAAAACAATGGGCCAAGATGAGATCCCTGCGGTACGCCAGATGTGGCATAGATTCCATTCGATACACTATCCCCAACCCTAACTGTTTGGGTACGTCCAGTAACGTATGAATGTAACCAGCATAACAAAGTACCACTAAAGCCTATTTCCGCAAATTTATAAGTAATATTACTATCCGACAGTTGCTTACGAAATACGCAGCTTCGTAGTCTGAATGTGCTATCGCGAGACAGACCGAAAGGGACGGTCGAAGGACGAGACCTTCACCTTAATTAATTTTTATGAAGAGTGTTCAATACTGTGGAACACGAAAGATAGTGACAAGGAGAGGTTTTAAGGTGTTCGCCTCCGATTACTTTGGTTTTTGGATATGTTTTAGAGGACTGAAAAATAACAAGTATGCTTTTTATTTTGGTCCGTTTGCATATTTAGGGAGTGAAACCACCCCTCAAAGTTCATAAGAAAAGGTACAAATGTAACTGACGACAAAAACATCATGCATACAGCAAGTTATAGCGCAAATTAAATTTATATCAAGTTTTATTCAACACAGTGTTACAATATTCTTTAACTAAGAATAGGAACTTTTGTGCCTCTTCTTATGAATTTGGAGGAGTGGTTTATCCCCTAAATATGCAAACGGGCCAAAATAAAAAGAAATGTATTTGTTAGTATTCCGGCCTCTAAAACATGTCCAAAAACCAAAGCAATCGGTGGCGGACACCTAGAAACCTCTGCTTGTAAGATTTTGCACGCCCATGAATCATGATTACGATCTCACCTCACTCCTATACCGATATCTCAGAAACGATCAACACATATATACCTGATTCCGAATAAATATCAAAATATTTTTATGAATATCTCAAAAACTAAAGCCGACCACCGATTACACCAGTTTACAAAATAAATAAAAAAAATTTGCGCAGCAGATGTCACTATCTTTTTCTTATGTAAAATGGTCCCCTCATTCCGAAAATCACGTACCATCAAAATAGTATTTCTAGGGTCCGGTTGACCGTATCCGGTCGTGCGTTCATTCGGTATGAAGTTTGAATGGAATGAAAGAAAATTCCTCGAATGATGTAAAGTAGGTATATTATTATTTTTAAGAGCAAGATATTAACAAATATAAAATTTAATATTTCTTTCTAAAGAAATTGTTCTGTTTCTCATTTTTTGTTATTAATTTATTATTCTAGGCTGCATCATAAATGCTTTTAATTTCTTTACAATTTATGATCCTTTACTGAAATTACTATTTTTACACCAGTTTGACGGAATCATGACTGACTAAGATGTCGGCATCTATAACAAACCTTCAAAAAATGCTATTGTCTTCGCAGCAACAAGTATTTGCTAATTGTAATCGTAATTGTAATTGTAATTGTAATTGCCCCACAGTTACATGTGACAATTACAATCTAATTGCTGTGCACAATTACAATCTAATTGCTGTGCACAATTACAATCTAATTGCTGTGCACAATTACAATCTAATTGCTGTGCACAATTACAATCTAATTGCTGTGCACAATTACAATTGTAATTGTGATTACAATGTAATTTCTCTGCACAATTACAATTGTAATTAAAATTACATGTAATTGCAAATTATAATGTAATTGCTAAATGGATTACATGTAATTGCAATTACTTTATAATTGGAATTACTCTGTAATTGCAATGAAAGTAATTGATTACATAATCAATTACAAATGTAATTGATTATGCCCAACTCTGCCCCTAAAACGCCACGCGCGGTTCACGTTGACATTGCCTACAAATGCGTATGTTACGTCCCTACTGCCTATTAGGGGGGCGCGATTTTGCGGAGTGGTATTTGGATCCGCTTTCGAGCTAGTCCTGGGCCTTTACGCTCTGGGATAGTTGAGAGTGATAAGGGGGTTGGATTAGATACATTTTATTCCTTGTTTACCTTAGGTTTCGATTGAAGGCAGATCCAACGGAATTAACCTCCACTCGATGGGACTAGTAGGTATCCCGTTGATCTCAGGTGCTTGGTCGATCTTTGGTTTGGCCCAATCGCCGCAGTCTATTACCGTGCTGTTGGTGGTCGGGGTGCTTGTGATTCCTAATATGGTGAAATATTCAACCGGTGCACTCACGTAATTTGCCGCTAAACGGCGTAGCTGGACGCGCCGTCCCGCACGGTGTTTTCGTGGCATTCGTCCTTTAGAAATTATTAATTATTTATTTGATCGATAAATCACTCTTCAACTTCCACGCCAGGTGCCACCGCGGGCAACGTTCTGCCCTTCAGTGGCACCATCGGGGAAGGCGAGCGTGATTTTTATGTATTCGTAACATTCATTGGCTAGATCCCACGCTACGCTCAATTTCTGATTAAACCTTGGGCAACGTTCTGCTCGTAGGTAGAACCGTCAATCGGCGCGACCCGTGATCTGTCACTGTATTTTGTATAGATTTTAACATAATCGCGTTGCTCGTGTTTTACGCTTAATTTCGGGTAGAACCTTGGGCAACGTTCTGCTCGTAGGTAAAACCGTCAATTAACGCAACCCACGAACTGTTAATGCACATTTTTGTTCGCTTTGCAAAATAAAAGACGAATGCACGATTAGGGAGATGGGTAGTTAGGAAAAGAAAACACTTCACTCACTGATTTTAACAATAACAATAATCACCTTTATTTTTCGTTGATGGTGAATACAACACTTTAAAGTTTTAACACTGGTAGTTCTTATAGTAATGATTTAAAACGGTATTTAAAACGGTAATGATAATTGTTGAAACGGTAATGAGGCAATTAATACAATTAATTAGTGTAATGATCAAAACGGTAATTATAATGAGTTGGTAATATTAATGAGCTCCGCGGGTGGTCAGTCCCTTTTTATAGGGCACTTGGTCACTCCTTCTCTAGGATTTGTCACATGACAAATCATAGGTGGGAGGACCTCATCCCACAGCTTCTGCCTGGGATCGTCCAGAAAGAATCTTCCCATCGTTCTTATCTGCGAATCCGTTTACTAGTTAGTCACGTTCTTTCTGCACCCTTTAGGTGTGTTTCCTCGCGACTAATACGCGTTATTATATTCAATTCCCAGTGGCGACGATAGCAAGATGCTTATTTTAATTCACATTTCATGTTTCTACGCTATTGTTTATAATACGCTCTGTACGATTGGCTTCGTACAGTTTACTTACTAAGGGTTGAAGCTAAATATGTTGGATTAGTATCGGTGATCGATTTGCGTGGAATAACGGGAGGGCAATCTTCTGGCGAGGATCAGGGGCACAGCTCTGCTAAGGTGTCGACTCCACTGGCGGATGGGGCCTCTGACCCATCAGCTGGTGTCCACTGGTTTCCTTAGTGTGAGTGCAGCTGGCTCGCCGCTACCTCCTCGATGCTGGCTCTCCTGCTCGCTGTTGCAGTCCGTGTTCACTTCGCTCGATCTCTTCTTATCGTAGTTTATAAAATAATGCCTTATCGGCGATACTTTGTATAATGTTTTATATATGTTTTTCATACGAGGTGGTTATAATACCTCGGAGTACGAAATAGTAAATATTGTATGTTTTAAAAGGTTAATTAGTTGTAGACTCCACGTCGCGGGACGTGACACGTAAAATTAGAAATTGACCAAAAAATTATTATTTTTCCATTACTTCACTGCACTAACTTTTCAGAAGTATAATAAATCTTTCTACAGGGTGTAAACGGTATACGTAGCAATATTTTAGGGGGTGGTAGGGGAGGTCCAATGGAACATAAAAGTCCTATGACATAATGTCCGATCGGTCTCCATTTTACAGTAATAATGCCTCAAAGTTAACATGTCTATATGCTAAACTAATAGTCGCAGGATTCCATAATTTTGCACATACATTGGAGATCACCAGTAGGGTAAAATTGTCTCAATACATTTTGTTGTATCTCGTATAGTTTAGCTGTTATAAAGGTTTAAACATCGGAGATGTTTCTGGAAATGATCGTCGCTACACGCACACAGATGAGCCGTAGGACAAAGACCGCCCGTTGTGTACAGTTCACGATGACCCAGTAACCGAGAAAGTACGGGCCCCTTACAGTAGCGGTCCCATTGAGGATCTGTTTGGAGTAGCGGAGGCACTTAGGGTCGTCAGCTAGAAAATAAGAAACAAGTGAACGAAAACTCTACACGTGTTCTTAGGCCAGGCGCGCAGTGGCAATTTGTTGCGTGACACTTTTGATGCTCACGAAAAATGCATTGATTTACATGGAAGTAAACTCCTTTGACGACGTGACTGCATAACGTGTTGTTTTTTTTTTTCAGGAAGTGATAAAACTGTTTCTTTCCTTTTAGTGTGACTAAACTGTCACGCAACAAGCTACTGTCAATGCGTGGCTACCCTGATCTGAATGTGTAGTAAAGAAATACAAATTTCGCTACCTACATTTATTTACAAAAGATGCTCGAAATGGTTGCCGTTTGCATCCAGACACGCCTGACACCGACGCAACCAATTGTCGCGAACGCGGGCGAATATTCCTGGCTGCTCGCGTATAATGTTACCAGCATGAAATACTCTATCTCGCAATTCCTCTACGGTTTCAAAATCGGTGTCGACGTACACTAATGCTTTCATGTGGCCCCATACGTAAAAATCCATGGGATTTAAATCTGGGCTTCTTCGCGGCCCCGCAACCGCACCATTCCGTGCAATTACGCGGTTCCCCCATATTCGGCCTATAGCTGGTATAGCTCTTCCCATATGGGCTGGGGCGCCGTCATGAAGAAACCACATATTTCTTCGGGTGGCCAGGCAAATATCTTCTAGCAGAAGTGGCAAATCGCGTCGAAGAAATCTAGCATATTTTGCGCTATCTAGACGCGCCGGCAAAATATGCGGTCCGAGGAGATGATCGCCTACTACCCCAGCCCATATGTTTAGTCTCAGCTCGTGCTGGAAGTGCCCCGTTACAACATTGTGGGGATTCATGGGTTCCCACGCGTGGAATTGCGAAAATTCAATATTCCGGAACGTGTGAACGTTGACTCATCTGCTGCGAGTATGAATTCCGGAAAATGGCCATCCTCTTCCACTCTATCGAGGAACCACCGGCAGAAAGTCCGCCGTCTCTCAAAATCCTCCGGTAATAAATTTTGCATCCGTTGTGAGTGGTAAGGGTATAAACCTGTGGGATTTTGTGTTAATAATTCTTTAATTAGTGCTAGTTCGTGTTATTAATGGAATATGCGAAAACAAAAGATAAAATAATAAGTATCTAATCATTAGTCGATAGCCAGGATAACGTCAGTGACTCAGGTATTAAAGGCATCCCCCGGTTAAATCGCGCGAAAACATAGGTGACTTTTATGATATTTTGTAGAAAATGGTATACAATGTATGTGTTTCGGAAACGGATAGTAGCGGGGGGATTTCGGGTCTGTGACGCGCGTCGCCGTACGATTAATTATGTTATATCACGTCTTTATTCTTATACTTATATTATACTTATGCTACACTTATGCTATCCTTATATTATTCTTATACTATTTTACACTATATTTCCTATCTTATATGATTTGTACAGAGTATTTTATATTGTCTATAAACAGTGCTCGCCAGGCGGAATTGAGGCATCGGCAGCCGCGTGCCCCCCGCGTCCCGCGGGACCCCGGGTGGACCGAGTAGCTCGGTTCTCGCGGGTGCCGCGGGGGGAGGACGGTTGGCCCCCCTAATTACCGCCGATCTCTGTCGAGCGAGCTATTGTTCTGGTAGCGACGACGCGGTAAACCTCGTTTCTCGAGTGCTCCGATAATTAAAACCGTTTAATTAAAAGTACGTTCGTTATCAGTAGCAATCCCTTCCTTTTCTAGCGAAGAACCGGTAAATTTATCTTGGTCTCGGACAAAATCTTTATCGAAGCAAAAACGGTAGATTCCCGAACAAGAAAAGTGTGGTCCTTCGAGCCGGATCATCTCTTCGTTTTACTCTTGAAGGTTCCTCAATATTCTCTCCGAATCTTTATCGCGCCGTTCTAACGCGGAGTGACGAGTGTTCAGTTCCGCATCCGTAAAAATCCGCGCTCTGTTCGTGTGTCGGTGTCGGTGTTCCTCACGTATCGCGTTGGCGACTTCGAAATCCTCGGCGTGGCGAGTAATCGTCCTCGAAAACGCGAACGTGCTTCGATCACGACTGTAGCGCTGGAATAAAAATAGCAATCTTCAAACCGTGCATTTGAGTGACTTTTTTTGGATATAAACGCTTTACGTTTCGTTCGCGTATCGCTATCCGGTTTGCGAATTCGAATCGGTAACGGTCTCGTTCGGGTAAACACGCCCGTGCAAAAACGTTTCGCTCAAGGTGCGCGACCGAGGTGTAACGTAAAGTTTCGAAATCCTAAACCGTGTTTCTCAGAGGTGTAAACAGTGATTCCGCGTATCGAGATCACCTTCAGCATGGATACTCTCGAAGACCTACTGCGCGCTCAAAAGGAGGTGGCCGGACGTGTTGAACGTTTTATGGTCAATACCCGCAAGGCTGGGAAAGAGAAGATGGTCGGGGGTTTTCTCAAGAAACGGCAAGGGTTATTGGTAGATTACTGGAAAGAATTCCAGGACGGGCACAGAGCGATCGCCCGTCGATCCGAGGCCGAGGGCTCGGACTATCTGGAGAGTGACCTCTACTCACAGGTCGAGGACGCGTACCTCTCCCAGTCCGTAGAATTGGACGACATGATCCGAAGCTCTGAGCCGGCTACAAGATCCTCCAGCGATCGGGAAGCTGGTCGCGATGCCGTTTCATATGGCGATCCGAACGTTTTGCTTCCGAGGGCCGCACTGCCCACTTTTTCCGGAGATATGCTGGAGTGGGAAGGGTTCCGTGATTTATTTCAATCGATGGTCGACGAGATTAAAGGGATTTCAAACGTCCGTAGACTTCAATACCTGAAGTCGAGTCTCAAGGGCGAGGCCGCGAAGATGCTTCAGAATACGGCGATCACCACTTCCAATTATGAAGGCGCGTGGACCGCGCTGGAACGTCGTTACGGCAATCGACGTCGACTGTCAGAGGCCCATATGCGACGCCTCGTAACTTGCTCTCCGTCGGTCAAGGGTCAGCCGGGAGAGTTGAAACGACTGCTCGACGATTTCAGCCAAGCTCGGGATGCTTTCAAGTCCCTCGGGAAACCCGTTGATGCTTGGGACGAGTGGCTGGTATTTCTTCTGTCCGAACGTTTAGACCAGACCACGCGGCTGAATTGGGAAGACTCGCTCCGAGACCCATATGCAACGCCGCTTTTCTCAGAGCTGGAGACGTTCCTCGAAAATCGGGTACATTCTCGAACGGCTTCCAGTAATGCCTCCGCCAACCCTCCTCGTAAAGACGCCGCATCTGGAAAACCAAAGGAGAACCACCGCGGTCAATCATCGCAGTCCAAGGTCACGATGTCCACCAATCTCTCGGAGCCGTCACCGAAAGACAAGGGGACAAAAAAGTTTCGCAACTGCCCGATGTGTTCAGGTAAACACCCATTGGGGTCCTGTCATAAATATAAGGATCTAAGTGTCGCAGATCGCCTCACTTACGCACAGAAGGAAGGACGTTGCCTTTCGTGCCTTTATTCGGGACATAACCAAACGGACTGTCCGTCGACGAACCGCTGCTGGGCGTGCGGTGGCGCTCATCACACGACGCTTCATGACCTTTATGGCTCTCAGCGGCCAGCCAATGGTGCGACCATCTCCGCCTCTGTCCCTTCGACTTTTGTTGCGTCCACCACCACCCGACAGATCGTATTGCTAGCGACCGCGCGGGTGACATTGGAATCGCCCGAAGGTCGTTCATTGCAGGTACGGGCCCTCATGGACACCGCTGCGGAATCGTCCTTCGTCAGCGAGTGGGCGGTTCAGGCTCTGCGACTTAGGAGGCGTCCAGTCCATCTGACGCTCACCGGTCACCAGGAGACTCCGGTAGGGGTTGCGCGTCAGGAAGTCACGATCAGGTTACGGTCTCAATGCGATGATGCATTCACCGTGGACTTCGGCGCGCTGGTGTCAAAGAGGCTGACCACTCCCATCCCTTCGCGGCCCATTCCGGCCGACGACTGGGATCACATTAAGGGTCTCACTTTAGCCGACGCGGACTTCAGGACGCCATCCCGCGTTGACGTTCTTTTGGGTGCCGACGTCTGTGCCAGGCTCTTCGGCGAGCGTCGAGAAGGATCACCTGGTACTCCAACGGCCATTCCAACTCCCTTGGGATGGGTCCTAATCGGAGCGGTCGAACTCCGGAATTCTGGTACGTCACAGAATTCGGCACGAGTTCTCCAGGTTCGTTGCGACACCGAGTTGCAGGAACAGCTTCGACGTTTCTGGGACCTTGAGGAGATGCCTTCGACCCCTACGCTGAGCCCAGATGAACTGTCGTGCGAGGAGACGTTCAAGCGGGAGTACCGAAGAGACGCAAGTGGAAGGTATCACGTCCGCTTACCCTTTCGTGCCTCCCCGTCCCTGCCAGCAGGTCCTTCGCGGAGGGTGGCCCTCCGACTTCTACTCGGTGCCGAACGCCGACAACAAAAGGACGCAGAGCTTAAAACCCAGTACCAAGATTTTCTTGCAGAATACCTTCGGCTAGGGCACATGGAGCGAGCAACCTCACCACTCGCAGATGATGCGCAAGGATTTTACCTGCCTCATCATGCTGTGTGGAAGTCCGTCGGTGATAAGAAGAAGATCCGGGTGGTGTTCAACGCCTCCTGTCCCTCGGCATTCGGCCGTTCGCTCAACGATGAACTGCTGCCGGGGCCGAAGCTGCAGTCAGAGCTGTGGATAGTCCTCTCGCGATGGCGCTTTCTCCACGGACATCGTGAAGATGTTCCGCCAAATCGGGGTCCGCGCCGAAGATCAGGATTGGCAACGGATCCTTTGGAGACCGGAACCCAGCGCCGAAGTCAGTGAGTATCGGCTCACTTCCGTTACCTACGGCACCGCGTCGGCCCCGTACCTCGCTTTGAGGGTACTACGACAGCTAGCCGAGGACGAAAGGGACCGTTTTCCGCTGGGCTCGCAAGTCATAAGGGACCATTCCTACGTCGATGACATTTTGGCTGGAGGAGACACCTTGCAGCAGACCTGCGAGGTGAAGCAACAGCTGGAGAAAATCCTGCTGTCCGGAGGCTTCCCGTTGGACCGTTGGGCGAGTAACATTCCGAACTTTGGTGCTAATGTTACCCGCGAAACTCCCTTATTTCAGGAGTCCGATATTCAAGCCGCACTGGGTCTCCAGTGGGACACCAGAACGGACTCGCTGACGATGAAGGGTCCACGGTGCAGGCCTCCCGTGAACCCCGACCACTGGACGAAGAGGTCCGCTCTCTCAGTGGTAGCCAGCCTGTTTGATCCCTTGGGGTGGATGGCGCCAGTACTGATCCAAGCAAGGATACTTCTCCAGGACTTATGGCTGGCAGGACTCGACTGGGACGATCCGCTACCCTCTGATTTGGCAGCACGTTGGTCGGCATTCATGGACGAAGTAGAGTCGCTCTCGGGCACGGTTGTGCCTCGCTGGGTCGGACTTACCGGCGTGGGCATCGATGTGGAGGTGCATGGATTTTCCGACGCCTCGGAACGGGCGTATTCGGCAGCGGTTTACCTTCGGGTGATCCATCCCTCTCAGTCCGCGAAACTCAGCCTCCTTGCCGCCAGGACGAAGGTTGCACCGACGAAGCTGCAGAGTATTCCACGGCTAGAGCTCTGCGGGGCGCTCCTGCTGGCACGGCTGCAGTCCACTCTACAAAATTCCCTAAACTTAGGACGGGTAAAAACCCACTCCTGGACCGACGCGTCTGTGGCCCTGGCGTGGATTCGGGCACATCCATCGAAATGGAAGCCTTTTGTAGCCCACAGGGTAGCCGAAATTCAACGACTGCTGCCGGATGCGACCTGGAGGCACATCAGCATGACGGACAACCCGGCGGACCTTGCAACCAGAGGAATATCTTCGGCGGAGTTGCGAGCCTCGAGTCTCTGGTGGAACGGCCCGATCTGGCTGAGCGACACCAGGATGGAATGGCCGTCCCCTCCCACTTCGCTGGATCCCGGGATCATACCGGATCAACGAACGGGAATCCTAGTCGCTGTTCACCAAGTCGAGCCGCGGAACGATTTCATTTCTCGCTTTTCAAAGTGGTCCCGACTTGTCAGGGTGACCGCTTATATTCTTCGATTCATTCGTGAACCCGCGGGGAGAACGATGAGCCTCCCACTCAGTGCGAGCGACCACTGTCGAGCCGAGACTACTATTTTTCGGCTGAGTCAACGCGAGGGATATCCGCTCGAGATCGAGTCGCTTACGCGAGGTAAGCCGCTGCGCGCCACGTCCCCGCTAATAAACCTCACTCCTTTTATAGATTCCGATGGAGTGATGAGAGTCGGCGGTCGTATCCAGGGCGCCCCTGTGCCGTACGCGCAACGACACCCGATTATCATTTCACGACACACGCATGTGGCCACATTAATTATCGAGGCAGCTCACCTGTGCTCCCTTCACGGCGGTGTGGACCTCATGCGGACTGTCGTACTTCAGCGCTTCTGGATCCCACGTGGTCGCCCCCTCGTGAAGAAACTGCTCCGCAGCTGCCTTCGATGCACCCGCTTCAAGGCCGCGACAGGCCGACAGCAGATGGGCAATCTTCCCGGTGTACGTCTCCAACCATCGAAGCCGTTCGAACACGCAGGCGTCGATTACGCTGGGCCCATCCAGGTTCGCACGTCAAAGGGTCGGGGACAAAAGGCCTACAAAGGATATATGGTCGTGTTTGTTTGTCTCAGTACCAAGGCCGTCCATTTGGACGCGGTGACGGATTTAACGTCCACTACCTTTATAGCGGCCTTCCAACGCTTTGTTTCCCGACGCGGACGTTGCGCTCAGTTGTGGAGCGATAATTCCACCACATTCCGCGGAGCAGACGCGGAATTGCGACGTATGTTTCAGGGCCCCTCGGAGTTTCGTCGCACGGCCTCCCAGGAACTTGCTGCGACCACACGGAATGGCGATTCATCCCGCCTTATGCGCCTCACTTCGGTGGCCTTTGGGAGGCAGCGGTCAAATCGGCGAAATATCACATTAAGCGGACCATAGGAGATCAAAAATTAACTTACGAGGAGTGGCAACAAGAGTATCTCCACCTCCTGCAACAACGACCGAAGTGGAGAACTCGCGTCGAGAACCTCAAGGAAGGATCGCTCGTCCTTATCCGGAACGAGTTGTCCTCTCCGACGAAGTGGCCACTCGCACGTGTCCTCAAGATGCACCCCGGGCCGGACGGTCTCGCACGCGTGGCAACGCTTCAAACCGCCACGAAAACTTGCACGAGGCCACTCACTAAAATTATACCACTCCCGGCACAGATCACACACGCCGAATCGAACGATGCGTCGCAGTAGCCGGTCTGTGCCGGGAGTGGTATAATTTTGAGTCGATTGAACGATTATGAGTCTAAAACTTTTTGCACTTTATTCTGCTACAAATCAGAGTTGGGCAAAATGTAATGTAATTACAAATTACGATTGAAATGTAATTGTGTAATTCAATTACAGATTACTCTCTGTAATCGTTAATTTAGTTGACCACAATTACAATTGCAATTGTGCAGGACAATTACATCTAATTGCTATTACTTTTTAATCGGAATTACTCTGTAATTGTAATGAAAGGAATTACACTTGTAATTGATTATGCTCAATTCTGCTTTAGACAGGATCATCCAAATTAAAAAACCAAAGATATTCCTTAATTACACATGTGTGGTTATCGCGTTATCTTCGAGGAGTGTTAAGGAACAACTGGGCGATGATGGCTAAATGGTTAAACGGTAGAGTCCCTGAAACATGGGGTTTTATCACACAAAAATGTTTCTTAAAAAAAGTTGACTGTATGAATATTCGCAATAGAGGGTAGCACGGAAAGCAATGTAAGTACGAGTATAATCCTATTGAGTGAGCGCCCCATTTTCCATGCGTTTATTCGTTTAAAACAACGCACACCGCTCACGCACACACGCACAAACAAACACCTATTTTAAGGGCGTCACACTGTTAATCCCCCTGAACTGCATGTAAAATCTTTACCGTCAGGAATTTCGTCCTAAAATTTTACCTGATCATTCTTGAGATGTTGTGGAATGAAAATATGCAAAAAATGGATTTTTTCACCGGGGGGTGCACTTAATAAAAATTTGGCGATACATGTAGTGAAGAATTTACAGCTACAATGAAATGTGAATTTAAAGTAAGAATAGGTAAATTTATAAAGAAATGTCACTTTATACAACTAAACTCCTACAAACCTTCATCACGCAATGTGCGATGGACATACGTATGGGAGAGTCCCATTTCTCGAGCAATACTCCTCGTACTGCGGGCAGAGTTATTATGAATATGTTCGAGGATTTCAACTTCCCTGTCGATATTCCTTCTTGGCCCTCTTCCTTCGATGCGAGGGAAAAAGGAACCCGTAGTGTGCAATGTTTCACACAAATTGACGATAAACTGGCGGGATGGTTGTTGCAGATGAGGATACCGTTCCGCGTATAATTGCTTCGCACCTAATGAGCTGCAGTTAGCCTCCCCATACATGATAATCATGTTAAACATTTCGTTGCACAAATACCCCGCATTGGTGTCTATGCTTGATAAAATCACTTTCACACTTTTTCACTTAAAAGGAATTCGCGAGCACGTGTCGCACGATCAGCGATTTCGCACGGATGGTGTCACCAAAATGGAAACGTCTTGTTAGGTTTCGGAGACCGAGTGTGGTGACTGCTGTGTCTTGACTGAGTTTTCTGCGTTTTCCATGGCCAAAGAAAACACCAACGTGGAACATGGTCGCAGAGGTAGTGATTTCCTTAGCCAATCAGGGTTGGTGAGGGACTTCGTGTGAACCCTGATTGGCAGTTCGGCGGCGGATACCTGCTAGTGGAAGTGTGTTTTTCTGACGCGCGGAAAACACGGACATCCGGATTGTACGTAAAGGGCTGGTAGTCTTACGACCCCCTAGACCTTTCACCGCGAGTGGCCAGAGTCGCGTACCCGACCTTGGAGTCCCTTAAAACGGTCACGCGTTTATGACGCGACCCTGACGAAACGCTTTAGCCGATCAGCTAAATATGCCAGATGTGAGAAACATGCCACCAATATAGCAATAAAAAAGGATTATCCATCATCAATACGCCTCGCGTTCAGACACAGGATAGAGGGGGGTAGTCCGCTGACAGCGCGTGGGCCCTCCTGCTTCGTCCTCCCTTCAAATTAAAGATCTCTGGAGTATAAACACGTGCTCGAATATAAAAACAAAAGCACGCGTTGACGTATTCCGTGCGAGAGAAGGTGGGCCTTGGGGAGGAGAAATTCCTGTGAAGCCTCCTCAAGACAGTGGCCATTTGGGAGGGATGCAGGGCAGATTGGTTAGGTTCGGCCCAATCGGACTTAAAGGCCACCTTCTCTCGAACGGAATACGTCGACGCCTGCTTTTGTTTGGAAATTCGAGCGCCTGTTTAGACACGAGAGATAAGTAGGCCCAAATGGTTAGTTCAGGACCAATCGAACTTCAAGCCCGCCTTCTCTCGCACGGAATACGTCGACGCCTGCTTTTGTTTGGAAATTCGAGCGCGTGTTTAGACACGAGAGATAAGTAGGCCCAAATGGTTAGTTCAGGACCAATCGAACTTCAAGCCCGCCTTCTCTCGCAAGGAATACGTCGACGCGTGCTTTTGTTTGGAAATTCGAGCGCGTGTTAACACTCGAGAGATAAGGGATCCGTCTTTAATTTGAGGATAGGACGAAGCAGGCGGGACTACGCGCAGTCAGCGGACTATCCCTTCTTTTCCTGTGTCTCTCCGCGGGACGTATTGATGCTGGATAATACTCTGTAATTTCTAGTTCTCCAAAATTAATCAGGCTGATCAGCCAAAGCATTTCGCCAGGGTCGCGGTTTATGACCGTATTGTCCCGCAAGTCGGCGGTAGAGAACGGTTTCCTACAGTTTCGGATAATTTATGACTTACTTGGTTCCGCCTCGTAGCAGACGTGAACTCAGGGTGTCAAAAAGGGGAAACAGGAATGGTATGCATTTTCTTCTTTATAGCAACTCGAAGACTTTCTGCGTCTCTTCCCTTCGGACCCTTTCGAACCGATACACGTGGTGTCTGTTTTCTATCTCGAAGCAATGGGTACATTGGTAGTAGAAGGACGGAGCGCGGGCTTTTGTGAAAGATTTCGTGCACTTCTGCAAAACACGTGTGTTCCGAAAATGTGCTGGCTTCTTTTTACCTGAAGCCTCTTGGCCTGGTGGGGGTCAACTCATAATGGAACGAGAGAAACTATTTGGGGGTAGAAGAAGTCGCTTGGAAAAAATCTTGTCAGTCAGCAGTCAGCAATCACGTTGCAGACAAATGTTCTCTGCTCAAGAGTATTAGGCGATGTTCTGGGTGTAGCCCCCGAACAACGAGGACGCAAGTGCTGCAGCGTGAGAATTTGCGCGGGGATTACCCACGGCTCCGAACGCCAAGTAAAAATTAATTTCCACCAATTTTTATAACGTAGGAACAACACGTTCCATGAAAAGTAAATTAAGTGACCAGTGTTAGTAGCCGTGCAGTGAAGTGAATATTCGGTACGTTGACCTGGACACACCTGACATTGCGTCCATCGATGACCAGGATCGGTTCAGTGACCCAGTAACACAAGTTTTCAAGTTGCAGGTGAATTTTCTACAAGGGTGAGTTTTAGTTACTTTAATGGTGATCATTCATTTTTAAATTTAACGCAAGCTATGGCTTATTTCCGGCGTGGAATATTCTTCGAGCGTATGTATTCAAAGCACAACCAAACATAACGGATACCACCCTGGCAGTCCATGGCAGTGGCAGTCAGTGCCGGCAAAATCGAAGAATGTACCAAGTAATTTCAAACATCAATATCCAGACAAATCATCTCGACGTATCCAGAAGGCAAACGTAATTATGGAATTGAATAATTTCCAATTATCTACGTCGCGGAAATAGAGATTCCCATCACATTATCTGCAAGACAGAAAAGTAGGGTTATGCGCGAAGTGCGAATGTTTAGCGTCTTGTTTAGTAGATAATAATTTAACACGTGTTTTCTTATAAATGTTAATTTTCGCAGGAGCATGCATGGTCGCCTAGGGTGTGTACTGTGTGGAGATAGAGCTGAAGTAAGTATCGCATGTATCCTGTTTATTCATACGTTACGTTTAATTTTATACTAATATTGTGTTTGTTTTCAGCGCTAACACAACAGGAAACATGATGATTCTACACAAAAAAGAAGTCGAAAATATTGAATGAAATTTTCTGATATCGCCCCAACTATTTAGGTACCAGTGGTTAAGGGACGTGGATTTGTAAATGTAAATGTTCAAAGTCCCTCTTTGAATTTATATGCGCTACGTATATTATTTTGTAACAATTGTAATCACCGATCCTGTATATTTTTAAATAATAAATAAATACTTTTTGATATAAGTAGAATTAATTATTTAATAAATTCCAGAATCTGCTTCCTGGTTATGTAAGGGTATGGATACACCTATAGCAATCACGGTATACATGTGTTGGTGCGTAGAGACGTCCATGTAACGTCACGCGCAGGGAATTGTTTGGCAATTGTGGCCTTCAGATGGCGCTGTTGGATGGTCAGGCGGGCAGCAGGATCTGCTGGCAGAACCGTAGTCGAATGCGGACGTAGACTGGACCGCAGCTGCCGGCAGATCCTGCGCTCTCCTGGCAGACCCTGCTGTCAATCTGCTGGCAGACTGCAGGCAGATGGTTATCAGGGCAGGATATACACTTAAAATAGATGAACTATGTAGACCATGTAGGTAGTATACATAAATTATACAAAGTATAATTGTTTATTTACCGAGTGCGGCAATCTTAATTTATCTGCAATCGTCTCTAAAGTGTTAGCGCCCGTTTCACAAAATTTGCCAATTCGTTAACCTAAAATTTAAAAATTATTCAAACCCTTTTTTTTTTTTTATTTAACGTGCAGGAAATCCATAACGGATACCCCGGGGGGGGCGGGGGTTATGTTGGGCTCCAACCAACTAAAACCTGCACGGTAACCGCCTAGAGCTGGGAGAACAGGCAAGGAAAGAGGTCGTTCTTGCGCGGGAGCAAACAAGCGATACATCCGCTAGACCTCCCTCCAAGAGCCCCGGTATCCCGACTCGTTTGCCAGAGTAGGCACTTTCCCAAGGGGATTATTCAAACCCTAACCTAGAACTACATACCTTTGACCGCAAATATTGAAACAAATATACAAAAACGTTATGAAAGCTGTATAAAAACTGTATGAAAACAATATAAAAACTGTATAAAACCGGTTTGCATACATTCGGTCAGAAACATTTAAACAAATGCCTCTGTGTTTTTGGTTTTCCATTGTTTCTTTCAGCAAATGTTCATAAACGTTTATATGTACCAGTATGTATACTTATGTATATATGTATGTAGATCAAATTAGACTTTACCTGTACGATCTATCCATATTTCGTGGATGGTTTGGGTTAGACAGCGGTTACAGGGCCCTCTGCGGCGGCGAGGCCCTCCCCCCTTCGCGAGACGCCGGCGGAGGGTAAAGGGAAGAAGAGGAGGAGGTGGTGTCCCCCCACCCGCCTCCGGTGAACTCCTCCCGCGATGCCGGCTCCGGGGCCGCTATGCAGCCCTGGGATGCCGTGCTGCAACGCATGGAGGAGCTGGAGAGGAGGGTGGAGGGACGTCTCCTCCACTTGGGGAAGGTGATCGGCCGCTGGGGACCGACACCGACCCCGACGCCGAGACCAGCGACCCGCCGTATGCTCTGGCCCAGAAATGGGCCGGGATTAGCGGGGGGCCGTCATACGCGAGCGTGGTCGTGGCTCCGGCCCGCAACAAGAAGAAGGGGGGGGGGGCGCGAGCGGCGTCCCGCTGGTCCGTCGGCGGACACGCCCGCAGGTGGGGTGGGGGGAATTATTCCCTCTCCCTGTATGTTTGCCTCCGCTGGTGCGGGGGGGGGGGCTGTGCCCCCTCCGGTTCCCCCTGCCCGTACACCGGCGCTTGCCGGGGCTGGGCGCGGAAGACGGAGGGCGGCTCTGGCAGCCCCCATCGTGCCTGGGGGGACGGTGGCGGGCACTGCGGCGAGGGGTGGGGCCGCGGCTCCTCCTCCGGCTGCGCGGTCGAGTGGCCCTGCCGCAAGGGCCGCAAAGAAGAGGTCGGCGGCGGTGATGGCCCCGGTGCCGACCCGAGTTCTCGCCACCCCGGCAGCGCCGCAGGGCACGTGGGCCCAGGTGGTGAGTCGCAAAGCCGGGAGGGCGGCGGCGGGGCAGTGACGGCGGTGCGGGGGAGGGGCGCGGTGGCGCCGGCTCCCCAGCGGTCGGGCGCTCCCGGGAGAGCCCCGGTTGCGATCCCGCGCGCCCCCAGATCCGCAACGGTGGCGATCACCGCTCCGGGTGGGGGGGGGGGGGGGACAAGGACTTCTCCGCGCGGGTCGCCGGCGCGATGACGGCGATCAAGGTCGCCGACCTCGGCATCGCTTCGATGCGGCCGACGCGCGCCGTCACCGGAGGGCTCGTCCTCGAAATCCCGGGGGCCCGGGGCCCGGGGCTCGGCCAAGGCCGTGGCCCTGAAAGCCAAGCTGTTGGAGCAGCTGGGGGGCAGCGGGATTAAGGTGCGCTGCCCCCAGAAGATGGCGGAATTCAGGGTTTGCGGCCTGACGGAGTCGGCGTCCGAGGACGCGGTTCGCGCCACCGTCGCGACGCAGGGGGGGTGTTCGCCGGCCGACGTCGCGGTCGGGGAGAAGCGGCGGGACCCGGCGGGACTTTTCTCCCTCTGGGTTCGCGCTCCCGCGGCGGCGGCGTCCGGGCTCGTTAAGGCGGGGAGGATAGTGATCAACTCCCTCGCCGCCCGAGTGACGCCGCTCGCGCAGAGGAGGCTACAGTGCTTCCGGTGTCTGGAGTTTGGCCACGTTCAGGCCAAATGTTCCAGCCCGGAGAGCCGACGCCTCCTCTGCTACCGGTGCGGGGTGGAGGGGCACGTGGCGCGACACTGCGTCGCCGTCCCCAGCTGCCCCTTGTGCACCGGCGCGGGATTGCCGGGCGAGCACCGGATGGGGGGCCCTGCCTGTCGGCCCCCTCCTGCGTCGTCAGCAAGAAGGAGGAGAGCTAGGGGAGGGGGTGTTCCCGGGGGGACTTGTCCCTCCGCATCGGCGGCGTCCCGAGCGGCGCCCCCCCCCTGTCTGCGCCCATGTCCGCGTCCGCTGCTGCGGTAGCTTGCCCGGACGCGCCCGCCGAGACCATGGAGACCGATGTGCTGGCCTCCACCTCGGCAGCCAAGTCCGGCGCGGGCAAGCGCAAAGCCGGCGGGGAGCCGGCGGCTTCGGCTGACGCGCTCTCGACGCCGTCTTCGCCCGGGGGCTCTCCCCGAAAGGGGTCGAGGAAGCAGAAGGAGAGGGGGAGCAGCCCAGTGCTCCCCCTTAGCGGTCCTCGACCCGAGGGGAGAGAGGCCTTCTTGAAGGCCAGGAAGGCGACGCCCCCCGCGGTTACAACTGGGGAGGTGGAGACGGCGATCAGCGCCGAGGAGGCTGTTCTCCTCGCGCAGTCGATCGCCGCGTCATACGGCGGGGAGCTTGTCCCCCCGCCGCGGAAAGCGACGTCGGGGCCCCCGAGCAAACGGGGGCTGCAGCCCGGCCCGAGCAGAATCCGGTGGAGGCCGCAGAAAGGGCTTTGTAATGCCACGAGGCCCACCGATTCTGCTGTCCAATCTAAACCACTCCATGCGAGCGCACGACCTGCTTGAGCAGGCTCGCCTGGAGTTGGGGGCCGGGCTGGTCGTCGCCACCGAGCCGTATCCGCTTCCGGACCGATGTTTTCGGTCCACGAATCCGTATCGGCAGGTGGCGATGACGTGGGGGGTGGAACGGGGAGCCCTGCCGTGTTCGGTCGCCCGACATGGCAGCGGCTGGACGGCCGTAAGTGGGGGGGTTTCCTCGTGGTGGGATGCTATTTCGCACCGAGGTTTTCCGTCCCGGAGTTCGAGGACCGGCTGCACGAGGTGGAGGCTTTTATCGCCCCTCAGAGTGCCGAGCCGGTCGTGTTTCTGGGAGACTTCAACGCCCACGCGATTGAGTGGGGCGCTCCCAGAACGGACTCCAGGGGCGAGGTGCTACTCGAGTGGACGGCGGCGATGGGGTTCTCTCTAAAGAACCCCTACGCAGTTACGACGTACCGCGGCCCGCGGGGCGAGTCGGTTATCGACTTGATCTGGATTAACCCCGCGGCCGCCGCAAAAACGTCGAGCTGCTGGGTGGCGGAAGATTGTGAGCCGGCGTCAGACCACATGTACGTGATGCTGGCCACTTCCGCCCCCCCCCTCCGCCTACCCGAGTCGGAAGGCATCCCCCGCGATGGGCACTCAAACAACTTGATGTTGACGCGGCCCTACTCGCTTCCTCCGTCGTCGCCTGGCCTCCGTTGCCGGGCGACGTGCTGGATGACCCCGTTGCCGGCGCGCTCTGGTTCCGCGGCGCATTGCAGTCTATCTGCGACGCATCTATGCCGCGGACCGGGCCGCCGGGTGGGGGTCGGAAGGCGGTGTACTGGTGGTCGCCCGAGATCGCGGAACTCCGCGCGGCAAATCTCGTGGCCAGACGCCAGTATACCAAGGTCCGTCGTCAAGATCGACGACGGGTCTCGGAGGAACGGCTCCTCGAGCTGCGCTCCGCCTTTGCGGCGGCGCGCCGCGAACTTCGGGGGGCCATAGCCCGGGCAAAAGATCAGTCGTGTCGGGAATTCGTCGCGACCCTCAATGAGGATCCGTGGGGGCGTCCATACAGGGCCGTGTCCAAAAAACTCGGACCCTGGGCGCCCCCGGTCACGGAAGGCCTCGATCCCCGGCTCCTAGAACAAGTTCTAGAGGCGCTGTTCCCCCCTCCCCCGGTACACGGGGAGGGTGGCGCCGACGTGTCCGGGGATCCGTGGTTGGACAGAGGCGCGGACACCTCCGACGCCCCTGGGGTCAGCGACGAGGAGCTCGCTTCCGCTGTGGCGCGCACGCGCAAGCGGAACGCGGCTCCGGGTCCCGACGGTGTGCCCGGGCGAGTGTGGGCCTGCGCTTTGAGCGCCCTAGGAGCCGGTCTCAAGCGGTTGTTCGACGCCGTCTTGAAGACCGGCAGATACCCCCCAGCCTGAAAGGAGGCGAGGCTGGTTCTCCTCCGGAAGCCCGGTAGACCCGCGGAGTCACCCTCGGCGTATCGGGCCGATTTGCCTCCTGGACGAGGCGGGACGCTCGGTCTACGAGTCGCCTTGGAGAAAACTGAGGCGATGTGGCTCGCGGACAAGGTTGGGAGCGGTGTCCCCAACGGAGCGTCCCTGAGGATCGGAGACGCCTGCATTAGGGTCGGCCGAGAGATGAAGTATCTCGGTCTGACCCTGGACACCTACTGGCAATTCACACGCCACTTCAAAGCCCTCGCCCCAGGTTGGAGAAGCAGGTATTCGCCCGCAGGCGAATCATGCCCAACCTGGGTGGACCACACGAGGGGGTTCGGCGGCTATATGTGACGGTCGTCCGGTTCATGGCGCTGTACGGCGCGCCTATATGGGCCGGCGACCTGCAGGACTGCCGCGCCGGGCGTGAGCTCTTGGCAAGGGTTCACCGCCAGGCGGTCCTCCGATCCGTGCGAGCGTATCGCACGGTGTCACACGCCGAACTGTCCGCGTTGGCTGGGTCCCCCCTATTCCACCTGCTCGCGGAGATGGAGGCGGAAGTTTATTCCGCCGTCCGTGATCTCCGCGACGCTGGGGGCCCGAATGCCGGCGGACATGAAGTGGTGCGAGGCCAGGCCCGGCAACGCATGGTGGCCAAATGGCACCAGTGGTTGGCCCGCCCGAAATATCGGGAGGGTCGCGTTGTCGGGGCGCTTCTGCCCATTGTGGACGAATGGGTGGGGCGCGGGTATGGCAGGCTGACCTTCCGCCTGACGCAGGTCATAACAGGTGGCGGTTGCTTCGGCACATACCTGCGCCGCATAGGGCGGGAGGAGTCGTCGCAGTGCTTCAGCTGCGACTTGGGCGACGAGGACACGGCCGACCACGCCCTGGCTAGATGCTGGGAGTGGGTGGACGATCGGCGTGTCCTCGAGGCGCAGCTGGGCCCCGATCTCTCGCTACCGACGGTCGTGCGTCGGATGGCGGGAGACCGGGAGTGTTGGAGGGCCGTCTCCGCTTTTGCGGAGGCGGTGATGGAAGAGAAGGAGGAGGCCGAGCGGGACCGGATCCGCACCGGGCATCCGTCCCGCATAGCCGCCCCTCGGAGTGCCGGAAGGAGGGGGGGAAGGAGATGACCCGGGGCCGGGGGAGGTAGGGCGGTGACGTAGTTTCGTGCGTCACCCCCGCTCCCCGTCGGCATTACCCCGGGTCGGAGGCGCCCTTTTCAGGGCGCCTCGGGAAGGTGGCGGCCTCAGCCGCGAGTTGCCGTCAGCGTCGCGTCGTGGCAGGGCGCGATGCGCGACGGCGGAGATACGATCAGGGGGGGTCCTCGTGTCAAAGGGCCCCCTCCCCCCGGGGAGCAGTCGACCATCTGGCGCCGTTTTTAGCGCGCTCCCGAGGAAGGCGGTCGAGCAGGTAAAGGGTGAGTGCGGCGGTCAATTGACCATATGACCTAGTGCCGCCTCCCCGCCCGGCCGTGACCCTTCGGGCCGCGTCCGGGTCACTGCTCGACCGCGGGGGGTCGCGGGGTGGGGGTGCCGAGAGCCACGCTCACCCCTCCACAACATCATGCGACCCCCCCAGAAATGGCGACGCGGACGCGTGGTCCATCTCGCGTCGCCGGAGTTTTGGGAAGACCCCGCGCGTTGCCGCGCGGGGCTGTTGAGCGCGGAGTTTGCACTGCGCTGAGGGGGAGGTAGCGGATGAATCGCTAGTTTGCTCCCGCAGAAAGTCCCCCCCCTCGAGCGCGCGACTCTGCGCCCGAGTACGACCACCGTGGAGTTTTAGTGGGTGCAAGTCCCACATAAACCCGTCCCTCCCCCGGGGGCGGGGTATCCGTTACGGATTTCTCCACGTCAAAAAAAAAAAAAAAAAAAAAAAAAGGCAGCGGTTAAAATTTCCTGATTTCCTTGAACTAATGTATCCTAATCTATCGACATTTCTCAGATGGCGCACAGCCTCGTTTGAACGCCTGTTTCGGATGTAACCAGGACGTCTTGTGGACGTCAGAAAACGTCCAGGAGACGTCTTGAAGACGTCCAGAAGACGTCTTAAAGATGTCCATTTTTACAAATCAAGCCACAGACGTTCAGACCTAAAATGAACGTCTTTAAGACGTCCTGTGCTATCTGGGTGAAGAAAGTACGCTGAAAACGCATCTCCCTTGATACTTTTCAATCTTTTGTGAAAGATATTCGTAATACTTTATTAAAATCCAGAGTAGTTCCCTCGCTATTCATTAATTTTATTAGTTTCCCATGAACAATATTTCAATTCACCAATAAACATACTAAATTAATTTTATTCCAACACCAATAAATTGTGCGTTAAAAATATTGGATCTCTTTGTTCATTTTCGCTAAATTACCATTAGCATTTAAATTTTCTCCAACAAGACTTTCTGCCATGCGCTCTGTGGTATGCGGCCGGAGTACGGCGCATGCGCAGGACGCCTGTGCAATATGGCGTAAGCGTCTACCCACGGTGTAATAGACAGGTGTTCCGACTCCAGTCCAGAATGTGACTTTTACGTCCTAGTTCTTCTGGCGGCCGGCAGGTTTCGTCGATGTCGTAAAGGTGTAGGGAGCGTCGTCCCCCTCTCCGCGGACCACGCTGGAGTAGGGAGCTGGGCAGCTGCCAGCGCGGCGACGCGCACTTCTCACTAGACTTCTTGTTTAGACTTCGAACAGTAACAGTCTCCGAAAACGCTCTTGTAGAGCAAAGTCTGCTTGTGACTAATCTGTACTAGTGTGTGGAGAGGAGGCGCATAACCTCTCTCCGGCATCGTTACTTTCACGCTCAGGCGTGGTCTTCGATCCACGCGGAAATAAAGGAGCTGTTCAACACGGAAGTCGATTTGATTGCCTTGATCCCGTATCCGTTGAATACGTATCGGCAGTACAGAGTCATCGTTTAATCCTGCAACCCGCGCTCGCGCGAAGTTGTAAAATGGCAACAGCGCCTCACGGACGCATTTCCACTACCACTATGGCCGATACTTCCGCCATCTATGAGCTGTTGATGAAAGCGTACGGTCTTTTAAATGCCAGTAGGGAGCGCAAGGTGCTTTTGGCTTTCGCGAGAGGATATTAGATTTGACGTAGCAGACGGGGAAGAAAACGGTAGCCATTTTAAGAGTGCAATCGCACCGGTCCCGATCTGCGTGGAAATATCTATCTTTGCGACGTTCCAGTTGCGGTATTAGACCACGCTGACGCGATAGGGCCCCGGGTTGAAGAATTTGGGGCCTTTTTGTATAACTTTTGAACTATAAAAGATATCGGAAAGCAAATTGCGCCGAAAAATGGGGAAAACTTATCCCCTCTTAATGATGGATAATTTAACATATTTTTCATTCACTTAATTTTTCTTTTATCAATATTTTGACCATAATTACTGTAAAAAGCGTTTGCAAACTGTTTATTTGATACTTTATTTAGTGCTCTTTATAAAATTCATGGGGTTGATAAGCTGGTTGTTTCTGTATCATTACTTTCATAAATTGAGAACTTAAATTTTTATTCAATTATATATTGGTTCAGCAGGTCTCAGAATCTAATGTTCTGGATTTCTTTTTTATGATTATATCTTTAAGCAGGGATTCTCGTCTAACAGTCCCAAAAGTAACTTATATTTAAGAATTTTTTCGGAAAAACGTTTCGGCATATTGGATTAAACTCGCGTATGATATAGGGAGGTATTTTTGAACTTGCAGAAAATATTTTTTTAATGTCAATCCTTCTTATTATTTATTAGTTACTGTGGAATTTTCTCCACCTCTTCGCCGATGTAACTCCTGTTGGCGGGATGTGTAGCACCTGTCACAGTCATCTGATCAACCGATCATAAAAGCTGAGCGCGCGGCTCGCTTACCTGAGCCGGGGAATTCCGAATAGCTCTTTGCGACGTAAATTTGAAAGAGACCATCCTAAAATTCTTGTAGCTCGGGCATCGCTGCTATCCAGCGGTCGCTGGCAGCTCCGAACGCCGAGCCGGTGCGAGGAGTGGCTTCGAGAAGTGTGCCTCCGTTTAAAAGTCGAACTTCGGTCACACTCGGGCCTCGTCGCGGGCAGACACCCGTTGCCTGGTCCGTTCGCGCATGGTGTTCGGTCACGTTCGGAACGTGTCGCGTAACCGATCGTGGGGGGTCGTTCCAGCCCGAACGTCTTCAAATAATAATAACATGAATAGAGGGACGAAGTGTGAACTGATTCTTGCATAATTGTTTTGAGGAAACATTTTAACATGTGAAATGTTCACGAAAATCGTACTTTACGCGCCATCTCGTGAGATCGAGCGAACCGTGTAACCGAAACGAACTCTGGCCCCCCCCTAGCTCATCTGGAGCGGCGATCGATGGAAGGGGGAGAGCACGAGGATTCGAGGAATTCGGGAACGAATTCCTCGATCTACTGATCGACGAGCCGTCTAAAAGGTATCACGCTAAACTCGCTTCCCTCTCTATATCTGGGTAATTCGCTCATCGGATAGTGCTTGTACGTAATCGGGCCGATTATACGTGCATCGGTTGCAAAGGAAACCTACAGCGTAGGACGCGATTAAATCAACCGTAAATCCTGTAAATACAGTCCATTAGATTAATTCAACCAGTTTTATTGTAAATATTGTAAAATAGACATTATAATTACTACTTAGAACTTAACAACTATTTCGTGTGTGTCCCATCGTTCCCACGTGCGCTGTAAGTGTAATTCTGCTAACAAATTCGAATAAAATTCGAAGCGAATTCGAAACATTCGTCCGGAATTTGAAGAGAATCTCGAGGTATCGAAATCTCACCCGAATTTTGCCAACCCTTCTTTGGCTCACGTGTGGCTGACATGTTAAAATGTTTCCCCAAAACAATTATGCAAGTATCAGTTCCCACTTCTTCCCTCTATTCATGTTATTATTAATTGAAAACGTTCGCGCTGGAACGACCCCCCACGATCGGTGACGCGATGCGTTCCGAACGTGGCCGAACACCGAGCGCGAACGAATCAGGCAACGGATGTCTGCCCGCGACGAGGCCCGAGTGTGACCGAAGTTCGACTTTCAAACGGAGGCACATTTCTCGAAGCCACTTCTCGCACCGGCCCGGCGTTTAGAGCTGCCAGCGACCGCTGAATAGCAGCGACGCCCGAGCTACGAGAATTTTAGGATGGTCTCTTTCAAATTAACGTCGCCAAGAGCTATTCGGAATTCCCCGGCTCAGGTAAGCGAGCCGCGCGCTCTGCTTTTATGATCGGTTTATTACTCGCACCCCAGAGATTACTGTAACGAGGTTTGAAAACAATGTGTCGACTGGTCTCGTACCCGTCTCAATTTCAAAAATTTTAGCTACGATATGGTTGACCGCGGCGCTATGCCGGTGTATGGAATAATATGAACAATTTGTCTAAGAAAAAAACTTATTTTTTCTCTCGAACGCTATAAGTCTTTCAATTTTTCATTTTTTTTCCTTTAAAGTGGACCAATCCCCGCGGAAATTATCTAACTTTAAGAAACTTCTATTTTTTTATTGCAATCAGATGACTGTGACAGGTGCTACACATCCCGCCAACAGGAGTTACATCGGCAAAGAGGTGGAGAAGATTCCACAGTAACTAATAAATAATAAGAAGGATCGACATAAAAAAAATATTTCCTGCAAGTTCAAAAATGCCTCCTTATATCACAAACGAGTTTAATCCAATATGCCGAACAGTTTTTTAAAAAAAAATTCTTAAATATAAGTTACTTTTGGAACTGTTAGACGACAATCCCTCCTTAAAGATAAAATCATAAAAAAGGAAACCAGAACATTAGATTCTGAGACCCGCAGAACCAATATATAATTGAATAAAAATTTAATTTCTCAATTTATGAAAGTTATGATACAGAAACAACCAGCATATTGTTTATCAACCCCATGAATTTTATAAAGAGCACTAAATAAAGTATCAAATAAACAGTTTGCAAACACTTTTCACAGTAATTATGGTCAAAATATTGATGAAATAAAAATTAAGGGAACGAAAAATATGTTAAATTATCCATCGTTAAGAGGGGATAATTTTCCCCCATTTTTCGGCGCAAATTGCATTCCGATATCTTTTATAGTTCAAAAGTTATACAAAAAGACCCCTGTTCGTTGTAAAAATTGTTCTAGTTTTGATTCTAGCGTAGTTAACTTTAAGTAGTTCTAAGTATAGGATAAGTAGGTTTAATTGTAAGTAGAATTCTAGTTTTAACTAGCACGAGTATCGTCACTGTATTTCGCGTTTTATCCACAGACTTTAATAGCAATAAACTAGCACTTTGAAACTAGTACGAAGCGAGAATATTTGTCTAGCACTGATCTCTCCGGTTCTCTTGCGAGCGAGTTAGAGTATAAAGCGTAAGCAATTAGCGTTTGTCGAGTACCGATTCCAGAGAGCGACTGCCGGAATTCGTCGCGATCGAGGAAACGGAGCTCGCTGAGAAGAGTGGGGAGAGAACAAATGCTTCGCAGGTAATTAGAGAGATGGTGACACCGTAATCACCTGTGGTCGCGGATTACGACAGCCATAGCGGACTGTCGCATGTCGAGAGACGAGAAAATTTCCTTAAAACTAATAAACCGCGCTATTTAACTTAAGTCTAATATATACAATATATACATCTAAACAACCCCAAATTCTTCAACCCGGGGCCCTATCGCGTCAGCGTGGTCTAATACCGCAGCTGGACCGTCGCAAAGGTAGATATTTCCACGCAGAACGGGACCGGTGCGATTGCACTCTTAAAATGGCTACCGTTTCCTTCCCCGTCTGCTACGTCAAATCTAATATCCTCTGGCGAAAGCCAAAAGCACCTTGCGCTCTCTACTGGCATCTAAAAGACCGTACGCTTTCATCAACAGCTCATAGATGGCGGAAGTATCGGCCATAGTGGTAGTGGAAATGCGTCCGTGAGGCGCTGTTGCCATTTTACAAGTTCGCGCGAGCGCGGGTTGCAGGATTAAACGATGACCCTGTAGGGCCGCGGAGAAGATTAGTATTTTTCACTACCTCCACTCAACCCTACAAAGGCATTTACATATGGCCTGTTGTGTTTGTTGGAAGCCCAGTAATACCACTAAAATCTCTACTACTACAGTCTCATTAATACATATGTATGTACCTTCTAAGTCACGACGCCTCTCGCGACGGCCAGGGGAATTAAACAGAAATCGGCACACAAAATCGCTGGGGTAAAAGGTACAGAGTCGGAACACCTGTCTATTACACCGTGCGTCTACCTAAGGCACAAGTAGCTCTTCAAGTCATACTGTATTTATTAAATACATCTATATATCATTCCTAGTATAAAAGAGTCATTTATTACCCCACCACAACACGCTCTCACCTCTTTCGGACACATTATGTAGTCTCTACACTTACTATAGCAAAAGTCCACTCTTTTTCTATAAGTACTACGTTATGTTGTAACTAAAAAATGTGGCGTTTATATATTTACAGATAATCAAAGCAGAAGATAATGCAGTGTGATCTACGTCAGAGAAAAAAATTTATTGTGACATACCCCGTAAACAAACTGACCGCAGTATGCCAGCAGATTGACAGCAGATTCGAGGAGATCCTGACGTCAGATTCGGGACCTACTATGTCCGCATTTCACTATAGTTTTGTGGTCAGAGCCTGACATCAGGATCTGACCGCAGATTGATGTCAGATTTCGATCACATCTTGCTGACAAAAACCGCCCGCAGATTGGCGGCAGAAATCAAGCAGATCCTGATGTCAGAATCTGACCGCAAAACCATAATTTAATGCGGACATAGTAGGCAATTTTATATAATAGTATAGATTTAAAAACAGTGCGAAAGTCTTAAGCGTACATAATATATAGAACACGTTTATAAGACCGACTTGAAAGATCTTATTCCTACCATATTTTATGGAAGAAAGAAAAGTTGGAAAACCATGTATTTAGACGAGTGTTTTCGCCAATCGCGATTTAAAATGCCGGTGCTGGTGGATTCGAAGGAAGAATGACGGGTCGTTCAATAGCGTGACTTCTGGACACTGCTTTATTGGTCGTCAGCGAGTTTGCTGTAGTCGTGACACTTAACACAAATAACGTCGGACACTACAATGGACATCGACCAGAGACGAACTGTACACAGAATCGTAGGCGCGTGGGCGCAAGGCGACAAACGGGTCGCGGATGGAATAATCCACCAAAAACGGTGCAGAGCGCAAATGGGCGCAAAACTTTCTTTATGGATCGTGGTGTTGTCACGACGGTGCGATTCTCAGAACTAACGGTCGCCGGGCGAGCGCTTCGCGATGATCGTTAGCGGTCAAAAACACATCAAACGCGCCGCGGCGGCTCAACAGCTGTGTTGATGCCACCGCGGGCGCGCGTTCAAATACGGCCGTTGCGCGCGGCCGCAACAACGAGTATTATAACATTTTTAATATTTTACTTAGCAGTTTGTTAGTCAATTGAATGGCAGGGAGGCTCAAAATAATTATTTAAACTTTTAAAGGCAGTTCTTCCAAATATAAAAGAATTAATGATAACTACTATTCATTCAGTCATCTTAGGGCGGTATTATCATCAATCGTTTTTTAGTTTTTAGCACGCGGCATTCTCTACTAGTCTAGTAGATTAGTAAAGGATGCCGGATGCTTAAGACGATCTTAGTCTTAAGCAACGACTGATAATACCGCCCTTGGACACGGGTATACCAAATATATACTCCGCAGTGAAATGCCGGCAAATTAGGGCTGTTCAAGTACTTGAATATTCGGGTAGCTTGAAATCCGAACCAAGCTGAAACCCGGTTTCCGAGCCGAGCCGAGTACCCGAATGAACCGAGCGGCTTGAAAAAACCGAGCGGCTCGGATAGAACCAAGTAACTTGAATTTTTCAAGCGGCCCAAATGAAGCGGGCGGCTCGAACAGAACCAAGCGGATTGAATTATTTCAAGCGGGCCGAAAGAACCGAGCGGCCCGATAGAACCGAGGCGGCTCGAAAGAACCGAGGCGGCCCGAAGGAACTGAGGCGGCCCGAATGTATGTCTGTACATTGTACGTCGAGCAGATAGGTTAGGAGATAGGTTATGTATACCTAACCCAATTATAATATAGACTGCGGAAGTTTATGTAAATCCATGTTTTTATTGGAATGACTTAAACAAGCGGGACTTTGACAGAACTATGTTTCATCATTACGAGGATGTTAAAAATATACTTCGATTTTATACATTTTGCATATTCTGGATATACGTTGCACATTCTGCATATTCCCAGATAGCACTCGACGTCTATGAGCCGTCTTTAAGACGTCTGTTTCAGACATTCAAGACGTCTTAAAGACGTCTGCTATTTTCTGAAAGACGTCTTAAAGACGTCTGCTATTTTCTGAAAGACGTCTTAAAGACGTCTGCTATTTTCTGAAAGACGTCTTAAAGACGTCTGCTATTTTCTGAAAGACGTCTTAAAGACGTCTATAGACATTTTTGAATGTCCTGAGTCAGTAAACCGTACGTCTTTAAGACGCCTTTTAAACGCCTTGTAGACGTCTATAAGACGTCTTTAAGTGGTCGTGAAGACGTCTTAAAGACGTCCATTTCAGACTTTCACGACGCCTCAAAGACGTCTTCGTAAGGTCTTGATTAGGCCTACTGCAGCTCTTTAAAGAGATATTAAGCGTGACTTGATTTGTGTTTATTGATTCGTGTTAATGAAATTAAGTATTTTGAAAAAAGAAGCCCATCGAGTGGCTGCTCTTGTCCTCATTTGAGAGAGTCAATTTTCATGCTGCTCAATATTTTCGTTTCTTCATAAAAAAGAAGAACGTCTTGCAATAGCGAATGATCGAGACATTTTGGCATATTCAAGTTCAAGTCGAAAATATAAATTTCCTTCTGCAAAAAACGCCGGTACTAGAGAGTGACGGTATATGATCTGCCCGGCTCTCTTATAGGCATGACTGCTGTAACCCACCTGCGAGAAGCGCTCGGCCCGGTCGCCGCCTAGCGGCCGCGTACTATCCATGCGTCTTTAAGACATCTAAACGAAGTCGTTTCAAAAACGTCTTGGCATGGACGTCTTAGAGACGTCCTAAACACTTACTCGGAAAGACGCCTTAGAAATGTCTCCGCACAGACGTCTTGAATACGTCTTAAGGGGTTAGGACACAGTACGAGCCAAGAAAGCAGACGATTTTTAGACGACGATCATAAGAAAAGTAAACAATCGATTAATATAAGGTTTTGTGTTTTAGTTCACTATATTATAAACTATAAGAAAAGCATATAATATTTACAAAATAGCATTTGTACGCCGTGCATTTAAAATGTCCATTTTTTTTCGGATGACCAACTGGTGGGCCGGATTCCGGCAAATCGGATGAACAGTAACAAAAACCCCAAAAATGTCATAAACTATAATATATTTCCTAGGCATTGACGATCCAACATTTCAAATTTTTTAATTATAGTACAAAATATAAACATCACACACTTTTGTCGAAATTTGATAATTATTTTTCAAACATCGACCATTTTGTACATTTTCGCAAAAATTGAAATGTTGGATCGTCAATGCCTAGGAAATATATTATAGTTTATGACATTTTTGGGGTTTTTGTTACAGTTCATCCGATTTTCCTGAATCCGGCCCACCAATTGGTCATCCGGAAAAAAGGACATTTTAAATGGAGACATTGTACGGCGTACAATTGTTATTTTGTAAATATTATATGCTTTTCTTATAGTTCATAATATAGTGAACTAAAACACAAAACCTTATAATAATCGATTGTTTACTTTTCTTATTATCGTCGTTTAAAAATCATCTGCTTTCTTGGCCCGTTACTGTGTCCTAACCCCTTAATATGGTCTAAGACGTTCAGACCAAAAACAGACGTAAAATGGACGTCTAGAAGACGTCGTGTGCTATCTGGGTAATAATACAAATAAAACTAATTGGTATTAAGTAAACGAAATAAATTGTTATTGAGTTTGATTATATTCTGAAAACCACTTACATACTTCCTTAAAACATTAAACCGTACCAATACGATTTGGACGTAACAAAAAGACGTTTTAAACACGTTCAGAAGAGGTGCAAAGTAACAAAACATGATGTAAGGCGTTCAGGCCAAAAATGGATTTTTCAAAGAAGTCGTGTGCTATGTGAGATTTGATGTGTGTGTGTGTGTGTGTGTGTCAAGCGTCTTATCCCAGATAGCACACGACGTCTTTAAGACGTCCATTTTACGTTTATTTTTGGTCTGAACGTCTTAGACCATATTAAGACATCTTTAAGACGTCTGTCTATAGACGTCTTTAAGACGTCTCAACACAGTCGTCTTAGAAATGTCTCCGCACAGACGTCTTAAAGACGTCTCAACACAGTCGTTTAAAAGACGTCCTGGTACAGACACCTTAAAGACGTCTCAACACAGCCGTTTAAAAGACGTCCTGGTACAGACACCTTAAAGACGTCTCAACACAGTCGTTTAAAAGACGTCCTGTTACAGACGCCTTAAAGACGTCTCAACACAGTCGTTTAAAAGACGTCCTGTTACAGTCGTCTTAATATGGTCTAAGACGTTCAGACCAAAAACAGACGTAAAATGGACGGCTTAAAGACGTCGTGTGCTATCTGGGATATTATACGTATCAAGCCGTTGTACCTACTATTGAATTATTAAACATTTGAATATATATGTAACTATTACACTATTAAACTTTTTAACATATGAAACTATTAAATTTGAATGGCGTGGTTCACCAAGCTAATTTGTAAACAAATTCCGTATCTGCAAAAAATATGAAAAATATGCAGAATGTGCAACGTATATCCAGAATATGCAAAATGTATAAAATCGAAGTATATTTTTAACATCCTCGTAATGATGAAACATAGTTCTGTCAAAGTCCCGCTTGTTTAAGTCATTCCAATAAAAACATGCATTTACATAAACTTCCGCAGTCTATATTATAATTGGGTTAGGTATACATAACCTATCTCCTAACCCACACAGCACACAGCCGTCCTAAAGGCGTCCCAGGGACGTCCGTCCCAGACGTAACGTACGTCCCAGGGACGTCCTGAATTTCCCACGTACGGCTTATATACGTCCTCTGAACGACGAATGTTACCAAAAAAGTGGTCCCGGGTACGTCTCGCAGACAGCACACAGCCGTCCTAAAGGCGTCCCAGGGACGTCCGTCCCAGACGTAACGTACGTCCCAGGGACGTCCTGAATTTCCCACGTACGGCTTATATACGTCCCCTGAACGACGAATGTTACAAAAAAAGTCGTCCCGGGTACGTCTTTAAGCGCATGGATTAGGATTGAACAGGTGTTCGAAAGACGTAATTAAGACCTATTTATCGATAAATTAGGTCAAATGCAGATTTTTAAAAACCGCAAGTAGGGCGTATTTAAGATAGTTATCGATACCGATTAATTATAATATAAATTTGATGAAACAAACGGTTGTCAAAACGGAATCAAAATTATTAAAAATTCATTTCTATTTACATTTATTTATTTAAAATTTGACTACAGTTGTTTTTATTAACAGACAAAAAAAGGATGAGGTTCTCAATGCGACACGTATATATTTTTTTTATCATTGCTATTATTACATGTCTTGCTTTGTAAAATATATCATTCGATCGTGTATTTACAAATATTTAAGAGCTATACCTATACTATACTTATATACAAGAAGTAGTATCAAAGTTTTGGCTATTTAGATTAATATTTCAATGTATATTTTCTAACAAATATTTATAAATTGTTAAACTAAAAATACGTTTTTAATCTTATACATATCGCAGAAAAAAGTACAAGTTTTCGTTATTAGATAATGCAGACATTCGGCGAAGTATTCGCGATAGTACCAATGTAGGTACGGGGATCCAAATGAGGAGAACGCTAAGAGGGGGTTTTTAGTGGGTAAACCATGTAATTGGGAGCCCCACATAACCCCAGTATCAATTGCTGGGGTATGCGTAAGGCATTTTCCCCCTCTATAAAAAAAAAAAAAAAAAAAAGATAATGTAGACATAAATCTTGCGAAATAATGAGCTATCAGTTTGATAAAAAAAAAGCGCAAATAGTAATAATAAAATTAGTCTAAACAGGCTCGGTCGTGCTCTAGGAATTACGAGTTTACAGTCGTGTATCGTATTCGTATCGATATAGGCGTTGAGCCGCGCGTGAGAGAACACCACGATGAACTATATTCAACGATTAACAGCAAGAAAATCGTAGCATGGTCTAATCTAACGTAAACAGATAAGGAGGAAGGGAGGCATTGTGGTCAAAGTTTATAATGCTGCTATTCTCTTAGTATTTAATGATATAGGTATACGACACCCGGTCAAAGAGGAGATATAATAAGAGGCGTCACTCAACAAGGACAGAAATACACTAGGGAAATCACTAGACAACTAATTTAAATGCCCATTCGGCAATGATCGGTAAACTTCGGCAATAATCAGCCAACTGCGGTAAGGTACATTTAGTCGATTTGAATATCCCGCTCGAATAGACAACCAATTTAAATGCCAAGGTAAAGTAAGAACTTCAAAGATTCCGCCCGGAGTGACGCCTCGTACTATATCTCCTCTTTGACCCGGTGGTTTCCTCTAGAGACCCTGTAAGTAGAGTCACGCAATCACGTCTAAGTTAGGTCGGTTTGACGCCATGTTTTGTCAAAGGTGTGAAAATAAATTTGGCGGCATAGTGTTGGTGTGTACAACGTTGCTTATGTATAGAGGAGTTGTATGTATCAGTATACTACACCGCCATTTGAATTTTCACACCTTTGACAAAAAATGGCGGCACCAATCAAAATCGAGGATGTGTTTGCGTGACTCTACTTATAGGGTCTCTCTCTAGTTTCCTCCGAATTCGCACCACCACCCCCCCCCCTCCCCCACCCAAAAAAAAACCTAATGGTAGTAGTCCACTACGGTCCCTACTCCCAGGCCGCACCGCGATTAAATTTGGTTTCGGGCCGCCAACATCCTGTCCGATGCCCGCTTCAGCCATGATTGCATTGCGCTCTCACTTATTTTTTTATTTTCGGCCACCTTGGCCTTTTCTGCGGCACCTAAACAAGAATTTCAATAAGATATTACATTCAATTCTATATTAATCAATATTAACTATGGTGAAATTTAGGTGATAATTACATATGACTGCTGACGCTAACTTTAAGTTGGCGAAGGCCTCCTTGTTCCTCCTCCCGAGCCAACTGTATTTCATCATTATCTGATTATTTAAAACGGATCCTAAGACCCGTTTCACGAAATTATACGCGTCCGATCCCCCAAAACTTGCAAATTCGTTCACCTATAATTAAAAAATTATCAAACATTAATGAATTAAGTACAATTTTGTATCAAAGAAATAACGAAAATAAATTCTATTATATCCACAATTTTGTCGTCATATCTATGATGATATTTTACTTACAGCATCTTGGAAATTGGTCTCTTGTCTTAAAATTTCCTCCAATTCTTTCAGCTTTTCCGCCGAATTTAATGGAAATTCCAAATATGAAAATTTGCTGAAAAACGACGGTTTTTCTGTCGGCGCTGGTGCTGTTGTCTTTTCCATTTTATTCTCAAGGGTTTTCACCCGCTCCATAGTTTCTAGCAGCAACGTCCGCAGTAAATTGTTTTGGGATATTATTGTATTGGCTTTATCTAGTAGAGTTTTCAAAGTGCCATCATTAGCGTCGCTGTTGCTGTTGTTGCTGCTGCTGCTGCCACTGGGGCCTGCATCTATGTTATCTGAAAATTATTTATTAAATCTTTTTTTTTTCACTGTAACTTTCCAATTATCTAATAATAATAATAATAATAATAATAATAATAATAATAATAACAATAATAATAATAATAATAATAATAATAATAATAATAATCGTCTTTATTCCATGTTTAAACATTATATACAGAGGTAGAAACCGTATCGCAGGTCGTGGAATGGGCGAGGCTCAGCGCAACTGCTATTATGCCTGACCCGAGATAGAATAGAATTATCTTTATACACATATATTGACTTACCAATTTGAATGTTGGTTGGAGAAAAACTCCCCTCCTGGATCCCATTGCTGATCCTGGGGGATAGTATTTCGTCTAAAAACCAAAATTATTTTTGTTAAAGAATTCTGCTGCAAACATTAAACATATATATATATATTTTTTAAATCTCGCGCCCTCGATAGTCGTCACTCGTCAGCAGTGATGGGTAAATCACTAGAAAGCAACGTAATTCACGTCACCTGACATACGTGTATAATATTAAAATGTCCTGTATAAAATGTCCAGTGGACCTGCCACGCTGCCTCGGCAATATAGAGCGTAGATGGGAAGTTCCCACATCTTTTTCAAGGTTTATTAGACTCTTATTATATTGCCGGGGCAGGTCCACTGGACATTTTATACACGTATATCACGTAACGTAAATTACGTTGCTTTCTAGTGATTTACTCAGCACTGCTCGTCAGTGCTTTAATCAGGGGTACCTCAAGTGGAAACAAACAGGGGCGAGTTATGACTTATGACGTAGTGCGTATTTGGTTGCGTGAGTGCGTCTTCGAGTACATTTGCCAAGGCAGACTTGTCATACATTTTCTAGTGCTAGCACGTGCAAAGATGACATCGGACTTGTGTGGAAAGTTTCTACTGCATTGAATTCGGTACCCAAGAATTAGAGTAGTATTAGGAATTACACAAGTACTGTTTCAAGTACAAAGACGTGCAAATATAACCCCCAAGCGTTGTCGGAACTGTTTACGATATAGAACCCCTTTAAGGACAAGGTAATTGGCCGTGAAAATTATGGCAGTTCGAAATCTTTAGACCTTGCTATGCAGGCGTATTCATAAAGCGAGAACCTGTGGGGTTGCGTCAAAGGAACGGCCTACTTAGTACGAAAGCGAACATAATAATTCTCGAGGTAAGGAAGCAGAATTGTGGACACATCCAAAATGCATCTACTGTAAATAAAGCGCAAGAAAAATGTGAAAAATGTACTGTTACTAATCCACAAGGGCAGAGGGACTTTTACCAACAGAATCGGTGAAACAAAGAAGATTTTCACAAATTTTCACACTGATTAATAAGTAATTGTAGAGGATATGCCGATATATATGAATCTCGCGCGGTGCAGCAGTCAACGCGAGTGCTAAATCTACTATGTAGCGCATTAGACGCGGCTGTTGACTGTTGGTGGCGCGCGAGATTTATATATATATCGACATATTTTTTACAATTCTTTATTAATCAGTGTGAAAATTGGTGAAAATCTTCTTTGTATATTAAGGAAAAACTTTGTCGCTGCAAGTTATATGTACCTAAAAATTGCCTCGATACTTTTTAACGGCGAACGTTGAGAAACATGGGTTGTGTCCAGTATTCCTTTTTAAGTAAATATTATTCCTTTTTCTAACATAAGGGTTTTGTGCATACAGGGTGTCCCAAAAATGCTGCGGTTCCTTAAAGGGGGTGATTCGGGGGGTGATTGCAAACAACTTTTTCCTTTGCGAAAATGCCCTCCGAGGTTTCGTTAACGAGATATTAATAAAAAGCACCGACCAATCAGAGCGCGAGCCTTCCGCTGGAGGTCCCGCGCTAGCGTGGCCGCGCGCCGGGCCGCGCTGCGACTACGAACAAGCAAGGCGGCATGCATCGAAGGAAATTGCGTAGAATGGCAAATGAAAAAGACGTAACAAAAAAATCCAACCTTTTGCCATGGTTTGTTTGCCATTTAAAGTGAATAATGAATAAAGGATAAATGGATGAAAATCACGTGTAACGTAAAAAGACGAATACACATTTTTTTTAGAAGCTTCGAAAATAATAATTATTTGAAGTGGGAGGATAGGATAAGGAATGCGTAAAATTCCTTGTGTTAATAACATATCCACGAAAAGGTAATGTAACAGGAAATTAACGAAAAGTGATCGTAGTTCGTTATTGTGATAAAAATCCGTAGTTCAATAACGGCCAACACTGTTGTTGATAATGAATAAGTAGGTTTAATAACTCGGAAGAAAAATTTACGTACGGAAATTTGGAGAATTATCTCCGGAAATAAGCCGTAGCCTGCGTTAAATTTAAAAAATAATAGTCGCCAATAATGTAACTAAAACTCACCCTTTCGGAAATTCACCTGCAGCTTAAAAACCTGTGTCCACTAGGTCACTGAACCGATCCTGGTCATCGCCGAGTGCACAGCTGATCTCAGGTACACGACACCATCCAAAGTTAAGGGTCGCAACGTCAAGTGCGTCCGGGTTAATGTACCGAATATTCACTACACTGCACGGCTACTAACACTGATCACTTAATTTATTTTTCATGGAACGTGTTGTTGCTACGTTATAAAAATTGTTGGAAATGAATTTTTACTTGGCGTTCGGAGCCGTGGGTAATTCCCGCGCAAATTCTCACGCTGCAGCACTTGCGTCCTCGTTGTTCGGGGGGTACACACAGAACATCGCGTAATACTCTTGAGCAGAGAACATTTGTCTGCGACGCGATTGCTGACTGCTGACTGACAAGATTTTTTCCAAGGGACTTCTTCTACCCCCAAATAGTTTCTCTCGTTCCATTATGAGTTGACCCCCACCAGGCCAAGAGACTTCAGGTAAAAAGAAGCCAGCACATTTTCGGAACACACGTGTTTTGCAGAAGTGCAACGAAAACTTTCACAAAAGCCCGCGCTCCGTCCTTCTACTGCCAATGTACCCATTGCTTCGAGATAGAAAACAGACATCACGTGTATCGGTTCGAAAGGGTCCGAAGAGAAGAGAAACAGAAAGTCTTCGAGTTGCTATAAAGAAAAAAATCCTGCTTCCTGTTTCCCTTTTCCGATACCCTGAGTTCACGTCTGCGACGAGGCGGAACCAAGTAAGTCATAAATTATCCGAAACTGTAGGAAACCGTTGTCTACCGCCGACTTGCGGGACAATACGGTCATAAACCGCGACCCTGGCGAAATGCTCTGGCTGATCAGCTTGATTAATTTTGGAGAACTAGAAATTACAGAGTATTATCCAGCATCAATACGTCTCGCGGAGAGACACAGGAAAAGAAGGGATAGTCCGCTGACTGCGCGTAGTCCCGCCTGTTTCGTCCTACCCTCAAATTAAAGACGGATCCCTTATCTCTCGAGTGTAACGTTCTCAAACGAGACTGAGCCGTTAGTTGCAGGCGATTCCACAAGTAGAGCGGTTTACCTGTGAAATTATGGGATTGGTTCGGGTGGCGTGCAATTAAGAAATGAATTTCACAAACGAGAGTCCTTCTTTAACAAAAATTAACAGTGGATTTATTCAAGAATAAAGGTTTGACTCTAGGTCAAAAGGTGAATATATAATGTTTGAACAAAAATGGTAAGTATTATAATGAATCGACGTATTAGTCGATTTTAAAGAATACGTTTGATTTGGGTTTCGACGCTTGATCGGTAATAAAGAATACGTTTGATTACGGTTTCGACGCTTGATCGGTAATAAAGAATACGTTTGATTACGGTTTCAAACTAATAGGGTAACTAAGTACGGTTTAACTATTTTGTATAATTGTTGGTATAATGATACGATACTAAATCGTATTTGAGCAATAAGTCGCTATACTTTGTTTAGATAATAATAATGACGCTAGGTCGATTTGGTATTTAATAAGAGTGTTTCTTCTGGTGCCTATGAGCTGGCCCACGCTTTCCAGGAAGGAAGCTGAGGGGCTAGTTAAAGCGACCTCGGAAAGGTTGAATGTAGGATTTTGAGGGGCTAGTTAAAGCGACCTCGGAAAGGTTGAATGTAAGATTTTGAGGGGCTAGTTAAAGCGACCTCGGAAAGATTTTGAGGGGCTAGTGAAAGCGACCTCGAAGGAATTTGAGGGGCTAGTGAAAGCGACCTCGTAGGAATTTGAGGGGCTAGTTAAAGCGACCTCGGATAGGTGTTGAGGGGCTAGTGAAAGCGACCTCGGAAAGATGTTGAGGGGCTAGTGAAAGCGACCTCGATAAGGTGTTGAATGTAGGAAGTTGAGGGGCTAGTGAAAGCGACCTCGGAAAGATGTTGAGGGGCTAGTTAAAGCGACCTCGAAGGAAGTTGAGGGGCTAGTTAAAGCGACCTCGTAGGAAGTTGAGGGGCTAGTGAAAGCGACCTCGGATAGGTGTTGAGGGGCTAGTGAAAGCGACCTCGGAAAGATGTTGAGGGGCTAGTTAAAGCGACCTCGGAAAGGTGTTGAGGGGCTAGTGAAAGCGACCTCGAAGGAATTTGAGGGGCTAGTGAAAGCGACCTCGTAGGAATTTGAGGGGCTAGTTAAAGCGACCTCGGAATGGTTTATTGTAAATATTTGAATATAGGAGATTGAACGTGATTTTGAGGGGCTAGTTAAAGCGACCTCGGAATAAGGTTGAATGTAGGTAGTCAGGACGTAGAATTTATATATACTTGTTGAGAGACTTTTATAAGCGGCGTGCTTACTGTTCGGTAGCAGAACTCAGTCTGAATCTAAGCTGCTGGCAGGCTCGTACTTATACGGTTCTGCGATACCTTGCTCCAGCCAATCACTAGTCGTTTGGACTAGTGCGCCAATTAGAAATGGGATCCGGTTCCCGCCGGTTCACGTACTACGCTCAGTTTATATGGCGTCCGGTTGGGTGCACCAATTAGAATTAGGTTCCGGTTCCCGCCGGTTCACGTACTACGCTCAGTTTATATGGCGTCCGGTTGGGTGCACCAATTAGAATTAGGTTCCGGTTCCCGCCGGCTCGCGTACTACGCTCAGTTCGTTCGGCGTCCGCGCGGTCTGTGCGCGCGGTCTGTGCGCGCGGTCTACGCGCGGTTTGTGCGCGCGGTCTACGCGCGCGCGCTTAGGTTATTCGCGGCAGTGAGTTCGCGGTTAGTTATGCGCATGCGTTGCGCGTCGCTTGGTTCGCTGTTTCCCGCCGTATAATGGCGTCGCTCGCCCGCGTCATAAATGCTAGTTTACAATTTAGGTAAATGTAAGTATGATCGAATGGATTTAACACTTAGTTAGAAAAGAGATAGGAAAAAATGTACGGCGGTTTCGTAGCGGCACGTTACACGAGTATAAACACGTGCTCGAATTTCAAAACACAAGCACGCATCGACGTATTCGGTGCGAGAGACTGTGGGCTTGAGGTCCGATTGGCCCCAAACTAACCAATCCGCCCTGCATCCCTCCCAAACGGCCACTGTCCTGAAGAGGCCCTCTTCACAGCGATATCTCCTCCACAAGGCCCACCTTCTCTCGCACGGAATACGTCGACGCACGCTTTTGTTTGGAAATTCGAGCGCGTGTTTAGACACGAGAGATAAGCAGGCCCGATTGGTTAGTTCAGGACCAATCGAACTTCAAACCCGCCTTCTCTCCAACGGAATACGTCGACGCGTGCTTTTGTTTGAAAATTCGAGCGCGTGTTTAGACACGAGAGATAAGTAGGCCCAAATGGTTAGTTCAGGACCAATCGAACTTCAAGCCCGCCTTCTCTCGCACCGAATACGTCGATGCGTGCTTGTGTTTTGAAATTCGAGCACGTGTTTATACTCGAGAGATAAGGGATCCGTCTTTAATTTGAGGGTAGGACGAAGCAGGCGGGCTACGCGCAGTCAGCGGACTATCCCTTCTTTTCCTGTGTCTCTCCGCGAGACGTATTGATGCTGGATAATACTCTGTAATTTCTAGTTCTCCAAAATTAATCAGGCTGATCAGCCAGAGCATTTCGCCAGGGTCGCGGTTTATGACCGTATTGTCCCGCAAGTCGGCGGTAGAGAACGGTTTCCTACAGTTTCGGATAATTTATGACTTAATTGGTTCCGCCTCGTAGCAGACGTGAACTCAGGGTGTCAGAAAGGGGAAACAGGAATGGTATGCATTTTCTTCTTTATAGCAACTCGAAGACTTTCTGCATCTCTTCCCTTCGGACCCTTTCGAACCGATACACGTAGTGTCTGTTTTCTATCTCGAAGCAATGGGTACATTGGCAGTAGAAGGACGGAGCGCCGGCTTTTGTGAAAGTTTTCGTTGCACTTCTGCAAAACACGTGTGTTCCGAAAATGTGCTGGCTTCTTTTTACCTAAAGCCTCTTGGCTTGGTGGGAGTTAACTCATAATGGAACCAGAGAAGCTACTTGGGGGTAGCGGAAGTTGCTTGGAAAAAATCCTGTCAGTCAGCTAGAAATCGCGTTGCAGAAATGTTCACAGCCCAGGAATACTACCGTATGTTCTGGGTCTACGCTCGGAACGACGGGAACGCAAGTGCTGCTGCGCGAGCATTTGCGCTAGAATATCCCAATATCGAAACACCAAGCGAGGATACGTTTCGTCGGTTAGCGTCGCGGCTTTAAAACGTAGGAACAACACGTTCCATAAAAAGTAAATAAAGTGATCAGTGTTAGTAGCCGTGCAGTGAAGTGAATATTTCGGTACGTTGACCTGGACGCACCTGACATTGCGACCCTTAACTTTGGGTAGTGTCGTATACCTGGGATCAGCTGTGCACTGGGCTCGTCCATCGATGACCAGGATCGGTTCAGTGACCCAGTGACACATTTTTTAAGTTGCAGGTGAATTTTCGACAAGGGTGAGTTTTAGTTACTTTAATGGTGATCATTCATTTTTAAATTTAACGCAAGCTATGGCTTATTTCCGGCGATAATTCTCCAAATTCTCGTACGAAAATATTTATTCGGGCTTTTTAAACACACTTATTCGTCATCAGCAACAGTGCTGGCCGTTATTGAGTTACGGATTTTTATCACAATAACGAACTACGATCACTTTTCGTTAATTTCCTGTTACATTACCTTTTCGTGGATATGTTATTAACACAAGGAATTTTACGTATTCCTTATCCTCCCACTTCAAATAATTATTATTTTCGAATCTTCTAAAAAAAATGTGTATTCGTCTTTTTACGTTACACGCGATTTTCATCCATTTATCCTTTATTCATTATTCACTTTAAATGGCAAACAAACCATGGCAAAAGGTTGAATTTTTTGTTACGTCTTTTTCATTTCCCATTCTACGCAATTTCCTTCGATGCATGCCGCCTTGCTTGTTCGTAGTCGCAGCGCGGCCCGGCGCGCGGCCACGCTATCGCGGGACCTCCAGCGGAAGGCTTGCGCTCTGATTGGTCGGTGCTTTTTATTAATATCTCGTTAACGAAACCTCGGAGGGCATTTTCGCAAAGGAAAAAGTTGTTTGCAATCACCCCCCGAATCACCCCCTTTAAGGAACCGCAGCATTTTTGGGACACCCTGTATACAAAATTCAAACTTTTCAATTTATTAAATTCCTAATTACTGTAATTGTGCGTGTGATTGAATTACGATGTAATTGAAATACAATGTAATTAAATTACAGCTCAAAACTCTGAAGAAGTGAGAAAAAAGTGGAAAAAATGTAACAAAAGAGTTTATTTCTCTTTATATATTATAAATTTATGAATAATACCATATTCTGCACTCATAGTAATTTTTTTCTATTCGAAACATTTACCTACACATTTCTTTCCCACCTCTCATTAGCTCTCAATTTGGTTACCTCTTAAATAGTAATTATAATTCAATTACATTGTACTATGCAATTACAATTGCAAATACATTGCAATTACGAGTTACGATGTATTTTTATTGAATGCCAGATCTGAATTACGAATTACAATGTAATTGAATACGATGTAATTGAATTATTTTGTAATTATAATTCATGGAGTAATTCAATTGTAATTCTGCACAACTCTGCATATTAGTAGTATGTACAAACTGTTCCAGTGTCACGTCCCGGGTGAGGTCTTTTGGAACGATGACTGTGAGGAAGGAAAAAAGGACAGGCGCGAATATTAAATCCGTCACTCTGGGGATTTTGAGGGAGATTCAGGCGCGAATATTAAATCCATCACCCTGGGGATTTTGAGGGAGATTCAGGCGCGAATATTAAATCCGTCACTCTGGGGATTTTGAGGGAGATTCGGGCGCGAATATTAAATCCGTCACTCTGGGGGTTTTGAGGGAGATTCGGGCGCGAATATTAAATCCGTCACTCTGGGGGTTTTGAGGGAGATTCGGGCGCGAATATTAAATCCGTCACTCTGGGGGTTTTGAGGGAGATTCAGGCGCGAATATTAAATCCGTCACTCTGGGGGTTTTGAGGGAGATTCGGGCGCGAATATTAAATCCGTCACTCTGGGGGTTTTGAGGGAGATTCAGGCGCGAATATTAAATCCGTCACTCTGGGGGTTTTGAGGGAGATTCAGGCGCGAATCTTGCATCCAGCACTCTAATCGACCAGGGAAGGTTTTAAAAAGGCGAATATATATATATACCCGGAGAACACCCGTTAGAGTACCTTGTATCTGTTTTGATTTTGGTGATAGGATTTACCGTTGGGTTCGTATATAAGAAACTACGCTTAGTATTTCCGGGAATTTGCACGGTTCATGCAACCGTATGTTTATAAATACTGGAAGCGCTCTCGCGTTCACGAACAGAAATCAGCTGTTGCGGCAGCTTGTTTATTTGGGATCTTTGTAACCAAAGGATGCACACAATAATTCGAAGCGTGATTCAAAACTAAGCGGTTTATTAGTAATGCTTAGTATTTTGAACATTGGCACATGACAAGTAATTACAATATGAAAATATGGATATGATGTAAATAGATATAAGCAAATTAAATTATTATGAAAGCAATAAGCGTTGCTAATACAAAACATAAATGATCGTAATAAGCTCTAGAAAGTAATATAATATGAAATATAATAAGAATAGTAATGCAAAATATATACAAAGAAAGAATTAATGAGATTATATATATGTTAGTAATAAACGTTAGTAATAATGAATATTCGCAATAAGCTTTGATAAACAAAATAATAATAAATGGTATGGTGGTGATATGCACAGTAATAATGTTAGATAAAAGACTTACAGTAATCGTCGTATTTCACAGATTTGAATCTTTTAACACTGTTTTAAATACACTTTGGTCAAAGAGGATTGTCTATTGACAAAAGATCAGCAATGAAAAGAGACCTGGCCTCTCGATCCTTCGTATTTATAAGACCTTACAGGAGTACTGCGGGGGTACGCGCGGTAAAGACCTTGACAGTTTTCGGGAACAAGACGCAGTAGATTTTGGGGTTTTTGTAAACGGTATGGCTATTAATAGATGTGTTTATGTCACGTACGCCAAATGCGTCGTAATTACAATCACGTGTTGATCACGTTTGTACATTTGCGTCGCAGTAACATTTCTGGGGTTCTTATGGCTGCGGAAGGAGATACTCAACTCGCCGAATGGGTTTTTGGGTGTTTTATAGGAAAAGGGTTAGAGTGACTTGGACTCTGTGAGTGGTAAAGAGGGGATTGAGACGTGGTCTCGATTTAAGAGGGTTTTTGTAACGAGGGACTTGTTTGAACTCGTTTTAAAGGGATTCGTGCCTCATATGGCGAATAGGCGAAGGAGTTTGTAACGATCATCTCGTGATGGGGATCTCTAAGATACATCATCGAGGTGGCGTTTTGTATAGGTCATCTTGTGTTGGGGACCGCTAGGGTACAACATCAAGGTGATCGGCGATTGGGGAGATGGGGTAAGAGTTGAGTTTGACGGACTTTGGTGGAGTGATTGTGAGGTTTATTAATGGATTATTGGAATAGAACCGCGCGAAAAATAGTGGGACGTCACACCTCCCCCTTTATATGAAGAAATTTGTAATTTCTTAACATAAGGTTTGGGTGGTTTAAAGAAAAATAAAATATAAAGCCTATTTGGCGTGAAAAAGAAAAACAAAAGATATTGCCTATTTGGCGAAAAGGAAAAAAAAAAAAAAAAAAAAAAAAAATAACTAAAGGTTGGGAAAGGTATATATACAGGGGACTAAATACAAGGATATTTACAGGGAATGATAGGATTAAGGAAGGAAGGAGATTTTGGAGGAATTAATAGGGGGGAAAGGAATATTCAAGGGTAGAGAAGGAGGGATCATCCAGGATGAACGTGAGGTCATACCCATTTTGATATTGGTCATCGAACCACCTTAGGAATGCGGGTGTCAGCTCCGTGTGGTCTGGAACCTTGGTAGCTGACCCCGTGTCCAGGATTTCCACGATTCCTGGACAAGGAGGGATGGTGGAGGGAATTTGGGAGGTGGAGGCTTGGGGAGAGGAATGGTATGGAGGAGGGGTAGGGCGGGAGAGTACCTCTCTGCTGCCTGTTGGTGGGCAATATGGGGGTTGTGGGGTGACGGTTTCTTGATCCGTTGGTGTTGGTAGGGGGGAGTCATCTATGGTGATGATCTCCACCGCTGGTGTTGCCTCCCTGACGATGATTGTGGAGGTCACCTTGGGAAGGAGTGGGGACAGACTTCCTCCTTCTTTGCGGGCCTCCTTGCGCATCCACTTTATGTGGGCCAGCCTCCTTTTGAGGCCACCCCCATGGTTCTTTGGGTTGTTTGCCTTGGGGGCTCTTTTGTGTGGCATTATTTTCCTTAGGAAATGAGTGAATTAATACATGTTTTCTACTTTGGAATTAGGGTCAACCCGGATCTTCGCGTAACCGACCAAGACGCGCTTTATTAGCATGTATTATTTTAGTTTTGCCTTTCCAAGTTATTTTTAAATTCTGTGAAGGGATTACTTCCAATATCGTATGAGGACCAGAGTACTGATCTCCGAACTTTCCTTTCCGCGGTTCAATTAAAACGAAGATTGGGTCGCCCGGTTTAAAGGTCTCTTCATTTATGTGCCGATCATAATATTTCTTATAACGGAGTTTAGATTGATTTAATTTTTCTGCAGCGGCGGTTTGCAGTTCTTGCACCCTCGTACTCAATTTTGAGAGGTAGTGATTGTACGTTTCGTTTTCGAAATCTTCGGGCACCTTTTTTCGGCTGGGTACCCGGGCTATTTTCCCAAATACTAACTCGTATGGGGTGTAACCAGTACCCTCGTGGACGCTGGTATTATAAGAGAACGCGGCCAAATCAGTCCATTCGTCCCAGTCGCTATAATTACCGATAAACATCTTTAAATACTCTGTTAAAACGAGATGCGATCGCTCTAAAGAGCCGTTTGTCTGTGGGTGGAAGGCTGTGGTTCGAAATTGTTCGATTTTAAATTTTTGCGCGATAGCCTTCATGAATTTACCAGTGAAATTTGCTCCTTGGTCAGTGAGGATGGCTCTAGGAGCTCCGAATTGACAAATAAATCGTTTTATAAACGCGTCGGCTATTTTCATCGACGTACATTGTTTAAGGGGTTCACACACAAAGTACTTCGTTAATAAATCTTGCATAGTTAGGATGTAGGTATTTCCTGCTCTCGTAGTGGGTAGTGGTCCTACTATATCTAATGCGATTTTATCGAAGGCGCGTCCAGGCGTGTCGGTGAGGATCATTGGTTGCCTGGTTTTAACACGAACGAGTTTCTTCCGTCGACAGTCCGCGCAGTTTCAAATGTAATCCTCCACAGCTTTTTTCATGCCTTTCCAAAGATATTTATGGCGAATTCGATTATAAGTTTTTGTTACCCCTTTGTGTCCGGCTAGAGCGGATGCATGGTTTTCCGTAATAATATTTTGGCGTTCAGATTCTTCTGGGATTCGGACTATTTGTAAACATATTGTGACATCGATGTCTTCTTCGTCGACGGTTTCAAGAACGTCTGTAATGATTTCCTGCCAGCTTAATTGATCGATACTTGCCGTTTTTGCTATACTGAATGAGTATATTACAAGTTCTCTTATCACGTTTTTAAGGGAAGATAGGGCTTCGCCCCAAGTTGTCGTGGTTAGTGGAGTATTTTGTGTTTCTTTAATGACTAATCCAATGAGGATTTGTCCCTTATTATATGATACATGTGCCCTGCCCAATGTAAGTTCGCTTGTTATTATTAGTTCTCCAGCTTCTTGTAATTGTTTAGCTCCATCGTCACAAGGTTTCCCATCGGCACTAAGAAAGAAAACGAGCGTTTCCTTACGTAGGGACAATGGATCGCGACTAATTGATGGCGTCGTCCTGATGTCCCTATCAGGGTCTGCTTCGTACGCTGCATCACGGGAATCGTCTGGCTCAATTATCGATAATTCTGAATCGGTTATTGATTCATCCGACGCGTTGGATTCCACTTCAGAATCAAGGTCGTTCTCTTCTTGCGGCGTTGGCGATTGTGGAGGCGAAATATTTGGGGCGTCCGTTAATTCCTTGTCTTCTTCCTGATTTATTTCTTCCTCTTCGCTATTCATCAGTTCCGGCGGGTTTTCAGAGAGGGGATTTGGTGGGTTTACTGCACTGGTCAACCTTTGACGCACCTTTCTGGGCGGCTGTATCCTGGTAGGCTTTGTTCTTGGGCGAGTTTTATACATAGGTCTAGTTGCAGAGGTCGATGGTTTGGTGAGTCGGGGTCTCCCGGGACCTCGTTTAGCCGGGGGTTGATCTTCCCAGTCGTCATCAGCTTCCTCTCGTGGTCGTACTGGATATGTCTCCACTATGGGAGGATTGCGAGATAATGCATCGGCAAGTTTATTGCTTTTCCCTGGTAGATAGCGAATTTCGTAGTCGTATTCTGCTAACTTTAAGCGCCACCTAACGAGGCGTGACGTTGGATCTTTTACTCTATGCAACCAGATTAGGGGTTGGTGGTCAGTATATAAGATAAATTTCTTTCCATATAAATAAGGTCGGAAGTACCTAACACAATAAACAATGGCTAAAAGTTCTTTTTCGATGGTTGCATAGTTTATTTCTGCTTTGTTCAGGAGGCGAGAAGCATAAGCGATGGGTAACTCTTTTCCTGTGATATCTTGACTCAATATTCCTCCTATAGCAAATTCAGAAGCGTCGGTGGTAACATGGAATTCCAGGTCAAAATTCGGGTATTGCAGGATAGGTTCTTTCTGCAATGCTAATCTTAAGTGGTCAAAAGCCGTTTTCTGGGACGGTCCCCACTCGAATATTGTGTCTTTCTTTAATAATTGGGTTAACGGGCGAGCTATTTTGGAAAAGTCCGGGATAAACCTCCTATAATATCCGGTTAATCCAAGGAATTGTTTAATTCCTTTTGGTGTACTTGGTGCCGGGTAGTTTCGGACGGCTTCAATTTTTCCCAGATCAGGTTTTACCCCTTGCTCAGTGATTATGTGTCCCAAATATGCGACTTCTTTGTGCAAGAATTTACATTTGGAAGGCTGAAGTTTAAGGTTTGCTTCTCTTAGGCGTTGAGCAAGTTTTTTAAATTTAATCAAGTGTTCTGTGAGAGAACTCGCATAAAGGACGATATCGTCCAAGTAAACAAACATTTCCGTGCCCTGGAGTCCCGTAAGAGTGTGATCCATTAGGCGTTGGAAAGTCGCTGGTGCATTACAAAGCCCAAACGGCATTCTGACAAACTCATAGTGGCCATGTGGTGTAGAGAAAGCCGTTTTAGGTGCGTCTTCTGGTTTCATAGGGATTTGATGGAATCCAGAAGCAAGGTCGAATACGGAGAAGTATTTTGCTCCTCCTAACTGATCCAATATCTCATTGATATTCGGAAGTGGGTATGCGTCGGGAACGGTTTTTTCGTTTAGATCCCTGAAGTCAATTACCATTCTCCACAAGAGTTCCCCATTGGGTCCTGGTTTTTTGGAGACGATCCAAATGGGTGAATTGTAGGGTGATAATGATGGCTTTATAATGTCGTTTTCTAGTAAATTCTTTACCTGTTTATCAATTTCTTTCTTATGTATAGGAGGGAAGCGATATTGTTTGGTATTTACAGGCATTGGGTCCTTTGTCTGGATCCCATGCTGGATAGCGTTTGTATGGCCCAACTTCTCATCTGGTAGATGGAAGAGATCGTTGTATTTATATAAAATTCTTTGGACATGGAGTTTTTCCTCCGGATTCATATGTTCCGTAGAAATTAATTTGAGCACTTGTTCCATTCTTGTTGCGGTTTTTTCGGAAATCATTGATACTTCCTCACCCGACGCCATAGCAAGAGACTCCTGGAATTCTAGGGGAAGGGTTGTTTCGGCATAATGCCCGGGGGATGAGAGCGAGTGTACCTTCGCGGATACCTCTGAATGATGGATCGATGGATCTTGGGGAAAGAGGGGCTTGATTTTTGTTAGGGTAGGGATAGGAGTGACGCGTTTAGACGTCTTAGGCTCTTTCGGTCGTCTTTGTTTGGGTTCTGGAATCACAATTTCAAACTCTTCCAATTCAACAGTGGGTACAGTGATTGTTGTGTCCATTTCATTAGAATTTATTATTTGTAAGTACGCTTTGCCATCCTGATTACGGACAAGGGCATTACCTGCATGAATTCCAGTGCCTAAATCTAATCTGGGTAAATATCCTTCCCTTATGTCTGAATTTGATATATTTACAAAGCAAACCGTTTTTGATCTAGCGGGTAACACGAATTGACCTTTATTTACAAACGGAATGGAGTTGCCCTTGAACTCTAACTGTTTCCTTGAATAGTGTATCGAAGCACTTTGTTTTATAAAGAATTCGGTTCCTAGTATTCCTTGTGGTTTGATTGGGAAGTCATTTTCGACTACATGAAACGCGACATCATTGCCCAATAAAGTTATGGTTACTGTTCCAAGGGTGGAGACGAGGTCTTTAGCGATGCCTCTTAATTGCACCTGTTTATTGATATCAATGTCTCGAGGTTGTTTTATTGTATGAATTTTTAATAGATTCACTTCAGAACCGGTATCAATCATTAATTCTGGAGTCATTAATAAATTCGGGGATTGAATAATTACGGACGGTGCTTCATCGACGGCATTTAACCATGCGGTAGCGATTCTAGTTTTGTTATTCCCGCTTCCGCTTGTATTATTATTGGACGCGCTCCTGGTTGGCCCGTTCCACGGTACGCGTCCGCTGTCGACCGTAGGGGCAGAGCGTTTCCCGAGTCTCGTTCCTGGAAGGTTCCAGGGTTTCTCTCATTGTGGTTGAACATCCGTTTTCTACATTCTGAGATTAAATGTCCGGGCTTTTTGCAATACGCACAGATACGCAGTTCTGTAGGTCTTGAGGGAGGGGGTCGATTTTTGTCCCAATAAGGGAGCAAAGGATTAGGTGTCTGGCTACCATATCCTGCAATACGATTTGGAGAATACTTCTCGAAGGGTTGTGTAGCGGTATTTTGATTACTTCGGCAGGTTCGAGCATCGTGTCCTGTTTTATTGCAGAGTTGGCACATCAATTTCGGGGCCTTTTGTTCAGAAAATCTTTGACGGTCTCTGTCAATCTTCTTGTCCACGAGTACAGCCAAATCGAAAGCTTGGTCGATCGTTTCGAAAGGATGTTGGAGTAGCCTTGTCCTTATGTGGGGTGGAAGACCATCGACGAATGAATCTAAGGTCAGGCGATCTAAGTCTTCGGGGTGATTCCGTGCGAAGTCGCGATTGTAGTCTCTATCCTCTTCCAAGATTGCGAATCGGAGATCTTTAACGCGGGAAATGTATTCTAATACATGTTCGTTTGTTCCTTTGATAATGTTGGCAAGTTCTCCACGGTAGTGGTCAGATGTTTTGGCAGGAGAAAAGATGCGTTTGAGTTGTTTAATTAGGTCGTTTACGGAGTCAAGGACCCTATCCTCAACGGCCAAGCATGCATGGTCTTGCAGCTTGTTTCGTAACAACCTCGCCAGCTGGGGTTCGGCTTGCGAGGGAACCAGAGCCTTAGCCCTATTGCAAGCTCTCGCGAATTGCTCTATGGGTATGTTATGCCCGTTAAAATTTGGGACTGTCTCTATTGCGTCCTTTAATTTTATCTGGGGCGATGGACCCTGGTCCGGCGTTTGGTTATGGTTCGGTACTTCCGGAATATTATTACGATTTTTCACCTCAGGAGTTTTATTGAAATTTAGCACCGGTTTTCTATCGAAACGGGAGGAACCCGGCGTGGAAAAATTATTTGTAATTGGCGGGGGTGCAAGAAGTTTTTGCATCATTACCTCAATATTTCGTATCTTATCGGAAAGACCTTTAAACGTGGGGTCGGACGATGCGGTGCCTACGTCCGAATGCGTTTTGGTTTCTGGGTTTGTTACAAATTTCGCGTGCAAGTTTTCAATCTCGGCTTGTTTTTCGCGTAATACTTGTAATCGTTCCATTATTTCGACGGTCGCGATTTCTATAGCGCTATTGGTAGGTCCCGCGTCTTGGTCGCTTACGGCGATATCGTCGGTTTCGCCGTACACAGACATGTTTAGTTAGCCGTTATTTAAATTCAGGTTGTTCTATCCCGGGAACCAAAAATTATTAACCCGTAATGATTTCTATTTGAAAGGAGGAAATGTTCCGTGCACTCAACGCAGCTACTCAACGGGCGCGTTTGGAATAAGGGGTTTTTACAACGAGGGCATTTAGGGAATAGATTATTCAAAGTATAATAGTGTTCCTGATATATTTCTTTCACTTCAATTGGATTCAAGTCGAAGCAGTGTAGACAAATATCATAGCCTTCCGTGGTCGTTGATACGCCGCCCGAAACACAGGTCAGTTCATTAGTATATGCCAATTGGTTCAGAAATTCGTGGCACAAGTTTGATAGATGCTGTCGTTGAAATCTATTAGGCATACTTTATTTTGGGATTTGTGGGTACCTTTTGTATAAAGGACCTATTTCTCGTGGCCTACCTTAAGTGACCAAAATTATTATGTTTTGTTTCTTGTCTAGGATTTGAATTCTTTTATGCTCGGTTATTGATTTTAATCGCGGCTTTCATGTAAGAGGAAGAAATGTTCTGTGCACGCGGCGCACCTGTTAATGGGGCGAGTGCGATATATAATGTTATTACACCATTCACAATTGGGGAATGTATAGGGCGACTGACAATAATGTATTTGATATATTATTTCTGTATTTACTGGATCTCTCTGAGAGCAATTCAAACAAATTTCCTCGTCTTCGTAGGTAGTCGCTAAATTTCCAATAACACAAACCCACGTCGACACAAATGCAGGTTGTATTACGCCTTGTAACATGCGACTTCGATAAGATAGGGCGCCCCGATTGGGGTGTTCAATATACATATTAAATCGTGAGACTTTGTGGGTACCGTATGAAAAGAGAATTTATTTCTATTAACGCTAGACGTTATCCCACCGCTGTCACCAAAAATATGTCACGTCCCGGGTGAGGTCTTTTGGAACGATGACTGTGAGGAAGGAAAAAAGGACAGGCGCGAATATTAAATCCGTCACTCTGGGGATTTTGAGGGAGATTCGGGCGCGAATATTAAATCCGTCACTCTGGGGGTTTTGAGGGAGATTCGGGCGCGAATATTAAATCCGTCACTCTGGGGGTTTTGAGGGAGATTCGGGCGCGAATATTAAATCCGTCACTCTGGGGGTTTTGAGGGAGATTCAGGCGCGAATATTAAATCCGTCACTCTGGGGGTTTTGAGGGAGATTCGGGCGCGAATATTAAATCCGTCACTCTGGGGGTTTTGAGGGAGATTCAGGCGCGAATATTAAATCCGTCACTCTGGGGGTTTTGAGGGAGATTCAGGCGCGAATCTTGCATCCAGCACTCTAATCGACCAGGGAAGGTTTTAAAAAGGCGAATATATATATATACCCGGAGAACACCCGTTAGAGTACCTTGTATCTGTTTTGATTTTGGTGATAGGATTTACCGTTGGGTTCGTATATAAGAAACTACGCTTAGTATTTCCGGGAATTTGCACGGTTCATGCAACCGTATGTTTATAAATACTGGAAGCGCTCTCGCGTTCACGAACAGAAATCAGCTGTTGCGGCAGCTTGTTTATTTGGGATCTTTGTAACCAAAGGATGCACACAATAATTCGAAGCGTGATTCAAAACTAAGCGGTTTATTAGTAATGCTTAGTATTTTGAACATTGGCACATGACAAGTAATTACAATATGAAAATATGGATATGATGTAAATAGATATAAGCAAATTAAATTATTATGAAAGCAATAAGCGTTGCTAATACAAAACATAAATGATCGTAATAAGCTCTAGAAAGTAATATAATATGAAATATAATAAGAATAGTAATGCAAAATATATACAAAGAAAGAATTAATGAGATTATATATATGTTAGTAATAAACGTTAGTAATAATGAATATTCGCAATAAGCTTTGATAAACAAAATAATAATAAATGGTATGGTGGTGATATGCACAGTAATAATGTTAGATAAAAGACTTACAGTAATCGTCGTATTTCACAGATTTGAATCTTTTAACACTGTTTTAAATACACTTTGGTCAAAGAGGATTGTCTATTGACAAAAGATCAGCAATGAAAAGAGACCTGGCCTCTCGATCCTTCGTATTTATAAGACCTTACAGGAGTACTGCGGGGGTACGCGCGGTAAAGACCTTGACAGTTTTCGGGAACAAGACGCAGTAGATTTTGGGGTTTTTGTAAACGGTATGGCTATTAATAGATGTGTTTATGTCACGTACGCCAAATGCGTCGTAATTACAATCACGTGTTGATCACGTTTGTACATTTGCGTCGCAGTAACATTTCTGGGGTTCTTATGGCTGCGGAAGGAGATACTCAACTCGCCGAATGGGTTTTTGGGTGTTTTATAGGAAAAGGGTTAGAGTGACTTGGACTCTGTGAGTGGTAAAGAGGGGATTGAGACGTGGTCTCGATTTAAGAGGGTTTTTGTAACGAGGGACTTGTTTGAACTCGTTTTAAAGGGATTCGTGCCTCATATGGCGAATAGGCGAAGGAGTTTGTAACGATCATCTCGTGATGGGGATCTCTAAGATACATCATCGAGGTGGCGTTTTGTATAGGTCATCTTGTGTTGGGGACCGCTAGGGTACAACATCAAGGTGATCGGCGATTGGGGAGATGGGGTAAGAGTTGAGTTTGACGGACTTTGGTGGAGTGATTGTGAGGTTTATTAATGGATTATTGGAATAGAACCGCGCGAAAAATAGTGGGACGTCACACCAGTCAACGTGATTTTTAATAGGTATAAGTATAGTCAAGGGCGGATGGGCCCATGCTGTTTTACCTTCGAGGGTTTTACGGCGGGGACTTACGCTGTATCTGGCTTCAAAAGGGGGTGCGTAAGCTTTTTTTTTTTTTTTTTTTTTTTTTTTTTTTTATCGTGGAGAAATCCCTAACGGATACCCCGCCCCCCGGGGGAGGGACGGGGTTATGTGGGGCTTGCACCCACTAAAACTCCACGGTGGTCGTCCTCGGGCGCGGAGTCGCACGCTCGAGGGGGAGGACTTCTGCGAGAGCAAACTAGCGATACATTCGCTTGCCGCCCCCTCAGCGCAAATGCTGGCTCCGCGCTCAACAACCCCGCGCGGCAACGCGCGGGGTCTTCCCAAAACTCCGGCGACGCGAGACGGACCACGCGGCCGCGTCGCCACTTCTGGGGGGGTCGCACGATGTGGTGGAGGGGTGAGCGTGCCCCCCGGCACTCCCACCCCGCGACCCCCCGCGGTCGAGCAGTGACCCGGACGCGGCCCGAAGGGTCGCGGCCGGGCGGGGAGGCGGCACTTGGTCATATGGTCAATTGACCGCCGCACTCACCCTTTACCTGCTCGACCGCCTTCCTCGGGAGCGCGCTAAAAACGGCACCAATGGCGCGGCTCCCGGGGGAGCAGCAGATGGTCGGCTGCTCCCCGGGGGGCCCTCTGACACGAGGACCCCCCCTGTTCGTAACTCCGCCGTCGCGCGTCGCGCCCTGCCACGACGCGACGCCGACGGCAACTCGCGGCTAAGGCCGCCTCCTTCCCGAGGCGCCCTGAAAAGGGCGCCTCCGACCCGGGGTTGATGCCGACGGGGAGCGGGGGTGACGCACTAAATTACGTCACCGCCCTACCTCCCCCGGCCCCGGGTCATCTCCTCCTCCCGATCCTACCGGATCTCCGAGGGGCGGCTACGCGGGACGGATGCCCGGTGCGGATCCTGTCCCGCTCCGCCTCCTCCTTCTTCAACATTACCGCCTCCGAAAATGCGGAGACGGCCTTCCAGCACTCCCGATCTCCCGCCATCCGACGCACGACCGTCGGTAGCGAGAGATCGGGACCCAGCCGCGACTCGAGGACACGCCGCTCGTCCGACCACGACCGGCAAACCGCCAGCGTGTGGTCGGCCGTGTCCTCATCGCCCGAGTCGCAGCTGAAACACTGCGACGACTCCTCCCGCCCTATGCGACACAGATAATTGCCGAAGCATCCAACTCCGGTCAATATCTGCGTCAGACGGAAGGTGAGCCTGCCGTACCCACGCCCCACCCATTCGTTCATGATGGGTAGGAGCGCCCCGACAACGCGGCCCTCCCGATGTCGCGGGAGGGCTAACCACTCGAGCCACTTGGCTCCCATGCGTTGTCGGGCCTGGCCCCGCACCACTTCTGGTCCGATGGCATTCGGGTCCCCAGCTTCGCGGAGATCATGGACGGTGGAATAAACCTCCGCCTCCATCTCCGCGAGCAGATGGAATGGGGGGGACCCAGCCAGAGCGGACAGCTCGGCGTGTGACACCGTGCGATACGCTCGCACGGCTCGGAGGACTGCGCGGCGATGAACTCTGGCCAAGAGTTCACGCCCAACGCGGCAGTCCTCCAGGTCGCCGGCCCATATAGGCGCGCCATACAGCGCCATGGACCGAACGACCGTCGGGGTGCGTAAGCTAAACAGTCCTGCCGGGGCAGGCGATTTACAGCTGGAAATTTTTTATTTTTGAAGCGAAATTTCTTCGTTTCTTTGCGACTAGGCCAGGGGTGCACAGGACCTCCAATTCCGGGCGCGAGCGCACATTCGAGCTCGAGCTGAGCATAGATTAAGAAACATTTTGCGCTTCTTGTTTCCGATGACTACGACAGCCAGAATCATGTTCGCCAGCAACAAACTTTTTTAAAGCCTTCTTACTGCTATCATTATAACATTACAACAAAATTATTATTCTTGCATAAAAAAATTTAAACATTTTTCAAATCTAAATTGACCCTCCGTATCCTGTGCCTGTGTCAATTTTAACACACCGCTTGAGGTCGCTGACGCACACAGTGACGGAGCTGTGTACGTAAGTCGCGGCCAAGCGATCATTTGGCTGTCGGGGGTGTCATAAAAGCATAAACTGGGCCTTTCTGGTGACCGTGTTGGGGCAACAATGGGAAGCTAGAGACAATACTATATTTTCCTTGGAGAAAACAAAATGGGCATACGACCTCTGCAGTCATAGAGTGTTCTCCACCACGAGACCTTGTACCGAGTGGTGGGGAGTGAGCATATCACGGTCGAGCTCGAGGGCACACCGACTGCCCTAGGGCAGATTAAAGGTCTGCGCACACATATCCGTTCGGTATTAGTTCCGTTCCGGCGTGCCGGTGGTAAGAAGAAGAGACCCTCTACGCCCCTCTTCTTCTTACCACTGGCACGCCGGAACGGAACCGACACGGATGGATATGTGTGCGCAGACCTTTAAGGTCTAAACACACGGTCCGGCCGGCCTGCACAGTTATTGTATCGATATGGAAGTGATACTGGTGGATTCCTTATATTTTTCCGATGAAAATCATCCAAAATTTCATGTAAATCGGACTATTATTAACGAAATTAGCTTGAGGTTATAGGAATTAATTTTTCATGGAATTTCCTTCATTATTTTCCGTGAGAACGCTCATGGCTCGCCGATTCGCGAGCCTGGGCGATCCTGAGCGATCCACGTGCCGTCTGATTTCACCTTAAGACCCAATTAATGTGATGGTACGCGTGTTGCCCGGTACTTTATCACTCGCCATAATTAATATTAAGCAAGAGAGTTATTGCTAGCCACAAGCTAGTCCAGAAGGTAAACTCGGAATAGGCGGGATCTCCATAATTTTGGAAGCTTACAATTCTAATTGATTGCACTTTTGAGGAAGAGGAGGGTCTCCCCTCTGTGAATTCGTCGATGGAACAGGTAGGTACCCTCACCGTCCTGACGACGTGGAGGAAAAGCACAGCCTGCTGGTCCCAAAAAATAGCCGCGATGATCGGACGGAGCGTCACGCCAGGGTCGCGGTTTATGACGGTATTGTCCTGTGAGTCACTGGTGAACAAGGGTACACGCGGGTACGGATGCTTACTAAATGTCGACAGATCAATATACGGCTTAACCCGAAGCGAAGAAAGTCGAACTCCGAAAAAAAAGCGGCACGTTGTCGATTGCCCCCTATTTCCAGATCAGGTAGGCAAATGTTTCCGGATGAATGATTCGGAAATAAGGTATGCCCGATTGTAAACGAATAAACGAATTTAACTTCTCAAAATAAGAAATATCGAATCCTTTTGATACCTTCGAGTTTGATATGTGTCAAGACCAGATCTGAATTTGTAGAACGGTATCGATATGTATCAATATGGTATCAGTCCCATCACTAAATTCCAACATACTGTAATAACGTGTAGCGGCTTCGTCGCTATCATGCCTCCGTTCGCAGGTAAAGGAAGTTTCGCTTGTCGGCATACTCTCGGGTTTTTCCCCCGAGGTCCTGGGTGAGTCGGGCTATAGCCAAGCTACACATCTGGCAACCAGACTCTCGCAGGTAAGTATTTTTCGCGCGTGGATACGGTTAGTTTCTTGTTTCCGCTGATGTTTGGTTCTATCCGACCCGCTCGGTTCTTTCGGGTACCTGGCTCGACTCGGTTTTTGAACAGCTCTACTTGTAGTACGAATTTCGCGGGTTTGGCTTACATTAGGGTCATTCCACGCGAAGTCGGACACTTTTCAGAGTAACATTTCGGATTTTGGTGCAACTTGGATATATTGTAATCTTTAGGGGTATATGTATAGCCGCTTGGTCGCTGCGAGTACCGTACGGCCCGACCAGTCGAGCCGGTGCTGGGCGACGCAGCGTTACATTTGTTAGATACCCCGAGCTTCGCGACGTGTAAATCTGGATATTGTCACCCATTCCGAACGTTAGCTAGTTTCCGCGCGACTTTCCCTTACACTGTATCTGGTCATCGTCACCCACTTGAACCCTTAGACCTTTTCAGGCGTACGTGCCTTAGCCGTCAACAAGCGGATTAAGCCGTGGGCCTCAAGGCCCTTCTTCCAACCGACATAGTTTTAAATATAGAAAGCTCTGATACTTTACAGAGTGTAGTCATCTCCAATACGCTGATTTAATAAAGACGTGTTTGTTATATACAAGTATTCGAATTTGTTCCTCCCGGGATCACGACACATTCAATTAATTTTCATTTGGCCAATTTTAAAACGTCCACGTTTTTCAAAACATGTCCGCAAAGAGGAAAAACAGGGCTTTATCCTCCTACTTTTTCCAAATTTTTAAAAAGGTGCCTTCAACTATAAAATTGCATTTTTTAAGAACAATTGCTAAATAAATGATCAAATATTCGTTTTTATTAAGTGAAACAATTTTTATTAGGTACTCTTATATCTGCGCTGTAAGCACCCAAAAGATCATTTTTATCAGTTCATTAGTTCAACAGTTATAATTTTTGAAAAAATAGTAAACACTACATTTCAAACAGCTGTAACATCCACAATTTTTGACATTTCGAAAAATCCTTCGAGATATGTTTATATGTATACCCCTAAAGCCGGGGCCAGACCTGAATGCGTATACGCTGAGCACGCTGAGCGCGCACGAATGACGCATACTGAGGGGTCGAAAGGGCCATTGTATCTTTCTTCACCAACTTCTGTGCTTAACTTAGCCCACTCCGCAGTCGTAAAGATGGTTTGATACATAGTTAGCTAAATAAACAGACAGCTCAACCCTCCGAGTCGTCCCGTTTACCAATACAGAGTGATTGTCCACCGACGCGTGTCAAAGAGTTGCCACCTGGTACCCCGTACCAGGTATGGCAGACAAGGCAGCCCGTACAGTTTTTCCCTCCATGTGTTTGATTTTTCTTCATGGCCCCCCCCCCCCCGCAAGACATCTTACCAGTTTGGAAAGTAGAAAGGTCGTGAAATCGGTATCATGTTAAAACAAACATAGGGTAAACTCGGATAAATCCGTGGTACAGGTTATTCCGTGATACTTCCGTGAGTCCCGTAGACATTTCGAACCGTAGGCGTAGGTATATACATTGGAAAGGTCTGTGGGACACTCTTCGTTTATTACCACCTTGTCTTGCTTCTTTAAACTACTTGATACCCCCAATTGTAAGGACGACAACAAGTCATGGTGGTGTGAGGGACAGGGATGCACCACTACAGTTGTTTACCCCATGTGGGTGAGCCATTCCTTTGATGGTGCGGGACTTTACCAACATCGGCTGGGAAGAGCCCGAACATCGCAGCGAGCCTGACTTTCCTTTGGTCGAGGGTCCCGCGGTCCCTTCCTCGGTGTCATATGGCAGGCAAACCTTTCGTCTGCACTACTCTAAACACTCTCTGTCCTTCTGTCCTTAGCTGTCGCGAGCCACGAGACTCTGTCGAAACTGGCGAAGAAGATCGCTAGAAATATACGTTCGACACGTTGGAACTACGGAATTAGGGAGTCTCAAGTGAACGCGTGTTTATACTCCAGAGATAAGGGATCCACCTTTAATTTGAACCACGTGCAGTCAGCGAGCAATACATTTTCTTCCTCTGTCTCTGCAGGAGGCGTATTGATAGCGGATAATACTTTGTAGTTGCTATATTGGTGGCATTTTTCTCACGTGCGTCGAGATAAAAGCGGGCTCAGAGCCAGGCAACAATTCATTCATTCTTTACGATGGGTAATTTATTATTTTTCCAAGAACGTTTCGACAACATCTATTTGCCAGATTTCTAAAGGGCAATCGATTTCATGGGGTCTTTAAGAATTTTAGACATTGTTCAGTCCGTGTTAATCCGTATATTGCTCTGTCGCCGGGTAGTACATACGATGGCTTCGGACCCGCACGTAGGTACTGTTGTTAATCGCCACGCCGACTAGCGGGACAATACAGCCATAAACCGCGACCTTAGCGAAACGGTCTGGCCGATCGGCCCTGGTAAGTTTTTGGCAACCAGATGTGGCATTTCCCTCCTCTACTTCGTCAAGGGTTCCTCCTCTACGAACGAAGTCACTGAAGGAAAGTCCCCCCTTTTCAAGGAACGGTGTTCCCAATGTATGTTTCATAATTATATTAAAACTACAATTACTTTCATGCATATGAAAAAGATGTCACCAATATAGCAATTAAAAAGTATTGTCCACCATCAATTCGCCACCTGCAGGCTGGAGGGACGCCTGGTTTCCGCCTGCGTCGTCTTCTCCTCGAATTGAAGACGGATCCCATATCTTTCGAGTAACCACGCGCTCCAGTATCAAAACAAAATCAGGCACAGGCGTATGCAGTGCGAGAAAGGGTGAGGCGTAGGGGGGAGATTATATTATGACTAATCGGACTTGCATTCGTTGCAGACGCAACGTTTTCATCTCTTCATAGTAATATTTTCTCTTTATAACCCACGTTTTCTCGCAGCGCATATGTCAGTACGTACTTTTGTTTTGATATTGTAGCACGTGCTTATACTGAAGAGATAAGAGATCAGTCTCCAATTCGAAGGGAAGACGTCACAGGCGGGATCACGCGCAGTGCAGCGGACACCTCATTTTCTACCTGCGTCCCTCCACGAGGCTTATTGCTGCCCCCCCCCCCCCCCCGAGTAATCTCGTGTGATTTTTTAACACAACAGCGAGTCGGCCTGGCTGTACGAATTAAGAACAATGCAGGATGTAGTGAAGAAAAGAAAGACAAATTATTCAGTAAAATAGAGCTTTAAAGTCTATCATATGTTAATTGCATTATTATTATTCAAAATATAATTTTTAAATTTTTGATTATCTGTTTATGTCAATATTTTTTTTTTTTTTTTTTTTTTTTTTTTTTTTTTTTTAAGGAGGAGGAAAATGCTTTATGCATACCCCGTCCGTTAGGACGGGGTTATGTGAGACTCGCCGCCATAAGGGCGGGATACTCACTAAAAACCTCCTCCAAGGCAACCACCTTACCATGCGCCCATGGGATGGGGGGGGGGGGTACACTCGGTATTACTTCCTCCCCCAGCCCCCAAAATAGGAGGGCGCTCCTCATTACGCAGTAGGGGCGTCGTCGGCGTTTTAAAAAAAAATAAAAGGCCGCGAGTCAAAAATAAAACGCGGATAATAACACGGAAGTCGGTAAAAATACGCGGATAAGAATATAAAATAATAAAATGTAAGGTATAGTCAACGCACGCGAGTAAATAACGCGAGTACGGATCAACATAGCGGTTAAATACGCGGATAAAAATTCACCTTACCACGTGTCAATATTAGCAATGGATTAAATTTATTTAGTCTATGCCTTCAATAATTTCTGTAGGAGTTTCGTAAAAATCACCGAAACCAGGAAACTTTGATGATTTGTATTTTTTAAACAATTTCGAATCTGCAAAAATGAGGACTTATCCCTCCCTAATTTCATATGGACTACCATATATGTATTTCAATATCATGAAAATCCGAGACATCGAGGATTTTAGAAAAGTATCACATTCTGCCTCTATCTTCCACGCTGAACGCAATGCACTTCAAACTCCCTTTGATTTGTGGAAGAAAACCGACAACGGTCGGCTCAGGCCATGTGCCTTCGCCGGCATGGGCGAGTCGGGTCGCATGCGCCGAGTCACCACGAATGACCCGTCCACACTAGCATATGCGTTCACGCTCACCCTTTCTGACGTAGAAGCATGCGCCAGGGGCTACCGTTTCACCCGTCCACATCAGAATATTCGTGCGCGGCTCACCTGCTCAGCGTATACTCAATAGGGCCCTTTACACGGACGTTCCGGCGCGCGATCCGGCGCGCGGTCCGGCGCGCCACACGCCGCACGGCACGCAAAAATACGTGAAGCCGGATCGCGGCGGTCCTTCGTGCAGGCCAGGAGGTCGTACCCGTCACTACTTAGAGACAGCGAGTTCGGGCTCCCATTTCTACGTCGACTCCACATGCTTTTTACACGATCCACCGCAGTGGTATATTGTGCACTATCTGTTCGATGTATATCATCGATCTGCGAAACGATCGGCAAGACACGGTCGCGAAAAGTATACAAATTCCTCGATATACCTGGCTTATAGAAAATATCATAAATGCTGTTACTGTAGGGTACACTGAAACATCTGTTTTTAGGAAGCTACATTTGGTTGACCTGAAGGTGCTATAAATTCTGGAAATGGTTTATGACTCAGTTATAACGACTGTAAAATTTTACAAGGGTACTTTAAAAAATGTCCAAATGTTTCCCCGGCAATGCGATGGCAAATGAAATTGCAGTTAACACATTCACTGTTGTAACGATCATAATATTATTACTATTGACGGCAATAATTACCATGTCATTGCTTGTTTTAATATAAAAACTAATATTGATAGACAATAAATACATATAGGTATGCAAGTGATGTTATATCTAAGATAAATGATGAAGAGATGTAATATGCAAGATGTTTTGAAGAAGGGGTTGGTCTTCTGATTGCTCGTGATGCAGGTCAAATTTTTCACCCACGCTCTTGCGTGGCGCGCAAGAAAGCACCACGATCCTGGCCGCGCGCCAAAAAGCACCACGCTCCTGCCCGCGTTCCAACCTCGACTCCAGAAGAGTTTACATAAGAGACAGAAATGGTAGTTGGAAAAGGACAAAACGGCACTTGAAACCAGGCTCGTCGCGCGCCTCAGGATTTCTGACAGTGCGGAAATCCTGAGGCGCGCGACGAGCCTGGCTGCCGGTCCTGGCAGCCAAGACCCCAGAGACAACGCCGTCGATAAGCCGTGCCTCGATGCGTTTCGAGGACTTCGATCCTCGAGACCAGGGGGGCCGTACAATGTTACCCCCTAAGACGTGGCGAATAGAAAATCCTACATTTCTCACCGGATCTTGGCGAAAGTGACGTGAATCGTTTCCTTATGTTTCCCGATGAAAATGGTCCAAAAACGACACAAATCGGATTGTAATTAAGGAATCTTCATAATAAATTGATTTCCATAACTTCGTTAAAAATAGTTCGATTTATATGAAAGTTGGTAGGCATAATCTTCATTTGAAAAACATGAGAAATCCATCGGTATCACTTCCATATCGATACGATAAAGAATAAAGTACACAGTTTTTCTGAGACAGGTATGAATCCTTGGCCGACCGCAGCGAATCGAGGTCGGCGACCCACAGTCGAGGGTGAAATATTCATTACAGCGTATTAAGAAATTCTTTATTCTTCGTCGTATCGATATAAAAGTAACACTGATGGATTCTTGGCGTTCTCCCAATTAAAATTATCACAAATATCATGCAAATCGGTCTACTTTTACACAAACAATAAAAATTATAAAAGGAGTAGGCATTCCGTGGTCCGAACGATGACCAGAACGAGCAAAGAACCTAATAAAAAGAGAATAAATATAAGGAAAGTAACCGTAATAAACGTACTAATGGACTAATTTTTGTACCTATTTAAAAATTATAAGCGTGGGATAAGAAAGCTGTCCCGCGGTTCGCAAAGACCTGGTCCCCAAATGTTCCTGACGCTCACCAGGCCTGTGCGAACCCTTGAAATTAAGTAGGTAGATGGAAGCAGAAACGGCAGGAACAGGTAGGTACATATAAAGGAGTAAAAGTGAAAGTTAGAAATAGCTGCAGAAACAGAAAAAAGAAATATGGCAAAGACGTAGTTTAGTATGAAAGTTGTATTTTTGTGTATCCATCACTCTATTCTGATAGCTAATGGACAAAGTATGTACCTAACCATGCAAACAAATATGTCGTATTAAAACAAGCAATGACATGGTAATTATTACCGTCAATAGTAATAATTGTTGCGCCGGGGCGTTTCCCGTACCGGCCACCCCGACGCAACGGATAGAATAAGTACACACGTATACACTTTAAACGACCGTTATCTATATTTGTGTACAGTGATGTTATCCGTACGTCCGAACGCTAGGACGTACGGTAATCGACTCTCTATTTGTCGGCCTCCTGATCGTCCTCTTGACGGAGGCCGACCTTCTGTTGTCTTCTGCTGCGAGCACCAGTAGGCTATGCACGGGCCTATACCCGGTGCTCGCAACACTACTCCCCCCTCTCGAAAAGCGGTCGTCCCGACCGCGGTAGTTCGTCTTCGGGATCTTCATACCCCGGTCTGAAGGAGTGGTCGTATCAGTTCGGTGGTTCCTTCAGACCTCCGCCTCGGCATTTGCCTTCTCGCTCAGGGGAAAACCACTCCAAAAACCCTGAGCAAGGCGTGGGTACCACTGGACTGTTAGGGGTAGACCTGTTTCCTCTTCGCAATGTCCAGCGACGAATCTGTCTGTTACTGTCCCTCGATGAGACTCTCCGGCTCCTTGTCTGGCGGCGTTCCTGGGTCTCCGTTCCTTGTCCTGCGGCGTTCCTGGGACTCTGCTCCTGAACGTCCCACGACGATCCCCACCGTGTCGTGTTGGAGAACTCCCCCGGTGTTTCCAACGATGAATTTCTCCGGAATTCCCCCGGTGTCCTCGTCCTCCCCCGTGGGTCCCGCGCCGTTCCTGGTACTGTTCCGGAGTGTCCCACGGCGACGTTGTCGCTCCGGTGCTGTCGCTCCGACGCTGCTGTTCCGCTGCTACCGCTCGGACACTGCCGCTCCGCCGCTGTGTCCTCCTTTCGGTTGTAGGCAGCTGCTTTCTACAGGGGTTGGCCCTCGATGTCCCTCCGGTGGTCTGGTCCGGAACTCCAGTCCTTCTGCGCCTCCGGGGTTCTTTTGCAACAGAGACAAAGAACATTAACCTTCTCTCACTCACGAGAGAATTCGTTGGAGCCGGTTAGAACCGGGAGGACGGACAGGCGAGACGGGCCCGAAAGCAGGGGGTCACACTCATGAGCATGCTATCGGCCCGTTCCCCGATCAATCCGCCCTGAGTTCCCGGCCCATCTTCGTTCTTCTCTCTTCTTCGCCTCCAGTTTTCCCATCCTTGACTTTCGGATGGCCCCATTCCTCTTCTTGGCCTCTGGTGCTGCCCCAGGGGACCGTCTCGTTGCAGCTCGTCAACGGCCCCGTCTCCGCGATGTCCCCTCCGACCGATCCGTGCGTCACACGTCCGCCCGGTGGTTGGGGACACCATTTCCCGTCCGCTGTCCACCTCGTAGGAAGGGACCCCTCAATAGTCATTTCCCGGCCAGGATCCCAACCAGGAGGGTAGCGGGATGGTTCCACGTATGTCCGCACCCCGCTGCGGACTACCACGCTGTTGTGGCACATTCGGGGAATTCGGGACCGTATCCAAGCTGCGGCAGCAGTCCCCCGACACCTTGTCCCTCGTCGTGGGGTATCGTGTTATCTGGAACAATCAAGGGAGCGGGGGCTGGTCTGCGAATGCAGCCCAGTCCACCAGATTAGCTTATTCTAATCTTCCTTCTTGCGTCTTCCTTTCCCCTCGTCTCGTGTCTCCGGTCTTCTTTAGTCGAAGAACGGCTCATCTCGGTTGAACAGCTCAACTCTCGGGCTCTGTCTTCGTGGGTTTTCAGTGTTCGCGCGACGGTATTCGTCCTCGAACTCCCTCCGTCGCGACTTATGTAACACTCGGCCTTCCTGCGACGATGTTCGTCCCCGAACTCCCTTCGTCGCAGCTTAGCAGCAACTCCACGCCTTTACCGGCGCCTCCACGTTGCTCCGGTGGTGCCGCGCTCCTGGGGACACCGCTCGCCAGCAACACAACTGCATGGATCCCTGGCCGTCACCCAGAGCCGTACACCCACCGATCCTTGGTGTGGTCCGTGCCCTCCTGGACGTCCCCGCGTCCTTGTCGGAGTCGCACCCTCCACCACCAATGCTCCGACGCTCCTTCCATAGCGTCCCGATTCGGCCTCTTGTGCTGGTGATTCCCCGACTCCGTCGAGCCCCTCGATTCTTCTTGCCGTTCCAAGGCGAATCGGCATTGTTGAGCGTCGTATCCGGATGGCGTTCGACGACTCACACTTCTCCACGGAAACGTTCTCTCCGTCACAGGAGGATTCGAAACGTCAATGTCAAACGTCAATGTGTCAAACGTCGAAGTTGCTCGATACTCGCGAACGAGCCAACTTCAGTCCGTGCTGTCATTTCTGTTGTAATCGTTTTCTACGTTATACAATGACACCGATACAACCAGAATTCAGGTTCTTGTTCGTTGGTCGGCTTCTCGAGCGTCCAGAGCCGACCCTGCCATGGTCTCTTCCTTTGCAGCAGCTTCGTCGCCAAATCCTCGGAGCTGATCTGATGTCGTCGATTTTCGACCGCCGTCGCTATTTCCTCCATTCCTGTTTATCCCTCGCTGTCGGCGGGCCTCGACCGCCGTCGCTGTTCCGCTCCGCTGTTTGTCCCTCGGTGTCGGCGGGCCTCGACCGCCGTCGCCGCTCCGCTCCGATGTTTGTCCCTCGGTGTCGGCGGGTCTCGACCGCCGTCGTTGTTCCCGCTGTTCAGCCCGTCCCTCGCTGGTCAGCTGCTTTTCCGGATGTCGGATCCTCTTCTGTCCTCAACGAGGAACTCGCGTCGTACGCAACGGCTCCTTGCGTATCGCACGCAACAGCTCCTTGCGTATCTTCGGATCCGTGATTACGGATCCCACTTCTGACACCATTGTTGCGCCGGGGCGTTTTCCGTACCGGCCACCCCGACGCAACGGGTAGAATAAGTACACACGTATACACTTTAAACGACCGTTATCTATATTTGTGTACAGTGATGTTATCCGTACGTCCGAACGCTAGGACGTACGGTAATCGACTCTCTATTTGTCGGCCTCCTGATCGTCCTCTTGACGGAGGCCGACCTTCTGTTGTCTTCTGCTGCGAGCACCAGTAGGCTATGCACGGGCCTATACCCGGTGCTCGCAACATTATGATCGTCACAACACCGGATTTACCTCAAACTTGGCATATAACTTTAGTAGATGTCCCATTCTCGCCGGGACTAAAACTGAGTCGGTTGTTGCGAAATTTTTTGCAGAAATCGATGTCCGTTTTAGAAACTGCCATTTTTTTTTTAATTTTCAGCATTTCTCATTTATTCTAGTTCGGGCGGTAGCCACGCTCGTACAGATTACACAATTTTTTTAATTTTCTATTTCAAACAACTACAACGGCTAATTTTATGCTATCAGTGCGCATGGTGGTTTTGATTTTAAGCTCTATAACTCCGGATATAACCACTATTTTTGCATACAATTTTTTTTACATATTCCCTAAAGATTAACAAATGAAGCCACAAAGCTGGAAGTAAATAGGTATATTTAATTAATTGTTTGGTTTTAAAAAATTCGCGTTCACTTCCTACCGCTTGTAGCAGCTCGCAGAGGCTTGGCTGCCAGGCTCGTCGCACGCCTCAGGATTTCCGCACTGTCAGAAATCCTGAGGCGCGCGACGAGCCTGGTTTCAAGTGCCGTTTTGTCCTTTTCCAACTACCTTTTCTGTCTCTTATGTAAACTCTTCTGGAGTCGAGGTTGAAACGCGGGCAGGAGCGTGGTGCTTTCTGGCGAGCGGGCAGGATCGTGGTGCTTTCTTGCGCGCCACGCAAGAGCGTGGGTGAAAAATTTGACCTGCATCACGAGCAATCAGAAGACCAACCCCTTCTTCAAAACATCTTGCATATTACATCTCTTCATCATTTATCTTAGATATAACATCACTTGCATACCTATATGTATTTATTGTCTATCAATATTAGTTTTTATATTAAAACAAGCAATGACATGGTAATTATTGCCGTCAATAGTAATAATATTATGATCGTTACAACAGTGAATGTGTTAACTGCAATTTCATTTGCCATCGCATTGCCGGGGAAACATTTGGACATTTTTTAAAGTACCCTTGTAAAATTTTACAGTCGTTATAACTGAGTCATAAACCATTTCCAGAATTTATAGCACCTTCAGGTCAACCAAATGTAGCTTCCTAAAAACAGATGTTTCAGTGTACCCTACAGTAACAGCATTTCTGATATCCTCTATAAGCCTGGTATATCGAGGAATTTGAGATACTTTTCGCGAACGTATATCGCGATCGTGTCTTGCTGATCGTTTCGCAGATCGATGATATATATCGAACAAGTAGTACACAATACACCACTGCGGTGGATCGTGTAAAAAGCATGTGGAGTCGACGTAGAAATGGGAGCCCGAACTCGCTGTCTCTAACAGTAAGTAGTGACGGGTACGACCTTCTGGCCCGCGCGCAGGAGCGCCACGATCCGGCTTCACGTACTTTTGCGTGCCGCGCGGCGTGCGACGCGCCGGACCGCGCGCCGGACCGCGCGCAAGAACGTCCGTGTAAAGGGCCCTATTCAGATCTGGCCCCGGCTTTAGTAGCGCGTGAAGAGCGAGAGAGAGAGAGAGAGAGAGAGCCGGTGTACGTAACGGCCGGAAGGAGAATCGGCAGAAAGCGGTTAGCGATCAGACCGAGCCGACTGAAAAGTGTATCTTTGAGAATAAAGTGTGTCGTACAGAAGTTGAATGGCGGTTGCCAGTGATTTTCGGTACCAAAAGTTAATTGCAACAGACTGAACTCTTATTTTGATCCGATTCGCCTCGATCTACCCTACATATGTATTGTGGGGATCTAGGTTACCGGCGAAGTAGCTGATTGACGACGCGCGATCGCGTTCGTGATCAGTCGATCAGTCGATGACAGACGGACAAGAGCATCGTGTACGCGAAACGAAGGTAAGGGAATACGATACACAATTTTACAAACGTGCGGGAAAAGCGTTTAGGTTATAAAGGCAGGGTCAAACATTTGCAACTCGCGCAAATGCGCGTGAAAAGCCGTGCACAGCTAAAATCCTGTCCAAACGCTTCTTACGCCACGCGGCCCTTCATTGCGCGTCGACCCCTGTGAAATCGACCCTTTCAAGGGTCTTCTGCAACGCGCATTACACGTGTTTAATCGTGCCTTTACGCGAGGGTGTAAGTATACGGCAACAGCGACGATACGTTTACGGGTGGCAGAGAGTTTGCACGGCTGCATACGGCCCGAAGCTCAACGAGTCAAGTGCAACGTGTATTGTATAACCGCGTGTCTTTCTTCTTGATTATACTAGACCGTAACTTCATTTGCGACTGTCTAACTGAAGAATTATTAACACCCTGCTCTCACGCATACAGCAGGGTATAAATCTCTGAAGTGGAATTCGAATAGTGCTAATCCGGCGGTTAAAACGGGCAAATTCGCGAACGTGTACGCGGGTGCCATTGTTTCGGAACGCAAAAGAATGTTCGAGAACGTTGGGAAGCGTATACACGAGGACACTTTTTCAAACGGTTTTGTTTATGGTATTGAGACCGTAGGCGTCATTCGCGCGAGAGTGACTCTCAAGTGTTGACATTTTGCAGTTTTTTTTTAAACAGAGTTTTAACCATTTGTTGCCAGAAACAGGCGGACATGTAATGTCGTTAATAATTATAGCGTTCAAATTATGTCCGGTTTTGTATCATTTTCGTCGTGAAAGTACAAGGAGACGATTCTCAGATGTGATTTTCGGGCAGATCCGATGAAGAATTTCCCATTTTCCTGTTCTTATAATGACTAGTGCTACCCTTGTCTTTTATGGCCCCGTGGTTCTCGGGTGTCGAGCACTCGTTTCTAAAGGGTGCTATGTCCTAAGTCAGGGGAGGCGAAACTTTTTGTCTTCGAAAATACGGAATTGCCCACTATAAACGATTAATGAATTTTCGCTTCGCTCTGTAGTCTGAACTGTTACCTCCGAGAGCTCGCTTCGTTTGCGGACCCGCGCGCACCCTTCTCCACCGCCGCCTCGCGGGACAATACTGTCATAAACCGCGACTCTATCGAGACGCTCTGGCTTTTCAGCCTAGCCAGTTTTTCCGAAACAACTGGTTCATTAGGCTCAACGTGTAATAAAATTTTACATCCTTTACGACAATGTATACCTGAGGTTCCCGTTCGCTATGCGTAGCGAGTTTTACATATCTCAAATACGTTAGGAAATATCCAGCTGTTTACTGTTCCCGCGGACATCCTGTACATATGTATATTGTATATAAGGGGGGTCCCGGGCATCTCACGGGTACCCGCGGGTACCCGATATCTCGGGTATCAACAGCTCTAGTTGAAAGTTACTGATTGGCATAAAATAAGGCAACAGCGTCAGAGCTAACCCCCGCTGTCTTTCCACTCCCTTTCTGTCTTTGTCGCTCTCTTGTTCGTATCTCCACACAATCACCACGCGGTACGGCTTGGGTGGGTTCAGGCGGTCGCTGAATCCACAGTGCAGCTTTCAACGATTGTTTGATATTAAAATAATTTAGCGTTAAAGAACTAACGATTTTACGTATCCAATAGTCATGAGTGTTGGATCCGCCATACTTTGCAAATTCGTTTACCTGTACGCGATTTCCATTACGCGACCGTGCGGGCGATAGGCACACGGATAGAGGGACGGATATGCTTGTGTAGTGCGGTAAAGGCGCCAGGAGGGGGTACGCTTGGTCGTGGAGTGGGGGTTGCGCCCGTGAACGAAAGCGAAAACCCACGATCAGGGTGGGTAAGGGCTGTGTTACTCGATAGCCCCCCCCCCCATTCTACGGGCCATCAGGTCACCACGCATGCGCGCGCGACCGCCGACCAATCAACGGCAAGATCTTCTTGCGCGCGCATGCGTGGTGGTCCGATGGCCCGGTGAATGGTTTGGGGGGGGGGGGCTACCGAGTAACACAGCCCTTACCCACCCTGCCCACGATTCTGGTATCACTGCACGCGACACGGTAGTTACCGCTGAACCGTCGGAGGCAAAGGGTGACATTTTAAACGACGTACTTTTACAAAGTGTTGTGTTTATTTAACATTCAAAGAAGTGCCGGTTGTATTACACGTAAGTTTTATATCCATTCTCTTCCATTACGCTATTATTTTCCCAATTATACAGTCTGTTCTATCAATCTCCTTCTTTACCACAATAATGACTGGCAAAATAAAATTACCGAAGAAGTTCTATATGCGTGCCAAGAGATCTCAAAATAGTTCCCTTCAGGAAACCCGAGCCACATCATCAGATGCTAGTTTCCCATATTCACTCCCACCTGGCACTAGTTGTTCACAGTCAGTTTCCCAATCAACATCTTCCGATCTCAGTACCACTACAAATGCCATTTCACCTGGCATTAATTCCCAACCTTCTATTAATATCACTCAGAGTGATGTAGGATTTCTCGAGAATGTGGAAGAAATTGAAAATTTCGCCACATTCGAAAATTCTCAGACCACCGATAGTCCCAATTCATCCCAGTCATTAGCAGAGTGGGCTGTACAATATAATATTACCCATCAAGCCATTAACGCTTTATTACCCATCGTAAAGAAGTCAACATCAAGTCATTTACCCTCGGATGCCAGGACCCTTTTAAAAACTCCCAGGACTGTAGCGATTAGATGTGTCGAACCAGGGCATTATTACCATTTTGGTTTAGAATCCACCATTTTAAAACTCGCTCAGTCTGTAGATTTATCCCGTATCAAAGACAATACAATTTTAATTAACATCAATGTGGACGGTTTACCGCTTCGTAAAAGTTCCAAAAGTCAAGTTTACCCCATTTTAGGCTGCATTGCAGGATACAATCAAGTAGGTATGATTGGCACATATCATGGGTATGAAAAGCCTAATGATGCCAACCTTTTTCTAGAAGAGTTCGCCAAAGAGGCCATATATTTAATTAGTAACGGAATTTCTATTAACGACCATTTTTATCACTTAAAAATAAAATCATTTATTTGCGATGTACCTGCCAAGTCCTTTCTTAAATATACCAAAGGCCATGCCGGCTTTTCCTCTTGCACTAAATGCCATATCGTAGGTAAGAATATAGACAAGAGAACGTGCTTTCCTGACACAGAAAATCTCAGTTTAAGGACAGATGTTGATTTCAGATCCAAAACTGACCCAGACCACCATACTGGAACTTCGATCATAGAAAAAATTCCTGGCATCCACATGATTAATTCATTTCCGCTAGACTACATGCACCTCGTTTGTCTGGGCGTAGTAAAAAAATTACTTTCTCTGTGGTGTTGTGGCAAACCCCGCACCAAAATATCAAAATTATCTCAAAACAACATATCATTGTCTTTAATAAATCTATCCACCAGCATGCCAAGGGAATTTATGAGAAAACCTCGAAGCTTGGATATTTTAAAACGGTGGAAAGCAACTGAATTCCGTCAATTTTTATTATACACAGGGCCAGTAGTTTTATTAAACAATATAGCTCGCGATAGATATTTAAATTTTCTTACTCTTCACGCCGCATTTGTCATCTTGTCGCACAGAAAATATTTTGATCATCTCGATTATGCAATAGAATTATTAGAGTATTTTGTTGAAACCTTTAAATCATTATATGAACCAAAACACGTCTCACACAACGTCCATAATCTGTTACACTTGGTAGATGATGTAAAAAATCACGGACCTCTTGATGATTTTAGTTGCTTTCCGTTTGAAAACTTTTTGCAAAGTATTAAAAAATGCATTAGGAAGAGTGAGAAACCACTACAACAGATCGTGAAACGTCAACTAGAGAAGTCTCATTTTAGTATAGAAGCAGTCCATAGTCCGTCTGTATATCCAATTTTCGAAAAGGAACATTCTCGTGGTCCATTAATAGAAGGTATTAATAATGCAAACCAATTTAGACGTATTAGATTCAGTAATTTTATTTTACAGATACGGCACCCTAACAATTGCTGCCGTCTCAATGATGGCAGCATTATTATTTTAGAAAATATTATCGTATCCGAAAACGAGCAAAAAATAATTGGTAGAAAATTTGTACAATTTATAGATTTTTATGACAATCCGTGTAACTCTTCCGAATTAGGAATTTTCCAAACTCCATACAACAATAACTTAGGTCCGCGTCAAATTTTCAATGTAGCAGAAATAGCATATAAATGTGTTAAATTAGAAACTTCAGATAACGTTATAATTTCCCCCCTACTTCACTCCACTCTTCCGACATGCAAATAAAATACTTGCCCAATGTTTCTGGTATATGTACGCTATGTCTTTATGATGTCTTTATGATGACAACAGCATCCAGATTTCGAGGTTTCCTTGTTGTATCAATGTTTAATCAACTTTCCAAAATTTAGGTGATTGAGGGGGGTCGTGGTGGTTTTTAGTGGGTAAACTTGCGGGACCGACACCTGCAAGGAGTCCCACACTACCCGGCACACAACATCTCGCCGGGTGTGCGTAATGCATTTTCCCCACGTTAAAAAAAAAAAAAAAAAAAAAAAAAAAGGAGTAGCAATGCGGCCTGACTGTCGATGAATGCGGATCCTGGCCGCCTCTCCCAATGAGGTGCGGTAAACATCCCGCAGTAAAGCATCATTCACGAGCCTGGAAGAAGCGCAACATTGATAGGGGAGTCGCTGCATTCCCCAGACATCAAAGCTGGAGCAACATTCTGCTACGATCAACAAAGTATATCCATGGTAAAGCGCACATGTGTATTGGTAAATTCTGTGAGAGCGCTATCTACGGTTGTAAGCTCTGCAATCGGGTCAATCGCGTTACAGGACTGGTCTCACACAAGTATTGAAATAGTGCAATAATGTTTTTGTCATTAAATAGTCTGTTAAATATTACAAAATCGATCATCAAACAGTCGAAATTCACAATATTGCCAATTACATGTGACAGCTAACCCGATTTGAGTGCTTTAATTTTTGCCACCAGATTGCGTAGCGGAAATAAGAAAATGCCAATAAGTGCTATAAGTATTTTCCAAGCCACAGAACACGTTTAACATTAGCTATGTATGCTACCCACGACGATGAGTGTTAACACGACAGAAGTTCAAAATCCCCGACCTCGGAATATACCAGCGATTTCGACCTCATTCTGCGATCTTTAAGCGTTTGTAGCTCAGAGCAACGTTAACCGATTTAGATGAAATTTTCAGTATGCGTATATCTTACTTGAATCTAGAAAGGACATTTTTTACATTTTCATTATAAGCTCACATAAAAAAGTTTGAAAAACCGTTTTTTATTGTTATTTCGAAAATTCCAATTTTTCAAAACGGCGAATACACGATATAACTATTATAGCAAACCGATCTTTCTAACTTCTAAAAAAAAAAAGAACTCGTTTAGTTCACTTTTTGTAAAAAGTTATGCGATTTTAAAAAGTGTATATGTACACGTTTGTCTGCCACTGTGTGGTGTATCTACTACTCTATCACTACTGTATATTTTTGTAAAATCCGATATGTGTATTAAGTACACTAACATATGTTATATTTATATATTTCATGTATTGTATATATATTTTAATTTTAAGTGCGTATGCGATCTGTGTATTCTGTGTACATTTTGTATACTCTGCTTTGTATATTCCAACCAACTACAGGTGTATTCACTACTTATTCTAAGTGGATTCTATAGTCATTTCGCGCATGCACTCACGAGCAATTTGATTATAGAAATATAATAATTTAATTTATAATTTATAACAAATAGAATAATAATATTGTAGTTTTTCAATATTTGTAAACACACATAGTGTAATACAGTGGATGATATAATTTGTAGTGTACTGTAATGAAATAAATGGAAATATATTTTTATCAAATTTAATTTTATTTTAATCGTATCGATAACCATCTTCAACACCGTTCCAATGCCTTTAGCCTAATTTAGACTCGATAAAATACAAATTCTCAGGATGTACTATATTTGGGTCCATATGACTCCACACTCCCCACATAGATTTTCAGAAAGAAATTCGTACACCTCTAACGCACGTACACGTACGTCTCTACACCTGCCGCCTGTTTCAAACTCTCGCTCTTTTAGAGTAGTTCTTGAATTGCATGCTGTCCATAAGCAGAGGGCGCTACGTCCAGTCTTCAAATTAGGAGTCGGTAATACACTTTCGCTGAAATACCCTTTGAGACTGAAATGCACCTCATAGTATAGACAACGTTCTATAGATGGCGCCTATATAGCAGATAGCACACGACGTCTTAAAACCGTCCCAAAGCCGTCCCAAAGACGTATTTAACAAGTCCCAAACGCGTCCCAAACGCATCCCCAAGACGTCCTCAGGACTTTGTATAGATGGCGCCACTGTAGTTACACGACGTCCCAAAGCCGTCCCAAAGCCGTCTATAGACGTCCCAAAGCCGTCTATAGACGTCCCACAGACGTCTTGTTACCAATCGGGACATTCAGACGTAAAGTCCTAGAAGGGACCTAAAACAGACGTCCCCGGGACCTCGTGTGCTGTGTGGGAACCCAGGCCTGCCCCATCGGGTGCAAATACCTCCTGAATTTCTGGGACCCGGGTAACAGCCGTGCGCGGGACTGTTCCATTGCTACCCGTTGCGAAATTTGTGAGAGAACTGCATGGTGGTGCGAGCCTGCATGGACGGCCGCACACTCATGCAGTTCTTCAGCAACCCATGCTGTGGTTAGCAACGTAACCGTCCCGCGCTCGGCTGTTGCCAGGGTCCCAGAACTTCCGGAGGTATTTGCACCCGATGGGGCAGGCCTGTCCTAACCTATCTGCTCGACGTACAATGTACAGACATACATTCGGGCCGCCTCAGTTCCTTCGGGCCGCCTCAGTTCCTTCGGGCCGCCTCGGTTCTTTCGAGCCGCCTCGGTTCTTTCGGGCCGCTCGGTTCTTTCGGTCCGCTTGAAATAATTCAATCCGCTTGGTTCTGTTCGAGCCGCCCGCTTCATTCGAGCCGCTTGAAAAAGTCAAGTTACTTGGTTCTATCCGAGCCGCTCGGTTTTTTCAAGCCGCTCGGTTCATTCGGGTACTCGGCTCGGCTCGGGTACTCGGCTCGGCTCGGTCGTTCACGCTGAGTTAGGCTCGGCTTGCTTTTTTCGGGTACTTGAACAGCTCTACGGCAAATGCGAGTGGTACTCGAGAGCCCTGAATGATCGAGCCCTCGGCCACTTATTTCCGCCACGGTGCTATTTCGCAAGCGAGAAGCGCTCGCCCGATCGCCGCCTGACGTGTTCGCGTCGTGAACTATGTCAGCAGAATCTGCCCAATTCCTGCTGCCTATCTGCCGTCAGATCGCGGTGCGCAAGATCTGCCCGATTCCTGCCATTAAATTGTATCAGCAGACTCTCCTTACTTTCTGCCGCCATTCTGCTGTCAGATTCTGACATCAGAATCCGCTCGATTTCTGCTGCCTATCTGCCGTCCGATCGCACTGCGCAGAGTCTGCTCGATTCCTGCTATTAAATTGTATCAGCAGACTCTCCTTACTTTCTGCCGCCATTCTGTCGTCAGATCCTGACCTCAGAATCTGCTCGATTTCTGCTGCCTATCTGCCGTCAGATCGCGCTGCGCAGGGTCTGCTCGATTTCTGACATTAAATTGTACCAGCAGATTCTCTGCAGTGTCTGCCGCCAAACTGCTCGCAGGCTAGGTATGTCAACAGGATCTGCTCGATTTCTGCAGCCTATCTGCCGTCAGATCGCGGTGCGCAGGGTCTGCTCGATTTCTGACATTAAATTGTACCAGCAGACCCTGCCGCCAATTTGCTCGCAGGTTAAGGCAGCACAATCTGTCGGCTTTCTGCTGTCAGTCTGCTTTCATCATCGAATATAACAAATCCTGTATCAAATCTGTAGTGTTTCTGTCACAAACATTTGTAGTCAGGCGTTCAGCAAAATCTGTTAAAACGGACGTGGCTAACTGGGTAGTATTATATTAATTAAATGATTTCTTGTATGTTTGGTTCATATCTGAAAACTTAGAGCATATAAACATGGAGGAAGCATGCAATAGGCGAAAATGTAGAGGGCGATAGAAAGAGAGAGATATACATGTGGGACACCCCCTCTCTTTCTAGCGCCAGGCGGCGCCCCTGGCGTTAGAAAGAGAGGGGGTGTCCCACATGTATATCTCTCTCTTTCTATCGCCCTCTACATTTTCGCCTATTGCATGCTTCCTCCATGTTTATATGCTCTAAGTCTGAAAACTCAATTTTAAACCAATTCCACCAATCCAATAGTCTTGAAGCTTTGCAGGCGTACGTAGTTTCGATGACAATACAATATATTTGAATATATTATAAAAAAAAAATAACCCCGAGGGTGTGAAAAAATTATCGAGTCATCAATAAACACTACAATATGTGTGAAATCTCCACAAAATTACCTTTTTTTACAAAAAGGTACAAAAATGTGCGCCAAAGTATACGCGCTCGAAGACGAACAAAAAAAACTATCGTAAATTTATTATGTGCTATATGTATTTAGCTTTACAAAACTAATGATATACAAAAATTGCGCCAATTATAACAATGGCTATTTATACAAACAAAAAATGTATTAAATTATATTAAGCAGATATATTTTTATACAAATAATAAATATTTCAATACGAATAAATATTTTATTCAAAATACTTGGCGCTACGAACCGAAAAAATGTTAATTTTCTTAGTATTAATAATTTACAATAACTCACTTACAATCTACAATACATCACGAACGCACACACAAGAAAAAAAGAGAAAGATTAATGCAATTTATACATATTTATTCAGTTTAGCAACACCAATTCGGGGTTCGATATGACCCCTTGTAACCAATACCATAATTCGAGGTTTTAGTTTTGCCGCTTTTTATGATTTAGTTAGCGGTACAATCCGCCAGAGGGTGCTGATTATGCCAACATAAATATACGGAATGTGCACACCCTTGCTCTAAAACTCAATGCGTGAAACGGAACGCGCCCATAGTACTCTATTTACTTCTAATTCTCTACTTCGCGTACACTATTGTGTTCTGACAGCCGTGGTTTCAAATGGTTTCAAATTTGAATAGTCTTCAAGCTAGACTCAAATAAAGTGGACCGCCGGAGTTTGGAATGAAATAGATCGGAATGTAAATTTCATGGTTTCATAAATCGAATGCAGCTACATATGTACATGTGTATGAGAACAGCAAACACGGTGTTAAATTTCATTTTTCCTCGACCATGGTTTATTATATTTTATACACAAACCGTTTTTAATCGAAAATAGAGGACGGTGGTAATAAAGTTGCGGTGTGAAAAAGTTGAAAACGTAAGTCAATTTCAAACAATTTTGTAAAATGTTAGACTGCCGCTCCTTGACTCCTTTGTACAATTCTTCTATGTTATTAGTCATGAAGCATATTGTAAATATTTAAATCCTTTTGAGTGTTCGAAAAATTATACGTACATGCATTAGTGGGATTGAAACTTAACCAATCACATTCAAGATTTGTACAAGGATATCACGTATTATTAATAGTTTAAAAGATATTGTATGTGTAGGTCTCAGGTAACTAACTTTATACTAAACATAATATTATAATTTTAATATTTATACTTGTTTAAAAAATGATACTCCATTGCAGTTACAAGAGAACGTTCAAACTTTGAAGTCGCAGATTTCAATTAAGCTTCTTTCATACTTTTAGAGTGAAAATAATTATACGCATATTTAAGGGCTTGCTTCAAAATGTGCATTATTTACAAAAATATTATATTATATATAAACTCCGTGGTTTACAAAGATAGTACATTATATATGAAAAGTTGTCGAAACAAATAGCATATCTGCGGGTTGAAAATTTGTGTGCTCAAGTTTCTGTTGAGCATACTTTATTGATTTTATTATACCATATTTCATTTATTTTAAATATTATTTCCATAATAACTCTTGTCATTTACCATTGTTGCAGTGATTTCTAAATCATTTTTAGCGAAAGCATATTTATTGTCTGACCTGCTAGCTGAAGAAAACTCCTGTATGTTGGATCAGATGAGTTGATTCGTCATGAAAATTTTAAAACCTCACTCGTCTAAAGAGAACACGTAACATCTTAAGTTATACGTCGCATTTACCATGGACGAAAAGTGTTAATTCACCTGCGATTATTATTGAACATATAAATTTTAATATTCTGGAGACATTTCCGATCGAGAAATCAGCCTGTTAACAGATTAAAACTAGAAACACTAACTCTTTTATTAAAATGTAAAAAACCACACTGATTTATATGTGGATATATTTTTAAAAGTTTGGGAGTTTACTTATAACAATCACACGTGTTGAGTTCGCTACATGCCAATGGCTGCGTTCAGCGGAACAAACCGCTGCGTAGCCGCTCACCGAGCTCAACGGTGATCGGTTCTGGTTCCGCTGGACGACACTTTGCAGGGTAGCGATATTTGTAGCAACTCAACACGTTTCGTAAAAGTAGCGGAGTTTATCTACGCTCGAAACAATGACTACCGCTCACTAAACGTGTTGAGCGCTCAGCAACCTAGAGGCAGCGTTCAGCGACAAATCAGTGAGCGGCTGCGTAGCTGTTTGTTCCGCTGAACGCAGCCATTGGAAGATTAAAAGATTTCTGTGAAAAATTACGCAGGTTTCAAATAGGGATAATATAGAAGTTCAGCTTATATGATAAAAGAGTTTTGCTGTGTTACAAGACTCACTGGTAAAAGATACATTTTTGTTTCCATAAGTCTAATCTGTATTTACATTTAAAAAAATGAGTTCTGGCTAAACATTAACATGCATGGAGTATTCTTATTGTGGACAATATTTGTGCTTTTGGTTTTCAAGAAACATATCATCCTTCTAACAATGCCAGGTTTTTAGGTGTCCACCTTCGATTGCTTTGGTTTACGGACACGTTTTAGAGGACCGAAAAATAAGATATACGTGAGTTTTTATATTGGCCCGTTTTCATATTTAGGGGGTTAAACCACAGTTCATGGGAACCACAAAACGTGTCGAATAAGACTTGATATAAATTTCATTTGTGTGGTAAGTTGCTGTATGGATAATGTTCTTGTCATCAGTCACATTTCTACCTCTTCTTATCAGGGACCCGGAACGGAACAGAAACGAAAACGATAAACGATAAACGATAAACGATAAACGATAAACGATAAACGATAAACGATAAACGATAAACGAAAAGAACGAAATATTTTTCCGGAACAGAAACAGAAACGAAACGAAATTCTTAACCCTGTTCCAGGAGTGAAAACGATATAACCGAAATAAAATTTCCGACTAATTTTAAAAGTCAGAAATAATTTGTCACGTACTTACGAAACAATTAAAAAGTTAAATAAAACTGATCAAAATCCGGAATCTCAAGTGGACTCAAGTTCATCCGAAGAAATGGACGAAGTAGAAATTGTTGATGTAATGAAATAACCGGTTCGGAACAAAATTTGTTTTTCGTTCTGATGGAAACGAAATATTTTTCAGTAGGAACGATATTAACCGAAACGAAATTATTATTATCGGAGCTGAACCGAAACGAAACGGAAAAACATTTCGTTCCAGGTCCCTGCTTCTTATGAACTTTGAGTGGTGGTTTCACCCCCTAAACATTCAAACGGGCTGAAATAAAAAGACCTACTCTGAAACGTTGTCCAAAAACAAAAGCAAATCTTATAACTTTGAGAGGTGGTTTAGCCCCCTAAATATGAAAATGGTCAGATATAAAAAATCAGGTTTATCTTATTATTCGTTCCTCTAAACTCTAAAACATATTCGAAAACCAAAGGAATTGGAGGTGGACACCTAAAAACCTCTCCTTGTAAGCGTCGACTTTTTTTTCAGAGTAATAACAAGCCTTGATGGCTTTTATAATCTTCTACAACATAAAATTAGTTATTTTCAATATTTTATATTATATACTCAATGTAAAAAATTATTTAGTTCGCTATCACAATGAAGGGGTATATTTACATATAAGCAAATAATGACTAATCTGTAGAGAATCACTATAATAATGGTATGTAGCAGTGGCAGTTAAAAACATGGCATTTAAATAATATATATGTCGGAATTGGGGGAAAAGATGAAACCTCAGAGGGCGATTTCAGTATTTACAACGACTCTTCTCCTCGCAACGCGTCTCATTTTCTTTATTTAATCTTAACAAGAATTGAACACAGTGATTACAACGTGCAATCAAACCAGAAATCGTAATTCTATTTAAATCGAAAACTAATGAATTCTCGGGAGGGGAAAGTCGAACTATCCTTAATGACACTTTCTTTCCGAATCCTCCTTTATAAATCCCGCATTCAAATTATCAACCTTTTCTTCGGTTGCTAGACTACCACTTCCGTTTCCCTTCCGAGACTTAATTCAAGCGCTCGCTAACAGTCTGACGCTTGCGTTTTCGATTGGCGCCAAAATGACTTCGCAATTTAATCATACGTGACTTCGTGTCGTCTCCGACATATACATGATTATAATAAGAATTTGCAGAAAGAAAATATACTCAAGAAAATTTTGAACATACGAATTTGAGATTGCGAAGCTATATGCTAATTGAAGTAATTACAAAGTATTTTTACATGTAACGTAAATTCTCAAATATGTATCTACTCGTTTTTACTTTAAATTGACCAGAAATGATCTGGTTAAAATTTGCAGTCACATTGATATGACTGTCTATTGTAGCTTTTAGTGTACTCCTCTTATTATTTCTCATACACCCTGTTTGTTTTAAACTATTAGATTGAAAGACATAAATGTCTAAAATATAGAGATACATGGTGAGTTATGCAATTTCTATAGGGCCTATGTCTTACATGTTTGATAATAGGAAAAGAATCTTAAAGGAAAAATCAGAATGGTATTCAAATGACTTTTTCTATGACCTCACTTTTTCCACAAGTGCAATGATACATTAGGAAAGTACAAGTTAGAGCTGTTCGAGTACTCGTATATACGAGTAGCTCGAAATTCGAGCCGAGCCGGGACTCGGTTTCCGATCCGAGCCGAGCGCTCGAAAGAACCGAGCGGCTCGAATGAAACGAGTAGCTCGAATAAAGCGAGCGGCTCGAATGAAGCGAGCCGATCGAATAGAAGCGAGCGGGTCGAAAGAAGCGAGCGGATCGAAAGAACCGAGCGTCTGGAAGCAATCGGGTGGCTCGAACGATCCGAGCACGCGAGCAGATCTGGCGTACAGTGTACAATGTATATACATCTTTCGTGCAGATCGAGTATGATAAAGGTTTCGGATATTTTATCGTATGTTTTTCTAATGGAATACATAGGTATAATGATTGTTAAGGAGAGTCCAGAATTTTTATAACCTATATAGAAAACCGTTAGGCAGTAACAATTATTTTCTCGACTTTTTCTGATTACGATATAAATCAAATAACTATTCTTTATTTATTAGGATCACTATCTTTCTAATTTTGTATTTGTAAACGTACTCATATACTTTTCTTTATTTTACCTTCCTTTTCTTTGTTTTTCTCTTTCTTTTCGGTCTCCCTTCGTAATTGTGTTTGTGTTGTGCGAATAATTAAATTGTGCAAAATATTATTTTAATATTTCTTAGTTTTGTTGCGTTTCCGTACGATCTCCTACAAATATTCCTCATTTTCATTGACAAGTTGTGAGATATATAGAGCACACATAATATTATAATTTTTCATTAATTAAGTCGGGAAATAAATTCTATCAATTGTGCAAGAGATTTATAAGTCCAACTGTTTCAGGATTATATATTTATTTGTTTATTAACGATTAACACCCTTTGCTAATAATAACACAACACAAACACAATTACGAAGGGAGACCGAAAAGAAAGAGAAAAACAAAGAAAAGGAAGGTAAAATAAAGAAAAGTATATGAGTACGTTTACAAATACAAAATTAGAAAGATAGTGATCCTAATAAATAAAGAATAGTTATTTGATTTATATCGTAATCAGAAAAAGTCGAGAAAATAATTGTTACTGCCTAACGGTTTTCTATATAGGTTATAAAAATTCTGGACTCTCCTTAACAATCATTATACCTATGTATTCCATTAGAAAAACATACGATAAAATATCCGAAACCTTTATCATACTCGATCTGCACGAAAGATGTAGCATTGTACACTGTACGCCAGATCTGCTCGCGTGCTCGGATCGTTCGAGTCACCCGATTGCTTCCAGCCGCTCGCTTCTTTCGATCCGCTCGCTTCTTTCGACCCGCTCGCTTCTATTCGATCGGCTCGCTTCATTCGAGCTGCTCGCTTCATTCGAGCTACTCGTTTCATTCGAGCCGCTCGGTTCTTTCGAGCGCTCGGTTCGGATCGGTTATTCGAACCGAGTATATCCCGGCTCGCTTGTTCCGAGTACTCGAACAGCTCTAGTACAAGTGCATTGTTTTTTTAAATGGAATCACATACTTATTTTTACATACATTAATTCATCTGAACAATCGGCATATACATATATACAGGGTGTTTATAAATATGTGGGAAAATTTTTCGGGATGAGTTCTACTCATCAAGATAATAAGACAAGTTGGTATACGAAAATGTCCGATTAGGCTTACAAGGGGACCTTCAGGTTTGGCAATTTCAGAAAATTTTGATACTTAAGGTCGGTATCAGATATATTGGCCGGTGAGTTTGTTTTCGGGAACAACGATCGAGGAGAAATCAACCACCACCATTTGACGATCGTGGATTTGTCAGTTGGAGTTGCGCGGCCCCCGAAGGGTATGGTGGGGTAACGGGAAGGCTGCTCGGCTCCGCCTGAACCTAGCTGTTTGGCTGTTATTTATTCTTAGCGTAATAGTTGTGTACGTTACGAAGCTATGCGTGAACCAATACGAGATGAAGCTATCGAGAAGGAATCAATGTTCTGACCAATAAAGCTCCTGAATTTTTTCGGAGCTAACGCACACCTATTCTGATGTGTGTATTTCTACGCTGACAGCTCGGTTTGGCCTACACGCCAGAAGCTTGGCACTATCCCCACCACTTTTGGCTCACTCTTGTTCTGCGAAGGCGAGAGCGAGATGGAACGAGAGCGAGTCAGAAAACATTTAGAAAAGGAGCACCGTGGCAGGCAAACGGTGTGGTGGGAGAATACCCCTCACGAAACTCATCGGCCAATATATCTGATACCGACCTTAGTGTACGTGAAGGTCTTCACTCGGACATTAAGGGGAGAAGCCACTGTGAAAATTTTTTTTTCCGATTTTTTTGTTTTGCATTTTCTTAATGCTTGTGGTCTCAAGATTATACCTGCACAATTTTAAAGTGGATCTCGAAAAATTCTGGGAGATATGGAAGGTTTTGTATAGGTAGCGCAGAGCTCAGAATCAAGTGCACGCACAGGTAACTTGGTGTCAATCGCCCGAAATCTTTATGTCCAGGAATCCAAATGTATCTAATAAGAGGGATTATGAGCTTGTATATTGTTTAGAACTAGGTAGAGAATCACTGGCCATGACGAGACCGTATACAGCTGCGATCTTTGAGTTGCAGAAAATAACTTCTGTCAAAACTTTAAACGCGATTATCTCGAAACTACCTTTTCAAATTGGGCGCATTGAGAACTCAGTCAATTTTTATCGGATTCACTTCAAATTTTCAGGGAATATTCGTAATACAATACATATCTTCAGTTAAGCGTACCAGTTTTTTGATCGAATAATTCATTTAATCGTAACATTGAAAAAACATGTTGATTTTTTATACTTTTTGTTCCATATTTCTTCTTAAGTCCGCCATTTCTTCAAAAATTAATATTTTTTTAAATCTGTACGCTTAACTAAAGCTATTGTAATATACTTTAAGAAACCGTTCGAATTTTTCAATTCGGAGCAAATGTTGGAAAGTTACACGAGCGCCCGTTTTATAATTTTTTTTACAGAGCCTAACGTTATCGTATGCTGTGGCCATACTACCGAAATTTTTTTCAATCTGGGAGCATAAAATATTAATTAAATATATGTATTTTCAATTGGTAATAATGATTTTTCGTAGAAAGTTACATTTCATTATAAAAGAATGTCTTGAAAATAGCCTTTATTTTCTACCGTCACAGTGGCTTCCCCCCTTAATTTCCCAGAGCAGTAAGACGCGCTTTTCACCCAAATTCGAGAAAATCGACTTTGAAAAATTCTGATTCCCTTAAGGGGTCATTCTGGTTAGCGCGCCGATAAATTCAGCGATTTTCAGGAATTTATTGCGAAGACAGGAATTATAGTAATGGAATAAAACTGTTTTCTATTGATTAAACTACACTTCTACAGTAAATAAAAAATATAAAAGTAATAAAATTATTGTTTTTAAAATGGTTTTGAAGGCGATTTAGATGACATGTTTAAAAATTCATGCGAGTAGGTGATTTCAGCGGTTGGACTTCTCTGAAACCAAAAATACAAACAGATTCTTGATCAGTACGACTACTGACTATTGATCACTATGGCCCGAACTAGAATAAATGGTTTATCCTTAAAATTAACAAAGTGGCGGGCAAAAGACAAGAATCGATGTATTTCGGCTGTGTTTTCTGTGCTATTTTCGATTTTAAAAGTAGGATAGACTCAACAGAAATACTTGGTTGTAGTCCCGGCCGGAGGCATAGGTGTGCAGAATAAGCAGTTCAATTTATAAAGCAATCGGTTCGATAGATTTTGAGATTATACCTGCACCATGTGAAAAAATGACGTTTCGAGAAAAACGCTCAAAGTTTCCATCTATAGAGACTGAGCCTCTGCGCTCCCTACAAAATTCCTATGTAGAAGCTAAAATAATTTGAATTTTTCAATGAAAATTTAAAGTACATTCTTGAGGATATGTACTTTCGAAAAATGTTAAAAACAAAAAATCGATTTTTTCAAACCGTCTAACCAAAATGACCCCTTAAGTGCGTGCTCCTCAAGCGCGTACGATGCCTGTACGATTTTTGCCTGTATAATCATCCCCTAGAGCAGCGCTGCACAAGGAGCTGTTTTCGGCGCCTAGCGGCGAGCAACCCACCTATCTCGTTGCTAAGGTTAAAATCGGTGAGGAGAACTGCAGTAGTGTATGTGCGTGAACGTAGGCTCGTAGCATCAGTAAATATGGCTGGGTTCAAGTCATACCAAATGCACGTACACTACTGCAGTTCTCCTCACCGATTCTAACCTTAGCAACGAGATAGGTGGGTTGCTCGCCGCTAGGCGCCGAAAACAGCTCCTTGTACAACGCTGCCCTAGAATATTGACCATAGGTAGAGGAACACGCTGTATATGAGGTACCTCAGAATTTTTCAAAGTCGATTTTCTCGAGTTTGGCTGAAAAGCGTGTCTTACTGCTTTGGGAAATTAATTTCCGAGTGAAGACCTTTACGTACACTAACAACGGGACCCTACAGCTGTATCCCGGGGGATTTTAATGAAATTTTAGGGGATGAATCTGGAGGCCATCTGGATGATCTTCTGCAAAATATTTTATGCTAATGAGCATTGTTTATAAACATTCGATATGTGCCCCTTAAAAGCAGTTCCCAACCAAACGGCACGAGTTCAAATCCTGTCATCCTGATTTATTGTTTTCCCTTTCTTTTAACTCTTATTTTGAATAATTATATTTCATACTGCTTTGTTTCGTAAATATTGTAATTTTTTAACCTAAATTTTATATATAAACATGGTAAAAATACATAACTTTTTATACACGTACAAACATAACTGGTACATACTTGTACTATAAAGACACTGTAAATTATATATTTAGGGTAAATCCGGGAGACGCGGTCGGGCCGGAGAGTTGGTCGTGTCGCTATATTTCAGAGTCTATACGTAAAAATGCATTTAAGTACAGACCAATTACTTCTCTAGAAGCCAAATAGTTGAATGAATAGCGTTATTTCGCGTCCTTCTGCGTTTTTCTGGATTTATACGCTATAAAAGGTACATTGATGTTACATTTAACCTCTTTTGTCAAACAGCGGTTGTACAGAATCGTATTTAAAATATACTTCTAAGTTTATTTTCCTTTAATGTTTGGAATAATAAGATAGTAGAGATATTGAGGGACAATGCAGCCAAATTATTTGGCCATATTAACTCTTCCTCTCAAAGCTAACGAGAAGACCATGTCTCGCTGCAGAAAGGTGAGATGATCGAGTTATGATTTTTTTATTTTTTTTTATTGTTTTATTTTTTATTATTATTTTAATATTATTTTTGTTTATTTAGTTTATTTATTCACTTTTGTATCCATTTGCCTTGCTAATCGCCAGTAGGTAATTCACTTTTTCTTGGATGTGTTCTTTACTTGTTTAGCGTAAACAAATTTAATATCAATGAATCCGTAGTTGTATTCACTCATAAATAATTTTGCCTTATCCTTTGTTAATTTTCCATGAATAATTTTGTGAGTGGTCTTTGCTAACGACGAAAACCATTTCTCCCGGCACCTCGGGAGAGGTGGTCAGATGTCATGACTTCAGTTTTCAACCCGATTTATAGTAAATATTGTCTTAAAGCAAATATCGACCAGTTTTTCTGAATCGGCATAAAATTCTGAACATATTAGGTTTGTTCTGATAAAATAAGTAATATCTATATTAGTTTTAATAGCCATTTTATATTAGGTGGACCGTGTCTCCCGGATTTACCCTAATATGAAATTTTTCTTTACAATACACATATACACGTCTGTGTAACTTTACAACTATTTATCTACCTATCTATTCTATTATATATCGATATATATATATATATATATATATATATATATATATACGTAAATACGTACATATGTACGCGCAAGCATGCCGAGATACATAAATATATACATAAATAGATAAATATATGAATAATATTTACAATATATACATATATGCTTGCGTAAATATATAATTAGGTACACACATACATACATGCACACATACACACATACATAAATATAGCCATAATTACATGCATATGTACATACGCGCATATATGGATACATTATATTAATTTAACTACAAGCGTGATATTTTCCATAAAAGCACGAGAAACATAAAAAAATTTTGCATTGTACACATCGGATAAAGGATACTTGTTGACTATCGCATTTTTCTGTTCTGGTATCATTAGGAAAATACACTTGATTTACATTTACAAATTCTTCCTTTTTTTATATTAGTTTTGATGAAAACCAAGCGTAGAGTATCATAGGTTTAACCTTCAATCTGTGCATAGGGGTCAAATGGACCCCAGTCATTGTAATATGCGATGTAATAGGTTTTTGCACCTAACAAATATGTCAGGCAACTAGGATTGCCTCAACTACGGTTTTACACACATATTAAAAAAAAATCGAAAAAATATTATCTATGACGTATCTAAGATAGTTTTAAGCCAACCAAGCATATTTTGGTGCATTGGGGTCAAACTGACCCCAAATTTTATAATGCATTTTGTATCCAAATCAGAGTTCTGCAACGGGCGGATATATCGCGGGTTTACCCGTCCGTTACCTGTCCGTCTTTCGATTCACCCGACCCGCCCGGACCCGCCGGCGGGTAAGCGGGTCAGCGGGTCAGCGTCGATTTCTATCCGCCCATACCCGCCCGGAGCTGACGGAACTTTTATCTGACTCGCCCGTATCCGCGCTATACCCGCTAATACCCGCGCTACGCTATACCCGCTAATACCCGCGCGTTCAAACAGAGTTAATATTTTATTTATATTATAATTATGAACAAAGGGAAAGTAACAAAAATTCCAATACTGCAGAGAAACATAAAAACTTTTAAAGTATGAATAGCATAAAGTTTTATAGCGTATTACAAGTATTTTTGTTGATTTATTATTTCAATTTAAATTAAATTTTTGCATGTATCCATAATTTCTTGAATTTGATACAATGCATGCCATACTGTTCATTCGTAGAATGAAATAAATCCGCATCTTGATATAACAACTGCCGAATAAAGTACCAGTAAAGTCGGAATTGAAGTGCAGCTAAAGGCACGTGTACGAACGGATAACAGCGCGACCACGGGTGAGTCAAGTACGTGTCGCGACAGCTTCGGGCGGGTAGAAATCGACGCTGACCCGCTAACCCGCCAGCGGGTCCGGGCGGGTATGGATACCTTCGTAGCGGGTATCACCGGGTGAGTGCAGATACGGGTACGGGCGGGCGGGTGAATCGACGTCACGGCCGGGTGACGGGCGGGTCAAACCCGCCCATTGCAGAACTCTGATCCAAATTTATATTATATATTTTCTTTTGTGGGAATATCTGAGTCGGGCACCCAGTCAGAGACGTCTCGGGCCATCCACGATATGCGTTGCCGCTTGGATGACGGCATTTGTTTAGGTAAGGAGCATTTGTTTCCTTAGCACGTGACTCGCCGTCGAGGGATCGAGAGTCAGTCCGGCTACCAAGCTTAGCCGCGCAAGGTCGCTGAACTACAGGGTGTCCCAAAAATGCTGCGGTTCCTTAAAGGGGGTGATTTGGGGGGTGATTGCAAACAACTTTTTCCTTTGCGAAAATGCCCTCCGAGGTTTCGTTAACGAGATATTAATAAAAAGCCCCGACCAATCAGAGCGCGAGCCTTCCGCTGAAGCTCCCGCGCTAGCGTGGCCGCGCGCCAGCAACAAGCAAGGCGGCATGCATCGAAGGAAATTGCATAGAATGGCAAATGAAAAAGACGTAACAAAAAAATCGAACCTTTTGCCATGTATCCATAATTTCCATTGCCATAATTGCCATTTAAAGTGAATAATGAATAAAGGATAAATGGATGAAAATCGCGTGTAACGTAAAAAGACGAATACACATTTTTTTTAGAAGATTCGAAAATAATAATTATTTGAAGTGGGAGGATAAGGAATACGTAAAATACCTTGTGTTAATAACATATCCACGAAAAGGTAATGTAACAGGAAATTAACGAAAAGTGATCGTAGTTCGTTATTGTGATTAAAATCCGTAACTCAATAACGGCCAGCACTGTTGCTGATAACGAATAAGTCTGTTTAAAAAGGCCGAATAAATATTTTCGTACGAGAATTTTGAGAATTATCGCCGGAAATAAGCCATAGCTTGCGTTAAATTTAAAAATGAACGATCACCATTAAAGTAACTAAAACTCACCCTTGTCGAAAATTCACCTGCAATTTGAAAACTTGTGTCACTGGGTCACTGAACCGATCCTGGTCATCGATGGACGAGCCCAGTGCACAGCTGATCCCAGGTATACGACACTACCCAAAGTTAAGGGTCGCAATGTCAGGTGCGTCCAGGTCAACGTACCGAATATTCACTTCACTGCACGGCTACTAACACTGATCACTTAATTTATTTTTCATGGAACGTGTTGTTGCTACGTTATAAAAATTGGTGGAAATGAATTTTTACTTGGGGTTCGGAGCCGTGGGTAATCCCCGCGCAAATTCTCACGCTGCAGCACTTGCGTCCTCGTTGTTCGGGGGGTACACCCAGAACATCGCCTAATACTCTTGAGCAGAGAACATTTGTCTGCAACGTGATTGCTGACTGCTGACTGACAAGATTTTTTCCAAGCGACTTCTTCTACTCCCAAATAGTTTCTCTCGTTCCATTATGAGTTGACCCCCACCAGGCCAAGAGGCTTCAGGTAAAAAGAAGCCAGCACATTTTCGGAACACACGTGTTTTGCAGAAGTGCAACGAAAACTTTCACAAAAGCCCGCGCTCCGTCCTTCTACTGCCAATGTACCCATTGCTTCGAGATAGAAAACAGACACCACGTGTATCGGTTCGAAAGGGTCCGAAGGGAAGAGACGCAGAAAGTCTTCGAGTTGCTATAAAGAAGAAAACGGATACCATTCCTGTTTCCCCTTTCTGACACCCTGAGTTCACATCTGCTACGAGGCGGAACCAATTAAGTCGTAAATTATCCGAAACTGTAGGAAACCGTTCTCTACCGTCGACTTGCGGGACAATACAGTCATAAACCGCGACCCTGGCGAAATGCTCTTGCTGATCAGCCTGATTAATTTTGGAGAACTAGAAATTACAGAGCATTATCCAGCATCAATACGTCCCGAGGAGAGACACAGGAAAAGAAGGGATAGTCCGCTGACTGCGCGTAGTCCCGCCTGCTTCGTCCTACCCTCAAATTAAAGACGGATCCCTTATCTCTCGTGTCTAAACACGCGCTCGAATTTCAAAACAAAGGCACGCGTCGACGAATTTGGCTACCCGCGGTCCAAATTTCCCTTCTTTTTCCTGCATACAAAGAAAAACTTTAGGAAGTAGCGTACCTGCTGCAGTAATCGCGTATTGTGCACTATATGAGTGCGTAACCTTGTTGAAGTCTCCCAGGAAAACTTCCATTTGTTTTTCTCCTCGTATGGATAATGTCCTGCGGATACCACTCCTGTACTCGCATCCTGTTTGGTCGGTATTTATTATAAATTCTGGCTTAAAAGTTGGAATCAATTTTGCCACCCGTTTCTGAAATGTGACAACTTCTTTCAAAACTGCAGATAAATCCAGTGCGTTCCTTGATTTAATGTACCTTGTAACCTTTCTCTGTTTAATGCGGTACTTCATTTTGAATTTCTCCACCCACCCATGTGATGCCACGGAGTTCATTACCTCTGCCTGATGTTGCATAGAACCAACTGAAGCCCATTGCTGAATCATTCTCGTTGTTACAGGCTGTTTTTTATCTCTTGCCTCAACAAATCGGTCGTACGTCAAGTTATTAATTTGCTTCCATATTTCTTTATAGCTACCATTTTTTTTTAATGTCTATTGCCCATTTTTTATAAGAGCTTCTTGTTTGCCAGTGCACTTCCACCCCATCTTTGTAGACTTTTCAAGCTCCAAGTCGGATGTTTCTTTGTCAGATTAACAATTTTAATTTTTGTTTGTATTGGTATAAACTCATCTTTACGTGGTTTCTTTTCTTCTGGTATATATTCGTCCAAACTCTCTGATGAGGAAGAAAAATTTGACAATGATGTTGATTCCACGACTTCTTCTTGAGATACACTTTCTTCAGGTAACAGTAATTCGTCACCTTCTTCGATTTGATATTCTATTGGCATGTGGATAATGCACTTCGTCATCGTTTCTCCTAAAAGACATGGTTTTCTTGAGGGTTGAGCACTAGTATATTCCGTAATGAGATTCACTTTCTTCATATTTTGTATGCAAATTTGCAACGCATCTGCAATATCTTCCTTACTATATGAAGACTTTACAATCTCGAATGGGGTACTATCCTCGTCATTCGCGGAAGTGGTAAATTCTGTCTCGCTTGTTGACGGTTTGTTGTGGAATTCCATGATTTCCGCAATGATTTTTGCTAAACTGTTAAAGCTTTGCACGAGTTCTATTCGCTTCACTGGTATACTGAGAACTGACGAAATTTTACTGCAACATTTAGGTGCGAAAAGCTTTCCCAATATTTTCCTTCCACCCATATTTTTGTTATAGAAACCATAAAATTTGAAAGGGCCGCTTGTAAGTTCGGCCAAACACGGTTAATAGTAGGGCCGTTCGAGTAGCTTGAAATTCGGACCGAGCCGAGACTCGGTTTCCGAGCCGAGCCGAGTACTCGAAAAAAGCGAGCGGCTTGAATATTATTATTATTATTATTATTTAAACAGGAGAACCCTTTAGACTACAAAATTTTGACACAATGTACAAGAAGTATAAAAAGTATAAAATATAAAATTAAAATATAGATAAAGATAAAGTAACAGAAAATAAAATGAACACAAACATAACAGTCTAAAAACACGCAACAAGACATTACGGAGATGACAGACTCCTCAGAAGTAGAGCTCTAAACGTAGTTAGGGAGTCCATGCACAGATCAATATCGGCAGGGCACTGGTTCAACTCACTCATAGCGCGATTAATGGGGTCCGCAGAGTAATAGTGATATTCGGGGACATGCTCAGCAAAAAGGGGTCTAGGACGCAGTGAGCGTTGCGGAGCGTTAAAACAAATCCGTGCGACAAGCTCATGGCAGTTAATCTGACCGTGGAAAGTTTTGTAAATAAATAATATGTCTGAACAAACACGGCGGTCACTAAGAGTTAAGAGCCCCATTTTTTGCAAGGCATGACCCTATTCATGGTCACAGAACCGCATAGGGCTACCTGAGGCCCTCATGGCCAACCTCAGGAACTTGTGCTGGACACGTTCAATTAAGCTGACATATAGTTTATGCCTAGGACTCCAAATCACCGAGGCATATTCGACCTGTGACCTCACCAGTGCGACATATAGCAACTTCAATGTCCTGATTTGTTTGAAGTGTTTACCGAAACGGGCTATAAACCCAAGGGTTTTCATAGCTTTACACGTAATATTTCTATAGTGATTGCGAAAGTCCAGACCTGACATGAACGTAACACCCAGGTCCAGGACTTCCGCAACAACAGACAATGTGGTATCATTTAAGTTATATTCTGAGGGAATGCCGCTAATAGCCCTGTGTGACCTTAATAATACACATTTACCCGCATTTAACCGCATCCTATTGACGGTACACCACTGCTCAAATCTTAAGAGATCATCCTGCAACAGATTCACATCGAGAGAACTACTTATTGTGCGGAAAATCTTTAGATCGTCCGCGTATATGAGAAATTTACTGTGCCTAAAAGCTCCTTTAAGATCGTTGATAAAGAGAAGGAACAAGAGAGGACCGAGGTGAGATCCCTGCGGGACCCCCAGAGGTCACATTGACTGGATCGGACAATCGGTCCTGCACCCTGACCACCTGAACACGGTCTTCAAGATAGCTATCAATCCAATCAAGGAGCGGCCCACTAATCCCGATTGAAGCTAATTTGTGATGCAGGATACAATGATCGACAGAATCAAAGGCTTTCCGAAAGTCGGTGTACACGGTATCGACTTGAAGACCCTCATCCAGAGCCGCAGATATGAAGCAGTGGTATACCGCCAGGTTAGTCGTCGTCGACCGACCAGGAACAAATCCGTGCTGTTCGTCGCATATCACATTAGTAAGATTAGGCGTTAAGTGCTCCGTTAATATCTCTTCAAAGACCTTAGGCATGACCGATAGTTTACATATCGGTCTATAATTTCTGACATCCGAACGCTCGCCTGCCTTGAACACCGGGGTAACCAAAGTGGTCTTCCAAACTGCAGGGAAAATTCCCTTAGCTAATGAGGAGTTAAAAATATGCCAGAGGGGCCTAGCAAGGATGAAACGACACTCCTTTAGAAAGTGACTCCAATATAACTGAGTAGCTTGAATTGAACCGAGTAGTTTGAATAGAACCGAGCAAGTCGAATAGAACCGAGCAAGTCGAATAGAACCGAGCAACTCGAATAGAACCGAGCAACGCGAATAGAACCGATCATCTCGTATAGAACCGAGAACTCGAATAGAACCGAGAACTCGATTTTTTTTCGAACGGCTCGAATAGAACCGAGAACTCGATTTTTTTCGAGCGGCTCGAAGTAAACCGAGCGGGCTGAAAGAACCGAGCGGGCCGAAAGTACTGAGTGGGCCGAAAGCACTGAACAGTCTGGTGTGTCGAGTAGTTTGAAGCTTGAATCTGTCGAATATTTTAGAATAATGGTTCGTATTTTCTACGCTATCTGGCGTTCAAAGCTGGCTAACCCCTGGCGTGGTTCGACCATGACTATGTACCGATCATGAACAGATTCGGGGTATGGTCCCTTGAACACAGGAGGAGAATCTCAGACCTATCCTTTCTTTATAGGATCCTGAACGGCTTGATTGATAACCCTGATGTTATTGCGCTGGTTAACTTCAACGTCCCCGCTCGCTGTACTAGGCAAACACCTCTGTTCAGGTCACCAGACTACTCCTCCTGGGTTGGTCATGCTGACCCCTTTCATAGAATCTGTGGTATCGCCAATCAACTTCACGAGGGCATCGATTTCTTTGCTGATATATCTTTCCGGCTTCAAAATTAGTACTCGCAGAGCCCTTATTGCGGAAGGCATTCCATAGAGGTTCCCCATGCACCTACTTGTCACTCTACGGCCATCTCTTATCATCTTTTTCTCTTATCCTTTTCTCTTTTGTTTGTATTGTTTTTATTGTTTTTATTGTAATCTATTGTTATTATCCCTTCTTATTGTGCTTAATGGGCTTGTCCCGTAAATAAAATTATTATTATTATTATTATTATTATTATTATTATTATTTCGACTTTATTACTCGTTAAACAGAAAATATAGTACATAAGGAGAAAGTAAGATACGAGTAAAGGCGAGGTCGCAGTAATAATGTGAGTAATTAAAATGTAAACTGCAAATGAAAATATTCTCTAACTATTGAAAATAATTTTTCGCGTATGTATGATTTATTAATATTTCTTCTTTCGTTTTCCTTTATTTTTCTTTCAATTTTGCCTTCTCCGTATGGGTTATATTTCTGTGGAGTCACTGTTAACAAAGGCTGTTACCCGTTAAAGAAAAATGAATAAGTATAAATAAATCAAGAATTCAAAGAGTCAAAATTAAGATTATTGGGGTTTTCCACGTGTGTCTAGATGAAATCTGAATGTTTGCAAAATATGACATCTGTACGCCGTGTAGTTTAGAAACAAAGCGAGGTGGCATTTCATGATGTGCCAAAGTTTTTGTTGGGCATTGCCTACTACTGAAGACGCTGCAGAATTCAAAACCTGGAAGACTGTTTTCTTCGAGTCGCTCGAAAAAATTCGAGTTCTCGGTTCTATTCGAGCCGCTCGAAAAAATTCGTAGTTCTCGGTTCCATTCAAGCTACTCGGTTCCATTCGAGCCGCTCGCTTCTTTCAAGTACTCGGCTCGGCTCGGAAACCGAGTCTCGGCTCGATCCGAATTTCAAGCTACTCGAATATTCGAGTACTCGAACAGCCCTAGTATCGAAGCAGTTGCAGAACTATAAGAATAATTTTATTGTAAGTGCGCATCATTGTTACTATTGTCCTGATTTTTCAGATTTTTCAATTTGGTGTGCCGCAGTTAAAAAAATTAAAAACCGATTTTTTCGTGGTTTTCTCCGTGTCAGAGTAACTTATAGGTCGAACTTTCGTACATACTATATGAAATAAGTCTTTTATGCGATCTTCAATGTCTTCACATACAGCAAAACAGCGTAGGAATTAAACGAACTAAACATGCTGTGTGATTACATACTAAAATGTCTACCATATTTTCCGGCGTCGAGGACGCCGCTGTAATGTGTCTGACTGCTGAACAGCTGCGAACTTTTTGAACGTAGCACAGTGGTCGAAAATCGAGACAACCTGGCCAGAACATGTAGGTGACCTTTGATGTGTAAAAAAATGAGTATAAACTCTGACTAAGGTTTTCGAGGTCCTTGATTACGAATCTGTAGTCAAAATGGCAAAAAACAAAATGGTGGACGCGCATATCAGAAAAACATCAGATTTGGTCTAAACTCAGTATCCTGGATTTTTCGAGATCGCTGATTACGAATGTCAAGTCAAAATTGCAAAAAATATTTGTAATCTTGCATGAAAAAACTATTATTATTGTTAATATTAAATATTAAAGTATTACTAGTGTTAAAATATTTTTATTTGAACATTTAATGTTTTTTAAAGTCAGTAAGTTTGTCATCACCTGCTACAGTTTGTGACGAAACGTCACGAGGCGAGCGAAGCCGAGCCGAGCCGAGGCACAACGGTCCGCGGCGATCCCCTCCACGCCGCGATCCGCGATCCTGGCAATTAATACGCGCCGCGCCAATTGATCGCGTCCTCTTCTCGCAAGTAGATTTCACCGCGCAATAGGATATAAGACTCGCGGCGACCGAAGTGAGAGAACCGAGTATTAAGGGATTAAGGAGCCCGCTCACCACTAGGTATGAACGACTGGAAATTGCCCGGATTCAGACCGTTGTGGACGCTTCAAGCGTAACTCCGACCGTACCCCTAACCTTTCCGTACCGTAGTCGAGGAGACTGGATACTGCCCTGACCTCGACCGACCGTACCTCCGTACCGCTGTCAGCAAAGCGACTGGACGTTGCCCGGGCTCTCTGAAAAAGCACCTCCAACTTTTCCGTACCGTAGTCGAGGTGGCTGGACCTTGCCCGGGCCTCGATTACCAGCGACTCCACGACACCGATCCCGCGATACCCTCCGGCCAATAGCCCAACATACAGCTATGGAGTGGCAATAGTGGTACGTGTACATAGTATCATAGGATAACATAGGATAACATAGGATAATAAGGACTGTACATATTAGAGAAATAAATACTTTTAGTAATATATAGAAGACCGAACAAGAGGAGACTCGAATTGATATGAACCCTGCGACTCGACTGAGTTATCGGAAGAGTCTCCCCCATCCCGAGTGACGCCCGCGTCTTCGCGGACATCACAAGTTCATTGCAAAGTTGAGTGCTGTTCGAGCGAAAGTGCTGGTGTGCACTTTGTGCTTGTAAAAGTGCCTGGCAAGAACACTAGTGAAATTATATTTAGCTACAGATAATGTTTACTTCTGGGCTCTTCCAGGCAAAATTTCTTCTTCTATGATTAACAGCAATGGTTTCCGACTTCTAAAATAAAACAAAAATTGGTTGGATACCAAGTTGAGACCAAATCTGATGTTTTTCTTATATGTGCGTCCGCCATATTTGGTCCGCCAAATATGTTTTTTGCAATTTTGACCTCAGATTCGTAATCAGCGACCTCGAAAACTCCGGGATACCAACGTTAGACCAAATCTGATATTTTTCTGATATACGCGTCTGCCATATTGAGTCCGCCATTTTGTTTTTTGCAATTATTTTGACCTCAGAATCGTAATCAGCGACCTCGAAAACCTTAGTATACTCATTTTTGTACAAATCAAAGGTCATTTGTATCTTTTGGTCACGTTTTGTAAATTTGGGACCACTGTAGCGTACAACATAAAATGGATTTTCTTAAAAAGGGGCAAATATGGGCAAAAGTTTTTTGTGCGCCATAACAACTGAAGCATTGATCTTAATGACAGAAGAAGAAAGTTTGCTCGGAAGTAAACTTTATTTCTAGCTAAATATAATTTCACCAATGGTCGTGACAGAGGCTGCAATTTTTTAATTTAAATTTCATCCCTTCATTGCTACATATCTCAAATCGGTACCAAAATATAGTATACCACTGTAGTTATCACTACCTACTGAATCCATAATTATTCTACCAGTTTCAAGTGCACTTTTAAGAGTTACAAAGAATGACTATCATATGATTTCGGGAATTTCGCGATTTTCGCCCTTATTCTGCGATCTTTAAACGTGTGTTGCTTAGAGCAACGTTAACCGATTTTGATGAAATTTTAGGCATGTATACAGCTTCCTTCAATCTACACTCCTTGTCATACAAGATGGAACCCGCCGATTGACGAGTTTAGACCCGTTCTGCGCATATTGGCGCTCATTGGTGCCGGAACAAGCTACTATTGGCTATACACCAACCAACGCTCCCTCGGAGCCAATGAGCTCATTCTACATGCGTGAAACGGGTTCCTTCCTATATGACAAGGAGAATACAAACGGGTTTTTTGAATTTTCATTACAGGCTCACAAAAAAAAGTTTAAAAAACGACCTTTACTATTTTTTTTTTGCTATTCCGACAAAGTGCATTTTTTCAAAACGAAGAAACACGTCACCTAGAAAACTAATTCCGCTTGCTTCTAAAAAAAACTCAAGTCGTTTGGACCAATTTTAAAAAAGTTATGCGATTTTAAAGTGTGTCAACTTACTTTCCGATGCGACTGTACGTAGTGATATTTTAGGGGGTGGTAGGGGAGGTCCAATGGAACATAAAAGACCGGTGACATAGTGTCCGATCTGTCTCTATTTTACAGTAGTAATGCCTCAAAGTTAACATGTCTATACGTTAACCTAATAGTCGCAGGATTCCATAATTTTGCAAATACATTGGAGACCACCAGTAGACTAAAAGGGTCTGAATACATTTTGTTATATCTCGTATAGTTTAACTGTTATAAAGGTTTATACGCTACACACACACAGATGAGCCGTAGTACAAAGATCGCCCGTTGTGAGCTGTTCAAGATGACCCAGTAACCGAGAAAGTACGGACCCCTTACAGTAGCGGTCACATTGAGGATCTGTTCGCGGGGTGTAGTCTTCGCCACGGGGCACCAGGCGGCATTTCCTTGAGTCGAGTCGTTGGAGGATCACCCTTAAGAGTTTTTCCTTCCGAAAAACACACCACTTTCGGAATTATATGAAAGGTCAAAAGTCAACACCCTATTTCAATGGGTTAGTCTCACCAATATGCGCGAGCTACTATCCGTTTCAAACGCATGGTGCAAACTTGAAGGCATTATTACTGCAAAATGGAGTTACAGATCGGCCACTGTGTCACAGGACTTTTATGTTCCATTGGACCTCCCCTACCACCCCCTAAAATATCGCTACGTATACCGTTTACACCCTGTATAATTTTTGTAGTTGTTTTGGGATTGTGGATGACCTTTTTCCATGAATATATATAACTAGCTTTACTACTCGGCTTCGCCCGGAATTTAGATTCTGATTTTATAAAAGAAAAATTTTTTTTTTGTGAAAATTGTCACATTTATCTGGATTAGCCAGGCACAATGAGCTGAGGTACATTTCGTGCCCCAGAGTTTACCGTTCGAAACTGTTTAGGCGACTGACAAACACACAAACATACGATACACTTTCCGCTTTATAGTATCAGATTAAGTCGTCCGCGAATGCAACTGCTGATTTGCTTTTGTTGTTGTTAAGATCGTAAAGATTGAGCAAATCGCTCATAAAGCTGTTGAAAAGGATGGGGGTCGTTCCTAATCACAAATTCCTTCGAAGAGACCTGACTGCCCTCTGCCAGAGAAACTGTTGTTATGCAGTAGGCTCCACGTCATTCTGATTAAATGTTTGGGGAATTCTATTTTCAGAAGCTTATAGAAAAGATCTTCGAGCCATACCGTGTCGAATGCCTTTTCGAGATCTATTAAACATGCCCCTATGCATCTACCCTCGTGTCTATGCCAACACAGGTCTGCTACGAACTTTGATAGCGCGTGGATCGTAGAATGCCCGTGTCTGAAACCAAATTGGTGGTCAGGGATTATACCTACTCTTTAATTTGCAGTGCGCTTCCAGCGCTGAGTTTATTGTGGTTTCAAACACTTTGCTAATGTTTGGTAGCAAGCTTATGGGTCTGTAGCCCGCCGGGTCACTACCATGCTTTCTTTTCTTTTTAATTGTAATAAGCTTGGCTTTTTTACATTGTGTCGGGAAGTATGTTAGGTTTAAACAGTTGTTGAATAGAATTGAGTAAGCATAGACGTAGTTGAGCGGTAATTTTTTGAGGCAGATGTTTGGTATTTCATCGAAACTTGATGATTTTTTGTTATTGAGTCTCTTGAACGTGTTTTTTAATTCGTAAAAGTTAGTAAAGTAATTGGGAGGCACCTTGTTTTCCTGGGTGAACGTGCAAATAGTTGTGTTATTTATTCTGTCTGTCTCTATTTCTACTTTTAATGCATTAACTTTTTGTTCTATGATATTATTTAGCTGTTGTGTCCCTAATGTCTCGTTTTGAACATGTACTGTCTGGAAGTGGGTGCCCAGCACGTTAAGTTTATCTATTGGGTTAACTATTGTGTAATTGTCATTGGCATCTGCTTTTAATGTGACTCTGTCGGTATCCGCATCCTGCAGAAGACTGGTTGCGTTTGACGGTATTTTTATTGCATCTATGACATTTTGTTCTTTTTGCCGAAACAATCTATTTATGCTGGGGAATAGGTTTTTACCGTCTTTGACGGAGATTTCGTCTACTTGTTGTTTCCAGAAATTGTTTACCGATTCGGTGAAGGCTAACTTTATTCCATAGCGGATCTGTTTCAGTGATTTTTTCAAGGATTTTATGAAGTTTAATATTGCCTCGGATTGGTCACTACCTTTGGAGAGATTGTTAATCAGTGTTATGAAGAAACTTTTTTGTTTCCGCAGGTTTATGATCGTAGGTGTAATTAGTATTAGTATTGTATACTGGAACTGCATAATTTATTGCTTGTACTATGTTTATGTTAAGCTTTTTGATGAACGTGTCAATTTCTTGACAGGAAACATTTCTATCATTTGGTATTTGTGAGACTGTTTTGGCACAAAGAAACTTTTCAAATTCCTCCCAGTTTGCCTTATTAAAAGTCTTTCTCTGTGGAGCGTCCTCTTTGTCAAACACCAACAGGGGAGAGCGTTCGATTGAAATCTTCATCTGTAGCGCTTTATGGTCACTATCATATTCGATACATTCTATTTTACCTGCTATTAAATCATAGAACTTAATTCTGTTATCCGCTATACATAGATCTATAAAAGCGCCACTTTTGGTATAAGAAGGTGTGTTAGTACATCGCAGAGAAATCTTATATGTGATTTGATTTTGTAGGTACCATGCGTTAAGAGATGTGCCTCTTCCATTATTTGTACTATTTCCCCATTCTGTGTGCTTTGCGGTCAGGTCAACAAATAGTAGTTACCCGGGTCCTCCAATCTCAGTCTCTGGAAAAGGCGCTCAAGCTCCTGCATAAACTCCTTTTTGCAGTTACTACGCGCATAGACTGCTATGGAATAAAACTTGTTGTTATTTGACATACCGGTTTCTAGCATGGTATGTTCCAGCGCGACATTATTATGGCTATCGTCCAAGAAAATTCTTTTGAATTTCAAATCCGCTCTAATTAGAATGGCGGTACCCCCACCCTGTTTCGCATGCGGCCTATTCGATTTTAACAAATTATAATTCGTAAAATACAATTTATGGGATGCATTCGTCTTCGTTTCGCATAGTAAGACAATGCCTGGGTTATGCCAGCCTAAAAATTCTGTAAGCGTTGCCCTTCTTTCATTCGTTGTTGAGTACGAAAATGCTTGTGCTAGATTGCTAAGCCGTAATCGATTCTCGGATGCCGTAGATGATGTGGAAGGGTGGTAAAGAAATTACACTCAATTAACAATAACAATAATAGTGGACTGTATATTTAAAAAGAAGTTTGGCTGAACAATTACAGACCGGTTCAGTCGAGCGCTCGTTTCGATCTGATCTTTCTACCCTCGACGGTACATTCGCTCGCGACCGGAAAGTCTCTACGATTCCTCGCAGGGGTGGAGTCTTAACGAAACAGGGATAAATGAACTTAAACTATTGGTGGAGGCGTGTCAATGTCGAGCATGCTGTGAAGCGTAAGAGAGGGAGACTTCCAAATCTCGAAACCACTCTGGACAATATTTATCGAAGCATCGTTATCTAATTTATGGGTTTACGATGGTACCTCGGCGACAGTCTAACTACATCGACGCGAGGCCACCCGAGTGGAACCCTTAGCCTCTGGGAAACTCAGTTCCGTCTTAGGCCAGGACTCGAACCTTGGTGATATATGACTGGACAACAGCCTTACACTTGAGGTAACGAAAAACAGACGCGCATCCTCAAACCTAAACACGACAATACGCCGATGTTCCTTTCTGGTCTCGATGGTTTACATTTTACGCTTTCTCTTCTCAACATTCGTTATAATCGAATTTACATTTAAAAAAGAGTACGGAGTTGTGGGGGAGGATTTGAACCCCGACCGCCCGCGTGACAATCTGACGCTTTTTTTTTTATTAATAATACACTTTATTAAGAAAATAACAGTATGTACATAATATATATAAGTAGTCTTAATATATAAATGTACTTAGACAAAATATACTCTGTTAAGCCTAGTCCCTGATTAACCTAATAACCTTTAACTAGCGTATTGAATCAGTCCCGTGCACTTACAGTGTTTACGCTTGTTCGGTGGGATTTTCTTAAACATTTTTGTCTATTTCTATCGTTGATAGTGATTCTAGAATAAGAAAACTATGTATGATAAAAACCTATTTTCAACATTTACAGTTTAAAAGGAACGTATCTTGTGTATGTTGTGCCCTGCGTGATGGCTCGCAAGGCTGGTACGGGATCTGGCGTAATCGTGAGTTCGGGAGCGATTAAAGGATGAGAATCCACCGGGTGAACTGCACCAAATGTGTTTAAACTCAAAGACTAAGTCTTTATTCAGAAACAACTTAAACTAGACTGAGGTGTACAAGTAGGTTTTAGCCGTGTTGCCCGGTCGAGGGTCGGATCTCGAGTCTGCCGATTTGCGGCGGCAAATCGGTTTTTATTTCGCTTATTGGGCGTGGTGCCATCGCTTCGCTTTGCCGTATATGGTCATAGCGAAGCGCTCGCATTTTTGCTGATTTCGTAGATTCGTGTTCGCCTCGCAACTGATTTAGCTTAGAAACGTCTCGAAACGTTCTAGAGTAATATAATATTGTGACGGTCGTCACTCCGGTCGGAAGGTTGGTCTCAGTCGGCTTTGCCAGGGTTTAATTAAGTCCTTCCGTGGTAGGTTAAATTATATTTATCCACTATCACCAATTATGTACCCTATATACAGTAACTTAGACGCGGGGTACTTCGCGTTAATCGCGGTCAAGCCGGCGTTGCGCGGCGGCGCGGTTCGCGGTACGGCGTCGTTCGGTCTACGTTGCGTGCGTCCGCTTAACGGAACAATTCGGTCGCTCCGCGCCTGGTGTCTCCGTGTGGGGACGGTAAGGGAGCGAGAGAGACCGGGCAGCTTCCTGCGTCTCTTTAACGGGACAAGCATCGGTAGAGACCGGGCAGCATCCGGGCGTCTCTGTTCAACACGAGGAGCGGGAGAGAGACCGGGCAACGTCCTGCGTCTCTTTATCGGGACAAGCGTTGGAAGAGACCGGGCAGCATCCGGGCGTCTCTGTTCAACACTTAGGAGCGGGAAAGAGACCGGGCAACTTCCTGCGTCTCTTTACCGGGACAAGTGGTAGGAACGGGATCGATCTCGATCTGGCGATCGACGAGTACACGGGCGCTTATACCGAGGCTTGCACCGGGCAACTTCCAGGCAGGTCTGGTAGTGGGGGTCCGTCTCCCCACTGGAACTCCTTGGCTCGGAATCATCGCGGCATAGGGTAGATGTCCCAATTACTGCCAGTGTCCCAATTACTGCCACTTGATTTATTATATGTAATAAAAGCGTTATTATAATAGTTATTATAATAACTATTTTTTGTACATTTATTTTTATACGTTAAGCTTTTATTACATATAATAAATCAAGTGGCAGTAATTGGGACACTGGCAGTAATTGGGACATCTACCCTATGTCCCGATTCTCGGAAATTCCCAGCAGCGAGAAACCGACGCGATCTAGCGGCGCGGTGGGGAGTGAGCGTCATAGCGCTGGCGCGTCGCAGGACCGGCACGCTTCGGGCGAGTTCGGTCGGGGTCGCCCGCGTGCGCTCGGCCTCTCGCTCACTCCCGGTCGTACCGCCGCGCGCTCGATTCCTCGCGCTGGGACGCTACGTCACAATATGTATAATGTATAATAGTGTGTATAATACGTGTGCTTGGGCGTTGCCTGGGCACAACATGTATTTAGATTGTGTTTTATTCATTGAATATCGATAGTGCTTGATAGGGTAGTTTATGTTTGATTTGGAATGGGGTATTGTATTGTCTTATACTAGAAATGTTCTTCATTCTTCTGTTTCTTTGTGCATATCTCTAATTTTGGCATATCTATTTACAGATAAGATCAGTCTAAGACATTTGTTTTGGAAAATTTGGAGTGGTTTGATATTGGTTAGTGCTACACTACACCAAGGTGGTGCTGCATATGTTATTATTGGTCTGAAGATCATTTTGTATATTAAAAGTTTGTTATATTTAGAGAGAGGTGAGTTCTTTACCATAATAGGGTACATGTTATTTTGTACCAGATATACTTTCTGTAGTACTTGTTTTATGTGGTTTTTAAATGTTAGTATTGGATCTAGGTGGACTCCCAGGTACCTAGTGGAATTAGTTAGTTTTATCTTGTGTCCATAATTTTTGATTGGTTGTATTATTTTTGTGTTTTGCTGTTTTTTTGCAAACACTATTAACTCAGTTGACAATCTGACGCGCTACCGTTGTGGCCACGGAACCTTCTTGGGTGTAGGTTACTATAGATGGTATATATCTGGATTACTGCGTACGTTAAAAACATTAAATTACAATATGCCGAAAACGAAGGCCCATTTAACGGAGAGCCGAAATGGTATTTTCATACTACATGAGTATTACGACCCCCATATACTATCGTTCCAAAAGCGATTTCCACTACCGCGATGTCCCCTTGTAAGTTGGTTTCACTCTTTTCCTTAATTAAGGCTTTCATTTCTATTAATTTGAGGCACCCCCTATATGATGCTGGGTGACCATATTCTTTACAATTTACACAGTATGGTTCGACTGCCGATACGCCTCTACTGTGTATATGGGCTATTATGGGTGTTTATTGTTGCACTTCACGCATCTATACTATAAATTGCAGTTTACCGCCGAATATCTTATACTTTGGCACCTCCTGCATTGTGTCTGTTTCCTACTGTTAATTTTTTCCCCACTTAATTATAGAATATAAGACCGTTTTTATTTTTTTGAGTTTTACGTCCCTAATTCCTATTTGGGGCCGTGATTTTGTGGAGTTTATATTTCTAATCCGCTTTCGAGCAAATCCTGGGATTCTATGGCTCATTAACGCGGGAAATTATGCTGGTTACCTTTTTATGAATTGATCGATATGAGTCGCCAGGGGATGGAAGCGTCCGGAATTCCGTTGATCTTGGGTATTGTCTTCTGCTCCGGCGGGGCCCAATTCTTACACACCACCACTATTCCGTGGCTAGTAGGGGGTGAGATTTCCCTGACGGAAGGAGTGCTGGCTACTCCTAGCACGTCGGAGAATTCTGCCGGCGCGCTAATGTATCTGGACGCTAATCGTCGGAGTTATACTCGTCGCCCCGCACGATGCTTTCTCGGCATACGTCTTTTTGGAAATTGCAATAGCAATTATTTATCAACCGATAAATCACTCTCCACCTTCCACACCAAGTGCTCCCGCGGCCAACGTTCTGCCCTTCAGCGGCACCATTGGTGGAGACAAGCGTGATTTCCTCACAATCGCAACATTTGTTAATATTTATAGAAATCACGTCGATCACGGCCTACGCTTAATCTCTGGTAAAACCGCGGGCAACGTTCTGCCCATAGGTAATACCATTGTTCAGCGCGATTCGTGACCTGTCAATACACATTTTCGCATTTAATATCACTATTCCAAATAGACGAACGCTCGATTTATAGGATGGGAAATTGGGGTAGAATCACTTCACTCACTGATATAATATAACACAAAAATCACCTTTATTCTCTCTTGAGATGCTTACTCTTTTTTAAGTCTTTTTACAGCTTGTGGCACAAGTGGCAAACACAGTAATGGTTAAAAAACGGCGGTTAATTGTCATGGTAATAACGGCAATTAATTAGTAATGAGCTCCGCGGGTGGTCGGTCCCTTTTTATAGGACGATTGGTCACTCCTTCTCTAGGATTTGTCACATGACAAATCCTAAGTGGGGACCCCATCCCACAGCCTCTGCCTGGGATCTTCCAAGAAGAATCTTCCCATCGCGCTATCTGAGAGTTTTGTTTACTAGTTTAGGTATTCCTCCATTGCACCCTTTAGGTGTCCTTCTTCGCGACTAATGCGGATTACTCTATTCAACTCCCAGCGGCGACGATAGCAAGATTCCTTTGTTAATTCTTATTTTATGTGTCAACGGTATTGCTTACAATACGCTCTGCACGATCGGTTTCGTACAGTTTACTTGTTAAGGGTTGAATTTAAGTATATGATATTGGTATCGGCGATCGATTAGCGGGAAATAACGGGAGGGCCATCTTCTGGCGAGGATCAGGGGCACAGCTCTGCTAAGGTGTCGACTCCACTGGCGGATGGGGCCTCTGACCCATCAGCTAGTGTCCACTGGTTTCCCTGGTGTGAGTACGGCTGGCTAGGTGGTGTGCAGCTGGCTGGCCGCTACCTCCTTGATGCTGGCTCTCCTGTTTGCTGTTATCGTCCGTGTATTTCTTTGCTCGATCTTTTCTTATCGTGGGTTACGGGGATAGTGCCTTATCGGCGATACGTTGTATATAATGTTTTTCATACGATGTGGTTATAATACCTCAGAGTACGAAATAGTAAATATAGTATGATTTAAAAGGTTAATTAATAATAGACTCCACGTCGCGGGACGTGACATTGAGGTTATCTATATTGCTGTTCGCGTCTATTCTAACTGTAAAAATAGGAAGCTTCTTATTACTATTAATGGAACTTCTGTTTTGAAATTTTTTGACACACAGGAATTTGATATTTTCAATTTCCATTTTTTGTAAGTCGAGGAGAACCTCTTGCTCCTCAAATTCTCCATCCAGATTCTTAAGGAGCAATGTCAACGCATTTTCGCTTTTGGGTGTGTATGTGAAATACTCAATATTGTCTACCTTCAGAAGTACGCATACTTTTTTAAAATCTTCAATTGAGTTTACCTGTAGGAGGTGCTTAAACGAGTTTTCGGCAACCAATCCGCAATAAATCGGGACTTAGAAATTTTCACTCGACAATACCGAACTTTTTCATTACGCATAATAAATTAAATGTCAATGGTAGGGACACGCATGTCCCTAAAATATATAAAAAAAATTATGTTAAACGTTTGTATTAAAAATGCGCTAAAACCTAAAAAAAAAACATTTTCTTGTACTACGCAGGATATTTCATAACAGAATATGCATCAACCTAATACAATATCAAGCGTCGAAATGAATTTGTTGTGAAATATCCGACTCCGCGATTAGGGAGATGTAATGGAGTTTGTAAAAACGAATCTTTGTTTTTAAATAATTTGAGTTTAAAGTGTTGCACGATAGGAGTATAAGTTCGAATACGTAAGTAATGTTCTCAATCAACAGTTCTAGCTGCAGCGGTATAGTGTTCGTCTACGGTGCTACGGGTCGCGGGTTCGAATCTCTCTGGGGTAAAATAATTTTCTGTTTAATAAAGATACACGGACGTTATAGTACTATGATTCTGCACACATTCATGTCGTCGCCACCCTCGGAGACACGTCCGTCCGATATATATAATTAATAAAATACCGTTATTTTTATTTTTGGCGCTACTGCCCGAAACGTTGCTTAATCATTGCTGTAAAATCTCAGAAATGTTGCACGAACATTCCTGTAAAATCTCAGAAATCTTGCGCGAACATTGCTGTAAAATCTCAGAAATGTTGCGCGACCATTGCTGTAAAATCTCGGAAATGTTGCGCAAACATTGCTGTAAAATCTCAGAAATGTTGCGCAACCATTGCTGTAAAATCTCAGAAATGTTGTGCGAACATTGCTGTAAAAACTCAGAAATGTTGCAGAAATATATCCTGCAATGTTGCACAGGGGCGGACATAGCAATTTACTTGCAACTTTTCGGCAATATTCCGTGCAATGTTTCAGATATTAAACCGCAACGTAACTGAGACATTTCGGCAACAAATGTGCTGTAGGGGTGAGGGCGCCTCCTTTGACTTTGCTTGGTGTTGAGCTGAGTTCCCTTCTCTTTCCAGTAGCTCGAATCTATTGTAGGTTGTTACCCCTGGTTCATCTCTCCTGTGATGGCTTTGGTTTTTTCTTCCCCTTTCTTCTTCGAGCTCCCTTCATAGTTTTAGGATCGTCTCCTTCAACTCTTCGATGATTCTTTTGTTGTCGTTCTCTGTATCCTGGGACGGCTGTTTTAGGCTCCATATCAAAACTACACAGTATAATAATACACATGCAATTTAGGACACATCAGAATAGTGCACAGTAGATAGTGCACATACAATTTAGAACACATGCGATTTACAGTGCACATACAATTTAGGACACATGCGATTTAGGACACATACCATTTAGGACTCATGCGATTTATGACACATGCGATTTAGGACACATGCAGTTTAACGCACAGCAAGATTTTACACACAAGATAGTACACAGAAAATAGTGCACATACAATTTAGAACACATGCGATTTATAGTGCACATACAATTTAGGACACATGCGATTTAGGACACAGAATTTAGGACACATGTGACCCGCTTTCGCGGGGCACGGGGGAACTAGAGGAAGAGTTCCGTTGCCGGCTCAGTCGGGATGTCACGGGTTCGTCGGAATGAACACTCACGTGGGCTGGTGTTTTCGTAATAGCTGGTTTATTGTGTCCTAGTCCTTAAACTAACCGAACGCGAGTTATTATTTCTAGGCTTAATAACTAGGCGGCTTATTACTATTCTTACTTCTAGGCGTCTTAACGGCTACGATCTTAAGACTAGTTGCTACGAGCTAGCGGCGGACTTATCCTAAGTATTCTTAACGGCTACGCGGCTTTGGCGGCGAGCGTCGGCTACTGGCCGGTCGGCGGCCTTGGCGGCTGGCGGCGTTAGTCGGCGCGAGTCGGCGGCACTCGGTAGTGCTCGGCCGTGTTCGGGGACAGGTCGGAGTTTACTGCCGGGCGAGAGAGAGCCTCGACCCTGAGCAGCCTACATGGAAGGCTTTATGTGCGGTGGGCTAGCTATCATTGACCGCTGGTTGACCACCACGGCCGGACGGTCCAGCGCGAATCGAAATTCGGCTGATGTAGCGACCAAGGAACGGGCTACTAGCGGTCAGGCGGTAAGGCACTCGGCGCGCTAGAATTCCCTCGGAGGAGGATAGAAAACCAAAAAGAGCTTCTCACGTATCGACTCGGCATGTATGGCGAAGCCACGGAGCAAGCTGCTCTCTGGCGCTCGCGGTCTCGGTCTTATGTCTCGCGGCGCGTAAAGCTGCCGCGAGAACGTTATCAGGCCCGCGGCCGCCTATCGGCCGCGGCGCGAGTTAGACTCGCGGCCGTCGGGCGCGGTGGGGGTACTCTCTCGCGTGCCGCGAGCTCGCTTCGCGCGTCGCTACTCGGGAGGGGGGGAGCGCCTTAGTGACGAACGTCACACACATATAATTTAGGACACATGCGATTTTGGACACATGCGATTTTGGACACATACAATTTAGGACACATGCGATTTAGAACACATGCGATTTATAGTGTACATACAATTTAGGACACATGCGATTTAGGACACAGTCAAATTAGGATTTTTTTAGTGCACATCAGGATAGCGCACAGCAAGATTTCACGCACAACCATCTTCTCGTCGCCATCGACTGTTTCACAGCCGACGGTATTAGTATTGGTTGGGGCTAGATTAGGGCGGGGGGCGCGCACAGTGGGACAAAATATTTCTTGTAAGCAAATAATATGAGGTCCTGAAGAAGGGAAAAATATCGTGGTGGCTACTTCTGATTTGTGTGTAAACACGTGGCAAAGTTTGCATTTTTTTTTCTTGTGGAAAATTTTGAATCGAGACTTTCAAATTTTGATGATATAAAAGACCCAAATTTTTTGGGAAACGAAATGAGTAGTATCGTTTTTGGTAAGCAATAGCAAATAATTAGTTAGGTTATTTTCCATATGAAACCCATTGAAGAAATATCAGCAATTATCGGCTTTTCAGTTACCCTCCGGGAACTTCCGAGCAAATTTATTTTTTGTTTTATAATCAACATATATGTGGCTTTGCAACTGCGAAAACAAGATTTGGCAATATTTACCAATCATGGAGTAATTACCTGTATTCTATGTCGCACAGTGAGGCTGAATCCCACAAAATAGGGGAAAATTCAACAACATCATATTTTTCGCACTCAAACTGCCGAATATAATTAAGGAAGTTCATAAAAAAAGTATTAATATACAACTCATACGGAGGATTAACGTTATTTAAAAAAAATAATGTCAATAATTACAATAAAACTAGAACAATTTGATAAATGTACCTACATACTATGGAAAGTGCAGAAATATTTGCAAACTTGTATCCATGTTATCCTATATACCAAATATTGTTCACAAAGTGTTAATACATTCCTACGAAATTATGCAATATTGGGGCAACCTTCCAATCGGCTAATTGTGTAAAGGGCCTCGAGATGCCAGAAATAAAGGTTTTAAAAAGTAAAGAAAAGATTGTACGCTCAAAATATTCTCATTGCAATACAAACGAAAGTGTTTTAAACTTTTTATCGATTTCTTCAGTTCCAGTACTAGTGTTTTGTAAAATAGTTTCATAAGATTCGACATTTTGATTGGAAAAAGTGGAATGTTTAATTTTTTCTCTATTCTTGGCATTGCCGCCCACTGTGCGTTGGGACAAAAACGGGATCGGAGCCAAGCGAGAATTCATTCGTTGTTTTCGACCGATAATTTCATATTTTCCCAAGACCGTTTCGACAACATCTGTTTGCCAGCATTTCTAAAGGGCAGTCAAGAACGTAGTGCTGTCTTTAATAATTTTAGGCATTCTTCACTCTAACAATGAGTTAATCCGTATATTGCTCTGTCCGTGGGTTCGGACCCGGACGTAGGTACTGCTATTAACCGCCACGCCGACTCGCGGGACAATATGGTCATAAACCGCGACTCTGGCGAGACGCTTTGGTCGATCAGCCTGATTAACTTTTTGGAATCAGATGTGGCATTTTCCTCCACGAACAAAATAAGAAGATGTTCATAGGTTAGATCGAAAAATGTTTCCCCAACAATGGAGTAGGAAACGAAATCACTCTGAAGAAGTATCAGTACGTCTCGCGGTGAGACACAGGAAGAAACGGGGTAGTCGGCCGACTGCGCGTGTTCCCGCCTGCATCATCCTCCCTACAAAATTTGAGAGAAACCACTTATCTCTCGAGTATAAACACGCGTTGGAATATCAAAACAGAAGCACACGCTGACGTATTCGGTACGAGAGAAGGTGGGTCATAGGAAGGAGATATTACTGGGCAGAGGTGAAAAGCTGCTGTTTCAAAGGAATGCAGGACCGATTGGTTATAATACAGGGTGTCCCAAAAATGTCGGTTTCCCTTGATAGCGGTGACTCAGGGGGTGATTTGAAACAACTTTTTCCTTAGCGAAAATATTGTCCGAAGCTTCGATAAGAAGATATTAACCAAAAACCCCGACCAATCAGAGCGCGCGCCTTCCGCCCGAGTTCCCGCGGTAGCGTTGGCTACGCGGTAGGCGACCGCGCTTGTGCTACGAACGTACGAACAAGCAAGTCGGCATGCATCGAAGGAAACCGCGTTACACAGTTTTTTTTTTAAAGCAGAATCTTAAATAAGAATAATTTGAAGTGAGAGGACAAGAAGTACGACAAGTGATCGTAATTCGTTATTGAGGTAAAAATCCGTAGTTTAACAACGGCCAACACAACTAAATTTAAAAAATAATATTAGGTGTATGAATAAATTCTTTCCGACTGGAATTTCTATCGCGGTGGTATTCAAAAGCTGCCAGAAAAATGGCAAAAGGTAATTAACAATAATGGAAATTGTTTCGATGATCGAGTTGTTTTCATATTTTTTAAATCGAACTGTTATTGTATCCTAAAATCGGAAAGAATTTATTTTCACACCTAATAATCACCAATAAATTAAATAAAACTCACCCTTTCGGACATTCCTTTCCTTGCTTTCCTTCCCTTTTCGGAAACCTGTGTCACTGGGTCACTGTACCGATCCTGGTTATCGGTGGACGAAAAGATTTATGGTTGGGTAGTGCCCAGTGCTCAGCTGATCACACTGCGTCCGGGTTAATGTACCGAATATTCACTTCACTGCACGGCTACTAACACTGATCACTGAATTTATTTATCACGGAACGTGTTGTTCCTACGTTATAAAAATTGGTGGCTGCGAAAGGGGCCGATTACTGTTAATTACTGGGACGAGATTACTACTATTACCCGGCGAAAAGAAAACTCGTGGCAGACTGTCTCGGGCTGTGCAGTCCGCTGCTGTGCAGCGATCAGATACGGATCCGACCGACGATCGTCAAAACAAAAGCGTAGGCTACGCTTGGTCAAATCGCTCTATCCCACTCGATCTCGTGTTTCGTTCGATCTCTTCGTCGCGCGGTGTGACAATGTATGTGGCAACTTCAGCCAATAACCAAAATACGTGTGCCCCGTCTTTAAAAGTGTGCCCAAATAGGTGACTCGACCAATCGTCACAGCAGCGGACTGCACAGCCCGAGACAGTCAGCCACGAGTTTTCTTTTCGCCGGGTAATAGTAGTAATCTCGTCCCAGTAATTAACAGTAATCGGCCCCTTTCACAGCCACCAATTTTTATAACGTAGGAACAACACGTTCCGTGAAAAATAAATTCAGTGATCAGTGTTAGTAGCCGTGCAGTGAAGTGAATATTCGGTACATTAACCCGGACGCAGTGTGATCAGCTGAGCACTGGGCGCTACCCAACCATAAATCTTTTCGTTCACCGATAACCAGGATCGGTACAGTGACCCAGTGACACAGGTTTCCGAAAAGGGAAGGAAAGCAAGGAAAGGAATGTCCGAAAGGGTGAGTTTTATTTAATTTATTGGTGATTATTAGGTGTGAAAATAAATTCTTTCCGATTTTAGGATACAATAACAGTTCGATTTAAAAAATATGAAAACAACTCGATCATCGAAACAATTTCCATTATTGTTAATTACCTTTTGCCATTTTTCTGGCAGCTTTTGAATACCACCGCGATAGAAATTCCAGTCGGAAAGAATTTATTCATACACCTAATATTATTTTTTAAATTTAGTTGTGTTGGCCGTTGATAAACTACGGATTTTTACCTCAATAACGAATTACGATCACTTGTCGTATATTTTCTGTTACGTTACCTTTTCGTTTATGCCTTATTTAAAAACGAAATTTATGTACTTCTTGTCCTCTCACTTCAAATTATTCTTATTTAAGATTCTGCTTTAAAAAAAAACTGTGTAACGCGGTTTCCTTCGATGCATGCCGACTTCCTTGTTCGTACGTTCGTAGCACAAGCGCGGTCGCCTACCACGTAGCCAACGCTACCGCGCGAACTCGGGCGGAAGGCGCGCGCTCTGATTGGTCGGGGTTTTTGGTTAATATCTCCTTAACGAAGCTTCGGACAATATTTTCGCTAAGGAAAAAGTTGTTTCAAATCACCCCCTGAGTCACCCCTTTCAAGGAAAACCGACATTTTTGGGACACCCTGTATAATCTCCTCCCTATGGCTTACCTTCTCTCGCAACCAATACGTCAGCGCGTGCTTTTGTTTTGATCTTCCAACGCGTGTTTATACCCAAGAGATAAGGGATCCGTCTTTAATTTGAAAGGAGGACGATGCAGGCGGGACCACGCGCAGTCAGCGGACTGCTACCTCTTTTCTTCCAGTGTCTTTCCGCGAGGTGTATTGATGGTGGACTTGGTGGATAATACTTCTTAATTGCTAAATAAAAACTGAACGGGCTGACTTATGTCCCTAGGACGGTGGAATAGGGTTCGACGAAACGACCGCCGTTGTTTGTCATTTACCTACCTCGTTGGAGGCCTCGGTACTTATATACAGTCAGTGTAAAAAGTATTTGTGCAGCGACCAATTTAAAGTAAAACTTTGTATATCCATGTCAGTACTACATTTTAACAGAAAAAGATGATTAATAAATATTCTTAAATGTTTGTAGAATAGATCTTGTATAAACAAATTTTTATTCCCTTTAACATTTACAAAAATATGAATAAAAGCAGATAAACGTGCAGAAATAGACCCGCAGTAAATATACGTACAGTTAAATAAAGGATCAATAAACTATGGAAATAAAATAAATATTTAATGTTTTAATAATTTGTGGGATTGCCTTTTGATTTTATAATACCTTCAAGGCTTCTTGGTATGGGATTTATTTAGTTGGATGTGATAGCAGGTTGTACATATTTTACTCTACTACTACATACAGGGTGATTCTCCAGCGCCGCCCATCCTTTGATACATCTCTATAGATGCCGCATGGTACCCGGTGACGAGGACAACACCTCGCACTGCCTCACCGAATTTTATGGCATTCGACCCTCGGAAGGGTTCGAATATCATTAAAAAGTCAGAAATGTCCAGGATTTCCGCATTTCCCACCAGATCTTTGCGAAAACGACGTCAATGGATTCCTTATGTTTCACCGATGAAACTGACACCACGAACGACGTAATTCGGACCATATGAAGGAAATTCCATGATAATTTAATTTATATCATTTCAAGTTGTCTTCGTTAATAATAGTCCGATTTACATGAAATTTCGTATGATTTTCATCGGAAAAGCATAAGGAATCCATTGGGGTCACTTCCATATCGAAACGATAAAGAATAAGGAATTATTTTATTTCTGAAACAGGTATGAATCCTCGATCGACCGCAGCGATTCCAGGTCGGCACCCCGCGGTCCCTTCCTCGGTGTCATATGGCAGGCAAACCTTTCGTCTGCACTACTCTGAACACTCTCTGTCCTTCTGTCCTTAGCTGTCGCGAGCCACGAGACGCTGTCGAAACTGGCGAAGAAGATCGCTAGAAATATACGTTCGACACGTAGGAACTACGGAATTAGGGAGTCTCAAGTGAACGCGTGTTTATACTCCAGAGATAAGGGATCCGCCTTTAATTTGAACCACGTGCAGTCAGCGAGCAATACATTTTCTTCCTCTGTCTCTGCAGGAGGCGTATTGATAGCGGATAATACTTTGTAGTTGCTATATTGGTTGCATTTTTCTCACGTGCGTCGAGATAAAAGCGGGCTCAGAGCCAGGCAAAAATTCATTCATTCTTTACGATGGGTAATTTATTATTTTTCCAAGAACGTTTCGACAACATCTGTTTGCCAGATTTCTAAAGGGCAATCGATTTTATGGGGTCTTTAAGAATTTTAGACATTGTTCAGTCCGTGTTAATCCGTATATTGCTCTGTCGCCGGGTAGTACGTACGATGGCTTCGGACCCGCACGTAGGTACTCTTGTTAATCGCCACGCCGACTAGCGGGACAATACGGCCATAAACCGCGACCTTAGCGAAACGGTCCGGCCGATCGGCCCTGGTAAGTTTTTGGCAACCAGATGTGGCATTTCCCTCCTCTACTTCGTCAAGGGTGAGAGGGTTCCTCCTCTACTAACGAAGTCACTGAAGGAAAGTCCCCCCTTTTCGAGGAACGGTGTTCCCAATGTATGTTTCATAATTATATTAAAACTACAATTACTTTCATGCATATGAAAAAGATGTCACCAATATAGCAATTAAAAAGTATTGTCCACCATCAATTCGGCACCTGCAGGCTGGAGGGACGCCTGGTTCCCGCCTGCGTCGTCTTCTCCTCGAATTGAAGACGGATCCCATATCTTTCGAGTAACCACGCGCTCCAATATCAAAACAAAATCAGGCACAGGCGTATGCAGTGCGAGAAAGGGTGAGGCGTAGGGGGGAGATTATATTATGACCAATCGGACTTGCATTCGTTGCGGACGCAATGTTTTCACCTCTTCATAGTAATATTTTCTCTTTATGACCCACGTTTTCTCGCAGCGCATATGTCAGTACGTACTTTTGTTTTGATATTGTAGCACGTGCTTATACTGAAGAGATAAGGGATCAGTCTCCAATTCGAAGGGAAGACGTCACAGGCGAGATCACGCGCAGTGCAGCGGACACCTCATTTTCTACCTGCGTCCCTCCACGAGGTTTATTGCTGCCCCCCCCCCCCCCGAGTAATCTCGTGTGATTTTTTAACACAACAGCGAGTCGGCCTGGCTGTATGAATTAAGAACAATGCAGGATGTAGTGAAGAAAAGAAAGACAAATTATTCAGTAAAATAGAGCTTTAAAGTCTATCATATGTTAATTACATTATTATTATTCAAAATGTAATTTTTAAATTTTTGATTATCTGTTTATGTCAATATTAGCAATGGATTAAAATTATTTAGTCTATGCCTTCAATAATTTCTGTAGGAGTTTCGTAAAAATCACCGAAACCAAGAAACTTGGAAGATTTGTATTTTTTAAACAATTTCGAATTTGCAAAAATGAGAACTTAACCCTCCCTAATTTCATATGGACTACCATATATGTATTTCAATATCATGAAAATCCGAGACATCGAGGATTTTAGAAAAGTATCACATTCTGCCTCTATCTTCCAAACTGAACGCAATGCACTTCAAACTCCCTTTGATCTGTGGAAGAAAACCGACAACGGTCGGCTCAGGCCATGTGCCTTCGCCGGCATGCACGAGTCGGGTCGCATGCGCCGAATCACCACGAATGACCCGTTCACACTAGCATATGCATTCACGCTCACCCTTTCTGACGTAGAAGCATGCGCCAGGGGCTACCGTTTCACCCGTCCACATCAGAATATTCGTGCGCGGCTCAGCTTGCTCAGCGTATACTCATTCAGGTCTGGCCCCGGCTTTAGCCTACTCGCCAGCTTGCCGCTCGCCCGCTCACCCGTTCGCCCTCTCGCCCGCTCGCCCACACGCTCGCTCGGACCCTCCCCTCCTCCACGCATGCCACCCACTCCTCCCTTCCTTACCCCTTGACCCCCGCTTCCGCACGCCACCACTCACTCTCATTCCTTCCTCCATCACTCCCATATTCCCCCTTCCCCTCTCCTATCCTCCACTCTCCTCATCCACTCTTCCCCTCCTCCCTCGTCATCAATTACTTCCTCCACTCTCTCCTGCCACCCCCCCTCCTCCCAGCCCATGCACTCCTCCCACACATGCTCCCATGTTTCCTCTCTCCATCCACATATCCTACACTTCCTCCTTTCCTCCTCCTCCCAATACCTCCCTCCCCTCATCTCATTGCCCAGTCTAAACCTCGCCACCCTTTGCCACCTGCTTTCCCCCCATCCCTTCTTCAGGTACCCTGGCACCCCCACCCCCTTCACCACCTTATACCACCTGTTATATTCCGAGTCTCTTATCCTTTCCCACCTCTCCTCCTCCTGCATTCTTCTCTCCCTACCCACCAACTCCTCTCCCCTCAGCTTCCCTCTTCCCCTCATTCCTTCTATCCCCTCTATTGTCCACCCTCTCCCTTCATAGTATTCCTTCCTTTCCTCCTCCCATCCCCCCAGTGCTTTTCCCCTCCTTGCCCTCCCTTTAATCTCCTCCCAACACCTTCGTGCCACCTCCCCCCACCCCGCCTTCCCTCTCAACATCTCCCTCTGCATCTCCTCCCTTACCAAATACTCTGGAGTGTATCTCTCCACTCCCAGCACCCATCTCAGATACCTTTCCTCCAGTTTCTCCACTCTGCCCCTTTCCTTCCATCCCCATACCTCCACCCCATAACTCACTGTAGCCCACACTAGTTTGTCGAAGAGCCATACCCTCCTCCCCCAATCTTTCCCAAACCTCCTCTTTCCTATCCCCCACACCTGTTCCATTACCGCTGCCCCCTTCCTCACTCTCTCCTCTATGTGCGCCTCCTGCCCCCCATTCCTCATCAGCACATACCCCAAATATTTAAATTTTTTCATCTACTCCACCACCTTTCCCTTCCACCTCCACGTCACCTTCTTCCATCTCCCCCCCCCTTTTCTACATCTCATAATCTTTGTCTTTCCCACATTCAGCTGCAATCCTTTCTTATCCAGGTACCTTTCAAATTTTCCCATTATCCCTCTCATTCCTTCTTCCTCTTCCGCCAGCACCGCGATATCGTCCGCGTACGCCATTGTATAAATTTTCTTCCCCCCCACCTTCACCCCCCCACCCTCCTTTCTCCATTTCCTCATCTATATCTGCCAACAATATCGTGAACAGGCTGGGGCTCAGTGGGCACCCCTGCCTCACCCCCCTTGCCGTCCAAAAATCATTTCCCTCCTCTTCCCCCACCCTCACTCTGCATATCGTCTCTCCTAACACTTCCTCACACCTCCTCACCAGCCCCTCCCTCACTCCTCTCTCCCTCATTGCCCTCACCAGCACCTCCCTATCGACCGAATCAAAAGCTGCCTTCATGTCCACAAAAAGCACTATCAGCCTCCCTCCTTTTCTCTCTACCTGCCTGTTAATCAGGTAGTTCATTACATACACGCTATCCACGCATCCCATCCCCCTCCTGAAACCCGCCTGACTCGGTGGCAAAATCCCCTTTTCCTCCACCTCCTTCCTCAGCCTCTCCGCTAGCACCGACGCGTACACCTTGTACGCCGTTTGCGTCAGTGTTACCCCTCTATATTCATCCACCATTTTTCCCACCCCTTTTTTCACCACCGGCACCACCACTCCTACCTTCCACTCTTCCGGCCATCCATCCCCTTTCCATACCCTATTACATACCAATTTAATAACTGAATAACATCTAAACACCAAATTCAATGTTACAGTAACTGGGTTGAAAAAATACGTGTTGTCTACATATATTGAAGTACCTTCCTACGAATCCGCAACGAATATGTTAATGCGGTTGGTTTGCCCCTAGCAATGATATATCACTTCACCCGAGTTCACTTCAAATTGCACTGACACTTTATGATACGATGAAGTTTTGTTACTATACACCTATTAAAAAAGGTGAAATTTTTTAAAAATGTAAAAACTAAAAAATTTCAACTATCTCCACACGTGAATTCCGTTATAAAAGGAAATGTGAAGGATCATTTTTTTGCTTTAAACCTATAAAAACAGTTTATAGATACAAAATTTAAAAAATATGTTTAAAAATGAAAAATAAAAAATCTAACCCCTTGCGGCACCTCAAAAATTGTTTTGACAGAAATTAACTTTTACAGGCTTAATCCGAAAGACTAAAGGCAATTTTTTTTCACTATTAGAAAACAGTCACACAATTTTCATTTTTTCGTTCCACCCTAATAGACATAAGAGCCACCCTAGTGCCACCACATTGCCACTGCAATATTGCACGGCAATGTGTGCGCAATATTCCACAAGTATTGTACGGCAATATGTGCGCAATATTTTACGGCAATGTGCGCGCAATATTCCAGGAGTATTGCACAAACGTTACCACTGTAATATTCCATGGTAATATATGCGCAATATTCCACAAGTATTGTATGGCAATGTGTGCGCAATATTCCACGGCAGTGTGTGCGCAAGATTCCAGGACCATTACACAAACGTTGCCATTGCAGTATTGCACGGCAATGTTTCCACAATATTACTGCAACATTGCAATATAGCAGCAACGGTTCTGTAACGTTCCTGCAACAAAGTGTGCTGTAGGGGAAGTGGTATTATAAAATTAGGTACTGATTCAAAATCATTCACTTTATTGTAAAACTGATTTATTAACCTGTGATTGTGAATAATTTTTAACGTAATGGATGAAATTACTGTCACTGTAAAAGGAGAAAAAATTATATTTGTACAAAGTGTACAAAAAGTGATGGTCACTGTTTTCGGGGGTGATTTTACACCTCTGGATCGGTAGATATTTGCAAAAAAAACTTGCTGCAAAATTGTTTATAACATTGAAAATTAATATAATTTTTTTACATCAACTTATTCTGCTCGTTGAATGGAGAAAATGTTAAGGAACTATATGTTGTAAACGTGCCATTTTCTCAAAAAAGAAACGTGAAATTTTTTTCATCTAATACATAGATCACTTCATCAATTTTTTTGTAAAAACGGTCCGTTTTGACAAATATTTAATTTCATTTAAAGTAAAGAAACTATAATGACACTGTGTCTTCCATTCCAATTTACTAAACAATTTGCAGTAGCTAATGGTATAATTTATAATTACAGAAAACTTAATAACTTATCAACAACATCGAAGTACGCATAGCAATGTATCATATACAAATAATGTTGGCATATGTTCTTATTGTCTCACCGGATGTACTTACTCAAAATGTTTTGTATGGAGAAATAATGCATCGATGTCCACAACACTGGATAACATTCCAAGAATCGTGTTATCGTTTTATAAAAAGTCCACTTAAGGAAAGAGAAGACGCAAGAAAAAATTGTCAAGCTTACCAAAGCGATCTTGTTACGATTAATTCCTTGGAGGAACATGGGTTTATATTATATCAGTTGTTATGGCAAGATCCTCAACATCATAAATGGTACACTGGTATGAAACATCAAAATGGAAACTGGATAAATGAAGGAGATAATACTCAGTTACAAAACATGGACAATGCATTTTTACCTGAACCAAATGATAATAACTTTGCTAGAGACTATTTAGCATACTCTTACCACAATAATCTACAACGTTGGGGACTGGAGAAAATAACTGGCAGAGAAAAATTGTTATATATTTGTGAAGCTCCAATATCTAATTTACATAACTTAGTAGAAGATGACCGTACCTACCAGTATGGTATTGAAATTAGTAACCCCACGCAAATACCTAGAGGGCCATACTTTATTAAACAGCCCGTAGATAAAGTATTTGATGTATCGAAAAGGAAGATAAGCAATGATGTTTCTTTAAGCTGTCTTGCTGGTGGTTATCCTGCACCAACTTATGAATGGTTTAAGGAGGATTATGAAAATGATAGATTAATTGCAACAAGAATAGATCCACTAAACAATACCAGATATACAGTCAGTGGCGGCACTTTAATTATTTATGAACCTGATCAGGTAATTGTATATAAAATTTTATAAAATATATGTGTTTTGAGAAAATCGTTTCAAGAATATTGACTAATGGTTTTTAGACAGAAGACAGAGGTTCGTATCATTGTAAAGCAACAAATGAGTTTGGTACAATTATATCTGAAAGTGTAGAATTGTCATTTGGATATATCTTGGAATTTAATTTAAAACGCTCTGAGGAACGTGGAGATCAAAATTGGGGTAAAGCTGTATATTGTGATCCACCACAACATTTCCCCGGGGTAAAATATTATTGGGCACGTGATTATTTTCCTAATTTTGTGGAAGAAGATAAACGTGTCTTTGTTTCCCATGATGGGGCGCTTTATTTTTCTGCATTAGAAATGATTGATCGTGGAAACTATTCCTGCAATGTTCAAAGTGTTGCCTCTGATACTGGTCGTAATGGGCCATTCTTTCCATTGAGAGTTGACCCACACTGTAAGTACTTTTTTTTTATCAATTATGTATTATCTCCTGTCATTCAAATATGGGGTATAAACAGTTTGCATAAATTCAGGTTATATTTCCTTTTATCATTAAAGATTACGTAGTTATATAATTTCAAATTTTCTTACAGTATGCGATTTTTAATATTCTCATAGGTCCTTTTGCTTTTCAGCTTCATTTCAACAATTAAAGTTTCCTAATAATTTTCCGAAAGCATTTCCAGAGGCTCCAATTGCTGGAGAGGAAGTGAGACTCGAATGCATTGCATTTGGATAGTAAGTTGTTTAGTAAAAATATGCAATATGAATAATTACAGCCGTGTCGTGTATATGTACTATATGTCAATTTATAATGATTTCCATTTTATTAATTTTATTAACGCCATTAATAATTACACAACTAGAATATAAATACTGTTTAATTTGATACAGCCCTGTTCCGTCATACAATTGGACAAGAAGAGGGGCACTGTTACCACGTGGAGCATACACAATTAGTTATAACCGGGTATTAATTATATCAAAAGTACATGTTGACGATCAAGGAGAGTATGTCTGTAGAGTTTACAATGACAGATTGTCAATTGAGAATTCTGTAAGACTAACTATACAAGCTGCTCCTAATTTCACTATTCCATTAGTGGATAAACACACAGATAACAGAGGAGAATTAACTTGGACTTGCGAAGCGTTTGCCATACCAGATGTAACTTATAGTTGGGTTAGGAATGGTGAATTATTGGATATTGAAACACTTCATCCTGAAGATAAGGATCGATATTCTATACAAGACAATGTGTTGAGTATACAATACTTAGATCCAGAAAGAGATCAAGCTATGTATCAGTGCCGTGCAAAAAATCAATTAAAGACGAAATACTCGTCTGCACAACTTAGAGTTTTGTGTAAGTTGTTACTGAACCATTCATCTTAAGCTCAATGAAATTGGAAGAGAATCTATATTTGGGAAAAGAATTTACTGCAAGCCAAATTCATTACTTAACTGAATTATGGCATTAGCTTGAACGTAACTATGTTTTCAAGCGCAAGCTAGAGCAGTGATTCCCAACCAGTGGGTCGCGAAGTGTTTTCTGGGGGGTCGCAACGGTTTTTTGGTATTTTTTTTAAATATTATTATGTTAGAATTATAATCTGAAATACCTATTTTTAATGTGTTCTTTTTACCTTATTAAATTTATCTTACCTTATATGCGGGGGGGGGGGGGGTTGCAGGTTATTTGAATATTATAAAAAGGGGTCGAGACTCAAAAAAGGTTGGGAAACACTGAGCTAGAGTATTTTTCCTATTAATAATTATAATCATAATCCTACGAAAATAAGGGGTAACATGTTAACTGTAACTAAAGTTAACAATGTATTAGTTAGTGCAGTTATGTAATAAGTAAAAGATTTAGATTTAAAGTTCAGCTGGTAATCTACGTTTGAAAATTACAGTAGTGTTAATATGCTACTTTTTAAAAATTGTAGCGTTAAAGCCATCCTTCAAAAAACGACCAATGGAGCCTGAAACTTATGCTGCCGAAAGAGGTAATATTACAATTTTCTGCATTCCTGAAGCTGCACCCAGACCAAAATTTGTTTGGAAAAAGGATGGAAATGTAATTGGTTCTGGTGGTAGACGAAGAATATTAGAAACTGGTAATCTTATAATCAGCCCTGTTTCGAGGGATGACGAAGGTACTTACGTTTGCACTGCAACAAATCAATACGGAACAGATGAAACTCGCGGACGGTTGATAGTTTTACGTAAGTTAACTTTTGTTTATAACACTCATTTATTTTAGCAAGTTGCGTTTAAAATGTTAAATTTTAAATAAAGATGGCCCTCAATTTGTGGAAAGATTGCCGCAACGCATAACAACAGCAATAATGCAAAATCAAACTCTACGTTGTATGGGGGAGATAGATGAAATGCTAGACGTAGCGTATATATGGAAACATAATGGTTTACGAATCAGAGATGAAGATTTACTGAACAATCCAAGATTGCATATTGACAGTGAACAACTTAATATTATAAATGCTACATATGCGGAAGGAGGGGAATATGAATGTATAATTAAAAGTGCTGTCGGTGAAATCTCTAGTAAAACAACAGTCACAATAGAAGGGCCTCCGGGACCACCTGGTGGTGTGCAAGTTGTAAATATTGTAAAAACTTCCACAACATTACGTTGGACTGATGGTGCTCTTAATGGCAAACTTATTAGCATGTATACTGTAAGCGCCAGAACGAATTGGAATCATACATGGTTTAATATCATAGAAAGTATGTAGAAAGAAGTATAATCTACATTACTGATAAATTCGGTGACATAAATCCCTATAATATGTGCATTATTTCAGATATTACTGCTGTGGAAATAGATAGATATAATGGCAGGAAGGAAGCTTATTTAGAGAATATTTTAAATCCTTACACCACCTACGAATTTTGTGTCTCTGCGTTTAATGAATTGGGATACAGCTTACCTTCATCACCTTCCCCACAATACAGTACTCCATCAGATAAACCGAGCAAAGTTCCATCCAACATAGGCGGAGGTGGAGGAAAGATTGGAGATCTTACAATCACATGGGACCCTTTGCCACCCTCTGATCAAAACGGACCACAGATTTACTATAAAGTCTTTTGGCGTCGAAAGTATCATGAAACGGAGTTTCAGTCATTGTCCCTAAAAGAATATGGAAATGTTGGACGAAGTGTCATACAAATTCCACAACAATTTTATTATACAGAATACGAAGTTAAAGTTCAAGCAGCTAATGCATTAGGTTTCGGACCAATTTCTGATGCAGTTACAATATTCAGCGCAGAAGATATGCCACAAGTAGCGCCACAACAGGTTGTTGCTCATAGCTATAACAGTACTAGTTTAAAGGTTGGTTGGGGACCAATCGAACAGACTCGTGAAAGAATACGAGGCAAGTTGATAGGTCATAGAATAAAATATTGGAAGGAAAGCAATCGTGAAGAAGATGCGGTATATTATTTATCTCGAAGTACAAGACCTTGGGCTCTGGTAGTTGGTTTGCAGCCCGATACTTACTACTACGTTAAAGTAATGGCATATAATTCTGCTGGAGAAGGTCCTGAAAGCGAAAGATATCTGGAAAGAACATACAGAAAAGCACCACAAAAGCCACCGTCTTCTGTGAATGTATACGGTGTAAATCCGTCGACGGTTAGAGTTGTATGGCGTTATGTACAACCAAGTTTAGAAGAAGAACCATTAATAGGATACAAAATACGTGTTTGGGAATTGGATCAAGATATGAGCACTGCAAATGATACTATTATACTTGGTGGTTCAAAATTAGAAACTGACATTACCAATCTCAGTCCCGGTAAAGCGTACCATTTGCGTGTACTTGCATTCAGTAATGGTGGAGATGGGCGCATGTCAAGTCCAACTTATACATTCCAAATGGGCGATGCAGCTGCGTTTAGAAGTAGTGCTGGTAATAAGATCTTGAATGCCGCTCTAAGTATATCTTTTTTATTATTATTACGCGTTTACGAATATGTGTAATATACAAATGTTTTTTTTTTGTACAACACATTCTCTTATCAGATATATAGTAACAAAGTTCTGTAAAAGCAGTATATTCATATAAATACATCATTTTTATACGAAGGAATATTCTGCATTAAAAAAATTTTATTACCTATTTTTATTAGCATATTAGGTTAATGTCGTTTGATAAAGATTATATACCTATTTAATTACATTTTCGTTAATAAAACTTTACTAGTAGTATCAGATATAAAAATTACATGTGAAATTTTAACCAACAAGTAAAGAAAATTTTTGAACTACGAATTATGACTCATATAGTTTGTCATGGTAAACTAAATGATTTTTGTTTCCATGTGTTTACATCGAAATGGATTTGTTCAATATAACATGGTTACAAAAATTATGATATTGTGTTATGAAATTTTTTGACTTTGAAACCAGAAAGATCTGAAAAGTTATATTTGTTTCCAAACTATTTATTTGATAAGTATAATTTGCTTGAAAGTATTAATTAACATTTCAACATAGCATAAATATTTATCCTTTAGAGGGCCGGCCTCTGGCCACTATAGTGGCTACGTAAAAATTTGGGTACTTTGCCGAACATGTTGCTGGTATATATGCATAAAATTTAAGTAAATAAAATATACAATTTCAGTGAAAAATCCCGGCCCTCTAAAGGTTAAGTTAATGTAATTTTTGCAGTGCTTTTTGCTACTTAGCTCTCGCCAAGCGGATGTTCGGTTTGATCTACTGTATTAACTTAATTTTACACGTTCTATAGAAGAAGTTTATATTAAATTTTTTTTTATTATTTTTCCAAAATGTTTTTTATATAATGCCGCTCAATAAATGATAAATAATAAGACATAATACAATAATGCCTTGCTACTAGATCACGGATCGGGACAGACAATGATCTTCGAATGGGGTTTAGCACCGTTTTTGTTCCAGAAATTAACCCAATTTATCTTTTACCTGGGTCAACTGCCGCCTTTGCTATTCTGTGGTAAATAAATGTGATACACAAAAAGCGCACGAGATAGAACAACGAAATACATACCGTTAGGCCACCTCCAACAGATAGTCGACAGCTGAGAGTTATAAGAGATGCAGGGGTTGAAAGATCAGGAATAATTATCTCAGGCTCTTATACAAAGTATTTTCAAGCTTTTGGATCAAAGTTTATCAGTCGATTCTGGGTGTGATTAGAGATTCCGAAATTAATAAATTGTATTGTTTATTACGCTCCTTTTTCAAGACAATTTGTAGGTTTGATCCCACTTATCGTAAGCCTGCTCGCGAAGGTTACGGCAGAGTAGCAGGACCAGCTGCGTATCTGAATCGATACGCACTTGAACGTTCGGTAACTCATTGAGATGTACCTTTCAAATTAACCTTATGCAAAATAATGGTGTGTTATAGAGAAAACTTGAAAGAATGTGGCAATATCTTTTCACAATTGCAGAAAACATGATTACGTATTAAAAAATATACAGTGTGTCCGCGGGAACGCTGAACAGCTAGATATCTCCTAACGTATTGGAGATAAAAAAAATATTTATATGGAATTGCATGGTTCGAGGGGGAAAATTTATTAGCGCAGACGTTTTTTTTTTCTTCCATTATTATTTTAAAAGATACGATGGTTAAGTTCGGTTTTTTAAATGCAACTATTTTTTTTAGAGATCACTGGACACGCAGTTTAAAGCTGACTCAGCTTAGCGCGCACCATTGAACCTCAACACGCACGCGCAGGAGGAACGCGTAAATACAGACCCACGCAAGCATACAGTAGAGCCGACCGCACTGGGTAAAACCGTGGAAATGAGTTAGCGCAGTCGGCTGTACTGTGTGCGTGAGTCTGTATTTCGAGTCCGCCCTCAGCTGATTCGGCTTTAAGTTGTACCGTTAATATTCAACTGTTAATATGTCGAGAATGAAGCCTCGGCTCCCAAAACGGTAAATGACTATTCAATGCCTTCTTGCATCAGGATATTGCGTGTTCCGGGGAGTACCCGAATTTTGGGACATTCTGTATAACTGCCGCTCGACTTTAATTTCCCAGATATTAATAAAAATATTTTTGATACTTTTTTCGTTCACATCGACTGTCGGAGTTGGTTCGGGATAGATAAGAGTGCCGGGTCTAAACATTTTAATCTATATTTTTATTTATTTATCACGGACGCTGACGTAGGCGGTCGCACATGCATAAGAATTGTAGGAAACCCCACTCTAAATAGCCGTGTTGGTTTTAGCATCGCATGATAACCGATATAACGTCAAATGTTGAACATGAATTTGTCATTATATGTCTATGCCAGAACCAAACAAGATTACTATATCGGTACTGAACCCAGATAACCAACTGTTTGCAGTCTGACAGCATATTGGCAGCAGGGTCTACTGGCACGAGAGCGCAGAGTCTGACGACAGAACCGTAGCCATCTGTGTCCGCATTAGACTACGTTCTGAGGAGCAGGGCTGAGGATCTGCTGCCAATCTGCCGTCAGATCCTGGCAGCGGGTCCTGCTCCTCTGAACGCAGTCTAATGCGGACACAGATGGCTACGGTTCTGTCGTCAACAAATTCCTAAAGAGACCATATCCTTATGATACATGACTCGCACGTAAACAATGCTAGAGTTGTGTGGTGTGTACTATAGCATACCTCAGACCAATAACATACATGTTGTAAACTGTAAAATACCATATACATATGTATAGGGATAATTCAGAATGTTGACCTTGACAACATATTTCAACGTCAGTGAATTTGGTGAGGCCGTCCGCTTTGTAAATATTTGCCAAAAGTAATGTTTACGGAAACGTGTTGTCGCCCATAACAATTATGCAATTATTTCAAAATCAAGATTTGACAGGTGATCTAGCAGCGAGGCATTCGGTTACCTGCTGAGTTGAGAGTTTTATTCTCGGAAATGCAATTCGCTCTTGGATACAGAGCTGAGAGTAACTCTCGTACAGTAAGAGAAAGTTCTGGAGGGTACCGAACAGTGCTCTCATAATAACCACGGCGAAAAGGGCCTCCTAGTTCTATGATAATTCGCTTAAATTATAGAAATCCCCCAGCTGCACACACTATCGGAGTCATAACTGTATATATTTTTTCCATACCCTTATACAGGATAAAGCTTTATTCAATAACTTGTAACAATGTGCCATTTCAATTGTTGATTTTCATATAATATTTATATTTTAGTAGCATATCCTCGACGTATATATGAAGTGCTCGAAGTAATATCTGTTGGCTTTAGTGTATTATTGAAACCTCCTGATCAATGGCCTGCACAACTTTGCTACTTCCTGCGGTGTTATTGGTACTACTACATGCCGCAGTATCTGTTTGCTTCATACTGTCAAATACTGATATACCTCCATTAACTTCATAAAATATTATTTATGTTCATATTAAAATCTTTCGATATCAAATGATTAGAATGGGTACATTGTCACACTTTGTTGAATATGTGTGTTGTATCTTATTTAAAGGTATAGAAAAAATTTCATTAGTGTCGGCACATGTTGAAAGCGCGGGGCGAGTTGGGCAAACTTTTTCGACAGAAGCGATCGCTTGAAAAGACCTGATCAACTAGAAACGATATTTTACCAACTCTTGCGCCTCTTACAAGGGAACATTCCCAATCCGAGAATTCTGATTTTATTGAAACTTCGAGTGAATGTAGAGCACATTAGAGTATGCAAGGAGCAATTTTTGACGTGAATACGTCTTTAAATTTGCTACCATACTGGGGAGCATTCCAGAAAAATCTGAACAGTTCTCATATTTAAAGTTTTGTTATATCTTGAACCGTTACATAGATATATTAAAAACAAACAAAAAATTGCAGCAACGTTAAGGAGTGAATTCCCGCGGAAAAAATAATTGCTCCTTGCATACTCCAATATGCTCTACATTCACACGAAGTTGGCAAGTTCCCGTAGTGTTAATTAGAAACTTTTCTATAAGAAGCGTCTATCCGTCCATGAATACCCAGATAGCAATATAAATGCTGCTTGGTAGTATTATTTTTTAATAAATTTCAAATTGTTTTACCAATGTATTCTAGTTGTACGTATAATAAATGAATATTGTATTTTAACTATTCTATTAACTATTTGAAATAAAATTATATCAAAATTTTACCGACATTTTGTAAGCATCTACTGTCGTTTGCAAAGATGTTGCCGACAGAAACTTGGTGGTCCGATCGAGTGTATCCTCATAGGCCCGCGTTCTCTAACACAGTGGTAGTGGTAGGGCACACGTATTGCCGCTATTGGCCGACGCGTCACGTCACGAATCGGTCAGCAGCACCGCGTAACGAAGAGAGCGAGTGGGGAATTGTGGAGTTCCGCTGGAGAGAGTGGGGCGGCGCGAGCGAAGTAGCTCCCTTGCCCCGCGCAGCGTCCAGACGCCTTCTTCTTTGCAAACGACAGTAATTATCTATTAGTGTACTGCTTAAAAAATCTGTTATTTGGGTAGTTCTATTTAACTCTTTAACAAACTGTATGTTACTTGAATAACAAAATTTTATAGATATATATCCTATATTAGAATTAATATATCTAACATACGTGTGTTAGTATGCTCTACACTTTTCAAAAGACTAAAAAATATCTTTTTGTAAATGTATATCTTTTGTATTAATCGATAAACAATCACGTACAATATATGTTTTTTTTAAAATTAAACCTATTTTAATATTTTTTTCCTTGCAAGAATTAAGAATATAATATGTACGTAGAGTGAATTTGATTTCCTCGTACCAACCATAGTTACACAACGAAGGAAGCGGCTACTCCTTTCTTGTGCGTTGCGCCTAATAGAAGTCAGCACCTTCACTGTGTGAATCAATAATACTTGTATCTGCATCCATATCTTTCGCGTTTATGCAACAAGTATTATCGCATATATTTGAGGAATGTTATATGTAGGGATGTAATATACATATATGTATCCATGTATGTGCAGGGTGTCCGCGGGAACACTGAACAGCTCAATATCTCCTAACGTATTGGAGATAAAAAAAATATTTATATGGAATTGCATGGTTCGAGGGGGCGAATTTATTAGCGCAGCCGAATTTTTTCTTCGATTATTATTTTAAAAGATACGATGGTCAAGTTCGGTTTTTTAAATGCAACTATTTTTTTTAGAGATCACTTGATAGTTCGTTCAAAGATAAATTCAATAACCTATAATGTATACACCTTATTTCCACTGGAAGAGATTTTGGGGATTTTCACTGGAAGAAAACCCGCTGGAATAGCAAGCACCGGGGGTGGTGTTGTTCGCGCCACGGGTGGCACGTGTTGGGCATTGCCTGTTGAAACAGATACATACCTACCAAAGGTCTACGCTAGGCCCAAAAGCTGGACCATTCTTTTCCGTTACAAATGTTATATACATTTGTGGTATCGAGAAGCGTACCGTTAATGTTTCAAAACGCCATAAAATTTACTTAGTGTTTGTACGCAAGGAGAAGTAGGAAAATGCGAGTCAATTTTCACCTTCAATAGTCTTTTATTTCGCATTTCCTTCTACGCTCGGATGACCAGATGGATTCCAGCTAGGAAATAGTGGGTGTTATAAATTTTTTCTCTGATCATAATCATTTCCCATTTGCATATTTTAACCATCCTCTGCACAGTACTTACTTTTACCCTTGCTCGCACGACGTATGGGCTTAATAATGAAAGGGTAAAATGTTCTGTTTTGTCATTTTTAATAAATTTAATGCGTTTACAAGAAGTCGGTATGTTTTTACATAAAAAATATCTGTGAGCTTTTTGAAGCAACTGGAAGTGTTCACCCACTGAAGAAAAAAATATAAACTTTAACACCAACGCAGGAAATAGACGTTGTGGGGTCATTCCACGCCAACTCAGACACTTTTCGGAGTAACATTTCGGATTTTGGTACAACTCGGAAATGTGTTTAGTCTTTAGTGATGCATAAACATATCTCGAAGGATTTTTGAAAATTTCAAAAATTGTGGATGTTACAGCTCTTTGAAATATAGTGTTTACTTTTTTTCTAAAAATTGTAACTCTTGAACTAACAAACCGACAAAAATGACCTTTTGAGTGCTTGCAGTGGAGATATAAGAGTACCTAATAAAAATTATTTCACTGGAAAAAAACAAATTTTTAACCATTTATTTTGCAATTCTTGTAAACAAATGCAATTTTATAATTGAAGGCAACTTTTTAAAAAATTGAAAAAAATAGGAGGATATAGCCCTGTTTGTCCTCTTTATGGACATGTTTGGAACACGATGGAGACTTTAAAATTGGCCAAATGAAAATTATTTGAATGGAACGCTGCGTCAAGTCACTCCGGCTCGACTGGTCGCTCGGGCCGTGCGATACTCGCAGCGGCCAAGCCCGCTATACCTGCCACTTTTATATAGGGTTTATTGCAAGGTTTATTGCCGTTTATAGTTACTGGAAACTCCAATGGATGTCTCCAATGAATCTTGCAACTTGAATAATTGTAAAGATTGCCCAGGATATGGACCTCTGCGTAAAAAATTGCAAGACTTATTTGAACAACATTTTATTATATCTATTTCATGTTGTCAATGGACAAATACTGACAGATCCAATTTAGAAGATATAGAATATTCAACAGAAGAATTTCTTGAACAACTGGAAACTCGATTACCAACATTACAAGTCCATGATTTTATTGCAAAAAATCAGAGTAGTTATTTCAAATATTGCAAAGAAAATTTAGGGCCGGATGAGTTAGTTGTTGTCGGAGATTTTGCAGAAAATTATTCTTTTGTCATTCAGGATGAAATTCAGAGCTATCATTGGTCAAACAAACAGGCTACAATTCATCCATTCGTTGCTTATTATAAAATCAATAATTGTCTACAGCATGACAACTTTGTCATTATTTCAGACTGTAAAGAGCATGATAGTATCGCAGTTCATTTATTCCAAATAAAGCTGATTAAATTTTTGAAACAAACACACGGCACTGCTATTAATAAAATCAAATATTTCTCCGATGGGGCTTCATCACAATATAAAAATAAATATAATTTACTGAATCTCAGTTTCCATTTCGAAGATTTCGGAATTAACGCCGAATGGCATTTTTTTGCAACATCACATGGCAAAAATGCATGCGATGGTATTGGGGGGACATTAAAACGTCTTGCAGCTCGAGCCAGTTTACAAAGACCACTAGAAGAACAAATAACGACACCAAAGAAATTGTTTGATTGGGCGACTGCCAACATTCAAAACATTCATTTTCAATTCATCTCAATAGAACAATATCAAAAACATTCACGATTATTACTAAAGAGACGTGGACTTGCAAAAACAATTTGTGGAACTCGAAACTTTCATTCATTTATACCAACGGATACAGTGTCTCATTTAAAAGCTAAAGTCTATTCATACAGTGACAAATCAAAAGTTGTAGCAATTATCAAATAAGTAATTACATAACCGGTCATTTATTCCAAAAGACGCTCAAAGATACGACAAAATATTTATCCTTTAACATAATCCCACCACACCCCATCCTCTCCCGATGGAAGAATACTCACCACCTTCTCGTGGTTTCCATTGAACAATGGCAACTTAAATGTTTCAAACAATAAGTGCCATCGACAGAGAGTGAATTTCCAGTAACTATAAACGGCAATAAACCTTGCAATAAACCCTATATAAAAGTGGCAGGTATAGCGGGCTTGGCCGCTGCGAGTATCGCACGGCCCGAGCGACCAGTCGAGCCGGAGTGACTTGACGCAGCGTTCCATTCAAATAATTTTCATTTGGCCAATTTTAAAGTCTCCATCGTGTTCCAAACATGTCCATAAAGAGGACAAACAGGGCTATATCCTCCTATTTTTTTCAATTTTTTAAAAAGTTGCCTTCAATTATAAAATTGCATTTGTTTACAAGAATTGCAAAATAAATGGTTAAAAATTTGTTTTTTTCCAGTGAAATAATTTTTATTAGGTACTCTTATATCTCCACTGCAAGCACTCAAAAGGTCATTTTTGTCGGTTTGTTAGTTCAAGAGTTACAATTTTTAGAAAAAAAGTAAACACTATATTTCAAAGAGCTGTAACATCCACAATTTTTGAAATTTTCAAAAATCCTTCGAGATATGTTTATGCATCACTAAAGACTAAACACATTTCCGAGTTGTACCAAAATCCGAAATGTTACTCCGAAAAGTGTCTGAGTTGGCGTGGAATGACCCATTTGCGATGCAATTATAACGGACGAGTGATCTCTTTAAAAATTTCTGGTATCGCTTTCAAATTCACCGTTTGTGTTCCTTTTTGTTTGTTCGCGAACTTCTGTGCTTAGAAAGAAAGAAACACAGGGAGAAAAATGGTAGTTCGCTGACTGCGCGTGACCACGTCATCTTCGTCACAAATTTGTGGGATTTCACCCACTGAATTAAATAAATGAATGCTCTGTTACACTCCTTAACCCACGGTTTATTATTAATCAGTTACAAAGTCTGTTTGGTGTAAGCTCGATATGCCGCAGCTGCAGCGAGTCGCGTGGCCTTTGCTAATCTAGAGGGTTGAATGTGTGCGTACGCTCACACAAGCTAGGAAAAGCGTATACGTATACGTGTGTAGTAAACAAACCGTAAATTACAACTTTCGTCCTGGAATCGGCCAGAAGGAAATTTTTGCGGGTACAGTTGCCTTCAGTAGACATCTGTGCAGGGTGGTCTGGTGCGTTTGAACGCTAATAACCACCGTACGTTGAAATAATAATGAATTTATGAGTCGTGTACTGAGACAGACTTGAGAAATGACAGAATGAAGCTTCAAGGATTCGCCGTCACCGGCGCTCATGGTATATTCGCACCATGTAGCATCAGCACCGGTGGAAGTCCAAGCTAGCCGATAAATGTAGCAAATACATAGTTGCCGATACGTATTGAGAGTCGTATCGCGCTGTTGCCGCATTTCCCCTATCACTATTTTGTCGTCAAGAAGGCTTGAATGAATCACGGCGAAGCGGCTGGAGAACAGAGATGGACAATGATAATATCTGGATAAACTCAAATAAAAGACACTTTGTGTTTATCCGTTATGAACCGAAGTGCTAAAAATAATCCGATTTATACTGTGTTTAAATATATTTTCATCTGGAAAGTCTCAGGAGTATGTTATTGAAACGTTCATGCCGATACGATAGCGAATGTGGATGTTTTACATTGTATCAAAACAAACAACGTAAACAATCATTTTAATATATTTTTTTATGAGTAAATATAAATATTGTTCCTCCACGGTTATTTCCTCCTCGTCGTCCTGGAGATTTTGTTCAAATTAAAATATGTTAGAGTCCATGTGAAAATAAGGAGGATTTAAATAATCATTTTGCCAAATTCGAAAGGTAATTTTCAAAAAATCGATGAAAGTTGAGTACTTTGAGGGTCTGTATTTATAAAACAATTTTGAATGTGACAAAATGTGACAACTTGAACCCCTCTTATTTTCACACGCACTATAACGTGTTTCAATTTGAACTAAATCTCAGACACTAAATCTCAAAGTGATCCGCTTGGCATGGAATGAACCGTATATATGATATTTTCCATTCTAACCGAAATAGATCCTAACCCACTTCCAACTATCACGTTCTTTACGAAAACGACAAAAGCTTTTCTACGTTCGGGACGCTAATCGCATCGCGATTACCGAAAATACACAATTTATCGAGAAATGATACTAAAACTTTGCAGCCGTTCGTAGTATATCACCATCGCAATTGCAGTACAAGAAAATAATTATTTTTTAGTGACTTTAGCACTATAGCGTTTAAGCAAACTGTTAAACTGTATACAGCAATAAAAGATATTTCTAAAAGAGTTTGAGCTGTGAAATGTAAATCCACAAACACTAAAAACTAGAAAATAAAAAAATATATAAAAAAAATTTATTAAAAATGAACTAAAAACTAAAAAATAATTATTTTCTTGTACTACAATTTTGATGGTGCTAATATCATTTTAAATAAAATCGTGGGGCACCTTTGTGCAACCAGAAGTTGAAGTATTAAAGTGAATTATGTGATATTAACTGTCACGTCCCGCGACGTGGAGTCTACTACTAATTAACCTTTTAAAACATACAATATTTACTATTTCGTACTCTGAGGTATTATAACCACCTCGTATGAAAAACATATATAAAACATTATACAAAGTATCGCCGATAAGGCATTATCTTATAAACTACGATAAGAAGAGATCGAGCGAAGTGAACACGGACTGCAACAGCGAACAGGAGAGCCAGCATCAAGGAGGTAGCGGCCAGCCAGCCGCACACCAGCTAGCCAGCCGCACTCACACTAAGGAAACCAGTGGACACCAGCTGATGGGTCAGAGGCCCCATCCGCCAGTGGAGTCGACACCTTAGCAGAGCTGTGCCCCTGATCCTCGCCAGAAGATTGCCCTCCCGTTATTCCACGCAAATCGATCACCGATACTAATCCAACATATTTAGCTTCAACCCTTAATAAGTAAACTGTACGAAGCCGACCGTACAGAGCGTATTGTAAGCAATAGCGTAGAAATATGAAATGCAAATTAATATAAGAATCTTACTATCGTCACCACTGGGAATTAAATAGAATAACGGGTATTAGTCGCGAGGAAACACACCTAAAGGGTGCAGAAAGAACGTGACTAACTAGTAAACGGATTCGCAGATAAGAACGATGGGAAGATTCTTTCTGGACGATCCCAGGCAGAAACTGTGGGATGAGGTCCTCCCACCTATGATTTGTCATGTGACAAATCCTAGAGAAGGAGTGACCAAGTGCCCTATAAAAAGGGACTGACCACCCGCGGAGCTCATTATTATTACAGTTTTAATTACCGTTTTGTATTGTATTAATATTACCAGCTCATTAGCATCATCATAATTACTGTTTTGCTCATTGTATTGCCTCAGTACCTTTTTAAATCGTTGAACTACCAGTGTTGAAACTTTAAGGTGTTGTATTCACCATCAACAAAAAATAAAGGTGATTATTGTTATTGTTAAAATCAGTGAGTGAAGTGTTTCTTTTCCTAACTACCCATCTCCCTAATCGTGCATTCGTCTTTTATTTTGCAAAGCGAACAAAAATGTGCATTGACAGTTCGTGGGTTGCGTTAATTGACGGTTTTACCTACGAGCAGAACGTTGCCCAAGGTTCTACCCGAAATTAAGCGTAAAGCATGAGCAACGCGATTATGTTAAAATCTATACAAAATACAGTGACAGATCACGGGTCGCGCCGATTGACGGTTCTACCTACGAGCAGAACGTTGCCCAAGGTTTAATCAGAAATTGAGCGTAGCGTGGGATCTAGCCAATGAATGTTACGAATACATAAAAATCACGCTCGCCTTCCCCGATGGTGCCACTGAAGGGCAGAACGTTGCCCGCGGTGGCACCTGGCGTGGAAGTTGAAGAGTGATTTATCGATCAAATAAATAATTAATAATTTCTAAAGGACGAATGCCACGAAAACACCGTGCGGGACGGCGCGTCCAGCTACGCCGTTTAGCGGCAAATTACGCGAGTGCACCGGTTGAATATTTCACCATATTAGGAATCACAAGCACCCCGACCACCAACAGCACGGTAATAGACTGCGGCGATTGGGCCAAACCAAAGATCGACCAAGCACCTGAGATCAACGGGATACCTACTAGTCCCATCGAGTGGAGGTTAATTCCGTTGGATCTGCCTTCAATCGAAACCTAAGGTAAACAAGGAATAAAATGTATCTAATCCAACCCCCTTATCACTCTCAACTATCCCAGAGCGTAAAGTCCCAGGACTAGCTCGAAAGCGGATCCAAATACCACTCCGCAAAATCGCGCCCCCCTAATAGGCAGTAGGGACGTAACATACGCATTTGTAGGCAATGTCAACGTGAACCGCGCGTGGCGTTTTAGGGGCAGAGTTGGGCATAATCAATTACATTTGTAATTGATTATGTAATCAATTACTTTCATTGCAATTACAGAGTAATTCCAATTATAAAGTAATTGCAATTACATGTAATCCATTTAGCAATTACATTATAATTTGCAATTACATGTAATTTTAATTACAATTGTAATTGTGCAGAGAAATTACATTGTAATCACAATTACAATTGTAATTGTGCACAGCAATTAGATTGTAATTGTGCACAGCAATTAGATTGTAATTGTCACATGTAACTGTGGGGCAATTACAATTACAATTACAATTACGATTACAATTAGCAAATACTTGTTACTGCGAAGACAATAGCATTTTTTAAAGGTTTGTTATAGATGCCGACATCTTAGTCAGTCATGATTCCGTCAAACTGGTGTAAAAATAGTAATTTCAGTAAAGGATAAAGGATAAATTGTAAAGAAATTAAAAGCATTTATGATACAGCCTAGAATAATAAATTAATAACAAAAAATGAGAAACAGAACAATTTCTTTAGAAAGAAATATTAAATTTTATATTTGTTAATATCTTGCTCTTAAAAATAATAATATACCTACTTTACATCATTCGAGGAATTTTCTTTCATTCCATTCAAACTTCATACCGAATGAACGCACGACCGGATACGGTCAACCGGACCCTAGAAATACTATTTTGATGGTACGTGATTTTCGGAATGAGGGGACCATTTTACATAAGAAAAAGATAGTGACATCTGCTGCGCAAATTTTTTTTATTTATTTTGTAAACTGGTGTAATCGGTGGTCGGCTTTAGTTTTTGAGATATTCATAAAAATATTTTGATATTTATTCGGAATCAGGTATATATGTGTCGATCGTTTCTGAGATATCGGTATAGGAGTGAGGTGAGATCGTAATCATGATTCATGGGCGTGCAAAATCTTACAAGCAGAGGTTTCTAGGTGTCCGCCACCGATTGCTTTGGTTTTTGGACATGTTTTAGAGGCCGGAATACTAACAAATACATTTCTTTTTATTTTGGCCCGTTTGCATATTTAGGGGATAAACCACTCCTCCAAATTCATAAGAAGAGGCACAAAAGTTCCTATTCTTAGTTAAAGAATATTGTAACACTGTGTTGAATAAAACTTGATATAAATTTAATTTGCGCTATAACTTGCTGTATGCATGATGTTTTTGTCGTCAGTTACATTTGTACCTTTTCTTATAAACTTTGAAGGGTGGTTTCACTCCCTAAATATGCAAACGGACCAAAATAAAAAGCATACTTGTTATTTTTCAGTCCTCTAAAACATATCCAAAAACCAAAGTAATCGGAGGCGAACACCTTAAAACCTCTCCTTGTCACTATCTTTCGTGTTCCACAGTATTGAACACTCTTCATAAAAATTAATTAAGGTGAAGGTCTCGTCCTTCGACCGTCCCTTTCGGTCTGTCTCGCGATAGCACATTCAGACTACGAAGCTGCGTATTTCGTAAGCAACTGTCGGATAGTAATATTATTTATAAATTTGCGGAAATAGGCTTTAGTGGTACTTTGTTATGCTGGTTACATTCATACGTTACTGGACGTACCCAAACAGTTAGGGTTGGGGATAGTGTATCGAATGGAATCTATGCCACATCTGGCGTACCGCAGGGATCTCATCTTGGCCCATTGTTTTTTTTTGCTATTTGTAAACGACATAAAGGATTCTTTCCGTAATAGTGAGTTTCTTCTTTTTGCCGATGACCTTAAGATTTTCAAAACAATCACCAATAGTTCGGATGCGATCGACCTCCAGTCTGATTTGGATAGATTGGATTACTGGTGTGTGAGTCACCGTATGGACTTAAATATCGGGAAATGTCATATCCTGAGGTTTTCCCGTAGTAGGAACCCCTCTGTCTATAACTACTCACTTTCTGGCACCGAGCTTGTTACTCTGAGTTCAACCCGTGACCTAGGAGTTATCGTAGATTCCAGCTTAACTTTCGTGGAACATATTCGCCATGTTTCAGCTAAGGCAAATAAGATTTTGGGCTTTATTCGTAGATCTTGCTCGAATTTTACAAATTACAAAACCTTATACTACTTGTATAGTGCGTTAGTGTTGCCGCATCTGGAATATGGGTCTGTTATTTCGTCCCCGAGCACAGCCAAGTATAGACAGGAGTTGGAGAGGGTTCAACATAACTTCTTGCGCTTCCTGGCGTTCAAGATGGGCCAGCCCCTGCAGCGTTTTGAACACGACTATGGTCCTATTATGCGAAAGCTGGGTATCCAAACGCTGGAGTGCAGGAGGACTGCTAGTGATTTAACCTTCTTGTTTAGGATCATTAATGGATTCGTATGCAGTCCCTCTCTTATTAGTCAAATCAATTTTAATGCTCCGGAACGGGCCATCAGGCAAACTTTGCTATTTAGACCTTTAGACTATACCTCCAGATTTGGCAACACTGACCCCATGAACAGGATATGTAACTTGGCTAATTTGTAGTGCAGGGATGTTGATTTTTTCAACGGTTCTCCTTCTACTTTTAAGAAAAGCGTGTATAGAGCTATAGTTTTATAGCTTATAGTTCAATCGCCATGTCTGTATACTCTGTTGTATTTTAGTAGTAAGTGTCTCTACGAGGTTCATTGTATTCTTTTTCTTTTTTCGTTACAAAATGAGTTTTACCCGTACAAGTGAAATAAATAAATAAATAAATTACTATGTATTCACTCGACAGCAAGTCACAACGCGTCCAGTGTCTGAGAGTTAAAGGCTCCCACAGACCACCGCGAATATTCGCGGCGGCAGCGGATCCAACGCGGTTCAGCAGTTTTTTATACGTGGCGGCTTATGGGTACCCGCGTCTGATCCGCGTTGGATCCGCTGCCGCCGCGATGGATTCGCACTTCGCAGCACTTTACTAAACGCAGCGGCTTATGAGTTTGTTCACATCAACGCGAAACATTTCCGCATTGGTTTGGGTGTTGCCTTTAAAAGTCGTTCTCCGACAGTCACTCTCGGACGTAGTGTCCACTTGTGAGAAATACTATCAAGAACTGCTCGCGCGAGTTTTACTCTCAAGTGAACACCTACTTATCTCTTCTCTTCTCTTCTCTATCTCTTCTCTATCTCTTCTTCTCTTCTCTTCTTCTCTTCTTCTTTCTCTACATATATAAAGCGGAAAGTATTATTGTGTCTGCAACGGGTAAACTCGGAAACTACTTGACCAATTCTCCTGCGGTTTTCACAGATGTGTACAGACAACATTTGGGAAGGTTTTAGGCTATCTATCATCTCGATATTACTAAATGGGACTGAGTAATAAGCGAAATAGTGAAGCGAGGCAGATAAATCTTACGTGGCGTCCACCGCGGTGCGCGCAAGAGATGCGCGTACGGTTCCCCGCACAGTGCACAGTGTTCGATGGGTATAGGGAAATGGTAAAAAATTAATAATTTCTCTCTGGAGTAAAATTTTTGAAAATAAATTTCATATTTATTTATAAAAGGACTATTTTTATACATCTTTGATGTTATAAGTTTTTTTAAAAAAATTTTGAATGCATGTAAGGTAAGTGCGGGTAATAAGGCCCATCAGGTAATATTGCTTTCATTATATATTATACAAAATATCATAGTTTATAGTATAATGTTCATAGATTTCTATAAAAAAAAAGGTTTCAAAGTATGTATAATTTTTTTATTAAAAAATTATGGATCCTGAAGAGGGCCTTATTACCCGCATGTTTTCGCCAAGAGCGGATTTATAATGCCGGCGGTAGGGCAGCTCGTAGGGAAAGGGATGACGGGTACTCCACAGCCAGCACTCCGCAGGTGGACACAACACTGATTTATTCGTCACTCTGTGATCACACAGACGTCGGACAGCACAGTTACAGCAATGTACAAAACACGTAGACAACAAACCACCACGGTTACACGGCGCGTGGGCGCGTGGCGATAATGGTCGCGAAAGAATAGCAGCACCAAAACTGCTGGGCGCAATGGGCGCGAAAATTATTGCCGATTCGTTGGGCGAGGTTGTCACGACGGTGTTGTTCTTGGAACTAACGGTTGCCGGGCGAGCGCTTCGCGATGATCGTTAGCGGTCAAAACACTTCAAACGCGCCGCGACGGCTCAACAGCTGTGTTGATGCCACCGCGGGCGCGCGTTCAAATACGGCCGTTGCGCGCGGCCGCAACACTGCACTTACCTTGGTTCATTCAGCTTCGGATTCTGAAACAGTCGATAAACTTGCTTCCGAGGATTCTTCGTCAGAATTAAGAGATGATTCCTCAGTACATTCATTTATTATCACATAGTGCATAATTTCGGCAAAATCTTTCCTTTTTACCTTGGAGGATTTTTTTCTGTGTGGCGAGACCACGGGATATGAACTTATAATAAGGAAATTAATCAAGTCTTTATTGGTATTCTTTCTGGATGATTTTCTGGTATGGCGTTCTGTAATATATCTTATATTTTTATGTGTAGCTTCTAAAGCTTCTTCTGACAGTTGCCCTATTGGAATTTGATGGTGTGATATAATATCACTCTCGTGAATTAGTAATTTGTGCATACTGACTGGCATATAATACCAGCCATAGTTCGATAAATATAATAATTTTGCCTGTTCTGTTAATTGTTTCCATGCAGTAATATTTATTTTTAATCCACCTCAAACTCCTCTTAAAATTAATCCAATTTTGCATATTAAGTCTTCATTTATTCCTGTTATTGTTGAAGTCATTTGAGGGTTTTTGGAAACGTCTTAATAATGATATTTACTTTTTTCTGTTTCGGGCAAATTCGGACAGCTGATATTGACGGGAATATAAAGCTTAATGTCCCCTAACTTTAAATAAAAAAAATCACGGAGGTACTTTTTTTAAAAGTCTCCTTGAAGTTGATAAACAGTATGACAGTATTAAACATAACTTTTAAAAATCAAATGAAAAGCATAAATATTCCGCCAATGGGACGTGTTAGAAAAAATGCACCGAGATTTGGAATAAATTTATAGGGCCATATTTTACAACAAATTGGTAAATTGAGCAAAAGTTATGGGTAGCATTAAAAACTACGTTTCATTATTAACATTTTAAGATACAAGAATTTGTGGATCGAACACTTCGGATTTTTGACTTTTGTACATTACGTCGAACACTGTGCGGTGGTGGGGATCACGCGGTTGCCAGGAGTACAGACCCTTCCACCGCTCCCAACCGCGTTCGTTGTCCGTGCTTCTGGCATGCCCGGGGGAGATGCGTGATGCCTTTTTTGTAAATATTCATAGGTTTTTGAAGTGAAACTTCCTTACGCACGGTAGAGTGAATTGGCCTGATGCCGCTGAACGGCGAACGAAACGTCCCCGCGGTAGTGGAGGGGGAACACCTACACAGCATTGTGGTATATGTATGCGTGGGTGATGACGCCGAGCCACACCATCGACGCCAATGTAGGTGTTCCCCCTTCACTACGGTGGGGATTTCCCTGATAGTCCTGCGCTGCACGCACTCCTTTGTTCTAACTCCAAATAATGCAATTCATTTACGAATCTTTACTTTTGTACTGTAATGATGTATCTGATACTGAATTTGGTGACAAAGGTCTCTCTCAATTGCCTATCATTTTGAGCGGCGATTTTAATGTAAACTTTGCTTCAAAGGATTCACAACCTTTGATTGATTTCTTAGATTGTAAATTTAATATGAAAATGAATAATGATCGTAATGTATCCACCACTAAATCGGGAAGTACAATTGACGCTGTATTTGTTAGATATTTAGATAAATTACAATCAAATACATTCATTTCGTACTTTAGTTATCATAAGCCAATTGTCTCTTTTCTGGAATATGATTCTATGGAAACTTCGTAATAATAAAGCAAAAATATTTAATAAAATATGTATAATCATTGAGAATTATCTCACAAAACTAACCTATTTCTTACCCAGTGTGTATGTAGATTTTGCGCAAGTTTCACTTCTGTAGTGTGTAGTGTAAAATACACGGTCTTTTCACAGTTATTCATTAGTTGAATAGCTCCCCCCAGGGTCAACCACCTTGAGCGTGGTGGGGGAGCTCTGGGAAGGCGGCTATGTTCCCCTCCGGGCACTGGGCGAGGGACCTGTCCCTTACCCGGTGGCCGGCTGGGGGATGCTGCCTTCCTGGCTAAGGGTTGACCACCCTCCTTGGCGAGCCTTACAATGAGGATCCAAGAGAACCGTTCGTCGGGAAAGGTTAGTGGGAGGCGCGTAGTACTACCTTTCTGACGTCCCCCCCCCCCGCCGCAGCGAGGTCGCTGGGTGACCCTAAGCAGGGTGACCCGGGCCTCGCAGCCAAAACATCTAATGGGGGGGGGGGGGCTGTAAAGACGGAGGGTAGGCGGTGTAGGGGTGGCCGTCCCACTAGTCCCGCTGTAGCCTCTAGGACGCAGTATCCGGTGTGCGTCCGGGTTGCCCCGGAGCCAAGGACCGTGCAGCCTGACGGTCCCCCCGACGATGGTCGGTCGTTGCTGCAGTGGCCATTACAGCAGGGCCACGTGTTGGGTGAAATCCGCCGTGCGGTGGGGCCGTCGCCCTTTAAGACAATATATGATTAGATGTCACTTTTTAGCCGAGCCTCGGATGCCAACTCGGCGAAAACTGATGGAAGATCAGCCCCTGACTGCGATGTCGGCAGCAGCCAGGGTATTAGTAAGTCCGATGACACCGTGCCGATGCGGCGGGCCGGTGCCACCCCGGATGGCGGTATATTACCGCCACTGCACTCCGGGGAAGAAGCGATAGCGGCAGGACATGGCAGTGCAATGGACTTTGACTTGGTAATGGATGGGACCCGTGGGCAGCCCGAGGGGACCCCCCCCCCCCTCGTTATTCTGGGGGACGGGTCCCCGAAGGCTGCGCACGGGGGTGTAAGTGTGTCGTCAGCAGAGCGATTCGCGATGTGGCGACACAATAGGTTAGAGGAGGCTGGGGTCACTGTTACCCCCCCCCCCCCCTAGCAAGGGTAGAACCGAGGCGACGGTTATCCCGGAGACCCCCCCACCCCGGATAATACGGGGATTGTAAGGGGGAGGACCCTGGCGAGGACCCCTCCGGAGCGTAGGGCGCTGTCGGAGGGCCTCGGTACTAGCAGGGCGGTGGCAGCGCCGAGGCTGCAGCCGGAGCCGCTCGATGCGAGGGGAGGTGCCACACACCCTGAGGGTGTTAATGAGGGGGGGGACCCCTGCAACGGCCCTTTTCAGGGCCACCGGAGACGCCTACGGGCGGTAATGTAGGGGGAGACCCCGCAAAACCGCCCTTTTCAGGGCCTCCGGGGACGTCTAAAGGCGTCCCGACTATTAGGAGCGTTGAGCTGCTGGGTGGGGAGGTGGGGGTTGGGCCGTATCAGGGTTCCGTGTCCCTAATCCCCCTCCCCCGTCGACGTCGAGGTCCGAGGTTTTGCCTCGGGCCAAACGTCAGACCCCTGAGCAGAAGCTCGAGAGTCGTTTGGAGGAGGTGGGTTCCCTCCTCAGGGAACTGGTTAGAGAGTGTAAGGACCTCAAGGCCACCGTCATCTCCGGCAATGCCACGAAGGGGAGTGTGGCTACCTTCGCAGATGGTATTGTCGGAAGATGTGAAGCGGCATCAACGGCTGTAACTGAGGCCCTTGTGTATCACGATGCGGGGGTGTCTAAGGCCAGGGGTAAGTCGGGCAAAATGCAGCCGAAAGGGCTTGTGCAGACCAGACTCCTGGCCACCCCCAGCAGGCCGCCAGTAAGGACCGCGGAGGCGGCCACCCAGACAGACGAGGTGGTGGATCCACGGGGTCCGGGTATCTCGGCCCCCGAGGAGGCTTCGGGCACCATCCCCAGGGACTTAAAGGGGGGTAAGATCCCCCCTTCTAAGAAGGGGGAAAAAACCCCCCCGTCCAAGGGTAAGGGGAAGAGGTTGCGAACCTCCCCCAATGAGGCAGTGTCAGCGGCGGCTTCTAAGAAGAGGCTCTTTTCAGAGGCTCTATCTCCTGCCGCCGCTGGCGCACCAACGCCTATGGGCCCGAGGCTCCTCCAAACCCAACCCCCGGTTGGGGAGGGGATTGTGACTTCTGGGAAGGCTGAGGACGGACCCCCGCCCCTACCCACTGAGGCCACTGGCCGTGTGAGTGGGGATGGTGACCTCCCATTTGTGGAGGTCACGAAGAAGAGGAGGAAGAAGGCCAAAAAGGGGACGACCGCCCCCCTGAGTGGGGTTCCGGTAACCAAGGGTTCTGTAGCAAACACTTTTTCATAATTAGCGGTACGGAGCATGCGTAGACTGCAACCAATCAAATGCAGGCAGATGATCCTCCCCCCCCCCCTCAAATGCATATCACTCCCCTCGTCTAAAGTCGCAACTATTCCTCCGTCCCTATATTCCTATGTCCATGCGTACAATAAATTCCAATGATTTCAAAAATGCAATGTTCGCAGCACTGAGCCTCTTCTTTTTAGTATAATCAGAGCTGTTGCAGTTGTTGTTGTTCTTGCACACAATTTCACTTGGAAGAAACGTGTTTCTGGAGTCGTTCAACACAAGCATCTCATTCATTCATACCACATGTATTATCGTCGACGCCGTCGTACGTGCAGTCTGATTGCATCTCAGATTAATCTCTTCACATCGAAAATCGAGCAACCGTCCGTCTTGATCCACAACGCGTATCGTTAGATCCGTAATGACTCGTGTGGTGATTGGAAGGTATATGATCTGTGCAGGTGTTTCCGATATCTTATATCCTGGTGGGACTCTCGGAGAAAATTCATGTATCGTACGTACACGACTCCCATTGTTGTATGCATCAGCTGTCACACTACATTCTATGCGAATAATGTTTACGTTCATGATATTAATTGGATCATCCGATTCGTGCCACTGTCCAGGTTCTAATACTCGATTCGTTGAGAATCCCAATAGCGAACCAATGTTATTGGACTTTGTAAAGTCTATGGCAAACGAACAGTACAGCTCGCTTTTCATGGTGATGTTGTTGGGACGCAACATTATAGGATACACATCATTGTCACCATTGTTAATGTCATCATGATTTTGAGGATATCGTTCGAGTAATCGTTGCTTCAGGTACTTGGCGATGGCGTCTAGTTCGTAGGAGCCGTGGGGAATCGTAATGTATTCATGACCGGTGTCAACGCCGTTGTTGCTGTTGATGTCATAGTTTGTGGTGAAGCAGAATTTATCATTGCTCGAGTCGATGTTCGGTATTGTATGATAACCATCACGTAATATACCACCACGTTTTGCTACCGGAAGAATCCGCTTTTTCAGTGTACTCTTTGGAGTCCTTTTGCGGATTTTTGTTTTCATCCCCATCCCAATTTTCGTCTTGGCCTTCATAGCGGCCCAAACAGCTGTAGCAACACCTCTTTCGCCCAGTGTCGAGTCTCGCGCAACGATGCGTTTTCGCGCTTTGTCAGCGAGAACGTTATCTGCCGCGTGCCGTTCGCCGAGGTCGTTGCTACGCGAATACGCAATATCGTGTTCGCGACACGCTGCGTCCAACGGATTGATGCCTTGATCACCTCTAGCCAATCGTTTTGCCAGATGACTGCCTGGACCGCAAAACTGATATCCTGGGATATGTAATTCGATAGGTAGCGCGTTTATCACCCGATTTAACAAACCACGACCTTTCTTTACCCTCGTCGACGACATTCGCCACAGTTTTTAATCAATGGTACCGGACCGTCGATATACGTTCGCTGCCAAGGGCAATTATAATGTTCCAAACTCCGACGATACTGCTGAATCTCAGAATCGGAATCAATGTGCCTGTCAAACTCTCGCAATAGAATAATCTTTGGTATATATTTCAGCTGCTCAGAGGTTAGGTTTCGAATATCGAAATTATCCGACAGGACCAGAAGCATTTTGAATATTGAGCTGTTTTGCTTCGGCGCGGACCTATAAATAGGACGCATCACCGCTTCGACGTATCAAAATCATTTTTCGCAGTTCGCGGAGAGGATGCGATTTGTGCGACAACCTGTAACGATACGCGTGACAAATTTTGACGATAAATCGCAAATGATGTCTTCGAAAACAATGCACAGACATGGTAGCATGTTACCAAACACAATACGCTCCCTCATTTGTGGTCCATCAAATTGTGGAAAGACCAACGTGCTGGTGAGCTTGTTGGAAAGACCACACGGAGTCCGCTTCGAGAACGTGTACGTGTATTCCAAGTCGTTGCAGCAACCAATATATCAGTATTTGGAGAATTTATTGACTCCGATAGATGAAATTGGCTACTTTACGTTTTCGAATAACAGTGACGTCATCCCACCGAGTGAATCGCTTCCGAATTCCATTCTTATCTTTGATGACGTGGCATGTGACAAGCAAGATACGATATGGGAATACTTTGCAATGGGGCGCCACTCGAACGTTGACTGTTTCTATCTCTGTCAGACGTATGCAAAGATTCCAAAACATCTTATACGCGACAATGCGAATCTATTGATTCTGTTTAAGCAGGATGGTACCAACTTGAAACATGTGTACAACGATCACGTAAACACTGATATGTCTTATGAGGATTTCTGCGCATTGTGTCGTAATTGTTGCGATACAACGATGATTGATATCGATAGTCTGGAGATTAAGGATCGCGAGAGAATAGCAAAGGAAATTGCAAAAACCAGCGAATCCATTCGCAAGACACATCAGACTTTGAAGACTGATAAGATGGAGGAAGGTATCGCGTTGGAGAGATATTTTAAACCTATTGTCGAACCCCTAAAACATATTGTGGAAAATACCACAGCGACAGAAGCTGACACATCACCGCTGATGAGCACAGACGTCGAAGGGTATGAAACATTAACGCCTAAAACAAAAATCCATCCGAAAGGGAACATATCGTGCAAGACAAAGAGGAAACCACACACATCATTGGAAAAATCGCTCGTAACCTCCACACCAGTTCAATCGAAGTGGAAACGGCAGAATGTCGCATCAAACGATTCCTCGATTTCTTCGACACCAATAAATACATTTTTCGATGTACAATCGCTCACAACCAATGATGAAGACGTTTTCGAAACTAGTCCCGATGTGTCGTTTGTAACATCTATTAGACATCAACTCCAAACATCCGAGGGACAAGAAACGTTTCGCAACCATTTTGGTCCGCTGGGGCAAAAATACATGAGCGCAATACGAAGTGGTGATAGGGATACGACCATGGACTATGTGTATGGCGTATACTTTGGCGGTAGTGGAACGATGCTTGGGGATAAGGCTTTCGATATAGACAAGGATGATAATATAATCATCGACGGTGTAAGATACGGAGGAACAGTCGGTTTTTACGAACTGATTTTCAAGAGACTTCCTGACGATACTGTATACACCGATGCTGATAAACAAAAATACAAAAGTATACTGCTGGCGACGAATGCCCACAGACGCGATCATGTCGCTACAAAGCCCATATTGAGCAACAAGGGATACAAGTACAAACATGTAATTGCACCGCTACTCCCTCGCGTATCAAACAATAAAGCAGGGAAAGGTCTAACTGCGCCGCAAGCCATAGTGGTAAACGATAATAAGATAGATTACGTGCACTGGGACGATCCCAACGAACTGGTGGACCGATTGCGTTTGCTGGAAGCGTCGCGTCAGGCGGGTAACAACTCTCATGATCCCGAAATTCTATCGATTATCGAGGAACTCCGCGAGGTAGGCCTCATTATGAATTAAACTGCACACCAATGATTTGCACTGTATACGTCGAGATGCCGATCAACAAATTTGGGGTATCGCTCGGGAAGAGTGGAGCAGCTAGAATGGACTATTACAAATGGAACGGTGTGCTTCGAAATTACATGCGAGATAACGCTCTTTGCGTGGTTGGTGCTGACTTTGATGCAAAATCACGCAAGATACGACGCGTAGTTCAGCCGGTAGTCGACACCGATGCCGTCAATAAACTATACGTGGAAAAGAGTATTTTAAACTTTTGACAGAGCAGCTGGAAGAATTAGAGAGGAAGCTGATCGTGTTCCAGAGAGATATGCTAACGTTGCAAAACAGCGTTCAAAAGATATCACTGGCGTCGAATTCTATTCCACAGCAGCGCTGCGAAGGAGAATCATGCGAGACGGTTGAACTTTTCCAGAATTTACTGGGACCGACGGGAAGCACATAATGCACGTACACGATAATTATCACATCATTCGTGTCAAAGACACCTCTGCAATCAAACATGCGACCATTATCAAAATCCAAGAGTAAAGAAGAAAACCACAGCCATAAGAAGCGACAACTTGTTGAGGAATTGCATGCTCCAGCTCGAAGACATTTCCCACGGAGGCGTGTCATAGTGCATGGATACGATGATCTGTGGCAAGCTGACGTTGTAGAAATGCGCCCATACTCGCGATTCAACCAAGGTCACCACTACATACTCACCGTCATCGATGTGCTGAGCAAGTATGCATGGACGTTGCCGCTCAAGACTAAAAGTGGTGCTGAGGTGGCTAAAGCGTTTGCAAAGATATTTAGAGATCGATATACGAAAAATTTGCAAACCGATCAAGGAAAAGAATTTTATAACGCCGATGTGCAGAAGCTCTTGGCAAAGCATGACATTAATCATTATTCGACGTATTCGGTGATGAAGGCCTCCGTCGTAGAACGATTCAATCGAACTTTGAAGAACAATATGTGGAAACTGTTTACGCTCAATGGAACCTATAAATGGACCGATGCGCTACCGCGTCTTCTTGCAGAGTATAACGCACGAAAACATAGAACCATCAAAATGTGTCCTCGCGATGTTACCCCTGCAATCGCCGATAAGCTGCTAGCCACCGTATACAGCAACATAAAGATTGCTGCTCCAGCGAGATTCAAATTGGGCGAGTTTGTGCGTGTGAGCAAATTCAAAACCATCTTCGATAAAGGCTATACACCGAATTGGACAACGGAGGTGTTCAAGATAGCTAAAGTACAGACAACTAATCCCGCGACGTATTTGCTCGTCGATTCCTGTGGAAAACCTGTTGCAGGAGGATTCTATGAATACGAGCTGCAACGCGTCACCGATCCCGATGTATATCTAGTGGAAAAAGTGTTGCGTAGGAAGGGGGATAAGGTATACATTATGTGGTTGGGGTTTGATAAATCACACAATTCATGGATAGCGAAAAATAATGTATTGTAAAATAATAATACATAAATAAATAAAATAATGTATTGTTGCGCCGGGGCGTTTTTGGTACCGGCCACCCCGACACAACGGTTAGAATAATAACGCGGGTTCACTCTGACGACCGGTTACTTTATTCTAGTATACAATTATGCGAGCCGTACGTCCGAACGCTAGGACGTACGGTGATGGACTCTTCCTTTGTCGGCCTCCTGATCGTCCTCTTGACGGAGGCCGACTGTCTTCTCTCTTCGGCTGCGAGCACCAGTAGGCTATGCACGGGCCTATACCCGGTGCTCGCAACACTACTCCCTCCTCTCGAAGAGCGGTCGTCCCGACCGTGTTGTCTTCTCTTCGGAGTCTTCGTATCCTGGTCTGAAGAAGGGGTCGTTTTGATTGAGTGGCTTCTTCAGACCGCCGCCTCGACATTCGTCTTCACGCCCCGAGGGAAAACCACCAAAAACCTGGGGCAAGGCGTGGGTACACGGGACGGGTCTCCCCACCAACATCCCATGAAACATCCTGGTCTCGTCGGACGTCCCCTGGAACTCCAACGACGCTGCCGTGCTTGTCCGTGGGCCCTGCGTTCCTCATCCATGTAGCTTCCGGAACCCGTTGATCCGCGAACTGCTCCTGAACGTTGCATCCGGACTCCCGCGTTGCCTTGTTCGCAGGCAGTCCCACGACGTCTCTGCAACACCGCTCCCGTTCGTGGTAGCCTCTTCCAGAAGTCAGCGTGTGTCTCCTTCGTGTGGTCTCCGGAACTCCAACGATGTCCTCTTCCTTTCTCGGGGGTCTCGCGACATTCTTGGGACTCTCCGGGTTGTCCCACGTCGAAGCTGTCGCTCCGGTGTTGTTGCTCCGATGCTACCGCTTCGCCGCTACCGCTCCGCCGCTACCGCTCCGCCGCTACCGCTCCGCCGCTACCGCTCCGCCGCTGCCTCTCCGCCGCTACCGCTCCGCTGCTGCGTCTTCCTTTGGTTGTAGGCAGCGGCTTTCTCCAGGGTTTGGTCCTCGTTGTCCCTCCGGTGGTCGGGTCCGAAACTCCACTCCCGCGGCGACTCCGGATTTCCCTCGCAAAAGAGCCAGAGAACATTAACCAGCCCAGTCTTTCAGATTACTTAACCTAATCCTCCTGGTTGTGCTTTGTTCCTTCCTTCCCGACTGTGAGGGATGTTCCTCTTGTCAGCGTCGTCTCTCTTGACTTCCTGTTGGCGAACGATCCATCCTGACGGAACGACTCAGCTCCTGGGGCTCTGTCCCTCGGGTTTGGCGCTCTTACGACGGTGTTCGACCTCGAACTCCTTCCGTCGTGGCTTCGCACTCGGCCAGTCTGTGACGATGTTCGCTCTCGAACTCTCTTCGTCGCAGCACAGCAACTTCGCGCCCTCCAGGCGCCTCTGCGTTGCTTCGGTGGTGTCGCACTCCTGGGGACGCCGCTCGCCAGCAACGCTGCATGGACCCCCGGCCGTCACCCAGAGCCGTACACTCACCCTCGGTGTGGTCCGTGTACTCCCGGACGTCTCTGCGTCTCCGCCGAAGTCGCACCTCCACCACCAACACTCCGACGCTCCTTCTATAGCGTCCTACCAGGCCTCTTCTGATGACGATTCCCGAGCCTGACGAGTCCCTCGATTCTCCTTGCAGCTCCAAGTTGAATCGGCATTGCCGAGCGTTGTATCCGGATGTCGTTCGACGACTCACTCTTCTCCACGGGAACTGTCCTTCCCGTCTCAGGAGAAGTCGAAGCGTTACTCTTTAGTTATACAAAACCGTGTCAATCACGCACGGAGACGTTACCCAGTGGGTCGAGAATAAGGCTGGCCCAGATTACATTTTTGGGACAGTGGGGAACATACGGGAAACAGGTGGGAAATATATGGGGAAACAGGGGGAACATACGGGGAAACAGGGGGTGAAATATATGGGGAAACAGGGGGAACATATGGGGCAACAGGGGGACTTTTATATCCCTACGCCCGAGCGTCCCAATCATCATCCCAGAGACGTTTCTACAATCTCTAGCTTTTCGAAAGCTCGAAACCCTAGGTAGAAGAGCCAACTTCAGAGCGCGCTGTCATTTCGCGGGATGGCGTGTACTCCGCCATTTTCTCGACTGACCGCTGTCGCTTTCTACATTACCCCATGTGGACTCTATAACCCAAAGCTCCGGCTTCTTTTTCGGGGGTCGGCTTCTCGAGCGTCCAGAGCCGACCCAGCCATGGTCCCCTCCTCTGCAGCAGCTGTGTCGCCCACTGCGTGGAGCCACTCGGATGTCGGCGGCCTTCGACCGCCGTCGCCATTCCCTCGATGTCGGCGGGCCTCGACCGCCGTCGCTGCTCCGCTCCGGTGTTTGTCCCTCGGTGTCGGCGGGCCTCGACCGCCGTCGCCGCTCCGTTCCGATGGTTGTCCCTCGGCGTCGGCGGGTCTCGACTTTTGCCGGGTGCTGCATCCTGTTCTGTCCTCTACGAGGACTTCGTGTCGTACGCAACGGCTCCTTGCGTATCGCACGCAACAGCTCCTTGCGTATCTTCGGATCCGTGACTACGGATCCCACTTCTGACACCATTGTTGCGAATTTGGTTCGGCATAATATAAGTTAACTGAACGCCAACGGTAGTAGAACGTGTAATAAGGGGTTAACAAGAGTAATACAGAACTATACAGGCCCCGTCTCCGCGATGCCCCCCCCCCCGACCGATCCGTGCTTCGCACGTCCGTCCGGTGGTTGGGGACACCATTTCCCGTCTGCTGTCCACCCTGTCGAGTTGGGCCTGTTGGTACGCATGTACCGGGGAGCCGCCCAGATCCAAGTCAACAGGGCTAGAGGAGCGGTTCCACGTATGTCCGCGCTCCCCTGCGGGCTGCTACTCTGTCGTAGCACATTCGGGGAATTCGGGGCCGCATCCAAGCCGCGGTAGCAGTCCCCTGACACCTTGTCCCTCGTCGTGGGGTATCGTGTTCCCTGTAACAGACTCAAGAGCGGGGGCCGGGCTACGAAGGCAACCTCCGCAGCCCAGTCCACGGATTAGTTTAAACTAATCTTCTTTCTTGAGTCTTCTCTGCATGTTGTGTTCCTCGAAAGTCTTCATTCCTCTTGTACTTGTCCCTCGTATTTCGCAAGGCGTCGCACGTGGACCACCTTACACTTCTTCCTAGGCGAGCGTTGGATCCTGTAGACGACGTCGTTGATCTTGTTCACTAGTGTGTAGGGTCCTTCCCAGTCGGACTGTAGTTTTGGGCACTTCCCTTTCACTCTTCGCGGTTGGAATAGCCACACTCGTTCTCCGGGCTGGAACTCCACCGTTTTTATGTGACTATCGTACCATGACTTCATCTTCGAGCTGTAGACATCCAGACGGCGTCGAACAAAGTCGTGAATCCTCTTCATTTTTCCTCGGATCCATTCCGAGTATCCCTGCTCGACGTCCTCGTCTTGTTCCACTTCCGGAGGCAGTCCTCTCCAAAGTTGTGCGGGTAAACGAAGTTCTTGACCATACAGGGTCATCGCTGGTGTGACTTGGGTAGCCTCATGTCGCGCTGATCTATACGCGAGGAGGAACATGGGAATCCACTCGTCCCAATCTCGTTGGTGCTCCGAAACGAACATTGCGAGATATTGGAGCAATGTTCTATTCAAACGTTCTACCATCCCGTCGGATTGAGGATGCAGGGGAGTTGTTCGCGTTTTCCGGACTCCTGACAGCTTCATCAGTTCCTTGAACACGGAGGATTCGAAGTTCCTTCCTTGGTCCGTGTGTATCTCCAACGGTACACCATGACGACAAACCACGTTGTGCAGAAGAGCTCTTGCCACTGTGACAGCTCGCTGGTCTGGCATCGCGATTACATCCGGCCACCGGGTAAAGTAGTCCGCCACGACCAGCATAAACCTGTTGCCGGCCTGAGACCTCGGGAGCGGACCCACAACGTCCAGGGCAAGCCTCTCGAACGGAGCTCCCACGTTGTATATTCTCAGGTTCCCTGCTCCCTTTTGCCGTGGTCCCTTCTTCGCCGCACAGGTGTCACACCGCCGGCACCACTCTCGAACGTCCTGTCGACACATGGACCAGAAGAACTGTTGGCGGATCTTTGCCAAGGTCTTATTTTCTCCGAAGTGTCCAGCTGCTGGCGTATCGTGGAATTCTCTCAGCACCTCTGCGACCCTTTCGCGCGGCACTACCAACAGCCATGATGGTGTCGCCGCACCATCGTGGGACTCCCATTTCCTGAAAAGCAAACCTTCATGAGTTTCCAGTGAGTCCCAGATTGACCAGTAGTACTTCAGTTGGGGGGAGAAACGAGCAACGTCTTGTCAGACGGGCTTCTCTCCTTCCCCCTTTTTTTTCAAGATGAAGCCAATCTCTTCATCTTCTTCTTGACTTCGTTTCCATTCACTCTTCTTTTCTTCGCAGAATACCCTGTGAATTTTCTTCGTGCTATGCACTTCCTCTTCTGCTTCCTTTTTATCCAGTCGGTCACATTTCTTACAATCTTCTTCGATGCAAGGTCTTCTAAAAAGTCCATCGGCGTTTCCGTGTGCTCTTCCTTCTCTGTGTCGGATTTCGAAGTCGTATTCTTGTAAACGTTCAATCCAACGGGCAACTTGTCCTTCGGGGTTCTTGAAGGTCAGCAGCCAACGGAGCGCTGCATGGTCAGTCCTTACGAGAAATCTCCGTCCATAGAGGTAGTGGTGGAAATGTTCGATAGACTTTACCACTGCTAGTAACTCCCTCCGAGTCACGCAGTAGTTCCTTTCGGCTTTACCTAAGGTTTTGGAGAAGTAGGCTACAACCCGCTCTTGTCCTTCGTGTTCCTGCGAGAGGACCCCGCCTATGGCGAGGTCGGAGGCATCCGTATCCAGGATGAAATCCTTGTCCATCACCGGATAGGCCAGCACCGGCGTTCCGGTTAGTCTCTTCTTTAATTCTTGAAAAACTTCTTGACATTCTTCGGTCCAATGGAAGTTTTGTTTGGCCTCGGTGAGGCGATGCAGGGGTTTGGCGATCCTGGAGAAATCCTTCACAAATTTCCTGTAGTATGTGCACAATCCTAAGAAACTTCTCAGTTCCGTAATGTTCTTCGGCTGTGGCCATTCCGAAATCGCTTTGACCTTCTCCGGGTCCGTCTTGACTCCGCTCTCGTTGACGATGTGGCCCAGGTACTTCACTTCCCGGCAGAAGAAGGAGCATTTCTTGGGGCTCATCAATAGTCCGGCTTGACGTAGACGCGAAAACACTATTCGAAGGCGTTCGAGCTCCTGTTCAAAATCCTTCCCGTAGATGATGATGTCGTCCAAGTAAACCAAGCAGGTCTTCCAGGTCAGGCCTCGCAGTACGTCTTCCATCAAGCGTTCGAAAGTTGCAGGGGCGTTGCAAAGTCCGAAGGGCATCACCTTGAACTGCCAAAGTCCTGTTCCAACGGAAAAGGCCGTCTTCTCTCTGTCCTTCTTATCCATAGAGATTTGCCAGTATCCACTCTGCAACTCCACGGTGGAAAACCACGAAGATCCGGTGAGAGCGTCCAGGGTGTCCTCGATACGGGGCAGAGGGTACGAATCCTTCTTCGTTATCTCATTCAGGCGTCGAAAATCCACGCAGAACCTTATGGTGCCGTCCTTCTTCTTGACAAGGACGATCGGAGAAGACCACGAGCTGTGTGATTTCTCGATGACGCCCTGTGCCAACATCTTCCTGAGTAGTTCCTCCACTTCTGTTCGTCGGTGTAAAGGCAGCCTCCGCGGTGCTTGCTTGATGGGGCGGCTATCTCCAGTGTCGACGACATGCTTCACCCGTTCGCAATTCCCGATCTGAGTCGAGTCCTTGGCGAAAACGTCCTGAAATTCACGGAGTAATTCAGCGAAAAGTTTCTTTTGTCTTTCTGCCAAACCTGACGAACAGCGTGTGTACAGCTCTTCCAAATGCTGTGGGACGACCGTTTCCCCTTCTTCCTCTGCTTTCTTCTTCTCGGGGGTTGGCTCGGGGGTTGGGGGATATCCGGTTTGCCGGGTAGGCTCAGCACACTCCGAGCTAAGTCGATGCTGCAGCGGTGTTTCTTCAAGAACGCCGCTCCTAAGATGCACTTTTCCACCATGTCGACTACGTAGAAGTCTTCTATGCTCGAGAGTTCTCCCACGCTGAGTTCCAATCTCTTCTTTCCAAACACTTGGATTTTCTCTCCAGTGGTGGAGCGAATGTCGACCTTCGTCCTAACGAGGTTCCTGGTGGGGCAAAACTCCTTCTCCAGAAGGTTGATCGGAGAACCTGTGTCTAAAATAATCGGACAAGGGTTTCCATTTATTGTTCCACATACGTAGATTTCTCCAGTTGGATTCCGCGCAGTCGCCTCCTGCATCGCCACACTTTTGACGACCGGGGGACTGCTCTCTACGGTCCGGCGTCTCCCCCTTACGCCGTCCTCTTCCCGTTTCCCTCAGGTTTCTTAGTGGTCACTCTTGTCTGGCCGTTCTTGGCCTGGAAACAATCCTTCTGCATATGTCCCGTTTTCCCACAAAGCCAGCACTTTGGTTTTCTTAGTCCGTCGTCCGTTCGTTCCTCGGGTCTGCCACATCTTGACTGTTTCGCCGGGAACCTTTCAAAGTTGTTAAACGGTTTAGCCTTTCGTTCTTCTGCGTATCGTTCTCGCGATTCGGACGCGGGACGGCGAGACATTCTCTCGACGGCCTCGATCTCGAGGGCTCTCGTCACGGCGGCCCTTAAAGACGTAAAACCGCCGAGTCGCAGTTCCCGCTGCATAACCGAGCTCGACAATGCCGTAACGAATTGCGACGCGGCAAGCTTGTCGCGTGTTTCTGCCGGGCACTCGGTGAAAGCAGATTGCGCTAAGCGCTCGATCTTGGTGGCAAGCGAGGAGATGCTCTCATCTCTCCGCTGCCGATGGCTGTGGAAGAGTACATAGTTTAGATTTGACAGATTCTTCGCCCCGTAGCGGAATTCCAGCGCGGAAACCAATTCCGCGAAACTTTCACATTGGGCGGCGGAGAGCGTCGTAAGGACGCTCCTCGCTACGCCTCCGAGGGAAGCAATCAAGGCTGTAGCCTTTTTTTGGTCATTCCAACCATTTGCGCGTGCGATGGTATCGAATTGCACCCTGTACTCTTCCCACGAGTTCTTTCCGTCAAAGATTGTCGGTTTAACCGCGTATCCCAAGCTGAGTCCGCGCGGTTCCGACAAGGGGGTAGCGGCGGGGGCACTAACGGTTGCGCCGGGGCGTTTTTGGTACCGGCCACCCCGACACAACGGTTAGAATAATAACGCGGGTTCACTCTGACGACCGGTTACTTTATTCTAGTATACAATTATGCGAGCCGTACGTCCGAACGCTAGGACGTACGGTGATGGACTCTTCCTTTGTCGGCCTCCTGATCGTCCTCTTGACGGAGGCCGACTGTCTTCTCTCTTCGGCTGCGAGCACCAGTAGGCTATTCACGGGCCTATACCCGGTGCTCGCAACAGTATTGTAAAATAATAATACATGGTTTACAATGATATTTAAATAAATAAAATAATAATACATGGTTTACAATAATATTTTTACAATTAAATTTTTTATAGCGGAATTTTGTAATGTCCCCAGGGCAGAGTGTCGATCGAATCGGGTACGATATGCCGCTTGTCGTCGTATGGACTTAGAGCGATTTTGGATTCCGAAATGGTATACACTTTGTGCAATTTAGACCGTATACATGATTGCCTGCGAACCATTTCAATCTCCTTTTGCAAACACTCCGCGTAGTCGTCGAAAGTTATCGTTCTGGCTATGATGTTGGTCTTGACGCCTTTTGCCTTTTTCGTATCTTTTTTACCGTCTACGCGAAGTGCATACATTTTCGCTCTAAGACCTACGAATTCGGTCATTATCGCGCCATTATTTTCGTCCTTCATCAACCCTGGAACCTTCTTATTTAGGCGCGGCATATTATATGTATTGTCGATGGGATAATCGGATGTGTCGAATCTATCGATATTGCGTTTCATGAGCTCGTAGATATCATCGCATTGAATATGATAAATGAGGCTGTCAGTGTCTGTATACAGAATTTTACAATTTTCAGCGAGCAGTGGAGACATGTACTCGTGGTGAAATTCATACAAACAAATTTTCGATATGTCCAGAATGCACATACCCACGTATATCGGTTTGTTGAATTTTACCTCGACTTTGTGCAATTCAACAGCTATTAAATTTTCTGAAAAAAAAAACACTTCTACTATGGAAATTCGGTTTTGCGATCATTGCCTCCGCACCGAATCGTCCATCCCAATGCGTCAAAAGTTTTACATCCACGTGATTTCGCACATTTTCCATAGTTTTGTAGGAAACAAGGTTTTCCATGGTTCACATATAAAGAAGGATATTTATTAAGATTATTAGAAACATTACAAGTCCCCTCGATACTCTCTACACACCCACCACGTCTACCGTCTACAACCGTCTAGAACCGTCTACGCCCGTCTCCCCTACGTTCGCTTTCTCGCCAGCCGCAACGCACTCTCGTTCCGCCGTCGCCAACGCCTCGACACGCATCCCGCTTTCTCTGTCGCTCCCACTCTCTCCCTCACGCTCGTCACCAAGTCCAACCGCTTCGAACGTCGCAAAACGATTCCTTGTTCTCTCGCGACCCAACCGACAAACCGGCAACCCCGCCCATGGCCTGCTCTCCATCACCGTCGTCGTTCCGGCCGCTCGGCGCACCCGCGACTCTAGCGTCCCTACACTCGACCCCCCCAGAAGATATCTGCCCTCAGATATCCGATGTATCCTCGCCATCCGATGACAGATCGCTCAAGTCCTCGAGCCAAGGCTTCATGAATTCCGCAGAACTCGATGTTTGACGAGGACCCTCGTGCCCACCCACTTTCTCCACCACATATCTGTCGTTACGCAGCACCCGAACAACACGATACGGACCCAAGAATTTATGAGCAAACTTCAGACCCGGACCCATCTGCGTCCTCTTGATGGCGACTAGATCCTCCTCTTGATAATAGCGAGCCTCCCTACGATTCCGGTTGAAACTACGCCTATTTTCTTGCTGGACCTTCAGGATACTCTCCTTGGCCTGTCGTCTCAGCTCCTCGCGACTTTCTTGAAACATCTCGTTCCACTCCACGCGTATTATCTCCTGTACCTCAGGATTACTCCTGAGTTTCATATTCACGCCAAACAGAATTTTGAAGGGCGTGGCATCAATGCTGCGATGATGTGTCGCATTCAGGTACATCTGACATACTTCCAAATGTTTATGCCATTCCTCGGGTTTCGGCGCGGCTAACTTGGTCAGCATCGGGATGATCGTCCTGTTGACCCTTTCTACCTGGCCATTCGCTCTCGGCATCCCCGTCGTAATATGACCAAGCTCAATATCTTCTGCCTTACAATATTCCCTAAACTCTTCCGAAGTAAACGCGGCTCCTCGGTCCGAAACAATCTTCCGAGGATTCCCGAAAATTGCCGCTTGCCTTTTCAGACGGACAACAACCTCGGCCGCACTGGTCGTCCTCGTCGCATAGAGCCACACGAACTTCGCGAACGCGTCTATCACTACAAATATGTGTTTATACTTTTTCTGCGTCGAAGGGAGCGGCCCCAGATGATCCACGTGATATACATCCAACGGAACCTCACCCTTCTCGATGGGATGCAGCAAACCGTCCCGCGTCCCACTTTTTCTCTCGGCCAAAATGAACGCGACACAATTCCGCACCACTTTTCCCACTTTAGCCCTCAGGTTCGTGAACCAATAGTCTTTCCTAACCAGGGCCTCGGTTTTACCCTTCGAAAAGTGTCCGTTCTCGTGCAATTGCCGCACGATCTGTCCTTGCATAACTCGCGGTACTACTAAGCGAACGTCGTCATCCATTGCTCTAAACAAAAGTCCGATCCTCACTACGTATTCCCCACTAGCATTCTGCCCGCCGTTCACCGATTCCAGTATGCTCTTTAGATCACTATCTTTTCGCTGCGCTTTTCCCAATCTTACAAGCATACTCGTCTCACACTCACTCACCAGCATACACATTGGAACAGGATTTCGACTCAACGCGTCAACATGCTTCATACTGTTACGATTTCCGCGCGACATAATAAGTGTTTATTGTAGAACAATAAGAACGGAACATGAACAATACTCAATAACTAGTAACACGAATACAAGTTCTAATATTCAGTAATGAGGGATCGGTATGTCTGTACGCAATGGCGGCTGACTCTCGAATGACAGCTTGACAGGCGATCAATCCGCTCGCCTTCTTCTCGCTGTCTTCTTGTCTTTGTTGCGAGCACCAGCGGGCCATGGAATTCCATCCATAGGGTGCTCGCAACACTGCTCTCCCCTCCGGAGGAGCGGTCGTCCCGACCGCTGTAGTTTCTCGCTCTTCCGTAGCCGTACTCTGGTCCGAAAAAGTGGGAAAGACGTTGTGTGGCTCCTTCGGACCACCGCCTCGACATTCGTCTTCACGCCCAGGGGAAAACCACCCAAAAACCCTGGGCAAGGCGTCGGTAGGCCGATCCCCGTGTCTCTACCCTCCACTTGCGTCTTCGGTCTTGCGCACTTCTTTCTTGTGCGGGTTTCGTCTTCTTCGATGACGCTTCTTTTTCTTGGGTAGAGAGGGGGATTCCAGTTGTCCTGTTTGTTCATGTCCGGTTCCGGTCCTTCCTCTTCTGGGTTGTCATTCTGTTTGTTGTCGTCTGTCCTCAGGTCTGTCCGACGTGTGTCCCACGGCGTCTCCGGGGCTCCGTTCTGGACTCCTCCATTCCAGCGTTCGGTGTGAATCCCGCGTCGTCCCAGCATACGACGCTGTTCCAACTCTGCATTCCGGTGCGAGTCCCGCGTCGTCCTAGCTTACGACGCTGCTCCACCTTGTGTCCTGGTGCGACTCCTGTGTCGTTCCTTGATCTTGCTCGACGTTCCCTTGCCTTGGTGGTTCTGGAGTCTCCTTATTAAAAAACGGACGAACATTATTTCTTATTCACTCTCACTCTCTCGAATCGGTGGAGTCGGGGAGAACCGGCAAGACAGAATGGCGAGACGAGCACGAAGCAGAGGATCGCGGCTAGTCACAATCGTGCTAAGGCTCCCTCCCCAAACGATCCGCTCGGAACTCCCTACTCGTCTTCTATCTTCTTGCTTCTTCTCCTCCGGTTTCCCCCTCCTTGGCTTTCAGATGGCCCCATTCCTCTTCTTGGCCTCTGGTGCTGCTCCAGGGGACCGTCTCGTTGCAGCTCGTCAGCGGTCCCGTCTCCGCGATGTCCCCTCCGACCGATCCGTGCGTCGCACGTCCGCCCGGTGGTTGGGGACACCATTTCCCGTCCGCCGTCCACCTCGTAGGGGGGGACCCTTCAATAAACATTGCCCGGCCAGGATCCCGACCAGGAGGGTAACGGGGTGGTTCCACGTATGTCCGCACCCCGCTGCGGACCACCACGCTATTGTGGCACTTTCAGGGAATTCGGGGCCGCATCCAAGCTGCGGCAGCAGTCCCCCGACACCTTGTCCCTCGTCGTGGGGTTTCGTGAACCTGTAACTGCGTAAAGAGGCGGGGGCTGGACTGCGTACGCAGCCCAGACCACCAGATTAGCTTAAAACTAATCTTACTGGTTACGCTCTGTTTCTTTCTTCCCGACTGTGAGGGACGCTCCTCTTGTCAGCGTCGTCTCCCTTGACTTCCTGTTGACGAACGATCCATCCCGACGGAACGAGTCAGCTCCTGGGGCTCTGTCCCTCGGGTTTTGACGATCCTACGACGGTGTTCGACCTCGAACTCCCTCCGTCGCGACTTCGCCCTCGACCAGTCTGTGACGATGTTCGCTCTCGAACTCTTTTCGTCGCAGCACAGCAACTTCGCGCACTCCAGGCGCCTCTGCGTTGCTTCGATGGTGTCGCACTCCTGGGGACGCCGCTCGCCAGCAACACGACTGCATGGACCCCCGGCCGTCACCCAGAGCCGTACACCCACCCTTGGTGTGGTCCGTGCACTCCCGGACGTCCCTGCGTCTCCGCCGAAGTCGCACCTCCACCACCAACACTCCGACGCTCCTTCTATAGCGTCCTACCAGGCCTCTTCTGATGACGATTCCCGAGCCTGACGAGTCCCTCGATTCTCCTTGCAGCTCCAAGTTGAATCGGCATTGCTGAGCGTTGTATCCGGATGTCGTTCGACGACTCACACTTCTCCACAGAAACGTTCTCTCCGTCATAGGGGGATTCGAAACGTCAATGTCAAACGTCAAAGTTGCTCGATGTTCGCGAAGGAGCCAACTTCAGTCCGTGCTGTCATTTCTGTTGTAATCGTTTTCTACGTTATACCATGAGACCAATACAACCAGAATCCAGGTTCATGTTCGTAGGTCGGCTTCGACTTCTTTTTCGGAGGTCGGCTTCTCGAGCGTCCAGAGCCGACCCCGCCATGATCTCCTCCTTTGCAGCAGCTGCGTCGCATATTGCTTGTAGCTATTCGGATGTCGGCGGTTTTCGACCGCCGTCGCCATTTCCTGCATTCGTCCCTCGGTGTCGGCGGGCCTCGACTGCCGTCGCTGCTCCTGTGTTCGTCCCTCGGCGTCGGCGGGCCTCGACCGCCGTCGTCGTTCCCGCTGTTCCTGCGTCTGTCCCTCGGTGTCGGCGGGCCTCGACCGCCGTCTCTGCTCCCGCTGTTCAGCCCGTCCCTCGCTGGTCAGCTGCTTCTCCGGCTGCTGAATCCTCTTCGGTCCTCAACGAGGAACTCGCGTTGTACGCAACGGCTCCTTGCGTATCGCACGCAACAGCTCCTTGCGTATCTTCGGGATCCGTGGCTATAGATCCCACCCCTGACACCATTGTTACGATTTCCGCGCGACATAATAAGTGTTTATTGTAGAACAATAAGAACGGAACATGAACAATACTCAATAACTAGTAACACGAATACATGTTCTAATATTCAGTAATGAGGGATCGGTATGTCTGTACGTAATGGCGGCTGACTCTCGAATGACAGCTTGACAGGCGATCAATCCGCTCGCCTTCTTCTCGCTGTCTTCTTGTCTTTGTCGCGAGCACCAGCGGGCCATGGAATTCCATCCATAGGGTGCTCGCAACAATACTTTGTCCTGGGCGATGCTCAATCTTATGATTAAAGCCGCTCAACAATATCGCCCATCTCGCAATACGCACACACAAATCCTTTTTCTTCATCGTAAGAGTGAATGCACGACAGTCGGTTACTATCGTAAACGGAATTCCTAAAAGATAAACTCTAAACTTACTTACAGCCTTAACTATAGCCAATACCTCTAGTTCGTAACTCGTATATCGCGATTCCGCATCTGAAGTCTCCCAACTCGCGTAATAAATTGGATGAAACCGCTGATCTACGTCGTCTCTTTGCAATAAAATAGCACCAAGACCAATACTCGACGCATCGGTGTGAAGCTCCGTATCCGCGCCTACGCGATACAATTTTAAGACTGGTTCGCTTACTAACGCCAATTTTAACTGCTGACACGCCCCTTTTTGCTCCTCACCAAATACAAACTTCGCCTCTATTTTCAACAAACCAGACAAAGGATTAGCTATCGTCGAATATTGCGGTATGAACTTTCTAAAATACCCAGTCAACCCCAAGAAACTCTGGACACCTTTAGCATTCTTCAAGGGTGGAAAGTTCATAACGGCTAACGTCTTACGCTTCGACGGACTCACGCAACCACCCTCAATCACATGACCCAGGAATTCGACACGGCTCTGAAGAAAACGACATTTCTTCCAGTTCAAGCGCAACCCGTAGTCGCTTGCAGTGGACAGCACTGCCCGCAACTTTGAAACTGCTTCCCCCATACTGCGCGAAGGAATAATCAGATCGTCCATGTACGTCAAGACAGTACCAGCTCTTAGCAAATCCCGAAATACCGCATTAATAAATTTCTGGAATACGGCCGGAGCATTGCAAAGCCCAAATGGTGTTCTTAAAAACTCATGGTGGCCATCCGGCACCACAAACGCAGTATACTTGCGACTCTTTTCTTCTATCGGAACATGGAAAAACCCATTCCTCAGATCAAGCACGCTAAATATCGTCGAACCCTGCAAACGACCCAATTGATCCTCTATCAGCGGCAGGGGATAGCGGTCCTTACACATCTTTTTGTTAACGCCCCTAAGGTCCACGCCCCTAAGGTCCACGCACACCCGCACACTACCGTCTTCCTTCTCCACAGGTACCACCGGACTACCATACTCAGAATTACTTTCCTGAATAATACCGTCTCGCATCCACTCGTCTATTTGCCGGTTCACCTTCTCCCTCACTACCGGCGCTAGCCTACGCGGAGGCTGGTATACAGGTGTGTCGTCTTCCAACACGATTTCGGTCCTAATACTCGTATCCTTGATCGCCTTTGGTTCGTAACCCTCCACGAGACTCTCTATTTCGCGCCTAACACCCTGGTCTTCAATATGCCGCAAATCTATTAGAGGACTACCAGCGGTTTTCTCATCCTCGGTTTCATCGAAAGCACTTATGCAAAATATCGCCGGAACATCGTCTACCGCGTTCCCGCCGTCTAAAATGACTCTAGCCACCTTCAACAACTCACAACCGATCAAAAACCCATGCTTCAAACACGCGTCAGGTACCACATGGATCAATAATCGAAAAACGCTTCCATCAATCTGTACATTCTCATAAAACCCTCCTCGAGTGGTGACTCCACTCGATCCGAAACCCTCACATGGTACTCCTGGGACGGACAACAATGGGTCCCCCAATTTACGATATTGCTCGGCCCCCATTAAATGCAAGTCGCTACCCGTGTCTATAAACGCAACTACCTCTTTACCCATAACGGTTACGGATTTATGTACTCTATTGCCCCGGTACGCGGTCGCGGTACACACGTTTACCTGCTTCTCTTGTCCCTTCTTACAGTCTACTGCTATATGCCCGAACTCTTGGCAAGAAAAACACCTCAGACCCTTACCCCTCTCAGGGCACTTCGCGCTGAAATGATTACGCTCTCCGCAATTGAAAAATGGTGCCACCTTCCCGTCCCTCGGTGTTTCCTTCCCGTCCCGTCCTTCCGTCTTGGCTTGTGGAAACTTCTTTGGGTCCTTGTCCAGATGCTTCTCCGAGCTCTTCTCCGGATACCTGGTATTCTTGGGCCTAGTCCCAGTATTGGCCGGCAACGATCTTTCACGCAACGAAATCATCTTGAATGTCTCGAGCAGGTCCCCCTTGGTTTCGGCCTTTAGCGATCGCGCAAGGTCTCTCAATCCGACATCGGGAATTCCATCAATGATATAGTGAATAATCTCCCTATCACTGATCGGCACTTGATTTCCTAAAAGAACTTTCTGGTGCAAGTACTCGCCGAAAGATTCTTCCCTCTTCCAAACACGAACTTCAAAACGCCGTCTTAGTACAAGTACGTTCTCGGGGTGAAAGAACATCTAATACAATCAGCTCACTATGGTTGAAATTTATTCTAGCAACTTTCACTCCTCCTAACCTAACCAATCGAACTTGCATCCCTCCCAAAATAACCGGCCATCCGAGCGTAGAAGCAAGTGCGAAATAAAAGTAACGGTGCGCTTCTCGATTCCGCAGATGTACCTACCAAAGTAGCATTTCTGACAGAAAAGAATTGTCCAGCCTTTGGGTCTGCGTAGACCTTTGGCAGGTAGGTATCTATTTCAGCAGGCACTGCCACCCGTCGCGCCAGCAAGACCGACCCCGGTCCTTGCTCGTTCAGCGGGTTTTCTTCCAGTGAAAATCAGTATACAGGGTGTCCCAAAAATGTCGCGTTTCCTTGAAAGGGGTGACTCAGGGGGTGATTTGAAACAACTTTTTCCTTAGCGAAAATATTGTCCGAAGCTTCGTTAAGGAGATATTAAGCAAAAACCCCGACCAATCAGAGCGCGCGCCTTCCGCCTGAGTTCCCGCGGTAGCGTTGGCTACGAGGTAGGCGATCGCGCTTGTGCTACGAACGTACGAACAAGCAAGTCGGCATGCATCGAAGGAAACCGCGTTACACAGTTTTTTTTTAAAGCAGAATCTTAAATAAGAATAATTTGAAGTGAGAGGACAAGAAGTACGTAAATTTCGTTTTTAAATAAGGCATAAACGAAAAGGTAACGTAACAGAAAATGTACGACAAGTGATCGTAATTCGTTATTGAGGTAAAAATCCGTAGTTTAAGAACGGCCAACACAACTAAATTTAAAAAATAATATTAGGTGTATGAATAAATTCTTTCCGACTGGAATTTCTATCGCGGTGGTATTCAGAAGCTGCCAGAAAAATGGCAAAAGGTAATGAACAATAATGGAAATTATTGCGATGATCGAGTTGTTTTCATATTTTTTAAATCGAACTGTTATTGTACCCTAAAATCGGAAAGAATTTATTTTCACACCTAATAATCACCAATAAATTAAATAAAACTCACCCTTTCGGACATTCCTTTCCTTGCTTTCCTTCCCTTTCCGGAAACCTGTGTCACTGGGTCACTGTACCGATCCTGGTTATCGGTGGACGAAAAGATTTATGGTTGGGTAGCGCCCAGTGCTCAGCTGATCACACTGCGTCCGGGTTAATGTACCGAATATTCACTTCACTGCACGGCTACTAACACTGATCACTGAATTTATTTTTCACGGAACGTGTTGTTCCTACGTTATAAAAATTGGTGGCTGCGAAAGGGGCCGATTACTGTTAATTACTGGGACGAGATTACTACTATTACCCGGCGAAAAGAAAACTCGTGGCAGACTGTCTCGGGCTGTGCAGTCCGCTGCTGTGCAGCGATCAGATACGGATCCGACCGACGATCGTCAAAACAAAAGCGTAGGCTACGCTTGGTCAAATCGCTCTATCCCACTCGGTCTCGTGTTTCGTTCGATCTCTTCGTCGCGCGGTGTGACAATGTATGTGGCAACTTCAGCCAATAACCAAAATACGTGTGCCCCGTCTTTAAAAGTGTGCCCAAATAGGTGACTCGACCAATCGTCACAGCAGCGGACTGCACAGCCCGAGACAGTCTGCCACGAGTTTTCTTTTCGCCGGGTAATAGTAGTAATCTCGTCCCAGTAATTAACAGTAATCGGCCCCTTTCGCAGCCACCAATTTTTATAACGTAGGAACAACACGTTCCGTGAAAAATAAATTCAGTGATCAGTGTTAGTAGCCGTGCAGTGAAGTGAATATTCGGTACATTAACCCGGACGCGGTGTGATCAGCTGAGCACTGGGCGCTACCCAACCATAAATCTTTTCGTTCACCGATAACCAGGATCGGTACAGTGACCCAGTGACACAGGTTTCCGAAAAGGGAAGGAAAGCAAGGAAAGGAATGTCCGAAAGGGTGAGTTTTATTTAATTTATTGGTGATTATTAGGTGTGAAAATAAATTCTTTCCGATTTTAGGATACAATAACAGTTCGATTTAAAAAATATGAAAACAACTCGATCATCGAAACAATTTCCATTATTGTTAATTACCTTTTGCCATTTTTCTGGCAGCTTTTGAATACCACCGCGATAGAAATTCCAGTCGGAAAGAATTTATTCATACACCTAATATTATTTTTTAAATTTAGTTGTGTTGGCCGTTGATAAACTACGGATTTTTACCTCAATAACGAATTACGATCACTTGTCGTACATTTTCTGTTACGTTACCTTTTCGTTTATGCCTTATTTAAAAACGAAATTTATGTACTTCTTGTCCTCTCACTTCAAATTATTCTTATTTAAGATTCTGCTTTAAAAAAAAACTGTGTAACGCGGTTTCCTTCGATGCATGCCGACTTCCTTGTTCGTACGTTCGTAGCACAAGCGCGGTCGCCTACCACGTAGCCAACGCTACCGCGCGAACTCGGGCGGAAGGCGCTCGCTCTGATTGGTCGGGGTTTTTGGTTAATATCTCCTTAACGAAGCTTCGGACAATATTTTCGCTAAGGAAAAAGTTGTTTCAAATCACCCCCTGAGTCACCCCTTTCAAGGAAACGCGACATTTTTGGGACACCCTGTATTTGCAAGCGCAATATCTCAAAAACCAGTGGAAATCAAGTGTATACATTAAAGCTTATTGAATTTGGCTTGGAACGCACTATCAACTCAGAAATTCAAAAAAAATAGTCCCATTTGAAAAACCGAACTTGACCATCGTATCTTTTAAAATAATAATCGAAAAAAAATCCGTCGCGGCTAATTAAGTAGCCCCCTCGAACCATTAATTTACATATTTTTTTTATTTTTTATCTCCAACACGTTATGAGATATCCCGCTGTCCACTCTACGGTGGGACACCCTGTATATATATATATTAAACATATATTATATCTCAAATTTATTTTCACATCATCCATCCTCCATCATTCCTCTTCACATAATTTTAAGATTAGACATTTTTTATATATAAAAAAGTATCTTATTTCGTTCATGCATGATGCATATTTGTTTGCTCTGTTGGTTTGGAAAAAAAAATATTCTGGCGGTAGATGTGATTTAGAAACAATATTTGGGGTGTCACGTCCCGCGACGTCGAGTCTACTACTAATTAACCTTTGAAAACCTACAATATTTACTATTTCGTACTCTGAGGTATTATAACCACCTCGTATGAAAAACATATATAAAACATTATACAAAGCATAGCCGATAAGGCACTGTAATCGAAACTCGCGATAAGAAGAGCTCAAGCCGTGAATCTACGGACGGCAACAGGGAGCAGGAGAGCAGCTATTACGGGAGGTAGCGGCCAGCCGGCTACACACACACACTAGGAAGGCCCAACCAACACCAGCTGACGTTCAGCGTGGGACGCAGGCCCCTATCAGCCAATGCTGCCGACATCCTCACGGATCTGCGCTCCTGATCAACGCCCGAAGCTTGCCCTCCCTTTATTTCCCGTAATTCGAACTCCAATACGGAACCGATGTACATTAACTTCAATCCTTAGTATGTGGTCTGTACGAAATCAATCGTACAGAGCACATCGAAAACCCAACAGCGTAAAAATCTAAAGTATGAATTAAAATAAGAATTCTATTATCGACGCTGCTGAGAGTTTCATATTACGGCAGAAAAACGTTCTAAGTCACGGAGAAGAGCCAGAAATAGATGAGAAATAGCTCAAATTCTGCAGCAAATAAAACTCTCGGATAACGCGCCAGAACGAATTCTTCAGGTGGATCCCACGGCAGATGATTGGAAGATATCATCTCCCACCATCCTATTTGTCATGTGACAAACCTGAAGAAGGAGTGATCGACAGCCCTATAAAAAGGGATAGATCACCCACAGAGCTCAGAAGTTATGAATATATATTTGAATTTGAATTTGAATTGATTATTAAAAACCATTCAGTGAATGGAATACTTAAAGTGTTTAAAGTGTGAAAAACTCTCTAGTAATAATAAAAGTTTTGTTAATATTTACAAGTGAGTGAAGTGTTTCCTCCAATAATCCCCATCCTCCAAATCGAGCGTTCGTCTTTTGAAAAACCCATTAAATTACGGAAAATGCGGAATGCCTATTGACAGGTCACGGGTTGCGCTGATTAATGGTATTACCTATGAGCAGAACGTTGCCCGCGGTCTTACCAGAGATTATGCGTAAACCGTGATAGACGCGACAGATTTAAATATTAGGGAAATCCTAAATAAATATAGATAAATCACTATTGCCTCCGCCAATGGTGCCGCTGAAGAGCCAAACGTTGCCCGCGGTAGCACCGGGTGCGGAAGGTGATGAGTGATTTTGTTGGTCAATTAATAATTGATATTAAAAATTCCAAAAGACGAATGCCTCGAAACCACCGTGCGGGACGACGTGTCCAATTAAGAAAATTATATAAACAGTACCAAGAAACGCCGGTAACAGGTGCCGAACTTTTCGGAGTCGTCGCGACAGCGTCAGTCAAGGAGGACACCGGACAAATCAAGTGGAAATTAATCCCAATAGATCTGCCGTCACCGCGGCCAAATTAAGGTAAACATAGAATAAAAATGTATCCTAATCTACATCCTTATCACTCTCAACTATCCCAGAGCGAAAAGTCCCAGGACTAGTTCGAAAGCGGATCCAAAATATAAACTCCTTAAAACTCCCACATAAATAAGGAAGTAGGGACGTAACATAAGGATTATTTTAATGGTGGCAGCGGTGGGATAATCCGCAATAGTTGAGAAAGTAAATAACAAAAATTATAAAGTAAAATCAAGAATCATGTCAGACCACGGTGAAAAGGACGGAGAGGAAGACGAAATGCGAAAACAAACGGAGATAATCCGACAAGCAAAAGCAGCATTAGAAGCAAGAGGTGATTTGACCCCTGCTGAAAACTTAACTCAACTCCTCTCACTATTAACATTGTGGGACGAAAAATTCGACCATTTAGAGTCAGTAACCGCAAGAATAAAAAAATTAGAGCAACAACGCGCCGAAGACGTTCATAGTATTAAATCCGAACCAATTACTCCAAAACCGCCCGAAAAACGTCCAGTACCGCGTGAATTAGAAATTCGCGACACTAAATCTAATCCGACGGAGGGAAAAATTCCAATCAAACTCGCGTTAGAAGCAGTTCCTTTTTTCGATGGCTATAGACCTTCTGTTTTCCAATTTTTAAAAGCGTGTGAACGGGCAAAATCAATGTTAGCCCCTCAGCAAGAAACGCAATTAACCAAATTATTAATGAATAAATTGCGCGGACATGCTTCAATCGCGATAGGCGATTCTGATCTAACTACTTTAGACGAATTCGGAAACAAATTGAAACAGTACTTCGCGCCGTGTAAAAACGTAAACCAATATAAAGGTGAATTGGGGAATACATTTAAAAAACATGGAGAAAATATTCTTGACTACATAACTCGCGTTCAAGATTTGCGCTTAGCTATAATGGACGGAGAAAAACGAAATCATGGGGAAATAACCGCTACACTCCAGGAAAATATCGATACGGATACACTGGAAGCTTTTATTAAAGGCTTATCTCCTGAAATTTCTTTACGCTTGAGACAAGAAAGTCAAGGACTAGTGCTGGATGAAATCTACGCTCTAGCCGTAAAAGTCGATAAGGAAGTCAAAATAGAAGACGAAAGAATGAAGGCAAATTCGTACACTCGTCAACAACCCGTGTCCCGTGATCCGAGAGCGTATCCGTCGGTACCCCAAAATAAATCGAATTTCGGACCTACAAGATACGAAGGAGGCATACCGAAGTGGCAAAATAATCAACCGCGAAACAGCGGATGGCAAAATAATCCTACACGAAATAATGCATGGCAAAATAACCAGCCGCGGAACAGCGCGTGGCAATCAAATTCATCGCGAAACAACGGAGCGAGAACATCGCCACCGAATCAATTAGAAATTTCTTGCAATTACTGTAAGAAACCGGGACATTTGATTAAAGATTGCTTCAAGTTCAAAGCCAAAATAGAGTCAGGAGAAATAGTCCCATATTCAAAAATGAACCAGGGAAACGAGCAGGGCCGTCCGGAAACGTCTGGCGCAATCCGGAGTGGGAACCCTCCACAGCGCCAGAAAATAATGAAGATAGGAGTCCCAAAACCGGAAGAAGCAAAACAATCCGGAAAATCAACACCCTGGAAACCGACGTTGGAAATCGAAGAAAGAATGTCAGTGAAGGAAAAACAAATCAAGAGGAACTCGATAGAAGAAGAAGACGAAGAAATGGACGAACAGTAACTGATCCAATTAATACCGTACGAAATATTCCAACAATACTAATAATATCTCCTAATCTGGAAGGGAAAGCACGATTAATGGTTGACTCGGGATCCGATGTCAACCTCGTCAAGAAATCAAAGGTAACAGCATCGACAATCGTCAACACTCAAGAAATCATATATATCCGTGGAATAATCGATTCGAATCAAGCTACCTTAGGGACTGCATCAATATTGATTGCGAATCATCCAGTGAATTTCCACGTGGTAAACGACTCACTGTTTGACGATGAAGACGGAAGCTTAGGATCCGAATTTCTGTTACATCAAGAAGCCAGCATTGACTATGCGAAAAGGCAAATCAAGTGGGGGAAAAACTATATTCCCTTTAATACATACGAGGAGATATTCGTGCCGAAAAGAAGTTCAGTCCCTTTCCATATTAATATTGCAAATCCAGAACTCCGTGAAGGATACGGAGGAAAATTGCATATCAAAGAAGGAATCTATTTAGGAAATGCATTAGTAACCAATCGAGAAGGAGAAGCTCACATGAGAATAGTAAATAGTACGGACGAAGATTATCACATCGTGGTACCTACAATTGAAATACTTCCATTCGAAGAACGTTCCTTTAAACGATGTAATAAGATAACCATATCAAAGAAAAATCGATTCGAAGAAATCTTGAAACTACTGAGGTTGGATCACTTAAATCAAGAAGAAAAGGAAAATGTGATGCAACTAATAAAAGAAAACGAAGATCGATTTCATCTAGCAGGAGAAACTTTGGAAGGAACAGATAGTATACAACATAGAATTCATACTACGGATGATATACCTGTAACGTCCCACGGGGACTTAAACCGTTAGATACCGACAGTCGGTAATGTAGGAACCGAACTCCGTTACCATGTAACCTATTTTCTATTACCGCGTATATGTATTATAAGACTTTTATATATAATTAATGATTTAGATAAATATTAGAGAAACAATTATTATAAGAATATTAGGAATAATTAATTATAAGTATTAGTAAAAGCGCAAGACAAAATAATATGTAATAAGCAAGCAAAACGTAAAATAACAGATAGCGATTCACTGCGCATGCGCCAGCCCGCCAATTTTCCAGTATAAATAGAGGCGCACGCAGCACAGCGGGACATTCAAGCTACGAATACGCTCAAGTGACGAACGAATGCTCAAACCTAGAGGCAGCTTAAGTTTCAACCAGTGGGATTCAGCTTCGCTCCGGAAACGGCAGCGGCGGATCTCCAGTGTATAAAAGTTACTGGTGCTCCTCTTTGGTTTGCTCATTTGAAGTCATAGAACCTCGTTCTTGCAAAGCCATCGAGCTTCGCTCCGGAAACGGTAGCGGCCGAAGTGCTTGGTAAAAACAAGGTCTGTAGAGCATAGAACAGAACTCTGTCAAAAGAATCGAGCTTCGCTCCGGAAACGGCAGCGGCCGATCTTACTACAGAGATTGCCAAGAGTATTCGAGCTTCGCTCCGGAAACGGCAGCGGCCGAGCTCTGCAATATACATATATCTATATATTTTAAAATACGTAGCGTTAGAGTCAGAAAAACATAAAACCCAAAAAGAGTATATATAGTCGTAGATCGTAAGCTATATTAATTATTATTTCATTGTTGTAACTATATTAATTATTGTTTTATTAAATAAATAAGCATTATTAAGTTTAAAAGCCGTAGATATTACTCTTTAGTCTGTAGAATAGAACCCCACCTTTCCTACACTCGAGGGGACGCCGCTCTCCTCTCGGGGATCTGTCGACGCTCAGTTGTCCCCGGACAGCCGAACGTTACAGGTCGGATATTTTTGGTGACAGCGGTGGGATTTCTCATTCGTTTAGAGAATAAATTCAATTTGAAGAACTATTTCGTTAGTGAAATCACTCCATAAGTGAGTATTTTCCAAGAAATTTTTTCTTTCTCTAAATTTTACAGAGGCTTTAAAACTTCACAATGCCTAACACAATTGGAGAAGCAATGGCTAACCTCACAATAAATACAGAAACTCAAACTCAGGAGACTACAGAAACTCCAGAAATCACTACAGTAAATACTCCAGGACCTTCAAATCCACAGATTAATATGAATACATCTACGAGTACATATTCTCAATTACCACATATTAGCCTACGCGACACTGCGGACACAGTCCCTTCTTTCGACGGTAGAAACATACCGATACACCAATTTATAAAAAGCTGCCGACATGCACGGCGCATGGTTAATCCGAACGCAGAGTATGGATTAGTCCAACTTATAAAGAATAAGCTTTTCGGACAAGCTTCTAGAGTAGTATTAAGCGGAGACTATAATTCAATCGATGATCTCATTTCGGTATTAGAGTCACGATTTGCTCCATTACATACTTCAATACAATTATATGGCGAATTATCGAAAATAGCACAATTACATAATGAAACGACGGTAGACTACAGCAGTCGCGTATCCAATCTCTTACTTCAGATTAAACATTGCAATGCAGTAGAGGTACCGACACATGTAATACAATTCAATACAACCGCAGAACAGAACGCCATTAAAGCCTTTCTAACGGAATTAAGAACTGAAATACATAATAGAATACACGAATACACCTTCAGCAATCTTGATCGCGCTATCAACGTCGCCATTAAAGCTGAAGCAGAATATAATGAAAACCAGATACGAGCAAGAGAAGCAGCAGGAATAACACAGGCTAACCAATGTACGAATTGCCTTGGATACGGCCATATTGCCACCGCTTGCAGTAGCCGTATCTCACGAACCAACTGGCAGCAAAAAACCTGTCAACAATGTAATAGAACGGGACATACAACACAAGAATGTAGGAGTCGAAGCGGAACACAAAACGGAGCACGAAACCAAGCGTGGAACGATACATTCTGTGACTTCTGCCGAAGGCCAGGTCACATGACGCAAGATTGTAGGAGCCGAAGTTACACGAATAGAGCCCGTCAATCTACCGTATACTGTGATAATTGCCGAAGGCCAGGTCACACAACACGAGATTGTAGAAGCCAAAGTTACACGAACAGAGCTCCTCAATCCAACGTGTACTGTGACTACTGTAAAAGACCAGGTCACACGATACAAGAATGCCGAAGCAAAAGTTATGCAGAAAGAGTACAGAGACCAGAAGTATTCTGCGAGTATTGCAAATTTAGAGGTCACACGATAGACCAATGCAGAAAAAAGATATACTTTGATAGAAAGGAAAAAGAAGAAAAACAACCCCGTATGGTACGTAGGCAGGCCATACTTCGATTAAAAACGGAGCAAATAAGGAAACCTCCTAGCATCCTTCTTTCTGATGTAGGATTCAGCGAGAACCACGCAACGTTGATGATCGACACCGGATCCGATTTAAATGTCATCAAGAGAAGTGCTGTTTCACCGAATATACCAATCTATACGGACACTCTGTTCGACCTTAATGGTATTACGGACGGCCTACTTAGTACAATAGGATATATTAAAATAAGAACTTTAAATACGGAAATTATTATGCATGTTGTGGAGGATCTTCCTATCAAACAAGACGGGATACTTGGAACGGAATTTTTTCAAACAAACGGAGCAACCATCGACTATATGAAGTCAGAGATAATAATTGGAATGGAAATTATTCCATTTATCGATCCAGAAATGATTACGATACCAGCGAGAGCACGAAGTCAAATATATGTGCGAGTGCTTAATACACAGTCTAAAACGGGATATATTCCAAAAATCAATATTCACCCTAACATACACATGGGAAATGCACTGGTTTCAAATAACAACGGTGTAGCATTTCTTTTTGCTATAAATACATCCACAAAGGACATCAAAATACCAGTACCATCCGTTGAATTAGAAGAATTCGAAGAAATACCTGCAGAAGAAGAAACAACAACCACGTATAAAAGAACTGATAGAACACACCAATTACTACAATTATTACGGTTGGACCACCTAAATTCAGAGGAACGGGCCAGCGTGGAACAACTAATAAAGGAACATTCAGACAGATTCTACCTTCCAGGAGAAAAACTGGAAGCAACAAACAAATCATACCATAGAATTATTACAGAAAACAACGTTCCTGTTTTTACAAAGCAATACAGGTATCCTCAAGCATATAAGGAAGAAGTTAGAGTACAGACTAAAGAATTGCTTGAAAAAGGAATCATACAGTCATCAACTTCACCTTATAATTCGCCAATTTGGATTGTACCCAAGAAAGAAGACGCTCAAGGAAATAAAAAGTCCAGAGTCGTAATTGACTTTAGAAAATTAAATGAACTAACAATTGGAGATGCTTATCCTCTGCCAAATATAACTGATATACTAGATCAGTTAGGAAGTGCAAAGTACTTTTCTGTATTTGATCTTGCATCTGGATTTCATCAAATTCCAATGCATCCAGACGATCAACATAAAACAGCATTCTGTACAATTTACGGGCACTACGAATTCACTAGAATGCCATTTGGACTTAAAAATGCACCAGCCACCTTCCAGAGACTAATGGACCAAGTCTTAACCGGGCTTCAAGGAATAGAGCTGTTCGTATACTTAGACGATATTGTCATATACGCCAGCACATTAAAAGAACATGCAACTAAATTTAAACGACTAATGGACAGACTAAGAGAAGCGGATCTTCACCTTCAACCGGACAAATGCGAATTTTTGAAGAAAGAAGTTTCGTATTTGGGACACATAATAGGAGAGGACGGAGTCAAACCTGACACAAAAAAAGTAATAGCTGTAAAGGAATTTCCAACACCTACTACGGTCAAGAACGTCAAACAATTTTTGGGATTAAGCGGATATTATAGGCGATTCATAAAGGATTTTTCAAAAATTGCAAGACCACTTTCTAATCTCACTAGGAAGAATTATCAATTCGAATGGACCTACAAACAACAGAAGGCATTTGAAACCTTACGAGAAATTCTCTGCAAAGAACCTATATTACAATTCCCGGACTTCGACAAGGTATTCAACATCACGACAGATGCCTCAAGTATTGCTGTAGGTGCGGTTCTCAGTCAAGGAGAAATAGGCAAAGATTTACCGGTAGCTTACGCATCTCGCGTTTTGAATGATGCCGAAACACGATATTCTCCTACAGAACGAGAATTATTGGCGATAATATATGCAGTTTTTCACTTCAGACCTTATATTTACGGACGAAAATTCTATCTAATAACAGACCACAAACCATTAGAATGGCTTCAAAATCTTTCTAATCCTACGTCTCGGTTAATGCGCTGGAAAATTAGATTAGCGGAATATGATTACAAAATTTTATATAAACCCGGGAAATACAACACAAACGCGGACGCATTGTCTAGGAATCCGATTTCACTACCATTACACGCGAAAAGAGCTCACTCGGATACGAATTCACATGAGAACAAAAAATTAAAAGAATTTCACCAATTTCCAACCCGACAAAGGGAAACTACAGCATCAACCTCTGGAAATCCAGCTCCACATAAGCAATTAATAGTTAACTCATCAGAAACCGATTCCTCTTCATATGACGAAAGCGATGCGTTAAATTTAATGCGAAAGAAATTAAAACGGAAAAAACAAAGCACAAACACCTCCTCTTCTCGTCCCGAGACTAAGAAACGGAATGTTGAAGCGGAAACGCATACACCCCCTCGTTACGCGCCTCATCAAATTTCCGTTCCCGTCCAAATACATGCACCCCCTCAAGTACACGCACCCCCGCAAGTCGTGACCCCCCAAGTCCAAATACACGCACCCCCTCAAGTACACGCACCCCCGCAAGTCGTGATACCTCAAAAATATAAACCCCCTCACATCAAGAAACCGCAAGAGGACTTAATTGAGGAAATCGATGAAACGGTCATAGTACCAAGACATAATTATAAAGACCCTCCCAAATTTGATGCAAAGTCAAGCTCAAGCACTCACCACACACCTAAAAAGAAGAAATTAAAATCAAAATCCAGCACGGACACAGGTCCTATAACGCCAATAACAATAAGGAAAGGAAGGATACTTACTCCTCCTCCACCATCCTCTCATCCTCCACCATTACTATCTCTTCCCCCACATTCTCCACGTCACAAACAACCCACACCAGCTAAACCAAGAGTAGTATCAAATATTCCTGTCAAAAACCAAAATACAGAGGTGGAAGATCACTTATGGATGGGCAAAGGATACGTAGTGACATTCATAAACACACAAGGCAGGCCAATCGGCCCATCAAGAGGAAAATTATATAAGGAAAAAAATATAAAACCTCACAAAATTCCACAACCATTAAGAATCGGAGAGTTAGTCAAAATCAAGGAAGGGAAGCACACAATCCTTGGACTCATCACACCAGACCATCCAACCGAAGAAGACGTATACAATTCACTGAGGTCACTTCATACATACCTGGTATCTGAAAAAGCCACAAAAGTATACATCTCATCAGAAGAGGATAAAATTTTATTAAATCAATTACGAAATTTAATAGAACTAATATTCCTACAAGAAGATATCCAATTCATCTTCTGCAAGGGCACCCTTCTGACACCTCCTGTACAAGATAGACACCAGATCATCCAGGAGAATCACCAATCACCTATAGGCGGACACAAGGGAGTTACAAAAACATATCATCGCATAAGAAGCAAATACTACTGGAAAAATATGAAATACGAAATAACACAGTTTATTAAGACTTGCTTGGAATGCCAGAAGACTAAACTGGTACGAGTAAAAAATAAGGAACCCATGATACTAACAGACACACCTGTTGATGCTTTCGATAAGATTTCTATGGACATAGTAGGACCATTACCTTTCACAAACATAGGAAATAGTTATATACTTACTATCCAGGACAATTTGACTAAATACTCTCTCGCTATTCCATTGGCAAGTGTCACTTCAGAAGATATAGCTAAGGCATTCACAGAACATTTCATCTGTAAGTTTGGAAGTCCTAAAGCAATCCTTACTGATCAGGGACCAAATTTTATGAGTGCCCTCATGAAGAAATTTGCCAGAGCGTTTCACATTAAACAATATCGAACCTCTGCATTTCATCCTCAGTCTAATGGATCTTTAGAGAGAAGTCACCATGTCCTCGTCGAATACCTACGACATTACGTATCAAAAGAAAAGCAATGGGATCAATGGTTACCTCAAGCAATGTTCTCGTATAATACAAGCACTCACGAAGGCACGAAATTTACGCCTCACGAACTTGTTTTCGGAAGAAAAGCACGTCTTCCTTCGAGTATTCCTTCAACGGACAACATTAAAACATATCCGGACTATGTCGACAAGTTGATAGACAAATTATATCATATTCGACAAATGGCGCGAAAAAATCTGGAAGAGTCAAAAATTCGCCAGAAACATTACTACGATCGAAAGATCCAACCACAAACATACAAAGTAGGGGATTACGTATGGTTATTGCAACCAAGAAGAGAAAAACTGGGACCGGAATACAGCGGACCCTACCGGATTATCGAAATCCTGGAGAAAAGCAACTTAAAAATAGAAATTAATTCGAAACAAACTAGGATCGTCCATAAGAACCGCGTAAAACAGGCGAATTTACCATAAAGTTGCAACCCTGCATGGGAAGCTTATAAAAGGAGGTACAGACAAAGGATTTCTCCATTGCCACAAAGTATATATACAAATAGGAACGTACAGACAGTTAAGTAAAGGGAAGTACTGTGACATAATAATGGCTGACCAAATCTGCCTGAAAAAAACATACGACAAAGATGTCTTTTATTACAAGAACAATATAATCTGCGTGATGTGCACACAGAAAATAGACATACTGGAGGAAGAGCCGCTAGAGAAGCATCTAGTTGCCAAGACGAATCTACGCCGGTGGCGAATTTGTCATTTTTGCCGGCGAATCTTATACAGGGTGTCCCAAAAATGTCGCGTTTCCTTGAAAGGTGTGACTCAGGGGGTGATTTGAAACAACTTTTTCCTTAGGGAAAATATTGTCCGAAGCTTCGTTAAGGAGATATTAAGCAAAAACCCCGACCAATCAGAGCGCGCGCCTTCCGCCTGAGTTCCCGCGGTAGCGTTGGCTACGAGGTAGGCGACCGCGCTTGTGCTACGAACGTACGAACAAGCAAGTCGGCATGCATCGAAGGAAACCGCGTTACACATTTTTTTTTTAAAGCAGAATCTTAAATAAGAATAATTTGAAGTGAGAGGACAAGAAGTACGTAAATTTCGTTTTTAAATAAGGCATAAACGAAAAGCTAACGTAACAGAAAATGTACGACAAGTGATCGTAATTCGTTATTGAGGTAAAAATCCGTAGTTTAAGAACGGCCAACACAACTAAATTTAAAAAATAATATTAGGTGTATGAATAAATTCTTTCCGACTGGAATTTCTATCGCGGTGGTATTCAGAAGCTGCCAGAAAAATGGCAAAAGGTAATGAACAATAATGGAAATTATTGCGATGATCGAGTTGTTTTCATATTTTTTAAATCGAACTGTTATTGTACCCTAAAATCGGAAAGAATTTATTTTCACACCTAATAATCACCAATAAATTAAAGAAAACTCACCCTTTCGGACATTCCTTTCCTTGCTTTCCTTCCCTTTCCGGAAACCTGTGTCACTGGGTCACTGTACCGATCCTGGTTATCAGTGGACGAAAAGATTTATGGTTGGGTAGCGCCCAGTGCTCAGCTGATCACACTGCGTCCGGGTTAATGTACCGAATATTCACTTCACTGCACGGCTACTAACACTGATCACTGAATTTATTTTTCACGGAACGTGTTGTTCCTACGTTATAAAAATTGGTGGCTGCGAAAGGGGCCGATTACTGTTAATTACTGGGACGAGATTAATACTATTACCCGGCGAAAAGAAAACTCGTGGCAGACTGTCTCGGGCTGTGCAGTCCGCTGCTGTGACGATTGGTCGAGTCACCTATTTGGGCACACTTTTAAAGACGGGACACACGTATTTTGGTTATTGGCTGAAGTTGCCACATACATTGTCACACCGCGCGACGAAGAGATCGAACGAAACACGAGATCGAGTGGGATAGAGCGATTTGACCAAGCGTAGCCTACGCTTTTGTTTTGACGATCGTCGGTTGGATCCGTATCTGATCGCTGCACAGCAGCGGACTGCACAGCTCGAGACAGTCTGCCACGAGTTTTCGTTTCGCCGGGTAATAGTAGTAATCTCGTCCCAGTAATTAACAGTAATCGGCCCCTTTCGCGGCCACCAATTTTTATAACGTAGGAACAACACGTTCCGTGAAAAATAAATTCAGTGATCAGTGTTAGTAGCCGTGCAGTGAAGTGAATATTCGGTACATTAACCCGGACGCAGTGTGATCAGCTGAGCACTGGGCGCTACCCAACCATAAATCTTTTCGTTCACCGATAACCAGGATCGGTACAGTGACCCAGTGACACAGGTTTCCGGAAAGGGAAGGAAAGCAAGGAAAGGAATGTCCGAAAGGGTGAGTTTTCTTTAATTTATTGGTGATTATTAGGTGTGAAAATAAATTCTTTCCGATTTTATGGTACAATAACAGTTCGATTTAAAAAATATGAAAACAACTCGATCATCGCAATAATTTCCATTATTGTTCATTACCTTTTGCCATTTTTCTGGCAGCTTCTGAATACCACCGCGATAGAAATTCCAGTCGGAAAGAATTTATTCATACACCTAATATTATTTTTTAAATTTAGTTGTGTTGGCCGTTCTTAAACTACGGATTTTTACCTCAATAACGAATTACGATCACTTGTCGTACATTTTCTGTTACGTTAGCTTTTCGTTTATGCCTTATTTAAAAACGAAATTTACGTACTTCTTGTCCTCTCACTTCAAATTATTCTTATTTAAGATTCTGCTTTAAAAAAAAAATGTGTAACGCGGTTTCCTTCGATGCATGCCGACTTGCTTGTTCGTACGTTCGTAGCACAAGCGCGGTCGCCTACCTCGTAGCCAACGCTACCGCGGGAACTCAGGCGGAAGGCGCGCGCTCTGATTGGTCGGGGTTTTTGCTTAATATCTCCTTAACGAAGCTTCGGACAATATTTTCCCCAAGGAAAAAGTTGTTTCAAATCACCCCCTGAGTCACCCCTTTCAAGGAAACGCGACATTTTTGGGACACCCTGTATGTGGCACAGCCGGTGCAAAGTTGCAGAGAATGCACAAATATACTGAACCTTTAATTTATATTACTACACACTACACTCTACAAATACACACCCACACACATCCAAAATGTAATAAACACTCACACTTTTTATATTCTTACATTTTTATATTATCATTCATCTCATCCTACATCACACTCTACAATTACACACTACACACACATACAGAATGTAGTAAATACTCACACCTCTCATCTTTCATTTTTTTTTAATAAACATTATATTTTTCTATAAAAAACAAAAAACGAAACTTAACCTAAAACAACCCATAGAAGTAAGAAAAAATACACACTAAGTAGCAGACGACATGATCGTGTAGGCAACATAGTTGCAGAAAAAATTAATACCCGTAGAATCCGCTAGAGGGCACTAAAAACATAAGACCCAACGAGTAAAATTTTAAATCCGCGCATGCGTAACAACCAGTCTGCCATTACGCTACGACAATGCCTCGACGCTCTGGTAATCGGCACTATAAAGTAAAGCAAAGTAAATTGGATTTAGACAACATATTCAAGGAAATGATTCCTATTCCTAACCTTATAACTCCACTCCCGGGAAGCCCGGAAAGAATGGTAAAAAACCACTTTTAATTACATAAAATTTTAAATTAACAAAACCTATCATATCCAGTCGCCACCTCATACTCCTCCGGATCTCACACTCCCAAGGACCCCGGAATATCCGAAGACCCCAGAATTTAAGGTCCCGGAATTCTCGAAGATCCCAGAATTCAAGGTCCCGGAAGTCCCACCAAGACGGTGGCCAATATTAATTCCGGTGGACATTCCAGACGTGTAATTTGACTCTTCTGGCGCAGTCGCGCGAGACGATACCATTTTTTCACCGTGCGAAGAATACATGAGTGAAATATAATCCTTTTTTATAAAACGTCGAATCTTAAAATTATGCGAAGAGGAAAGAAGGAGGATGGATGGCGAGTAAATAAAATTGAGAAGTAATGTATGTTTATGATATATATATTGTTACAAAAAAAAATAAATGGAAAAATAATAAAGAATATAATGATAATATAGATTATAAATATAAATATAAATGATAATATAAATGATAATATAGAATATAAATGATAATAATGAATATAAATGATAATAATGAATATAAATGATAATAACGAATATAAATGATAATAACGAATATAAATGATAATAATGAATATAAATGATAATAATGAATATAAATATAAATGATAATATAAATGATAATAATGAATATAAATGAATATAAATGAATATAAATGATAATAACGAATATAAATGATAATAATGAATATAAATGATAATAATGAATATAAATATAAATGAAAATAATGAATACAATGAAGAAATTATAACTCCGGCGACAATGGTGGCGACGGCGGTGGTGTGAATAGATCGAGGGGCCATTCAGGGGATGGGGATGGTGGCAATGTTCGCCATGATGCCGACGATGGTTGAGGCAACGCCGAGGCCGACGGTGGCTGAGGGAACGCCGACGCCGATGGTGGCTGAGGCAACGTCGACGCCGATGGCGGTTGAGGCAACGCCGACGTCGACGGTGGCTGCGGCAACGACGCCGACGGGGGCTGCGGCTGGTTCAACCGCGGTCGCAACCATCGCACGTCGATCCAAGGCGGCGACGGCGGCGATGGGGGCCGTGGTCGCCTCAGCTGTAGGGGCCCCAGTCGCCTATATGGCACCCATGGCTGCCGCAGCCGAGCCGCCATCATTGATCCAACCACTTGGCCCGAATGTCGCCGCATCGTTGGCTCCTGGCGGGGCATCACGGAGGGCGCAGCCGCCACCGGGGGTGCAGCATCCGCCAGGATGCTCGCCAATAGTCGTAATCGCGCCATCAATAATTGATTGTCCTAGAATACAAACGCCGGTATAAGAATAATGCAACAAAATACACACACACACACACCAATGCAATGTATTACATACCACTGAAGGCAGCGGCGGCGAAGGCGATGACACCGACGACGATGACGACGACGACGACGACGACGGCATCGGTGGCAAGTGCTAAAACATAGAAACCCGCGAACGATATAGTATTGGTACGATCGTCTGATTTAATCTCACTCGATTTTCTCACTCGATTTAAATGGCTAAACACGATAAAATGTTAAAAAAATATTGGTATGTACATACCTCTCGACTATCCTGACACGGCTCGGGGTCGGAATCGGGTGCAATTCTCGCGACACCCATTTTTTATAACTGTCTGACTCACTGTTTTACTGTTTTACACTGAAGCTTTGAAAGACAACTAGTCTCGCTACATCTCCAAGCTCTCGCATGTAAAAACTCCTCCAAGCTCACGCATGCAAAAACCCCTACTATCATGAAATCGAGAAGTGCGTAGCTTTGCAAAGTAAGATGCTGCTGTTCTCCACCTTCATTTTCTTCTTCGTTGACCATCCTCTCAATATTCACATGCATCTTCTTCGAATTTTTCTTTGGACACATTATTCGACTAGATCATACCACTCTGAACGTGTATCAAACGTGCATCCACTTTGATCACGTATCAAACATCTATCGAACCACTTTGAACATCTATCGAACCACTTTGAACATCTATCGAACGTATATTGAACCACTTTGATCGTGTATTGAACGTGTATCACACCACTCTGAACGTGAATCGAACGTGAATCGAACGTGAATTGAACGTGTATGGCAGGAGTGCACAAGGGAGCTGTTTTAGCGCCTAGCTGCGAGCAACCCGTTTGTCCCGTTGCTAAGTTTAGAATCGGTGAGGAGAACTGCAGTAGTAGCGTAAGTATATACGGCTGGGTTCAAATCATAGCAAATGCACGTACACTACTGCAGTTCTCCTCACCGATTCTAAACTTAGCAACGGGACAAACGGGTTGCTCGCCGCCAGGCGCCGAAAACAGCTCCCTTGTGCACTCCTGGTGTATGGTATCACTCTGAACGTGTATCGAACATGAATCGAACGTGAATCGAACGTGTATGGTACCACTTTGAACGTGTATCGTCTAAAGTTGCATATGGTGCAAAGTAGGATGCCTTTGTTCTTCACCTTCTTCTTCACTGGTCACCCTCTTCTTCTATGTGCTCCACCTGCATTTTTCGCTGAGCATCTTCACCATCTACATCTTCTTCGAATTATTCACTGACCATCCTATCCTTCTTCGTTTGCATCATTCGATTATATCGAACATGTATCGTACTGTTGTAATATATAGTATTATATGTTAGTATATAGTCCGTGGTGTGTGAATGAGTGTTTAGTTGTTTATGGAATTTTGAATGCCCCGCGTGTGTACGAGGAGCTTGTGTGTTCCGGTACTGTTCCTGAGCGGTTTTGTGTATGGTGGCGCTGGTGTCTAGCGCGTATGCGTTTCCGGGTTTCCGGTACTCTACTTCTTCTTCTTGCGGGACTTGGGGACAACGTGTCCAAACGTACCGGTTGTTAGTTTAGTTCTCTCGCCACGTGTTTAACAGCCTTCCTTTTTTCTTTTATTTCTTACTAAGGGTGTTTTGTACGGACGTGCATTATTTTCGTCTCTAGCAAAGGTTTTGGCTAGTAGTATATATCTATATTCAAGATATATTAAACATTCTATCTCAAACAAAAGCCAGTGGTGCGTTTTATTGAATAACCAACAGGTTATGGGCCCAGCACGCTTCCACTGCGCCACAAAGTTTGTTTGAGTACAGTGCGTGTTTCGTTTTTCTGGTTTCTCTCGTATAAGTTTGTCGGTAGTATCGCGTCGACGAGGCGTTGCTGATTTTTATTTTCCTGTGCACAAGATGGAGGATAAGGAAGCCTTTAGCCTCACAAAACTTGACGGCAAGAACTTCGCGCTGTGGAAGTATGGCGTATCGTTCTTGTTGGAAGCGCAGGATCTAATGGGGTGCGTTAATGAGACGGATATAGAGCCCGATAAAACTACGAAAGCAAAGGAATGGCTGGAATGGAAACGGCGAAAGTCAAAAGCCGCCGTGATCTTGCTGACCTCGGTGGATAAGTCGCTGCACGTAAATTTAATAAATTGTACAACGCCGGAGAAGATGTGGAAGAAGGTGCACGTATTGTATGGAGATGCAACCAAAGACGCGAAGCAACGGTGCTGGCAGGATTTTTACGATTTTCGGGTAAAAGATGGAGAGCCAGTCGCCACACAGATAGAAAAATTTGAGACTATCTGTAAGAAATTATTCGATGTGGAAGAAAAGGTCTCTGACATCGCAATAATGTCAAAACTGCTGAGCAGTCTACCACCAAGATTTTCCACGTTTACGATGGCGTGGGAATGCACCGCAAAAGAAGAGCGGAAGAAAGAAGTCTTAATCGCGAAAATTATCCGAGAGGATAAACGGTTAACAGCGGCCGAAGAAGAAACATCGTCCCTTGCTCTGCAGGTGAAGGCTATGCAGGTGAAATCAAACAATAAATCGAGAGCAGAATTAAACGCCCAACAGTTGAAGAAAAAGAAGTCGAATGCCAAGAAACTTGAAGAAAAGAAGAAGAATAGTACATGTAACTATTGTCGTGAAGTTGGCCATTGGTACAAGGAGTGCAAGAAGCGGCTCGCTGAGGTGAAGAACACCGAAAGAGGGCCAAGTGACGCGTCCGTGACGGCGTACTGGTGCGACATCTCAGCATTCGTGTCGGAAACTACGGACACAGAAGATTCCGTGTGGTTGGCAGACTCGGGTGCAAGTATGCACATGACGTGTCGACGTGATTTGTTCCGTGAACTTGGACCAGTAAAATCGGTGAAATTCGTAAAAGTGGCCGGGGATAGGGTGCTTCCTGTTGCCGGTGTAGGCACAATAGACATTGTGGCATGTGTAAGAAACAAAATGTTTGATCGACAGCTAAGAGAAGTACTCTTAGTCCCAGATTTAAAGAGGAACCTTTTCTCTGTTGGGGCGATATCGGATAGAGGGTTCTCATTTCACACATATAAAGATCGCTGTGAAGTTCGAGACAGTGGTGGTATTTTATCAGCAGAAGGAATTCGATGTGGTCATCTGTTCCGCATGTGTTTCAACGTAAAGAGAGAAATTGAGTGTAACTTGGCGGTTGAGAACCAGCTTAAACTGTGGCATGAAAGGTTAGGTCACATTAACACTAAATCCATCAAGGAAACCGCGGAAACAGGTGTAGTGGATGGTTTAAAGATAAACTGCAAAGAGGACAATTTCTTTTGTGAAGCGTGCGTTTTAGGCAAGCAAAGTAGGAAACCACATTTTTCTAGTACGCGGGAGAGAACCAGGATGCCCGGCGAAATGATTCACTCTGATTTATGCGGTCCCATGAGTGTGGAGTCCCCACGGGGATCGAGATACTTTCTCGTATTCAAAGATGACGCCACTGGTTTCCGAACTGTATACATGTTACGCAACGAGTCGGAAGTGTTCGGAAAGTTTAAGGAGTATGAGATCCTGTTGTCTAAGCAAACGGGAAACAGGATGAAGATTCTACGTACCGATAACGGGACTGAATATTTATCAAAGGATTTCTGTGTTTTTCTAGAGGAGAAGGGGATCGTCCACGAGACATCCGCACCGTATGTTCCGCAGCAAAATGGGCGGGCGGAACGCGAAATGCGTACACTCGTGGAAAGTGCTCGATCAATGCTGATAGCAAAGAATGTTCCAAGGACACTATGGGCCGAAGCAGTTAAGACGGCCGCGTATGTGTTAAACAGGACATTATCAAAACAGGTAGATAGGACTACTGCATATGAAAAATGGTTCGGCAGAAAACAGTGCCATATCGCGAAGCAATTGGGTCCCTGCTGTTTGCCGCACGGGTTAGCCGACCGGACATAGACTATGCGGTTAATCAAGCTAGTCAATTTCAAATAAATCATGGGCCAGGACACTGGCAAGCGGTGAAACGAATTTTTCGATATTTAAAAGGAACAGTTAATGTCGGGATCGTTTATGGAAACAGTGGGAGTGAGTATGATCTGAAGGGGTATACAGATGCGGATTTTGCCGCATGCTTAGATACACGTAGGTCAATAACTGGGGTCATTTTTACTTTAAACGGGGGTGCTATCCTATGGTCAAGTCATAAACAGAGTGTGGTCGCACTGTCCACAACAGAGGCCGAATATATTGCGCTAAGTATGGGGGCAAGAGATGCGATCTGGTTGCGACAGATGATGAGTGAACTAGATTTTAAGCGTGAGAGAGTTCGGATGTATGTGGATAATCAATCTGCGATCAAGCTAACAAAGAATCCAGAATTTCACAAGAAAACTAGACACATTGATATCCGTTTTCATTCTGTTCGTGACAAATTCGAGAAGCGTGAGATTGATGTCGAATATGTAGAGACTAAGGAGCAGCTGGCAGATATGTTAACCAAGCCTCTGTCAAAACAGCCCTTGAAATATTTAGTCCATAAGATTGGTATGCGAAACGGAACTATATAAGTGGGAGTGTTGTAATATATAGTATTATATGTTAGTATATAGTCCGTGGTGTGTGAATGAGTGTTTAGTTGTTTATGGAATTTTGAATGCCCCGCGTGTGTACGAGGAGCTTGTGTGTTCCGGTACTGTTCCTGAGCGGTTTTGTGTATGGTGGCGCTGGTGTCTAGCGCGTATGCGTTTCCGGGTTTCCGGTACTCTACTTCTTCTTCTTGCGGGACTTGGGGACAACGTGTCCAAACGTACCGGTTGTTAGTTTAGTTCTCTCGCCACGTGTTTAACAGCCTTCCTTTTTTCTTTTATTTCTTACTAAGGGTGTTTTGTACGGACGTGCATTATTTTCGTCTCTAGCAAAGGTTTTGGCTAGTAGTATATATCTATATTCAAGATATATTAAACATTCTATCTCAAACAAAAGCCAGTGGTGCGTTTTATTGAATAACCAACACGTACCACTTTCAACATGTATCGAACGTGTATGGTACCACTTTGAACATCTATCTAACGTGAATTGAATGTGTATGGTATCACTCTGAACGTGTATCGAACGTGAATCGAACGTGTATGGTACCACTCTGAACGTGTATCGTCTAAATAGATCTGGAATATCCGCAACGTCTGCATGATGCTCATGCAGATCTACCGTTCTGCCCGACGCGTGCCAAACCACCTGGTAGCAGACAGAACAAGTTACTCGCGACATTATACGATAAGCAGCGTTACATTATCCACTATCGCAACCTGTAGCAGTGCACGCGACATTATGAGTACATGTCTCCCCCTGCTCGCTCAAAATTGTAAAATTCTGTATACAGACACTGACTGTACATACATGTATAGAACACTAAAGCGTTTGCAAAGATATTTAGAGATCGATATCCAAAAAATTTGCAAACCGATCAAGGAAAAGAATTTTACAACGCCGATGTGCAGAAACTCTTGGCAAAGCATGACATTAATCATTATTCGACGTATTCGGTGATGAAAGCCTCCGTCGTAGAACGTTTCAATCGAACTTTGAAGAACAATATGTGGAAACTGTTTACGCTCAATGGAACCTATAAATGGATCGATGCACTACCGCGTCTACTTTCAGAGTATAACGCACGAAAACATAGAACCATCAAAATGTGTCCTCGCGATGTTACCCCTGCGATCGCCGATAAGCTGCTAGCCACCGTATACAGCAACATAAAGATTGCTGCTCCAGCGAGATTCAAATTGGGCGTGTTTGTGCGTATGAGCAAATTCAAAACCATCTTCGATAAAGGCTATACACCGAATTGGACAACGGAGATGTTCAAGATAGCCAAAGTACAGGCAACTAATCCTGCGACGTATCTGCTCGTCGATTCCTGTGGAAAACCTGTTGCTGGAGGATTCTATGAATACGAGCTGCAACGCGTCACCGATCCTGATGTATATCTAGTGGAAACAGTGTTGCGTAGGAAGGGGGATAAGGTATACGTTAAGTGGTTGAGGTTTGATAAATCACACAATTCATGGATAATGAAAAATAATGTATTGTAAAATAATAATAATAATAATAATAATAATTTTACAATGATATTTAAATAAAATAATGTATTGTAAAATAATACATGGTTTACAATGATATTTTTACAATTAAATTTTTATAGGGGAATTTTGTAATGTCCCCAAGGCAATAAAATAATATATTGTAAAATAATGATAATACATGGTTTACAATGATATTTAAATAAAATAATGTATTGTAAAATAATACATGGTTTACAATGATATTTTTACAATTAAATTTTTTATAGCGGAATTTTGTAATGTCCCCAAGGTAGAGTGTCGATCGAATCGGGTACGATATGCCGCTTGTCGTCGTGTGGACTTAGAGCGATTTTGGATTCCGAAATGGTGTACACTTTGTGCAATTTAGACCGTATGCATGATTGTCTGCGAACCATTTCGATCTCCCTTTGCAAACACTGCGCGTAGTCGTCGAAAGTTATCGTTCTAGTTATGACGTTGGTCTTGACGCCTCTCGCCTTTTTTATATCTTTTTTACCGTCTACGCGAAGTGCATACATTTTCGCTCTAAGACCTACGAATTCAGTCATTATCGCACCATTATTTTCATCCTTCATCAACCCCGGAACCTTCTTATTTAAGCGCGGCATATTATATGAATTGTCAATAGGATAATCAGATGTGTCAAATCTATCGATATTGTATTTCATAGTCTCGTAGATATCTTCGCATTAAATATGATAAATGAGGCTGGCTGTGTCTGTGTATAGAATTTTACAATTTTGTCCGTGCAGGGGCGACATGTACTCATGATGAAATTCATACAAACAAATTTTTGATATGTCCAAAATGCACATACCCACATATATCGGCTTGTTGAATTTCACCTCAACTTTTCGCAATTCAACAGCTATTAAATTTTCCGAAAATACGCTTCTGCTGTGGAAATTCGGTTTCGCAATCATTGCCTCCGCACCATATCGCCCTTCCCAATGCGTCAAAAGTTTTACATCCACATGATTTCGCACATTTTCCATAGTTTTACCGAATACCGCGTTGTTCATCAATTTGTACAAATTTTTTCAAAATCGTTTTTCGCGCCTGTTCTAAACCGTGTATTTAGCGAACTGAAGCACGCGGTGTATCTTTGTAATACGAAGACCGTGATGCGTGCACTGCTGCAGGTTGCGATAATGGATAATGTAACGCTGCTTATGGTATACCGTCGCGAGTAACTTTTCCTGTCTGCTGCCTGGCGGTTTGGCACGCGTCGGGCAGAACGGTAGATCAGCATGAGTGTCGTGCAGACGTTGCGGATATTCCAGATCTACCTGAAGAATGTATCCCATGGGCGAATCGATAGCGATTGAAGACACGTCAAAATTTGCAACATCTTCGACCCATTGAAAATCAGCATATGGCAGGAGCTGACACATTGCCCATCCATACAAATTGTTTACGTCAAAGTACATCAAGTACGATGATGGTTTCGGTGGATCGTGAGACTGCATGTACTTGTTATTGGCTTGCGCATATCTGCCGGAACATTGACTTAAACCCCCACGTATACCGCGTTCGATAAACATGACCATATCGACGTCGGTGAGCAATTCGAATGTAATTTTGGTATGTTTTAACATAGCATCCCACGTGAAACCAGGTAATGTATAATAATGCGCTGAATCTAATCCATAACTCTTGATACAACTTTCGCGAAAATTTTCAAAAATATCTGCCCATAACAAGACATCCGTTTTCAAATACAAGTCACTGTATTCGCCCAAGGTTCTAATCCCGAAACGCTGCCAGATAGTCTCGGCATGCGCGTAATCGCTCTCGGATACAGTATGACCTGTCAACGAACTGTAGAATGACTCGCGCGGTGGTAAGCATAGATCCTGCAACTTGTTCTCGCAATCAATATATTCATACGGAAAGATACCCTTTCGCGTTAATAAATTGAAATCCTCATTGGATAATGTTTCAAATTTGGATCGTAAAATTTTTAGTTTATCTGCGCTAAGAAAAGATGCTAATTTGTCGAGACTGGTATTTAGAAATTTGTACGAATCAATGAATCGCAATTTAATACAATTTCGTGAGTCTGATTCAATCGTATCTTCGACATTTTTTGTGAAAGAAATATACTTTTCTTTAGTTATAGGCAATACGTCAACGCTGCCTTCGAAAGCGGTAGCTATTTTCTCGATAATAAAATGTGAATCGTAGCCGGATAAATTATGAAAAACTATGGGGATGTAAAACGCATTTTTATAATTTAAATTGCACTCTGACTGTGCTGGGCCTCTAAACCGTCCGGATAGATGGCAATGATCGCGGACTCGTATATCACTAGCCTCGAATGGTTCTTCGCAAATGTGGCAATGTGTTGTATTGCGAAATGTAATCCACTGGTCTTTCGTCAACTTTTCCATAGAAGCATTACTAGTCAGAATGGGTTTCGCAAAATTCGAAAAATATTTTAATTCGTCGACGAACCATGAAATACAATCTGCGTCGCGGCGACATCGATACATCGACAGTGATGTATCATACGAACAATGCATATAATATGCAATGCTGTACACTTTATGGTGCTGATATGCATGCAATTTATTATCACCCATTCGATTGTCATCCGTTTTCTCGATGATGCACTCGAGATCTGCATAAACCACGAAGGGGAGTCGTTCCTTCCTACTGTGGTTCTCGAAACTGAGCAAGTTGTTGCCTTCGCTGGGTAGCAGAATGGCGCAGTTATTCATATTCCCACAGTCCAGCGAATGAAGCACCAATTTCTCAGCAGATCCAAAGTAGTGCATGCATCTGCAAAATAAAAAAAAATTTATTTAATATGTTTCGCGAGATATTTCAATATTTCAATATTTCATAAGTTTATATACGTACCGATCGCAGATGAATTTCTTTGCCTTGTTCTTGCTCAGCTGTGCGCTCACCAGTCGGGACAAGTCCTTGATTAATATAAAGTGTCCTACATCGCCATGCTCTTGATTCGGCGTGTAGAGCAAGTTTACATGCCGATCCCTCTTTTGGCTGGTGAGACGCAGCGGAAACACTGCAACAATTCTCTTCTCGGTCCTCTTCTCCAATCACTCCTCGAAACTATAGATATTGATGGATATGTCGTTCAACCGCTCAAACTTCCCAATCTGCTCCAGGGACATTGGAAACTCAATGCCCTGGAGATTTAATATGGAAGCATAGTTGGGGTATGAACTTGGACGATCGACATTTCGTTCTGCAGGATGTAGCGTGGCGACCACTGCCCATGCGAAACATGCATTGTCCGGGAATTGTACCCTAATTGTCGCTCTCTTTAGCAACAATTCCCGCGGCAACTTGTAGTGGCACCCTGCGTGCAGCGGATTTTACTTGTTGACATTGACGGTTAGGTTGAGAATCCTCGTCAATGCCCATCCACTGTCGCGTTCCTGGAACTCTTCCAGCGATGCCAAGGTAGGTTCGATAACACATCGCTGGTACCACTCCTGCAGATCAGATGTGTGGAAGAGTTCACAGTTTCGGGTATTGATGCTTTTACAAGCATGTTTGTCACCCGCCACAAATTCACCGTTGAACACCGTGTTCACTTTGAGGCTTCGATGTTTCCTCAAAGCATCCTGCACATGCTCCAACACAATGGTCGCTGCATCTTGGAGGAAGTTGCGCGGCTCGATGTAATTCAAATCTAGCACTGCACCAGTTAATACGCGGCTATCGAACGCAGTGTCTATTTCGCGCCACAAAAGTCCTGTGCTCGAATGTCCTGCACCTTCACGCACGAAACGTCCGCGTAGCGAATATTTTAGTCCTTCGAGCCGCGCGATTCGAGCAACCAATGATTGTCGAACCCCAATCGATAATCGCGGACGTTTCACTCGGCTGTGTTGTTCCAACGATTCTATACACTCGTTGCACCGTTCTTCCCACGCGATGTATTCTTCTCGCGAAATCAATCGTTCGGATTGATCCAACAATAGGCGTTCTACTTGCATGAATTCTTCCATGATCGTAAATGGAATGTAAATGTGATATCTTTTCCGCGTAACACGTTGCAACGATTTGAGGCTTTGTGCAGTTAGAGCGCATACTTATACCCCCAAATTTCCGCTGATACAGCATAATTCTTTCTATGATTCACGCTTATGACGAAATAGCGCGCAAAATCATACGACGTAGTTTCTGCTAACACCTAATTCTAAGATTTGACGTTTCCGAATTCTGCTGACGCTGCATAATTCTTTCTATGATTCGTAATCGCGCGAGATGCTGTGACGTTAAATCGGAACGCTTTAGAATGCTGCATATTTTTTTGAAAAAATGTCTGTTTTCTACATAATGGTTCGCTGGATCGTTGATTAAAAATGATTATTTCTCTGCGTTGGGGGAAAGTATCTGACGCATATTGGTTTGTAAAAAGCCGATCTTCCCCAATCTTTCCGGCGGCGGATCTGGTATAGAAAAATATTTGGGGATCGTCCGCTTCCTCGGTTAGGTATGAAAATATTTTCGGGGGGTCATTCCCCCTCGAAAAACAAATTTTCAGCGGTGGGTCCAGTCTGGAGAGGTCTCCGCGGCGGCTCGGCCCGGACTGATCCCCTCCACGATTTCGGCTTCCCGCACTCCGCGGCTCGTGCGCGCGCAACCGGCCTTCCACTCCCCGCTCCCCCGCGCGCCCTCACTTCCCCCCGCCCCCGCACCGGGGAAATCGGCATACCCTCACTACTGATTTCCGACGCCTCAACGAGATTACGAAGAAGGACTCATATCCTCTGCCCCGTATCGAGGATACCCTGGACGCTCTCGCCGGATCGTCGTGGTTTTCCACCGTGGACTTGCAAAGCGGATACTGGCAGATCTCTATGGACGAGAAGGACCGAGAGAAGACTGCGTTTTCAGTGGGGACCGGACTGTGGCAGTTCAAGGTGATGCCCTTTGGACTCTGCCACGCTCCTGCAACTTTCGAGCGACTGGTGGAAGACGTGCTTCAAAACCTGACCTGGAAGATCTGCTTGGTTTATTTGGACGACATCATCATCTACGGGAGTGACTTAGTACAGGAGCTGTAACGCCTACGGACGGTGTTTTCACGTTTACGTCAAGCTGGACTATTGATGAGCCCCAAGAAATGCTCCATTTTCTGCAAAGAAGTAAAATACCTGGGACACATCGTCACCGGGAGCGGAGTCAAGACGGATCCTGAGAAGATCAAAGCCATTTCGGAATGGCCGCAGCCGAAGAACGTTACGGAACTGAGAAGTTTCTTAGGATTGTGCACGTACTACAGGAAATTTGTGAAGGATTTCTCCAAAATCGCCAAACCCCTGCATCACCTCATCGAGAGCAAACAACCTTATCAATGGACCGAAGAATGCCAGGAAATTTTTCAAGAGTTCAAGAGAAGACTCACCGCAGCCCCGGTACTCGCCTACCCAGTGATAGGAAAGGATTTTATTCTGGATACGGTTGCCTCCGACTTCGCCATAGGCGGAGTCCTCGCACAAGAACATGAAGGTCAAGAGAAGGTTGTAGCCTACTTCTCTAAGACCTTAGGAAAAACGGAGAAGAACTACTGCGTCACCCGGAGAGAGCTACTGGCAGTAGTGAAGTCAATCGGACACTTCCACCACTACCTCTACGGACGGAGGTTTCTAGTAAGGACGGATCATGCAGCGCTTCGTTGGCTACTGACTTTCAAGAACCCCGAAGGACAGGTCGCACGCTGGATTGAACGTCTACAGGAATACGACTTCGAAATTCGTCACCGGGAAGAGAAAGCCCACGGAAACGCCGATGGACTTTCCAGAAGACCTTGCTCCGAAGAAAACTGTAAACAATGCAATTGACTAGAGAAGAAAGAAGCAGAAGAGGAAGGACAGTCCACGAAGACGATTCACAGGACATTTTGCGACGACAAGAGGACCGAGTGGAAAAGATGCCAAGAAAAGGATGAAGAAATCGGCTTCATCCTCAAAAAGAAGGGGGAAGGAGAGAAGCCCGTCTGGCAGGACGTCGCTCAATTCTCCCCGTAGCTGAAGTACTATTGGTCGATATGGGACTCGCTGGTGGTTAGGGAAGGCTTACTTTTCAGGAAATGGAAGTCCCACGATGGCGCAACAACCTCCTGGCTTTTGGTGGTGCCGCGCGGAAGGGTGGCAGAGGTACTGAAGGAGTTCCATGATGCCCCAACAGCTGGACACTTCGGAGTAAACAAGACTCTGGCAAAGATCCGCCAACAATTCTTTTGGTCCATTTGTGGCCAGGACGTTCAAGAGTGGTGCCGGCGGTGTGATACCTGTACGGCGAAGAAGGGACCACGTCTGAGGGGAGTGGGGAACCTGGGTATACAGGGTGTCCCAAAAATGCTGCGGTTCCTTAAAGGGGGTGATTGGGGGGGGGGGGGTGATTGCAAACAACTTTTTCCTTGGCGAAAATGCCCTCCGAGGTTTCGTTAACGAGATATTAATAAAAAGCACCGATCAATCAGAGCGCGAGCCTTCCGCTGGAGGTCCCGCGCTAGCGTGGCCGCGCGCCGGGCCGCGCTGCGACTACGAACAAGCAAGGCGGCATGCATCGAAGGAAATTGCGTAGAATGGCAAATGAAAAGACGTCACAAAAAAATCGAACCTTTTGCCATGGTTTGTTTGCCATTTAAAGTGAAAAATGAATAAAGGATAAATGGATGAAAATCGCGTGTAACGTAAAAAGACGAATACACATTTTTTTTAGAAGATTCGAAAATAATAATTATTTGAAGTGGGAGGATAAGGAATACGTAAAATTCCTTGTGTTAATAACATATCCACGAAAAGGTAAGGTAACAGAAAATTAACAAAAAGTGATCGTAGTTCGTTATTGTGATAAAAATCCGTAACTCAATAACGGCCAGCACTGTTGCTGATAACGAATAAGTCTGTTTAAAAAGCCCGAATAAATATTTTCGTACGAGAATTTTGAGAATTATCGCCGGAAATAAACCATAGCTTGCGTTAAATTTAAAAATGAATGATCACCATTAAAGTAACTAAAACTCACCCTTGTCGAAAATTCACCTGCAATTTGAAAACTTGTGTCACTGGGTCACTGCACCGATCCTGGTCATCGATGGACGAGCCCAGTGCACAGCTGATCCCAGGTATACGACACTACCCAAAGTTAAGGGTCGCAATGTCAGGTGCGTCCAGGTCAACGTACCGAATATTCACTTCACTGCACGGCTACTAACACTGATCACTTAATATACTTTTCATGGAACGTGTTGTTCCTACGTTATAAAAATTTGTGAAAATGAATTTTTACTTGGCGTTCGGAGCCGTGGGTAATCCCCGCGCAAATTCTCACGCTGCAGCACTTGCGTCCTCGTTGTTGGGGGGGTACACCCAGAACATCGCGTAATACTCTTGAGCAGAGAACATTTGTCTGCGACATGATTGCTGACTGCTGACTGATAAGATTGTAACCGTTAAGCCGCGGGGTTACCGGTGGGACGGTGGAGGAACCGTATCGCCAGCTCAGGACGGTGGTCCAGGGCCGCCGATCGAATGACTTAGTACGCAGAGGTAAGGTAGAGTACGATAATTTATTTCGACGAGAGTACAGGGTATCCCGGCCAGGTCTATGCTGGCAAACAGAGTATGTACGGCTTAAACCTAGACTTAGCCTATCGGCGCGGATCGCGTCGCGTACTTCGGAGCGTTGGTCGGCGATGCGTATCGCGGCGCGTATCTCGGTGCGTATATCGATGGTCGATTCGGCGAGAGTGGAGAGGAAAGACGATTTGACCCTTCGGTGTCCAGGCGGGCCAACCCTGCCAATGGACCCTGGTCGGAGAGTCGGGGGGGTCCGGTCACCCAGTGGGCACAGCCCGCGGGTGAGTCGGCGACTGTAAGGACGCTCTCGAGAACAGAGATAACTCTGTTCGGGAGATCGATGGCGGTTATCGGTATTTCGTCCAGAGGATGGCTCACGCTGTCCTTCTGGGAACCGTGGAGGTGTGGAGGCGAAAAATGCACAGAGATTCAGGCTGTGGATGCACAAGAAATGGTGCGAAACACGGGCGCTTGGCTTTCGCAAGAACGAGGGTTTCGGCACAAGAACGTGGAATCGCACAGGAGGTCTCCGGGAGAGGCGTACTTCGTACTAACGCTCTAGGCGGTCTCTGCCAAATAGGCCTATGCCCCCGACCTGTATGTCCTCGTCCGCACATTTTCGGCAGCGAGAGAGTCTCTCGCTGTGAAACCCTCTCGCGCCAGTTCTCGGTATTGCGGACGAGTGGTGGGGGGCAAGACCGTTGGCGTAGCGCGGTACGCGCTACCTCGGTCGGGCGCGTGGTGGGGGGTAAGATCGTCGTCCCACCGGCGTAACTCGTTACAAGATGTTTTCCAAGCGACTTCTTCTACCCCCAAATAGTTTCTCTCGTTCCATTATGAGTTGACCCCCACCAGGCCAAGAGGCTTCAGGTAAAAAGAAGCCAGCACATTTTCGGAACACACGGGTTTTGCAGATGTGCAACGAAAACTTTCACAAAAGCCCGCGCTCCAACCTTCTACTGCCAATGTACCCATTGCTTCGAGATAGAAAACAGACACCACGTGTATCGGTTCGAAAGGGTCCGAAGGGAAGAGACGCAGAAAGTCTTCGAGTTGCTATAAAGAAGAAAATGCATACCATTCCTGTTTCCCCTTTCTGACACCCTGAGTTCACGTCTGCTACGAGGCGGAACCAATTAAGTCATAAATTATCCGAAACTGTGTGACGACCACTCGGCGTGGGCGACACGCGGGATCGGGAGGACTCGTTGAATAACTCAGCCGGGTCGCAGGGTTCAGATCGATTCGAGTCTTGATTAGCTTATAGGTATTTATTTAATATGTACAGTCCTTATCCCTAGGTGATTATTCTATTGTGCTATTAACTATGAGTGCGCGGCTATTGGCCGGAGAGTATCGCGGACTTGGTGCCGAGGAGGCGCTGTCGGTCGAGGTCCGGGGCAGCGTCCAGTCCCCTCGATCTCAAGTACGGAAAGGTGGGAGGCGCCTTCAGAGAGCCCGGGCAATGTCCAGTCGCTCTCTGTCGGTGGTTCGGAGGTATGGAAGTACGGTCGGTCGAGGTCCGGGCAGTGTCCAGTCCCCTCGATGTCAGTACGGAAAGGTTGGAGGCGCCTTCAGAGAGGCCGGGCAGTGTCCAGTCGCTCTCTGTCGGTGGTTCGGAGGGATGGAAGTACGGTCGGTCGAGGTCCGGGCAGTGTCCAGTCCCCTCGATCTCGGTACGGAAAGGTCGGAGGCGCCTTCAGAGAGCCCGGGCAATGTCCAGTCGCTCTCTGTAGGCGGTACGGAGGTACGGAACAGTTTCGGAGAGCCCGGGCAACATCCAGTCGGTCAACCGAAGCTGTTTGGTTACGGAGGAGTCACGCTACTAGCGTCCACACAGGTCGAATCCGGGCAATTTCCAGTCCTTCGTTGTGTGTGGTGAGGGGGCTCCTTAATCCCCACTCGGAATCCCCGCCTTCGGTCGCCGCGGGTCTTATATTCTAATGCGCGGTGAATTTCACTTGCGAGAAGCGGACGTGATCTAGTGGCGCGTGGTGTACTAAGTGTACCGAGCGCGGATCGCGTTGGGTAGGGGGGTACCGTGGGCCGTTACGCCTCGGCTCGGGTCGGCTTCGCTCGCTTCGTGACGTTTCGTCACAACTGTAGGAAACCGTTGTCTACCGCCGACTTGCGGGACAATACGGCCATAAACCGCGACCCTGGCGAAATGCTCTGGCTGATCAACCTGATTAATTTTGGAGAACTAGAAATTACAGAGTATTATCCAGCATCAATACGTCCCGCGGAGAGACACAGGAAAAGAAGGGATAGTCCGCTGACTGAGCGTAGTCCTGCCTGCTTCGTCCTACCCTCAAATTAAAGACGGATCCCTTATCTCTCGAGTGTTAACACGCGCTCGAATTTCAAAACAAAAGCACGCGTCGACGTATTCCTTGCGAGAGAAGGTGGGCTTGAAGTCCGATTGGCCCTAATTTAACCAATCTGCCCTGCATCCTTCCCAAACGGCCACTTTCCTGAAGAGGCCCTCTTCACAGCAATATCTCCTCCCCAAGGCCCACCTTCTCTCGCACGGAATACGTCGACGCATGCTTTTGTTTTGAAATGCGAGCGCGTGTTTAGACGCGAGAGATAAGCAGGCCCGATTGGTTAGAGTGGGGCCAATCGGACCTCAAGCCCTAAGTCTCTCGCACCGAATACGTCGACGCGTGCTTGTGTTTTGAAATTCGAGTACGTGTTTATACTCGAGATATAAGGGATCCGTCTTTAATTTGAGGGTAGGACGAAGCAGGCGGGACTACGCGCAGTCAGCGGACTATCCCTTCTTTTCCTGTGTCTCTCCGCGGGACGTATTGATGCAGGATAATACTCTGTAATTTCTAGTTCTCCAAAATTAATCAGGTTGATCAGCCAGAGCTTTTCGCCAGGGTCGCGGTTTATGACAGTATTGTCCCACAAGTCGGCGGTAGAGAACGGTTTCCTACAGTTTCGGATAATTTATGACTTAATTGGATCCGCCTCGTAGCAGACGTGAACTCAGGGTGTCAGAAAGGGGAAACAGGAATGGTATGCATTTTCTTCTTTATAGCAACTCGAAGACTTTCTGCGTCTCTTCCCTTCGGACCCTTTCGAACCGATACACGTGGTGTCTGTTTTCTATCTCGAAGCAATGGGTACATTGGCAGTAGAAGGACGGAGCGCGGGCTTTTGTGAAAGTTTTCGTTGCACTTCTGCAAAACACGTGTGTTCCGAAAATGTGCTGACTTCTTTTTACCTGAAGCCTCTTGGCCTGGTGGGGGTCAACTCATAATGGAACGAGAGAAACTATTTGGGGGTAGAAGAAGTCGCTTGGAAAAAATCTTGTCAGTCAGCAGTCAGCAATCACGTCGCAGACAAATGTTCTCTGCTCAAGAGTATTACGCGATGTTCTGGGTGTACCCCCCGAACAACGAGGACGCAAGTGCTGCAGCGTGAGAATTTGCGCGTGGATTACCCACGGCTCCGAACGCCAAGTAAAAATTCATTTCCACCAATTTTTATAACGTAGGAACAACACGTTCCATGAAAAGTAAATTAAGTGATCAGTGTTAGTAGCCGTGCAGTGAAGTGAATATTCGGTACGTTGACCTGGACGCACCTGACATTGCGACCCTTAACTTTGGGTAGTGTCGTATACCTGGGATCAGTTGTGCACTGGGCTCGTCCATCGATGACCAGGATCGGTTCAGTGACCCAGTGACACAAGTTTTCAAATTGCAGGTGAATTTTCGACAAGGGTGAGTTTTAGTTACTTTAATGGTGATCATTCATTTTTAAATTTAACGCAAGCTATGGCTTATTTCCGGCGATAATTCTCAAAATTCTCGTACGAAAATATTTATTCGGGCTTTTTAAACAGACTTATTCGTTATCAGCAACAGTGCTGGCCGTTATTGAGTTACGGATTTTTATCACAATAACGAACTACGATCACTTTTTGTTAATTTTCTGTTACATTACCTTTTCGTGGATATGTTATTAACACAAGGAATTTTACGTATTCCTTATCCTCCCACTTCAAATAATTATTATTTTCGAATCTTCTAAAAAAAAATGTGTATTCGTCTTTTTACGTTACACGCAATTTTCATCCATTTATCCTTTATTCATTTTTCACTTTAAATGACAAACAAACCATGGCAAAAGGTTCGATTTTTTTATTACGTCTTTTTCATTTGTCATTCTACGCAATTTCCTTCGATGCATGCCGCCTTGCTTGTTCGTAGTCGCAGCGCGGGAGCTTCAGCGGAAGGCTCGCGCTCTAATTGGTCGGTGCTTTTTATTAATATCTCGTTAACGAAACCTCGGAGGGCATTTTCGCAAAGGAAAAAGTTGTTGGCAATCACCCCCCGAATCACTCCCTTTAAGGAACCGCAGCATTTTTGGGACACCCTGTATACAAAGTGGGAGCTCCGTTCGAGAGGCTTGCCCTGGACGTTGTGGGTCCGCTCCCGAGGTCCCAGGCCGGGAACAGGTTTATGTTGGTCGTGGCGGACTACTTTATCCGGTGGCCGGAAGTAATCGCGATGCCAGACCAGCGAGCTGTCACAGTGGCAAGAGCTCTCGTGCACAACGTAGTTTGTCGTCATGGTCTACCGTTGGAGATACACACGGACCAAGGAAGGAACTTCGAATCCGCCGTGTTCAAGGAACTAATGAAGCTGCTGGGAATCAAGAAAACACGTACAACCCCTCTGCATCCACAATCGGATGGACTAGTAGAACGTTTGAATAGGACATTGCTCCAATATCTTGCAATGTTTGTTACAGAACACCAGCGGGATTGGGACGAGTGGATCCCCATGTTCCTTCTCGCTTATAGATCATCCCGACATGAAGCCACCCAGCTAACGCCATGGATGATCTTGTATGGCCAGGAACTTCGCCTACCCCAACAGTTATGGAGAGGACTGCCTCCAGAAATAGAAGAGGACGAGGACCCCGAACGGAGTTACGCTGAATGGATCCGCGGAAAAATGAAGAAGATTCACAACTTCGTCCGACGCCGGCTGGACATCTACAGCTCCAAGATGAAGTCGTGGTACGACAGCAGAGTCCACGCAGTGGAGTTCCAGCCCGGAGACCGAGTGTGGCTGTTCCAGCCAAGAAGAACTAAAGGAAAGTGTCCGAAGCTGCAAACGAATTGGGAAGGTCCCTACGTGGTGACAGACCGGATCAACTACGTCGTCTACAGGATTCAGCGTTCACCCAGGACTAAGTGCAAGGTGGTACATGTACGCCGCCTTGCGAAGTATGAAGGACGTTTGCAAGAGGATTAACCAGTAGGACAAAGGAACCGAAGATCAAGGAATGAAGACTCAAGAAAGAAGATTAGGTTAAGCTAATGAGTGGACTGGACTGCGGAGGCTACCTTCGTAGCCCGGCCCCCTTTTCTTGAGTCTGTTTCAGAAAGCACGAAACCCCACGACGAGGGACAAGTTGTCGGGGGACTGCTGCCGCGGCTCGGATGCGGCTCCGAATTCCCCGAATCTGCCACAATAGCATGGTAGTCCACAGCGGGGTGCGGACATACGTGGAACCACCCCGCTACCCTCCTGGTCGGGATCCTGGCCGGGAAATGACTATTGAGGGGTCCCTTCCTACGAGGTGGACAGCAGACGGGAAATGGTGTTCCCAACCACCGGGCGAACGTGCGACGCACGGATCGATCGGAGGGAGCATCGCGGAGACGGGGCCGCTGACGAGCCGCACCGAGACGGTCCCCTGGGGCAGCACCAGAGGCCAATAAGAGGAATGGGGCCATCAGGAAGTCAAGGATGGGAAAACTGGAGGCGAAGAAGAGAGAAGAGAGAAGACGAGCGGGGAGTTCCGAGCGGATTGTTCGGGGCCTTAGCACGGTTGTGACTAGCCGCGATCCTCTGCTTCGTGCTCGTCTCGCCGTTCTGTCTTGCCGGTTCTCCCCTACTCCACCGATTCGGGAAAGTGAGAGTAGAAATAATGCTCGTCCGTTTTAAAAATGGGACTCTAGTACGCGGAGGCACTACGACAACCTAAGGAACCCACTCCGGAACCACCAAAGCATGGGAACGTGGTGCGGGACCAAGGGACGACGCGGGATTCGCACCGGAACGCAGGGTGGAGCAGTGTTGTATGATGTGACGACGCGGGACTTGCACCGAACGCTGGGGAGGAGCAGCGTTGGAGGCTGGGACGTCGCGGGACTTGCATCGGAAGGCTGAGAAGACCATGTACCGGATCGTCGAAAAGGCAGGAAAAGAAAATAAACGACCGTCGGAGAACAATGCTACCGGCCGTCTCTGGCCAAGAAGAAGACGCGCCATCGAAGAAGAGAGAAACGGAATAAGAAAGAAGTACCCAAGACCCAAGATGCAAGAGGAGGGCAGAGACACGGGCACCACAAACCCACGCCTTGCCCAGGGTTTTTGAAGTGGTTTTCCCCTGGGCGTGAAGGCAAATGCCGAGGCGGCGGACGGAAGGGGCCACAAAACGTCCTCTCCACCCTTCCGGACCAGGACACGACGGCGGAGCAAGAAGCTGCAGCGGTCGGGACGACCGCTTTTCGAGAAGGGGGAACAGTGTTGCGAGCACCCTATGGATGGAATTCCATGGCCCGCCGGTGCTCGCGACAGAGACAAGAGGACAGCGAGAAGAAGGCGATCGGATCGATCGCCTGTCAACCGTTCACTCGAGAGCCAGACGCCATTACGTGCAGACGTGTATCGAGATCTCTATTAAAAGCCAATTACATTCAGTTACTGTTATAACCCGTTCCTGTTTATGTTCATGAATTGTTATTCTCGTTCGGTAGTACCCTTGTATTATGTCAAAACGTAACAGTATTAACCGTGGGTTAAGGACTCCCTTTCTTATATCCATAATGAATTCTAACAAGTCTTGTGTGTCGCGCAATAGTGTTTCCGCGACGCTGTTTATTAGTATGAGGTGTTCGTCTACTGTCTCTCGGAATTTAATAATGTCGGTCGACTGTTGTAGTAAGTATTGAATTTGCCAAGTCGTGTTCAAGAGTGTTTTTTCGTTGTCTTGTACGTTATGTATAGTCTCGTTGAGAAGTTCGGCGTTGGCTCTTACAATTTGCATTTGTCCTTTGATTGTATTTCTTAGTTTGTTATTCTGTCCTTTTAAAAAGTCTATTTGGTCGTTGATTTTCTTTCTGTCCTCGGAATCCATTAGTCCGAAAAGTGATTTGCCTATGTAACCTAATCCGTCTATTAGTCCTCGGCGCTGGTTTTGTGCTGAGCTTATAGTTTGCTGGACGTAGGTAAGGAGTTTGGTGATGCGGTCTACCTTGTCTTGAATTTTCGCGGCGAATGTTTTGCAGAATTTTTGCAAGTTGTCGGTAGAAGGTTTTTTACATTGCGCAAGTATGTCATATATTGTAGCTTGGAGATTCGCTTCGCGTCGGTAGATGTAAGATATGTCTACGTGTAATACTAACTTCCAACTATCTCGGTAAATTTGTAGATCGCCTAGGTTCTCGAAGTAAATGCCGGGGTGGTTTTTGAATTCTTTTATAGCGAAATCTGTATCGGGGGTGTCCCTCCTATGAGTAGTATCGTCGTTTGTAGGACGGTAATCCTGCAAAATATAATGTCGAGGTGTAGTCGGCGCTTCGTTCCGTTCATCGCGAAGTCTCTTGTCCTGCGTATGCTGTGCGTGCGTGAGATAAAATTTTGCTAACGTAAGATGATTCGTCTTCGCAAGGGACTCGATTGTCTTGTCGCTTTTCATTTCGTTTTGGTCTGTCTGTCAAGATGTTGTCGCTATTAACCATTCCGCGCGAGCTCGCGATGTTTTTGTTGGTACGTTTAGTGCAAGTTATTGAGTGTTTTTTGTCTTCGCGAGCGGGTGCGGGGGTGTAATGTTTGTGTTTCTCATTCTCATTTTCCTTTTACAGTTTGGAGTTTCCGGCACCGCCAGGCTATCTGAACCTTCGATACCGTCGGGCGCGACGCCAATTTGTGGCGGAGAACGCAGAGTGGTTGGATGAGGAGGACGCATGGGGCATAAGGGTCCTATTTGGTGAGTTTCCCTTACTTATATTTTTTTGCTAATTTTTTCGTCCAAAACTTGTTACTCAAAACTGACTGTTTCTGTGTCTATTGCTTGTTTTAGGGCGTCATGGGGACAATTTCGTGGGACCAGCCCCGCGCCCTAGATTGTGGGCCCTCTTCGAGGCCGCTCTTGCCACCATCGAAGAGTGAAGTCCCTCCACCCCTAACTTTTTCCTCCTCTTTTTTTTGTATAATGTGTATTCCCCCTTTTTTTCCTTTCTAATAAATTTGTGTTTCCCTTTTTTTTAATAATTGTTTGCGTATTGTCACGTCCCGCGACGTGGAGTCTACTACTAATTAACCTTTTAAAACATACAATATTTACTATTTCGTACTCTGAGGTATTATAACCACCTCGTATGAAAAACATATATAAAACATTATACAAAGTATCGCCGATAAGGCATTATCTTATAAACTACGATAAGAAGAGATCGAGCGAAGTGAACACGGACTGCAACAGCGAACAGGAGAGCCAGCATCAAGGAGGTAGCAGCCAGCCAGCCGCACTCACACTAAGGAAACCAGTGGACACCAGCTGATGGGTCAAAGGCCCCATCCGCCAGTGGAGTCGACACCTTAGCAGAGCTGTGCTCCTGATCCTCGCCAGAAGATTGCCCTCCCGTTATTCCACGCAAATCGATCACCAATACTAATCCAACATATTTAACTTCAACCCTTAGTAAGTAAGCTGTACGAAGCCGATCGTACAGAGCGTATTATAAACAATAGCGTAGAAACATGAAATGTGAATTAATATAAGAATCTTACTATCGTCGCCACTGGGAATTAAATAGAATAACGCGTATTAGTCGCGAGGAAACACACCTAAAGGATGCAGAAAGAACGTGACTAACTAGTAAATGGATTCGCAGATAAGAACGATGGGAAGATTCTTTCTGGACGATCCCAGGCAGAAACTGTGGGATGAGGTCCTCCCACCTATGATTTGTCATGTGACAAATCCTAGAGAAGGAGTGACCAAGTGCCCTATAAAAAGGGACTGACCACCCGCAGAGCTGATTGTATTAATTGCCTCATTACAGTTTCAACAATTATCATTACCGTTTTAATTATCGTTTTAAATCGTTGCTATAAGAACTACCAGTGTTAAAACTTTGAAGTGTTGTATTCACCATCAGCGAAAAATAAAGGTGATTATTGTTATTGTTAAAATCAGTGAGTGAAGTGTTTCCTTTTCCTAACTACCCATCTCCCTAATCATGCATTCGTCTTTTATTTTGTAAAGCGAACGAAAACCCAGATGTGCATTGACAGTTCGTGGGTTGCGTTAATTGACAGTTTTACCTACGAGCAGAACGTTGCCCAAGGTTCTACCCGAAATTAAGCGTAAAACACGAGCAACGCGATTATGTCAAAATCTATACAAAATACAGTGACAGATCACGGGTCGCGCCGATTGACGGTTCTATCTACGAGCAGAACGTTGCCCAAGGTTTAACCAGAAATTGAGCGTAGTGTGGGATCTAGCCAATAAATGTTACGAATACATAAAAATCACGCTCGCCTTCCCCGATGGTGCCACTGAAGGGCAGAACATTGCCTGCGGTAGCGCCTGGCGTGGAAGTTTGAAGAGTGATTTATCGATCAAATAAATAATTAATAATTTCTAAAGGACGAATGCCACGAAAACACCGTGCGGGACGGCGCGTCCAGCTACGCCGTTTAGCGGCAACCTACGCGAGTGCATCGGCTGAATATTTCACAATATTAGGAATCACAAGCACCCCGACCATCAACAGCACGGTAATAGACTGCGGCGATTGGGCCAAACCAAAGATCGACCAAGCACCTGAGATCAACGGGATACCTAGTAGCCCCGTCGAGTGGAGGTTAATTCCGTTGGATCTGCCCTCAATCGAAAACTAAGGTAAACAAGGAATACAATGTATCTTAAACTACCCTCTTATCACTCTCAACTATCCCAGAGCGTAAAGTCCCAGGACTAGGTCGAAAGCGGATGGAAAATATAAACTCCCTAAAAATCGCACTTAAATAAGGAAGTAGGGACGTAACATATGTAGGAAATTTAATGGTGGCAGCGGTGGGAGAATCCGCAATAGTTGAGAAAGTAAATAACAAAAATTATGAAGTAAAATCTAGAATCATGTCAGACCACGGTGAAAGGGACGGAAAGGAAGACGAAATACGAAATCAAACGGAGATAATCCGACAGGCAAAGGCAGCACTAGAAGCAAGAGGTGATGTGACCCCTGCTGAAATCTTAACTCAACTCCTCTCACTATTAACATTGTGGGACGAAAAATTCGACCATTTAGAATCAGTAACCGCGAGAATATCAAGATTAGAGCAACAACGCGCCGAAGACGTTCATAGTATCAAATCCGAACCAATTACCCCAAAACCGCCCGAAAAACGTCCAGCTCCGCGTGAATTGGAAATTCGCGACACTAAATCTAATCCGACGGACGGAAAAATTCCAATCAAACTCGCGTTAGAAGTAGTTCCTTTTTTCGATGGCAATCGACCATCTGTTTTTCAATTTTTAAAAGCATGTAAACGGGCAAAATCAATGTTAGCCCCTCAACAAGAAACGCCATTGACAAAATTACTAATGAACAAATTACGCGGACATACTTTAAGGGGGGAACCTGGTGTAACTAGCTGGAAATCGAGGCATTTTTCGGGAATTTTTTTAAAGAAAGTATTTAATCGATCTTTCTGAAACTTTCAGGATATTGTATTATCAGGTTATGGAAGATAAAAAAAAAATTTTATTAAAAATGAGCGGTAAATAACAAAGTTATAAGGGCTTATGCCCAGTCCGTTGGCGACGCAATTGTTGTACTGCGGGCAACGTAGCGTCTTTTGGTTTCATCTAAAACTAAAAATCGAACAATTTTCGTTTAGTTTATGAGTGTACGCACAGATCGTATAAATTCATAACTTAAAAGATGCAAAATTGAACAAATGGCGGCCTCTTGAAAAAAAATTCACTTTTTCCAACGAAATTTTGCCTTAAATGTGTAAAAAAAAGTTATTTATTTAAACAATATGATTATACTAAGAACGTAGCCCTATGAAGAAAATGTTCACAAATATCCGTGTACAAGGCCAAGTCGATTGGTTGAATATTTTTGGAGTTACATTGCCCGCAGATTGTAAAACTGTCGTTTCGAGAAAAACGCATTTAAAGTTTTGTGGTAACCTGGCGCTCCGTAGCAAAACCGGCCATATCCGCTTTAATTTTTGGAATTTCGTTTTGCGGCTTTGGGAACATATTATTGTGATGTTCAACTATTGATTTATGCAAAAAAAAAATCGATTTCTTCGATCCGCTACACCAGGTTACCCCCTTAATCGCGATAGGCGATTCCGATCTAACTACTTTAGACGAATTCGGAAATAAATTAAAACAATACTTCGCGCCGTGTAAAAACGTAAATCAATATAAAGGCGAACTGGGGAATTCATTTAAAAAACCAGGAGAAAATATTCTTGACTACATAACTCGCGTTCAAGATTTGCGCTTTGCTATAATGGACGGAGAAAGACGAAATCAGGGGGAAATAACCGCAACACTCCAAGAGAATATCGATACAGATACACTGGAAGCTTTTATTAAAGGATTACCTCGTGAAATTTCTGTACGCTTGAAACTAGAAGGTCAAGGACTAGTGTTGGATGAAATCTATGCTCTAGCCGTAAAGGTCGATAAAGAAGTCAAAATAGAAGACGAAAGAGCAAAGGCAAGTTCGTATACTCGTCAACAACCCGTGTCCCGTGATCCGAGAACGTATCCGTCGGTACCCCAAAATAAATCGAATTTCGGACCTCCAAGATACGAAGGAGCCATACCGAAGTAGCAAAATAATCAACCACGAAACAGCGGATGGCAAAACAACCCTACGCGAAATAGTGCATGGCAAAACAATCAGCCGCGGAACAGCGCGTGGCAACCAAATTCATCACGAAACGACGGAGCAACAACACCGCCATCGAATCAATTAGAAATTTCTTGCAACTACTGTAAGAAACCGGGACATTTGATCAAAGATTGCTTCAAATTCAAAGCCAAAATAGAGTCAGGAGAACTAGTCCCATACTCAAAAATGAACCAGGGAAACGAGCAAGGCCGTCCGGAAACGTCTGGCGCAATCCGGAGTGGGAACCCTCCACAGCGCCAGAAAATAATGAAGATAGGAGTCCCAAAACCGGAAGAAGCAAAACAATCCGGAAAATCAACACCCTGGAAACCGACGTTGGAAATCGAAGAAAGAATGTCAGTGAAGGAAAAACAAATCAAGAGGAACTCGATAGAAGAAGAAGACGAAGAAATGGACGAACAGTAACTGTTCCAATTAATACCGTACGAAATATTCCAACAATACTAATAATATCTCCTAATCTGGAAGGGAAAGCACGATTAATGGTTGACTCGGGATCCGATGTCAACCTCGTCAAGAAATCAAAGGTAACAGCATCGACAATCGTCAACACTCAAGAAATCATATATATCCGTGGAATAATCGATTCGAATCAAGCTACCTTAGGGACTGCATCAATATTGATTGCGAATCATCCAGTGAATTTCCACGTGGTAAACGACTCACTGTTTGACGATGAAGACGGAAGCTTAGGATCCGAATTTCTGTTACATCAAGAAGCCAGCATTGACTATGCGAAAAGGCAAATCAAGTGGGGGAAAAACTATATTCCCTTTAATACATACGAGGAGATATTCGTGCCGAAAAGAAGTTCAGTCCCTTTCCATATTAATATTGCAAATCCAGAACTCCGTGAAGGATACGGAGGAAAATTGCATATCAAAGAAGGAATCTATTTAGGAAATGCATTAGTAACCAATCGAGAAGGAAAAGCTCACATGAGAATAGTAAATAGTACGGACGAAGATTATCACATCGTGGTACCTACAATTGAAATACTTCCATTCGAAGAACGTTCCTTTAAACGATGTAATAAGATAACCATATCAAAGAAAAATCGATTCGAAGAAATCTTGAAACTACTGAGGTTGGATCACTTAAATCAAGAAGAAAAGGAAAATGTGATGCAACTAATAAAAGAAAACGAAGATCGATTTCATCTAGCAGGAGAAACTTTGGAAGGAACAGATAGTATACAACATAGAATTCATACTACGGATGATATACCTGTAACGTCCCACGGGGACTTAAACCGTTAGATACCGACAGTCGGTAATGTAGGAACCGAACTCCGTTACCATGTAACCTATTTTCTATTACCGCGTATATGTATTATAAGACTTTTATATATAATTAATGATTTAGATAAATATTAGAGAAACAATTATTATAAGAATATTAGGAATAATTAATTATAAGTATTAGTAAAAGCGCAAGACAAAATAATATGTAATAAGCAAGCAAAACGTAAAATAACAGATAGCGATTCACTGCGCATGCGCCAGCCCGCCAATTTTCCAGTATAAATAGAGGCGCACGCAGCACAGCGGGACATTCAAGCTACGAATACGCTCAAGTGACGAACGAATGCTCAAACCTAGAGGCAGCTTAAGTTTCAACCAGTGGGATTCAGCTTCGCTCCGGAAACGGCAGCGGCGGATCTCCAGTGTATAAAAGTTACTGGTGCTCCTCTTTGGTTTGCTCATTTGAAGTCATAGAACCTCGTTCTTGCAAAGCCATCGAGCTTCGCTCCGGAAACGGTAGCGGCCGAAGTGCTTGGTAAAAACAAGGTCTGTAGAGCATAGAACAGAACTCTGTCAAAAGAATCGAGCTTCGCTCCGGAAACGGCAGCGGCCGATCTTACTACAGAAATTGCCAAGAGTACTCGAGCTTCGCTCCGGAAACGGCAGCGGCCGAGCTCTGCAATATACATATATCTATATATTTTAAAATACGTAGCGTTAGAGTCAGAAAAACATAAAACCCAAAAAGAGTATATATAGTCGTAGATCGTAAGCTATATTAATTATTATTTCATTGTTGTAACTATATTAATTATTGTTTTATTAAATAAATAAGCATTATTAAGTTTAAAAGCCGTAGATATTACTCTTTAGTCTGTAGAATAGAACCCCACCTTTCCTACACTCGAGGGGACGCCGCTCTCCTCTCGGGGATCTGTCGACGCTCAGTTGTCCCCGGACAGCCGAACGTTACAGGTCGTATATTTTTGGTGACAGCGGTGGGATTTCTCATTCGTTTAGAGAATAAATTCAATTTGAAGAACTATTTCGTTAGTGAAATCACTCCATAAGTGAGTATTTTCCAAGAAATTTTTTCTTTCTCTAAATTTTACAGAGGCTTTAAAACTTCACAATGCCTAACACAATTGGAGAAGCAATGGCTAACCTCACAATAAATACAGAAACTCAAACTCAGGAGACTACAGAAACTCCAGAAATCACTACAGTAAATACTCCAGGACCTTCAAATCCACAGATTAATATGAATACATCTACGAGTACATATTCTCAATTACCACATATTAGCCTACGCGACACTGCGGACACAGTCCCTTCTTTCGACGGTAGAAACATACCGATACACCAATTTATAAAAAGCTGCCGACATGCACGGCGCATGGTTAATCCGAACGCAGAGTATGGATTAGTCCAACTTATAAAGAATAAGCTTTTCGGACAAGCTTCTAGAGTAGTATTAAGCGGAGACTATAATTCAATCGATGATCTCATTTCGGTATTAGAGTCACGATATGCTCCATTACATACGTCTATTCAATTATATGGCGAATTATCAAAAATAGCACAGCTACATAACGAAACAACGGTAGACTACAGCAGTCGCGTATCCAATCTCTTACTTCAGATTAAACATTGCAATGCAGTAGAGGTACCGACGCATGTAAAACAATTTAATACAAACGCGGAACAAAACGCCATTAAAGCCTTTCTAACGGGACTCAAAACAGAAATACATAATAGAATACACGAATACACCTTCAGCAATCTTGATCGCGCTATCAACGTCGCCATTAAAGCTGAAGCAGAATATAACGAAAACCAGATACGAGCAAGAGAAGCAGCAGGAATAACACAGGCTAACCAGTGTACGAATTGCCTTGGATACGGCCATATTGCCACCGCTTGCAGTAGCCGAATATCACGAACCAACTGGCAGCAAAAAACCTGTCAACAATGTAATAGAACGGGACATACAACGCAAGAATGTAGGAGTCGAAGCTGTAACGTGCCGCTACGAAACCGCCGTACATTTTTTCCTATCTCTTTTCTAACTAAGTGTTAAATCCATTCGATCATACTTACATTTACCTAAATTGTAAACTAGCATTTATGACGCGGGCGAGCGACGCCATTATACGGCGGGAAACAGCGAACCAAGCGACGCGCAACGCATGCGCATAACTAACCGCGAACTCACTGCCGCGAATAACCTAAGCGCGCGCGCGTAGACCGCGCGCACAAACCGCGCGTAGACCGCGCGCACAGACCGCGCGCACAGACCGCGCGGACGCCGAACGAACTGAGCGTAGTACGCGAGCCGGCGGGAACCGGAACCTAATTCTAATTGGTGCACCCAACCGGACGCCATATAAACTGAGCGTAGTACGTGAACCGGCGGGAACCGGATCCCATTTCTAATTGGCGCACTAGTCCAAACGACTAGTGATTGGCTGGAGCAAGGTATCGCAGAACCGTATAAGTACGAGCCTGCCAGCAGCTTAGATTCAGACTGAGTTCTGCTACCGAACAGTAAGCACGCCGCTTATAAAAGTCTCTCAACAAGTATATATAAATTCTACGTCCTGACTACCTACATTCAACCTTATTCCGAGGTCGCTTTAACTAGCCCCTCAAAATCACGTTCAATCTCCTATATTCAAATATTTACAATAAACCATTCCGAGGTCGCTTTAACTAGCCCCTCAAATTCCTACGAGGTCGCTTTCACTAGCCCCTCAAATTCCTTCGAGGTCGCTTTCACTAGCCCCTCAACACCTTTCCGAGGTCGCTTTAACTAGCCCCTCAACATCTTTCCGAGGTCGCTTTCACTAGCCCCTCAACACCTATCCGAGGTCGCTTTCACTAGCCCCTCAACTTCCTACGAGGTCGCTTTAACTAGCCCCTCAACTTCCTTCGAGGTCGCTTTAACTAGCCCCTCAACATCTTTCCGAGGTCGCTTTCACTAGCCCCTCAACTTCCTACATTCAACACCTTATCGAGGTCGCTTTCACTAGCCCCTCAACATCTTTCCGAGGTCGCTTTCACTAGCCCCTCAACACCTATCCGAGGTCGCTTTAACTAGCCCCTCAAATTCCTACGAGGTCGCTTTCACTAGCCCCTCAAATTCCTTCGAGGTCGCTTTCACTAGCCCCTCAAAATCTTTCCGAGGTCGCTTTAACTAGCCCCTCAAAATCTTACATTCAACCTTTCCGAGGTCGCTTTAACTAGCCCCTCAAAATCCTACATTCAACCTTTCCGAGGTCGCTTTAACTAGCCCCTCAGCTTCCTTCCTGGAAAGCGTGGGCCAGCTCATAGGCACCAGAAGAAACACTCTTATTAAATACCAAATCGACCTAGCGTCATTATTATTATCTAAACAAAGTATAGCGACTTATTGCTCAAATACGATTTAGTATCGTATCATTATACCAACAATTATACAAAATAGTTAAACCGTACTTAGTTACCCTATTAGTTTGAAACCGTAATCAAACGTATTCTTTATTACCGATCAAGCGTCGAAACCGTAATCAAACGTATTCTTTATTACCGATCAAGCGTCGAAACCCAAATCAAACGTATTCTTTAAAATCGACTAATACGTCGATTCATTATAATACTTACCATTTTTGTTCAAACATTATATATTCACCTTTTGACCTAGAGTCAAACCTTTATTCTTGAATAAATCCACTGTTAATTTTTGTTAAAGAAGGACTCTCGTTTGTGAAATTCATTTCTTAATTGCACGCCACCCGAACCAATCCCATAATTTCACAGGTAAACCGCTCTACTTGTGGAATCGCCTGCAACTAACGGCTCAGTCTCGTTTGAGAACGTTACAGGTTAAAATTGTGGTGACAGTCGGTGGGATATTAATTGCTTTAAACCGCAAAACGTGTGGCAAGGGAGAATATACTCTCCTAGCGAAAAACAAGACTCCTTCTTACTAAATCAGACAATTTTCGGAAAAATTTTTTTCAATCATGCCTACCGACGGAGCAACCGGTAGCAACCCAACTCAGGTAGACGCAGTTGTAGAAGAGCTACAACGCCTACAAATTAGTCAGGATAATTCGCGTCAACCACATACTAGAATCCGCGATGCCGCAGACACGGTTCCAGCCTTTGATGGGCGAAACATTACAATACATCAATTCTCGAAATGCTGTAGAAACGCGAAAAATATGATCGCACCGAATGCCGAATACGGCTTAGTACAATTAATCAAATGCAAATTGTTCGGGCAAGCTTCTAGAGTTATATTAAACGGGGATTACAATACTATAGAGGAGGTAATTAAGGTCCTCAACGCTCGTTTCGCACCATTATATTCTTCAATCCAATTATATGGAGAAATGTCAAAGGTAGCTCAGATGCAGAATGAAGCCACTGTAGATTATAGCAGTAGAGTCTCCGGGATTTTTCTACAATTAAAACACTGTAACGAAATAGAGGTCCCTTTACACGTAGCACAATACAATCAATCCGCCGAAATAAATTCAATTAAGGCATTTTTAACGGGTTTAAAACCAGAAATCTACGCACGAATGCGTACAGTCGAATTCACTGACCTCGATACCGCCATAGAATCTGCTATAAAAGCCGAAGCCGAATGTCAGGAGAACTTAATGAGAAATAAATTCGCGGAAGGACTATCACACTCCACACATTGCACAAATTGTTATGGGTACGGGCACTCAGCGAATGACTGTAGCAGTAAATTCCCAGTAGGGCAAATAGCGCAAATTAGTTGGCAGTCAAAATACTGTGATCATTGTCGAAGGGTAGGACACACGGTTCAGGAATGCCGGAAGATAAACTCCGCGTCGCGATCAACACCGTATAGTTCTGGGCCAAGGCCATCGTCACACAACACTGGTTCAAGAATGGCACCACGTAATACCGCGCCGCGTAAACCACAACAACTCGAATGTAAATATTGCAAAAATAAGGGACACACAATCGAGGAATGTAGAAAGAAAATGTATAATGATAGGCGAAGATCCGAGAATTCACTAAATCCCAAAGAATCGTCAAATCCTTCTCAAAATCCCGTACGCAGGCAAGCCGTCTTAACACTTCAACCAATCGGAAGAGCCCCCAGCATAGCATTGACAAGTTCAGAGTTTAAACAGAACAAAGTACTAATGATGATCGACACGGGAGCCGATTTAAGTGTAATAAAACAAGATGCCATATCTCCAGGAACACATATTTACAACGACGTCGTGTACGATCTAAGAGGAATAACAGAGGGTTCTCTACCTACTTTAGGATACATAAAAACAAAAATATTAGACACAGTAGTTGAAATCCACGTAGTAAAGACTCTGCCTCTCGCGCAGGATGGAATTTTGGGAACAGATTTTTTCCGAGGAATCGGAGCAACAATAGACTACTCCAGGCTAGGTGTCGTAATAGGAAATGAAATACTTCCATTTAAAGACGGGGAAATAACAATACCGGGCCGAATGCGTTATCAAATACCAATAAAAATTTTAAATCCAGGCCTGAAAACAGGATACGTTCCTAAATTAAACGTACACCCCAATATCCTAATGGGCAATGCCATAGTCACAAACGATGACGGAATAGGATACTTATACGCGATAAATACATCCTCCAAGGACATCAAGATAGAAATACCTTCTGTCGAAATAGAACCATACGAGGAAGTAAAATTCGAAGGGGAAACTGCATCTCCAGAACACGTTAACCAAGTACTAGAACTGCTTCGTCTAAATCACCTAAATCCAGAAGAAAGAGCTAATATCGAAAATTTAATCGAACAGTACGCTGACAGATTCCACCTCCCGGGAAATAAATTAGAAGCAACAAATGCCGTCTCACACAGAATAATTACAGAAAATGAGGCACCGATAAATATCAAACAGTACCGTTATCCCCAAGTCCATAAGGAGGAAATCAATAAACAGATGAACGAACTTCTACAAAATAAAATAATTGAGCATTCAACTTCTCCGTACAATTCACCGTTATTTGTAGTAACCAAGAAAGAAGACAGTCAAGGAAATAAACGCTGGAGAATAGTAATAGACTTCCGTCAATTAAATGAAAGAACAATAGGCGACGCGTACCCTTTACCTAATATAGTAGAAATATTAGATCAGTTAGGCAGCGCAAAATACTTTTCCGTGTTTGATTTAGCATCAGGGTTCCATCAGATACCAATGCATCCGGAAGACAAACATAAAACAGCATTTTCAACACCCTATGGGCATTATCAATTTAACCGAATGCCTTTCGGTCTTAAAAACGCCCCCGCGACATTTCAAAGGCTGATGGACCAAGTACTAACTGGATTACAGGGAATAGAACTATTTGTATACCTGGACGACATAGTAATTTATGCTAGCTCACTTCAAGAACACACGACTAAATTTATACGACTAATGAAACGGCTAAGAGAAGCCAACCTATGTTTACAACCAGACAAATGTGAGTTCCTAAAAAGGGAAGTGTGTTATCTAGGGCATATTATTAGCGAAGAAGGGGTCAGGCCAGACCCGAAGAAACTAGAGGCAGTTAAACAATTCCCACGACCCAAAACAGCGAAGAACATAAGACAATTTATTGGGTTAGCCGGATACTACCGGAGATTTATTAAGAACTTTTCTAAAATCGCAAAACCATTGTCCGACTTAACTAGGAAAGACCGCCGATTTGAGTGGACAATAAAACAACAAACCGCTTTCGAAACATTACGAGACGCATTATGCGAGGAACCGATACTTCAATATCCAGATTTTGAAAAACCTTTTATTATAACAACAGACGCCTCTGGCTATGCAGTAGGCGCAGTTCTAAGTCAAGGAGAAATTGGGAAAGATCTACCAATAGCTTATGCCTCAAGAATACTAAATGACGCCGAAACACGTTACGCTCCAACTGAACGCGAATTACTCGCGTTAATTTACGCCGTTCAGCATTTCCGTACGTACATATACGGTAAACGTTTTTCTCTGGTCATGGACCATAAACCATTAGAATGGCTCCATACTCTAGCTAATCCAACCTCAAGACTTATGCGCTGGAAAATAAAGCTAGCGGAATATGATTATAAAATAATATACAAGCCAGGAAAGTACAATACTAATGCAGACGCACTGTCACGGAATCCGGTAAACGCACTCCCATTGCAAGTGGAAAGGAAACGTGAGCGTTCCCAAACCGCCACTGCTACAGAATCTCCAAATCCAAACCCCGCGAAACAACCAAGAGGAGACGGATCGACCTCATCATCGTCATCCGAATTTAATCCAGCCCAGTATACGGTAAAAAGGAAATTAAAAAGGAAACTTAGAACTACAACCACCACATCATCAAACCAACCGGTGGAAAAGAAAAGGGGAATTACTGAAAAATTTAGATCAGAAATGGAGGTGTCTACCAGTAGTTCCGAGGCACCCAAGGACATTCAGGTGTCAGTAGAGGTTCATCCCTCTCCTGGACAAATCGGTCATCCACCGACAGCCCCTAAACCAACCACCCTTAACCGCCCTCGCAGCCCACACAGCATGGAAATTGATACAATGCAAAAAGATTGGGATCAAATAATGGAGATCACTGAAAACGAGGAAGTGCCGGGAAGCCACATCTATCGAGAGCCTCCCAAAATAAACTCCAGCAATAGTAGCAGCAGCAAGAGAAATAGTCCACCAATCAGGGGAAGGAAATATTGTACGAGAGAATCTAGTGGAACATTAACAGGACCAATATCTCCAGTAACAATAAAGAAAGACTCAATAAATAAGTTCAAAACATTTATCGGTCCACCCCGACAGCAAATACCACCCCGTCAGCAAATACCGCCCCGACAGCAGATATCACGGCGACAGCTAATATTACCACGACAACAAATCCTGCCACAACAGCAAACATTACCAAAAATAATTCACCAAGAATTGCTTCAAGGTAGGGTCAAGGAAATCTCAGATCATTTATGGATGAGACGTGAAACCGCGGGAATATTCATCACTATACATGGCAAACCACTGGGCGAGGAAAGTACAGAGTTTTTAAATAAGGAGCAAATCAAGATTACCTTACCTCTGCCACTACAGGCAGGAAACGTTATAGAAATTCTTAAGCCAGGACGGACCATTTTAGGAATGGTAATGCCAGAACAACCAACTGAAGAAGCCTACCACACCATGATTAGGAACCTATATATCAAATTAACACAAGAAAACATTAACAAAATTTCATTACCCAAAACAGAAATTAATATATCGTGGGAAAAATTAAAACAGATGATCACACTAAGGTTCTTACAAACAAATATCAGCATCACAATCTGCAATGGCACTATACAAATGCCATCGGAACGGGATCGCCTAATGATAATAAAGGAAAACCACGAGTCACCAGTAGGAGGCCATAAAGGGGTAACCAAAACCTATAACAGAATAAGGAACCTATACCATTGGCCAAATATGAAAAAGGACGTGAGGCAACATATTAAAACATGTATAAGTTGTCAAAAGAAAAAACTAGTGCGAGTTAAAACTAAGGAACCAATGGTAATTACAGATACGCCACTAGATGCTTTTGACAAGATATCCATGGATATCGTGGGACCATTGCCACTCACAAAATCAGGGAAAACATATATACTCACCATTCAGGATAATTTAACAAAATTCTCACTAGCAGTACCATTAGTCTCATTCACAAGCGAGGAAATAGCTCAAGCATTCACCACACATTTCATATGTCAATTCGGATGCCCAAAAGCCATTCTCACGGATCAAGGATCTTCACTTGTCAGTTCTCTCATGCAAAAGTTAGCAAGGACTCTTAACATCAGGCAGTATAAAACCTCAGCGTTCCATCCACAGTCAAACGGTTCCCTGGAAAGAAGCCATCATGTCTTGGTTGAATATTTAAAGCATTACATAACCAAAGAAAAACAATGGGACCAGTGGTTACCACAAGCAATGTTCTCTTATAATACAAGTATACACGAGGGCACCAAATATACCCCTCATGAATTAGTATACGGTAGAAAGGCCAGACAGCCATCAAGTTTAACACCCAACGATTCATTAGCAACATACCCAGACTTTGTTGATAGGTTAGTTACTAAACTGTTCAATATTCGCGAATTGGGACGACACAATCTAAAAAACTCAAAATATCGCCAAAAATATTATTACGATCGAAAAATATCATCAATTAAGTATCACAAAGGCGAGAAAGTTATGCTTTTAAATCCAAAAAGGCACAAATTTAGCGACGAATACACTGGGCCATACACGATCGTAGAAATCTTAAAGAACAACAATGTAAAGATAGCTGTGAGCCCCCGTCGAACTAAGGTTGTCCATCAGGACAGAGTTAAAAAGGCCTATACGCCAAATAAAGATGGCGGCCCTAGGGATATTTCAGTAATCCACCAGAAATTTTGCAAAAATACAAAATCAAAAAAAAGTGGTAGGGGACCGTACTCACGGAACCATTCAGACATAGTTCATCCTAGCGAAAGGACGCGCATAAAAAAATAAGAAGAAAGAAGAAAAGTTCAATAAGGAAACTATTAAGAAAAATAAGGTAGGAACAACAGAAAATACATACTCATTAAGTGAATAAACTCAAATTAAATAAAATCAAATTATTAAAATAAAAACGTGGTGTGTCGGTACAGAAAAAAATGTCGATCAAGTCGCCTGAAGAGAAATGGATACACCGCCCTCCAAATAAGGAAAAAGAGGACCATTATTTGACACTTTTGAGGATGGTCTGCCTAAAGGCCAAATGGGTAGGGTACAGGACGGACCGCAGCGATTTGTACCGCAGGAAAATCTGCTACCCCTGCTACAAAAATCTAAAAGCCGAAGACACCCGCTACTACACCCCCGCGAGCCGACACCTCCTAACACTGCAAAGAAATTTAATTAATTTTAAATACTGTATGATCTGTACGAGGCAGATCTACAATGTAGGAGTGGCGGCACAATGTGCCGAATGTATTGAGGCATTCACCCACATTAGCCAGAACAACGACGAGGCTCTCGACTTGGGTCTTTCTCTCAATATTTTGGAGGCACATGAGCGAGGCCAAGTACAGCCTCAATAAAATTTCATTTTCTACCTTACATATTCCAATTCTAACATAATTATTTTCAACCCTTACCTTCAAATCCTCAACCCAACGAACGAAAACGTTAGTGTTACGTAGAAACCTTTTATGAATAGGCAAAAGAAGGATAGTATATACCGCGGTCAATGGGACAACGACGTAAACAAACCGTGCATTCCTGAACAATAGATAAACAGAGTAACATGGAAATAGAGTAAGACAGCAAACTTTCGCGGAATTCCGTACCCCAAACAATGTAAGAAAGAGAAGCATTCTTAATAAAAGAAGACACGAGACATAAGGGGAACATCTAGTAAATAATGGGGAGAGTACCGTGTAAGGAGAATCATAACTATTCTTAGGGAGGTAGTAACTCAGGCTTCATTCGATCTCGAGTACCTTTGAAAACCAGTCGTATCATTCAGCAATCTTCAATTCATTATTAAGTAATCCAGTGTTAATTTATCATGCCAAACCGTTCAGGCAAAAAGTTAAAGCGCGTTAGAACACTGACAGTATCATCAACGCCGTCAGCACCATCAACGCCATCAACGCCGTCATCAATATCATCAAGGCCATCAACGCCATCAACGCCGTCATCAATATCATCAAGGCCATCAACGCCGTCAACGCCGTCATCAATATCATCAAGGCCATCAACGCCGTCAACGCCGTCAACAATATCATCAAGGCCATCAACGCCATCAACGCCGTCAACAATATCATCAAGGCCATCAACGCCGTCAACGCCGTCATCAACACCATCAAGGTCATCAACGCCGTCGACGCCACCAACTCCATCAACATCTATACTATGGAAATTGCGCGAAATCGCAATACCAGAAATAGATTGGCAGCCGTATAAGGACCTCTCCCGTTCAGATCCACGACAACGCGCGTGGAAATACATATTTCTATTTGGCACTGGGAACGTACCAACTACCACGACAGGAGGGATGTCCGAGCCAAGCGAAGACGTGAGTACTTTTCTACGTATGGAAGAAGAAGTGGAAAATCAAACCTTCCACATTAACGAGTAGTCCGTCTAATTCAAATCTATAAAACTACATCTCTCGGGACGAGAGAAAAACCGGGCGGCGAGATGTAACGTGCCGCTACGAAACCGCCGTACATTTTTTCCTATCTCTTTTCTAACTAAGTGTTAAATCCATTCGATCATACTTACATTTACCTAAATTGTAAACTAGCATTTATGACGCGGGCGAGCGACGCCATTATACGGCGGGAAACAGCGAACCAAGCGACGCGCAACGCATGCGCATAACTAACCGCGAACTCACTGCCGCGAATAACCTAAGCGCGCGCGCGTAGACCGCGCGCACAAACCGCGCGTAGACCGCGCGCACAGACCGCGCGCACAGACCGCGCGGACGCCGAACGAACTGAGCGTAGTACGCGAGCCGGCGGGAACCGGAACCTAATTCTAATTGGTGCACCCAACCGGACGCCATATAAACTGAGCGTAGTACGTGAACCGGCGGGAACCGGATCCCATTTCTAATTGGCGCACTAGTCCAAACGACTAGTGATTGGCTGGAGCAAGGTATCGCAGAACCGTATAAGTACGAGCCTGCCAGCAGCTTAGATTCAGACTGAGTTCTGCTACCGAACAGTAAGCACGCCGCTTATAAAAGTCTCTCAACAAGTATATATAAATTCTACGTCCTGACTACCTACATTCAACCTTATTCCGAGGTCGCTTTAACTAGCCCCTCAAAATCACGTTCAATCTCCTATATTCAAATATTTACAATAAACCATTCCGAGGTCGCTTTAACTAGCCCCTCAAATTCCTACGAGGTCGCTTTCACTAGCCCCTCAAATTCCTTCGAGGTCGCTTTCACTAGCCCCTCAACACCTTTCCGAGGTCGCTTTAACTAGCCCCTCAACATCTTTCCGAGGTCGCTTTCACTAGCCCCTCAACACCTATCCGAGGTCGCTTTCACTAGCCCCTCAACTTCCTACGAGGTCGCTTTAACTAGCCCCTCAACTTCCTTCGAGGTCGCTTTAACTAGCCCCTCAACATCTTTCCGAGGTCGCTTTCACTAGCCCCTCAACTTCCTACATTCAACACCTTATCGAGGTCGCTTTCACTAGCCCCTCAACATCTTTCCGAGGTCGCTTTCACTAGCCCCTCAACACCTATCCGAGGTCGCTTTAACTAGCCCCTCAAATTCCTACGAGGTCGCTTTCACTAGCCCCTCAAATTCCTTCGAGGTCGCTTTCACTAGCCCCTCAAAATCTTTCCGAGGTCGCTTTAACTAGCCCCTCAAAATCTTACATTCAACCTTTCCGAGGTCGCTTTAACTAGCCCCTCAAAATCCTACATTCAACCTTTCCGAGGTCGCTTTAACTAGCCCCTCAGCTTCCTTCCTGGAAAGCGTGGGCCAGCTCATAGGCACCAGAAGAAACACTCTTATTAAATACCAAATCGACCTAGCGTCATTATTATTATCTAAACAAAGTATAGCGACTTATTGCTCAAATACGATTTAGTATCGTATCATTATACCAACAATTATACAAAATAGTTAAACCGTACTTAGTTACCCTATTAGTTTGAAACCGTAATCAAACGTATTCTTTATTACCGATCAAGCGTCGAAACCGTAATCAAACGTATTCTTTATTACCGATCAAGCGTCGAAACCCAAATCAAACGTATTCTTTAAAATCGACTAATACGTCGATTCATTATAATACTTACCATTTTTGTTCAAACATTATATATTCACCTTTTGACCTAGAGTCAAACCTTTATTCTTGAATAAATCCACTGTTAATTTTTGTTAAAGAAGGACTCTCGTTTGTGAAATTCATTTCTTAATTGCACGCCACCCGAACCAATCCCATAATTTCACAGGTAAACCGCTCTACTTGTGGAATCGCCTGCAACTAACGGCTCAGTCTCGTTTGAGAACGTTACAAAGCGGAACACAAAACGGAGCACGAAACCAAGCGTGGAACGATACATTCTGTGACTTCTGCCGAAGGCCAGGTCACATGACGCAAGATTGTAGGAGTCGAAGTTACACGAATAGAGCCCCTCAACCTACCGTTTACTGTGATAATTGCCGAAGGCCAGGTCACACAACACGAGATTGTAGAAGCCAAAGTTACACGAACAGAGCTCCTCAATCCAACGTGTACTGTGACTACTGTAAAAGACCAGGTCACACGATACAAGAATGCCGAAGCAAAAGTTATGCAGAAAGAGTACAAAGACCAGAAGTATTCTGCGAGTATTGCAAATTTAGAGGTCACACGATAGACCAATGCAGAAAGAAGATATACTTCGATAGGAAGGAAAAAGAAGAGAAACAACCCCGTATGGTACGTAGGCAGGCCATACTTCGATTAAAAACGGAGCAAATAAGGAAACCTCCTAGCATCCTTCTTTCTGATGTAGGATTCAGCGAGAACCACGCAACGTTGATGATCGACACCGGATCCGATTTAAATGTCATCAAGAGAAGTGCTGTTTCACCGAATATACCAATCTATACGGACACTCTGTTCGACCTTAATGGTATTACGGACGGCCTACTTAGTACAATAGGATATATTAAAATAAGAACTTTAAATACGGAAATTATTATGCATGTTGTGGAGGATCTTCCTATCAAACAAGACGGGATACTTGGAACGGAATTTTTTCAAACAAACGGAGCAACCATCGACTATATGAAGTCAGAGATAATAATTGGAATGGAAATTATTCCATTTATCGATCCAGAAATGATTACGATACCAGCAAGAGCACGAAGCCAAATATATGTGCGAGTGCTTAATACACAATCCAAAACAGGATACATTCCAAAAATCAATATTCATCCTAACATACACATGGGAAACGCACTAGTTTCGAATAACAACGGTGTAGCATTTCTTTTTGCTATAAATACATCCACAAAGGACATCAAAATACCAGTACCATCCGTTGAATTAGAAGAATTCGAAGAAATACCTGCAGAAGAGGAAACAACAACCACATATAAAAGAACTGATAGAACACACCAATTATTACAATTATTACGGTTGGACCACCTAAACTCAGAGGAACGGGCCAGCGTGGAACAACTAATAAAGGAACATGCAGACAGATTCTACCTTCCAGGGGAAAAACTGGAAGCAACAAACAAAACATACCACAGGATAATTACAGAAAACAACGTTCCTGTTTTTACAAAACAATACAGGTATCCTCAAGCATATAAAGAAGAAGTTAGAAAACAGACTAAAGAATTGCTTGAAAAAGGAATCATACAGTCATCAACTTCACCTTATAATTCACCGATCTGGATTGTACCCAAAAAAGAAGACGCTCAAGGAAATAAAAAGTCCAGAGTCGTAATTGACTTTAGAAAATTAAATGAACTAACAATTGGAGATGCTTATCCTCTGCCAAATATAACTGATATACTAGATCAGTTAGGAAGTGCAAAGTACTTTTCTGTATTTGATCTTGCATCTGGATTTCATCAAATTCCAATGCATCCAGACGATCAACATAAAACAGCATTCTCTACAATTTACGGGCATTACGAATTTACCAGAATGCCATTTGGACTAAAAAACGCACCAGCCACCTTCCAAAGACTAATGGATCAGGTCTTGACTGGGCTCCAAGGAATAGAGCTGTTCGTATACTTAGACGATATCGTCATATACGCCAGTACATTAAAAGAACATGCAACTAAATTTAAACGACTAATGGACAGACTAAGAGAAGCAGATCTTCACCTTCAACCGGACAAATGTGAATTTTTGAAGAAAGAAGTATCATACTTGGGACACATAATAGGAGAGGACGGAGTGAAACCTGACCCGAAAAAAGTAGTAGCAGTAAAGGAATTTCCAAAACCTACTACGGTCAAAAACGTCAAACAATTTCTAGGACTAAGTGGATATTATAGGCGATTCATAAAGGATTTTTCAAAAATTGCAAGACCACTTTCTAATCTCACTAGGAAGAATTATCAATTCGAGTGGACCTACAAACAACAAAAGGCATTTGAAACTTTGCGGGAAGTTCTCTGCAAGGAACCTATATTACAATTCCCGGACTTCGACAAGGTATTCAACATCACGACAGATGCCTCAAGTATTGCTGTAGGTGCGGTTCTTAGCCAAGGAGAAATAGGAAAAGATTTACCGGTAGCTTACGCATCTCGCGTTTTAAATGATGCTGAAACACGATATTCTCCTACAGAACGGGAATTATTGGCAATAATATACGCAGTCTTTCACTTCAGACCTTACATTTACGGACGGAAATTCTATCTAATAACAGACCATAAACCATTAGAATGGCTTTAAAATCTTTCTAATCCTACGTCTCGATTAATGCGCTGGAAAATTAGATTAGCAGAATACGATTACAAAATTTTATATAAACCCGGGAAATACAACACAAACGCGGACGCATTGTCTAGGAATCCGATTTCACTACCATTGCACGCGAAAAGAGCCCATTCAGATACAAATTCTCACGAGAATAAAAAATTAAAAGAATTTCACCAATTTCCAACCCGACAAAGGGAAACTACAGCATCAACCTCTGGAAATCCAGCTCCACATAAACAATTAATAGTTAACTCATCAGAAACCGACTCCTCTTCATATGACGAAAGCGATGCGTTAAATTTAAGCCGAAAGAAATTAAAGCGGAAAAAACAAAGCACGAACACCTCCTCCTCTCGTCCCGAGACTAAGAAACGGAATGTTGAAGCGGAAACGCATACACCCCCTCGTTACGCGCCTCATCAAATCTCCGTTCCCATCCAAATACACGCACCCCCCCAAGTCCAAATACACGCACCCCCGCAAGTCGTGACCCCTCAAGTCCAAGTACACGCACCCCCGCAAGTCGTGACACCCCAAAACTATAAACCCCCTCACATCAAGAAACCTCACATCAAGAAAGAAGAGGATGCAATAGAAGAAATTGACGAAACGGTTGTAATACCACAACATAATTATAAGGATCCTCCCAAAATAGACGCGGAATCAAGTTCAGAAAAGAACACTCATCATACACCTAAAAAGAAGAAATTAAAATCAAAATCCAGCACGGACACAGGTCCCATAACGCCAATAACGATAAGGAAAGGAAGGATACTTACTCCTCCTCCACCATCCTCTCATCCTCCACCATTACTATCTCTTCCCCCACATTCTCCAAGTCACAAACAACCCACACCAGCTAAACCAAGAGTAGTATCAAATATTCCTGTCAAAAACCAAAATACAGAGGTGGAAGATCACGTATGGATGGGCAAAGGATACGTAGTGACATTCATAAACACACAAGGCAGGCCAATCGGACCATCAGGAGGAAGATTATATAAGGAAAAAAATATAAAACCTCACAAAATTCCACAACCATTAAGAATCGGAGAGTTAGTCAAAATCAAGGAAGGAAAGCATACAATCCTTGGACTCATCACACCAGAACATCCAACAGAAGAAGACGTATACAATTCGCTGAGGTCACTTCATACATACCTGGTATCTGAAAAAACCACAAAAGTATACATCTCATCAGAAGAGGACAAAATTTTATTAAATCAATTACGACATTTAATAGAACTAATATTCCTACAAGAAGATATCCAATTCATCTTCTGCAAGGGCACCCTTCTGACACCTCCTGTACAAGATAGACACCAGATCATCCAGGAGAACCATCAGTCACCTATAGGCGGACACAAGGGAATTACAAAAACATATCATCGAATTAGAGGCAAATATTACTGGAAGAATATGAAGTACGAGATAACACAATTTATAAAAACTTGCTTGGATAGCCAAAAGACTAAACTTGTACGAGTAAAAAACAAGGAACCCATGATACTGACAGATACACCTGTCGATGCTTTTGATAAGATTTCTATGGACATAGTAGGACCACTACCTTTTACAAACATAGGAAACAGTTACATACTCACTATCCAAGACAACTTGACAAAATATTCTCTCGCTATTCCATTGACAAGCATTACCTCAGAGGACATAGCTAAGGCATTTACAGAACATTTCATCTGTAAATTTGGAAGTCCTAAAGCAATCCTTACTGATCAGGGACCAAATTTTATGAGTGCCCTCATGAAGAAATTTGCCAGAGCGTTTCACATCAAACAGTATCGAACCTCTGCATTTCATCCACAATCTAATGGATCTTTAGAGAGAAGTCACCATGTCCTCGTCGAATACCTACGACACTATGTATCAAAAGAAAAGCAATGGGATCAGTGGTTACCTCAAGCAATGTTCTCGTATAATACAAGCACTCACGAAGGCACGAAATTTACGCCTCACGAACTTGTTTTCGGAAGAAAAGCACGTCTTCCTTCCAGTATTCCCTCAACGGACAACATTAAAACATATCCGGACTATGTCGACAAGTTGATAGATAAGTTATATCACATCCGACAAATGGCGCGAAGAAATCTGGAAGAGTCAAAAATTCGCCAGAAACATTATTACGATCAAAAGATTCAACCACAAAACTACAAAATAGGGGATTACGTATGGTTATTGCAACCAAGAAAGGAAAAATTGGGACCGGAATACAGCGGACCCTACCGGATCATTGAAATCCTGGAGAAAAGCAACTTAAAGATAAAAATTAATTCGAAACAAACTAGGATCGTCCATAAAAACCGAGTAAAACAGGCGAATTTACCATAAGAAGTTGCAACCCTGCATGGGAAGCCTATATAAGGAGGTGCAGAACAAAGGATTTCTCCATTATAACAACGCATACAGACAGTCTAACATTAACATCGACAAATACTGTGAAATTATCTGTGGAATTGTCTACCATCCAGAATGTCAGACCAGATATGTTTACAGAAAATATATGACAGAGACGTGTATTATTATAAGGACTACACAATTTGTATAATGTGCACCCAACGCGTGGATTTGGTCGAGGAGGAGCCCCTTGAGAAACACCTTGTGGCAAAACGAAACTTACGGCGGTGGCGAATATGCCACTTTTGCCGACGGACGTTGTTCATCGCACAACCGGTGCAAAGTTGCAAGGAGTGCACAAAAATTTTAAACATTTAATCATTTTTCCGTAACTACACACTACACTTTACATATACACGCCTCACACACATCCAGCATGTATTTAACACTCACACTTTTTATATATTTTACCTTTTATATTATCATTCATTCCATTCTACATCACACTATACAATTACACAACCCACACACGAACAGAATGTAATAAATACTCACACCTTTCATCTTCCATTACCTTTTTAATAATAAACATCTTATATTTTTCTATAAAAAAGAAGAAACAAATGAAATTTAACCTAAAAACCCATAAAACTAAGGAAAAATATGTATATATACTAAGTAGCAGACGAATAGATTACGTAGGCAACAGAGTTGCAGGAAAATGTATTCCCGTAGAATCCGCTAGAGGGCACCCCAAAAGAATCGTTCCGTTTAAACTCGCGTCTGCGCCATATTTCATTTAACGTCAAAATGCCGAAGCGATCAGGCAGCCGACACTCGAAAGAGCTTAAGCTCCAACAACAAATAGAAAAAATATTTATGGAGATGGTTCCCATACCCCCGTTAATTACCCCACTCCCAGGAAGCCCGGAAAAAATGGTAAAAGCATCTTTTTAATTACATAATTTTTTTAAAAAACTAACGAAACCTATCCTATCCAGTCGCCACCTCATACTCCTCCGGATTTCACACTCCCAACGACCCCTGAATTTCCGACGACTCCGGATTTCAAAATTCCGAAGACACCGGAGTTTAAGGTCCCAGAAATACCAGCCTGGAAATGGCCAAATTTGGCATTAATCGACATTCCCGACCCGGATTGGGAAACCTACAGGAGGTTGCCAAAAACAGACCCCAGAAAAAAATTGTGGCGATTGCTCGCACTATTTGGCTCAGGGGCAGCCTGTCCTTACAAGCCATAAATAATTTAAAATAAATAATTATATATATAAAATCCCAGTCCATTTCGTTCCCCACCTCCGTTCCAATCTCTCGAGGACGAGAGATCCCTCAGGGGGGGGGGGGGAGGTGTAACGTCCCACGGGGACTCGAACCGTTAGAAACCGATCGTCGGTAAAGTAGGAACCAATCTCTATTACCATGTAACCTATTTTCTATTACCGTGTAAACGTATTATAAGACTTTTATGAATAATTTATGATTTAGATAAATGTTAGAAGAATAATTATTATAGGAACATTAGGAATAATTAATTATAAGTATTAGTAAAAACGCAAAACATAATATTGTATAATAAGTGAGTAAAACACAAAATAACAAACAGCGACCCACTGCGAGTGCGCCAGCCCGCCAATTTCTCAGTATAAAAGGAGGCGCACGCAGCTACGCGCCCCATTCGAAAGCTCTGCCAACAGAAGTGTGCTCGCCCCGGAAACGGTAGCGGCCTTCTAGCAGCAGACATTAAGGCTGTTCGAGTACTCGAATATTCAAGTAGCTTGAAGTTCGGACCGAGCCGAGACTCGGTTTCCGAGCCGAGCCGAGTACCCGTAAAAACCGAGTAGCTCGAAAGAATCGATCGGCTCGATAAAACCGAGTAGCTCGAATTTTTTCGAGCGGCTCGAAAGAACCGAGAAGCTCGAATTTTTTCGAGCGGCCCGAAAGAACCGAGAAGCTCGAATTTTTTCGAGCGGCTCGAATATACTTGGAGCAGATCGAAATTTTCGAGCAGACCGACTGTGTCGAGTAGCTTGAAGCTTGAAGCTTGAACGTTTCGGGCAATACGAATGTTTCGAAAATTTTAGGTTACGTTTGTCTACTGGAATGTAAATAATGGTTCTCAATAGGTAATGTGAATTATTAAAATGTAAGCTGTACATGGAAATATTCTGTAACTTTTGAAAATAAGTACTAAATTCAAATCTTTCTTTTTTTCATCTTTTTCGTGTATTTATAAATGTATTCATACACTTCTCTTTATGTTATCTTTCTTTTCTTCTAACTTTTTCTTTTTTCTTACTTTTTTACCTTCTTCGTATGGGTTTTACTTCTGCCGCGCCATTGTTAACACAGGGCGTTACCCGCTCATAAATAAATAAATGAATAAATAATTAAATAAATATAAATAAGCGTAATTACAAAGAATCGTGAAGTACTTGTAAACATTTGAATATGTAAACCTTGCATTATTACTTTTTCAATTTCTCATTTTTTATTTAATTAATGCAAGATTGCAATACCAATCTGCTTGGAACTAAAAGAACGTATGAAATCACGACAGATAATAAGCATAGAATAATTATGTTTTAATAATATGTTTACAGTATTTTAATCAATTGAATTGTACAGTCTTATTTTTCTACATTTGCGCTTAAAAAACATATTTGTTCCGCTTTTTCCGGCAAGAGAGACGCTCTTTTTTCATTAATTATATTTCCCGCAAGTGAGAACAGCCTCTCACTGTAGGCCTGTGTCGCAGGTATCCCCAAAAAATTTTTAGCAACGGGAGCCAGAAGCGGGAAGCGGGCTGCATTCTCCCTCCACCAATTTATAATACAAGTGTCGTTTGGTACAATTTTGTCCTCCATGTACACCTTGACTTCCTTGTGAACTGCTGTGCCCGCGTTATCATATGTTTCCTCCTCCTCTCTAAGGATACCTTCGAAAAATGCAAACAGACTTCCCGAAGGCGATGATTCTACAGTAAAAACAAAATATATAACATACAACATCCAACACAATATGTAATAATCTGCATATTGTTTTACACCCACCTGACGGTTGGCTTGGGGGTACACTTGTCCCATGCTCGTCGCTTACATCGAGGTACTCGGTCGCAATTAGATACAGTAAACTGTGAGCCGCTTCTTTTTTTTCTCCCGCCAATAATCGGTTATTAATACGAGGGTCCACGACCATTGCAACGATTAAAGGATTGCAACCCTCTATAAAATTGAATCTAGTGTTTAAGTGTAGTAATAAATTATTTTTGAATTCTTTTGGCGGCGTATCGTTGTTCTCTGTGGTGTGTGTTAATTCGTGTCGTAAACCGTGTATAGTGGGAATGTATCTGGGTAATGTTGGTGCATTTTCAACTGTTAATATGAGGGTTGCTTCTTTGAATATTTTCAAAGATTTGCAATAATCATTGATCATGGACCACTCGCAGCTGTTGATATTGTTCGGCATCCGCGGCTCTCCAAGAACTGCATTTATTGAACTTTGTACCTGGAGTAAGCGATGTAACATATCAAATTGGGAGTTCCACCTCGTCTCCACATTGCCAATCAATTTCAGAGGCTTGCAATCGGGAGAGTCTCTTTGCTGCTGTTTCCTGAGTTTGTCGGTCGCCGATGCTGATCGGTGGAAGAATGACACGATGCCTTTGCATTTTTTTAATATTCGCACCAATTCTTTGGAGTCCTCAATTGCATCTTTAATTACCAACTGAAAAGAACTCGTTGCATTAAATATGATATGTTGACGATTTATTATTTATTTTTACATTTAATTATTTCTCATTTTTTCTTTACCTGCAGAGTGTGAGCGAAGCAAGGAATACGCTCCCACGTACGGCCCAATCTTATGGCCTTCACTATGTTGGCCGCGTTGTCTGTGACAAAAAAAATCTTTACATGACTTTTATCCAGGCCCCATTCAACAATACTGGTTTGCAGCAGGCTTTGCAAATTCTCGCTTGTGTGTGCTTTTGGCATGCAGCGTATGTCCAGTGTATGATTTTTTATATCAAAATTTGCGTCTAAGTAATGCAGCGTTAACGACGTATAACTGTCGTTCGCCCGTGATGTCCAGGTGTCTGTTGTGAAAGCCAACGTGCGCACCTAGGTAATACAAAATAGTTACACAATATTTATAAATTTTACATAAAGTTAAAAAGGTTTTTTAATATCGCACAAAACATGCTGATAAATGTGGCAAACATTGGAAAAGTTATAATTACAGTTCTGACATCCTTAACAATCTGTTCTCCGATTCTTTTTCTTTCATTGCGATATAATTCCGGTATTAGTGTTTCGGAAAACACTGTTCGCCCCGGGATTTGATATCTGGGCTCTGCAGTATGTAAAAGATTTCTAAATCCCGTGTCACTTACAATGGAAAATGGTTGACAATCTAAAACCATTGTCCGGGCTATGGCGTTGGTTAAATCCTTCGCCCTTGGGGAATTTTTGTCTAATTTCCCAATTTTTTTGTGATTTTCAGATACATTTTTCACTATCGCGCTGTTCTCAGGCATCTCCTGAGCCAGAGTCTTGTACACCTCGGTATGCTGGCTTGCCACGTGTCTTTTGAGGGATGTGGTACTTCCTGCTTTGGTTTTTAATGTTTTTTTACAAAGGTTACAAACACCTTCCTCGCGATTTAATTTTGAAAACCATTTCCATATCACGCTCTGATTTTTACGGTGTCTCTCCGTGCCGGTAACGAATGTATTTTCTCCGCTACTCCCGCTACTATTTACAATTATTACAGTACTTTCAGTAGTTTCATTATATACACTATTTACATCACTCTCAATAATTTCCATATTATCGGTAAATTGATATACAATCTCACTAATTAGTAATTTCAGAGAACTATGCCACTACCAAGTGCGAGTCTTCAAGCAGCAATAAAGCTAATGATGAATTTTGCGTTTCTATCTATATTGATTTTCTAGTTTCTAGGCAGCAGTTTATAAAGTGAAAAGCGCGTGATCGATCGCGTCACGGCGGAATCGATTGCGGAGGATTGCGATCGCGTAATTAATTATTATTAATTGCGTGAAGACAGCAGAGTGTGGTCACGTTGCGCCGAAAATTTGATACGCGATCGCGCTCCTCCGCAATCGATTCCGCCGACCGCGATCGACCACGCGCTTTTCACTTTATAAACTGCTGCCTAGAAACTAGAAAATCAATAGAAATAGATACGCAAAATTCACGTTAGCGTTATTGCTGCTTGAAGATTCGCACTTGGTAGTGGCATAGTTCTCTGAAAATACTAATTAGTGAGATGGAATATCATTGTACCGATAATATGGAAATTGTTGAGAGTGATGTAAATAGTGTATATAATGAAACTGCTGAAAGTACTGTAATAATTGTAAATAGTAGCGGGAGTAGCGAAGAAAATACATTCGTTACCGGCACGGAGAGATACCGTAAAAATCAGAGCGCGATATGGAAATGGTTTTCAAAATTAAATCGCGAGGAAGGTGTATGTAACATTTGTAAAAAAACATTAAAAACCAAAGCAGGAAGTACCACATCCCTCAAAAGACACGTGGCAAGCCAGCATACCGAGGTGTACAAGACTCTGACTCAGGAGACGCCTGAGAACAGCGCGATAGTGAAAAATGTATCTGAAAATCACAAAAAAATTGGGAAATTAGACAAAAATTCCCCAAGGGCGAAAGATTTAACCAACGCCATAGCCCGGATGATAGTTATGGATTGTCAACCATTTTCCATTGTAAGTGATACGGGATTTATAAATGTTTTGAATATTGCAGAACCCAGATATGAAATCCCGGGGCCAACAGTGTTTTCCGAAACACTAATACCAGAATTATATCGCAATGAAAGAAAAAGAATCGAAGAACAGATTATTAAGGATGTCAGAACTGTAAGTATAACTTTTCCAATGTTTGTCACATTTCTCAGCATGATTTGTGCGATATTAAAAAACCTTTTTAACTTTGTGTAAAATTTATAAATATAGTGTAACTATTTTGTATTACCTAGGTGCGCACGTTCAGTTTCACAACCGACACCTGGACGTCACTGGCGAACGACAGTTATACGTCGTTAACGCTGCATTACTTAGACGGAAATTTTGATATAAAAAATCATACACTGGACATACACTGCATGCCAAAAGCATACACAAGCGAGGATTTGCAAGGCCTACTGCAAACCAGTATAGTTGAGTGGGGTCTGGATAAAAGTTATGTAAAGATTTTTTTTGTTACACACAACGCGGCCAACATAGTCGAGGCCATAAGATTGGGCCGTACGTGGGAGCGTATTCCTTGCTTCGCTCACACTCTGCAGGTAAAGAAAAAATGAGAAATAATTAAATGTAAAAATAAATAATAAATCGTCAACATATCATATTTAATGCAACGAGTTCTTTTCAGTTGGTAATTAAAGATGCAATTGAGGACTCCAAAGAATTGGTGCGAATATTAAAAAAATGCGAAGACATCGTGTCATTTTTCCACCAGTCAGCATCGGCGAGCGATAAACTCAGGAAACAGCAGCAAAGAGACTCTCCCGATTGCGAGCCTCTGAACTTGATCGGCAATGTGGAGACGAGGTGGACCTCTGATTTCGATATGTTACGTCGCTTACTCGAGGTACGACGTTCAATAAATGCAGTTCTTTGTGAGCCGCGGATGCCGAACAATATCAACAGCTGCGAGTGGTCCATGATCAATGAATATTGCAAATCTTTTAAAATATTCAAAGAAGCAACCCTCTTATTAACAAATGAAAAAACACCAACATTACCCAGATACATTCCCACTATACACGGTTTACGAAACGAATTAACATACACCACAGAGAACAACGATACGCCGCCAAAAGAATTCAAAAATAATTTATTACTACACTTAAACACTAGATTCAATTTTATAGAGGGTTGCAATCCTTTAATCGTTGCAATGGTCATGGACCCTCGCATTAAGGACCGATTATTGGCGGGAGAAAAAAAAGAAGCGGCTCACAGTTTACTGTATCTAATTGCGACCGAGTACCTCGATGTAAGCGACGAGCATGGGCCAAGTGTACCCCCAAGCCAACCGTCAGGTGGGTGTAAAACAATATGCAGATTATTACATATTGTGTTGGATGTTGTATGTTATATATTTTGTTTTTACTGCAGATTCATCGCCTTCGGCGAGTCTGTTTGCATTTTTCGAAGGTATCCTTAGAGAGGAGGAGGAAACATATGATAACGCGGGCACAGCACTTCACAAGGAAGTCAAGGTGTACATGGAGGACAAAATTGTACCAAACGACACTTGTATTATAAATTGGTGGAGGGAGAATGCAGCCCGCTTCCCGCGTCTGGCTCCCGTTGCTAAAAATTTTTTGGGGATACCTGCGACGCAGGCCTACAGTGAGAGGCTGTTCTCACTTGGCACAAATATAAATGACGGAAAAAGAGCGTCTCTATTGTTGGAGAAAACTGAACAAATATGTTTTTTAAGCGCAAATGTAGAAAAATAAGACTGTACAATTCAATTGATTAAAATACTGTAAACATATTATTAAAACATAATTATTCTATGCTTATTATCTGTCGTGATTTCATACGTTCTTTTAGTTCCAAGCAGATTGGTATTGCAATCTTGCAGTAATTAAATAAAAAATGAGAAATTGAAACAGTAATAATGCAAGGTTTACATATTCAAATGTTTACAAGTACTTCACGATTCTTTGTAATTACGCTTATTTATATTTATTTAATTATTTATTCATTTATTTATTTATGAGCGGGTAACGCCCTGTGTTAACAATGGCGCGGCAGAAGTAAAACCCATACGAAGAAGGTAAAAAAGTAAGAAAAAAGAAAAAGTTAGAAGAAAAGAAAGATAACATAAAGAGAAGTGTATGAATACATTTATAAATACACGAAAAAGATGAAAAAAAGAAAGATTTGAATTTAGTACTTATTTTCAAAAGTTACAGAATATTTCCATGTACAGCTTACATTTTAATAATTCACATTACCTATTGAGAACCATTATTTACATTCCAGTAGACAAACGTAACCTAAAATTTTCGAAACATTCGTATTGCCCGAAACGTTCAAGCTTCAAGCTTCAAGCTACTCGACACAGTCGGTCTGCTCGAAAATTTCGATCTGCTCCAAGTATATTCGAGCCGCTCGAAAAAATTCGAGCTTCTCGGTTCTTTCGGGCCGCTCGAAAAAATTCGAGCTTCTCGGTTCTTTCGGGCCGCTCGAAAAAATTCGAGCTACTCGGTTTTACCGAGCCGCTCGGTTCTTTCGAGCCACTCGGTTTTTACGGGTACTCGGCTCGGCTCGGCTCGAAGAACCGAGCCTAGCTCGGCTCGCTTTTTTCGAGTACTCGAACAGCCTTAGCAGACATAGCTAAGAGTACGAGCTCGCCCCGGAAACGGTAGCGGCCGTCTTGCAGCTAGTATTACAGAGTATTGAGCTCGCCCCGGAGACGGTAGCGGCCGTGCACTGTAATACACGAATCGACGTAAGAGTAAAACTCTGCCGACAGAAGTGTGGTCGCCCCGGAAACGGTAGCGGCCTTCTTGCAGCAGACGTTGCCAAGAGTACGAGCTCGCCCCGGAAACGGTAGCCGCCGTACACTGCGACATAACTCAATATATACATACAGGGTGTCCCAAAAATGCTGCGGTTCCTTAAAGGGGGTGATTGGGGGGGTGATTGCAAACAACTTTTTCCTTGGCGAAAATGCCCTCCGAGGTTTCGTTAACGAGATATTAATAAAAAGCACCGACCAATCAGAGCGCGAGCCTTCCGCTGGAGGTCCCGCGCTAGCGTGGCCGCGCGCCGGGCCGCGCTGCGACTACGAACAAGCAAGGCGGCATGCATCGAAGGAAATTGCGTAGAATGGCAAATGAAAAAGACGTAACAAAAAAATCGAACCTTTTGCCATGGTTTGTTTGCCATTTAAAGTGAATAATGAATAAAGGATAAATGGATGAAAATCACGTGTAACGTAAAAAGACGAATACACATTTTTTTTAGAAGATTCGAAAATAATAATTATTCGAAGTGGGAGGATAAGGAATACGTAAAATTCCTTGTGTTAATAACATATCCACGAAAAGGTAATGTAACAGGAAATTAACGAAAAGTGATCGTAGTTCGTTATTGTGATAAAAATCCGTAACTCAATAACGGCCAGCACTGTTGCTGATAACGAATAAGTCTGTTTAAAAAGGCCGAATAAATATTTTCGTACGAGAATGTTGAGAATTATCGCCGGAAATAAGCCATAGCTTGCGTTAAATTTAAAAATGAATGATCCCCATTAAAGTAACTAAAACTCACCCTTGTAGAAAATTCACCTGCAACTTGAAAACTTGTGTCACTGGGTCACTGAACCGATCCTGGTCATCGATGGACGAGCCCAGTGCACAGCTGATCCCAGGTATACGACACTACCCAAAGTTAAGGGTCGCAATGTCAGGTGCGTCCAGGTCAACGTACCGAATATTCACTTCACTGCACGGCTACTAACACTGATCACTTAATTTACTTTTCATGGAACGTTGTTCCTACGTTATAAAAATTGGTGGAAATGAATTTTTACTTCGCGTTCGGAGCCGTGGGTAATCCCCGCGCAAATTCTCACGCTGCAGCACTTGCGTCCTCGTTGTTCGGGGGGTACACCCAGAACATCGCGTAATACTCTTGAGCAGAGAACATTTGTCTGCGACGCGATTGCTGACTGCTGACTGACAAGATTTTTTCCAAGCGACTTCTTCTACCCCCAAATAGTTTCTCTCGTTCCATTATGAGTTGACCCCCACCAAGCCAAGAGGCTTCAGGTAAAAAGAAGCCAGCACATTTTCGGAACACACGTGTTTTGCAGAAGTGCAACGAAAACTTTCACAAAAGCCCGCGTTCCGTCCTTCTACTGCCAATGTACCCATTGCTTCGAGGTAGAAAACAGACACCACGTGTATCGGTTCGAAAGGGTCCGAAGGGAAGAGACGCAGAAAGTCTTCGAGTTGCTATAAAGAAGAAAATGCATACCATTCCTGTTTCCCCTTTCTGACACCCTGAGTTCACGTCTGCTACGAGGCGGAACCAATTAAGTCATAAATTATCCGAAACTGTAGGAAACCGTTCTCTACCGCCGACTTGCGGGACAATACGGTCATAAACCGCGACCCTGGCGAAATGCTCTGGCTGATCAGCCTGATTAATTTTGGAGAACTAGAAATTACAGAGTATTATCCAGCATCCATACGTAAAGAAACGGTAAAGGACATTTCGATGTCTTCTGGCATCAGGATAATACATGTCCCGGATTGTCCCCCAATTCAGGGACAATCCGCGTTGACGTATTCCGTGCGAGAGAAGGCGGGCTTGAAGTTCGATTGGTCCTGAACTAACCATTTGGGCCTACTTATCTCTCGTGTCTAAACACGCGCTCGAATATCAAAACAAAAGCATGCGTCGACGTATTCCGTGCGAGAGAAGGTGGGCCTTGGGGAGGAGATATTGCTGTGAAGAGGTCCTCTTCAGGACAGTGGCCGTTTGGGAAGGATGCAGGGCAGATTGGTTAAATTAGGGCCAATCGGACTTCAAGCCCACCTTCTCTCGCAAGGAATACGTCGACGCGTGCTTTTGTTTTGAAATTCGAGCGCGTGTTAACACTCGAGAGATAAGGGATCCGTCTTTAATTTGAGGGTAGGACGAAGCAGGCGGGACTACGCGCAGTCAGCGGACTATCCCTTCTTTTCCTGTGTCTCTCCGCGAGACGTATGGATGCTGGATAATACTCTGTAATTTCTAGTTCTCCAAAATTAATCAGGCTGATCAGCCAGAGCATTTCGCCAGGGTCGCGGTTTATGACCGTATTGTCCCGCAAGTCGGCGGTAGAGAACGGTTTCCTACAGTTTCGGATAATTTATGACTTAATTGGTTCCGCCTCGTAGCAGACGTGAACTCAGGGTGTCAGAAAGGGGAAACAGGAATGGTATGCATTTTCTTCTTTATAGCAACTCGAAGACTTTCTGCGTCTCTTCCCTTCGGACCCTTTCGAACCGATACACGTGGTGTCTGTTTTCTACCTCGAAGCAATGGGTACATTGGCAGTAGAAGGACGGAGCGCGGGCTTTTGTGAAAGTTTTCGTTGCACTTCTGCAAAACACGTGTGTTCCGAAAATGTGCTGGCTTCTTTTTACCTGAAGCCTCTTGGCTTGGTGGGGGTCAACTCATAATGGAACGAGAGAAACTATTTGGGGGTAGAAGAAGTCGCTTGGAAAAAATCTTGTCAGTCAGCAGTCAGCAATCGCGTCGCAGACAAATGTTCTCTGCTCAAGAGTATTACGCGATGTTCTGGGTGTACCCCCCGAACAACGAGGACGCAAGTGCTGCAGCGTGAGAATTTGCGCGGGGATTACCCACGGCTCCGAACGCGAAGTAAAAATTCATTTCCACCAATTTTTATAACGTAGGAACAACGTTCCATGAAAAGTAAATTAAGTGATCAGTGTTAGTAGCCGTGCAGTGAAGTGAATATTCGGTACGTTGACCTGGACGCACCTGACATTGCGACCCTTAACTTTGGGTAGTGTCGTATACCTGGGATCAGCTGTGCACTGGGCTCGTCCATCGATGACCAGGATCGGTTCAGTGACCCAGTGACACAAGTTTTCAAGTTGCAGGTGAATTTTCTACAAGGGTGAGTTTTAGTTACTTTAATGGGGATCATTCATTTTTAAATTTAACGCAAGCTATGGCTTATTTCCGGCGATAATTCTCAACATTCTCGTACGAAAATATTTATTCGGCCTTTTTAAACAGACTTATTCGTTATCAGCAACAGTGCTGGCCGTTATTGAGTTACGGATTTTTATCACAATAACGAACTACGATCACTTTTCGTTAATTTCCTGTTACATTACCTTTTCGTGGATATGTTATTAACACAAGGAATTTTACGTATTCCTTATCCTCCCACTTCGAATAACTATTATTTTCGAATCTTCTAAAAAAAATGTGTATTCGTCTTTTTACGTTACACGTGATTTTCATCCATTTATCCTTTATTCATTATTCACTTTAAATGGCAAACAAACCATGGCAAAAGGTTCGATTTTTTTGTTACGTCTTTTTCATTTGCCATTCTACGCAATTTCCTTCGATGCATGCCGCCTTGCTTGTTCGTAGTCGCAGCGCGGCCCGGCGCGCGGCCACGCTAGCGCGGGACCTCCAGCGGAAGGCTCGCGCTCTGATTGGTCGGTGCTTTTTATTAATATCTCGTTAACGAAACCTCGGAGGGCATTTTCGCCAAGGAAAAAGTTGTTTGCAATCACCCCCCCCCAATCACCCCCTTTAAGGAATCGCAGCATTTTTGGGACACCCTGTATACATACATACAAACTGTGACGTAGCGTCCCAGCGCGAGGAATCGAGCGCACGGCGGTGCGACCGGGAGTGAGCGAGAAGCCGAGCGCACGCGGGCGACCGCGACCGAACCCGACCGAACTCGCCCGAAGCGTGCCGGTCCCGCGACGCGTCAGCGCGATGACGCTCACTCCCCACTGCGCCGCTAGATCGCGTCGGTTTCTCGCTGCTGGGAATTTCCGAGAATCGGGACATATGCCGCGCTGATTCCGAGGCAAGGCAGTTCCAGTGGGGAGACGGACCCCCACCACCAGACTTGCCTGGATGTTGCCCGGTGCAAACCTCGGTGAAACGACTCCGTATACTCCTCGATCGCCAGATCGGAATCTACCCCGTTCCTACCACCTGTCCCGGTAAAGAGACGCAGGAAGTTGCCCGGTCTCTTTCCCGCTCCTCGTGTTGAACAGAGACGCCCGGATGCTGCCCGGTCTCTACCGACGCTTGTCCCGTTAAAGAGACGCAGGAAGCTGCCCGGTCTCTCTCGCTCCCTCACCGTCCCGATACAGAGACACCAGGCGCGGAGCGACCGAATTGTTCCGTTAAGCGGACGCGCACAACATAGACCGACGACGCCGTACCGCGAACCGCGCCGCCGCGCAACGACGGCTTGACCGCGATTAACGCGAAGTGCCCCGCGTCTAAGTTACATGTATATAGTGTATATAAACTGATAGTGAATAAACCTAACTTAACCTACCACGGAAGGACTTAATTTAAACCCTGGCAAAGCCGACTGAGACCGTCCTTCCTACCGGAGTGACAACCGTCACAAATTGGCGCCCGAACAGGGACCGGAAAAGGGACGATAACCGATGAGCTCCGCGCTCACACGGTTATACCACTTAAATAAAGCCGAACTCGTTGAAGCTCTCGAGGCCGCGGGCGAAAGCACAGAAGGGTCGTTCGACCAACTACGCACCCGGCTCCGACAGTACTTGGTAAGCACCGCCGAAATGAGCCCCGCCAACGAGACGACCACTACCAGCGCCCAGGCACCGGCGATAGTAATCACCGAGCCCGAAGCTACCGCCGCACCGTCACCTGTCGCCACTGCCATGGACCGCGTCCGAAAATGGGGGTGCCATTTCGACGGCACCAAGGACGCCCGCGACTTCCTAGAGCGAATCGTAGAACTTCAAGAAGGATACGGCCTCACGAAGGAGCAACTCCTCCGATGCATGCCCGAACTCCTCCGGGGACAGGCCCTCCTCTGGCACCGCAGCAACAGCCCGGAATGGGCCACCTGGGCGGACTTTGAAAAAAGCTTCCGCCTATATTACATACCGACCACCAGCCAGTATGAATTGGAAGAAGAAATCCTGAAGCGCAAGCAAAAACCAGGGGAACGAGCTAGTGAGTACATAACCGGCATCAGAACCCTGATGCGACGACACGGCAGCTACCCACCGGACCGGCAGCTCGACCTGGTGCACCGAAATCTGCTGCCCGAATACCGGCAATACATCCGCAGGAAGGAGTGCCCGGACATAACAACCCTCCTCGAGACGGCCATCGAGTTCGAGGCGATCGAGAGGGACAAGAAAACCAACGCCCCCAGCACCGGATCCGCTCCGGTCAAACAACAGCCCGTTCGACCTGCACTCTCGACCGTCGCGACAAATTACAGTCGCGAGAATTGCTGCTGGCGCTGCGGACAACGGGGCCACCGTCGACAGGACTGCCGGCAACCGTCGCGCCTGTTCTGCTCACGCTGCGGACAGGACGGCCGACTCTCTCGCGACTGCCCGTGCCAACCACCGTCGGGAAATGGCGCGGGGCCCGGAACCCAGGGGACCGCCCGACCACCGGCCAGTTCCGCGCCCCAGTAAACCTGCCGGACCAAACCCTGCGGCCGTTTGCCACCATCATCCTGCACGGCCGAAGATACCGAGCCCTCCTGGACACGGGAGCCACAGGATCGTACATGCGCCAAGACGTGGCGAACCATTGCCTCCGCCATGGCAGCACCCTCACTCCGACGCGCTGTCGAGCCCGTTTGGCGGACGGCTCCGTGGCACCCCTCGCCGGGGACCTCCGAACCCCGGCCCGGGTAGAACGACAGAAGCTGACCCACCAGTACGCCGTCCTCCCAGCGCTCGCACACCCGGTGATCCTCGGAATGGACGCCCTGAAAAAGCTAAGGGTCCGTATGACCCTCGGACAGAGGACCCTAATCCCCGACGCCGCCACCATCGAACAAATTCACGGGGTGACAGCGTGCACGCCGACACAGGCCGAAGCCCTACAAGCACTCCTGGACCAAGAGCTGCCGAAATTTCAGGACCTCCAAGGGACTACGCAGCTCGCGGAACACACGATCCGTCTCAAATCGACCGCGCCGCTGAAACAGCGTTACACGCCACGGAACCCGGCCATGCAACAGATAATAGACGAGGAAGTGAGCAAGATGCTGGCCGAAGGCATTATCGAGCCTTCCCGAAGCCCATGGAGCTCGCCCGTCGTCCTTGTCCGCAAAAAGAATGGGAAAGACGATTCTGCATCGATTTCCGCCGCGTAAACCAGGTCACCGAGAAGGACGCCTACCCACTGCCTCAGGTACCCACTGCCCGATATATATCCACCATCGACTTGGCGAACGGATACTGGCAGGTACCCCTCGCCCCCGAAAGCAGACCGATAACCGCCTTCACCGTACCGGGCCGAGGGCTCTACCAGTTCCGGGTCATGCCATTCGGGCTGCATTCCGCACCCGCCACCTTCCAACGCCTACTCGATCAAGTCATCGGGCCCGAATTGGAGCCTCGAGCATTTGCGTACCTAGACGACATCATCGTACTAGGTCGCACGTTCGAGGAACATTTACAGAACTTGCGCGAGGTCCTGCACCGCCTACAAGACGCCAACCTCCGCATTAACCCGGAGAAGTGCGACTTCTGCCGCACCGAACTCAAATACCTCGGACACATGGTAACCGCACAGGGGGTCAAGACCGACCCCGATAAAGTGCAGGCCATCCTGGGCATCCCGGCCCCCACCAACCTCCGCGAACTCCGCCGATTCCTGGGGATGGTGTCGTGGTATCGACGATTCATTACCCATTTCGCCGACACCACTGCACCGCTAACCAAGCTACTCCAGAAGAAGAGGAAGTGGACATGGGGCCCCGAGGAGGACACGGCGTTCCACGCCCTACAACAACAACTGGCCACCGCACCAGTACTGGCCTGTCCGGATTTTGCCCAGCCGTTTACGCTGCAAACCGACGCCAGCGAAGAAGGCCTCGGGGTCGTACTCACCCAGGAGACGAGCGACGGAGAGCACGTCATAGCCTACGCCAGCCGCACGCTAAACTCCGCCGAACGAAACTACTCCACCACAGAAAAGGAATGCCTGGCGGTGGTGTGGGGAATTAGAAAAATGCGACCATACCTCGAAGGCTACCGCTTCACGGTCCTAACCGATCATCAGGCCCTGAAATGGCTGCAGAGCATCGACGATCCGTCCGGCCGCCTCGCACGCTGGAGCTTGGAGCTCCAGCAGTACGATTTCCAGGTGCAGTACCGCAAAGGAGCCACGAATCTGGTCGCCGACGCACTCTCCAGACGACCAGAAGACCTGCACACGACCGACGAAACCCCAGCGTGCCCATGGTACACCCGCATCAGAAAACAGATCCTGCGCGAACCCAACAAGTACCCGGAATACCGTATCGTAGGGGAGCAAGTGTACCGGAGATTCCCCGACCTCAGCGGACGACCGACAAACCCCGAGACCGAGTGGAAGTTGTGTGTGCCCCGACCGATGCGCACCTCCGTACTCGCCGAAAATCACGACGTCCCCACCGCCGGACACCTGGGTACCACCAAAACCGCAGCCAGACTGGCCGAAAGGTATTACTGGCCGGGGATGTTTCGCGAAGCGGCCAAGTACGTGCAACAGTGCGCATCGTGTAAACGATACAAGATCCAGCAACAGGCACCTGCAGGGCAGATGCACACAACGCCCGTCACCCGTCCTTGGGAAGTGGTCTCCGCAGACCTCGTCGGTCCGCTCCCCCGGTCCAGCAAGGGACACACCACGCTGTGTGTCTTTCAAGACAAGTTTTCGAAGTGGGTCGAGGTCCAGCCCCTCCGACAAGCGACCGCCCCCGCCGTCACCAGGGCCCTCAAGGACACCGTATTCATGCGACACGGATGCCCCCGGACTGTGATAACCGACAACGGCCGCCAGTTCGAAAGCCGGGAATTCGGGAAGCTTCTGAAGGACGCTGGCAGCGAGCACCGAAAAACGCCACCCTACTCTCCACAGTGCAACCCCGTCGAGCGTGTGAATCGCGTACTCAAAACAATGATCGCGCAGTACACGGCCGAAAACCACCGGCACTGGGACCGATGGATACACGAACTAGTGTTCGCATATAATACCGCCAAACACGAGAGTACCGGTTTCACGCCAGCGTTCCTGGTCTACGGACGGGAACTAAACCCACCGGCCGCCCTCTACCGTCCACCAGAAGACGACCCACCGGACCTCGACCACACCGATACCCGATTCCGGAGACAACAGATCGACGACCTACAGGACGCCATCGCATTGGCTCGCCGAAACCAGGCACGAGCCTTCGAAAGCCAGAGCAAACACTACAACTTGCGTCGGCGAGATTGGCGACCCGAGATCGGAACATACGTAATGCGGCGAGAACATCACATATCTGACGCCGCGCAAGGTTTCGCCGCGAAGCTGGCACCAAAATTCGCAGGCCCGTACCAGGTCGTCCGGTTCCAGGGGCCAAATATCGTCGTGCTCAAGGACGAACGCAATCGCAGCAGCCGGGCCCACCTGAAGGATGTCAAACCCTGCACCCAAACAATCAACACCGACGCACCGACCAGGGGGCAAAACGACGACCCCGGAAGCGATTCCGGCATGAGCCAGACCGAGGACCACGCAGGAGCTCAGTTCAGCAATGGAAGACGTACTAGAAGTACACGAGCGCGAACCGGCAAGCCCCCGAATGCGGCAACGGTTCCGCGACCTGTTCGGGGAGTCCTCGGGGGAGGAATCGCCCCCGCCGAGCAGCCGCCGTCCACCGTCCTTGCCACCGACACCGGGCAAGGACCTACCGTGGGTCCCAGCACGGACCCCATCGCCGGCCAGGCCGTCCACGAGCGGGTGGAAAGCTCCACCCCCCAAGACGCGGCCCCCGGCACAAACAGAGCCCGCGGCCAAACCACCGCAGTCGCGGGCCAAGAAGCCGAGAATCGCCCCCTGGAAGGGACCAGCGAGCAGGCAGCCACCAGCAGCGGCCACCACCGAACCACCGCCAGCAGTGGCAAAGTCTCCGCCGACCGGTACACCTGCACCCGTGCCGACGATCACCAGGGCAGCAGAGCCGACCAGGGAAGCGACTCGACGTCCAACGACGCCGACACGCCGGCCACCAACATCCGAGGCCGGCCCCGAGCGGAAAAGGGTCCGCAAGGCCCCCAAACCAGGGCGATCCGCCCCGACCAAGGAGGCACCGCCACCTGCCCCAGAACTCCGACCCACGGCCCGACCGGACGAGCCCCCGCTGCCGAATCCCCGCCACGCCGCTACCGCACAAGGGCCTTCGTGCGCAGCCAGGGACAACCCCAGGGAGCCGGAGGAAGCGACGGACGACAAGGGCTGGACCGTCGTCGACCTGGAACACCTCCGGGAGGGCCAGCGGTTCCGCGTGCGCCAGGACGGGCGCACGATCCAAGTCCGCCGCATATCTCCGTCCCTGATTAAATTTAAATTAGGTTAAGGTAGTATAAGTTTAGGTTAAGGTGACATAAGGGTGACGGGTAGCCGCAAGGCATAAGTTAGTAAGTAAGTTGTTAAATAAAACCGGAGTTTCAATCCAGATGCGCGCAATTCCCGATTATTACGTCGCATCTCTCTCCGAAGAAAGAGGGGGATGTGACGTAGCGTCCCAGCGCGAGGAAACGAGCGCACGGCGGTGCGACCGGGAGTGAGCGAGAAGCCGAGCGCACGCGGGCGACCGCGACCGAACCTGACCGAACTCGCCCGAAGCGTGCCGGTCCCGCGACGCGTCAGCGCGATGACGCTCACTCCCCACTGCGCCGCTAGATCGCGTCGGTTTCTCGCTGCTGGGAATTTCCGAGAATCGGGACATATGCCGCGCTGATTCCGAGGCAAGGCAGTTCCAGTGGGGAGACGGACCCCCACCACCAGACTTGCCTGGATGTTGCCCGGTGCAAACCTCGTTGAAACGACTCCGTATACTCCTCGATCGCCAGATCGGAATCTACCCCGTTCCTACCACCTGTCCCGGTAAAGAGACGCAGGAAGTTGCCCGGTCTCTTTCCCGCTCCTCGTGTTGAACAGAGACGCCCGGATGCTGCCCGGTCTCTGCCGACGCTTGTCCCGTTAAAGAGACGCAGGACGTTGCCCGGTCTCTCTCCCGCTCCTCGTGTTGAACAGAGACGCCCGGATGCTGCCCGGTCTCTGCCGACACTTGTCCCGTTAAAGAGACGCAGGACGTTGCCCGGTCTCTTTCCCGCTCCTCGTGTTGAACAGAGACGCCCGGATGCTGCCCGGTCTCTGCCGACACTTGTCCCGTTAAAGAGACACAGGACGTTGCCCGGTCTCTTTCCCGCTCCTCGTGTTGAACAGAGACGCCCGGATGCTGCCCGGTCTCTGCCGACGCTTGTCCCGTTAAAGAGACGCAGGACGTTGCCCGGTCTCTCTCCCGCTCCTCGTGTTGAACAGAGACGCCCGGATGCTGCCCGGTCTCTGCCGACACTTGTCCCGTTAAAGAGACGCAGGACGTTGCCCGGTCTCTTTCCCGCTCCTCGTGTTGAACAGAGACGCCCGGATGCTGCCCGGTCTCTGCCGACACTTGTCCCGTTAAAGAGACACAGGACGTTGCCCGGTCTCTCTCCCGCTCCTCGTGTTGAACAGAGACGCCCGGACGCTGCCCGGTCTCTGCCGACACTTGTCCCGTTAAAGAGACGCAGGACGGTGCCCGGTCTCTCTCCCGCTCCTCGTGTTGAATAGAGACGCCCGGATGCTGCCCGGTCTCTACCGACGCTTGTCCCGTTAAAGAGACGCAGGAAGCTGCCCGGTCTCTCTCGCTCCCTCACCGTCCCGATACAGAGACACCAGGCGCGGAGCGACCGAATTGTTCCGTTAAGCGGACGCGCACAACATAGACCGACGACGCCGTACCGCGAACCGCGCCGCCGCGCAACGACGGCTTGACCGCGATTAACGCGAAGTGCCCCGCGTCTAAGTTACATGTATATAGTGTATATAAACTGATAGTGAATAAACGTAACTTAACCTACCACGGAAGGACTTAATTTAAACCCTGGCAAAGCCGACTGAGACCGTCCTTCCTACCGGAGTGACAACCGTCACAAAACATTCAAACATATTAATTAACGAAAAAACATAAAAAAAAACCCAAAAATAGAATTTGTACTCGCAGTTGTAAGCCTTATTAATTCGTTATTAGTTATTGTTATCGTTATTAGAATAAGTTTTACTAAATAAATAAGCATTGTCAAGTTTAAGAAGTCTTAGATTCAAATCTTTGATCTGTAGAGTAGAACCCCCACCTATCCTATACTTGAGGGGACGCCGCTCTCCCCTCAGGGACCTCACGTCAGTTGTTCCTGAACAGCCGAACGTTACAGGTCGGATATTTTTGGTGACAGCGGTGGGATTTCTCATTCGTTTAGAGAATAAATTCAATTTGAAGAACTATTTCGTTAGTGAAATCACTCCATAAGTGAGTATTTTCCAAGAAATTTTTTTCTTTCTCTAAATTTTACAGAGGCTTTAAAACTTCACAATGCCTAACACAATTGGAGAAGCAATGGCTAACCTCACAATAAATACAGAAACTCAAACTCAGGAGACTACAGAAACTCCAGAAATCACTACAGTAAATACTCCAGGACCTTCAAATCCACAAATTAATATGAATACATCTACGAGTACATATCCTCAATTACCACACATTAGCTTACGCGATACCGCGGACACAGTCCCCTCTTTCGACGGTAGAAACATACCGATACACCAGTTTATAAAAAGCTACCGACATGCACGGCGCATGGTTAATCCGAACGCAGAGTATGGATTAGTACAACTTATAAAGAATAAGCTTTTCGGACAAGCTTCTAGAGTAGTATTAAGCGGAGACTATAATTTAATTGATGATCTCATTTCGGTATTAGAGTCACGATTTGCTCCATTACATACGTCTATTCAATTATATGGCGAATTATCAAAAATAGCACAGCTACATAACGAAACAACGGTAGATTACAGCAGTCGCGTATCCAATCTCTTACTTCAGATTAAACATTGCAATGCAGTAGAGGTACCGACACATGTAAACCAATTTAATACAAACGCGGAACAAAACGCCATTAAAGCCTTTCTAACGGGACTCAAAACGGAAATTCACAATAGAATTTATGACCACACCTTCAGCAATCTTGACCGCGCTATCAATGTCGCGATCAAAGCAGAAGCGGAATATAACGAAAACCAATTACGAACAAGAGAAGCAGCAGGAATACCACCGACTAACCAGTGTGCGAATTGCCTTGGATACGGCCATATTGCTACTGCTTGTAGCAGCCGAATCCCACGAACCAACTGGCAGCAAAAAACCTGTCAACAATGTCATAGAACAGGACATACAACGCAAGAATGTAGGAACCGAAGCGGAGCACAAAACGGAGCACGAAACGGACCATGGAACGATACATTCTGTGACTTCTGCCGAAGGCCAGGTCACATGACGCAAGATTGTAGGAGCCGAAGTTACACGAATAGAGCACCTCAATCTACCATATACTGTGATAATTGCCGAAGGCCATGTCACACAACACGAGATTGCAGAAGCCAAAGTTACACGAACAGAGCTCCTCAATCCAATGTATACTGTGATTACTGTAAAAGACCAGGTCACACGATACAAGAATGCCGAAGCAAAAGTTATGCAGAAAGAGTACAGAGACCAGAAATATTCTGCGAATATTGCAAATTTAGAGGACATACGATAGACCAATGCAGAAAGAAGATATATTTCGATAGGAAGGAAAGAGAAGAAAAACAACCCCGTATGGTACGTAGGCAGGCCATACTTCGATTAAAAACGGAGCAAATAAGAAAACCTCCTAGCATCCTTCTTTCTGATGTAGGATTCAGCGAGAACCACGCAACGTTGATGATCGACACCGGATCCGATCTAAATGTCATCAAGAGAAGTGCTGTTTCACCGAATATACCAATCTATACGGACACTCTGTTCGACCTTAATGGTATTACGGACGGCCTACTTAGTACAATAGGATATATTAAAATAAGAACTTTAAATACGGAAATTATTATGCATGTTGTGGAGGATCTTCCTATCAAACAAGACGGGATACTTGGAACGGAATTTTTTCAAACAAACGGAGCAACCATCGACTATATGAAGTCAGAGATAATAATTGGAATGGAAATTATTCCATTTATCGATCCAGAAATGATTACGATACCAGCAAGAGCACGAAGCCAAATATATGTGCGAGTGCTTAATACACAATCCAAAACAGGATACATTCCAAAAATCAATATTCATCCTAACATACACATGGGAAACGCACTAGTTTCGAATAACAACGGTGTAGCATTTCTTTTTGCTATAAATACATCCACAAAGGACATCAAAATACCAGTACCATCCGTTGAATTAGAAGAATTCGAAGAAATACCTGCAGAAGAGGAAACAACAACCACATATAAAAGAACTGATAGAACACACCAATTATTACAATTATTACGGTTGGACCACCTAAACTCAGAGGAACGGGCCAGCGTGGAACAACTAATAAAGGAACATGCAGACAGATTCTACCTTCCAGGGGAAAAACTGGAAGCAACAAACAAAACATACCACAGGATAATTACAGAAAACAACGTTCCTGTTTTTACAAAACAATACAGGTATCCTCAAGCATATAAAGAAGAAGTTAGAAAACAGACTAAAGAATTGCTTGAAAAAGGAATCATACAGTCATCAACTTCACCTTATAATTCACCGATCTGGATTGTACCCAAAAAAGAAGACGCTCAAGGAAATAAAAAGTCCAGAGTCGTAATTGACTTTAGAAAATTAAATGAACTAACAATTGGAGATGCTTATCCTCTGCCAAATATAACTGATATACTAGATCAGTTAGGAAGTGCAAAGTACTTTTCTGTATTTGATCTTGCATCTGGATTTCATCAAATTCCAATGCATCCAGACGATCAACATAAAACAGCATTCTCTACAATTTACGGGCATTACGAATTTACCAGAATGCCATTTGGACTAAAAAACGCACCAGCCACCTTCCAAAGACTAATGGATCAGGTCTTGACTGGGCTCCAAGGAATAGAGCTGTTCGTATACTTAGACGATATCGTCATATACGCCAGTACATTAAAAGAACATGCAACTAAATTTAAACGACTAATGGACAGACTAAGAGAAGCAGATCTTCACCTTCAACCGGACAAATGTGAATTTTTGAAGAAAGAAGTATCATACTTGGGACACATAATAGGAGAGGACGGAGTGAAACCTGACCCGAAAAAAGTAGTAGCAGTAAAGGAATTTCCAAAACCTACTACGGTCAAAAACGTCAAACAATTTCTAGGACTAAGTGGATATTATAGGCGATTCATAAAGGATTTTTCAAAAATTGCAAGACCACTTTCTAATCTCACTAGGAAGAATTATCAATTCGAGTGGACCTACAAACAACAAAAGGCATTTGAAACTTTGCGGGAAGTTCTCTGCAAGGAACCTATATTACAATTCCCGGACTTCGACAAGGTATTCAACATCACGACAGATGCCTCAAGTATTGCTGTAGGTGCGGTTCTTAGCCAAGGAGAAATAGGAAAAGATTTACCGGTAGCTTACGCATCTCGCGTTTTAAATGATGCTGAAACACGATATTCTCCTACAGAACGGGAATTATTGGCAATAATATACGCAGTCTTTCACTTCAGACCTTACATTTACGGACGGAAATTCTATCTAATAACAGACCATAAACCATTAGAATGGCTTTAAAATCTTTCTAATCCTACGTCTCGATTAATGCGCTGGAAAATTAGATTAGCAGAATACGATTACAAAATTTTATATAAACCCGGGAAATACAACACAAACGCGGACGCATTGTCTAGGAATCCGATTTCACTACCATTGCACGCGAAAAGAGCCCATTCAGATACAAATTCTCACGAGAATAAAAAATTAAAAGAATTTCACCAATTTCCAACCCGACAAAGGGAAACTACAGCATCAACCTCTGGAAATCCAGCTCCACATAAACAATTAATAGTTAACTCATCAGAAACCGACTCCTCTTCATATGACGAAAGCGATGCGTTAAATTTAAGCCGAAAGAAATTAAAGCGGAAAAAACAAAGCACGAACACCTCCTCCTCTCGTCCCGAGACTAAGAAACGGAATGTTGAAGCGGAAACGCATACACCCCCTCGTTACGCGCCTCATCAAATCTCCGTTCCCATCCAAATACACGCACCCCCCCAAGTCCAAATACACGCACCCCCGCAAGTCGTGACCCCTCAAGTCCAAGTACACGCACCCCCGCAAGTCGTGACACCCCAAAACTATAAACCCCCTCACATCAAGAAACCTCACATCAAGAAAGAAGAGGATGCAATAGAAGAAATTGACGAAACGGTTGTAATACCACAACATAATTATAAGGATCCTCCCAAAATAGACGCGGAATCAAGTTTAGAAAAGAACACTCACCATACACCTAAAAAGAAGAAATTAAAATCAAAATCCAGCACGGACACAGGTCCCATAACGCCAATAACGATAAGGAAAGGAAGGATACTTACTCCTCCTCCACCATCCTCTCATCCTCCACCATTACTATCTCTTCCCCCACATTCTCCAAGTCACAAACAACCCACACCAGCTAAACCAAGAGTAGTATCAAATATTCCTGTCAAAAACCAAAATACAGAGGTGGAAGATCACGTATGGATGGGCAAAGGATACGTAGTGACATTCATAAACACACAAGGCAGGCCAATAGGACCATCAGGAGGAAGATTATATAAGGAAAAAAATATAAAACCTCACAAAATTCCACAACCATTAAGAATCGGAGAGTTAGTCAAAATCAAGGAAGGAAAGCATACAATCCTTGGACTCATCACACCAGAACATCCAACAGAAGAAGACGTATACAATTCGCTGAGGTCACTTCATACATACCTGGTATCTGAAAAAACCACAAAAGTATACATCTCATCAGAAGAGGACAAAATTTTATTAAATCAATTACGACATTTAATAGAACTAATATTCCTACAAGAAGATATCCAATTCATCTTCTGCAAGGGCACCCTTCTGACACCTCCTGTACAAGATAGACACCAGATCATCCAGGAGAACCATCAGTCACCTATAGGCGGACACAAGGGAATTACAAAAACATATCATCGAATTAGAGGCAAATATTACTGGAAGAATATGAAGTACGAGATAACACAATTTATAAAAACTTGCTTGGATAGCCAAAAGACTAAACTTGTACGAGTAAAAAACAAGGAACCCATGATACTGACAGATACACCTGTCGATGCTTTTGATAAGATTTCTATGGACATAGTAGGACCACTACCTTTTACAAACATAGGAAACAGTTACATACTCACTATCCAAGACAACTTGACAAAATATTCTCTCGCTATTCCATTGACAAGCATTACCTCAGAGGACATAGCTAAGGCATTTACAGAACATTTCATCTGTAAATTTGGAAGTCCTAAAGCAATCCTTACTGATCAGGGACCAAATTTTATGAGTGCCCTCATGAAGAAATTTGCCAGAGCGTTTCACATCAAACAGTATCGAACCTCTGCATTTCATCCACAATCTAATGGATCTTTAGAGAGAAGTCACCATGTCCTCGTCGAATACCTACGACACTATGTATCAAAAGAAAAGCAATGGGATCAGTGGTTACCTCAAGCAATGTTCTCGTATAATACAAGCACTCACGAAGGCACGAAATTTACGCCTCACGAACTTGTTTTCGGAAGAAAAGCACGTCTTCCTTCCAGTATTCCCTCAACGGACAACATTAAAACATATCCGGACTATGTCGACAAGTTGATAGATAAGTTATATCACATCCGACAAATGGCGCGAAGAAATCTGGAAGAGTCAAAAATTCGCCAGAAACATTATTACGATCAAAAGATTCAACCACAAAACTACAAAATAGGGGATTACGTATGGTTATTGCAACCAAGAAAGGAAAAATTGGGACCGGAATACAGCGGACCCTACCGGATCATTGAAATCCTGGAGAAAAGCAACTTAAAGATAAAAATTAATTCGAAACAAACTAGGATCGTCCATAAAAACCGAGTAAAACAGGCGAATTTACCATAAGAAGTTGCAACCCTGCATGGGAAGCCTATATAAGGAGGTGCAGAACAAAGGATTTCTCCATTATAACAACGCATACAGACAGTCTAACATTAACATCGACAAATACTGTGAAATTATCTGTGGAATTGTCTACCATCCAGAATGTCAGACCAGATATGTTTACAGAAAATATATGACAGAGACGTGTATTATTATAAGGACTACACAATTTGTATAATGTGCACCCAACGCGTGGATTTGGTCGAGGAGGAGCCCCTTGAGAAACACCTTGTGGCAAAACGAAACTTACGGCGGTGGCGAATATGCCACTTTCGCCGACGGACGTTGTTCATCGCACAACCGGTGCAAAGTTGCAAGGAGTGCACAAAAATTTTAAACATTTAATCATTTTTCCGTAACTACACACTACACTTTACATATACACGCCTCACACACATCCAGCATGTATTTAACACTCACACTTTTTATATATTTTACCTTTTATATTATCATTCATTCCATTCTACATCACACTATACAATTACACAACCCACACACGAACAGAATGTAATAAATACTCACACCTTTCATCTTCCATTACCTTTTTAATAATAAACATCTTATATTTTTCTATAAAAAAGAAGAAACAAATGAAATTTAACCTAAAAACCCATAAAACTAAGGAAAAATATGTATATATACTAAGTAGCAGACGAATAGATTACGTAGGCAACAGAGTTGCAGGAAAATGTATTCCCGTAGAATCCGCTAGAGGGCACCCCAAAAGAATCGTTCCGTTTAAACTCGCGTCTGCGCCATATTTCATTTAACGTCAAAATGCCGAAGCGATCAGGCAGCCGACACTCGAAAGAGCTTAAGCTCCAACAACAAATAGAAAAAATATTTATGGAGATGGTTCCCATACCCCCGTTAATTACCCCACTCCCAGGAAGCCCGGAAAAAATGGTAAAAGCATCTTTTTAATTACATAATTTTTTTAAAAAACTAACAAAACCTATCCTATCCAGTCGCCACCTCATACTCCTCCGGATTTCACACTCCCAACGACCCCTGAATTTCCGACGACTCCGGATTTCAAAATTCCGAAGACACCGGAGTTTAAGGTCCCAGAAATACCAGCCTGGAAATGGCCAAATTTGGCATTAATCGACATTCCCGACCCGGATTGGGAAACCTACAGGAGGTTGCCAAAAACAGACCCCAGAAAAAAATTGTGGCGATTGCTCGCACTATTTGGCTCAGGGGCAGCCTGTCCTTACAAGCCATAAATAATTTAAAATAAATAATTATATATATAAAATCCCAGTCCATTTCGTTCCCCACCTCCGTTCCAATCTCTCGAGGACGAGAGATCCCTCAGGGGGGGGGGGGAGGTGTAACGTCCCACGGGGACTCGAACCGTTAGAAACCGATCGTCGGTAAAGTAGGAACCAATCTCTATTACCATGTAACCTATTTTCTATTACCGTGTAAACGTATTATAAGACTTTTATGAATAATTTATGATTTAGATAAATGTTAGAAGAATAATTATTATAGGAACATTAGGAATAATTAATTATAAGTATTAGTAAAAACGCAAAACATAATATTGTATAATAAGTGAGTAAATAAAGTAGTTGAGCTATCGACCGTATTTTTAGAATATAACAATAAGTGGTTTCGGCGCACTGGTTCGGTCAGTTAAACAATCTAGAAGCTAATTTGCAATTTTAATAATTATAAATTGTGAGTAAAACACAAAATAACAAACAGCGACCCACTGCGCGTGCGCTAGCCCGCCAATTTCTCAGTATAAAAGGAGGCGCACGCAGCTACGCGCCCCATTCGAAAGCTCTGCCAACAGAAGTGTGCTCGCCCCGGAAACGGTAGCGGCCTTCTAGCAGCAGACATAGCTAAGAGTACGAGCTCGCCCCGGAAACGGTAGCGGCCGTCTTGCAGCTAGTATTACAGAGTATTGAGCTCGCCCCGGAGACGGTAGCGGCCGTGCACTGTAATACACGAATCGACGTAAGAGTAAAACTCTGCCGACAGAAGTGTGCTCGCCCCGGAAACGGTAGCGGCCTTCTTGCAGCAGACGTTGCCAAGAGTACGAGCTCGCCCCGGAAACGGTAGCGGCCGTACACTGCGACATAACTCAATATATATATATATATATATATATATATACATACATACAAACATTCAAACATATTAATTAACGAAAAAACATAAAAAAAACCCAAAAATAGAATTGTAATAAGTTTTACTAAATAAATAAGCATTGTCAAGTTTAAGAAGTCTTAGATTCAAATCTTTGATCTGTAGAGTAGAACCCCCACCTATCCTATACTTGAGGGGACGCCGCTCTCCCCTCAGGGACTTCACGTCAGTTGTTCCTGAACAGCCGAACGTTACATATGCGTGAAAACGCGTTCAATCCTGCTCAAATATAAACACACGGTGCAATGTCGTGTTTACTCCGTGGGCTACCGCGACGATTGATTTACAATAATTATCGCGCTATGTTTACATCATTGCAAACCAAACGTGTTCAATCCTGTCGCGCGCCATGATTCCTTATCTTTTCTCAGAAATAACATACCACCCTCTTTCTCAGAAATCAACACCGAAGACGAAATTCGAATTTCCTCGATTCGCTCGCGGTCGCGCCTGCGCCCCGATCCCACACGCGTGCGGAGATTGCGTGGCGGCGACTCGTGTTCAAAGTACCTTAAACATCCAACAGGATGTCTATGAAATCTATGAAATTTATCAACGCATGCCCAAATATCAACGTGGATCCAAAGTACCTTAAACATCCCATAGATGGCGCCAATAGGAAATACGCGCGATGCCATCTTGAAATTTTGAAAATCCTCCCCCTCCCCTGTGACGTTATCCCCCTCACCTACGAACTCGACCGCCATTTTGAAATTTGAAAATCCCCCTCCCCTGTGACGTCATCCCCCTCACCTACGAACTCAACCGCCATTTTGAAATTTGAAAATCCCCCTCCCCTGTGACGTCATCCCCCTCACCTACGAACGCGGTACCCCCTCGCCGCCTCACCCCTCACCTACGAGCACGGTACCCCCCTCCCCACCTCACCCCCTCGCCCTCGCCGAAGAGCGCGCGGTACCCCCTCCCCACCTCACCCCGTCGCCCCCGCCGAAGAACGCGCGGTACCCCCCGCCCCGCCTCACCCCCTCGCCCACACTTGATCCAGAATCGGCATAGACTAACTACTCAAGCATGGCACAGAATTTCACCACATCCAATTGAAGTTCGTCCACCCCAAATATTACAGCCAAAAACGAAACTCAACTGGCACTATAAGGTAAAAGGCCCTATTATGGCACAGTGTCCCAATTTATGAAACACTACAAGAAAAAGTGAATAATATTATATATATGTATATATAATATAGGAAGGCAAATCACGGATAGAGCGTGGTCAGGTGGTCACTCAATAACTGAGGAGAATGATGTTAATAGAGATTTATTAAAAGTGATCTCGCACGGGACGGTTCCTCCGGCCAACGTCTTTCGTCGGTCGCCAGCAGAGAACTGTCTTCAACGCATTCGAAAATGTCCTTAACGGCTACGTGACTCACAGCCATCTCGCCGCCAATACGCCATCGATGGTCGCTCGCTGTGTCGCCTGTTTATGGCACGGCCTGTAACCCTACCCTAAACTAACAGCCCCTCAAGCGGTCGGCCGACGATCGGCCGACTGTCTGGCTAATCTCCCTTCACTCGACACTATCGTCATCAAAAATGCCTACAATAATAATTTAAATAAAATTATATTTATAAACATTACTATCTAAATATTTGTATGTGTATGAATATAAATGTGGCGTCAATGAATTTAACATAAAAAAAAATGTTTAAGTGTCCATGTCTCTGAGTTGGTACAAAATTTGCTGCTATTCGAGTTGAAATACAGATACACTGACTTCTTTGTTTCAAGCATATTTACAAATTTCAATGATTTTAAAAGATGTTTAATAGCTTATTCGAAAGCTGAAAACTCGTAGATTGTAATTAATTAAAACAACTTCGAATCCGGTGGTGATTTTATTAATTATAAAGCTGTTCTAACATTATGTACATTGACTTTTTAGAAGTCCGTATTTATGGAACGATAATCCGCTTGTTCCATGTGCCATGGACAGTTGAATCAAGCGTAGTCCCGGTTTGTGGTACAGAAAAGTCAAAGTCTAAAGAGTACGATATTTAATTAAAAACGGTCTTAATTCTAAGTTTTTTTGGTTGTGGCTTCAAACAATCTTCATATTTAACCTTTATTTTTATCCAACATACGTATAAGTAAGTGTATTATAAAATTTGGTTCGATAATTGTAGAAATAACCTATAAAATATTGCATGCCTGAATAGTGTAAATTGAAATTTACATTTATTTATAGAATAAATTGTTCCAGGCTAAACTTCTTAATAGTGAAAGATGGTAGATACTAGGAACAGTAATAAAACCAAAAGAGATAGGTTTTTTACTTTCAATCAATTTATCTTAGTTACAATCAATTAATAATTTATTTTTTAATATAATGGTGATTTATTTAAATGAAATTATGAGACGTGTTTTTTATTTATACAATTTAGATGATAGTGTGAAAGGAAAACCCATCGTCAGGAGCGTAGAAAATTTAATAGATTTTAAATTTAATGTAGTAGCTCCAGAAGCTACCGAAAATCAGATAGACGATTTGATTTTAGAAAACCAGGTAGATAATATACCAGAAAGGGTTTTAGACGTAATTAATATACCACAGCACATTCAAGAAAATGTTATATTTGAATATACAGGGTGTCCCAAAAATGTCGCGTTTCCTTGAAAGGGGTGACTCAAGGGGTGATTTGAAACAACTTTTTCCTTAGCGAAAATATTGTCCGAAGCTTCGTTAAGGAGATATTAACAAAAAACCCCGACCAATCAGAGCGCGCACCTTCCGCACGAGCTCCCGCGGTAGCGTTGGCTACGCGGTAGGCGACTGCGCTTGTGCTACGAACGTACGAACAAGCAACTCGGCATGCATCGACGGAAACCGCGTTACACAGTTTTTTTTTAAAGCAGAATCATAAATAAGAATTATTTGAAGTGAAAGGACAAGAAGTACGTAAATTTCGTTTTTAAATAAGGCATAAACGAAAAGGTAATGTAACAGAAAATGTACAAGTAATCGTAATTCGTTATTGAAGTAAAAATCCGTAGTTTAATAACGGCCAACACAAATAAATTAAAAAATAATATTAGGTGTATGAATAAGCCAGCCGCACACCAGCCAGCCAGCCGCACTCACACTAAGGAAACCAGTGGACACTAGCTGATGGGTCAGAGGCCCCATCCGCCAGTGGAGTCGACACCTTAGCAGAGCTGTGCTCCTGATCCTCGCCAGAAGATTGCCCTCCCGTTATTCCACGCAAATCGATCACCGATACTAATCCAACATATTTAACTTCAACCTTTAGTAAGTAAACTGTACGAAGCCGATAGTACAGAGCGTATTATAAACAATAGCGTAGAAACGTGAAATGTGAATTAATATAAGAATCTTACTATCGTCGCCACTGGGAATTAAATAGAATAACGCGTATTAGTCGCGAGGAAACACACCTAAAGGATGCAGAAAGAACGTGACTAACTAGTAAACGGATTCGCAGATAAGAACGATGGGAAGATTCTTTCTGGACGATCCCAGGCAGAAACTGTGGGATGAGGTCCTCCCACCTATGATTTGTCATGTGACAAATCCTAGAGAAGGAGTGACCAAGTGCCCTATAAAAAGGGACTGACCACCCGCAGAGCTGATTGTATTAATTGCCTCATTACCGTTTCAACAATTATCATTTCCGTTTTAATTATCGTTTTAAATCGTTGCTATAAGAACTACCTGTGTTAAAACTTTAAAGTGTTGTATTCACCATCAACGAAAAATAAAGGTGATTATTGTTATTGTTTAAATCAGTGAGTGAAGTGTTTCCTTTTCCTAACTACCCATCTCCCTAATCATGCATTCGTCTTTTATTTTGTAAAGCGAACGAAAACCCAGATGTGCATTGACAGTTCGTGGGTTGCGTTAATTGACAGTTTTACCTACGAGCAGAACGTTGCCTAAGGTTTAACCAGAAATTGAGCGTAGCGTGGGATCTAGCCAATGAATGTTACGAATACATAAAAATCACGCTCGCCTTCCCCGATGGTGCCACTGAAGAGCAGAACATTGCCCGCGGTAGCGCCTGGCGTGGAAGTTTGAAGAGTGATTTATCGATCAAATAAATAATTAATAATTTCTAAAGGACGAATGCCACGAAAACACCGTGCGGGACGGCGCGTCCAGCTACGCCGTTTAGCGGCAACCTACGCGAGTGCACCGGCTGAATATTTCACAATATTAGGAATCACAAGCACCCCGACCACCAACAGCACGGTAATAGACTGCGGCGATTGGACCAAACCAAAGATCGACCAAGCACCTGAGATCAACGGGATGCCTAGTAGCCCCGTCGAGTGGAGGTTAATTCCGTTGGATCTGCCCTCAACCGAAAACTAAGGTAAACAAGGAATACAATGTATCTTAAACTACCCTCTTATCACTCTCAACTATCTAGGGTGTGTATTTAGTAGACGTGTGCGGGGTGGTATTGTACGTGAACATCGCGTAAGGTAGCCACTCGTCCTAATCAGTTTGGTCTTCCGCGATAAAATTCTTTAAATATTCGGCTAGTGTACGATGGCTTCTTTCTAGAGCTCCGTTTGATTGTGGGTGGTAGGCTGTGGTTTGAATTTTCCGATTTTGAGCAATTTGCAGACGTTTTTGAATACCTGGCTTAGGAAATTGGTTCCTGGATCGGTCAATACCCGTTGCGGTATACCGTATTCGCAAAATATCTTAGTGACGAATTCCTTTGCTACAGTGTTTGCTTCTTGATCCTCGAGGGGTATGGCTTTACTAAATTTGGTTAGTAGGTCTTGAAAGGTTAGCACGTATTTGTTTCGTCTGCTTGTCTCGGGTAAGGGTCCTACTATGTCTAGTGCACATTTCTCGAATGGTTCCGTGGGAGTGTCTGTAATTACCATGGGAGCTTTGGTTATTCTTGATAGCTTGTTTTTCTGGCATTTTTCACATCTGGAGATGTATTTTTCTACGTCTTGCCGCATTCCTGGCCATGAATGATTTAATTTTATACGTTCTAGGGTCCGTTTTACCCCTAAGTGTTCTCCCAAGGGAGTGTCACGAAATTCACACAGTATTTGGATTTTATCGTCCTCCGTATATGTACTATCGCTCGTTTCTTCTTCTGACCGGGGCTCCTCTTCTTCGCTGGCGCCTTCACTGGCGTCGGCTACTATTTCGCTGCTGATCTTTTGTTCCGCTCCTCGCGTTATCGCGAACATTCTGCTGAGGGCGTCCGCGTTCTTATTCGTCTTTCCTGTCTTATACTCTATGCTATAATCGTATTCTGCTAATTTCAACTTCCATCTCATTAATCTAGAACCGGGGTCCTCTACGTTAAAAAACCAAGTAAGTGGCTTGTGGTCCGTCCCGATTTTGAATTTGGTACCGTATACGTATGGTCTGAAATGTTGCGTCGCCCATACGATAGCTAGCAGTTCTTTTTCGATTGTGCTGTAATTCTCTTCCGCCTTGTTTAATACCCTGCTCGCGTATGCTATCGGCAAATCTTGTCATATTTTTCCTTGCGATAGTACCGCTCCTATCGCTTTTCCGGAAGCGTCCGTTGTTAGAACAAACGGTTTCGAAAAATCTGGATATTGTAATATCGGTGCTGTCGTTAATTGTCCTGGGCGCAACAATACACATACACGTTTTCGAAGCGGACGCCGTGTGGACTTTCCAACAAGCTCACCAGCACGTTGGTCTTTCCACAATTTGATGGACCACAAATGAGGCTGCGTGTAGTGTTTGGTAGCATGCTACCATGCCTGCGTCTTGTTTTCGAGGACATCATTTGCGATTTATCGTCAAAATTTGTCACGCGTATCGTTACAGGTTGTCGCACGAATCGCATCCTCTCTGTACACTGCGAAAAATGATTTTGATATGTCGAAGCGGCGACGCGCCCTATTTATAGGTCCGCGCCGAAGAAAACCAGCTCAGTATTTAAAATGCTTCTGGTCCTGTCGAATAATTGCGATATACGAGACTTAACCTCTGAGCAGTTGAAATATATACCAAAAATTATTCTACTGCGAGAGTTTGGCAGACACATTGATCAGTTGTGGGACAGACTCATCGAGCATATAAAAGCCGATTCTGAGATTCAGCAGTATCATCTGTGTCTGGAACATTATAATCGCCTTTGGCAGCGAACGCATATCGACCGTCCAGCACCATTGATTAAAAACTGTGGCGAATTTCGCCGACGAGAGTAAAGAAAGGTTGTTGTTTGTTAAATCGGGCGATAAACGCGCTACCTATCGAATTACATATGCCGGGATACCAGTTTTGTGGCCCTGGAACGCATCTGGCAAAACGATTGGCTAGAGGTGATCAAGGCATCAATCCGTTGGACGCAGCGTGTCGCGAACACGATATTGCATATTCGTGTAGCAACGACCTTGGTGAAAGGCACGCGGCAGATAACGTACTCGCTGACAAAGCGCGAAAACGCATCGTTGCGCGAGACTCGACTCTGGGTGAAAGAGGTGCTGCTACAGCTATTTGGGCAGCTATGAAGGCCAATACGAAAATCGGAATGGGGATGAAAACAAAAACTCGCAAAAGGACTCCAAAGAGAGCATCGCAAAAGCGGATTCTTCCGGTAGCAAAAGGGGGTGGTATATTACCACTTCTCCCGTTGCTAGGTGTTCTCGGATCATTAGCTGGTGGAGCGGCGGGGATCGCCAAGGTGGTAAACGATAATAAGGCGGCGCAACATCAGCTGCACGAAATGCAACGTTATAATCGCTCCATGGAAGGTCGTGGACTTTATCTCACACCATACAAGCGCGGACAGGGAATATCAAAACGAAAAAAAAAACGTCGAAAAGAAAATAAAAATGCCGGCGGGCGTAACTACCGATGTGCAATTAGAGGAGTTGGCAAAACGTCCGGGCGAAAGACGATTCCTGTCGGGAGTTCGTCGCTACCCTCAACGAGGACCCTTGGGGGCGTCCGTACAGGGTCGTGAGCATCAAGCTCGGACCCTGGGCGCCCCCCGTCACAGAGGGCCTCGATCCCCGGCTCCTAGACCAGGTTCTAGAGGCGCTATTCCCCCCTCCCCCGGTGCACGGGGAGGGTGGCGCCGACGAGTCCGGGGATCCTTGGTTGAGCAGGGGCGCGGATACCTCCGACGCCCCTGGAGTTAGCGACGAGGAGCTCGCGACCGCTGTGGCGCGAATGCGCAAGCGGAACGCGGCTCCTGGTCCCGACGGTGTGCCCGGGCGAGTGCTGGCCTGCACTATGGGCGCCCTAGGAGCCGGCCTCAAGCGGATATTTAACGCCGCTCTGAGGACCGGTAGATTCCCCCCTGCTTGGAAGGAGGCGAGGCTAGTCCTCCTTCGCAAGCCCGGAAGACCCGCTGAGTCACCCTCGGCGTACAGGCCGATATGCCTCCTGGACGAGGCGGGCAAGCTGCTCGAGAGAGTTATAGCTGCCCGCCTGTGCGATCACCTAGAGGCCGTGGGCCCAGATCTATCCGACCGCCAATACGGCTTTAGGCGGCAGCGATCGACCATCGACGCCATTAAGATGGTACGGTCGCTGTCGCGCCGGGCGGCCGAGGGAGGCGGTGTCACTAGACATCGCCAACGCGTTTAACACCGTCTCCTGGGCGGCGATCGAGCGGGCGTTGCTCTATCATAACGTCCCGCTCTACCTTCGCCGCCTGATCTGGGACTTTCTCCGCGGCCGTGTGGTGACGTACGTCGGCCAGGAGGGCGACGGGGTGACTCTCGTGTACCGCGGAGTCCCGCAGGGGTCCGTGCTAGGGCCCCTGTTGTGGATACTCGCATACGACGCGGTACTGCGGGTCGAGCTGCCATCGCTAAGGGTGTCGTTGGTATGTTACGCCGACGACACCCTGGTGGTAGCTGCCGGGCAGAACTGGAAGGAGGCGATAAGCCTCGCCGAGGAAACGCTGCGACGTGTCATCACCTCGATCGGGACGCTTGGTCTGCGAGTCGCCTTGGACAAAACCGAGGCGATGTGGCTCGCGGACAGGGTTGGGAGCGATGTCCCCAACAGAGCGTCCCTGAGGATCGGGGATGCCTGCATCAGGGTCGGACGTTCGATGAAGTATCTCGGTCTGACCCTGGATACCTACTGGCGATTCACGCGCCACTTCAAAACCCTCGCCCCCAGGTTGGAGAAGCAGGTATTCACCTTCGGACGAATCATGCCCAACCTGGGTGGACCACACGAGGGAGTTCGGCGACTCTATGTGACGGTCGTTCGGTCCATGGCGCTGTATGGCGCGCCTATATGGGCCGGCGACCTGGAGGACTGTCGCGTTGGGCGTGAACTCTTGGCCAGAGTTCATCGCCGCGCAGTCCTCCGAGCCGTGCGAGCGTATCGCACGGTGTCACACGCCGAGCTGTCCGCTCTGGCTGGGTCCCCCCCATTCCATCTGCTCGCGGAGATGGAGGCGGAGGTTTATTCCACCGTCCATGATCTCCGCGAAACTGGGGACCCGAATGCCATCGGACCAGAAGTGGTGCGGGGCCAGGCCCGACAACGCATGGGAGCCAAGTGGCTCGAGTGGTTAGCCCTCCCGCGACATCGGGAGGGCCGCGTTGTCGGGGCGCTCCTACCCATCATGAACGAATGGGTGGGGCGTGGGTACGGCAGGCTCACCTTCCGTCTGACGCAGATATTGACCGGAGTTGGATGCTTCGGCAATTATCTGTGTCGCATAGGGCGGGAGGAGTCGTCGCAGTGTTTCAGCTGCGACTCGGGCGATGAGGACACGGCCGACCACACGCTGGCGGTTTGCCGGTCGTGGTCGGACGAGCGGCGTGTCCTCGAGTCGCGGCTGGGTCCCGATCTCTCGCTACCGACGGTCGTGCGTCGGATGGCGGGAGATCGGGAGTGCTAGAAGGCCGTCTCCGCATTTGCGGAGGCGGTAATGTTGAAGAAGGAGGAGGCGGAGCGGGACAGGATCCGCACCGGGCATCCGTCCCGCGTAGCCGCCCCTCGGAGATCCGGTAGGATCGGGAGGAGGAGATGACCCGGGGCCGGGGGAGGTAGGGCGGTGGCGTAATTTAGTGCGTCACCCCCGCTCCCCGTCGGCATCAACCCCGGGTCGGAGGCGCCCTTTTCAGGGCGCCTCGGGAAGGAGGCGGCCTTAGCCGCGAGTTGCCGTCGGCGTCGCGTCGTGGCAGGGCGCGACGCGCGACGGCGGAGTTACGAACAGGGGGGGTCCTCGTGTCAGAGGGCCCCCCGGGGAGCAGCCGACCATCTGCTGCTCCCCCGGGAGCCGCGCCATTGGTGCCGTTTTTAGCGCGCTCCCGAGGAAGGCGGTCGAGCAGGTAAAGGGTGAGTGCGGCGGTCAATTGACCATATGACCAAGTGCCGCCTCCCCGCCCGGCCGCGACCCTTCGGGCCGCGTCCGGGTCACTGCTCGACCGCGGGGGGTCGCGGGGTGGAGTGCCGGGGGGCACGCTCACCCCTCCACCACATCGTGCGACCCCCCCAGAAGTGGCGACGCGGCCGCGTGGTCCGTCTCGCGTCGCCGGAGTTTTGGGAAGACCCCGCGCGTTGCCGCGCGGGGTTGTTGAGCGCGGAGCCAGCATTTGCGCTGAGGGGGGGGGGGGGGCAAGCGAATGTATCGCTAGTTTGCTCTCGCCGAAGTCCTCCCCCTCGAGCGTGCGACTCCGCGCCCGAGGACGACCACCGTGGAGTTTTAGTGGGTGCAAGCCCCACATAACCCCGTCCCTCCCCCGGGGGGCGGGGTATCCGTTAGGGATTTCTCCACGATAAAAAAAAAAATAAAAAAAAATAAAAAAAATAAAAAATAAAAAAAAGTTGGCAAAACGTATGCGTATTCCATTCTTTAGAGGTGTTTTCATGCGCAATGCACTACCTGCCGGATGGGGCTTGAAACGACGCGATGGACTAATAGTGAAAAGTCATTTCAATTATTGCATTCCGCTCAAATATTTGCTGGGATTTTGCGAGGACTACAAACGCATGATTATTAATGCGCGTCACGAATTGATTTTAATACGATCGCGCAACGATAACAATTCTCTAATAGGATCGCCGATGTTGGAACCAGAAATTGAATTACTTAAAGTGCAATGGCGGATGCCTCATGTGACGCTGAAAGACGTTAATAAGCTATCGTTGCTACATGCTTTGGAAAGTGGACAAAACCTCAGCATTTGTTTTCACTCGTGAGATCTGTATGAGTATCCTCTCTTAAGGCGGGGTCCCACTAGTGCAACGGCGCGCCACGCACGTTTTTTTCGACGCGCATGGCCGATTTGTTGCAGAAAGACGTTCCCACTGGTGCAACTGCGCGCCGCGCACGGGTCAGATTTACGAGTTTCTCAGATTTTCGAGCAGTTTGGAGCACTTGAAAGGGTCGACTTTTACGAGGACGCGCGCGTCGAAACCGATCGTGTGCGCGCTATGTCGGGATTTCTCTGCCACGCGAGCACGCGAATGCACGCCGCGCATCGTCGAAAAGATTAAAAAAAATGTGTATTTTCCAACGCAAATGTACTTTTTACTTTTACATATCACTTGTACGCGTGTATTTATGGTCTATTACTATTGGTTTATATATTAAAGCCAACAATAACACGATAATTACTGCCGCGATAGGTAACTTGTTTCTAGATATTGCATAATTGTAATACACTATACAGGGTGTCCGCGGGAACAGTAAGCAGCTGGATATTTCCTTACGTATTTGAGATAGAAAAAAAATGTTTATATGGAATTGCTTGTTTCGAGGGAGCAAAGTTATTAGCCCAGACGATTTTTTTCTTAGATTATTATTTCAAAAGATACGATGCTCAAGTTGGGTTTTTAAAATGGAACTATATATTTTTTTTAGAGATTACTAGATAGTGCGTTTTAAGACAAATTCAATAACAATGAAATTCAATAAATGATACACGTGAATTTCTTGTGCATATGTGGAAAGTTGGCCTCTAGGAGGAATGCTGGTTCTATTAGTCATGATATAATCTCCTGCCTATGACCCACCTTTTTTCACACTACCTAAACAAAGGGCGTTCGTATTTTCACTATTGGTCGCAATGGTAACTACTCTCAATCTCATAATATCGTGTGAGCAAAAACCAACAGGACACCGAGATAGCGAATGACTGAGCGATGTTGAAAGTGATGGCGGAACTGTGGGAGGGAAGCCACGGCAGAGAACTTCTTCATTTCATTTGAAACACAATTTTCAGCAATCGGTGACCGCGACGTAGTAAACCCCTTCAAACATCTCAAGTAGTATGAAGTGTGAAGGCGTTGTTTCGGCTACTGACCCAACCGCCGGCGCTAGCTTTATTTAGATAAAGAAAGCACGATGGAGAAAAGGAGGCTAGTCTTTTCCACTGTCTTCGACGTGCGCGCCAAGCATCCGCGTGCGCGCCTGGCAGAGCGTCGGCCCATTTCGTGCGCGCGGCCTCATAAATTAGACCCTTTCAAGTGGACGAAAACCTCGTGCGCGGCGCGCAGTTGCACTAGTGGGACCCTGCCTTTATAGAGCACAACCAAGCATTCGTGGGCCGTGAAGGCAGCTGCACAGCTGGAGAAGCCGCGATACGTTATCTTTGCTCTACAGACTGCTCGAAAGAATGTGATGACCGAAGATGCTACTCGGTTCACCAACTGCAAATTGGCCAATATAAAACTTTTTCTCAAGACGGAATTTTACCCATATGATGACCTGAACTTGGACTTTGACAAGAATAAGCATGTCATCTTGTTTCACATGTATACGCAATTCCGTAAATCGTATTATGGACATAGTTGCAACGAGGCATTATTCACCGTGGCTGAATTTTTACGATTTGGTCCCCTTGTGGCAATTGATTGCTCGCGACAAAATGAGTCGATCAAAAATGGTACCGTGGATGTACGCATAGAATTTGAGTGTAAAGAGAATATGCCGGCAAATACTACGGCCTACTGTCTGATTCTGCATGATCGTGTGGTTGAATACAATCCGCTGACAAACGTGGTGCGCAAAATAAATTACATTGACATACTACTTGCCCCGCCCTCTCCTGTGCCAAATTCGTACAAAAATTTCATCATGAAAATCGAGATGCTTTACAAGAAAGACTGCATTCTCCCATCTGTCTTGGAAGCGAGCGGATCTCTAATTGTATCGATAATGGTTGTACCAACATTTGTTGACCTGCAAGGATTCATCGTCGATGGAAGATTTGTTGTCAAGGAAGTGGTTGTCCTACGAAAGGGAACAATTCTCTCGCACTATATTTTTGGGAGTTCGATGCCGCAATATCTTCTTATGAAATCTGACAAATCAAGCATTCGGTGGTTGGTGGCAAAACATCATGGACTACGGTGGGAAGATAGAGACGTTCCGTACAGTATGGCTAAACAGCTAATTACGAAAGCTGTAGCTGATGCTATCGACGAAGAAGATGACGCATCCCATATCGTATCCGTTAAAGGGTTGCAGAAACGCGACTGGCTTGCGGATTTCCTCGATGAAAATAAGAGAGCGGATGGGATCATTGAGACGCTGGACATTGACTACGACGATATCAAATCTCTAAATAAGCTAAATGTAGTTAATACTCTGCGATGTGGCAGACACGCAAAGCATTGTGCTTTGCAAAATGTATTTAAAATATTCAACTGGTGGTCTAAACACCAGATGGAAATTCATAAATAAAATAGAATCAATTTTTTAATACATAAATGTTTTTTCTTCACCCTCCTCAAACCCAACCTCCTTAATATGATGTACGGTAGATTAAGAAGATGGTTGTAATTATTTAGAAGTGGTTCATTACACGTTCGATACACGTTCAGAGTGGTATGATCTAGTCGAATAATGTGTCCAAAGAAGAATTCGAAGAAGATGCATGTGAATATGGAGACGATGGGCAGCGAAGAAGAAGAAAATGAGTGGTCGGTGAAAATGAAGGTGGAGAACAACAGCATCTTACTTTGCAAAGCTATGCACTTCTCGATTTCATGATAGTAGGGGTTTTTGCATGCGTGAGCTTGGAGGAGTTTCTACATGCGAGAGCTTGGAGATGCAGCGAGACTAGTTGTCTTTCAAAGCTTGACAGTGCTAGAAGATAAACGTGGATAAAAAAAAAGATAAAAGTGGATATAAAAAAAAACTTCTCTTCCCACGTGGGCACCCCCTTGTGTAACGGAAAAGCGCGCTTCCACCGAGTTTCCACCACCACCCGGAATTAGAAAGAAAGATGGACGTCGATTCGCGGGGGCGGGCAGACATCCGCGGGACAGCCTACCCTTGGACTCTGGCGCATCCTCTGCCCTGATTGGCCAAAGGACTGGGAAGACGCGCAAGGATGGAGGGGGCACCACGTTCGAGGAGGCAAGGTTCAACGACGGAGGACTCCGAGGAACCAGAACGATTTTGACGCTTAAATGTATAAGTCTTACTGTTCTCACTTAAATCTAAAATCCGAATATATCAATTCATTTTACCAGAATAAATAGTTTCATTTATTTATAACACTCGCGCACTCTGACGAGCAGAGCGGTTCAGCGCTCCACGGGCACCAACCCGCGTTCTCATTAAATTTCCCCGCTAAAATACGTAACAACATAATCATCGTCATCTGTTGGTACGCCACCCTGGTGGCCTCCATCAACGCCGTCAACAACATCATCATCACCATCAGCGCCCGCGAGTCCACTCGGGGGGTCGCCATCGTCGCCCCTCGAGTGGTTCGATGGGGGTTTACCGCCGTCACCGCCATCTCCGCCCCATGAGTGGCCCCTCGGGCTACTCACACCGCCACCGTCACCACCATCTCCGCCCCGTGAGTGGCCCCTCGGACTATTCACGCCGCCGCCGTCACCACCGTCGTCGTCAGAGTGATTTTTATATTTTTTTATTTTCTTTATTTTCTTTTCTTTTTTATATTTCTTATTTTATTATATTTCTTATTTTATTATATTTATTATTCTTGTTACGTCCGAAACCGATGGGTGCGTGATTTCCGGAACGTAAAGGGATCTTGCCCCGTCGCCTCCGGCGTAACCGTAATCCCTCAGGCCGGTCACGCTTTTTGGAGTACTGTGCAGGGCAGGTGGATTGGCATTTTGAAGATCGAGGAGGAAAAGAAAGAAATTTGTGTTTCGTCTTGGGACCGTCAGCCAGACTCATCAGTAGGGCTACAGCTTAGGGTGGAGCTTATTTTTCAACTATGAAACTATGATCTTCTCACCATCTCAATTTGTTCCTTTCTATAAAAAACGAAATCCAGCAGAACATGAGCATAATTGATCTATATTTAGGGGTAGCTCAATGATGGTAAAATTTCTAATGTACATGATAATTATATGGAAGGGCTTGAAACACTAAGTGGAACTAGTAAGTTACTACTGATTTGTTCCTTTAGATGCACAAACACTATGTTGGAGAAATGCGGCATGTTAACGCCATCTCCATGGCCCACCGGTAATTAGGCACTTTGCGTCTGCGCGCTGACTCATGTGGAGCGTCGATCACGGCCCCTTCCATCGACTTACAATCGATGGAAGGGGGACTGCTCTTGCTTCCAGGAAATAGATCGCGATTTCCTGGATCGCGTTCTGTTCGCGACTTCGCCACACGTCACACGTTCCTTTGCTTACTTACGCACCTTGCTAATCGCGCTCTTGCTTCGCGACGTTACACCTTGCTTGTAACTAGCTTTTGTGCTTACGTACTAACGCGTTTGCTTCTTTGCCAAGCTTCGCTAAAATTAAGTAATGCTTAAATCATAGACCATCGGTTAAATCGTGTATTTAATTGTGACTCTGTACATATGTATATTGAATTATAACGCGTGGTGTTTCACCAGGACTTTGTGCCGTTCAGTTTTCGCTCAGTGTCCTTTATTCACTCCTAGTACTGATCCTTAATAACTTTAATAACAACTATATAAAAACTTTAGACAATACATTCTTATGTTTAGGAGTAGCTCAAGTGAGTCAAAGATTATAGAAATTATGAAAATTCAACATATAATGGCCATATTTTAATTTATACATTTACGTTACATTACATTGACATTTGTATTTGATAATTTGTTAAATTTATTGTTCACAAAGGCTCAGACATCAGACAGTGTCTGTTTCCTGCTGTCAGGGTACAATCTACGATGGTCCTCAACATCTTGCATTAGGAATTGTAGCTGCATTTTATCATGGGTTATTAATCCACTGCATTCCTGTATAAGTGCCACTCCACGTTCAGCATGGTCGTTAACAACTTTTAGAGACCTGATTGTTTCCATAGCCTTTTTGTAATCATTTCTAACCTCCCACAAGTCTGGATCAACCGTGAGAAATCCATCTGGAAGTTCCAACATTCTGAAGAGTGTCATTGACTTAGCAGTAACAAAATCTTCCAAATGTTTGTTCTTGAACGAATGAAGAGCAACAGTGATTCGCTTGGAATGCTTTTGATATTTTTGATTTTTATTTTCTTCATTCTGCAAGGCACTCACCATAAGTCTCTTGGTTGACGAACTAACGCGACTGTCCAAGAAAGCTAATGCAACAAGTTCCTGTGACAAATAGCATAGGTGATTACAAATCAGGGGAAATCCTTTTCCAATAATACCTTTTCTCAATTTCTATTTTTCTTAATGAACAAATGAATGCATTTGAAAACACTTACAGTGTTCCATGCCCTTCTATATAATTATCATGTACATTGGAAATTTCACCATCATTGAGCTACCCCTAAATATAGATCAATTGCGCTCATATTCTGCTCGATTTTATTTTTTTATAGAAAGGAACAAATTGAGATGGTGAGAAGATCATATTTTCATAGTTGAAAAATAAGCTCCACCCTAAGCTCCACCCTACTACAGCTGACGGCCCCTGCCCCAGACACACGGGAACTAAGAGGAATAAACTTGGAACTTGTATATATACGAACGAGATTAGAGTTGGGGAATTGTGAGAAGATTAGACATCTAGCGGCGCTGGCGAAGACTAACCAGGCGCGGACCCATGGTGGGGCTGGGACGTGACAATTCTATTATATTTCTTATTGTATTATATTTCTTATTATATTTCTTTTGTAACAATATGTATCATAAACATATATTATTTCTCAATTTTATTTACTCATCATCCATCCTCCTTCTTTCCTCTTCACATAATTTTAAGATTCGACGTTTTATAAAAAGTATTATATTTCGTTCGTGCGTTCTTCGCACTGTGAAAATGGTATCGTCTCGCGCGACTGCTCCAGAAGAGTCAAATTACACGCGTTATCGCGCGATACGCTGCGGAGTTTGAAAAATTGTTGGCTTTAGAATGCATGATGCATATTTGATTGCTACATAACGGTTCGCTAGATCGTCGATTAAAAAATTATTTCTCTGCGTTGGGGGGGGGGGAATTTTCCGTCGCATATTGGTTCGCTAGATCGGTGCTGGGGAGAGGGAAATTTTTGGGGTCGGCCACTCCCTCTGAAAAAATTTCTGGCGGTGGGTCAAGGCCTGAAAACAAAATTTCGGGGGTCGTCTCACCTTCCTCTGTGGAAATTTCCAACGGTGGATCAGGTCTGGAGAGGTCTCCGCGGCTGCTCGGCCCGGACTGATCCCCTCCACGATTGCGACTTCCCCCACTCCGCGGGTCGTGCGCGCGCAACCGGTCTTCCACTCCCCGCTTTCCCCGCGCCCAGGTTTCCCTCCCCCGCCCCGCGCTCCCCTCAGAGGACCTGCGTTAGAACTCTCCTAGCCATACTACTCCATGCGGTAGAAGGAGATTATGATAGGACCATAGAGGAGGTCATATCAACCCTCACTCCACCCCTTTACACCCAGATAGAGCATCTGTACTGCCTGATCAGATGCACGGCAACAATATATGCTTACAACCACCATTGCCTCTGCAATTACATGGGCTTATTACGAGGAGCTATCTGCGTTAAATGCGGTATAGGGATGGGATTCAGACGACCAGTACTAAACTGTACCGAATGTATTAACCGGAGTATGACGTTAAACCCGATAGAAAATACCCTGCTGTTGCGCGGTAATATGATCATAGTCGAACATATCGAATAAAGACCAGAGAAAGGGGAGAAATCAATTTATAATTTACATATGCACCTTACCAAATGATCTATAGATATACATATATACCCAAAATTAGTAAAACAAGCAGTACGAACAGAGCAATAAACGGTAAATTTCAAGTAGGTATAAATTACTTAGATTTGCCGTTATCGCAGACATGAAGCCCCCAGTGAAAGGGTTCCAGGAGAAGGACCTCGAGTACTACGACCCTATGGATGGAGTCCTCCGCCAAAACCATCCAGAGGCCTACCTCGAGCTGATGTAAATGTATTGCGTCATAAAGTTGATAGTGAGGGTGTATACACATGATGACTACCGAGTCTGTACAAACTGCTATGAACTGATGCCGGCAGACGAGAAACAAGATTTCGAATAAGGGGGGTGGCATGCTATGTGCCTTTATATAACTGCGCTAATAGCATCTACCTGCCACAAATGCTATCAAACACTGGCTACGGCGAGGCCTGCCTACGAATGTCAGGAGTGCATTGAGGAATATATGGAATTAGGCCCGGGGGAATGGGCACACCTAAACATAGGAGGGTGCCTAGACGTCATAACACGTTTGTGATAAATACGAAAAGATAAGGGGCTATTATTATAAAGCCCTATAAATGTAATATTTACGCTAAGGAAATATGTACAGTTTTACCTAACTTATGAGTTAAATTGACCATAACCCTCATATAAAACATATATATACAATCTAGTAATAAAAAAATTGAACGTCGGAATGATTACAGATCGAAAATCAAATCAGACTTTAAAATGGGAGTACTACACGATCCTAGACGACCCCAAGATAACGCGGGACATAATGGCCCTATAGATGGAGTCCTTCCCCAAAACTATCCTGAAACCTATTCACCACTGCTGTCACTATTCTGCGTCCGGCAAAATAGATATAGATTATACATATCCGACACGATGTGCATATGCGAATAATGCTATGTACGAATCATACTAGAGCCAGAAAAGTATGTTATTGAACACCACCTGCATGCCCTTTGTGTCGAGGAAGAAGCACAGCTAATTTCTACCTGCGATAAATGCGACCAAGACGTAGCATGGATAGGTGCAGCAGCAGAATCCGCGGGATGTACAGAGGAATATTTGAATTTGTCTAATGAGGGGTACAATGGTTTAAGGAATGGAAATTATAAAATCGTGGAAAAAAAATGGTAAAATAAAAAAAAAGGGAGACTATATACTTAGAAAGAAAAAATATATCTTTTTTTATCCTCTCCTCTACATTCACGTAAAAATAATATTATACATAATAACATTACTCCCCGTAAAAGGAGAGAATATCACCCTGCACCCTGCAATAAAATCTCTCATAATCCTCCACTGCCAGGGTGCCAGGGGGATGTTGCAGATCGGCAAGGAACACCGATCGTGGGTTCCCTGCCCTTCTTTGTAGATAGACGATTGGCGAAGCAGCAGAATGCGCGGGATTACGGATGAATATTTGAATTTAACAAATGAAGAGTATAACCGTCTAATCAATGGAAATTATAAGATCGTAGAAGATAAGTGGTAAAGGAATAAAAATAAACTATAAACCTTATGTAAGTTAAAATAAAAAAAAAATATTTAAATCAAATTATAATTATTTGCATTAAAAAATGAGGATCTCCCGCTGCACTGCACAGAAAATCCTTTCGGGATCTTCCGCTGTGAGAGTGCTAGGAGGGTGACGGTGATCAGCAAGGAGTACCGACGAAATACTCCCCGCCCGTTTTCGCAAATAGGCGATCTGCCTATGTAATCTCTCAGCAACCATTCTATCAGACATCTATGAAATTTATAAGTGAAATAGTCTAACGAAAATAAATTTTAAGAATAAGAGGAAAAAAAATTGTTGTGCCCAGGCAACGCCCAAGCACACACATTATACACTCTACTATACATTATACATGACTTCCGTTTCCGGTGTGATTGAGAGAGAGTGTGTGGAAGAAGCGTAGGAAATTAGAAGTAGAGGAAAGAGGTGAGAAAAAGTGTAGGAGAGAACGAGAAAGTGTGGAGGCGCACAGTGGCGTAGGAGGAAGGTGTACAGCGCAGGAGGTGCGACGGTTAAAAGAATTTGGAGGTAGAGGGAAGGAAGTGAAAAAAGGAGAAAAAAGGGGTTAGGAGTGGAGGTGCGAGCGTGGAGGTAGGTAGTGAAGTGCGAAGAAAGGTTTCTGCACAACAGGATCGTGGGTGGAGAAGGTGAAGGGGTGATTGAAGGGGAAAAGAAGTTGGAGGTTAGGGTACCGCAGGCGGCTGCGCAGGAGTTGAGGAAAGAAAGTCGGTAAGGTAGGGAGCGAAGAGTGGGTAAGAAAGGAAACGTACGTGCAGCTAGAGAAAGTATAGGAAGGACAGTAAGAACGAGTAAGAATGGGAGACGAAAGGGGGGAAGAGGAGGAGATGGGAATAGGGATAAAGAAAAAAGTGGAAAGAATACAGAGGGAGAGAAGCAACAGTACGGGAAGAATAGACGAATATTTTGGTAAAAAAAGGGTGAGGGTAGAAAATGATACGGAGAGGGAGGAGGCTTTCAGGAGCAGTAAGGTAGTGGCAAGATCTCCACAAGGGCAGGGGAAAGGAGGGAAAGAAGAGGAAGAAGGTAAAGAAGAGATGATGGAAATATTGAAGAGTATGAGGAAGGAGATAGCAGAGGGGAGGGAGGAGGTGAGGGAGGTAGCGAGGAAGCATGAAGAAAAACTGAAAAAGGAATTAAAGGAAGAGTTGAGAAGGAGAGACGAGGTATGGGAGGAGGAAAGGGGGGAGACAAGGAGGGAGATAGAGAAATTGATGGTGAGAGTAGAAAAAATAGAGAAGGAAGGAGGAAAAGGGGAGGGAGGGATAAATGAAAGAATAGAAAAGCTGGAATTAGAAATGAAGCAAGGGAAAGAAAAAAGAGGAGAGGAGAAGATAGCAGAAAAGGTAAAAGAACTAGAGTGGAGATTGGAGGAAAAGGAGAGAGAGGAGAGGAGGAATAATATGTTAGTGAAAGGGATACAAGGAAGGAGGGAGAATGTGAAGGATGAGGTGGAGAAGCTATTCAAAAGCATAGGAATGGAAGAAGAGATAGAATCAGTAAAAAGAATGTGACGAAGTCACGTCACGCGCCGCGCAGGTGTATGGCGCCGCGCCGATAAGCCGAGTGCGCGCCGCGGCCGCTAGGCGGCCGCGCAGCCGCGAGCTGTCTCGCGGGCGAAGATGTACGGGCTCGCGATATAAGGACCGCGGCGAGCGAAACTGATAGCTCTTGTTCCGTACGAAATTAGCCGCTACCGCCGCCGTACCGTACGCCAAGACGCTCATATTTTTGATCTCCGTGAGGTGTGCACGCGTCGACCGATCGTCACGCTGTGCCATTAACCAGCCTCTTTCCTAAATAGGCCGAGAGCAATCTTGTGCTTTACCTCGCCTGTAAGGTGTCTCCGCGCCGCTATCGGCCAGAGCCCTATTGTACACGGGAACGCCACTATACGACTCTCGTACGATCGTGCCTGTTAAGGCCCTTCCGAGCAGAACGTTCCAGAAAACTCCGCATCCTTGATCCCCCAGCTCGTCGCCCGCGCCGCCGCCGCGAGAACTACGCCGCCGCGATTTTACCGAGTCGAGTCTCCGCACCCGCAACCGTTACGCGGAAATCAATGTAAACATAATTACAGGATAATAAACATTGTTATTGTTTAAAACGCTTTACTCATTTGACGAACCCGGCCTTACCGACTGAGTCGGCAATAAACTCCTTCTCCGTCCCACCGGCAACCGTCTCGCAAACCGGAGACGGTCACAAGAATAGGGAAGGGGGAAGAGATGGTGATAGTAAGAGTGAAAGATAAGGAGACAAAAAGAAAGGTGATGGAAGCAAAAAATAAACTAGCAGGTAGAAAAGAGAGAATAGAGGACGATTTAACATGGAAAGAAAGGAAAATGAGGTGGGAAATCGAAGAGATTGCGAGGGAACAGAGAAGGAAGGGAAAAAGAGTACTAGTAAGGTATGGTAGGATAAGAATAGAAGAGCAATGGTGGAAATGGAATGAAAAGAACGAGGTGTTAAGGGACGAAGAAGGAAGGGAGAAAAGTGGAAGTAGGGAAGAGGTAGAGCGGGTAGGGAAGGAGGGAGAGGGCAGGGACAGGGAGGGGAAAAAGGGGGATAGAAGGAAGGAAGGAAAAGACACAGAGAGAAGAGAGAAAAGGGAAAGAAAGGTACAGGATAGCATGGTGGAACGTGGCGGGTTTAGCGAGAAAGGACAAACCATTTTGGAACAGACTAGAAAAATGGGATGTATTGATAATGTTGGAGACGTGGGTAGAGGAGAAAGGATGGGGATGGATAAGAAGTAAGGTACCGAAAGGATACATTTGGAAAATGCAAGTGGCGAAGAGAGAAAGAAATAAAGGGGGAGCCAAAGGAGGAATAGTAGCAGGAGTAAGGAAGGAACTGGTGGAAGGGATGACAGGGGGTATAAAATGGAAGTAAACATTAAAATAGGCAGAATGAAATGGAAGATAGTAGGAGTGTACATAAATGGGGACATGGAAGAAAAACTGGAAAAGTTAAAGGAATGGACCGAAAACGGGGAGCAGGAGTGGGAAACGTTAATAGGGGGTGATTGGAAAGCAAGGACGGGCAGGAGAGGAGGATGGGAAATGGAGGAAGGGGAAGAAGTGAGAAGAGAGTCGAAGGATGAGGTGGAAAATTCGGAGGGAAAAAAACTAATAAGATGGCTCGAGGAGCAGGGATGGGGAATATTAAATGGAATAACAAAAGGCGATGAAAGGGGGGAGTACACATACGTAGGGTCAAGAAGTGAGACGGTGATAGACTATGTGATCGAAGAAGTAGGAATTGGGGATAAGCTAGAAGGTCTAAGGGTAGGAGAGGAGGTTGACTCAGATCACCACCCGCTGATAGTAACATTGAAGGACAGGGCAGAAAGAAGGAGGATGAATGATGGCGGAATGAAAAGTCGAGCGAGAGGCGTGTGGAACGAGAGCGGTAGGGAGAAATTCTGGGAGGTTGTGGCGGGGATAGGGGAAAGGAGGGGCGAGGATAGGAACACAAGAGTAGAAGAGGAGATTACAGAGGAATAGACAAAAATAAGGGCAGCACTTAAGGCGAGTAGTGGAGAAGAGGAGAGAAAAAAAAGAGGATGGTGGGACGAAGAGTGTGCGGAGGCAAAGAGAAGCACAAGATTAGCGCTGAGGAGATGGAGAAGGGGTGGAAGTGAGGCCACAGAGTATAAAGAGGAAAAGAGAAGGTATCAAAGAAAATGCGAAGAGAAGAAAAAAGAAAAAGCAGAGAAGTACGTAAAAGAGGCTGAGCAGGCGAAAAGTGAAAGAGAGGTATGGGAGGTGGTGAATAGAGGGAGGAAAAGAAGAAAGAGGGTGAACGAGGAGATAGAAATGGAAGAGTGGAAGCAATATTTTATGAGGATACTGGGGGGGGGGGGTGTAGAGGGAAGAGTAGTGGTGGGGAAAGAGAAAATGCGGGAAATAGAGGCAGAGGACGCGATAGAACTGGAAGAGGTGGTCAAGATAGTAAAGAAACTGAAAAACGGGAAGGCGACGGGGCGTGACCAAGTGCCGAATGAAGTATGGAAGTATGGAGGGCTGCAAGTGCAGAAGTGGCTATGGAAAGTGATAGGTAGGATATGGAGAGGAGAGGGATGGCCGGAGGAATGGAATGAAGGGCTAATAGTGCCAATAATTAAAAAGGGAGAAGGGATAGGAGTGGAGTATAGAGGGGTAACGATAATGGACACAATATATAAGGTGTATGCGTCGGTAATCGCGGAGAGGCTAGATAGAGAAATGGAAGCAGGGCGCATGATCCCAGAAAACCAAACAGGATTCAGGAGAGGAAGGGGGGCGTTGGACAACGTGTATGTCCTGAATTTCGTAATAAACAGAGGAATAGCGAAGAGGAAAGGAAATATAGTGGCACTGTGTGTGGACTTAAAGGCCGCGTTTGATACGGTGAATAGAGGGATACTGTGGAAGGCCATGGAGGAAAGAGGAGTAAGTGAAGGAATAAGGATGAGAATAGAGGAAATATACAAGGAAACAAGAAGTAGGGTGAGGGTGGGCGAGGAGGTGGGAGATTGTTTTTGGACAGCGAGAGGGGTAAGACAAGGATGCCCACTGAGCTCATACCTATTCAATTTGTTAACGGCGGATATGGAGGGAGATTTGGAAAGAGGAGGATGGGGAGGAGTAAAGGTGGGGACGAAAAGATAAGGTCGTTAGCATATGCCGACGACATAGTGCTGCTAGCAGAAGAGGAAGGAGAGATGTTGAGAATGATCAAAAGCCTGGAGAGATACTTGGATAGGAAGAGGCTAGTGCTAAATGTTGAGAAAACCAAGATAATGAGGCTGACGAAGGGAGGAGGAAGAAAAAAGAAGGTGTGCTGGAAATGGAAAGGAAAGGAAATAGAAGAGGTGAAAAAATATAAGTATCTGGGGTATGAAATAGGAAGGAATGGAGCGCAGGACGGGCACGTTAGGGAAAGGGCAAGAAAAGCCGCAGGGGCGATGAGACAGGTGTGGGGAATTGGGGAAAGGAAGTGGGTGAAGGATGTCAGAAGAAGAATAAGGTTGTTCGACGCGTTGGTATGGACGGTGGCGAGCTACGGGGTGGAAATATGGGGATGGAGGGAAAGAAAGGTAATAGAGGCACTGCAGGAGAAATATATAAGGTGGGTGCTTGGAGTGGAGTGGAGGACGCCAGGGTACATGGTAAGGAAAGAAGTTGAGAGGGTAAAGATGAGGACAACAACGGGAAGAAGGGCGTGGAATTTCGAAATAAGACTAGAAGAAGGAGGAGGAAGTGGGTGGGCGAGGAAATGCTGGGAAGAAGTGAAAAAGAGGGAATGTAGAAGTGGGAAGTTGTCAATGTGGGAAGAGGAAAGGAGGGGATATTTCAAGGAATTAGGATTAGAGATGGAGGAAGTGAGGGAGTTAAGGAAAGAAGGTAGAGAAGGATATGAGGAAGTAGAGCGAAGGGACAGAGAGAAGCAAAAGAGACAGACATGGGAAAGGATAGGGAATTCAAGGTTTAATAAATGGTATAAGTGGGTGAGAGGAGAGGGATTGCCTAAGTATCTGGACAAAGGCTGGGGAGAAAAAAGGTGGAGAAGAATAGCGAAGTTCAGACTGGGGAATGGAATGGCTGAGGCGAGATATTGGGAGTGTGAAGAGGAGAGAATGTGCAGAGTGTGTGGAAGTGAAGAGGAGACATGTGAGCATGTATGGGAAAGGTGCAGAGGGGAGGTAGAAGGTAGCTGGCAAGAAAATGTAAGGAAGATACTAGGCGAAGAAGGGGAGGGGGAGAGCTGGATAAGGAAACTGGAGGAGAACAGAATGGGGCAAGGGGGAGAATAAGAAGGAACAGGAAGAGAGTGACAGGAGATGAATAAAAGAGATGGGAAAGAAAACGGTGGTGGAAAGGAAAAAATGAAGGAGAGAGGTAGTAGAGGGAAAGGAAAGGAAGAGAGAGTGAAAGGAGGACAGAAGATGCGGGAACGGAAGGACGAAAACGAATGGGCGAGGTAGTAATAAATAAGTAGGAAAGGTAGAATTAAGGATAGAGATGCGGAAAAAGGCGAGAGCGAGAGAGGGCGAGCGATGGCGAGCGAGGAGGAGCGATGGCGAGCGAGGAGGAGCGGGGGAGGGGAGAAAAGGCGAACGAAGGCGAGTAAAAGCGAACAAAGGCGAGCGAGAACGAGCGAAGGCGAATAAAAGTGTGCAAGCGAAAGAGATGAGCAGAAGCGTGCGAAAAGCGTCGGAAAGGGCGTAAATATAGGGCCAGTAGGGGTAGAAAAGGCGGAAACGGCAATATTGTAAAATATTGTAAAAATGTAAAAATGTAAAAAGGAAAGGAATGTAAAAAAAAAATGTAAAGTGTAAAAAAAAGTGTAAAAATGTAAATAGAGAAAGTAAAGGGAAAGGGGTAAAGAGATAGCAAAGGCAAGAGGGACCGGAAGTTCTTGTAACCCTACGGGGAACAATAAATATATACAATACTATACATTATACATATTATACAGGGTGTCCCAAAAATGTCGCGTTTCCTTGAAAGGGGTGACTCAGGGGGTGATTTGAAACAACTTTTTCCTTAGCGAAAATATTGTCCGAAGCTTCGTTAAGGAGATATTAACAAAAAACCCCGACCAATCAGAGCGCGCGCCTTCCGCACGAGCTCCCGCGGTAGCGTTGGCTACGCGGTAGGTGACTGCGCTTGTGCTACGAACGTACGAACAAGCAAGTCGGCATGCATCGACGGAAACCGCGTTACACAGTTTTTTTTAAAAGCAGAATCTTAAATAAGAATTATTTGAAGTGAGAGGACAAGAAGTACGTAAATTTCGTTTTTAAATAAGGCATAAACGAAAAGGTAATGTAACAGAAAATGTACGACAAGTGATCGTAATTCGTTATTGAGGTAAAAATCCGTAGTTTAACAACGGCCAACACAACTAAAATTAAAAAATAATATTAGGTGCATGAATAAATTCTTTCCGACTGGAATTTCTATCGCGGTGGTATTCAGAAGCTGCCAGAAAAATGGCAAGAGGTAATTAACAATAATGGAAATTGTTTCGGTGATCGAGTTGTTTTCATATTTTTTAAATCGAACTGTTATTGTACCCTAAAATCGGAAAGAATTTATTTTCACACCTAATAATCACCAATAAATTAAATAAAACTCACCCTTGCGGACATTCCTTTCCTTGCTTTCCTTCCCTTTTCGGAAACCTATGTCACTGGGTCACTGTACCGATCCTGGTTATCGGTGGAAGAAAAGATTTATGGTTGGGTAGCGCCCAGTGCTCAGCTGATCATACTGCGTCCGGGTTAATGTACCGAATATTCACTTCACTGCACGAATACTAACACTGATCACTGAATTTATTTTTCACGGAACGTGTTGTTCCTACGTTATAAAAATTGGTGGCTGCGAAAGGGGCCGATTACTGTTAATTACTGGGACGAGATTACTACTATTACCCGGCGAAAAGAAAACTCATGGCAGACTGTCTCGGGCTGTGCAGTCCGCTGCTGTGACGATTGGTCGAGTCACCTATTTGGGCACACTTTTAAAGACGGGGCACACGTATTTTGGTTATTGGCTGAAGTTGCCACATACATTGTCGCACAGCGCGACGAAGAGATCGAACGAAACACGAGATCGAGTGGGATAGAGCGATTTGACCAAGCGTAGCCTACGCTTTTGTTTTGACGATCGTCGGTCGGATCCGTATCTGATCGCTGCACAGCAGCGGACTGCACAGCCCGAGACAGTCTGCCATGAGTTTTCTTTTCGCCGAGTAATAGTAGTAATCTCGTCCCAGTAATTAAAAGTAATCGGCCCCTTTCGCGGCCACCAATTTTTATAACGTAGGAACAACACGTTCCGTGAAAAATAAATTCAGTGATCAGTGTTAGTAGCCGTGCAGTGAAGTGAATATTCGGTACATTGACCCTGCGATCAGCTGAGCACTGGGCGCCGATGACCAGGATCGGTACAGTGGCCTACTGACACAGGTTTCCGAAAAGGGAAGGAAAGCAAGGAAAGGAATGTCCGAAAGGGTGAGTTTTATTTAATTTATTGGTGATTATTAGGTGTGAAAATAAATTCTTTCCGATTTTAGTGTACAATAACAGTTCGATTTAAAAAATATGAAAACAACTCGATCATCGAAATAATTTCCATTATTGTTAATTACCTTTTGCCATTTTTCTGGCAGCTTCTGAATACCACCGCGATAGAAATTCCAGTCGTAAAGAATTTATTCATACACCTAATATTATTTTTTAAATTTAGTTGTGTTGGCCGTTGTTAAACTACGGATATTTACCTCAATAACGAATTACGATCACTTGTACATTTTCTGTTACATTACTTTTTCGTTTATGCCTTATTTAAAAACGAAATTTACGTACTTCTTGTCCTCTCTATTCAAATTATTCTTATTTAAGATTCTGATTTAAAAAAAAAACTGTGTAACGCGGTTTCCTTCGATGTATGCCGACTTGCTTGTTCGTACGTTCGTAGTACAAGCGCGGTCGCCTACCGCGTAGCCAACGCTACCGCGGGAGCTCGGGCGGAAGGCGCACGCTCTGATTGGTCGGGGTTTTTGGTTAATATCTCCTTAACGAAACTTCGGACAATATTTTCGCTAAGGAACAAGTTGTTTCAAATCACCCCCTGAGTCACCCCTTTCAAGGAAACGCGACATTTTTGGGACACCCTGTATTACTCTAGAACATTTCGAGACGTTTCAAAGCTAAGTCAGTCGCGATGCAAACGCGAATCTACGAAATCAGCAAAAATGCGAGCGCTTCGCCGTGACCATATACGGCAGGCATCGGAATTAAGTGATCTTTTCGGCCGAGTTTCAGAGGCGGCGCCTCCTTTCTCCCGCCGCGCGTCTTGGCCCCCGCGGCGGCCCAGAAGCCTGGAACGCCTCAGGCCCGTGCCGTATGAACCGCGCGTGGCGCATTGGGGCGACACCCGTATCAATAGGTTTCCACATCACCCATGGGGTACTATTATCGATGCGTTTTTTTTGTCAGTGGTATCCCCTGTAGGCCTATTCCACTGTGACGCGTGATAAAAAATAGAGTGGAAGAGCGCGTTTTATTATCAAAATTTTAAACATGTTTGGGAAAACTAGATTTTAGATCTAAATTTTAGATTTACCCAGCACGTCGAAACGTGCGCGAAAATCTAGTTTTCCCAAACATGTTTAAAATTTTGATAATAAAACGCGCTTTTCCACTCTATTTTTTATCACGCGGCACAGTGGAATAGGCCTACAGGGGATACCACTGACAAAAAAAAACGCATGGATGATAGTACCCTATGGGTGATGTGGAAAACTATTGATACGGGTGTCGCCCCAATGCGCCACGCGCGGTTCATACGGCACGGGCCTGAGGCGTTCGAGGCTTCTGGGCCGCCGCGGGGGCCAAGACGCGCGGCGGGAGAAAGGAGTCGTCGCCTGTGAAACTCGGCCGAAAAGATCACTTAATTCCGATGCCTGATATACGGTAACGCGAAGCGACGGCACCACGCCCAATAGCGAAACAAAAACCGATTTGCCTCCGCAAATCGGCAGACTCGAGATCAGATCCTCGACCGGTTAACACGGCTAAAAACCTACTTGTACACCTCAGTATAGTTTTAGTTGCTTCTGAATAAAGACTTAGACTTTGGGTTTAAACAGAAATGGTGTAGTTCACCCGGTGGATTCTCATCCTTTAATCACTCCCGAACCCACGATTACGCCAGTAGTAGGACTATGGGAGTTCTAACCCAGGTCCTCTGAGGGAAGCGCGGGGAGGCGGTAGGAAGTGAAGGCGCGCCGGAGAGCGGGGTGGGGGGAACTCTAGACGCGGAGCGGGGAATGGGGACCTGGGAGCGTGCGCACGAGCTGCGGAGTGGGGGAAACCATAATCGTGGAGGGGATCAGTCCAGACCGAGTCGTCGCGGAAACCTCGCCAGACCCGGCCCGTCGCCTAAAATTTTTCATACCTAACCGAGGAAGGGGACGACCTCCCCCCCCCCCGAAACTTTTTCAGACCTGGCCCGCCGCACAGTGGGTTGAAATCCCAGAAACATGGTAAAAATATGAAGGTAATGCAGATATTTACAAAAATGAGTATACTAAAGTTTTCGCGGTCGCTGATTACGAATCTGAACTCAAAATGGCAAAAAACAAAATGGCGGATCCAATATGGCGGACGCGTATACCCAAAAAATATCAAATTTGGTCTAAACTTGGTATTCTAGAGTTTCCGATGTCGCTGAGTACGAATCTCAAATCAAAATGGCAAAAAAAACCAAAATATCAGGGAATATCAAGATGGGTCGATTTATGTATTAAAAATTATATATGGTTCCATTTAAAAAAAAACACCACTGCCGTCGTGGAAACGTGTGTTAATTAAATATCTCGTTACAACAATTGTATTAGGATTCACATCTGAAAATAACAACAGATATAAATATTTCAATTAACAGTGTTTGCAAAAAGAAATTATTTTCATGTACTGGGAACCGTTTTGAATAAACTGAAATTTTAGGGAGTGGAGCAAAAACGAGCAAAATCTGAAAGTTAATCTCAGTTCTTTAATAATCAGAGATGATAACTGTGCAAACAAAAATGCTTGATCGGACTTGGAAGTTAAGAAAATGTTTAATTGTTTTTGTAGATCAGCTATGGTAATTAAGGTTATACGAGGCAATTTTGAATTAAACATTATGAAGGTATTATTGCTTGCCGCAAACGTATAACAACAAAAAGTAATTAAATAAACACCTGAAATTGACGTCTTCATCGCGAAACAGAAGTTTAAAACACAGAAAACACAAAAAATAGCTACACAAAATCGTTTGATAAATCGCTTGGAATAAACATGTAACGGAGTTCCTACAGCTAACTGTTTTTAACCGACTCGGGTAAGGAAGGAAGAGTTGTAGAAGGCTGTGGATATACGTTTTATTGTGCGCACATATTTCAACTATACCAGGGATAAAAAATCAGATGTTTAAACATTCTTTTGTATTTCGATTTTTCGCCAAATTTTGGGGTTTCCTACCCCACTGTGCGCCGCTGGAAATTTCTACAGAGAGAGACCTACAGGGACGACCCCCAAAATTTTTCCAAATCAATATGCGGCGACCCCCAAAATTTTTTCCACACCAATATGTGATGTCAGCAGAAATTTTTCCCTCTCCTCAGCACCGATCTAGCGAACCAATATGCGACGGAAATTTTTCCCCCAACGCATAATAATTCATTTTTTATCAGAAATGCACTACATAGTGGTACAATCGCATTTATTCTAAAGCTAACAGTATTTCAAAATGGTTTTCAATCTTAACGTCGCAGCGTATCGCCCGATCACGCGTAATTTGAGTCCCCTAGGACAGCTGCATGAGATGATACGATGTGAAGAACATGCGAACGAAATATAATAATTTTAGAAACATCGAATCTTAGAAATATGTGGCGAGGAGAGAAGGAGGAAGATGGGCAAGTAAATGGAGAAATAATATGTTTAAGAAAATATATTGTTACAGGAAAATGGTGAATATAAAAAGAAAAATAGAAAATATTTAAAAAAAAACCAAAGAAATTAAGCGATAGGGAGGCCGCGATAGAAAATATATAAAAACCAAAGAAAATAGGCGCTAGGGAGGCGGCGGTGACGACGACGACGTCGAGGCAAGCAGTCCCTCGGACCACTCGGGGAGGGGAGGCGATGGTGACGATGGCTGTGGCGGTGGTGATAATGGTGGTCATGGTAGCGGCGTTGGTTGCAGACCCGGTAACGGCGGTGATGGTGGTGGCGTTGGGAGCAACCACCGTACGCCTATCCAGGGGGGTGATGGGGGACGCGGCCGCCGTAGGGGCTCCAATTGTCTATAGGGCATCCACGGTCGCCGTAACCGCGCGGCCATCACCGGCCCAATTACGGGCCCCGACCGCCGCATGCGCAGGTCCAGGGGTGCATCGTCACCCTCCTCGAAACGGCGGCGGCGCAACCACGCCCTCAAAATCAGGGGTATGGGCAATTGCAAGTCCTGGAACACAGACACAAACGCCGATATAATATTAGAACATCAAATGCATAAAGCACTGCAATTATTACATACCTGCGGTGGCGGTGGTGTAGGAAGCCGCCGCGGCGGCGACGGTGGCGGCGATCGCCAATGGGATGGTGATGGCGGCGACGGCGGTGGCAAGTTCTAGAGCACGCAAACATCGATATAATATTGACATGTTAAAACGTAATAAACATCAAATTCGCGAATAACATTGTGGTGTATTATGTACATACCTCTGGATTGTCGCGACATGGCTCGGGGTCGCAGTCCGGAGCAATTCTTGTTATGCCCATGTTAAACACATTTAGCTGTCACTGCTGTCACTTCTTACAATAGTGTGTCTTCCACATTTGAAAGACAACTGGTCTTGCTGCACCTCCAAGCTTACGCATGTAAGCCCCTATCTTAAAACCGAGAAGTGCGTAGCTTTGCAAAGTAGGATACTTTTGTTTTTCACAGCCATTTTCGCTGACCATTCCATATTTCTTCTTCGCACACATCATTTGGCTGAACCGAGCCACTTCCCCTTCTTCTTTCGACTAGATCTTCTTCCCCATCATTCGACTAGACTATGTCACATTAGGGTGGTCGCAAGAAATCGATGTCCGAATTTCGTTGACGGGAACCCCTAAAAAGTTGCCAATTGGTCAAAAAATGAGATTGCCAAAGTTACAGCTCGATCCGATATCGTTAAGACCTGCCTCATCAGCCCTAAAATATTAAAAAACAACTATTTTTCTAAAAAAAATCAGGGTTTTTCCGGTATAAAATTAAAACGGTTTATTCTAGGGGCGTTTTTTTTTTAGTTTTGTAGAGAATTTTCCTGGCTAAAATTTTCATTGCCACAACTTGTTTGACAAACGTACAGATCGGAAGATATTTGGTTTTTTCGAGGATCGGACCTGGAAAATCGACTTTTTCAAGAAAATGTAAAAATTCGCTATAAACGTGATAAAATGACTTGCTAACTATGCTTTCGTTGTTCGTTGAATTCTTTCCATTCAAACACATCAAAGTAATGTTTCAGTATAAGTTTTTTAAATGTATATTTTTTAAAATATTATATTTCTTGTTCCATCTTACGGGACAAAAGCGGGCTCGAAACGAAGCGAAAAGTCATTTTCGTTTACAGTCGGTAATTTCGAAGTTTCCGAAGCGAAATTCATTTTTATTCCTTTACGATCGGGCAATGCTTATTTCCGCAGCAGTCACTGGAAAATATTTGCCTGCCAGACATCGAATCGGGGGCAATCGACACCGTGCCCTTCATTTTCTTAGATTTCGACCTTCTTCGCTCCGAGATAATCCGTTGATTGCTCTGTCAGCGGGTGGTACCTGCTGCACGGTGACTTCGGACTGATATATTCCGTCATCCACCGCTGACTCGCGGGACAATACCGTCATAAATCGCGACTCCGGCAAGACGCTTTGGTCGATCAATCTGTCTAGGTTTGGTAGCCAGATGTCCGGTTCTTCTCCGCTGACGTCACCAAGAAGGAGAGGGTTCCTCCTCCACCGTCGAAATCACAATGGAAAGGTTCCTCCTCTTCGAGATAAAGCTAGCTAAACAAGAATTTTGGCATATCCCACAATTCTGATATCTTGTCTACCTTCGACGTCGAAGAGGTGGACAAAGACCAGAATTCAATCAGCGCTCTTCAAGCAAGGGTGGCCTTTTGATACAGTCGTCGTTCAGACAACATCACCTGGTCTAGTCAAACGTTCATAACATAGACCTCATACACCTTGTCTGGTCAACAGTCGGCGCAACGAGTTTACTTTTCGTCACGATTCAAATCAGTCAATTAAAATTAATTGGGTAGGTACTCTCGGGTTTTTCCCCGTGGGCCTGGGAGAGTGTCAGGCTATGGCCACGTTACCCATCCGGCAGCCAGACTCGCTCAGGTCAGTATTTTTCGGCGTGCGGAAGTGGATATCTTCCGCTGTCAACTCATTTTCACGCCGATTTTTCCCGCGTGTTTTCGGCGTTGCTTCAGGGATAAGATCCCCTGCGAGGGCTGTATAAATAGCTCTCGGAAGGTGACACGGCTTCTCACTGTTGAACAAGCCCCCTGAGATACCGTGTCGTGAAGTTCATCATTAACCGTTTACCTTATTTTGTATAATCGGGTGATTTGTTAATCAGCATGTAACGTCCCACGGGGACTCGAACCGGTAAAAACCGACTGTCGGTAAAACAGAACCGATCCGCGTTACCACGCAAACCGTCGTCTATTACCGCGCAGACACATTATATATACTTTTGTACATAATTTATAATTTAAATGAATATTAGAGAAACAATTATTATAAAAACATTAGGAATAATTAATTATAAATATTAACAAAAGCACAAGACAAACTATAATGTAATAAGCAAACCAAATACGAAATAACAAACAACGACTCACTACGCATGCGCCAACCCGCCAATTCTCGAGTATAAAAGGAGGCGCACGCAGCTCAGCGGGTCATTCGAAAGCTCGCCCCGGAAACGGTAGCGGCAGCTCTTACAGCTAGTATTACATAGTACGAGCTCGCCCCGGAGACGGTAGCGGCCGTGCACTGCAACATATCTCTCTATATATATATATAAATATTCATACATATTATCACTTATAAATATAAAAAAAAACCCAAAAATACAAAAAGACACAACATATATAATCGTAGACGTAAGCAATATTAAATAATTGTTATTATTAGTGTTGCGGCCGCGCGCAACGGCCGTATTTGAACACGCGCCCGCGGTGGCGGAGTGTCTCTCTCGCTGTCGAAAATGCGCGGACGAGGACATACAGGCCGGAGGCATAGGCCTATTTGGCAGAGACCGCCTAGAGCGTTAGTACGATCAGTACGCCTCTCCCAGAGACCTCCTGTGCGATTCCACGTTCTTGTGCCGACACTAGTGCTTGTGGAATATCAAGCTCTCGTGTAGGCACCCGTTCTTGTGCGTCGACAGACTGAATCTCTGTGCATTTTTCGACTCTCCACCTACACGGTTCCCAGAAGGACAGCGTGAGCCATCCTCTGGACGCAGACCGACATCCGCCATCGATCCAGTGATGCCAGATTCGGGACGGGAGTTCTTGAGAATTTCCCCCACCACGCATGCACACTACGCCGGAGTTGCGTGTCCGTGAGCTCGGCGCTTCGGACAACGTCGGGAAGACGAGAGAGAAAACGAATGTGTGTCTTTCTCTCTCGCTCTTGAAACGCTGTGATCCAAGGAGAGGTGCAAGCGACACGCGGCCGTGCGCGCGATCTTCTCGAGTGCCTCGAGATACACTTTTCACTTTCTGACATATGTATAATACTCTTGTAATAAAAAAAAATTGAAATAAAATTTGTTACGGAAATCACGTTTTAAGACCTCCTGATCACGTTTTGACTATTTAGAAAAGAGCTTTTTTAAATATCTCATATATTTGTTAACACGATTACGTTTAAACGGCAAAATGGATTTCAATGAAACTTTATATTTAAATGGTTCTTCGATTTTTCAGATATACGAACTAAATTCTACATAAAAAAAAGTTAAATAAAGTTCTTTTGTAACTTCTTTACCAAAGAAAAATGTACATTCATAATTTCTTGTTTTCATTTTAAATTTCCGTACTTTTTATTTGAGCTATTTCTATTTTTTAAACCTTAAAATGAATTTTTTTATTAAAAGATGAATATTTTGATACTGTAAATTAGTGAACTTTGTTAAAATTAGAATCCACTCTTGGCCAGTACCATGCACGCTGTAGCAGCCTTCGATAAAAAATATTTTTTCAGGGTATGATCTAAAATCTAAAATCTAAACGTAATCACATTTCTCGCTAGATTTTTCGATAATTGAATTTGGAAGACTTCTAATGGAATTTAATAATTCCTGCAAACATGGATATTTAAATGAGCCTTGATGAGGCTCAAAAACACATAACTTGCTCAGAAATTCGTCATCGATTGGCAATTAGTAGATAATGAAAGAGACACTTCCTTTAAAAGTGTTCTCTTTATTGCGCAGAAATTCGACGAAGACGGTTTGCAAAAAGAATGGTCGACATTGCACCTGAATATTGCAAATGCAGACAAGCAGATGCTTTGTACATTAGCTTTTGATGATGTTTGGAAAACGGTGTTGTTAACGCGAAACGATCAAAGCTCATTTAAATATCCATGTTTGCAGGAATTATTAAATTCCATTAGAAGTTTTCCAAATTCAAACGCCGATGCTGAAAGATCGTTTTCCATGCTTCCCGACATAAAGAACGAGAAACGAAACCGACTTTGTTCGACCATCGTCAATGCCATTTGCGTAACGAAATCGGCATTAAAGGCGTACGGGGAAACAGCTCAGACCATGGAGGTAGATGACAAACATCTATCTCTCATGTCATCTGAGAATTTATATGCAACTTTTGCGAAGAAGCAAAAGAGTAGTTTACTTTTACATGCCGTTGATGGCCTCGCGGATTTTCCTTCTACGTCGGATAATGCAAATTGGTGATGTCCAGAATATTATCAATTTCATCCATTTTCTATTTCATTCGATTTTTGGACATCGCGAATATGTAAATAGTTGTTCGATTGCTTGCTGTACATATGATTTATAGAGAGAACTTCGAGATAATTGTACAAATAAATGTATATTCTTAATTATATTCATTTTATATGTAACAATTATCTCGAAATTCTGTCGCATGTATTATAGTAAATTCCTCTGCTTGCTTTCTATCCTTTGGAAATGTAAACAATTGTAGCATTATTTCAGTCTTACATTTCGTCAATATATCGAACCCAATTGATATATTTACGTACTGCCTTTCTTTTCTATTTTAGTAATGTTTTTATACATTTTAGTGTACAACATGTATCGCGATGTTAGCTTTGCATAACCAATTGTTTACATTTCGCTCCTGATGGAAGAGACCACCACTTTCCCGTAGTGTCCATCGAGCGGTACCGTGCACGCTGCGCGTAATTAATTTGTAAACAGTGCGTGATTCTTTGTCGCAACTTGATATGATTATCGAAAAATCTAGCGAGAAATGTGATTACGTATAGATTTTAGATTTTAGATCATACCCTGAAAAAATATTTTTTATCGAAGGCTGCTACAGCGTGCATGGTACTGGCCAAGAGTGGATTCGAATTTTAACAAAGTTCACTAATTTACAGTATTAAAATATTCATATTTTAATAAAAAAATTCATTTTAAGGTTTGAAAAATAGAAACAGCTCAAATAAAAAGTACGGAAATTTAAAATGAAAACAAGAAATTATGAATGTACATTTTTCTTTGTTAAAGAAGTTACAGAAGAACTTTATTTAACTTTTTTTTTATGTAGAATTTAGTTCGTATATCTGAAAAATCGAAGAACCATTTAAATATAAAGTTTCATTGAAATCCATTTTGCCGTTTAAACGTAATCGTGTTAACAAATATATGAGATATTTAAAAAAAAGCTCTTTACTAAATAGTCAAAACGTGATCAGGAAGTCTTAAAACGTGATTTCCGTAACAAATTTTTTTTCAATTTTTTTTTCATTACAAAAGTATTATACATATGTCAGAAAGTGAAAAGTGTATCTCGAGGCACTCGAGAAGATCGCGCATGGCCGCGTGTCGCTTGCACCTCTCCTTGGATCACAACGTTTCAAGAGCGAGAGAGAAAGACACACATTCGTTTTCTCTCTCGTCTTCCCGACGTTGTCCGAAGTGCCGAGCTCACGGACACGCAGCTCCGGCGTAGTGTGCATGCGTGGTGGGGGAAATTCTCGAGAACTCCGGTCCCGATTCTGGCATCACTGCATCGATCTCCCGAACAGAGTTACCTCCGTTCTCGAGAGCGTGCTTATAGTCTCCGATTCACCCGCGGGTTGTGCCCACTGGGTGACCGGATCACAGACTCTCCGACCAGGGTCTAGTGGCAGGGTTGGCCCGCCAGGACACCGAACGTTCAAACCGTCTATCCCAAGGCTCTCCAGCGTAGGGGCCCCTCACGCGCCTGCTTCCCCTTCTAATCTTTCTTTCACGCAGCGTGCCTTCCGTTGTCAAGGAGACCGAGCGACGCTACGAAGGCTGCCATGACGGGCTAGCCGGGCTAGCGTCTTCGCGGTTAGCGTCGCGCGGTATCCCTGACAACGCGGACGAGAGTGGGAGAACCCCGCGCTTACGCGTAAGCGACCTTGGAGAGCCCTGGTCTATCCCTTCCACACTCGCCGAAACGCTACCGACTATCGAGACCCGCGCTGAGATACAGGCCGCGATACACACCGACCTACGCACCGAAGTACGCGCCGCGATACACACCGTAAACCGCGATAGACTAAGACCTAGGTTAAGCCGCTTACACACTGTGTGCCAGCATAGACCTGGCCGGGGTACCTTGTACACGAGCATAAATAAATTGTCGTACTCTACCTCACCTTTGTGTACAGTCATTCGATCGGCGGCCCTGGATAACCGTCCTGAGCTGGCAATACGGTTCCTCCACCGTCCCACCGGTAACCCCGCGTTTAACGGTTACAATTGTAATAGGACGGGACATACAACGCAAGAATGTAGAAGCCGAAACGAAGCACGGAACGATACATTCTGTGACTTCTGCTGAAGGCCAGGTCACATGACGCAAGATTGCAGAAGCCAAAGCTACACGAACAGAGCTCCTCAATCCAACGTATATTGTGATTACTGTCGAAGACCGGGTCACACGATGCAAGAATGTAGAAGCCGGTGTTGCGAGGTTGCCGCGGCTGGGATTCTCCCTGAGAATCTCGTCGGTTGCCGTGGGCTGTCCTCGGAAGGGTCGTCATCCGGGCTCCGATAATTCGGGTGTAGGTGCCGGGAACGGGGATTCGGGTTGAACCGAAGGTAGTGGATCCTTGGCCGGTTTAAGAGTTGGAACTCACCGTAGAGTGAATAAAGGATTTATTGAGCTTTGAACTGACACTGGCGCGGCGATCACGGTAGTGATCGCTAATCGATTCGAAAAATGAGGTGTGGGCCTAATGGTCGCCGTCCGATGACCCATGGCTGCGCATCGTTTGCGGATTCCTTGGCTTGTCCGTTGGCCCTCGGCTGTGCAGCGTTCGTGGTTGTTTCACAACACCGGAGTTATGCAAATAAGACACAGCAGCCAGAAATATTTTGCGAATATTGCAAATTTAGAGGCCACACGGTAGCACAATGCAGAAAGAAGATGTACTTCGACAGGAAAGAAAAAGAAGAAGCACAACCCCGTATGGTACGTAGGCAGGCCATACTCAGATTAAAACGGAGCAAATAAGGAAACCTCCTAGCATTCTTCTTTCTGATACAGGATTCAGCGAGGAACAAGCAACGTTAATGATCGACACTGGATCTGATCTGCACGTAATTAACCCTCTAGTGCATACGCCTGCCTTAAGGCGGGCACCTGTTTAGTCCAGAGGTTGGGAATTCTCATTTGCCATCCCAAAAATAGTGCCACAGCGCACATATCGGTCTAAGAAACATGTCACTCTGAGTCTTCAATTTGACAGAAATCTAGTTTGAAGTGCATTTTTGAGCTACACACGCTGCAAAAATTATTATTATTATTATTATTATTATTATTTCCTCCAAATTGAAAACTGACATCGGATTCGGTCTTTTCATCCCCAAATGAGAGTAAACTAATTTTTCCAACTGAATTAAAAATCTATGCACTAGAGGGTTAAGAGGAGTGCTGTTTCTCCTGACATACCAATATATACGGACACTTTGTTCGACCTCAATGGTATTACGGACGGCCTACTCAGTACAATAGGATATATTAAAATAAGAACCTTAAATACAGAAATCATCATCCATGTTGTGGAAGATCTCCCTATCAAACAGGATGGAATATTGGGAACAGATTTCTTTCAAACCAACGGAGCAACCATCGACTACACGAAATCGGCGATAACTATTGGAATGGAAACTATTCCATTTGTTGATCCAGAAATGGTCACAATACCAGCCAGAACAAGAAGTCAAATATACGTACGAGTCCTCAATACGCAGTCTAAAACAGGATATATCCCAAAAATTAAAATTCACCCTAACATACATATGGGAAACGCAGTAGTTTCGAACAACAACGGCGTAGCATATCTCTTCGCAATAAATACATCCACAAAGAACATTAAAATTCCCGTACCATCGGTCGAATTAGAACCATTCACGGAAGCACCTATAGAAGAAGAAACGACAAACAAATACAGAAGAACTGATAGAACGTACCAGTTATAACAGTTATTGCGATTAGATCATCTAAATTCTGAAGAACGAGCTAGCATTGAAGAATTAATAAAGGAACATGCAGACAGATTTTACCTTCCGGGATAAAAATTAGAAGCAACAAATAAAGCCTAACATACATTAATAACGGAAAATGACATCCCTGTCTTTACAAAACAATATAGATACCCTCAAACGTAAGTAGTAATACAAGGAGAGTTCTAACCCAGCTCCTCTGAGGGGAGCGCGGGGGCGGGGGGAAGTGAGGGCGCGCGAGGGAGTGCGGTACGGAGAACTCCGGGCCCGGGGAGAGCGGGGAGTGGAAGACCGGTTGCGCGCGCATGAGCCGCGGAGTGGGGGAAGCCATAATCATGGAGTGAGTCAGTCCAGGCCGAGCCGCCGCGGAGACCTCTCCAGACCTGACCCACCCCCGGAAAATTTTCAGAGGGTCGTCCCTCCCTCTAAAAAAATTTCTGGGGCCGGGTCTTGTACGAAAAATCCTTTTCAACAGATACTTTCCCCCAACGCAGAGAAATAATTTTGAACCGTAGAATCTTAAAAATAGGTGGTGAGAGAAGGAGGAGGAAGACGGGTAAATAAAATGAAGAAATAATATACGTTTAAGAAATATATTGTTACATATAAAAAATAGAATATAAAATATAAATATAAAAGAAAAGAAAAGAAAAGAAAAGAAAAGAAAAAATAGAAAAGAATAGAAAAAATACAATATAAAAGAATATAAAAGAATATGAAATAAAATAATAATATTAAAACCATCTTCGATAACGGCTATACGCCGAATTGGACAACGAAGGTGTTCAAGATACCCAAAGTACAGGCAACTAATCCCGCGACGTATCTGCTCCTCGATTCCTATGGAAAACCTGTTGCTGGAGGATTCTATGAACACGAGCTGCAACGCGTCACCGATCCTGATGTGTATCTGGTGGAAAAAGTGTTGCGTAGGAAGGGGGATAAGGTATACGTCAAATGGCTGGGGTTTGATAAATCACACAATTCGTGGATAAATAAAAATAATGTATTGTAAAAAATAAATGCATGGTTCAATAAAAATAATGTATTGGTAAAATAAATACATGTGTACAATTTTATTTGACATAATTCCACTATTTATAAGGACGAGTTAATAAATACAATTATATGTTCTATACATGTATGTACAATTTTATTCTTATGCAATAATTCCACTATTTATAAAAACGAGTTAATAAATATAATAATTTCTATTTTACAAGGGTATGTTGTAATGCCCCCAGGGCAGATTGTTGGTCGAATCGGGTACGATATGCGGCTTGTCGTCATATGGACTTAGAGCGATTTTGAATACGGAAATGGTTTACACTTTGTGCAATTTAGACCGTATGCATGGATTGTCTGCGAACCATTTCGATCTCCTTTTGCAAATACTGCGTGTAGTCGTCGAAAGTTATCGTTCTGGCTATGACGTTGGTCTTGACACCTTTTGCCTTTTTCGTAACTTTTTTAACATCTACACGGAGTGCATACATTTTCGCTCTATGACCTACGAATTCGGTCATTATGGCACCGTTATTTTCGTCCTTCATCAACCCTGGAACCTTCTTATTTATGCGCGGCATATTATATGGATTGTCGATGGGATAATCGCTTGTGTCGATGTTACGTCCCTACTTCCTTATTTAAGTGGGATTTTTAGGGAGTTGATATTTTGCATCCGCTTTCGAGCTAGTCCTGGGACTTTACGCTCTGGGATAGTTGAGAGCGATAAGGATGTAGATTAGGATACATTTTTATTCCATGTTTACCTTAATTTGGCCGCCTTGCTGCCTGGTCGGTGAGAATGAGCTTCCACTCTATGGGCGAATCAGGAATCCCGTTGGTCTCTGGCGTTTCCTCGTTCTTTGGGTCCGCCCACTCCCGAGGGAACAGGATATACCCGAATTCAGAGGGCTCTTGGTCCTTACTGACCGTTGGGGCCTTGGCGATTCCCAATAGTTCGACACCGTTTGCCGGGGTTTCACGAAACTGCTGGTACAACTTACGCAACTGGACCCGCCGCCCGGCGCGGTGATTCCTCGGCATTCGTCTTTTAGAATTTTTGATAGCAATTATTAATCGACCAATAAATCACTCACCACCTTCCGCACCCGGCGCCGCCGCGGGCAACGTTCTGCTCTTCAGCGGTACCATTGGGGGAGGCAATAGTGATTTATCCACATTCGCAACATTTATTTGGAATTCCTTAACATTTAAATCTGTCGCGTCGATCACGGTTTACGCATTATCTCTGGTAAGACCGCGGGCAACGTTCTGCTCATAGGTAACACCATTAATCAACGCGACCCGTGACCTGTCAATGGGCATTTTTCGTAATTTAATGGTTTTTTCAAAAGACGAACGCTCGATTTGGTGGATGGGAAATTATTGGTGGAAATACTTCACTCACTTGTAAACGTTAATAAAACTTTTATTATCTCTAGTGGTTTTTACACTTTTAAACACTTGTAGATCAAGAAGAAATGATCAATTCTATTTAATTAAATTCAAGATACTTCAATATTCAATTCCTAATATTCACTTTTTAATATTCACCTTTTGATAATAATGATTTTAATGATAATGATTTTAATAATAATGGATGATTTTAATAATAATAATGGATGATTTTAATAATCAATGATTTTAATAATAATGGAGCTCTGTGGGTGATCTGTCCCTTTTTATAGGGCTGTCGGTCACTCATTCTTCAGGTTTGTCACATCACAATTAGGATGGTGGGAGATGAAATCTCCCAATCATCTGGCGTGGGATCCACCTGAAGAATTCCTTCCGGCGCGTTATCCGAGAGTTTTATTTACTGCAGAATTTGAGCTATTTCGCATCTATTTCGGTCTCTTCTCCGTGACTTAGAACGTTTTTCTGCCGTTATATGAAACTCTCAGCAGCGTCGATAGTTGAATTCTTATTTTAATCCATACTTTAGATTTGTACGCTGTTGGTTTTTCGTTGTGCTCTGTACGATTGATTTCGTACAGACCACATACTAGGGATTGAAGTTAATGTATATCGGTTCCGTATTGGAGCTCGAATTAAATTGCGGGAAATAAAGGGAGGGCAAGCTTCGGGCGTTGATCAGGAGCGCAGATCCGTGAGGATGTCTGCAGCATTGGCTGATAGGGGCCTCCGTCCCACGCTGAACGTCAGCTGGTGTTGGCTGGGCCTTCTTAGTGTGTGTGTAGCCGGCTGGCCGCCACCTCCCGTAATAGCTGCTCTCTTGCTCCCTGTTGCCGTCCGTAGATTCACGGCTCGAGCTCTTCTTATCGCGAGTTTCGATTACAGTGCCTTATCGGCTATGTATTATGTTGATAACTTATTTGTGGTAATTATAATATACCAAAGTACGAAATAGTAAGTATGAATGATTTAAAGGGTTAAATAATACTTGACTCCACGTCGCGGGACGTGACAGTCGAATCTATCGATATTGCGTTTCATGGTCTCGTAGATATCTTCGCATTGAATGTGATAAATGAGGCTGTCAGTGTCTGTGTATAGAATTTTGCAATTTTGAGCGACCAGGGAAGACATGTACTCATGATGAAATTCATACAAACAAATTTTTTATATGTCCAGAATGCACATACCCAGGTATATCGGTTTGTTGAATTTCACTTTGAGTTTTCGCAATTCAACAGATATTAAATTTTACGAAAAAAAAAAACACTTCTGCTGTGAAAATTCGGTTTCGCGATCATTGCCTCCGCGCTATATCGTTAATCCCAATGTGTTAAAAGTTTTACGTCCACATGGTTTCGTACATATTCCATAGTTTTGCCGAACACCGCGTTGTTCATCAATTTGTATAAATTTTTTTCAAAATCGTTTGTCGCGCCTGTTCTGAACCGTATATTTAGTTCGATGTAATCACGGAGCCAGGGAGATTGAGCGAATTGAAGCACGCGATGTATCTTTGTAATATGAATACCATGACGCTAGCACTGCTGCAGGTTGCGATAATGGATAACGTAACGGTGCTTATCGTATAATGTCGCGAGTAACTTGTCCTGTCTTGTTCGATACACGTTCAGAGTGGTACCATACACGTTCAATACATGTTCAGAGTGGTACCATACACGTTTGATTCACGTTCAATACACGTTCAGAGTGGTATCATACACGTTCGATACATGATCAAAGCCGTACGATACACGTTCGATAGTGTTTGATATCTGATGAAAGCGGTACCATATACGTTCGATACACGTTCAATACACGTTCCGGGTGGTACCATACACGTTCGATACGCGTTCAGAGTGGTACCGTACAAGTTCGATACACGTTCGATACACGTTCAGAGTGGTATGATCTAGTCGGATGATGTGTCCAAAGAAGAATGGAGGAACGGTTCGGCCAAATGATACATGCGAAGAAGAAAAAAGAGAGGATGGTCAGTGAGTAATTCGAAGAAGATGGTCAGCGAAAATGCAGGTGCAGCGCGAAGACACAAGCTAGGCAACTTTAGGCATGGGTCCGCATGTGACAAATTGTATGTACGCTCTGGGGGGCCAGTTGCTCATCAAGCTTGACGGCTGCTAGTCGTCGAGTTAAAAGTGTTGAAAATCACAGTTTTCGGGCGATTTGTGTGCTTTTGAATATGGTACAGTGGCGGATTGCACCTGAGTGTGACCCTGAGGTATGTACATAACAATATTTTAAACATTTATCGCGTTTAACCTTTGATATCCATTGGCCTCAAATCAGGCGATCGTACCAATATTATCTATATCATGGGTTTCTATGTTCTAGGTTTCGTCACCACTAACGCCCCTCCTGGTCGCCCGATTGGGGCTCGCCATCGTCGTCTCCCTCGCCGCCGTCATCGCCTTCTCCGCCTCCGCAGGTGTGTGTATTAGTTTGCATTGTTTTGTGTGTTTTATGTTTAATATGTTTAATGTGCTAATATTATATCGACGTTTGTGCATGTGTTCTAGGATCCGCAAGCACTGTATTAGCAATTAGTTATATTGGCGCGGATCGTGGCGGAGAATGCACCCCCGGATGTACCGCCTCAGGAGGTGCAGATGCGGCGGTCTGGGCCAGTGATCGGTCCCATGATGGCCGCGCGACGTCAGCACCCCTGGGTGCCGTACAGACAGGTGGGGCCCCACAGTGGGCCGGATTCACTTATTTGACGCCATTTTGGTCTTTGTTTTAAGATATCGGAATGAAATTGACACTAAAAAATAGGATAAAATTATTCCTTTCTAACGATGTATAATTTAATATTTTTGACATTTATTTATTTATTTATTTTTCATTTTTTTAACTGAATTGTGAATTTTTTTTTTTGCAAACTATTCATTCGGTACTTTATTTAATGCCCTTTTCAGTGGTTTAAATCGAATGTTCGCGAAACTTTTCGTTTCCATGTTATAAGGAAAAGTCGAAAAATAAAGGAATGCAGCCAAATATCGTTTTATTTAAATTGAAGGCCAATTTTTTGCGCTAAACATCATCTTCTATTAGTAATTAATGTAAATAATCTATTAAAAAATAATTCTGAAAACAGTCAGGAAAATTGCGACATTTTTTAAAATTGACAAGGAATATCTTTCAAGTCCCAACGAGTCCCGTATTTTAGCAAACTGGATTCTTTTCAGTGCACCTTCCTCTATACAATCATGCAAAATTCACTTCCCACTTCGTCCCATTTCTCCAAATATTTCGATTTGCAGTTATCAGCGTCGCATCATTTTCTTCACCCCCCCCCCCCTCACCCCCGCTCGCATTGCCATTGCCACCGTCACCGCCATCTCAATCATCGCCTGTAACACCGCCACCGCCATCTCCGCCATAACCGCCACTGTCGCCCGACTGGCTTGAGGGGCTATCGCCGTCTCCACCTTCTCCACCTTTTCTAGAATAATTTTTTTTTTCTTTTCTTTTGTATTTTTATTATATTCATATTGTATTTTATATTATTTTATATTTTTATATTTTTTACATCTTTTATATTTTTTACATCTTTTATACTTTTTATATATTTATTATATTTTTTATATTTTTATATTTTTTATATTTTTTATATTTTTATATTTTTTATATTTTTTATATTTTTTATATTTTTTATATTTTTATATTGTATTTTATATTCTTTATATTCTTTTATATTTTATATTTATATTTTTGTCACGTCCCGGCTGAAGGTCTTTGGGGACAACGACATGTGGGGATATTATTCGAAGGGAATGCAGGCACGAATGCCAGATTCGTGGCGCTGCGGAGAGTAGGAATTCAGGCGCGAATGCAAGATTCGTGGCACTGAATGTTCGAAGGGATGCAGGCGCGAATGCCAGATTCGTGGCACTGCGGAGAGTAGGATGTAGGCGCGAATGCCAGATTCGTGGCGCTGCGGAGAGTAGGAATTCAGGCGCGAATGCAAGATTCGTGGCATTGAATGTTCGAGGGGATGCAGGCGCGAATGCCAGATTCGTAGCGCTGCGGAGGGTAGGATGCAGGCGCGAATGCCAGATTCGTGGCACTGCGGAGAGTAGGATGCAGGCGCGAATGCCAGATTCGTAGCACTGAACGACCAGGGAAGGTTTAGATAGTTATGGTCCCTGTGGTGACACCCGTTAGAGCACTTTGTTTTTGTTTTGGTGGATTTTAACGTTGCACTTAACTAGAAGGAATATTTCCGAGAAATATGTCTAGACATATGGCTGTACGCAGCCTATGTAAAAGTTCGTCGAGTAAACACTATAAGAAACTCTATGCTCGGGTATCGCGAGCTGAAATCAGCTGTTGCACCGATTTGTTTTGGTTTGGTGGTTTTCGTAGCTGGAGGATCTTTATAATGATTTGAAACGTTATTTTAGAAACAAGAGCGGTTGTTTATTCTTAAAGCATTTAAGCTAGTATTTATAAGGATGCGTTGGACATTTAGCATCAGCACAGAGACATTCATATAAATAATAATTAATAGCAATTTATATGTATGAACATGAAACATGTGAATATTAGCGATAGAGGCTTATAATGTATACGATATGTGACTAGTAATAATAATTAGTAAAAGCAATGAGAATAAGATGATGAAGCAAAACAATACGATAATAAAGCAATAAGTAGAAGCAAAACAATAAGATAATAAAGCAATAAACATAAGCCAAAATTATGGTATGAGGATGATATGCACAGTAATAGTGATAATAATAGGTGCTTACAGTAATTGCCGTAGAGCACTGAGTTTAACGATGTAGTAAGCTAACACTGTTGAAATTGTCAAAGAACAACGTAACACTTCGCGGGAGTGGTTTCCGTAGAAGAGCGCTCTGGCCTTTTGGGGCCTTGTATTTATACTATTGTCGGGATTGTTAGGGGCGAAGAGTGTGCGCGGTATGCACCTTGACTGATCTTTGAAGATGCGTCGCAATTACTTATTAATAGAGTCGGTGTTTAGGGGTTTTATGTGGCCTTGTCTTGTACTGGTAATGGGTGAAGGGTATGTGCGGTGTGTTCCATGGCACGTACGCCAAATCTGCGTCGCAGTAATGATCACGTGTTGATCACGTTTGTAAATTTGTGTCGCAGTAACATTTCTGGGGTTTTTGCATGGGGCTTTGAAGCGGAATACTCAACCCATTTGGTGGAGTTTAGGAGGTCGTATCGGATAGGGGTAAACGGGGTACTGACTTCTTTGGTCATAGAGAGGGCGTGAGACGTAGTCTCGATTTAAGAGAGGGTTTTAAGGACGAGGGATTTGTTTGAAGTAGATTTGGAGGTCGTAGTTGACCATCTTGAGATGGGGACCGCTAAGGTACATCGTCAAGGTGATCAGGAATCTGGATTGACCGTTTCGAGATGGGGATCGCTAAGGTGCATCGTCCAAACGGTCAGTTGGGTTTGAAAAAGGGGGTAAGGCTTAAGTATGAGGGTTTTTGATGGAGTTGTGGATGGATTTGTGAGGAAGTGGTGTTAAAATACCGCGCGAAAAATAGTGGGACGTCACATTTTTAATTTTATATTCCTTTTTTATATGTAACAATATATTTCTTAAACGTATTGTTGTAACCCAGTCAACGACCGAGAGTTACAACCGCCGCGCATTCTGATGGCACACGCGATCGCCAAAGCGCGGGCAACAACCCGCGAGCACCGTTAGCGTTTCCAACGAAAACGCCCAAGAGCGAGCCGAAGGCGGCGACCCCGCTGGTCCCCGCTTCGCCCCGGACTAACTATAAGACTCGGTACAAACTACGAGCGAACAACAGATTAATAACAGACATACGATATAGTACTCCTGTCACCCAGACCGGGACAGAATAAACTTGTTTAACCTTACGGTGAGTTCCAACTCTTTAACCCGCAACGATCCCTACCTTCGGTTTCTAACCAAATATCCTCGTCCTGGCATTATCACCCGAACCTTTCGGACCCACTGGACGACGACTGTGACGGACGACCCGGAGCACCCCGAGATTCTAGCCAGAATCGCGACCCTAGGCGCCTTGACACAATAGTATATTATTTCTCCATTTTATTTACCCGTCTTCCTCCTCCTTCTCTTGTCACCTAATTTTAAGATTCGACGTTTGTAAATTATTATTTCTCTGCGTTGGGGAAAAATTTCCATCACATATATGTGTAACGAAAGTATACTTTCGTTAAATTGAATCTTGCCGCGCTTCTCATGCTCCGCGCGCCTTTTAATGGACGACGGCTAGATAGAAGGGGAAGAGGGTGATTACGTAAGAGAGCACATCACCAAAGGCGATACAGAAATAATATTAGAACCGGTTAGGATAAATAGAGAAGTGATTGTTGTAAACTGTAATTGTCGTTTCTTTGTTTACAGGTAAGAATGTAAATAATGTAAATAATGGTTGTAAAATAGCGAATAAAATTTTAAAAACTTTGTTTACAGAGAAACACATTTTAGTTTATTTATTCACCACTATCAAGGATAATTCTCCGAACCTTATAAAACGACAATTTTGCTTACAATGGCGAAAAGATTGCAATTTGTATTTAAATCTGTGGCATCACCAAAGGATAAGAAAACAACGGTAATCGCCATAACCTCAATTAAAACAGAGGAGATTAAAGAATATGCGTTGCCACAGGATATGATGTTAATAAGTGAACATGAAGAATTGATGAAGACAGATGTTTATAAGAGAGTGAGAAAAAGTTTGACTCAAAGAGGTCAAGAGAGGATAGTGTGGATTACACTTACAAAAGAATTGGAGGAAATATATTTGGATACAGAGGGTAATATAATGTTTAATGATGTATATTTAGAACAGATAGTAGAAAAGGATAGAGTAGTGGAATCCACACAAAAGAAAGAGAGCCAATTGAATTTGAAACATATAGCAGAAAAGTTCATGATTGAAAAGTTTACATGCAAACATTCAAATACAAAACAGTGGCTAGACACATTTGAAAAAGAATGTAAGAGATTGGAAATCAGGGAAGATAGTACTAAGATTGAGATACTGAGGTTATTCCTTGAAAAACCATGTTTAGATTGGCACTCAGCAACTTTAACAACATTGACAATGGAGTCTCAATGGGATGAATGGAAAAATAGGTTTTTAGATACATTTGCGGACAAGGGATGGAGTACAGGAATGTATGCTATAACTTACAAGTATAAGGAAGGTTCACTGATGGAATATGCTATAAGGAAAGAAAAACTAGTGCTAGACATGGATAATGATATTAGTGCACAGACCCTAGTGATGCTTATAGCAGCAGGATTACCCGAATTTATCAGGAATAAAATAGATAAAGAAAAGTGCAAAGGCTCAACTGAACTACTACATGAAATCAGAAAATGTGAAGGCCTAGTAAATAAAAATAGTTTCACAAAAAAGAGGGAGGAAAGACAAGAGAATAAGAAGAAATTTGAAGAGAAAAAACCATGCAAAAATTGTGAGAAATTAAACAAAGGTATCAGATACCACCCAGAGGATTCATGCTGGTTCAAAAAGAAAGATGGAAATGAAGCCAGAGTAATAGGAAGCAACTCGGTAATAGAGGTAGACCTAAATACAGACCAAAAAAACGAGTAATCACACCATTGATTAAAGTAAAAATATTATTAGAAGAAACACTAGAGATAGACGGAACATACGATGCAGGTTCCCAAGTCTCTCTAATAAATTCAAAATTAGTTAAAATAAGAAAAAAGACAGAAGATGTAAATAAGATATGTTTAAAAACAGTCAATGGTGTGACACAAACAAAAGGATTGGTAACCATAAAAATAAAAATTTTTGAAAAAGAAGAATACGTTGATGTATTCATTGTAGAGAGAGATGATTTTGAAGACTTTCTTATCGGCTTAGATATAATAACAAAATTCAAACTAATTCAGGACGAAAATTTACAAATATCTCAGAAGAAAGAAATACAAATAGGGAAAAAGATAAATACATTGGATAAAAATGAAGGAATAGAAGAAATTAAAATAAATTTTAACGAACATGTAAACGAAGACGAGTTCAAAATGAATTTAGATCACTTGGATAGTACAAAAAAGATAAAAATTGTAAATCTGGTAGAAAAGTATAATTCAGCATTTGCAAAAAATAAATATGATGTAGGCACTGTTACAGACTATGAAGCTCAGATAGACTTAAAGGTTGATAAATATTGTAGTAAGAGACCATATAGATGCACTATAGAGGATAAAAAAGAAATAGAAAATCAAGTGGCAAAATTACTAGAAAATAAGTTAATAGAAGAATCTTACAGCCCGTTCGGAGCACCAGTAACTCTAGCATTCAAAAAAGAGGAAAACAAACGATCAAGGCTGTGTATAGATTTTACCGACTTGAACAAAATAATTATACCACAAGCTCAACCATTCCCATTAATAAATGATTTAATAATGAAAACAAGAAACTGCAAATACTTCACCACATTAGATATTAATTCCGCTTTCTGGTCAATTCCACTACGCATTGAGGATAGACAGAAAACAGGATTTGTTACACAAGAGGGGCACTTCCAATGGACGTGCCTATCGTTCGGCTTAAAAACAGCACCAGCCATTTTCCAGAGAATTTTATCCAATATCTTAAGAAAACACTATTTAAAAGACTTCTCCGAAAATTACATAGATGACATCTTAATTTTTTCAGAATCATTTAAAGAACATATAGAACATATAGAAAAAGTAATAAAAGCGATAGCAGATGAGGGTTTTAGACTAAAATTTAAAAAATGCACATTTGCAGCAGAATCAGTGAAATACCTCGGACATATAATAGAACACAATACAGTAAGACCAGTGAACGACAATTTAATTTCAATAAAAAATTTTCCCACTCCGAAAACCCAAAAGAATATTAGACAATTTCTTGGGAAAATTAACTTCTATCATGAGTATATACCGAAAAGCTCGATACTGCTAAACCCGTTACACAAACTGTTACGCAAGAATGAGAAATTTATATGGTCTGAAGAGTGCGAAAGAGCCTTTACAGATATAAAAAAGTTACTATGTTCTCAGCCAGTGTTGGAAATATTTGATAAGGATTTACCAATAAGAATTTATACAGATGCATCACTAGAAGGTATTGGTGCAATATTTAAACAGATACAAAATAATGGTAAAGAAAAGCCAGTAGCGTATTTTTCAAAAAAATTAAATGATTCACAAAAAAGAAAAAAAGCAATTTATTTAGAATGCCTGGCAATTAAAGAAGCGGTAAAGTATTGGCAACACTGGCTGATTGGAAGGAAGTTCACAGTATTTTCAGACCACAAACCACTAGAAAATATGAACATAAAATCTAGAACGGATGAAGAACTTGGTGAGTTGACTTATTATTTGTCACAATATAATTTCGAAATTAAATACATTCCGGGAAAAGATAACGCCGAAGCAGATAGTTTAAGTCGAAATCCGGTACTAGAAGACACTGAAAATAAGGATGAAATTCTGAAAATAGTAAACTTGATAAAATTGGATGACATCAAAATAGATCAGAGAAAAAACGAAATGATACAAAAAATGAAAACAAAATTGATAGAGAAAAATGGAGTATTCTACAAAAAGACTAGAAATAGAGAAAAGATTATTCTAGCTGAAGAATTAAGTATAGGTATGATAAAAGACATACACACCGAATGGTGTCATATAGGAATCAGACAAATGATGAACAAAATATGTCCCTATTATACAGCTAGAAATCTAACATCTAATATAAAAAAAATATGCAAAAATTGTGAAGTATGTATAAAGAATAAATCGAGAGGTCAAATAAAATATGGACTGATGTCTCACTTGGGACCAGCAACAAAACCATTTGAATTAATGCCAATAGACACCATCGGAGGTTTTGGAGGACAAAATGGTTGACCACTTCACAAGATACGCGTTTATTTTAACATCTAAAACACAAAATGCCACTGATTTCATAAAATTAGTTCAGAACGTGCTGAAAACTGATGAGATAGGAATGATACTGACGGATCAGTACCCAGGGATAAACTCTAGAGAATTCAAAGAATTTCTAAGAAATAATAATATTAAACTAGTCTTCACAGCAGTAAACGCACCGTTCTCGAATGGATTAAATGAAAGATTGAATCAGACTCTAGTCAACAAAATAAGATGTAGAATAAATGAGAAAGAACATAACAAAGCGTGGACAACGATTGCAAGAGAATGCGTAGATAAATATAATCAAACGGAACATACGGTCACTGGATTTACACCACAATATCTGTTAGATGGTACAAACACAAATATCCTACCAGAAGAACTAAAAGAAGAAACAAATAATGAAGACTGGATAAGAGATAAAGAAATAGCGTTAAAAAGAACAAAAACATCACATGACTACAATAAAAAAATATATGACAAAAACAGAAAACACCATGAGTTTAACATAGACGAAGTAGTATACATAGAAAACGGAAATAGACTGAATAGGAAAAAGTTAGATAATCTAAGAATTGGACCATTCAACGTAGTAGAAAGAATATCAAATTCATTGTATAAAATTAAGACTGGAAAGAAGAAATCAGAAACGAGTTTGATACACGTATCAAAATTACTTCCGGCATCGGACGTGGAAGAAGAATGAAAATATTGGGAATTTTCACCCCGGCGGGGGGAGATGTAACGAAAGTATACTTTCGTTAAATTGAATCTTGCCGCGCTTCTCATGCTCCGCGCGCCTTTTAATGGACGACGGCTAGATAGAAGGGGAAGAGGGTGATTACGTAAGAGAGCACATCACCAAAGGCGATACAGAAATAATATTAGAACCGGTTAGGATAAATAGAGAAGTGATTGTTGTAAACTGTAATTGTCGTTTCTTTGTTTACAGGTAAGAATGTAAATAATGTAAATAATGGTTGTAAAATAGCGAATAAAATTTTAAAAACTTTGTTTACAGAGAAACACATTTTAGTTTATTTATTCACCACTATCAAGGATAATTCTCCGAACCTTATATATGTATGGAAAAAACATTTCTGCTGACGCCGCATAATCATATTTCGTTCGTTCCTTCTTCACACCGTGAAATTGACATCATCCTGCACGACTGCTCCAGAGGAGTCAAATTACGCGTAATCGCGCGATACGCTGCGACGTTAAATTGGAACGCTTTAGAATGCTGCATATTTGTTTAAAAAATATGTCTTTTTTTCTACATAATGGTTCGGTAGATCGTTGATTAAAAATTATTATTGCTCTGCGTTGGGGGAAAGTATCTGTTGGTTTGGAAAAAATATTCCGGCGGCGGATCTGGTTTAGAAAAATATTTGGGGAAAAAATTTCTGGGGCCGGATCGAGTCTGAAAAAGATTTTTCAGACAAGACCTGGCCCCAGATATTTTTTTAGAGGGAGGGGACGACCCTCTGAAAAATTTCCGGGGGTGGGTCAGGTCTGGAGAGGTCTCCGCGCGGGCTCGGCCTGGACTGATTCCCTCCATGGTTATAGCTTCCCCCACTCCGCGGCTCGTGCGCGCGCAACCGGTCTACCACTCCCCGCTCTCCCCGGGCCCAGGTTTCCCTCCACCGCACTCCCCCGCGCGCACGCACTTCCTCCCCGCCCCCACCCTCCCCTCAGAGGACCTGGGTTAGAACTCTGCTTGTATTACTACTAACGTATAAAGAAGAAGTAAGAACACAGACTAAAGAATTACTTGAGAAAGGAGTAATACAATTGTAACGTTCGGCTGTCCGGGGACAACTGAGCGTCGACAGATCCCCGAGAGGAGAGCGGCGTCCCCTCGAGTGTAGGAAAGGTGGGGTTCTATTCTACAGACTAAAGAGTAATATCTACGGCTTTTAAACTTAATAATGCTTATTTATTTAATAAAACAATAATTAATATAGTTACAACAATGAAATAATAATTAATATAGCTTACGATCTACGACTATATATACTCTTTTTGGGTTTTATGTTTTTCTGACTCTAACGCTACGTATTTTAAAATATATAGATATATGTATATTGCAGAGCTCGGCCGCTGCCGTTTCCGGAGCGAAGCTAGATTCTTTTGACAGAGTTCTTTTCTATGCTCTACAGACCTTGTTTTTACCAAGCACTTCGGCCGCTACCGTTTCCGGAGCGAAGCTCGATGGCTTTGCAAGAACGAGGTTCTATGACTTCAAATGAGCAAACCAAAGAGGAGCACCAGTAAATTTTATACACTGGAGATCCGCCGCTGCCGTTTCCGGAGCGAAGCTGAATCCCACTGGTTGAAACTTAAGCTGCCTCTAGGTTTGAGCATTCGTTCGTCACTTGAGCGTATTCGTAGCTTGAATGTCCCGCTGTGCTGCGTGCGCCTCTATTTATACTGAGAAATTGGCGGGCTGGCGCATGCGCAGTGAATCGCTATCTGTTATTTTACGTTTTGCTTGCTTATTACATATTATTTTGTCTTGCGCTTTTACTAATACTTATAATTAATTATTCCTAATATTCTTATAATAATTGTTTCTCTAATATTTATCTAAATCATTAATTATATATAAAAGTCTTATAATACATTTACGCGGTAATAGAAAATAGGTTACATGGTAACGGAGTTCGGTTCCTACATTACCGACTGTCGGTATCTAACGGTTTAAGTCCCCGTGGGACGTTACACAATCATCAACTTACATCACCTTTGTTACGTCCCTACTGCCTATTGGGGGGGGGGGGGGGCGCGATTTTGCGGAGTTTATATTTGGATCCGCTTTCGAGCTAGTCCTGGGACTTTACGCTCTGGGATAGTTGAGAGCGATAGGAGGGTAGTTTAGGATACATTTATATTCCTTGTTTACATTAATTTTTCGATGAGGGCAGATCCAGCGGAATCAATTTCCACTCAACGGGGTTGCTTGGAATCTTGATCTTGGGTCGGGCCCAATCGCCGCAGTTTATCACCGTTCCGTCGGTCGTCGGGGTGCTCGTAACTCCTAATACGGCAAAATAATCAGCCGGTGCACTCGCGTATTGTGACGCTAGACGACGTAACTCCACGCGTCGTCCCGCACGGTGTTTTCGTGGCATTCGTCCTTTTTAAAATTATCAATTATTTATCGATCGATAAATCACTCCTCAACTTCCACGCCAGGTGTGACCGCGGGCAATGTTCTGCCCTTCAGCGGCACCATCGGGGAAGGCGAGCGTGATTTTTGTTTATTCGTAACATTCATCGGGTAGATCCCACGTTACGCTCAATTTCTGGTAAAACCTTGGGCAACGTTCTGCTCGTAGGTAGAACCGTCAATCGGCGCAACCCGTGATCTGTCACTGTATTTTGTATACATTTTAATATAATCGCGTCGCTCGCATTTTACGCTTAATTTCGGGTAAACCTTGGGCAACGTTCTGCTCGTAGGTAAAACCGTCAATTAACGCAACCCACGAACTGTCAATGCACATTTTGGGATTTGTTCGCTTTGCAAATAAAAGACGAATGCACGATTTGGGAGATGGGTGGTTAGGAGAGGAAACACTTCACTCACTGATTTTAACAATAAAAATAATCACCTTTATTTCTCGTTGGTTTTTGGTACAACACTTTAGTGTTCTAACACTGGTAAGTATATGATAATTAGCACAAATAGTAACGATTAAAACGGTAGTGGTAATGAAACGGTAATAATAATGATGGTAATGAGCTGGTAATAATAATTGAAACGGTAATGGTAATGAGACAATTAATAATGGTAAATTGGAACGGTAATGAGCTCCGCGGGTGGTCAGTCCCTTTTTATAGGGCACTCGGTCACTCCTTCTCTAGGATTGTCACATGACAAATCATAGGTGGGAGGACCTCATCCCACAGCCTCTGCCTGGGATCGTCCAGGAAGAATCTTCCCATCGTTCTTATCTGCGAATGTGTTTGCTACTTAGTCACGTTCTTTCTGCACCCTTTAGGTGTGTTTCTTCGCGACTAATATGCGTTATACATTTCAATTCCCAGTGGCGACGATAGCAAGATTCTTATATTATTTCATATTTTATGTTTTTACGCTATTGCTTACAATACGCTCTGTACGAACGGCTTCGCACAGTTTACCTACTAGGGGTTGAAGTTAAATACGTCGTATTTGTATCGGTGATCGATTTGTGTGAAATAACGGGAGGGCAATCTTCTGGCGAGGATCAGGGGCACAGCTCTGCTAAGGTATCGACTCCACTGGCGGATGGGGCCTCTGACCCATCAGCTGGTGTCCACTGGTTTCCTTAGTGTGGGTCGGCTGGCTAGCTGGTGTGCGGCTGGCTGGCTGCTACCTCCTTGATGCTGGCTCTCCTGTTCGCTGTTGCAGTCCGTGTTCTCTTCGCTCGATTTCTTCTTATCGTTGTTTATAAGATAATGCCTTATCGGCGATACTTTGTATAATGTTTTATATATGTTTTTCATACGAGGTGGTTATAATACCTCAGGGTACGAAATAGTAAATATTGTATGTTTTAAAAGGTTAATTAGTAGTAGACTCCACGTCGCGGGACGTGACAACCTTACAACTCACCAATTTGGATCGTACCAAAAAAGGAAGACGCACAAGGAAAACACAAATCTAGAATAGTAATAGATTTCAGGAAATTAAATGAGAAGACAATTGGAGACGCCTACCCTCTGCCAAATATAACTGACATATTAGATGAGTTAGGAAGTGCAAAGTATTTCTCTATATTTGATCTCGCATCTGGATTTCACCAAATTCCTATGCATCCTGACGATTGACACAAAACAGCTTTTTCTACAATATATGGACACTACGAATTTAACAGAATGCCGTTTGGACTCAAAAACGCTCCAGCCACCTTCCAAAGGCTCATGGACCAGGTCTTAACTGGGCTCCAGGGAATAGAACTCTTTGTATACTTAGATGACATCGTCATATACGCCAGTTCACTCAAAGAACATGCAACTAAATTCAAACGACTAATGAATAGACTAAGAGACGCAGATCTCCACCTTCAACCAGACAAGTGTGAATTTTTTAAGAAATAAGTATCATACTTAGGACATATAATAGAAGAGGAAGGAGTTAAACCAGATCCACGGAAGATAATAGCTGTGAAGAAATTTCCAACACCTACAACGATCAAAAACGTCAAGCAGTTCCTAGGACTGAGTGGTTACTACAGAAGATTCATGAAAGACTTTGCAAAAATTGCAAGACCATTATCAAATCTCACTAACAAGGGAACACCGCGAACCCGGACTCACCGATTGGAACGCAACTTTGTGGGTTTTTAGAGTGACTCAAAACAAGAACAACGGTGTGTTTCATTTGTGCCCTATCGCCCTTTAAGGGGGTAAAAACTAACCTCAAAGTCAAATTGCCACTTCCACTTTTTCACGTATAACTTTCAAAGTACAACAGACAGAAAAAAACGTTTCAAACAAAAGTTTAATGGCGCAATAAGCGCTACAATATAACGGTAAAAAAATTTGAAAAAAAAATTTTTCTTAAAAAAAATTTTTACCTCGCGTTATTTTCAACAATTCTTCCATTTAGATAATAACTAAAAATATAGGGTGTTTTTTTGTGAATTCATCCGTGTATATGAATTGTATAATGCACTATCGGCTTATGGAGTTACGCGATGGCAAGTACACGGTTCGCACGGTTGCGCGCTCACAACACATAGTAAGTTGCATAATAAGACTCGTTCTATTTGCTGCAGGCCTTGACGGTGCCAAGTATGATAACATAAAAATATCAAAATATAAAGTATTATATCAAAATTATTCGATTATGTTTTGTCTATAATATCTATGATGTTTTATGTTTGTGCATACTATGCTGCAATCACATACGTTGCACTGTACTGTATCAGACATGTATATAAATATTCATTTAATGACTATTCTTAACAAGTTATTTCTTAATCCTACGGTTAAAAATACGTGTATACATATATGCATTTCATTCCACATAGTTTTCACAGGCATGATGTTGATCAAAAAAATGTTCTATGCATAGATATTTTTTACACCAAGCACATCTTATAATAGCAGGCTTATTACACAGATGACAGCGTGGCAAGGTATATGCTTCAAGAAAATTGAAAGAAAAGTCTACTGGATTTTCAAACCGCGATGGTCTTTGTTCAAGGTATCCACTTTTATACCAAGCGTATTTAAATAATTCCTGAAATCTCGGAGAAGACAATTGAATATGTGTGAGCGATTGCAATTTGATGATATTATTTCGCAAATGTAAATTTACGTAGTTTCGTCAACTACCTAAATGAACGATTACAAAAAATAATGTGTAATCAACTACACAATTACAGTTTAATCGTAATTTGTAAGATGTAATTAAATTACATTTTGCCCAACTCTGAATAAATTATACATAATACACTTTAGCATCTTTGAATATTATCACATTTGTCACCACCATGTATTAAGGCCTGCAGCAAATAGAACGAGTCTTATTATGCAACTTCCTATGTGTTGTGAGCGCGCAATCGTGCGAACCATGTACTTGCCATCGCGTAACTCCATAAGTCCATAGTGCATTATACAATTCATATACACGGTTGAATTCACAAAAAACACCCTATATTTTTAGTTATTATATAAATGGAAGAATTGTTAAAAATAACGCGAGGTAAAATTTTTTTTAAGAAAAATTTTTTTTTCAAAAATTTTGTTACCGTTATTTTGTAGCGCTTATTACGCCATTAAACTTTTGTTTGAAACATTTTTTTCTGTCTGTTGTACTTTGAAAGTTATACGTGAAAAAGTGGAAGTGGCAATTTGACTTTGAGGTTAGTTTTCACCCCCTTAAAGGGCGATAGGGCACAAATGAAACACACCGTTGTTCTTGTTTGAGTCACTCTAAAAACCCACAAAGTTGCGTTCCAATTGGTGAGTCCGGGTTCGCGGTGTTCCCTTGTAAGAAGGACTACCAATTTCAGTGGACCTACAAACAACAAAAAGCATTTGAAACTCTGCGGGAAGCTCTCTGCAAGGAACCCATCTTACAATTTCCAGACTTCGATAAGATAGTTAATATCACGACAGACGCCTCAGGTATTGCTGTAGGTGCGATTCTTAGTCAAGGGGAAATAGGAAAAGATTTACCAGCAGCCTACGCATCTCGTGTCCTAAACGATGCAGAAACTCGCTGTTCCCCCACAGAACGAGAATTACTAGCAATAATATACGCGGTATTTCACTTTAGACCTTACATTTATGGAAGAAAATTTTACTTTATAACGGATCATAAACCATTAGAATGGCTTCAATATCTTTCTAATCCTCCGTCTCGGTTAATGCGTTGGAAAATTAGATTAGCAGAATACGATTATAAAATTCTTTATAAACCCGGAAAATACAATACAAACGCGGATACATTGTCTAGGAATCCGATTGCATTACCATTAAACGCGAAAAGAGCTCATTCTGACACAAATTCTTACGAAAATAAAAAACGAAAGGAATTGCATCAATTTAAAACCCGACAACGGGAAACTACAGCCTCAACCTCGGGAAACCGTTAAATATAAGGCGGAAAAAGTTAAAACGAAAGAAACAAAAAACGAACACCTCCTCCTCTCATCCTGTTGCAGCCGAACTCCAGCGCTCAGCTGGTGCGCGAATTTTAATGTGCGTGCGAGAGCGTGTCAACACGGTGACGCACCGTTCGTCAAGACGGTTACGCGCGTCACCCGTTTTTGCACGGTACGAACGTTGGCCTTCCCGGAATCCAACCGTTAGTTCCTCGAACACCTTCGAACAACAATATACGCTCTCGCACGCACGATTACGCACAATCTTTGTCGCCCAGCGACCCACCGGTTTTTGAACCCTTTTAACACGGCCCTTCGAGCCATCGCGCCCAGCGCCCTGTATATAGTGTGTACATATTTCTGTTTTGTGATAATTGCGTGTATTGTGAGTAGTGTTTGTTCGTTCTATATCTCTGCGTGGTATATATATATATATATTGTTACAACGACGCCCACTTCGGCCAAGAAACGTGCCGTCACCGACTATTTGGAGTGCATCCCTTCCCTGGCAAGTCCCAGTGGCGATCCACACCGCCTCCACCAGGCAGTAGTCTAAACACACCCAGAAACTAGAAAACAAAATATCGAGGCGGAAATTATCGAAACACATACACCCCCTCGCTACGCAGAAATATTTATACCAGCTCAAAACACGCCCCATCAAATCTCCGTACCCGTCGAAATTCATGCGCCCCCTCAAGAAGTACATTCGCCCCCCTCCCCAAATCTCAATACACGCACCCCCTCAAGTCCTGAAACCCCTAAAAATATATGAACCCCCCCAAGACAACACGCAAACATTCAAGACACCTCACGTCAAGAGAGAAGAGGACTTAATCGAAGAAATCGATGAAACATTCGTAGTACCGAAACATAACCACAAGGACCCTCCCAAAATAGATGCAAAATCAAGTTAAGAAAAGAGCACTCACCATACACCTAAGAAGAAAAAACCCAAATTAAAATCCAGCACGGACACAGCTCCTATAACACCAATAAGGATAAGGAAAGGGAAGATACTCACCCCTCCTCCATCACTTTCACTCTCTCCACGGCATAAACAAACATCAACCAAGCCAAAAATTGTTTCAAATATTCCAATCAGACAGCAACACACACAGGTAGAAGATCACCTATGGATGGGAAAAGGATACATAGCAACATTCATAAACACACAAGGCGGACCAATAGGACCAGCAGGAGAAAAATTATATAGAGAGAAAAATATAAAACCTCACAAGATTCCACATTCATTAGAAGTTGGAGAGTTAGTAAAACTCAAGGAAGGGAAACACACAATAATCGGACTCATCACACCAGACCATCCATCAGAGGAAGATTTATACAACTCACAGAGAGCACTCCATATGCAATTAGTACCTGAAAATGTCACAAAGATATATATGTACATCAGGAGAAGGAAACAAAATTCCATTAAACAAATTACAGGAATTAATAAACTTAATATTCCTACAAGAAGACGTCCAATTTATCTTCTGTAAAGGCACTCTTCTAACTCCTCGTGTACAAGATAGACAGCAGATCATCCAGGAGAATCACCAATCACCTATAGGCGGACACAAAGGAATTACAAAAACATACCACCGCATTAGAAGTAAATATTATTGGAAAAATATGAAATACGAAATCACTACCTTTATCAAAACTTGCTTGGAATGCCAGAAAACTAAACTGGTACGAGTGAAAAATAAGGAATCCATGATACTAACAGACACCTGTTGACGCTTTTGACAAAATTTCTATGGATATAGTAGGACCACTACCTTTCACAAATATAGGAACGGTTATATACTCACTATCCAGGACAACTTGACAAAATATTCTCTCGCTATACCATTGGCAAGTGTTACTTCAGAAGACATAGCTAAGGCATTTACAGAGCATTTCATCTGTAAATTTGGAAGTCCTAAAGCAATCCTTACTGACCAGGGACCAAATTTTATGAGTGCCCGTATGAAGAAATTTGCTAGAGCGTTTCACATCGAACCTCTGCATTTCATCCTCAATCCAATGGATCCTTGGAGAGAAGTCACCATGTCCTTGTCGAATATCTACGGCATTATGTGTCAAAAGAAAAGCAATGGGATCAGTGGTTACCTCAAGCAATGTTTTCGTATAATACAAACACTCACGAAGGCACGAAATTTACGCCTCACGAACTTGTTTTTGGTAGAAAAGCACGTCTTTCTTCAAGTATTCCTCCAACGGACCACATTAAAACATATCCAGACTACGTCGATAAGTTGATAGACAAATTATATCACATTCGGCAAATGGCGCGAAAAAATCGAAGATTCAACCTCAAATATATAAAGTAGGAGATTGGGTCTGGTTACTACAGCCAAGAAGAGAAAAACTGGGACCAGAATACAGCGGACCCTACCGGATCACCGAAGTCTTGGAGAACAGCAACCTCAAAATAGCAATAAACCCTAAACAAATGAGAATCGTCCACATGAATCGGGTAAAAAAGGCACATTTACCTTAAAAAGTTGCAACCCTGCATGGGAAGCCTATATAAGGAGGAGTAAACAAAGAAATCTTCCATTGTAACAAAAATAATACACTGTGAAACACGAAATCAAAGTATATACAATGGCAACATATATGTGCTTAGAAAAAGTTGTTGATTATAGCGTATATTACCTACGTGTTACAAAAGAAGAGCCGGCATATCCGCGCTTATTGTGCCTAGGAAACATGCGAAGCTATACAGTCTGCCATCGCTGCAGGGGAACATTAGGGGTAAAAAGTACAGTGGTTGGCCACCTAACAGTGATTGGCCATATTTTGAGAAATGAAAAAATATAAAGAAATACCAATGTTATGCTTTTCTTAATGAACATATTCATATTCCTTGTACTTTTTTGCTTCGGATGCAATCAATATTTCTCCACTCCTTATATACTGTGATTATATTTAAAAGCAGATAGTAGGAGACCCGGCTTTGCAGCTTGAAAATTACAGCGATTCAATAAAAAAATCATAAGAGTAGAATTGAAAGTTTTCGAATATTTTAATGCATTTGTGATATCTATATCTCTCATATTCTGTATATATTGATGAATAAAGGTCAAAACATTATAAAAATATGATTTATTTGTTAAAATTATACATATACAGGGTGTCCCAAAAATGTCGCGTTTCCTTGAAAGGGGTGACTCAGGGGGTGATTTGAAACAACTTTTTCCTTAGCGAAAATATTGTCCGAAGCTTCGTTAAGGAGATATTAACCAAAAACCTCGACCAATCAGAGCGCGCGCCTTCCGCCCGAGCTCCCGTGGTAGCGTTGGCTACGCGGTAGGCGACCGCGCTTGTACTACGAACGTACGAACAAGCAAGTCGGCATGCATCGAAGGAAACCGCGTTACACAGTTTTTTTTTAAAGCAAAATCTTAAATAAGAATAATTTGAAGTAAGAGGACAAGAAGTACGTAAATTTCGTTTTTAAATAAGGCATAAACGAAAAGGTAACGTAACAGAAAATGTACGACAAGTGATCGTAATTCGTTATTGAGGTAAACATCCGTAGTTTAACAACGGCCAACACAACCAAATTTAAAAAATAATATTAGGTGTACGAATAAATTCGTTCCGACTGGAATTTATATCGCGGTGGTATTCAGAAGCTGCCAGAAAAATGGCGATAGGTAATTAACAATAATGGAAATTATTTCGATGATCGAGTTGTTTTCATATTTTTTAAATCGAACTGTTATTGTACCCTAAAATCGGAAAGAATTTATTTCTACACCTAATAATCACCAATAAATTAAACAAAACTCACCCTTTCGGACATTCCTTTCCTTGCTTTCCTTCCCTTTTCGGAAACCTGTGTCACTAGGCCATTGTACCGATCCTGGTCATCGGCGTCCAGTGCTCAGCTGATCGCAGGGTCAATGTACCGAATATTCACTTCACTGCACGGCTACTAACACTGTTCACTTAATTTATGTTTCACGGAACGTGTTGTTCTTACGTTACAAAAATTGGTGGCCCCGAAAGGGGCCGATTACTGTTAATTACTGGGACGAGATTACTACTATTACCCGGCGAAAAGAAGACTCGTGGCAGACGGTCTCGGGCTGTGCAGTCCGCTGCTGTGACGATTGGTCGCGCCACCTATTTGGGCACACTTTTACAGACGGGGCACACGTATTTTGGTTATTGGCTGAAGTTGCCACATACGCAGTGATGCCAGAATCGTGGGACGTGGGACAAATCCGTACCCCCACTATGACCTACCGTCGTCCCCCACTTTCTTCCCATCGCACTGCACACAAGCATATCCCTACTCCTGTCCATGTGCTCGGCAGCCGAACAAGCAGCGCACACGGACAGGAGTAGGGATATGCTTGTGTGCAGTGCAATGGGAAGAAAGTGGGGGACGACGGTAGGTCATAGTGGGGGTACGGATTTGTCCCACGTCCCACGATTCTGGCATCACTGCGTATGTGGCAACTTCAGCCAATAACCAAAATACGTGTGCCCCGTTTGTAAAAGTGTGCCCAAATAGGTGACGCGACCAATCGTCACAGCAGCGGACTGCACAGCCCGAGACCGTCTGCCACGAGTCTTCTTTTCGCCGGGTAATAGTAGTAATCTTGTCCCAGTAATTAACAGTAGTCGGCCCCTTTCGGGGCCACCAATTTTTGTAACGTAAGAACAACACGTTCCGTGAAACATAAATTAAGTGAACAGTGTTAGTAGCCGTGCAGTGAAGTGAATATTCGGTACATTGACCCTGCGATCAGCTGAGCACTGGACGCCGATGACGAGGATCGGTACAATGGCCTAGTGACACAGGTTTCCGAAAAGGGAAGGAAAGCAAGGAAAGGAATGTCCGAAAGGGTGAGTTTTGTTTAGTTTATTGGTGATTATTAGGTGTAGAAATAAATTCTTTCCGATTTTAGGGTACAATAACAGTTCGATTTAAAAAATATGAAAACAACTCGATCATCGAAATAATTTCCATTATTGTTAATTACCTTTTGCCATTTTCTGGCTTCTGAATACCACCGCGATATAAATTCCAGTCGGAACGAATTTATTCGTACACCTAATATTATTTTTTAAATTTAGTTGTGTTGGCCGTTGTTAAACTACGGATTTTTACCTCAATAACGAATTACGATCACTTGTCGTACATTTTCTGTTACGTTACCTTTTCGTTTATGCCTTATTTAAAAACGAAATTTACGTACTTCTTGTCCTCTTACTTCAAATTATTCTTATTTAAGATTCTGCTTTAAAAAAAAAACTGTGTAACGCGGTTTCCTTCGATGCATGCCGACTTGCTTGTTCGTACGTTCGTAGTACAAGCGCGGTCGCCTACCGCGTAGCCAACGCTACCGCGGGAGCTCGGGCGAGAGGCGCGCGCTCTGATTGGTCGAGGTTTTTGGTTAATATCTCCTTAACGAAGCTTTGGACAATATTTTCGCTAAGAAAAAAGTTGTTTCAAATCACCCCCTGAGTCACCCCTTTCAAGGAAACGCGACATTTTTGGGACACCCTGTATTATGAAAATTACGGGGGGGCAACAATTGTCATATGAATAAAGTTGAATACCAATAATTGGCCGTGCGGCCGGCAACTATTTTATAACCACGGTAACGGTAAAACAGTTATTGGCCCCCTATTCATTAGCGGTATTGAAACGGTCATTTCTAAAAAATATTCAACATTTACATAATTAGGTATAGTACAATTAACTAAAAAGAAGAAGTACTATTAGGTATGTTACATTGTATAGTTATATTTTAAGTTTCTTGTGATTTGAATTTTGATTGGTGTATTCAAATTCAATTTGATTATTAAATTTATTTAATTAAATTGGATTTAAAAATGAAATTTGATTGAGTTAATTGGATTATCCAAATTTAATTTGATTACTGAATTTATTTACTTAAATTGAAGTTAAAAATTAAATTATGATTACCTAGTAGATAAATTGTATAAATTTTGAATTTTTTAGTAGAACTGAATTACCCTACAGTAAAAAATGCCAAAAGTAAAGAAACAAACCATACAAGCTGTAGATGCTATGCAAAAAGGAATGTCACAGCGTACAGCTTCCAAGAAATATGGGGTACCACGATCTACCATACAATTTAGAATGAGTCCTGCTTTTTCTAAATCATCACCAGGTCCACCTCCTGTATTAGGTTGTAGTGCAGAAGATGACCTAGTAAATTGGATCATTGATTGCAGTCGGAAAGGATTTCCTAGACGAAAGGAAAACGTACAGGCTAGTGTACAAAAATTTTTAGACCACAGTGGGTTGAAAAATCCTTTCCATAATAACGTACCAGGAAGTGGATGGTATAAGAGTTTCCTAAAAAGAAATGCTATTCTTTCTGAAAGATATCCTGAAGGAGTTACTAGTAGGGTGGAGGGAAAATTTTTTTTTTACAATTTCGCCAACACTGTACGTTTAATTTTTGACCCTATACTAAAGCATCATTCGTACCAAAAATTAATAAGTTATTACATCATCCTCAGGTGGCGCATGGTAAATTAAAAAAAAACTTATAGAGACTTTATAAATTTTTTACAAATCAAGTATTCTGCGCTATCCTTAGTGTCCTCTCTCGCTCTAGCAATTGTTGATTATTAGTACTACTGACTCAAGGTCGAGATCAGATACATTGTCCGGTCCGAACTTGTCCCGCGAACAGCGATCGAGGGGAAACTAGCCCTCCAGCGAGCCTCCACTGTAATATCTAATTTTAATTGTAACATTAATTAAAAATTATTTTTAGAAATTTTGTGATTACTTATTTATAACCCTGTTTTCCCAATTTTTACGAAAACTTTAAGTCACCTGCGCCACCTGAAAATAATAACGCAGACGGCTGAAATTTTACAGTTACACACTTCCAGACACGGGTCAAAAAATAGTAATACAGGAATAAGAGAATATGTATTAAACATTTTTTTCACCTGTTTCCCTCCATCCTAGTTACTAGTGCTAGTTCATGTGTTAGCGGAAGTGACATACGCAACTGGTTTGTACAGATTCATAATTACCTAGTGGAAGAAAACTATATACATATTTTGGAAGATCCATCACGTATATTCAATAGTGACGAGACATACTTCATGGTATGTCCAAAAATGAAAACTGTTATAGCTCCTCGTGGAGCACGTAATGTGTATGAAATAGAGAAAGGCAATGCTAAGCTGAATTTAACGGTATTATTTACATTCAGTGCAAGTGGAGTTACGTGTCCACCTACACTCGTATATCCATATATGTAGGAAACGGAAAAAGGAAGCCTCGGACGCGGGACTCGAACCCGCGATCTTTAGATTCGTTGCGCACTGATCAGCCGCCTTAAGGTAGGGTCTCCTACCCGCGACTGGTCGCAGTATACTGGTGCAATGGGAAAGCATGTATCTGTTCTCCTACAAGCGACTGCGATCGTCGGGTATACGCCAGACGTAGGAGTCTGACAGGAGTCTGTTTGAGTACCAGCCTAGGCTACTCGAGAGGCAACACAATGCGATAGGGTCTGTTTCCCATTATACCAAGTCGCAGGCTGGGCACTGCGACCCATTGCCACAGTGTGACAGAATCTCAAGAAATAAGGAAAGAAGTCAGAATTCAAAAGATATGGGAGTATGTATTTTTATGTTACCTGTAGCCTACTAATATGAGCACATAAAAGCGGTAAAAATATCATGACGCCTACTTCTGATCTGTGTGCAAACACGTGTCTATGATTGTATGTATTTTTCGTGCAGAATTTTAAATCGCGTCTTTTAATTTTTGGTGATATAAAAGAAAACAATTTTGGGGGCCCCAAATGAGTAGCGTCGATTCTGCTAAGTAATAGCAAATAATTAGTTACATACAGTTTTTTTTTCATACGAAACCAATTGAAAAATAGTCAGCAATCATCCCCTTTTTAGTTCCACTTCCGGGAACTTCTGAACAAATTTTTTGTTTGTTTTCTAATCAACATAATCTAGGCCTTGCTACTGCGGAAAAAGCATTCGCGAATATTTGGCAGTTATGGATTAAGTACGTGTATTCTATGTCGCACAGTGGGGGTAAATCCCCAAAAAATGGGAAAAAATGCAACATCCTGTATTTTGCATTTAAAAATGCCGAATATTATTAAGGAAATTGATACTTAAAGTGTTAATATATAAGTTTTACGTTATTTAAGAAAATAACGTCAATTCGTCATGAATTAGCGTCAATAGTTCCAATAAAACTACAAGAATTTGATAAATATGCCATGGAAAGTGCAGTGTTCCTATCGACACACGCGCGAAGTTCCATGATATGGCGTGATGAGTGATGCCCTAAACGGATTGTTAGCGGGCCACGGTTTACTACAGCTTTATGACAGACCTTTGGCCCCCTACACGATATAAAGTAATTAGGAAACATCTGCCAAGTAACTTGCAGAACATCGGAATAATTTTTATGATTAATCCCCAATTGCTACAAGCTAATTCCTCTACATTCGGCAGGCAATAAACCGTGTTTCGCTACAGTATAAAAGAATAATAAGTATGGTCGGATCGTTGACCGTGACGAAAATTAATTTTAAGGTCCGCACAATTACCGAAAGAAGAAGATGTTCTTATGTTAGATCGAAGAATGTTTCCTTGGCAATGGTGTAGGAAACGAAATTATTCTGCAGAAAGACCAGTACGCCTCGCGGAGAGCCACAGGAAGAAAAGGGGTGGCCATGCGACATTAAATGACCTTATGTTCCAACTTCTTTACTTCGTCTCAACAAATCATATATTATGAATATAAATGTATGCCAATGCATGAAAGAATACCCCTTCAGAACCAGGTATAACGATAACGAGAGTTCGTACAGTATCTTCAAGGTTTCTGCTTTCAACTATTATATATTTTTGACTTTATTGTATAAAGAAGAGAAAATGATATGGAAGTAATTGCTGTTTTGATAAAATTATGAAACAAAAATTTTGGAAACACCGTTCTTCGAGAAGGGGGGACCCGCGCTCTGTGCATTCGTCGGCGGAGTAGGAACCCTCTCCCTGTTCACGAAGTGGGGGAGGAAAATACCTACCACATTTTGTTCCAAAATACTAAGCAGGCTGATCGGTCAAAGCGTCTCGCCAGGGTCACGGTTTATGGCGGTATGGTCCCGCGAGTCGACGGTAGACAACGGTACGTGCGGGTCCGAACTCATTATAGATATGTACCATCCACCGACAGAGCAATCAACGGATTAACTCAGTGTGAAGAAAGTTGAAACTCCTGTAAAAAACGGCAGGGAATTGATTGTCCCTGTTCGACATCAGGTACACAAATGCTTCCCGACGAACGCTTCGAAAACAAGCAATTGCCTACCGTAAACAAATGAAGAAATTTCGCTTCGAAAAATTCTAAATTACCGGCTGTAAAAGATAATTGGAATTTCCGCCTCGCGCTGAGCCCACTTTGGTCCCGCAAGGCGAAACATGCAGAAATAGTGGTAAACCTGTATCCATGTGTTTGCCTATATACCAAATACTGTTCACAAAGTGTAAATACATTCCTGCGAAAGTATAAAATATTTGGGCAACCTTCCAATCGGCCAATTGGGTGGACAGACCAAAGAAGAAGGCAGAAATAAAGATTTTAAAAATTATAGAAAAAATTGTAGCTCAAAATATTCCCACTGCAATACAGACGAAGATGTTTTAAACTTTTTATGCATTTCTTTAGATCCAGTAATAGTTTTCTATCTTTGCCGAAAGAAAATCAAAAATCTTTTTTTATAAAGTAGCTTAATATGATTCGGCATTTCGTTTGCGAAAAATGGCATGTTGAATAGTTCCTCTATTTCTTGGGATTCTGCCCCACTGTGGCAATGGACTTGGTCGCAGGTAGGAGTGTGCGGATCGTCCCGAGGCTCGGGTTCCTGGCCCTCGGGACGGGTCGGGAAATTTCGGGTGGGGTCGGGTGGGGTCGGGCGGGGTCGCGATACTTTTGTATTGCTCGAGATCCCAAAGTTTTCGGGATCCCGAGACTCGTTTCGGGCTACAAGCAAAGAGGAGATATAATAAGGCGTCACTCGACAAGGACAGAAATAAACTAGGGAAATCACTAAGGTCGGGGCCAGATATATTGGCCGGTGAATTCGTTTTCGCGAGCAACGATTGAGGAGAAATCAACCACCACCATCTGACGATCGTGGATTTGTCAGTTGGAGTTGCGTGGTCGTCGCAGGGTATGGTGGGGTAACAGGAACGCTGCTCGGCTCCGCCTGAATCTAGCCGTTTGGCTGTTATTTATTCTTAGCGTAATAGTTGCGTGCGTGACGAAGCTATTCGTAGACCAATACGAGATGAAGCTATCGAGAAGGAATCAATGTTCTGACCAATAAAGCTCCTGAATTTTTTCGGACCTAACGCACACCTATTCTGATGTGTGTATTTCTACGCTGACAGCTCGGTTTGACCTACACGCCAGAAGCTTGGCACTATCCCCACCACTTCTGGCTCACTCTTGTTCTGCGAAGGCGAGAGCGAGATGGAACGAGAGCGAGTAAGAAATCGTTGAGAAAAGGAGCACCGAGGCAGGCAAACGGTGTGGTGGCCTCACGAAACTCACCGGCCAATATATCTGGCCCCGACCTTAGACAACCAATTTAAATGCCCATTCGGCAATGATTGGTAAACTTCGCCGATCAGCAAACTGCGGTAAGGTACATTTAGTCGATTTGAATCTCCCGCTCGAATAGACAACCAGTTTAAACGTCCGAGTTTTGCCGAGCCGACCTGAAATCAAATTGCTCGCTCATGGCGGCTATGCTTGTAGCCCGAATCGAGTCTCGGGATCCCGAAACCGTCGGGATCTCGGGCAATACGAAAGTATCGGGACCCCGCCCGATCGCGCCCGAAAGTTTCCGGCCCGTCCCGAGCCCGAAAAGTCGGGTATCCGCACACCCCTGGTCTCAGGCAAGGAGATTCAACCTGGGGCCAGTCGCTGGGTCAAATCGCTGCGACCAGTCGCGGGTAGGAGATCCTACCTTTAGCCTACTCGGCTACCGCCGACTTCCCTATCCTTGTTATTCTGTATCCGCCTCTTATGTTATGGGGGTTCCTGATCCCCACATATACAAGGTTGCCTGCCTTAGTTGGGCGGTCAGTACCTAATGATTGGGAAATTGGTGTGACACCAAGTGGCTGGATGAATGGCGACTTATTTTTTGATTATATAAAAAATATATTTTACCCCTATCTAATAAAGTTGAAAATTACATTCCCCGTAATTTTATTTATTGACGGTCACAGCAGCCATGTGACTTTAGAAATTAGCAATCTCTGCAGTGAGTTGGAGATCATTCTGATTTGTCTGTACCCCAATTCGACAAGAATATTACAACCTACTGATGTTGCAGCATTTAAGCCTTTAAAAACTCTGTGGAAAAAAGTGTTTTAGAATGGAGACAAAAAAAACCAGCACAAATGTTAACTTTAGACAGAATGGCTCCAATTTTAAAAGATGCCATTCATAACTTTCCGCCTGATGGTACTACTGCAAGAAATGGTTTTAAAGCCTGTGGTCTATATCCTTGGGGCCCAAATGCAGTGAATTATACTATGTGTCTTGGTACAAAAAAAGCTGGAGTTATCCACAATAGTCGTCCACCCAATGAAGCAGCAGTTTCATTTGAAACTTTTAAGAATGTAGTAGGGGACAATTTATTAGACCAACTAGAATAATTTTCTCTTCAAAATGCTGCACCAGCAGTGAGGTCAGAAGAATTCACTGTTCTGCATAGATTATTAGAAGAATATAAAAAGACACAAAATCCTACACAGAATCAACAACTACAACCAGCAATGATTCTAGAGGAACAGCTTCCAGATCTTGCAGATACCACCCTACCTATAATTATACTAAATGACCAAACAGAAGATGAAATGGGTCTAATTCTAAATGATATAGAAAATAATATTTATGATATTGAAAATTATAATGTTAAAGACAGTATGACTGCTGATGTAAATGGAATCATAGTGAATGATAAAAAGCAGTATCTGTTAAGGCGACCACACACGGTCCAACCTACGCCGGGTTGCCACCTATACGCCGGCCGGAGCGTGTGGATGCACTCGGCGTCCGGCGGGCCTGCACAGGCCGGCCGGACGCCGCACAGTGTCCAGGATAGGGATAGTTAGTAACATTCGTGTTGTATAACTTTTAAACTATAAAAGATATCGAAATGGCGCCAAAGAACAAAAAATGAAAAAATTATTCCATTCTAATGATTTATAATTGAATATATTGTACATTCATTTAATGTTTTTTTTTAATTTTTTCAACTTAATTGTTATAAAAAAATGTATTCAATGCTCTTTAAGCGATTTAAATCGCTTGTTGGGTAAACTTTTAGTTTCCAATTATAAAGAAAAATCAAATAGTACTATTACAAATTGTGAAAAATCTACAGTTTAGTTAAACATTATTATTCATTTATTATTAATTTATTCAACGGATTTATTCATTTCAGAGTATTAAAAAATTCATCATTCTTTATCGTATCGATATGAAAGTGGCATCAATGGATTCCTGGCGTTCTCCCGATTAAAATCATAACAAATTTCATGCAAATCGGACTACTTTTACAGAAGCAATTTGTATTCCTTATTTAAAAGTACAGTATTCCCTCGCTGAGGGCTCGCTGGTCGGGACCGGCGTTGAGCCCGTATCGTGAACGGAGCCCTAATTGCCTAATTCCGAGTGTTCGTTTCTCGCTTCTTTCTGGCCGAAGGGGGGAGCGAGATGGAATGCTTTGCGTGCGCGACGGGCGCGAGCGCTCAAATGAAATCGTGACTGCTCGACGCATGCGCACCAGGGTCAGATAGGCACGGCACGAACCTTTTTTGCGCCTTAGGTGAATGTTGTCCAATTGAGCCCTTTATTATAATATATTTATTTGAGATTATTGATGACCTTACTCTGAATTTTTATTCGTAGTTTAAAACAGTTGCAGTACAATTTGTTGTATTTCATTTAAAAGTTTATTTTCAACAATGCCAACAATGAAAAGACCATTTTGCGCCTCTTGTCAACCTTACGCCCTAGGCAGTTGCCTAATTTTTCACAGTAAGGTCATAAATAATCTCAAATAAATGTAATATAATAAAGGGCGCAATTTGACAAGTTCCCCTAGGGCGCAAATAAGACTTGAGCCGGGCCTGCGTCAAATTTTTGCAGAAGCTGTTTTCGTGTCCACGTTGACTGCTCACGACCATCGCGCACGCCCGTCGCGCACGCAAAGGACGGAGTGTCATGCGTCAGAAGGAGGGAGCGAGACAAAACGTCAACGCGTCGTCTCCTCCTACCGTCCTCACTCGCTCTCGTTCCATCTCGCTCTCACCTTCGCCGGACAAGAGTGAGACAGAACTGGTGGGGATAGCGAAAAGTCCACATCGTGTACGCCAAATCGAGCCCTCAGCGAGGGAGTACTGTAGTCCGATTTACATGAAATTTGGTATGATTTTCATCAGAAAAACATAAGGAATCCATTGGTGCAACTTTCATATCGATACGATAAAGAATGAAGAATTTTTTACTACGCTGCAATGAATATTTCACATTTTCATTCTCGACTGCGGGGGCCGACCTCAATTCGCTACCTTCACCCGAGGATTCATACCGGTTTCAGAAAATAATAATTATTTATTCTTTATGGTATCGATATGGAAGTGATGCCGATGGATTCCTTGTTTTTTCGATGAAAATCATACAAAATTTCATATAAATCCGACTATTATTAACGAAATTAGCTTGAGGTTATAGGAATTAATTTTTCATACAATTTCCTTCATTATTTTCCGTGAAAACGCTCATGACACGCCGACGCGCGAGCCCGGACGACCCGAACCGACTCGCCGATCCACGCGCCGTCTGATTTCACCTTTAAGACCCAATTAATGTGATAGTACGCGTGCTGCCCGATGCTTTATCACCCGCCATAATTAATATTAAGCAAGAGCGTGATCGCTAGCCATTCCGGCGTCCAGAAGGTAAACTCGGAATAGGCGCGATGTCCATAATTTTGGGAGCTGACAATTATAATTGGTTGCACTTTTGAGAAAGAGGAGGGTCTCCCCTCTGTGAATTCGTCGATGGAACAGGTACCCTCACCGTCTTGACGACGTGGAGGAAAAGCACAGCCTGCTGGTCCCAAAAAATAGCCGCGTTGATCGGACAGAGCGTCACGCCAGGGTCGCGGTTTATGACGGTATTGTCCTGTGAGTCAGTGGTGGACAAGGGTACACGCGGATACGGATGGTTACCAAATGTCGACAGAGCAATATACGGCTTAACTCGAAGCGAGGAAAGTCGAAATCCCCCCCCCCCCAAAACGGCACGTTGTCGATTGCCCCCTATTTCGACATCAGGTACGCAAATGTTTCCCGAAGAATGATTCGGAAATACTTTCGGGGTTTTCCCTGAGTTCCTGGCTGTGTACTGGTAGTCAAACTCGCTGAGGTCTGGTTTTTCCGCGCGCGGAAGTTACCATTTTTAAGTAAGTATAGGTAGGTACGCTGTCTTTTCGCGCCTACTATTTCCGCACGTTTTCGACGGTGCTCCAGGAACTCGATCCTTTTCAAAGGTTGTAGGTAACCCAGACCTTTTGCCCCTACAGCGTAAGATCTATGCGGATATATACTACTACCAATAAAATAATAAAACTTTTCGTACCGACCGTAGCAAAGTATAACGACTTGCCACGTTTATTTCTTAAGAACCTCCGCTGAATTTTACGTATCTTGTATTTTTTTCACACAAGTTATTAAACACGACCTTCCGTTGGAAAAAGAATTTCAAACAACGAAACGTGTATTTTCGTCATAATTGAGACCACATGAAATGAGACAAATTCAATGAAATGAATTTTGCCGTACTTGTCTCGTAATATTTCTGCCACTTCCTTTCTCACAGTATTCGAAACTCGTATCTTTTAACGGGCAAATAATTGTACGGTCCCAGGTTTATCTAACATGAGAAAGACCATGATTCTAGTGTTCATTAATAAAATATCTACAATGTAGCATACTTATTTCCTACATTAGTATACATCTAGTATATATATGTACGCCACTCGTATGCTTTATTGATGGGATTGGCAGCGTATATAGTATACGTCCCTCGTATATATTTATGGAACTGTGACAGCATATATATACGCCTTTCGCAGGCAATGGGTTAAAACTGTAAAGCAAATGTTAAGTCAACTAACCTCATCATATTTGTCAACTAACCCCACAGCCGGGGTTTGTTGACTTATTTGTCCAACTACTCTAAATATAATAAACATTACAACCTAAACTCAATGAAAACGATTTTCAAAATTAAGCCTGTACCTATACCTAATGAAATTTGTAAACTTTTGGTGTGCAAGAACTCAATAAAATACCAATGGCCCATTTATAAAAATTGGACATGTTAAAAACTAGTCGACTAATAACCCCGGTCTCCCCGACTCCCTGTCGTGTTGATGTTCCAAGTGTTTGTACATAGAAAACGTTTAGAATACAGATGTTCGGTTTGGGTTATGACGCGCGCGGCAGCGATACTATTTTTGAAAAAGACGCGTTCCGTTCACTTCCTAATTAAATTTTTAACAAAGCATGTTTTCCTTTCGAGTCTTTCGTTTATGGCCTGAATAGCTATTGCGGGTGTCATAAACCTGGAGTTTGTGATGGGCCCACGACGATGCAGGCCTGGTGGCCTGCAACCGGCCACGTCACGCGCTTGGAACCGGAGCTCCCGCTAAAATCGCACCCCCGTTTCCGGAAATCACGCCAAGGGCGCAAGAAATAGAGGGCGCTTAAGGGACGCATTCGTTCGTTAAGTTAACCAATCACCGGAAATTTTCAACCGCGGCCGTCTTCCCGGAAGATCGGAAGACTGTCGAGCGTCAGTTCTGCATCAACTACCAATCGTGACAACACCAAGTGCTTCGTGACATTGGAAGAGTGTGGTGGTCCATTTAATAATAATAATTTAGATCGAATTAATAATTAATTTAAAATGGCATTATCACTTTCTGCTAGGCAGAGAAAATGTATTGAGGAATTTTTAATAATTTATAGAAGTGCACCATGTCTATGGAAACTGAATACCGATGAATATCGTGACCGTGATTTGCGAAGTACTGCATATAAGAAATTAATCGCGAAATTACAAGAAATTGAGCCATCCACCACCAGAAAAAGTGTAGTTGCAAGAATCAACAACATGCGCAGCGCCTATCGGAAGGAGCTGAAAAAAATAAAGGCCTCTACGAGGACAGGAGCGGGTGCGGACGATGTGTATGTACCTACATTATGGTACTTCGCCGACCTAAATTTTTTAAATGATCAAGAAACGCCAAGAAACTCTCGATCGAATATTGAAAGCGACGGTGACGAAATCGGGATCGAGGTAAGTTAAATAAAAGAATTATTTTTATGCATATTATATTTGAAGAATGTGCACATTGTACACAAAGTAAACAAGTGTAAATTTTAGATACAGTTGGGTAGGGCCATTCCACGTGAAATCGGACAGTTTTCGGATGTTGGTGAAACTTGGATATGTTGTAGTCTTTAGTGATATATAACCGTATCTCAAAGGATTTTCCAAAATTTTAAAAATTATTGATCTTGCAGCTTTTTTAAGTATAGACCTGACCTTTTTTTCAACTATCTATATATCTAATATTTTGAATCTATTTCATTCATTCCACAACCTAGTGTGACCTTGAAAAGTCCATGTATGCTACATAGTTGAATTTGTCGTGATAGTCGCTTTCATATCGTGTGAAAAAATATATAGCGTTTTATTTAAAAAAAAACTGAAGCTCACCGTCGCTTCGCGCAAAATAATCCCAACACAAAAAACTGTTTTCATTTTTTCTCCAAATACATACCTTTTGCAACAACTGTGTATAAAAATGGCAGGTATAGCCGCCTGGCCACTGTTTGTACTGCACGCTGAGCCAGGCGAGCTGCTGTGCTTCAATGCAGCGTCACATTGAATTAATTTTCATTTGCCCAATTTTAAAGTGTCCTTAATTTTGAAGACGTGTCCATTTTTATTAAGTACTCTTATGTCTCCACTGTAACCTCCCAAAACCTCATTTCTATAGGTTTCTTGGTTCAATAGTTATAATTTATTGGAAAAAGGTCACCTCTATAATTCGAAGAGATGTAAGATCCACAATTTTTAAATTTTTAGAAAGTCCTTCGAGATGCGATTATATATCAGTAAAGACTACAACATACTCAAGTTTCACCAACATCTGAAATGTTACTCCGACAAACTGTCCGATTTTTCGTGGAATGAAACAGCAAATGATTATAGTAAATGCGTTAAATTTAATTAATAAAGTTATTTTGCCACGGGACTGCACCCTCATTCACAAAATAATTTATAAAATCTGCTCTAACTTTCTTAGCATCATTAGCCGTATTTCCTGGGTTTCTTTGATTCAAACTTTCCATGTTAGAGTTGTTTGTATGAAACCCCGACACAGTAGTCCCATCTTCTGTATTTTCTCGATCAAAACAGTCTGGAGGCGAGTAAGAATTCGGCACCGATTTAATTAAAAAATTGTGTAATACACAACTTGCCATCACAACAGAATCAATATTGTCCGGTCCTAGATTAATTTGGGTGTGAAAAATTCAGAATCGTGATGCCATGATGCCAACGCGTTTTCGACAATACGTCTCGCTCGCGATACACGGTAATTGTATATTTTTCGTTCTTGGCAAATTAGATCTGCTTGTCTAAACGGTTTGACCATATCCACTCACAATGGAAAGGCATCATCCGCTACAAAAACGTAGGGCAAACTCCTAGAAGTGTTTGTGATATTTTCTTCAGTTGGGATCCTTAAAAGCTTGTCCTGAAGTTTCTCAAAGAATTTGGTGTTTTGAAGAACACCTCCATCAGAAACTCTGCCGTTGGTACCAAAATCGCACATGAGAAATTGATATTTCGCATCCACTATCGCTAGTAGAACCATACTGTGTCGCCCTTTATAGTTGTAAAATTCCGTCCCGCTTCCATTGGGAGGAATAATTTCGATATGTTTTCCATCAATCGCTCCAAGACAATGTGGAAAGTTCCACCTTGCTTCAAAAACTTTCGCTACATTCTTCCATTCTTCCGTTGTTCGTGGAAACTAAAATCCGAAAAAAATATTGTTTCAGGAACACGCACTGGATAATACGGGGCAAACATCTGTTGAATACACTCCAGATGGTTGTACACTCAGCTCAAACGATTGTGGCCGTTCGAGATTCGATTGCATTCGATCTTACCAGGGTTGGTTTTTCTCTATCGCTAACATTCTACAGTATTTCATGAACATGGTGATGGAACTGCCAAGCCACAGGTTCCCGTCTAGAACACTTCTAATTCATGTTGAAACACCACTGTGGCACCATCTGCCTATGATTGTCATAATTTTGTATGTTACTTCATAATTTATTTTTTTTTTTTTTGGCGTGAAGTAAACGGATGATGTTTAATATGAGACACGTTCGTAATATTTTTATTTGTATAATTATATAAATTAGGGTAAATGTTTGTAAGACGATTCCTCGGGGTAAAATGACTCCTGGCTGTTCTACGGCTATTAGTGGTACTATTTAGTAATATCGATGTTTCAAAGTTCAGTCCGTACGTCGTCAAGTGTCGTACGAAGTGCCATGTAAATATCAGCGCCGTATGTGTTATAAACAAGAAAAAAATAGAAATTACTGTCTTTTATCTTAAGTAAGGTCTTTTTCAATGTTGCGTAACTTTTGTCATGAACGGCTTACAAGTGTGACATCTGTTTTTTTCGCGGATTGAATGACAATTAAAAAATAAATTAATGTATGTTTCGTTATCGAATGTAATAATTTGACGTTATATTCAACGACTGAATGAGAGTTGGATGTTTGGGGTCATATGATCCCTCTGTAGTAGGGTAAAATGATTCCAGAAATCCCATGGAGTGTGCGAAAAAATTGGAGTCTGTGAAGATGATCTCACTTTCTTAATTTATTAGTTCATTTTAAGTATTTCTATTCATTGATTATGTACCACAAATTATCTACGTTTTCTTTTTTAAAAAAATTAGTTTAAGTTATAATGGTCGCATATTTTGTGACTCAGTTCAATTTCTGTTTCTATTTAAATAAATCAATGTTTTTTAATGTTCGTCTTCTTCATTACCAGTAGATGTAAAATGATCCTAGGGGATATTTTTCTACACATAGGTGATCATTTTATACACATAGATGTAGGTACAAAATGATCCTTTGGTATGCCTTCACAAAAATGCGAATAAAAAATGTAATTGATCAAGTAGCTAAATTTGATCTAAACCAATAATAAGGTAGATAAACTAACTTACAAACACTACTTTACATTTATTTAAATAATATGCATTTGTATTTTTTATGTGAATTACGCTTTAAGGGGATCGTTTTAGACACATTATCCCTACGGGTAATTATTTACAAAAGAGCAGATGGAATATCAGAAGATCGGGTGTTTCGTCGAATGAATCTGCAGCCATTGACCTTCTCCTTAGTTGTGCTGGGTATTGTAACCTTACCCAAGTAAATAATGTTTTCAATGATTTCGACGTTATGCTCGATCTCGTATTTGTTAGCTCTACTAATGTCGCTGTGGATCGAGTCATTGATGTCCTTATTGAACCAGACGTCTATCATCCACCCTTGTATATAAAGTTTAGCGGTTTGGCCTCGGGTCCAGACCTCATGCGCGGTAACCTTGTGTACAGGGACTTTAAGCGTGGCGATTACCCTAGGGTGTTGGATTATCTTAATTCTGTAGATTGGGATAAAGAGATTGGTGACTCTGATCCTGAATTTGCCCTTGAGTGTTTATATGGCCATATTAATAGGGCAATAGAAGCCTTTATTCCTGTTAGGTCTGTTGTCCGATCCACGTTTCCGCCATGGCTTTCCCCCGGCTTAAGGTCCCTGATCCGGCAGAAGAAAAGGGCGCATAAAGTCTTTAAGCGTTCTGGAACATTTTGTGACTATATAAACTTTACGAGTCTCCGTTCGAGATGTAAGCTTTCCCTGTCGCATGAGCATCGAGTTTATATTGATAGCATCGAGAGTGCGGTGTGTGATAATGTATTAAGCTTTTGAAAATTTGTTAATACTAAGCGTGGTGTGCATGGAATTCCAGGCAAGGTCCATCTGGACCGCAGGTCTGCCTCGTCGCACGCGGAAGCTGCTAATCTGTTCGCTGATTTTTTTGGCTCTGTATATACCCCCCCGGGCTGGAGTGGTGCCTGCCCTGAATCCTGGTTCGTCCTCTTATAGTGATGTGAATATTCATTCGGTTTCCATTTCCTTTGGTCAAATCTTTTCTAAACTCGACTCTCTTGATACGTCAAAGGGCCCTGGATTCGATGGGGTCCCGCCTCTGTTTCTAAAGGAGTGTCGTTTCATCCTTGCTAGGCCCCTCTGGCATATTTTTAACTCCTCATTAGCTAAGGGAATTTTCCCTGCAGCTTGGAAGACCACCTTGGTTACCCCGGTATTCAAGGCAGGCGACCGTTCGGATGTTAGAAATTATAGGCCGATATCTAAACTATCGGTCATGCCTAAGGTCTTTGAAGAGATAATAACGGAGCACTTAACGCCTAATCTTACTAATATGATATGCGACGAACAGCACGGATTTGTTCCTGGTCGGTCGACGACAACTAACCTGGCGGTATACCACTGCTTCATTTCGGCGGCACTGGATGAGCGTCTCCAAGTCGATACCGTGTACACCGACTTTCGGAAAGCCTTTGATTCTGTCGATCATTGTATCCTGCATCACAAATTAGCTTCAACCGGGATCAATGGGCAGCTCCTTGCTTGGATTGATAGCTACCTTTAAGACCGTGTGCAGGTGGTCAGGGTGCAGGACCGGTTGTCCGATCCAGTCAATGTGACCTTGGGGGTCCCGCAGGGATCTCACCTCGGTCCTCTCCTATTCCTTCTCTTTATTAACGTTCTTAAGGGGTCATTCTGGTTAGATCGCCGATAAATTCAGCGATTTTCAGGAATTTATTGCGAAGACAGGAATTATAGTAATGGAATAAAACTTTTTTCTATTGATTAAATTACATTTCTACAGTAAATAAAAAATATAAAAGTTATAAAATTATTGCTATTAAAATGGTTTTAACGGCGATTTTGATGATGTGTTTCAAAATTCATGCCTCGCTCGTGCATGAGATTTCAGCAGTTGGACTTATCTGAAACCAAAAATACAAACAGATTCTTGATCAGTATGACTGTCGCTATGGCCCGTACTAGAATAAATGATTTATCCTTAAAATTAACAAAATGGCGGTCAAAATACAAGAATCAATGTATTTCGGCTGTGTTTTCTGTGCTATTTTCGATTTTAAAAGTAGGTTAGACTCAACAGAAATACTTGATTCTAGTACGGGCCATAGCGACAGTCATACTGATCAAGAATCTGTTTGCATTTTTGGTTTCAGATAAGTCCAACTGCTGAAATCTCATGCACGAGCGAGGCATGAATTTTGAAACACATCATCAAAATCGCCGTTAAAACCATTTTAATAGCAATAATTTTATAACTTTTATATTTTTTATTTACTGTAGAAATGTAATTTAATCAATAGAAAAAAGTTTTATTCCATTACTATAATTCCTGTCTTCGCAATAAATTCCTGAAAATCGCTGAATTTATCGGCGATCTAACCAGAATGGCCCCTTAAAGGGGCGTTTAGGCCCAGTAAATTTCTTATGTACGCGGACGACCTAAAGATTTTCCGCACAATTAGTAGTACTCTCGATGTGAATCTGTTGCAGGATGATCACGTTAGATTTGAGCAGTGGTGTACCGTTAATAGGATGCGGTTAAATGCGGGTAAATGTGTATTATTAAGGTCACACAGGGCTGTTAGCGGCATTCCCTCCCTATATAATTTAGATGATACCACATTGTCTGAGGTTGCGGAAGTCCTGGACCTTGGTGTTACGTTCATGTCAGGTCTGGATTTTCGCAATCATTATAGATATATTACGTGTAAAGCTATGAAAACCCTTGGGTTTATAGCCCGTTTCGGTAAACACTTCAAACAAATCAGGACATTGAAGTTGCTATATGTCGCACTGGTGAGGTCACAGGTGGAATATGCGTCAGTGATTTGGAGTCCTAGGCATAAACAATATACCAGCTTAATTGAACGGGTCCAGCACAAGTTCCTGAGGTTGGCCATGAGGGCCTCAGGTAGCCCTATGCGGTTCTGTGACCATGAATACGGTCCTGCCTTGCAAAAAATGGGGCTCTTAACTCTTAGTGATCGCCGTGTTTGTTCAGACATATTATTTCTTTACAATGCTTTCCACGGTCAGATTAACTACCACACGGATTTGTTTTAATGCTCCGCAACGCTCACTGCATCCTATACCCCTTTTTGCTGCGCGTATCCCCGAATATCTAGAGACGCGGTAGCGTCTCGACGCCAAGTACAGGAAAGACGCCCTGTATATGTCGACTGTCGCTACCGCTATCATTTACTCGAGAAACGGCTAATCCAACCTAACCTGAAACTTATTTCATTAATATCTCATCATGCCTGCAATATTTTCTAAATTTAAAGGCATTTTTCTTATGTAAACCGCATATAAGCTTTCGAATAAGACCAAATTTCAATAAAATCTGTCCACGCATGACAAAGATATCATAATATCGTGTCATGAATCTGTCAGAAACGGTAAGATTTTTCTTCTGATTCTCCTTCAACCAAATTTTTGTCGACATAATACGTATACGCGTTACACGCACACCTTCAGCCAAAAGAAACTAGTGTATGTATGATCGGCGTCCGCCATTGTACATATACCTATGTGTACTATTGAATTATAACCTACCAAATGTCATCGCTTTATATCCTACCAAGTGTCAATCCGTCATAACCTGCTAAGTGTCAAATAAGGTAAGTTGTCCAAATTTGAAATGTCACGAGTTTTTACACTACATGGGAGACTGAATGATTGTCTGAATTAACAAGGCGGGTCACCAAAATTTTTTAATAGATTTTTTTTGTAGACTCGCAGACTTGGAAGTTGTCCGGAGAAGGTTCGACAGAGAAGCATCTTCTTTCGCATAAGTTTCTGGAAATTTGTACCATGCATGTACAAAATATATATTATAACAAATTGCATTGCATTTAAATTGACAGATATTTTTATTATACCAGCAAATTATTTTTTTTATTATACCAGCAAATTATTTTTAATTTAGAGTTTTTATGTAAAGCGGATAGAAATGAAGGGGACGCACAGGACTTAGATAAAAATGAACGGGACGCACAGGCTTGGATAGAACTGAAGGGAACGCACAGGACTTGGATAAAAATGAAGGGGACGCACCGGCTTGGAGGTTGTCCGGAGAAGATTAGATAGATAGACAGAGCGTCTTGTTTCGCACAAGTTTCTGGAAATTTGTCAAATAAGGTAAATCTACAATATTATAACAAACTGCATTGCATTTAAATTGACAGATATTTTTATTATACCAGCAAATTATTTTTAATTTAGAGTTTTTATGTAAAGCTTATAGAAATGAAGGGGACACACAGGACTTAGATAAAAATGAAGGGGACGCACAGGCTTGGATAGAACTGAAGGGAACGCACAGGACTTGGATAAAAATGAAGGGCACGCACCGGCTTGGAGGTTGTCCGGAGAAGATTAGATAGATAGACAGAGCGTCTTGTTTCGCACAAGTTTCTGGAAATTTGTCAAATAAGGTAAATCTACAAAATTTGTCAAACGACGTAGCATTAAGAATTATTAAGAAAATAGATTATGGTGGACTGCTTGCAATGTAGAGCAAGTCACATTAGTGAAGAAAGTACGCTGAAAACACATCTCCCTTGATGCTTTTCAATCTTTTGGGAAAGACATTCGTAATTCAATCTTTTGTGAAAGACATTCGTAATACTTTAACCATACGCTCTCACCTCCTTTAGACACATTATGCAGTCTCTACAATTACTATAGCAAAAGGCCACCCTACTTCTATATTTCTATATAAATTCTACGTTAAGTCGTATAATTAAAAAAAAATGTGGCTTTCATATATGTATTGTTGCGTGGTCTCGTCAATTCGGTACACATAATAACGCATTCACTTAAATATACAGAACTTGAATAGAATTGGATAACTCAGAACACTATAACAATATTTAATCAATAAGGAACTATAATTTGTGGAACAGTTAGTCTGGGTTCTATCCGTCTACGCGCAGTGGTGTCTGGACTCAGAATGACAGCTTGACAGGCGATCGGTCCGATCGCCTTCTTCTCGCTTGTCCTCTGTCAATGCCGCGTGTACCGGCGGGCCATGGATTATCACTCATAGGGTGTTCGCAACATTGCTCTCCCCTCAGAAAGAGCGGTCGTCCCGACCGCTGTGGCCTCTCTCTTTCTTCCGTAGCCGTGTCCTGGTCCGAAAAAGTGGGAAAGACGTTGTGTGGCTCCTTCGGACCACCGCCTCGACATTCGTCTTCACGCCCAGGGGAAAACCACCCAAAAACCCTGGGCAAGGCGTCGGTAGGCATGTCCCCGTGTCTCTACCCTCCACTTGCGTCTTCGGGCTTGTGCACTTCTTTCTTGGTCGGGTGGTGTCTTCTTCGATGGCGCTTCTTTTTCTTGGGTAGAGAGGGTAATTCCATTTGTCCTGTGTTTTCCTGGCCGGTTTGTCGTTCTGTTCGTTGTCGTCTGTCCTCGGGTCTGTCCGACGTGTGTTCATGGCCGGTTCTGGTCCTTCCTCTTCTGGGTTGTCGTTCTGCTCGTTGTCGTCTGCCCTCGGGTCTGTTCGACGTGTGTCCCACGGCGTCTCCGGGGCTCCGTTCTTGAACTCCTCCCTTCCAGTGTTGTATCCAGGTTCGTCCTCGTGGTGGTCCTGTTCGTCCCTCTGGTCTGTTGTCGGTCCTGGGTTCTCCTTGCACTTGGTGATTCTGGGGTCCCCTTATTAAAACGAACGAACATTATTTCTCGTTCGGTCCACTTTCTCGATTCGGTGGAGTCGGGGAGAACCGGCTAGACAGAATGGCGAGACGAGCACGAAGCAGAGGATCGCGGCTAGTCACAATCGTGCTAAGGCCCTCTCCCCAAACGATCCGCTCGGAACTCCCTACTCGTCTTCTATCTTCTTGCTTCTTATCTCCTCCAGTTTTCCTTTCCTTGGCTTTCTGATGGCCCCATTCCTCTTCTTGGCCTCTGGTGCTGCTCCAGGGGACCGTCTCGTTGCAGCTCGTCAACGGCCCCGTCTCCGCGATGCCCCCTCCGACCGATCCGTGCGTCGCACGTCCGTCCGGTGGGTGGGGGCACCATTTCCCGTCTGCTGCCCACCCTGTCGAGTTGTGCCTGTTGGTACGCGTGCACCGGGGAGCCGCCCAGATCCAAGTCAACAGGGCTAGGGGAGCGGTTCCACGTATGTCTGCGCTCCCCTGTGGGCTGCTACTCTGTCGTAGTACATTCGGGGAATTCGGGGCCGCATCCAAGCCGCGGCAGCAGTCCCCCGACACCTTGTCCCTCGTCGTGGGGTATCGTGAACCTGCAACGAACAAGGGAAGGGGGCCGGACTACGAAGGTGACCTTCGTAGTCCCGTCCACTGATTATTACACGACACCTCTCTTTCTTGAGTATTGCCTGGCCCTTCCCTCGACGTCCTTATTCCTCTTGAAGTCGGCCTTCGTACTTCGCAAGGCGGCGTACGTGTACCACTTTGCATTTCGTCCTGGTTGCACGTTGGATTCTGTAGATGATGTCGTTGATCCGGTCTTTTACCACGTAGGGGCCTTCCCAATCCGCTTGTAACTTCGGACATTTTCCTTTGACTCTTCTTGGTTGGAACAACCACACTCGGTCGCCGGGCTGGAACTCTATTGTGTGAACGCGGTTGTCGTACCACGACTTCATTTTGGAGCTGTAGATGTCCAAACGGTGTCGAACGAATTCATGTATCCTCTTCGTTTTTTCTCGGATCCATTCAGCGTATCCTTGTTCAATGTCCTCCTCTTCTTCGACTTCTGGCGGTAGTCCTCTCCATAATTGTAGGGGTAGACGTAACTCTTGGCCATACAAGATCATCGCTGGAGTTAGTTGGGTCGCCTCATGCCGGGCGGACCTGTATGCAAGAAGGAAAAGGGGGATCCATTCATCCCAGTCTCGCTGGTGCTCTGAAACAAACATCGTCAGGTATTGTAGCAATGTTCTGTTCAAGCGTTCGACCAGCCCATCGGATTGCGGGTGTAGAGGAGTTGTTCTTGTTTTTCTGATCCCCAGTAGCTTGAGTAGTTCTCTGAACACCGAGGATTCAAAGTTCCTTCCTTGGTCCGAATGGATCTCTAACGGCACTCCATGTCGACATACTACGTTTTGCAACAGAGCCCTTGCCACTGTGACAGCTTGTTGGTTCGGCATCGCGATCACTTCTGGCCACCTGGTGAAGTAATCCGCCACAACCAACATATACCTGTTCCCGGCATGGGACCTCGGGAGTGGACCCACAACGTCTAGCGCGAGCCTCTCGAACGGAGCTCCAACGTTGTAAACTCTTAGGTTCCCCGCTCCCCTCTGTCGTGGTCCCTTCTTTGCCGTACAGGTGTCACACCGCCGGCACCACTCTTGAACATCCTGTCGACATGTGGACCAGAAGAACTGTTGACGTATCTTCGCCAGGGTCTTGTTTATTCCAAAGTGTCCCGCCGCTGGAGTATCGTGGGACTCCCTCAGTACCTCTTCAATCCTGTCGCGTAGCACTACCAACAGCCATGATGTCGTTGTGCCGTCGTGGGACTCCCACTTCCGGCAAAGTAGACCTTCTCGAACTTCCAACGAGTCCCAGATTGACCAATAGTATTTCAGCTGCGGAGAGAAACGAGCGACGTCCTGCCAACCGGGCTTCTCTCCTTCCCTCTTCTTTTTGAGGATGAAGTTGATCTTTTCATCCTTCTCCTGGCTTCTTTTCCATTCTTTCTTTTTCTCTTCGTTGTAGAACAGTCGGTGAATTGTTGCATTGTCCGCTTCCTCTTCCGTGTCCTTTTTTTCTAGGCGGTTGCAGCTTTTGCAATCTTCTTCGGTGCAGGGTCTTCTAGAAAGTCCATCGGCGTTCCCGTGCGCCTTTCCTTCCCGGTGGCGGATTTCGAAATCGTATTCCTGTAGTCGCTCTATCCAACGAGCGACTTGTCCTTCCGGGTTTTTGAATGATAACAGCCACCGGAGTGCGGCGTGATCCGTTCTCACCAGGAACCTTCGTCCGTAGAGGTAGTGGTGGAAGTGTTCTATGGACTTCACTACTGCTAGTAATTCTCTTCGCGTTACGCAGTAGTTCTTCTCGGCTTTCCCCAGTGTTTTGGAGAAATAGGCGATCACTTTCTCTCGTCCTTCCTGTAGCTGTGAGAGCACCGCACCTATGGCAAAATTAGATGCGTCAGTGTCTAGTATGAAGTCACCTCCTTTTTCGGGATAAGCTAGAATAGGAGTTTCGGTTAGACGTTTCTTCAATTCCTGGAAAGCTGTTTCGCACTCTTCGGTCCATTGGTAAAGTTGCTTCGTCTCTGTGAGGCGATGCAGGGGCTTTGCGATGGCGGAGAAATCTTTTACAAATTTCCGATAGTAGGTGCAAAGACCCAGAAAACTTCTCAATTCGGTCACGCTTGTCGGGGTCGGCCATGCAGAGATTGTTTTTGTCTTCTCGGCGTCAGTCTTCACTCCTTTTTCGGAGACGATGTGTCCCAAGTACTTCACTTCCCGGCAGAAAAACGTGCATTTCTTCGGACTCATCACTAGTCCAGCTCGACGTAGGCGGGCGAATACGCCTCGAAGACGTTCCAATTCCTGTTCAAAGTCGTTTCCAAAGATGATTATGTCGTCCAGGTAGACCAGGCACGTCTTCCAGGCAAGCCCTTTGAGTACGTTTTCCATCAAACGCTCAAACGTGGCGGGGGCATTGCAGAGACCGAAGGGCATGACTTTGAACTGCCAAAGTCCTGTCCCTACGCAGAACGCAGTCTTCTCACGATCGTTCTCGTCCATGGAAACCTGCCAATACCCACTCTGTAGGTCTAGCGTGGAGAACCACGAAGATCCAGCGTGGGCGTCGAGCGTATCCTCGATAAGGGGAAGGGGATACGAGTCGTTCCTCGTAACTTCGTTCAGGCGCCTGTAGTCTATGCAGAACCTTATAGAACCGTCCTTCTTCTTCACGAGGACGATCGGGGATGACCAGGGGCTTCGTGATTCCTCGATAACGCCCTGGTCTTTCATTTTCTGTACCATTTTCTCTACTTCCTCGCGTTGATGTAACGGCAATCTTCGGGGGGCTTGTTTGATGGGTAGGGCATCTCCTGTGTTGATCCGGTGTTTGACCACCTCGCATTTCCCAATCTGGTTCGGGTCTTTGGCGAAGACATCTTCAAATTCTCGGAGCAGTTGCGTAAATTGTTTCTTCTGTTCTTCTTTCAGGCCTGGTGAACAACGGGCGTATAGCTCTGCTAAGTGTGACGGGATGTCTACTTCTTCCTTTGGTTCTTCTTTGTCCTCCTTGTCGGTGGTTGGTCCTCCAAGTCTTATTTCCTTTCCGTCCGGAAGACACAGTAGGTTCTGTGATAAGTCGATGCTACAACCATGTTTCTTCAGGAACCCTGTCCCAAGGATGCAGTTTTCTACCATACTGACGACATAAAATTCTTCTATGCTGGAGAGTCCCCCGAATTCGACCTTCAAGCTCTTTTTGCCGAAAACCTTAATTTTTTCTCCGTTTGTTGACCGTATGTCGAGCTCTGTCTTCTCGACGTTCTTTGCCGGGTACAGTCTCTTCTCGAGGAGGTTGATAGGAGATCCTGTATCCAAAATGATCCTACAGCATTTCCCTCCGATTTTTCCACACACGTGGACTTCCTCTCGCGCATTTCCTTGGTTTCCTGTCGCCTCCTGCATCGCCACACTCTTGACGACCGGGGGACAGGACCTCTCAGTCCGGCGTCTCCCCCTTACGCCGTCCTTTTCGAGTTTCCCGCGTTAGACTTGTAGGGAGCCGTTTTCTCTTGGTTGTTCTTGGCCTGGTAGCAGTCTTTTTGCATATGACCCGTCTTTCCACACAGCCAGCAGGTTTTCAGGGGTGTTCCAGGTCTCTCGAACCTCCGCTTTTTCGCCGGTAACCTTTCAAAAGTGTGAGAAGGTTTAGCTTTCTGTTTTTCTGTGTGGGGTTCTCCCGAAGAACCCCGTTCTCGTCGAGACATCGTCTCTACGGCCTCAATCTCTAGAGCTCTGGTCACGGCGGCTCTTAGAGATGTGAAACCGCCAAGACGTAATTGTCGTTGCATTTCTGTGCCATTTAGAGCCGTTACGAATTGAGACGCGGCGAGCTTATCTCGCGTCTCTGCCGGGCAGTCTGCGAACGCGGCCTGCGCTAATTTTTCTATTTTCGTCGCGAGTGACGAGATACTCTCGTCCTTCCGCTGCCTGTGGCTTTGGAAGAGCACATAATTTAAGTTGGAGAGATTCTTTGCTCCAAACCGAAACTCGAGCGCGGACACTAAATCGACGAACTTTTCGCACTGCGCGGTTGATAACTTCGTGAGGATACTTCGGGCGGGGCCTTCGAGGGCAGCGATCAAGGCCGTGGCCTTCTGCGCGTCGTCCCACCGGTTCGCCCGTGCGATCGTCTCAAATTGGACCTTATATTCTTCCCACGAGTTTTTCCCGTCGAACGTCGTAGGTTTAACCGCGTACCCTAAATGAAATACGCGCGAGTCTACGCGATCACTGACCGGCCGTGGAGTAATTTCCTGTACCGCGTGGTCGACGGCCGCGGTCGGTCCGGGGACCGAGGCGAAGGACTGCACACTATTTGCACTAATGACCGCGCCCGGCCCCCGCACAACCGCGCCGCCGTCCACCGGGGTACTCAGGTTCGGCGTAGAGAATGAGGACGCTACAACCTGGACTCTGTTTTCGATTTCCGTCATCCGGGCCTCGAAAGCTGCCTCTCGGGCCTCCCGCGCCGCTCTTTCCAGGGTCTCCTTCTCTCGCCGTATAACTTCTCCCCGTTGCCAGCGGGCTTCGTCCTGTTTCCTTTGCTGTTCCATCTGTCCAACGATGGTCTGCTGGAGGTTCTGGAACAGTTCCTGTATGTTGGGGTCCTCTGCCGCTCTCATAGATGACCTTGTCCGTGCGGCGGGGCCGGGGTCACGCATCCCACTTCTGACACCAGTGTTGCGTGGTCTCGTCAATTCGGTACACATAATAACGCATTCACTTAAATATACAGAACTTGAATAGAATTGGATAACTCAGAACACTATAACAATATTTAATCAATAAGGAACTATAATTTGTGGAACAGTTAGTCTGGGTTCTATCCGTCTACGCGCAGTGGTGTCTGGACTCAGAATGACAGCTTGACAGGCGATCGGTCCGATCGCCTTCTTCTCGCTTGTCCTCTGTCAATGCCGCGTGTACCGGCGGGCCATGGATTATCACTCATAGGGTGTTCGCAACAGTATTTACAGATCATCGAAGCAGAAGATGATGTAGTGTGATCTACGTCAGACTATGTACACACAAATTTGAAGGTAGGGTTTTGCACACGCAATTATTCATTCAATGATTTTGACATATAAGCACGTGTGATAATTTATAAATAATTAGTAAATGTGTTCTATTTCAGTTAACGATGCAGACGAAGAGAAAGTAACCCGCTGCACGAGCAAATGTAATAAGCATATTTTCATGTGTATGTGTATAATAAATTACGCCAAGTACATGAATTATCTTTGTAAAAAGAAGTGAGATCCCCATAAAAAACTTTCAAAAAGTAAAAAAATTACGCCAAGTACACGAAACAAATAAATTACAAAAAATAAAAGATAATAATATAAATCACTGTTACGTCCCTACTTCCATATTTAAGTGGGATTTTTAAGGAGTTTATATTTTGGATCCGCTTTCGAACTAGTCCTGGGACTTTACGCTCTGGGATAGTTGAGAGTGATAAGGATGTGGATTAGGATACATTTTTATTTTCAAGATTACCTTAATTTGGCCGCCTTGCTGCCTGGTCGGTCAGAAGGAGGTTCCACTCAATGGGCGAATCAGGAATCCCGTTGGTCTCTGGGGTTTCCTCGTTCTTTGGGTCCGCCCACTCCCCAGGGAACAGGATATACCCGAATTCAGAGGCCTCTCGGTCCTTACTGACCGTTGGGGCCTTGGCGATTCCCAATAGTTCGATACCGTTTGCTGGGTTTTCACGAAACTGCTGGTACAACTTACGCAGCTGGACCCGTCGCCCGGCGCGGTGATTCCTCGGCATTCGTCCTTTAGAGTTTTTGATAGCAATTATTGATCAATAAATCACTCATCACCTTACTCACCCGGCGCTGCCGCGGGCAACGTTCTGCTCTTCAGCGATACCATTGGCGGAGGCAATAGTGATTCATTTACATTCGCAACATTTATTTGGAATTCCTTAACATTTAAATCTGTCGCGTCGATCACGGTTTACGCATAATCTCTGGTAAGACCGCGGGCAACGTTCTGCTCATAGGTAATACCATTAATCAGCGCAACCCGTGACCTGTCAATAGGCATTTTCCGTAATTTAATGGGTTTTACCAAAAAACGAATGCTCGATTTAGGGGATGGGAAATTATTGGAGGTAACACTTCACTCACTTGTACATATTAACAAAACTTTTATTATTACTGGAGAGTTTTTCACACTTTAAACACTTTAAGTATTCACTGAATGGTTTTTAAATCAATTCAAATTCAAATTCAAATATATATTCATAACTTCTTTTCATTATTAATTCATTATAACTTCTGAGCTCTGTGGGTGATCTATCCCTTTTTATAGGGCTGTCGATCACTCCTTCTTCAGGTTTGTCACATGACAAATAGGATAGTGGGAGATGATATCTCCCAATCATCTGCCGTGGGATCCACCTGAAGAATTCGCTCCGGCGCGTTATCCGAGAGTTTTATTTACTACAGAATTTGAGCTATTTCTCATCTATTTCTGGCTCTTCTCCGTGACTTATAACGTTTTTCTGCCGTAATACGAAACTCTCAGCAGCGTCGATAATAGAATTCTTATTTTAATTCATACTTTAGATTTTTACGCTGTTAGGTTTTCGATGTGCTCTGTACGATTGATTTCGTACAGACCACATACTAAGGATTGAAGTTAATGTACATCGGTTCCGTATTGGAGCTCAAATTACGGGAAATAAAGGGAGGGCAGGCTTCGGGCGTTGATCAGGAGCGCAGATCCGTGAGGATGTCGGCAGCATTGGCTGATAGGGGCCTCCGTCCCACGCTGAACGTCAGCTGGTGTTGGCTGGGCCTTCCTGGTGTGTGTGTAGCCGGCTGGCCGCTACCTCCCGTAATAGCTGCTCTCCTGCTCCCTGTTGCCGTCCGTAGATTCATGGCTCGAGCTCTTCTTATCGCGAGTTTCGATTACAGTGCCTTATCGGCTATGCTTCGTATAATGTTTTATATATGTTTTTCATACGAGGTGGTTATAATACCTCAGAGTACGAAATAGTAAATATTGTAGGTTTTCAAAGGTTAATTAGTAGTAGACTCGACGTCGCGGGACGTGACATCACAAAAAAATATAAGAAAATATATAATATCACATAAAATAGAAGATAATAATATAAATCCCCCCAAAATAGAAGAAAATATACAATAAATCACAAAAAAAAAATAGAAGATAATTACAAAATAAAAAAAAATGTGAAATCAAAATGAGCTGCAAGTACATAAAGGTGCTTTCCCGCTGCGTGCAAAGACCACACTGTGTAACGCAATGTAAGATTCGGTGCTTTCCAACTCCGCTTAATAATATTAAGCAGATATATTTCTATAGAAATAAATATTTCAATACCAATAAATATTTTATTCAAAATACTTGGCGCTGCGAAACCGAAAACATGTTAATTCTCTTAGTATTAATAATTTACAATAACTCCCTAACAATCTAAAATACATAAACATATACATATTACATATTACAAACGCAGTCAGATTTATTCTACATATATTTAACTCTAATATCATACGTAGCATATGAAAACGCACACATACACACATTCACGAACGCACGCACAAGAAAGAAAGAAAAAGATTAATGCAATTTATACATATGTATTCAGTATAGCAACACCAATTCGGTGAGCAGCGCCAAGTATTTTGAATAAAATATTTATTGGTATTGAAATATTTATTTCTATAGAAATATATCTGCTTAATATTATTAAGCGGAGGTGGAAAGCACCGAATCTTACATTGCGTTACAGTGTCGTATTTGCACGCAGCGGGAAAGCACCTTTGTGTACTTGCAGCTCATTTTGATTTCACATTTTTTTTATTTTGTAATTATCTTCTTTTTTTTGTGATTTATTGTATATTTTTTCTATTTTTTGGGGGATTTATATTATTATCTTCTATTTTTTGTGATATTATATATTTTCTTCTATTTTTTTGTGATTTATATTATTATCTTTTATTTTTTATGATTTCACTATTACTCTGCGGACCCCATTAATCGCGCTATGAGTGAGTTGAACCAGTGCCCTGCCGATATTGATTTGTGCATGGACTCCCTTAACTACGTTTAGGGTTCTACTTCTGAGGAGTCTGTCATCTCTTTAATGTCCGTTCATTGGTTTAGTCTTGCTGCTTGTTTGTAGACTGTTATGTTTGTGTTCTTTATATCTTCTGTTTACTTTATCTATATTTTAATTTTATATTTTATACTTCTTGTACATTATGTCCAAATTTTGTAGTCTATAGGGTTCTCGCGTTTATATAATAATAATAATAATAATAATAATAATATGTTGTCGGAGGCATGATTCCGAACAACTTTTTCCTAAACATGTTGCCGTCGCTCAACTTTAGTTTTCGAAATATTTGCAAAGTAATATGATCGGTAGTTGCCGTGGGTTTAGATGGTTTGGCCAACTTTTCGGATTTAAGATAAAGAAATGTGTAAATCTTATAGGAAAAAAGTAGTAGGACTATGAGAGTTCTAACCCAGGTCCTCCGAGGGGAGCGTGGGGAGGTGTAGGAAGTGTTCGCGCGCGGGGGAGCGGGGTGGGGGGAACTCTAGACGCGGGGCGGAGCGGGGAGTGGCGGCCTGGCTGCGTGCGCACAAGCTGTGGAGTGGGGGAAACCATAATTGTGGAGGGAATCAGTCTAGACCGAGTCGTCGCGGAGACCTCTCCTTATCATGCGATAACGCGCATAATTTAAATCCCCTGGGACAGCTGCATGATATGATACAATGCGAAGAACGCGCAAATGAAATATAGTAATTTTTTATAGCATTGAATCTTAAAAATATGTGGCGAGGAGAGAAGGAGGTAGATGGGTAAGTAAATGGAGAAATTATATGATGAAGAAAATATATTTTATTTTTATTTTTATTACTATTCACGGGATAAACTCTTTGGTACAAAGAGATAATAATGCGGAGAGACATAATACATATAAGACAAATATCCAATCCGAAGAGAACAAAAGAGATTATATATAAATTTAAAAAGTAAAGAATGGCAAACATATAGAGTAATTATAGAATACTATCGGGATGGTGATGAAGAAGGTGAGGATGATGGTCATAGTGATGGTTGTTGAGGAGATGGTGATGAGGATTGCGGTTGTGGTGATGATGAGGACGATGCTTGTGGTGATGGTGGTGGTGTCGGAGGCAGCCACCGCACGTTGATCCAAGGTGGCGATTGAGGACGTGGTCGCCGTAGGGGCCCCAATCGCCGATACGGCATCCGCGGCCGCCGCATCCGTGCAGCTGCCGCCGGTCCGATTACGGGCCCCTGCCGCCGCACGCGCAGATCTAGCGGCGCCTGGTCCTGAGGCGCACCACCATCCTCAATCATGCGGTGGCGCAACCATGCCCTAACGATCATCGGCATCGGTAGGTCCTGGAACACAAACGTTGATATAAAATTAGAGCATCAAATCGATGTGTTATGAAAAGTAGCACGTTTCAATTTTCTTACGAAAAGTAGCACGTTTCAATTTTCTTACGAAAAGTAGTACGTTTCAATTTTCTTACGAAAAGTAGCACGTTTCAATTTTCTTACGAAAAGTGGCACGTTTCAATTTTCTTACGAAAAGTAGCACGTTTCAATTTTCTTACGAAAAGTAGCACGTTTCAATTTTCTTACGAAAAGTAGCACGTTTCAATTTTCTTACGAAAAGTAGCACGTTTCAATTTTCTTACGAAAAGTAGCACGTTTCAATTTTCTTACGAAAAGTAGCACGTTTTAATTTTCTTACGAAAAGTAGCACGTTTGCCTTTATTCTCACGAAAACATTCACGTTTCGGTTTTCGCTGCGAAAACTAGCACGTTTAAGCGGTTTGCCGTGAAAATAGCATGTTTCATCTTTCGCTACGGAAACTAGCACGTTTGAGCGGTTTGTCATGAAAAATAACATCTTTCGCTGCGAAAAGTAGCACGTTACAGCGATTTGTCACGAAAAGTAGCATGTTCGCGTTTACCCCACGTTCACAATTTCTCCCACCCTCCCTTACTTAAATTATGTAAATTAAAATTTTCATATGTGTTGTCGTTGGAGATTAGATGGAATTATTAAACAATATTTTCAACAGTTAAATTCGTTTAAACTGCCCACGCGCTGAAACGCAATAGTTTCTGAAACGTGCTACTTTTCGTAACACATGTCGAAATGTATAAAGCACTGCAAAGTATTACATACCTGTCGTGGTGGTGTAGGAACCCGCGGCGGCGATGGTGGCGGCGATCGCCAATGGGGTGGTCAAATTCGCGAATAACATTATGGTGTATTATGTACATACCTCATGATTATTCAGGCATCTCGGCTCGCACTCTGGAGCAATTCGCTCCAGACCCATAATTGCTAACTGTCACTGAACCCTTTGAAACTTGAAAGACAACTGGTCTTGTCGCATCTCCAGGCACACGCATGTAGGCTCCTATCATGAAACCGAGAAGTGCATAGCTTTGCAAAGTAGGGTACCATTGTTTTTTCATAACCATTTTCGCTGAACGCTGCATTTCTTCTTCACACTCATCATTTAGCTGAACCGAGCCACTTCCCCTTCACCTTGAACTCATCATTCAACTAGACCATATCACTATTAAACGTTTATCGAACCACTTTGAACATCTATTGAACATCTATCATACCACTCTGAACATGTATCGAATGTCTATCACACCACTTTGAACATCCATTAAACGTTTATCGAACCACTTTGAACATGTATCAAATGTTTATCACACCACTTTGAACATCCATCATATCACTCTGAACGTGTATTGAACGTGTATCAAACGTATATCATACCACTTTGAATGTGTATGGTTCCACCCTGAGCATGTATCGAATGTGTATTGAACCATTTCTTCATAATATCGTCTTAATCTAGCATTACATGTAGGAGGTTGGATGGGAGGAGGAAAAGAAAAACATTTTATACATTAAAAATTGATTATATTTATTTATGAATTTCCATCTGGTGTTTAGACCACCAGTTGTATATTTTAAATACATTTTGCAAAGCACAATGCTTTGCATGTCTACCACATCGCAGAGTATTAACTACATTTAGCTTATTTAGAGATTTGATATCGTCGTAGTCAATGTCTAGCGTCTCAATGATCGCATCAGCTCTCGTATTTTCATCGAGGAAATCCGTAAGCCAGTCGCGTTTCTGCAACCCTTTAACGTATACGATATGGGATGCATCATTTTCATCATCAATAGCATCAGCTACAGCCTTCGTAATTAGCTGTTTAGCCATACTGTATGGAACATCTCCATCATCCCACCGTAGTCCATGATGTTTTGCAACCAACCACCGAATGCATGATTTGTCGGATTTTGTAAGAAGATATTGCGGCATCGAACTCCCAAAAATATAGTGTGAGAGAATTGTTCCCTTTCGTAGGACAGCCACTTCCTTGACAACAAATCTTCCATCAACGATGAATCCTTGCAGGTCAACAAATGTTGGTACAACCATTATCGATACGATTTAGAGGTCCGCTCGCTTCCAAGACAGATGGGAGAATGCAGTCTTTCTTGTAAAGCATCTCGATTTTCATGATGAAATTTTTGTATGAATTTGACACAGGAGAAGGCGGACAAGTAGCATGACAATTTAATTGATTTTGCGCACCACGTTTGTCAACGGATTGTATTCAACCACCCGATCGTGCAGAATCAGACAGTAGGCTGTAGTATTTGCAGGCACATTCTCTTTACAATCGAATTCTATGCGCACGTCCACTGTGCTATTCTTGATCGACTCATTTTGTCGCGAACAATCAATCACCATGAGAGGACCAAATTGTAAAAATTGGGCCACGGTGAATAATGCCTCATTGCAACTATGTCCATAATACGATTTACGGAAATGTGTATACATGTTAAACAAGATGGCATGTCTATTCTTGTCAAAGTCCAAGTTCATATCATCATATGGGTAAAATTCTGAGTTGAGAAAAAGTTTTACATTGGTCAATTTGCAGTGATCAAACCGAGTAATAACATCTTCGATCATCACATTCTTTCGAGCAGTCTGTAGAGCAAAGATAATATATCGTGGTTTCTCCAACTGTGTAGCCGCCTTCACAGCCCACGAATGCTTGGTCGTGCTCTGCATGAGAGGATATTCATACAGATCCCAGGAGCGAAAACTAATGCTCAGGTTTTGCCCACTTTCCAAAGCATGTAGCAACGATAGCTTATTAATGTCGTTTAGCATCACATGAGGCATCCGCCATTGCACTTTAAGTAATTCAAGTTCTGGTTCCGACGTTGGTGATCCTATTAGAGAATTGTTATCATTGCGTGACCGTATTAAAATCAATTCGTGACACGCATTAATAACCACACGTGTAGTCCTCACAAAATCCCAATAAATATTTGAGCGGGATGCAAAAATTGAAATGATTTTTCACTATTAGCTCATCATGTCGTTTCAAGCCCCATCCGGCATTCTCCATATTTTTGTCTTCATCGGATGTCAGCGATACATAGTTTTTAAGCGTGCTAGTTATTCCAACGTTTCTGTTGCGATCAATCTCCACACCATTCAGCTCATATCGAATCTCATCAAATATGAATGCCATGCAATTATTTCCCAACATCACCGCTGATGCATCGTTTGGCTTATTTATCACCAATTTCCCCTCCACGTACACGAAACTTTCACATGGTAATGTGTATAAATCCTGCTGTTGTATAGGTATTCTTATCTCATCGCTGTGTCCAAACGTTGTGTTCACATATGGGTTATATGTATGAGTCTCAAGCTTGACAATGCGATCATCAAACGTCGGCTTCCCTCCAATGCTTAGAATGTCAACCATTTTTCAACTTAAATGTGCACAATGAATCCCAATGATTTCAAAAATGCAATGTTTGCAGCACTGAGCTTCTTCCTTTTAGCGTAATCAGAGCTATTGTTGCAAACAATTTCCTTTGGAAGAAACGTGTTTCTGGAGTCGTTCAACACAAGCATCTCACCCGTTCACACCACATGTATTATCGTCGGCGTCGTACGTGCAGTCTGATGGTAATCTCTTCACCTCGAAAATCGAGCAACCGTCCGTCTTGATCCACAACGCGTATCGTTAGATCCGTAATGACCCGTGTGGTGATTGGAAGGTAAATGATCTGCGCGGGCGTTTCCGATATCTTATATCCTGGAGGGACTCTCGGAGAAAATTCATGTATCGTATATACACGCCTCCCATTGTTGTACGCGCCAGTGGTCACGCTACATTCTACGCGGATAATGTTCACGTTCATGATATTAATTGGATCATCCGATTCGTGCCACCGCCCTGGTTCTAATACCCGATTCATCGAGGATCCCAGTAGCGATCCAATGTTATTGCGCTTCGTAAAATCTACGATGAACGAGCAATACAGCTCGCTTTTCATGGTGTTGTTGTTGGGACGCAACACTATAGGATACACATCGTTGTCATCATCAGTGTCATCGAGATTTTTAGGATACCGCTCGAGTAATCGCTGCCTCAAATACTTGGCAATGGCGTCTAGTTCGTAGGAGCCGTGTGGAATCATAATAGTTTCAGGAGTGGTGTCAACACTGCTGTTTTTGTTGAAGTCAATCCTTAAATTTGCAGTCGATCGTTTGTAGAAAGCGTAGACAGAGTTGTCCACAATTGCTCTGATTGTACTTCTGATAAGACGTTCGATTGTATTCGATTTTCACAGCATCTTTATCCAGATATTGTACCAATTCCTTAGGCGGTCGAAGATTCCCAAAGCTGTCGAAATATATAGCTCGACACCCTCTCTTCGCATACGCCACCCAATGAGTCCCCGACCCCTCGACATTGTCCAAATTTACGATACCGCTCTCGTTTCGACGTACTCCTCCGACTGGTAGTGCATTGCGCATAAAAACACCTATAAAGAATGGAATACGCATACGTTTTGCCAACTCCTCCAATTGCGCATTAGTAGTTACGCCCACGGGCATTTTTCTTTTCTTTTCGACGTTTTTTTTTTCGTTTCGATATTCCCTGTCCGCGCTTGTACGGTGTAAGATAAAGTCCACGACCTTCCATTGAGCGATTATGACGTTGCATTTCCTGCGGCTGGTGTTGCGCCGCCTTATTATCGTTTACCGCCTTGGCGATTCCCGCCGCTCCACCAGCTAATGATCCGAGAACACCTAGTAGCGGGAGAAGTGGTAATATACCACCCCGTTTTGCCACTGGAAGAATCCGCTTTTGCGATGCTCTCTTTGGAGTCCTTTGGCGAGTTTTTGTTTTCATCCCCATTCCGATTTTCGTCTTGGCCTTCATATCTGCCCAAACAGCTGTAGCAGCACCTCTTTCACGTAGAGTTGAGTCTTGCGCAACGATGCGTTTTCGCGCTTTGTCAGCGAGTACGTTATCTGCCGCGTGCCTTTCGCTGAGGTTGTGTTGCTGCGCGAATATGCAATATCGTGTTCGCGACACGCTGCATCCAACGGATTAATGCCTCGATCACCTGTAACGAGTTACGCCGGTGGGACGACGATCTTACCCCCCACCACGCGGCCGACCGAGGTAGCGCGTACCGCGCTACGCCAACGGTCTTGCCCCCCACCACTCGTCCGCAATACCGAGAACTGACGCGAGAGGGTTTCACAGCGAGAGACTCTCTCGCTGCCGAAAATGTGCGGACGAGGACATACAGGTCGGGGGCATAGGCCTATTTGAGAGAGACCGCCTAGAGCGTTAGTACGAAGTACGCCTCTCCCGGAGACCTCCTGTGCGATTCCACGTTCTTGTGCCGAAACACTCGTTCTTGCGAAAGACAAGCGCCCGTGTTTCACACCAGTTCTTGTGCGTCCACAGACTGAGTCTCTGTGCATTTTTCGCCTCCACACCTCCACGGTTCCCAGAAGGACATCGTGAGCCATCCTCTGGACGAAATACCGATAACCGCCATCGATCTCCCGAACAGAGTTATCTCTGTTCTCGAGAGCGTCCTTACAGTCGCCGACTCACCCGCGGGCTGTGCCCACTGGGTGACCGGACCCCCCCCCCCCGATTCTCCGACCAGGGTCCATTGGCAGGGTTGGCCCGCCTGGACACCGAAGGGTCAAATCGTCTTTCCTCTCCACTCTCGCCGAATCGACCATCGATATACGCACCGAGATACGCTCCGCGATACGCATCGCCGACCAACGCTCCAAAGTACGCGACGCGATCCGCGCCGCGATCCGCGCCGATAGGCTAAGTCTAGGTTTAAGCCGTACATACTCTGTTTGCCAGCATAGACCTGGCCGGGATACCCTGTACTCTCGACGAAATAAATTATCGTACTCTACCTTACCTCTGCGTACTAAGTCATTCGATCGGCGGCCCTGGACCACCGTCCTGAGCTGGCGATACGGTTCCTCCACCGTCCCACCGGTAACCCCGCAGTTTAACGGTTACACACCTCTAGCCAATCGTTTTGCTAGATGAGTTCCAGGGCCACAAAACTGATATCCAGGGATATGTAATTCGATAGGTAACGCGTTTATCGCCCGATTTAACAAACCACAACCTTCCTTTACTCTCGTCGGTGGCATTTGCTACAGTTTTTAATCAATGGTGCTGGACCATCGATATGTGTTCGCTGCCAAGGACGATTATAATGTTCCAGACACCGACGGTACTGTTGAACCTCAGGATCAACTTTTATATGCTCGGGGAGTCTGTCCCACAAATGGTCAATGTGTCGATCAAACTCGCGGAGTAGAATAATCTTTGGTATGTATTTCAGCTGCTCCGAGGTTAAGTCTCGAATATTGCAATTATCTGACAGAACGAACAGCATTTCGAATACTGAGCTGTTTTGTCTCGATGCAGCCCTATAAATAGAGCACATCACCGCTTCGATGTATCAAAATCAATTACATGGTTCGCAGAGAGCATGCGATTCGTGCGACAACCTGCGGCGATACGCGTGACAAATTTTGATGATAAATCGCAAATGATGTCTTCGAAAACAAGACGCAAACATGGTAGCATGCTACCGAACACTATACGCTGTGTCATTTGTGGTCCATCAAATTGTGGAAAGACCATCGTGCTGATGAGCTTGTTGGAAAGTCCTCACGGTGTGTGCTTCGAGAACGTGTATGTGTATTCCAAGTCATTGCAACAGCCGAAATATCAGTATTTGGAGAATTTATTAGCTCCGATAGATGAAATTGGCTACTTTACGTTTTCAAATAACATTGATGTCATCCCACCGAGCGAATCGCATCCGAATTCCATTTTCATCTTTGATGACGTGGCATGTGACAAGCAAGATACGATACGAGAATACTTTGCAATGGGGCGCCACTCGAACGTTGACTGCTTCTATCTCTGTCAGACATATGCAAAGATTCCCAAACATCTTATACGCGACAATGCGAATCTATTGATTCTGTTTAAGCAGGATGGTACCAACATGAAACATATATACAACGATCATGTAAACACTGACATGTCTTACGAGAATTTCTGCACATTGTGTCGTAATTGTTGGCGATGGGAGTATGGTTTCGTGGTAATAGACAAGGATAGCCCGATGTCCAATGGACGTTATAGAAAGGGATTTAACGAGTTTGCAGTACTATGAGATTGTCAATTGTTGTCAACATGTCGGTGGGAACGCAACGTCTATGGTACAATGATCGGTGTCATGAGTCTGGAGATTAAGGATCGTGAGAGAATAGCGAAGGAAATTGCAAAAACCAGCGTAGCCATTCGCAAGAAACATCAGGCTTTGAAGACAGGCAAGATGGAGGAAGATACCGCGTTGGAAAGATACTTTAAACCTGTTGTCGAACCCTTAAAACTTATTGTGGAAAATACTGCGACGACAGAAGCTGACATATCACTACTGAAGAACATGAACATTGAATCGAATGAAACATTAACACCTAAAACAAAAATCCAGTCGAAAGAGAACACATCACGTAATGCAAAGAGGAAACCACACATGTCATCAGAAAATTCACTCGTAACCTCCACACCAGTTCAATCGAAGCGGAAACGGCAGAATGTTGCATTAACCGATTCCTCGATTACTTCCACACCAATAAATACATTTCCCAGCGTACAATCGTTTGCAGCCGATGATAACGCCGTTTACGAAACGTTTGCCGATGAGTCGTTTGCAACATCTATTAGACATCAACTCCAAACATCTGAGGGACAAGAAACGTTTCGCAACCATTTCGGTCCGCTGGGGCAAAAATATATCAGTACAATCCTAAGTGGTGATAGGGATTCAGCAATGGACTATGTGTATGGTGTATACTTTAGCAATAGTGGAACGATGCTTGGGGATAAGGCTTTCGATATAGACAAGGATGATAATATAATCATAAATGGTGTAAGATATGGAGGAACGTTAGGCCTTTATGAACTGATTTTCAAGAGAATTCCCGACGATGCTATATACACCGATGCTGATAAACAAAAATACAAAAGTATACTGCTCGCGACGAATGCCCACAGACGTGGTCATAACGCTCAAAATCCCATATTGGGTAACAAGGGATACAAGTATAAACATGTAATTGCACTACTACTCCCCCGTGTATTAACCAGTAGAGTGGGGAAAGGCCTAAGGACACCGCGAGTCATGGTGGTAAATGATAACAAGATCGATTACATGCATTGGGACGATCCCAACGAGCTGGTGGATCGATTCCGTTTGCTGGAAGCGTCACGCCAGGCGGGTAACAACTCACATGACAACGAGATTCTATCGATTATTGAGGAACTCCGCGAGGTAGGTCTCATTATAAATTAAACCACACACCGATGATGTGCACTGTATGCATCGAGATGCCGATCAACAAATTTTGGGTATCGCTTGAGAAGAGTGGAGCTGCAAGAATGGACTATTACAAATGGAGTGGTTTGTTTCGAAATTATATGCGAGATAACGCTCTTTGTGTAGTCGGCGCCGACTTCGATGCAAAATCACGCAAGATACGACGCGTAGCTAAGCCGGTGGCTGACAGCGATGCTGTTAATAAACTATATGTGGAAAAGAGCATTAAACTTTTGATAGAGCAGCAGGAAGAATTAGAGAGGAAGCTGATCGTGTTTCAGAGAGATATGCTGGCGTTGCAAAACAGTGTTCAGACATTGAATCCACAGCAACAATGTGATGGAGAATCATGCGAGACGGTTGAATTTGTTTAGAATTTCCTCGGGGCGTTGGGGAGCACATAATGCATGTACATGATAATTATCACATCATTCGTGGTAAAGATACCTCTGTGGTTGAACATGCTATCATCATCGAAATCTAAAAGTAAAGAAAACCATGGTTACAAGAAGCTACAACTTGTTGAGGAATTGCATGCTCCAGCTCGACGACATTTCCCACGGAGGCGCGTCATAGTGCATGGATATGATGATCTGTGGCAAGCTGACATTGTAGAAATGCGCCCATACTCACGATTCAACCAAGGTCACCACTATATACTCACCATCATCGATGTCTTGAGCAAGTATGCTTGGGCGGTGCCCCTCAAGACTAAAAGTGGTGCTGACGTGACTAAAGCGTTTGCAAGGATATTTAGAGATCGATATCCAAATAATTTGTAACCGTTAATTCGCGGGGTTACCGGTGGGACGGTGGAGGAACCGTATCGCCAGCTCAGGACGGTGGTCCAGGGCCGCCGATCGAATGACTTAGTACGCAGAGGTAAGGTGGAGTACGACAATTTATTCAAGCGGTTGTTGTACAGGGTATCCCGGCCAGGTCTATGCTGGCTAACAGAGTAGGAACGGCTTAAACCTAGACTTAGTCTACCGCGGATCTCGGTGTATGTCGCGGCGCGCGGTTCGGCGCGGATCGCATTGCGTACTTCGGTGCGTTGGTCGGCGACGCGTATCTCGGTGCGTATCTCGATGGTCGATTCGGCGAGAGTGGAGAGGAGAGACGATTTGACCCTTCGGTGTCCTGGCGGGCCAACCCTGCCAATGGACCCTGGTCGGAGAGTCGGGGATCCGGTCATCCAGTGGGCAAAACCCGCGGGTGATTCCGCGACTATAAGGACGCTCTCGAGAACAGAGGTAACTCTATTCGGGAGATCGATGGCGGATATCGGTCTGCGTCCAGAAGATGGCTCACGCTGTCCTTCTGGGAACCGTGGAGGTATGGAGTCGAAAAATGCACAGAGACTCAGTCTGTGGACGCACAAGAACTGGTGTGAAACACGGGCGCTTGTCTTTCGCAAAAACGAGTGTTACGTCACAAGAACGTGGAATCTCACAGGAGGTCTCTGGGAGAGGCGTACTGTTCGTACTAACGCTCTAGGCGGTCTCTGTCAAATAGGCCTATGCCCCCGACCTGTATGTCCTCGTCCGCACATTTTCGGCAGCGAGAGAGTCTCTCGCTGTGAAACCCTCTCGCGCCAGTTCTCGGTATTGCGGACGAGTGGTGGGGGGCAAGACCGTTGGCGTAGCGCGGTACGCGCTACCTCGGTCGGGCGCGTGGTGGGGGGTAAGATCGTCGTCCCACCGGCGTAACTCGTTACAAATTTGCAAACCGGTCAGGGAAAAGAATTTTACAATGTCGATGTGCAGAAACTCTTGACAAAGCATGGCATTAATCATTATTCGACGTATTCAGTGATGAAGGCCTCCGTCGTAGAACAATTCAATCGAACTTTAAAGAACAATATGTGGAAACTATTTACACTCAATGGAACCTATAGATGGATTGATATGCTACCACGTCTACTTGCAGAGTATAATGCACGAAAACATAGAACCATCGGAATGCGGCCCTGTGATGTTACCTCTGTGATCGCTGATAAGCTGCTAACCACCGTATACAACAACATAAAGATCGCTGCTCCACCGAGATTCAAGTTGGGCGAGTTTGTTCGCGTGAGCAAATTTAAAACCATCTTCGATAAAGGCTATACACCGAATTGGACAACGGAGGTGTTCAAGATAGACAAAGTACAGGCAACTAATCCTGCAACGTATCTACTCCTCGATTCTTGTGGAAAACCTGTTGCAGGAGGATTCTATGAACATGAGCTGCAGCGCGTCACCGATCCTGATGTGTACCTAGTGGAAAAAGTGTTGCGTAGGAAGGGGGATAAGGTATACGTTAAGTGGTTAGGGTTTGATAAATCACACAATTTATGGATAAATAAAAATAATGTATTGTAAAAATAAATATAATGATACATATACATGAATAAAGACTTAGAATTTCGACCGTATTTTTAGAATATAAAAACCAAAAAGTGATATCAGCGCGTAGGTTCGGTCATGTAAACACTTAAATAAAAGCTATTTTGCAATAATTATAATTCGACGTTTCGGTCTATGGTTTAGACCATTTTCAAGAAAGTTATTGAAGAATACTGCGTTTGCTTTTATACGTTAAACACGTTATCGAAGACGTGCACCTTGTTAGTCGGTTGGAGCGTGACTGAGGTAAATAGTATATAGAAGCGAGAACATCCGAAGGGTACAGAGGAATAACGGTCATAAACAAAGTCAAAAGTGAAACTGTTAATAATTATTGTTTGAATCGATTTTTGAGCACTGTTTATTGATCATAATTTAATTTGAAGTTTTATTAAATTTATAAAGAAAATAATTTTTGGCCAAAACAACATTACCAATTCATACCACCAATTATTATATATGTGGTAAAGCATCATTCACGAAGTAAAAGAGCAAATTACATATGCAAAATTTTTATGAACCAATGTTTGAATCATATGAAGGAAGCAAGAAATCGAAAACCTCCATTAGAGAGGTCACATCATATATCCTTACTTTTTCAGTAAGGTTGCGTAATAATCTTGTATCTTAGGTGTTTCATACCTATGATTTACGCTCGGTTGTTTAATCATATGTAATGTCTCTAATAGAATTCTCAGATTCAAATTGGCTTCCCTATCAACAACTTTGACATTGTCGTAGTCAAACCTATGATCAAACTCAAGTGAATGTTTAGTTAAAGCGGTGTGTTGAAAGGGAGGTAAAAAAACGTTTCTTTTATGTTCATAAATTCGTCTGTCTAAATGTCTCGAAGTTTGTCCAATATAAACCTGATTGCAACTCATACAGGGAACGCTCCAACCGACTAACAAGGTGCACGTCTTCGATAACGTGTTTAACGTATAAAAGCAAACGCAGTATTCTTCAATAACTTTCTTGAAAATGGTCTAAACCATAGACCGAAACGTCGAATTATAATTATTGCAAAATAGCTTTTATTTAAGTGTTTACATGATCAAACTCAAGTGAATGTTTAGTTAAAGCGGTGTGTTGAAAGGGAGGTAAAAAAACGTTTCTTTTATGTTCATAAATTCGTCTGTCTAAATGTCTCGAAGTTTGTCCAATATAAACCTGATTGCAACTCATACAGGGAACGCTCCAACCGACTAACAAGGTGCACGTCTTCGATAACGTGTTTAACGCATAAAAGCAAACGCAGTATTCTTCAATAACTTTCTTGAAAATGGTCTAAACCATAGACCGAAACGTCGAATTATAATTATTGCAAAATAGCTTTTATTTAAGTGTTTACATGACCGAACCTACGCGCTGATATCACTTTTTGGTTTTTAGATACATATACATGCATGAACAATTTATTTGATGAGTTAAGAAATGATACATATACATGTGTGACCAAGTAAAAAATAAATATAATGATACATGTGCGAACAATTTTTATTTGATGAGTTAATAAATGATACATTGTATACATGTGTGAACAATTTTATTTGATGAGTTAATGTAATATTTTATAGGGGTATTTTATAATGTCCCCAGGGCAGAGTGTCAGTCGAATCGGGTACGATATACCGCTTGTCGTCGTGTGGGCTTAGAGCGATTTTGGATTCCGAAATGGTGTACACTTTGTGCAATTTCGACCGTATGCATGATTGCCTGCGAACCATTTCGATCTCCTTTTGCAAGCACTGCGCGTAGTCGTCGAAAGTTATCGTTCTGGCTATGACATTGGTCTTAACGCCTTTCGCCTTTTTCGTATCTTTTTTACCGTCTACGCGGAGTGCATACATTTTCGCTCTAAGACCTACGAATTCGGTTATTATCGCCCCATTATTTTCATCTGTCATCAGCCCTGGAACCTTCTTATTTACGCGTGGCATATTATATGCATTACCGATGGGATAATCGCTTGTATCAAATCTATCGATATTGTGTTTCATGACTTCGTAGATATCTTCGCATTGGATGTGATAAATGAGGCTGTCTGTGTCCGTGTATAGAATTTTACAATTTTGAGCATGTAGGGGAGACATGTACTCATGATGAAACTCATACAAACAAATTTTTGATATGTCCAGAATGCACATACCAACATATATCGGTTTGTTGAATTTCACCTCGAGTTTTCGCAATTCAACAGCTATTAAATTTTGCGAAAAAACACTTCTGCTGTGAAAATTCGGTTTCGCGATCATTGCCTCTGCACCATATCGCCCATCCCAATGTGTTAAAAGTTTTACATCCACATGATTTCGTACATTTTCCATAGTTTTACCGAATACAGCGTTGTTCATCAATTTGTACAAATATTTTTCAAAATCGTTTGTCGCGCTTGTTCTAAACCGTGTATTGAGTTCGATGTAATCGCGGAGCCAGGCGGATTGAGCGAATTGGAGCACACGGTGTATCTTTGTAATACGAAGACCATGACGTGTACACTGTTGCAAGTTGCGATAATGGATGACATAACGATGTTTATCGTATTGTAACGTCCCACGGGGACTCGAACGGTTAAAAACCGACCGTCGGTAAAGTAGGAACCAATCTCTATTACCATGTAACCTATTTTCTATTACCGCGTAAACGTATTATAAGACTTTTATGTATAATTTATGATTTAGATAAATGTTAGAAGAATAATTATTATAAGAACATTAGGAATAATTAATTATAAGTATTAGTAAAAGAACAAAACAAACTATAATGTAATAAGCGAACAAAACATAAAATAACAAACAGCGACTCACTGCGCATGCGCCAGCCCGCCAATTCTCCGGTATAAAAGGAGGCGCACGCAGCACAGCGGGACATTCAAGCTACGAATACGCTCAAGTGACGAACGAATGCTCAAACCTAGAGGCAGGTTAAGTTTCAACCAGTGGGATTCAGCTTCGCTCCGGAAACGGCAGCGGCGGATCTCCAGTGTATAAAAGTTACTGGTGCTCCTCTTTGGTTTGCTCATTTGAAGTCATAGAACCTCGGTCTTGCAAAGCCATCGAGCTTCGCTCCGGAAACGGCAGCGGCCGATCTTACTACAGGAATTGCCAAGAGTATTCGAGCTTCGCTCCGGAAACGGTAGCGGCCGAGCTCTGCAATATACATATATATATAAAAGTTATTTATAAATTTTATTTCGACCGTAATAATTAATATATGTGATTTCGGCGCACAGGTTCGGTCAATTTAACAAACTAAAATACACTATTTAGCAATAATAAATATATAAGCTTTCAACGTTTCGATCTCCGTTTAGATCTTCATCAGGAAAGTTTAAAATATTGCTTTGTTCTAAGAATTGAGTCACAGTGCTATGGCACTGCCTACGACACGCGAGTCGGTTGGAATAAGACTAACGTATATCGTGAACCAAACATCAGCTTCCAGAAGGTGAAAACGAGGTAAACATCGTTACTCGTTACAAAACATATTTAAACTCCCTGAGATTTAAAATTGAAGAATATACAGTTTACAAAACTAAGCATTTTTGCTCATATGGTGTGTTATACATTCAACGGTGTTAACGAGCAACTAAAAGTTACATACCAAACAATAATATGTAGAAGATTAATTCAATCACAGGAAATTCTATGGAGCAGAAACATCATAAGACATTACTTCTTTAGTAATGTTGCGTAATATTCTTGTATTTTAGGTGTTTCATACCTAAGATTTACGCTAGGCTGTTTAATCATGTGAATTGTCTCCAAAAGAATTCGTTGATTTAAGTTAGTTTCTTTATCAACAATCTTAACATTGTCAAAATCAAACCTATGATCAAACTCTAACGAATGCTTAGTAAGAGCTGTATGTTGTAAGGGAGATAAAAAAATATTTCTTTTGTGTTCATATACTCGTCTCTCTAAAAGTCTAGATGTTTGTCCGATATAAACTTGATTACAACCTAAGCAAGGAATCGAATATACGATGTTAGAATGTTTTAAAAGCGATATTTTGTCTTTAATCAAAGGGAACAATTGTTTTTTGTGTAAAAAGGTAATTTAAAAATAGTGTGAATTCCGGCTTTTCTAAAGATTCTTTTTATGTCATTAGAAATATTGTTACAAAAGGGCAACACAACAGTGTTTTTCCAACTGTATATCACACCATATGAGCAAAAATGCTTAGTTTTGTAAACTGTATATCCTTCAATTTTAAATCTCAGGGAGTTTAAATATGTTTTGTAACGAGTAACGATGTTTACCTCGTTTTCACCTTCTGGAAGCTGATGTTTGGTTCACGATATACGTTAGTCTTATTCCAACCGTCTCGCGTGTCGTAGGCAGTGCCATAGCACTGTGACTCAATTCTTAGAACAAAGCAATATTTTAAACTTTCCTGATGAAGATCTAAACGGAGATCGAAACGTTGAAAGCTTATATATTTATTATTGCTAAATAGTGTGTTTTAGTTTGTTAAATTGACCGAACCTGTGCGCCGAAATCACATATAATACATATACAGGGTGTCCCAAAAATGCTGCGGTTCCTTAAAGGGGGTGATTCGGGGGGTGATTATAAACAACTTTTTCCTTTGCGAAAATGTCCTCCGAGGTTTCGTTAACGAGATATTAATAAAAAGCACCGACCAATCAGAGCGCGAGCCTTCCGCTGGAGGTCCCGCGCTAGCGTGGCCGCGCGCCGGGCCGCGCTGCGACTACGAACAAGCAAGGCGGCATGCATCGAAGGAAATTGCGTAGAATGGCAAATGAAAAAGACGTAACAAAAAAATCGAACCTTTTGCCATGGTTTGTTTGCCATTTAAAGTGAATAATGAATAAAGGATAAATTGATGAAAATCACGTGTAACGTAAAAAGACGAATACACATTTTTTTTAGAAGATTCGAAAATAATAATTATTTGAAGTGGGAGGATAGGGAATACGTCAAATTCCTGGTGTTAATAACATATCCACGAAAAGGTAATGTAACAGGAAATTAACGAAAAGTGATCGTAGTTTGTTATTGTGATAAAAATCCGTAACTCAATAACGGCCAGCACTGTAGCTGATAACGAATAAGTCTGTTTAAAAAGCCCGAATAAATATTTTCGTACGAGAAGTTTGAGAATTATCGCCGGAAATAAGCCATAGCTTGCGTTAAATTTAAAAATGAATGATCCCCATTAAAGTAACTAAAACTCACCCTTGTAGAAAATTCACCTGCAACTTGAAAACTTGTGTCACTGGGTCACTGAACCGATCCTGGTCATCGATGGACGAGCCCAGTGTACAGCTGATCCCAGGTATACGACACTACCCAAAGTTAAGGGTCGCAATGTCAGGTGCGTCCAGGTCAACGTATCGAATATTCACTTCACTGCACGGCTACTAACACTGATCACTTAATTTACTTTTCATGGAACGAGTTGTTCCTACGTTTTAAAAATTGGTGGCCCCGAAAGGGGCCGATTGTTGTCAATTTAAGAATGGCTCCACGTGGCCACCGCCATTGGCGATGCATTCTTCAGCCCGGATGCGCAATTGCCTTTGGACACCCTGCAATGTTTGCGGCGTAATGTTTGCCACTGCTGCGTGAATAAGCGCAATGGCTTCTTCGGGCGTGTCCACCGGTTGACGATACACTTCATTCTGAAATGATTGTTGTACAACAAATACAAAACGTAAGTAAAAAAAAGAATATCTACAGCAGGAATAAGGAGTAACAGCAATAATGAAATTACCTTCAGGTAGCCCCAGAAGTAAAAATCCAGCGGATTCATATCCGGTGACCGTGGGGGCCACGCAACGTGGGCCTCCTCTTCACGCCCGCGGCCGATCCACCTGTCCTGAAAGGTTTCACCTAAATAAGCGCGGACATTCACGGCGTAATGTGGCCCAGCTCCATCATGCTGGTAGTACATGTTCTGTCGGATCTCATATGGAATATCGTCCATAAGATCCGGCAGAACATGTTCTAAAAAATCTTTATACGCTGGGCCGTCCAGCCTGTCTGGCATAATGTACGGCCCAACGATAAAGTCGCCACAAATGCCGACCCATAGGTTGATCGGCCAACGGACTTGTGCTGCCCGTGGACGAAGCGCTAGGGGATTTTCGTCGCTCCACACATGCATATTGTGGGAATTGAAGCATCCTTCCCTGTTGAAAAGTGCTTCATCCGTCCACAATATGAATTTGGTGAACGACGGATTCCTTCCCACTTCTCCCAACAGCCACCTGGAATATTGAATCCGCTGGATGTAATCCCCTGGGTGCAAATGTTGCACCCGTACATATTTGTACGGATGCAACATGCGATCCCTAAGGATTCGGTGCACCGTCATGCGGGTGACACTAGAACAAAATACAAAAATATCCACTATTAGATAACATTTTTTTTTCTTAATTAATAATTGCTGCAGTTATCTTGAACTGTGACTTACTTTAGGCGGCGGCTCAAGGCGCGCACACTGATGTTTGGGTCCGCTTCCACGGCGTCGAGGATCCTCTCGACGGTGCCTAGATTCCGCGCTGCAGCGGGTCTGCCCACCTCGCTGCCTCGCGGAATCATGGATCCCGTCGAGTATAATCTCGACGCTAAACGTCGAAATGTATCATCGCTTGGTGTTGGTATCTCCGGATATTGCAGCGCAAATTCTCGCGCAGCAGAACTCGCGTCCCCGTTGTTCCGGGCGTACACCCAGAACATCTTGTAGTATTCTGGAGCCGTGAACATTTCTGCTATGTGATTGCTAGCTGACTGACAGGATTTTTTCCAAGTAACTTCCTCTACCCCCAAGTAGCTTCTCTCGTTCCATTATGAGTTAACCCCCGCCAGGACAAGAGGTTTTAGGTAAAAAGAAGCCATCACATTTTCGAAACACACGTGCTTTGCAGAAGTGCAACGAACGAACCATTCGTACACTTTCACAAAAGCCCGCGCTCCGTCCTTTTACTGCCAATGTACCCATTGCTTCGAGATAGAAACCAGACACCACGTGTACCGGTTCGAAAGGGTCCGAAGGGAAGAGAAACAGAAAGTCTTCGATTTGCTATAAAGAAGAAAATGCATACCTTTCCTGTTTCCCTTTGCCGGTACCCTGAGTCACGTCTGCTACGAGGCAGAACCAGCTAAGTCATAAATTACCCAAAACTGTAGGAAACCGTTCTCTACCGCCGACTCGCGGGACAATACGGTCATAAACCGCGATCCTAGCGAAATGCTCTGGCCGAATGTTTGGGAACTAGCAATTAAAAAGTATTATTCAACATCAATACGGCTCGCGAAGAGACACAGGAAGAAAGAGAGCATGTAGTTCGCTGACTGCGCGTAGTCCTGCCTGGTTCGTCCTATCTTCAAATTAAAGACGGATCCCTTATCTCTCGAGTGTTAACACGCGCTCGAATTTCAAAACAAAAGCACGCGTCGACGTATTCCTTGCGAGAGAAGGTGGGCCTTGGGGAGGAGATATTGCTGTGAAGAGGGCCTCTTCAGGACAGTGGCCGTTTGGGAGGGATGCAGGGCAGATTGGTTAAATTAGGGCCAATCGGACTTCAAGCCCACCTTCTCTCGCAAGGAATACGTCGACGCGTGCTTTTGTTTTGAAATTCGAGCGCGTGTTAACACTCGAGAGATAAGGGATCCGTCTTTAATTTGAAGATCGACCGCCACCACGTCCCAGGGGTTCGCCGCCGGTGTCGTCTGCATGCCTCCTGCGGGTGCCTGCTGGAGCACCTTGTGCTCCAGGCACTTTTGGCAGCGCTGGACATGCCGGGTTGCGTCGCGGACCATTCCGGGCCAGAAATACTGTTGCGTCAGTCGGGCCGCGGTTTTGCGGGCGCCCAGGTGGCCCGCGGTAGGGGCGTCGTGCGTCTCTCGGAGTACCGCTTCTCGGAGGGGTTGGGGAACGCACATCCTCCATTCCGCCTCTGATCGGGGACCGTGGGTGTCCGAAATGTGCCGGTATAGTTTCCCTCCTATTACGCGGTACTCCGGGTAGCGATGTGGCTCGTCCTGGGCGGCGGCCCTCATCTTATCGTACCAGGCGCACCCGGTTGGCGTCTCCATGCTGTCGACTTCCTCTGGGAGGGGGAATGATTCTTCCTCTGGGTGTCGGGAGAGGGCGTCTGCTACGACATTGCTGGTTCCTCGGCGGTACTGGAGCTCGTAATCATATTGTTGGAGCTCCAGGCCCCAACGGGCCAAACGGCGGGAAGGGTTGTCCATCGTGTGCAGCCACTTGAGGGACTGATGGTCGGTGAGGACTGTGAACCGGTATCCTTCCAGATATGGTCGCATCTTGCGGATGCCCCACACTACCGCGAGACATTCCTTTTCCGTCACCGAGTAGTTGCGTTCCGCGGGGTTGAGCGTGCGACTTGCGTACGCTATTACGCGTTCCTCTCCGCCTATATTCTGCGTGAGTACGGCCCCGAGGCCTTCGTTACTCGCGTCGGTCTGGAGAGTGAACGGCTGGCTGAAGTCCGGGCACGTCAGGATGAGGGCGGTGGCCAGCTGTTGACGGAGAGCATCAAATGCTGCCGTTTCCTCGGGACCCCAACTCCACTTCCGTCTTTTCTGCAGAAGTCGGGTTAGTGGCGCGGCTAGGTCGGCGAACCTGGGGATGTACCGTCGATACCAGGATACCCAGGAACCGCTGTAGTTCCTTGACCGATGTTGGGGGGGGGGGGGTATCCGGGCGATGGCCTGTACCTTTTCGGGGTCGGTCGCCACGCCTTCACTGGTGATGGTGTGCCCCAGGTACTGCAGTTTAGGGCGGCAGAACTGGCATTTTTCCTGATTTAGTTTCAGGCCCGCCGCCTTCAGTCGGTGTAGCACCTTCCTCAGGTTATCGAGGTGTTCCTCGAACGTCGCCCCGAGCACGATGATGTCGTCGAGGTATGCGAACGCTCTAGGTTCTAGCCGGGGACCGATAACCTGGTCCAGGAGGCGTTGGAAAGTCGCTGGGGCGGAGTGTAGTCCGAACGGCATCACTCGGAACTGAAAGAGGTCTCGTCCCGGCACGGTGAAGGCGGTGATTGGACGACTTTCAGGGTCGAGGGGCACTTGCCAGTACCCATTGGCCAGGTCCAGGGTGGAGATGAATCGGGCTTGTCGCAGTTTCTCCAGTGTAGCCTGGACCTGGGGCAGTGGGTACGCGTCCTTTTCCGTGGCCTCGTTGACCCGGCGGAAGTCAATGCAGGACCTCTTCTTGCCATTTTTCTTCCGGACGATGACCACGGAGGAGCTCCATGGGCTGTTGGATGGCTCGATTAGTCCTTCCGCGAGCATCCGCGTGACTTCCTCATCGATGATGGCCTGTATGGCCGGGTTGCGCGGGGTGTACCGGTGCTTTATTGGCTCTGCACCGGTTTTCAACCGGAGGCGATGCATTGCCATGTGGGTCCGCCCCGGCAGCCGCTCGAAGGGTGGCAACTCCTGTGCGAGGAATGCTTCGAGTTGTCGTGCTTGCTCGGGGGTACACTCTTGTAGGCCGAGCGTTCTTTCGATGGTGGCTGCCTCATGCGCTGGCGTCCATTGTTGCCTTCGGACCTGTATCGTGAATCCGAGGGCCCGGAGGGCGTCTATCCCCAACAACACATCCTGTGTTAGGTTAGGGAGTACCGCACACGGGAGCGTCAGGGTACAGTCTCCCACACGTGCCGTGATTTCCAGTTCTTCCTCCAGTGGTACGGTGGCTCCGTTAGCTACCTGTGCCCACCTATCCGTGGGGGTGCCAGGGTTGCCGTGTTAGTGACACCAGTCTGCCACTGCCCGGTTGACGTAGGACAGCGACGCTCCGGTGTCTACCAAGGCCTGGAACCACCGACCGTGGATTTGTACTGGCAGGAATGGCCGGCTGTCTTTGCCTAATTCTGGCGTGGCCGGGGGAGTTGCAATTGGAGCAGGGGTCGTGGTGGTGGCAGTTGGGGTTGGGGGGACCGGCCGTAGCCTCTTCCGACGCCGTGGTGCATCCGCATTCGCGACTGAGGCGGCCTTCCTGGCCGCAGTGGCTGCAAAAGCGTTTGGTTGGACGCCGACAGTCCCGTCGCTGGTGGCCTCGCTGTCCGCAGTTCCAGCAGCATTCATCGCGGGCGTATCGGTCGCCAACCTCATTGAGTCGGGTGGCGGGTCGGGGCGGAGTTTGAGCGGCCTCTTCCTGTCGGGTTCGCTCGTGATCTGTGGTTAGATCGAGGAGGTCGGGTACGGTTTGAAAGTCTGCTCGATGGATAAATAGGCGGTACTCCGGGCGTAGATTGGAGTAAACCCACTCGAGTTGGCTCTCTTCGGACATATTTCCGTGTCGGTGCATTAGAAGCCGTATCGAGGAGGCAAAATCAGCGGCGGTTTCGGTGGGTTGTTGCAGGCGCTTGTGGATGGCTTTTTCCAGTTCGTGTTGCCTTTGTCTTGGCATGAACCGCCGTTTGAAGGCCCGCATGAACGCCTCCCATGTTGGGACGTGTTTCTTTTCCACGCGGTACCACTCGAGTGCCGTGCCTTTCAGAATTGTCGTGAGGCATCTCTGAATTTGCTCGGGGTTGACCTCATAGCTATCCTGGAGGTCTTCTAGTTGTTCCAGGAACTCTTCCGCGCCCTTCCCTCCGTCGTAGTGGCCTCCCCACCTTCGTACCCTGTCCATCATGCCTTGGGCGGGGGGTGGCTAATTGTCACCCGTTGGTCTAGCTTTCTCCTTGGTTTCTGGGGAGAAACTGACCAACGGCGTCTCGGAGGGGTTGGGTGTGGCGGGTACCTCTGTTTCTTCGTGGCTCCCTCCAGCCGTGGGTTCGGCTGGTGCACCATCCTTGTGCCCCGTCATGATAGTTTCTCGTAGATGTGCTACGACGCGTGCACGCAGTGTGTCGAGATCTCCCGTGTCGTTGAGCCCGTGCTCTTTGGCCCACTCGGCGAGTTTGGCCTTCGGTAGCCCGTATACCCAGGAGACTCCGGTCATTCACTCGTCCTCCGTGGAACTGTAAGTCCCTGTTCGGGCGCCAAATGTAACCTCGCCTCGCGGAGGTTACTCGGTGTGCGGTGGAGGAACCGCGATTATGCCGGCTCAGACCGGGTGTCCAGGGCCGTCGAGTGAATGACTCAGGTATCGAGGGTAGAATGGGTTTTATTGATAGAACTAACGCGTGTACAAATAGCCCGGCCAGGTCCAGCTGACTTACAGGGTCTGTGCGGCTTAATCTAACTCTTAGCCTACGGTGTCGTTCGCGTCGTGGAGTTCGAATGCTCGAGCGGTTCGGCGGTAAGGTAAGGAGTGGGGGCAGTGGTCGTTCTGGTGCCTTGGCTGTGGTCTCCACCAATGGCCCTGACCGGGAAACCTTGAGTCCGCTCGTCCAGTGGGTAAAACCCGCAGAAGATACGGCGGCTATGGGATGTCCTCCGGGGCAAACGAAGCTTGTCCCTAAGATTGACAGCGGATATCGACCTGCGTCCAAAGGTCGGCGTACTCGCGTTCCTTTGGGAGCCGTGGAGGTAGTAGGATTCAAAAATACACAAAGATGCAGCCTGGTTATACAGGAAATCTTTGGGAGAGCTCTAGCCGGTTGCCTGTACCGCTCGTGGTAGACTCTGGCTAATGGGCCCATCGCGCCAGCTTATAGGCGCTCGCGTGCGAACTTCGCGAGCGAGAGCGCCGCTCGGCGCGCGGCCATCTAGCGGCCGCGCTCGGTAGCGGCGGGCCGCGCTAGGCGCGCGTGGTGGGGGAAGACCCGCGTCCCACCGGTTCTAACTCGTTACAAACTGTAGAATGACTCGCGCGGTGGTAAGCATGGATCCTGCAGTTTGTTCACACAATCAAGGTATTCATATGGAAAGACACCCTTTCGCGTCAATAAATTGAAATCCTCAATGGATAATGTTTCAAATTTGGATCGTAAAATTTTTAATTTATCTGCGCTACGAAAAGATGTTAATTTGTCGAGACTGGTATTTAGAAATTTGTATGAATCGATGAATCGTAATTTAATACAATTTCGCGAGTCTGATTCTTCCACCGTATCTTCCACATTTTTTGTGAATGAAATATATTTTTCTTTAGTTATAGGCAATACATCAACACTGCCTTCGAAAGCGGTAGCTATTTTCTGGATAATAAAATGTGAATCGTAGCCGGATAAATTATGAAAAACTATGGGGATGTAAAACACATTTTTGTAATTTAAATTACACTCCGAATGTGCTGGGCCTCTAAACCATCCGGATAGATGGCAATGATCGCGAACTCGTATATCGTCAGCCTTGAATGGTTCTTCGCAAATGTGGCAATGTGTTGCATTGCGAAATGTCATCCACTGTTCGTGAGTTAAATCCAGCATTGGAGTATTATTGGCTAGAACGGGCTTGGGAAAATCAGCCAAATTTTTTAGTTCTTCGACGAACCATGAAACACAATCCATGTCGCGGCGACATCGATATATCGATAGCGATGTATCATACGAGCAATGCATATAATATGCAATGCTATGCACTTTGTGGTGCTGATATTTATGCAATTTGTTGTCCTCCTCCTCACCCCCCCAACTGTTCTCCGTTTTCTCCAGGATACACTCAAGATCGGCATACACCACGAAGGGGAGCCGCTCCTTCCTGCTGTGTTTGTCGAAACTGAGCAAATTGTTGTCCTGGTTGGGCAGCAGAATGGCACAGTTGTTCATCTTACCACAGTCCACCACATGAGCCTCTAACTTCTCGATAGATCCGAAGTAATGCATGCACCTATAAATCAAATTTTTATTTAATTTTTCATGGGTGATATTTCAACATTTCATAAGTTTATATGTACCGATCGCAGATGAATTTCTTCCCATTGTGTCTGCTCAACTGTGTGCTCACCAGCCGGGATAAATCCTTGATGCATGCAAAGTGTCCCACATCGCCATGCTCTTGATTAGGTGTGTAGAGCAGGTTAACATGTCGATCCCTCTTGTGGTTGGTGAGATGCAGCGGAAAGACTGCTGGTCCTTTGTTCATCTCCACATCGAAGCTGTACACGTTGATGGAGATTTCGTTCAACCCTTCAAACTTCCCTATTTGCTTCAGAGACATTGGAAATTCAATGCCCTGGAGATTTAGTATGGAAGCATAGTCGGGATATGAACTTGCGCGATCAACGTGTCTTTCGGCGGGATATAGAGCGGCAAACACCGCCCACGCGAAACATGCATTGTCCGGGGATTGTATGCTAATCGTCGCTTTCTTTAGCGATAATTCCCGCGGCAACTTGCAGTGACACCCCGCGCGCAGTGGATTGTACTTGTTCACATTGACGGTCAGGTTGAGGATTCTCGCCAATGCCCATCCACTGTAGCGTTCCTGGAATTCTTCCAGCGATGCTAGGGTGGGTTCGACAACGTATCGTCGATACTACTCCTGTAGATCGGATGTGTTGAAGAGTTCACAATTTCGGGTGTTGATGCTTTTACTAGCATGTTTATCACCTGACACAAATTCACCGTTAAACATCGTGTTCACTTTGAGATTCTGATGTTTCTTCAAAGCGCCTCGCACATGTTCCAGCACAATGGTCTCCGCATCTTGGAGAAAGTTGCACGGCTCGATATAATTCGAATTTAACACGGCACCTGTTAATACGCGGGTATCAAACGCAGTGTCAATTTCACGCCACAAAAGTCTGGTGCTCGAATGTCCTGCACCTTCATGCATGAAACGTCTGCGCAGCGAATATTTCAAACCTTCGAGATGTGCGATTCGCGCAACCAATGATTGTCGAGCGCCGATCGATAATCGAAGACGTTTCACTCGGCTGCATTCTTCCAACGATTCGATACACTTGTTACATCGTTCTTCCCACGTGAGGCATTCTTCCCGTGAAATCAATCGTGGAGATTGATCCAACAATTGACGTTCTACTTGCACAAATTCTTCCATGGTTGTAATGTCTTTTCCACACAACACGTTGCAACGATTTGAAATCTTGTGCAGCTTAAAGCATACTTTTATGGTCGGTGTCATGATTTGTCATCTCTGTCTATCTCTTTCAATGTAGCCTCTCCCTCGAATGTATTGCTCACAAAAACGTTGTACGCGTGAATCATAAAATTATGTTGCGTTGACAGAAACTGCATCGTTCGGTGTAGTTTCTGTCAACACAGCATAATTCTTTCTATGATTCATGCATATCGATGCAATTTCTGGTAACGCAGCATAATTCTTTCAATGCTTTCATATATGTTGTGCAAACTGGTACATCGCCCGATGCAATTTCAGTTGATACCACATATTTCTTTCTATGATTCATGCATATAACATTTCTACAAGAATTATATTGCATTCGCATCACAAAAATATATTGATGAGAAGAGGTATAAATGGTGGGGATGGTGCTATGCACCTCTATTAAAGCCAGCCCTGTATGCTATATTCCATCAATCGCTCAACAATCGCAACAACTTTTGACGGGACAGACTGTGCTCCAAAAATGTATAATATCAGTGCTGAAGGAAACGCTGGACGTGCGAATTATACTGCTTCAATGATTGGTGAAAATAATATCGTTGCAAGCAAGGAGAATAACAGGTAAGGCTTAATTTTCATAACTTCTCGAAATTTGATGTTTATTCCTAATACGAACGAGCAATTTCATAGCTTTGATTGTTCTCTTAGACTCCGCCAGACGTCGCGTATCATGGTCAGAAGATACGCATTAACATCCACGGCCTACAAATATTTGGAAATTGGGATCGGTGTACGACCCACGGCTCATGTTGAAATTGTTCTCGGTGACAATCGTGGGAATCATCTCATATTGCCGATTTCAACATGGAGCGCGCTAGTCGAGAAACGTACAGCTATCGAGCAGCGCATGCGGTCCATTGGTTTAATACCAGTATGGATTGATGAGTTGAATGTAGAATTTTGCTTGATGTATGATTCTCCGATGGTAAAGATGACACTATACAATAAGTCGCTGTATTTCAGACCGGACACGATAACATTTTTATTTAATCTTGAGCTGTGTATGAACCATGTGTATTCGCGGTTGTATGAAACTGCACATCTTGTGCAGACGAAAATTTTAAATTTTGTTAGCGTGCTACAACAGAGCGATGTTGCATGTGAAACATTAAATATGCATCATGCTACTAAAATCATCCATGATAGTGAATATTTCGATAGTGAATGTCTCATAGATTGTGAACTGTTAGCATGCACCATAAATGAAATTGTAGATGTTGCTCGCAGTAAAAAATGTTAAATTATATTTTATTTATATTATTTTAAAATAAATTACTTAAAAAAAAACATATTATTTCTCCATTCTTTCGTTCACACCTTCTTCTTTACCCATCATCCTCTTTCTTTCCTTCTAAGATTCCATGTTTCCACCACCACCTCGCTAACACCTAATTTCTTTATATATATTTTCTATTGCTACCTCCCTATCGCTTCTCCTAATTTCTTTAAGTTTTTTTATATATTTTCTATTTTCTTTTATATTCACCATTTGTAACAATATATTTTCTTAAACATATTATTTCACCATTTACTTACCCATCTACCTCCTTCTCCTCGCCACATATTTTTAAGATTCGATGCTATAAAATTATTATATTTCATACGCGCGTTCTTCGCATCGTATCATGCAGCTGTCCCAGGGGATTTAAATTACGCGCGTTATCGCATGATAAGGAGAGGTCTCCGCGACGACTCGGTCTGGACTGATCCCCTCCACAATTATGGTTTCCCCCACTCCACAGCTTGTGCGCACGCAGCCAGGCCGCCACTCCCCGCGTCAAGAGTTCCCCCCACCCCGCTCCCCCGCGCGCCGACACTTCCTACACCTCCCCACGCTCCCCTCGGAGGACCTGGGTTAGAACTCTCATAGTCCTACTACTGAAAAAGTTGCTTAGAATCATGTTCCCCACAACATATTACAACGTCATCGAAATCGAAAAGTAAAAGATGGTCATTTTCCTTACCTTCAAATAATCCTTATGTAGAACTTTATATAGAGCATCGCATGTTTCAGGAATAATATACGAAAGAGCCTGAGGTGATATGATTGTCGTAAATATAAGATCTTCGTAACTTCTTCCAGTTGCAAGAAATCTCAATGTGGCAGTTAATCTCTCGTGCGGTGCGCCTCTCATAATTGTATCCTGCTTTTGTATGAAGGGAGTGACTAAAGAAAGGAGCCTTTGTTTGGGAATGAATAGTTTTCTTTGTCGCCGCACGCTCGATCACCGCAGCACCTCCAGGGCAGCGGAAGTCACGGTCGATACGCAATCAATCGACCAATCAGGTTCGGTCTTGTCGATCGACGCTCGAGAATGTTCGAGACGACGCCAAGGCGGAAATGCGCATCCATCTTGAATTCATTCTGTTCACAACCGTGTGCAAAGTACAACGCGTTTGTTCATTGTTTTCAAAGCTTTGCTCAACAAGCAAGTTCAGTGTTCAAATCACTTTCTATTCACCAGTAGACTGAACACGGAGTTCACGACACAATTAGCGTGTATAAAGTCAGTGGATTGTGTATTCGCGTTGTGCGTGTTTGCGTGTTCACGTGTTTAACCGGTTCATTATTGTACGGTAGAGTGTACGGGGGCTCATCCTCATTGTTACCGTGTGCAACACGGCTCAGCCGTTTGTACATTTTTTATAATAAAGACCATTTTTGTTGTGCAAAACAGTGTCTTGTGTGGCGCATCGCCGAATATAACCTCTCCGGCAACCTCGTGCGCAGAGAATATTGCAATATTTTACAGCCTTAAATATGTTTCTTCATCCATCCTTAAATAATTGTGCCAATCTTTAGGCGCAAAATACAATTCCTTTAATAAATTTACATGTGAGTAGCGTCCCCTTTTTTTAACCATTCTTTGCACCACACACTTCGTTCAATTTTGCGTTTGCAACACTTCTTGTAGCTAATAATAAGCCTACTACAGCTAAAGCGTCGTCTGTCGATGTCATGTTCGGCTGACAAAACTGTGAATACTGTAGGGCGGTTCCAGTGAAAAAGCGAGGCGAGCCTGATTCGGCTCGAAGAACCGAGCCGAGCCGAGCCGAGCCGAGCCGAGCCGAGCCAAGCAGAGTACAGTAAATCCTCGTTAGGAGCCCGTTTCTACCACGCGTTAAGGTGGAATCTGACAGCACGTGCATCGGCGAGCCACCTCGGCTCGCCCAGGCTCGCGAATTGGCGATCCAGAACGTTCTCATGGCGCGTGGATCGGCTCGCCCCGGCTCGCATGTCGGCGAGCCATGAGTGTTCTCAGGGCGCGTGGATCGGCGAGCCATGAGCGTTCTCAGGGCACGTGGATCGGCGTGTCGGCTCGGCTCACCCAGGCTCGCCCGGGCTCGCGAATCAGCTATCCATGAGCGTTCTCACGGCGCGTGGGCTCGGCGAATCATTCCACCTTTAGGAGCCCGCCGCCAGCCCCGTTCGACAGGCTCCTAACAAATATTTATTGTACCCGTAAAAACCGATCTGATCGAAAGAATTTTTCTGATCGGGCCGAATGTACTGTTCTGCCCTGCGTGATGACTCGCAAGGCTGGTACGGGATCTGGCGTAATCGTGAGTTCGGGAGCGATTAAAGGATGAGAATCCACCGGGTGAACTGCACCAAATGTGTTTAAACTCAAAGACTAAGTCTTTATTCAGAAACAACTTAAACTAGACTGAGGTGTACAAGTAGGTTTTAGCCGTGTTGCCCGGTCGAGGGTCGGATCTCGAGTCTGCCGATTTGCGGCGGCAAATCGGTTTTTATTTCGCTTATTGGGCGTGGTGCCGTCGCTTCGCGTTGCCGTATATGGTCATAGCGAAGCGCTCGCATTTTTGCTGATTTCGTAGATTCGCGTTCGCCTCGCAACTGATTTAGCTTAGAAACGTCTCGAAACGTTCTAGAGTAATATAATATGTATAATGTATAATAGTGTGTATAATACGTGTGCTTGGGCGTTGCCTGGGCATAACATCCCTCCCTAGTTCAGTGAAATTAGGATCTGTCTACGGACTAATTACCATCCAGCTGAATTTTTGCATGAGCCTTTATTTGGTCGTTGTAAACAAGATGTCAAAAGTCCCCATCAATCCGACTGCTGCTAAAAATTTTACAGAGGGTTGAAAAAAAAATCCTGTTTTTCGCAAATATCTCGCTATGTATCAGTTTTGCGACAAAAATAGTTATTATACAATTTATAGCCTAGGAAATTCTCTATAAAAAAGGTCTTGCAAGTTTTTTCGTAGGTGTAACCATTTTCAAGTAGGTCGGGTTACCAAGTTTCAACCCCCATAAATTTGACAAGGGAAGATCCTGAACCCGGAAATTCAGAAAATTATGAAACTCTGTAAATATGTAGGGGAAGTCCTCCTGAATACAACGCAATTTCGTTTGATGCCCAAATTCACTCCAAGAGGGTGCAATTCACCCCTAAACTTTTTTTTTGTTGGTATTATTACTCGCGAACTGTAGGAGATAGAAAAAAAATGCTCAGGAAAAAGTTACTTCTTTTAATGAGGACTATCAGTTGGTAAGTTATAGGTCATACAGTTTTTACGGTTCTCGAGTTATAACACAAAATCGAAAAAAAAACGTATTTTCAGGGGTCAATTTCAGCCCCTTACAATGAATTTGGGCACCAAACAAAAAAATTACGTAATACACACCTACATTAACCTCTGTATATCCCTAAAGTTTTAAAAAAATTTGAATTTTCGAGGGGGTGGATCTTCGCCCGCGAGAAATAATACACTCATTTCCACACCACCCCGGAGGTAGAGTACTGAGCGCGGTTTTTTTAAAAGTGGTGTCCCCAGTAGGCCTAATCCACGATGGTTGTTTATTAAAAATACAAAAATTACGAGTCTTCCTCATGTTCTGCGTCTGTTTCTGCAATTAGTATGCCTTCCGCTAAGTTTTTTCGTAGGAGTAATGAGAACGTCAGCATGGTCTTGAGCGTGTGTAACGTTGATGGTAGCAGCTTCCAATTTTTGAAACAGCATAGGAATAAACCTACTCTTGTTCTTTCTATTCGCTCTACACGTGCTGCATCTATTGATATTTTGTGGATAAACTAAACGACCTTCAAACTGTGTCAAAGCGCAAAGCCCTTCTTTAGTTTATGATGATCTTAAACAGACCTTTAGTTTTACAACCTGTTACAATGTTACAATGTTTTCCCGACGCGACCAATCGCCAACATTGTCGAATCTTCTTGCTAAAAGACGTGCGATCTGTAAACAGATCGTGTCAAGCGTGCAAGCGACATAGACCAGAGTTTTCCGTCTTCCAACTGCGAATTTTTGTTTTAAATATACAGTGCACAGTTTCTGTTAAGTGAGTGTGTTCCTTATCTGATCACACGCTTACTAGATGTGCGGATACCAGGAACAAAGTGAATAGAGTGCTATTATTCGGGTGTTATTAGTTCTGGACCGCGTGGTTACTAGATATTTGTAAGAAAATATAAAAAATACTCCAAAAATGGAAGAATTGTGCTTCGTTTGCAGCAAATCGCTTTCGGAGGGACCAACTGTTCTTGTTCACCGAGGATTACAAACTTTACGTGACGCGAGTATTGAAAGAAATGACGGAAAAATGAAACATTTGCGTAATGTCAATTCGATAAAATGTCACGTGCAGTGCCGCAAGGACTATACTCGAAAGAGTAGCATTTTGGCAGTAAAAAAAGTGCCAGATAAAGGTGCCAGTACTTCTACAAGTAGTCCAACGCGGATTACGATGCGCTCAAGTGAGCCAGTTTTTAATTTTAAAGAAAACTGTATATTTTGTGGCGAAGAAGCTAATGAAGTGAAAGAAAAGAAAATCAACCAAAAATGTCGTCGGAAAATTAAACATGTTTCGACGCTTACTTTTAAGGACTTTGTAATAGCGGCAGCTGATAATCGTGACGACGACGTCGCAAAAGCATTTAAACAGCGGATAATTTGTGAGCCTGACTTGGTTGCAGCAGGGGCCAAATATCATAGTAATTGCTACCTCTCCTTCATGAAACCTAATACAGGAGGTAAGGTTGGCCATCCGGAAACTCACAATATTCTGTTAGCAATGGAAACAATATTTTCCTATATTGAAAATAATGAAGACTGTCAGTTCACTTTTACGGAATTAAAAAATGTTTGTAAAAATTTCATTCCTGATGATAAAACTATAAAGAAGAAGCTTTCACAGAGATATGGAAAGAGAATAATAATCACAACGAAAAATAAAAGTTCAAGTATTATTTGTTTTACAGATGCTCACCATGACATTTTAAGCAAAGCATGGTATGAAAATAAGAAAGCAAATGAAAAAGATGAGCGTCTCAGAATTTTAGAAGCGGCTGCAGCCATTATTCGGGAAGATATTCGATCGGTACCCATTAATAATGACTATTATCCTCCTACAAATCAAATGTTTGATGACATTGAGAATGAGATTCCGAATAGCTTGACTCATTTGCTGCAAGAAATAATATTGAAAAATAAAAAAGGGAAGTTGCCTGAGTTAAAATTAAAATGCACCGCTGTAAGCCATGCTATTATGGCAGCTGTCCGCCCAAGATCATTTATATCTCGATTACAACTAGGTTTGTCAATATTTCTCCACAGGAGATTTGGATCAAAACGCATTTTGGATATTTTATCAACCTTAGGTGTATCTGCAACATATAAAAACACAGTGCTGTATGAGGTCGCAGCAGTTCGCCATCCCCAACCTCATATTTTACCACCTCACACAGGAACTCTTCTTCAATTTGTTGCTGATAATGCAGATATAAATGTTTATACCATTGACGGTCATAATACAGTCCATATCATGGGAATAATACAATTAATAACTCCAGCAAGTGCCATCGTAGGAGAAGAACCGATACCAAGATGGACGACCATGCCACATGCAAAGGACATCGCTGCAATAGCCCACGTGCCAATTCAATTTTATGAAAATGATGGTGTATCAGGATTCAACAAAATTGAAGTAGAAAATGTCAATTGCGATAGTGGAACTACAGTCTCTATGCTACGTAAAACTGATATTTTATGGCTGTATGGAAAGTGGAGTAATATACCAGGAGTCCCAGGTTGGAACGGATACATAGAGTGTTTGACAAAAAATGATCAGAGTTTTTCCACATCTCGAATATTGTTTTTACCATTTATTCACCAGCCAGCAAGTAATTATAACACTATTTACACAACTTTAAAATGTGCCCTCGACAATGGAAAACGGTATGGCCATAATACATGTATTGTGACTTTTGACCAACCCCTCTATATGAAAGCACGAGAAATTGTAGCAGCATCAGCAGATACATCAGAAGTATCAAAAATTGTAGTGAGACTCGGAGGTTTTCATTTGCTCATGTCCTATCTTGGATCAATTGGCTATGTAATGGAAGGTAGTGGTCTGAAAGAAGTTATTAGCGTTATTTATGCACCTAATTCTGTCGAAAAAATGCTAAATGGACACGCTTATGCAAGAGCTGTCAGAGCTCATACATTGCTGCATCTGACTTTGTCAACGATAATATCGAAAAATATTGATATATTAGATGACGACGTTCACGAAATTCTCAGGACCTCCATTGGAGATGTAATGAAAAATACTGTCACATATGAAGACATTGAAAACTCAGATTGTGAAATTCAGCTATTAGTGGACAACTTCAATGAAAAGTTGCGTGAATTAGAAGAAAGAGGTCCCACGGCAAAATTATGGGTGCAATACTTTCGTATGGTATCTATTGCAAAAGAATTTATAAGAAGTGAAAGAATGGGAGATTGGGAAGGACATCTTAATTCCATAAAAAAAATGCTTCCATACTTTCATGCATCAGGACATTTTCTTTATGCAAAGTCCGCTCACTTGTATCTCCAGGATAAGCTAAAATTACAAAATTTCATGGAAAAAAGTGTTTTTGAAGAGTTTACCAAAGGATTCTTCACAATTCGACGTTCTAATAAATCAAGTTGCGGAACTTGGAGTGACATGGTCATTGAACAGTCACTAATGAAATCGATTAAAACTGAAGGAGGTATTGCACGAGGAAGGAGTACTCAAGAAAGTGTACTAAGCAAATGGATTTATGGCATGCATGCGATGAATAATGTGTGCGACGGAATAGAAAAACTTTGTAATGTTAACTTGGATACAACAGATCAACATGTCGATGCACGGGATTCACGCATTGCGAGAGACAATGCTGACGTACAAAAATTAATAGAATGGTTTACATCCCATGATCCTTTTCCAAAAATTAATCAAATTATATCAATAGCAAGTGGGATTGTCGGTGATGATAAAATAAACTGTTATAACGCTTATGCAATAGGTCTTATCTCCATAACAAATATAATCGGCCAGAAATTTGATAAAATCAAGCTAAAACGCTCCGAAAGAGTACTTCCACTTTTAGCAGTCTCCAGTTCTGTGAAAGTTCATGACACAAAAGTAGCAATAGATCCTCTGTTGCTATTTCAACGAATTAGCATAACAAAAAGGTTTGAAGATCAAATCCCAGAATACTTAAAATATGAATTAGCTCCATATCCATTGGCACTCTTTGATGATATGGGGATGCGCAAAACTAAAAAATCGTCTTTGTTTGATTGCTTCGAACCAAAAGTTATTACATTCAATGCTGCAAGTGATACATATATCGTCGATGGAGGATTTCTTTTGCATCGTGTTGTCTGGCATCGAGATGCTACATTTGATTCCATTTTTTAAGCGTACATAAATTACATTCGGAACCACTATGGTCCTAGTGTAATTATTGTTTTCGACGGTTATGATGACAATAGTAACAATATAAAGGCAATGGAACAACGACGTCGATCTGCCAAACTTCCTGCGTCTACGGAAGTTCTTTTTGATGCATCAATGAGTATTGCAATGAGCCAAGAAAAGTTTCTTTCGAACAGAAAGAACAAGAGCAGGTTCATTTGTATGTTGTCTCAAAAATTGGAATCTGCCAACATTCACATAAAACACGCTCAAGACGATGCTGACGTTCTCATTATTGAAACAGCACTCGAACAGTCTTACACAAATACATGTATTGTTGTTGGCGAGGACATAGATTTATTAGTATTACTAATTGCACGTACCCCTTCTGATAAAGAAATTTATTTTCTCAAACCAGGAAAAGGCAAAGTTGTAACTAAAATATATTCTTCCCACGGTTTCGGTCCATATACAAAAAGTAAAGAGCATATTTTATTTTTACACGCTATCACTGGGTGCGACACAACATCAGCTCTGTTCAGCAAGGGTAAAGCGCAGGCTTTGAAAATACTAGAAAAACGAGATGATTTAAGAAATTCCGCGGAGGTTTTTAAAATAAGGGCGTGTTCGCCAGAATTAATTTTTAATAATGGAGTACGGTTTCTTCTGGCAATGTATGGTGCTCGATTAAACGAGGTTTCAATAGATACATTTAGGTACTATTGCTTTGCCAAATCAACGCGGCTTAATAAGGCGGTGAAATTATCTACGCTTCCACCAACATCTAGTGCTGCCCGCCAGCATTTATATCGGGTGTACTACCAAGTGCAAGTGTGGCTCGGTAACGCACTTAATCCTGCAGACTGGGGATGGATAAGGAGAAATGATATTTTGGAGCCGATTCCAACTTTGTTACCGCCTGCTCCAGACACTCTGCTAAATGTAATTTTTTGCAATTGCGCCAAAGGCTGTGGATCAAACTGCGGTTGCAGGAAACTTGGCTTGCATTGTTCAGCAGTGTGCGGTTCTTGTCATGGCCAGGCATGCCTCAATGCACCTGATATAACTGCCGAAAGTAATGTGGACAATGATGAGGACGTAGATCCTGTTAATTTCTCAACGGAAGACATACTGATAGAAGAAACAGACACAGAACATGAGGAAGACTCGTAATTTTTGTATTTTTAATAAACAAACATCGTGGATTAGGCCTACTCGGGACACCACTTATAAAAAAAACGCGCTCAGTACTCTACCTCCAGGGTGGTGTGGAAATGAGTGTATTATTTCTCGCGGGCGAAGATCCACCCCCTCGAAAATTCAAAAATTTTTAAAACTTTAGGGATATACAGAGGTTAATGTAGGTGTGTATTACGTAATTTTTTTGTTTGGTGCCCAAATTCATTGTAAGGGGCTGAAATTGACCCCTGAAAATACGTTTTTTTTTCGATTTTGTGTTATAACTCGAGAACCGTAAAAACTGTATGACCTATAACTTACCAACTGATAGTCCTCATTAAAAGAAGTAACTTTTTCCTGAGCATTTTTTTTCTATCTCCTACAGTTCGCGAGTAATAATACCAAAAAAAAAAAGTTTAGGGGTGAATTGCACCCTCTTGGAGTGAATTTGGGCATCAAACGAAATTGCGTTGTATTCAGGAGGACTTCCCCTACATATTTACAGAGTTTCATAATTTTCTGAATTTCCGGGTTCAGGATCTTCCCTTGTCAAATTTATGGGGGTTGAAACTTGGTAACCCGACCTACTTGAAAATGGTTACACCTACGAAAAAACTTGCAAGACCTTTTTTGTAGAGAATTTCCTAGGCTATAAATTGTATAATAACTATTTTTGTCGCAAAACTGATACATAGCGAGATATTTGCGAAAAACAGGATTTTTTTTTTCAACCCTCTGTAAAATTTTTAGCAGCAGTCGGATTGATGGGGACTTTTGACATCTTGTTTACAACGACCAAATAAAGGCTCATGCAAAAATTCAGCTGGATGGTAATTAGTCCGTAGATTGGGCAGATTTTCGTCTAATTTCACTGGACTATCCCCCCTTGAGGAGGAAAAGCCATAGCTTTTCTGGCGGCCGATGATAAACTATCTTAGGGAAATCCCAAAACTCGTAGTGGTTGGATTGATTATCATCGACTTACATATGGTTTTTTCTTAACTAGATTGTAGTGGTAATAATTTGTTTATAATGATTATAATATTTCAAAGAGAATTGGTGGAAGGCGTTTCATCCTTACTAACTATTTTGATTATTGCTTCGGGTTTTTGTGTGGTTTTGTCGCGACTCGTGTTGTCTGTGGTACAGTGTCGTGGTGTTCTTGCTGTGCAGCGTACAATGCATTTGTAAAGTGTGAAGATACATAGTGTAATAGTTATAAGTCCTGTCACAGAGGATAGTATAAAGAAGCTATAGTGATACTCGGTTGGTATAATCTCGGGTTTTTCTAACTCGTTTTGTAAGTCTTCTAATTTTTTGCTAACTTTATTTAATTCTTCCGGATGTTTGATTATTCTTTTAAGTTCGAAATTGGTATGTGGATACGAATTTACAGTGGTCTGTGGAAGCGTAATTTCGCCTAGTGACAAATTGTAACCAGGTAAGTAATTCCATGTTTTTTCCATCCCGTATTGCTTTCCGGTTTCTATTGTGAATTCAGCGGTCGTGATTGTACATTTATTTCTTATCGTTATGATACCAGAGTCCTTAATGCTATACATGTTTGTGCCTTTGTCGTCGCAGGTTGCTGCTAGTTGTATCGGTTTCGGCGCGATATAAATCCATGTGCCCGGTTGTTGCAATTCTATCAGGATCGTGTGATTCAGTGTCATTATTCGTACTTTACAATTGTTTGGTTTCTGCGTCAATTTTGTGTACAACTGTACTTCGCAAGGTCCGTATGGTATCGCTTTGAACATCGGGTGATTAGATGTACAGAGGTATAGATCGTTTATAGTTTTACATTCGGCTAAGTCTTGTTTACTTAGTTGTATATAATCTTGCACCGAGGTGTCAAGTACCACGTATGGGTCGAGGGGTTCTATATACGCGTAGAACGATTCGTTTACCTTCGCGGGCACCGGGTGTACCTTACTCAATTTAAATTTCTTTGCGCTCAACAATGGAATGTCTAGTACTACGGTGATTGATTTGGTATCCGAAAATGCGGAGAGTGTTAAGATCTCATATAGGACGTGCATGTTTTCTAATTTTATCCCGATAGGGAAGTCTAGTCCTTTCGGAATGTGTGGGAGTGCGGAAGTGAGGTATGTTATGATTTGCGCTGGTGGTATTAACCGTGGGTTAAGGACTCCCTTTTTTATATCCATAATGAATTCTAACAAGTCTTGTGTGTCGCGTAATAGTGTTTCCGCGACGCTGTTTATTAGTATGAGGTGTTCGTCTACTGTCTCTCGGAAGTTAATAATGTCGGTTGATTGTTGTAGTAAATATTGAATTTGCCAAGTCGCGTTCAAGAGTGTTTTTTCGTTGTCTTGTACGTTATGTATAGTTTCGTTGAGAAGTTCGGCGTTGGCCCTTACAATTTGCATTTGTCCTTTGATTGTATTTTTTAGGTTGTTGTTCTGTCCTTTTAAAAAGTCTATTTGGTCGTTGATTTTCTTTCTGTCCTCGGAATCCATTAGTCCGAAAAGTGATTTGCCTATGTAACCTAATCCGTCTATTAGTCCTCGGCGCTGTTTTTGTGCTGAGCTTATAGTTTGCTGGACGTAGGTAAGGAGTTTGGTGATGCGGCCTACCTTGTCTTGAATTTTCGCGGCGAATGTTTTGCAGAATTTTTGTAAGTTGTCGGTAGAGGGTTTTTTACATTGCGCAAGTATGTCATATAGTGCAGCTTGGAGGTTTGCTTCGCGTCGGTAGATGTAAGATATGTCTACGTGTAATACTAACTTCCAACTATCTCGGTAAATTTGTAGATCGCCTAGGTTCTCGAAGTAAATGCCGGGGTGGTCTTTGAATTCTTTTATAGCGAAATCTGTATCGGGGGTTGTCCCTCCTATGAGTAGTATCGTCGTTTGTAGGACGGTAATCCTGTAAAATATAATGTCGAGGTGTAGTCGGCGCTTCGTTCCGTTCGTCGCGAAGTCTCTTGTCCTGCGTATGCTATGCGTGCATGAGATAAAGTTTTTGCTAACGTAAGACGATTCGTCTTCGCAAGGGACTCGATTGTCTCTTCGCTTCTCATTTCGTTCTGGTTCGTCTGTGGAGATGCTGTCTCTTTTAACCATCCCGCGCGAGCTCGCGATGTTTTTGTTGGTACGTTAGTGCAAGTTATTGAGTGTTTTGTGACGTGCGTGGTGGTGAGAAGTTTGTTTTTGTTTGAATCCGCCTGTTTTTCTTTTAGAGCTTGGAGTACCCGGCGCCGCCGGGTTATTTGAATTTCCGATACCGTCGGGCGATACGGGAGTATCGCTCGGCGCGACGCCAATTCGTGGCGGAGAATGCCGAGTGGGTGGACGAGGAGGACGCGTGGGGCATAAGGGCGCTTTTCGGTGCGTATCCAGTGTTTTTTTTTTTTTTTTTTTTTTTTGGTTGGGTGTTATTCATTCGTAATACAGTCCTTTATTTTGATTGTTTCGCGTCTGGTTACTGTTTTAGAGCGCCATGGAGATTGCGTTGGTGGACCCGCCCCGCGTCCCAGGTTGTGGGCCCTCTTTGAGGCTGCCCTTGCAGCTGCGGCTATCGAGGAGTGATGCTGCTCGTCCTTTTCATTTCTCTCCCCCCTTTTTTTGTTGCTTTTTTTTTTGGATAGAATATATTCTGCTTTTTCCTTTTTATGATTGTTGCGCGCCGTTACTTTCCTTCATTGCTGCGACCGTTTCCCTATTCCTGTCCTATTCTATAAAATGTTTAAGCCGGTTCGCGTGTACGCGGCGCGTTCTTCGTCCTTTATTTATAGTATAATTATTATTGTCGTGCGTCTCTTGTATTAAGTAGGGGCCTATCCACGCGGGTGTAAGTTTTTTTGATCGTCCGCGTCTCACTGTCTCGTCGTGCAGTAGCACTTGATCTCCAATTTTGAAAGACTTGTCCGCGGTTTTCCTGTCGTAATACGTCTTAAACTTTTCTTTATGGATTCCTATAGTCTCTCGGGCCATGTTATTAGTATACCGTAGTCTCTCACGCAGCTCCTCGGCGTACTTATCGTAGGTATACGTTAATCGCGGTGTCTGATTTAGTGAGGTCGGCAGGGTAGCTTGCTTCCCGAAAACGAGTTCGTAGGGTGTGTATATTTAGTAGACGTGTGCGGGGTGGTATTGTACGTGAACATCGCGTACGGTAGCCACTCGTCCCAATCAGTCTGGTCTTCCGCGATAAAATTCTTTAAGTATTCGGCTAGTGTACGATGGCTTCTTTCTAGAGCTCCGTTTGACTGCGGGTGGTAGGCTGTGGTTTGAATTTTCTCGATTTTGAGCAATTTGCAGACGTTTTTGAATACCTGGCTTAGGAAATTGGTTCCTTGATCGGTCAATACCCGTTGCGGTATACCGTATTCGCAAATTATCTTAGTGACGAATTCCTTTGCTACAGTGGTTGCTTCCTGATTCTCGAGGGGTATGGCTTTACTAAATTTGGTTAGTAGGTCTTGAAAGGTTAGCACGTATTTGTTTCGTCTGCTTGTCTCGGGTAAGGGTCCTACTATGTCTAGTGCACATTTCTCGAACGGTTCCGTGGGAGTGTCTGTAATTACCATGGGAGCTTTGGTTATTCTTGATAACTTGTTTTTCTGACATTTTTCACATCTGGAGATGTATTTTTCTACGTCTTGCCTCATTCCTGGCCATAAATGATTTAATCTTATACGTTCTAGGGTCCGCTTTACCCCTAAGTGTCCTCCTAAGGGTGTGTCATGGAATTCGCGCAGTAGTCGGTTTTTATCGTCCTCCGTATATATTCTATCGCTCGTTTTTTCTTCTGACCGAGGCTCCTCTTCTTCGCTGGCGCCTTCACTGGCGTCGGCTACTATTTCACTGCTGATCTTTTGTTTCGCTCCTCGCGTTGTCGCGAACATTCTGCTGAGGGCGTCCGCGTTCTTATTCGTTTTTCCCGTCTTATACTCTATGCTATAATCGTATTCTGCTAATTTCAACTTCCATCTCATTAATCTAGAACCGGGGTCCTTTACGTTAAAAAGCCAAGTAAGTGGCTTGTGGTCCGTCACGATTTTGAATTTGGTGCCGTATACGTATGGTCTGAAATGCTGCGTCGCCCATACGATAGCTAGCAGTTCTTTTTCGATTGTGCTGTAATTTTCTTCCGCCTTGTTTAATACCCTGCTCGCGTATGCTATCGGCAAATCTTGTCCTATTTTTCCTTGCGATAGTACCGCTCCTATCGCTTTTCCGGAAGCGTCCGTTGTTAGAACAAACGGTTTCGAAAAATCTGGATATTGTAATATCGGTGCCGTCGTTAGTTTTTCTTTTAGAATCTCGAGGGCTTCTTGCTCCTGTGCTGTCCATCTGAATGTTTGGTCTTTCTTCAATAGTTGTGTTAGTGGTTTCGCGATTTGTGAGAAATGGTCTATAAATCTCCGGTAATATCCAGCTAAGCCTAGGAAGGATTGTACGTCTTTGACTCCTTTGGGTATTGGAAAGTTTCGGACGGCATCTAGTTTTGACGGGTCTGGTTTGATGCCGTTTTCGGTTATTATGTGTCCTAAGTATATTGTTTCCTTGCGTAGAAACTCGCACTTGTTGGGTTGAAGTTTTAGGCCACTCTCTCGTATGCGTTCAAACACGAGTTCCAGTCGCTCTTGGTGCTCCTTTAACGAGCGTCCGTAAACGACTATATCGTCTAAATATACGAAACATTTTATTCCTTGTAGGCCTGACAGCACGGTGTTCATTAATCTTTGAAACGTCACGGGTGCGCTTTTAAGTCCGAATGGCATTCTATTATATTCAAAATGGCCGTATGGCGTCGAGAACGCGGTTTTTTCGCGGTCTTCCTTTTTCATGGCTATTTGATGGAATCCTGACGCCAAATCTAAGGTTGAAAAGTATTTCGCTCCGCCTAATTGGTCTAGAATATCTGTTATGTTGGGTAAGGGGTATGAATCGCCTATTGTCGCGTCGTTTACCTTCCTAAAATCTACCACTACTCTTAGCCTGCGTTTACCTGTAGCATCTGGTTTTTTCGGGACTACTAGCAAGGGAGCGTTCCATTGGCTGGCGCTTGGTCTAATTATTCCTTCCTTTACCATTTCTTGAACTTGTCTATCCACTTCATCCGTATGCGCTTGAGGCAATCTATACGGCTTCACGTATATAGGTTTGGTACCTTGGGTTAGGGTAATTGAATGTTCCGCTTTTGTGGAGTATCCGAGTTTGTCTCCCTCTAATCCGAATATTTCGTTGTATTTTTCGCAAAGTCCGAGTAAGCTTGTTTCTTCTTCGCCATTTAGGTGTTCGGTCCTGAGGCTTTCGCGCAAGATTTGCATTCTATTTTTTCCGTGTACGGCGTGTACCATATATGTCGGCGCGTCGCGCTCCTTGTCGCAGGTCGCGTCCGTCGGGTCAATGTCATCACTCGTCAGTGGTTCTAACGTCACAGTCGGCGTACTGATAAGGACTTCGTCCGCTGTGGTGTTCATTACGCTTATTACGCATTTTCCGTCTTTGCCTATCGTTAATGAGTTCCCTATGAGTATTCCTGGCTTGATCTGCTGTCCCTCTACTATTCCTTCTCCTATACTTGTCGTTCTGGCAAAGAGAATTGTTTCTGATCGCGGTTTTAGTGTTACGTTTCCTCTTCCGGAGTAAGGGAATCGTATTCCGTACAATTCTATTCCTTGTTTTGCTCGGATGCATACGTCGTGCTTGGTTATAAAATCTTGTCCCAGGATTCCGTCTGCTTCTAACGGAAAGTCGTCTTTCACCAACCGGCAAGGATGCGTTACGAGTTTATTTCCAACCCTTATGTTTAATTGTATTAGACATAGCGTCTTGATTTCCATTGGAGCTATTCCTCGCAGGGACACTACTTCGTCTTGGGCGTGTACATCGCCCAACACCTTTCCTATCTTTATTAACGTAATGTCGGCACCGGTGTCGACCAGCAAATTTGCTTTTTCTTTTACTAGCTCCGGCGCCTCGATTTCAATGGTGTTTTCTGTCTTGGAAGTCACTACCAGATTCGCTCGGTATGAATCCACTCTGGCTCCTGCGTTAGTTTGTCTATCGTCGGTTGTTCCGTGGCCCGCGTTCGGGTAATCTCGATTTCCGCTAGGCGATTCTCGGCTCGGGTTTCTGCTAAAATTCTGTCTAAAATCGTCGCGTCTATTATTCGTATTTGTATAGCGCGGTCTATATTCTCGTTCATTTGCTCTTTCTCTGGCCCTACATTCCCTGAATTGGTGTCCCGGTTTTTTACAATAGTGGCAGACTACTTTGACGCGTTGAACTTCCCTTTTTATATGCGTCTGTTGCGTCGGATAGTTTATTCGCGGCATGCTTAATCGCGTATAGCAATTCCTCGCTAAATGTCCTAATTTATTACAGCGTTCGCAACGCGGTACGTTTGACCCTTCCCTTCTCTTGGGTTGATCATCGAACTTTCTAAAATTTCTTGAGGTGTTTAGACCCATCGCTTGTTCCTCCTCTATTGCTGAGGCTATAGCTGCATTTAACGTTGCGTAGTTTCGAGACCTTATAATTGTCCTCAATTTTACATTCAACCCGAGAGTAAAAACATCTAAGGCGCGTTCTCGTACTGATCCTACTAACGCGTCATTTACTTCGTTGCTGTTTCCTGGCTTTACCGATAGCTCGGATAACTCTCCTGCTAATTCTTCTACTCTACACGCGAATAGTTTTACACTCTCGCCATCTCGCTGGTGACAGGCGTGAAACTCCGCTCCAACTGCTCCTATTGACCTTTTATCCACGAATAAGGATGTTAAGATGTCCTTCAATTTATCGAAACTCTCTATTTCCTTGTATTCTAGTACCTTGGCTGCCTTGCCTTTTATTTTCGTTCCTATCACCGTTTTCAAGAACCGCGGCAACTCCGTTGCGGGGACAAACTCTGCGGCGCTCGCATAGGACTTCAAAAATTCTGCAAGCTCGTCTGACGATTTCCCTACGAATTTATCGACTAGCGACAACGCGGTAGACAATTTTTTTACGTCCGGTAGTCCGGGGGGGTTAGCTCCGTCAAGCAACGACATTTCTTGTCCTTCCGAATTTACTCTGTCCAGCAAACTAAAGTCCGCTAGCAAAATCGGGTAGTCTCTATTCGGTGTCACAAAATTTTCCGGAGATGATTCTTCGCTTGAATCGTCGTTCTGCCTAACGCTTAGTTTTAACGGCGGCGGTCGAAGTGTTTGGCGGGACGGTCTTGGATGGTCTATAGAAGGTAGAAGGTCTAGTTCTTCTCGTAAGAAGGTTAACTTTTTATTGAAAAACGATTCGAATGATCTCGACAAGCTCCTTTGACCCGGAAGCTTGAATTGATTCGCGCGTTCGTCTTCTATAGACATGCATGTACCGTCTCTGGATTTCTTTAGGACTCTGGTTTACAATATTTACGCTCGCGTTTTCTGTTTCGGACTCGGTATACGCTTCATTTACTCACAATGCTGCTCGCAAGCACATGTCGTCGGCTCGGTCGGACGTCCTCTCGTACGTGAACCAACGGCGGTGATAAGATGAAACTGGACCCAGCAAGGTCGATCCGTACGGCTGTTCGCTGCGTACCTCGACGGCTGCTTCCCTCGTACGGCTCTCCGTCCGTCCTTCAGGTGCGGCTCCTACACGTTCCTCGGTCTCCAAGTCCTCTCGTGCGCCTCGGTCCTCGGATCCGTGGCGTCCTCGTAGATGGAATTGGTGTTTGGTAGATGGTTGATTCACCCGTTTACTCACAAGCCGATTTTACTCGTGACTAGGTTCGTCGTCGTTCGGACTGCGTCGAACATCTTCTCAAAGGCCGTTCCTCGGTCCTCTGTGCTACCTCGGTAGCGACAATCACCTGTTTCAGCCTATGCGACTGCGATGATCCAATAATCTTGTCTGAGAGAGTTCAATCTCAGACGGTGTTGATTGATCGGTTGCGTCAAGGCTCGGTAAAACTTTTACGATGCAGATCCCACCGCTGCCACCAATTTTGTTGTGCCCTGCGTGATGGCTCGCAAGGCTGGTACGGGATCTGGCGTAATCGTGAGTTCGGGAGCGATTAAAGGATGAGAATCCACCGGGTGAACTGCACCAAATGTGTTTAAACTCAAAGACTAAGTCTTTATTCAGAAACAACTTAAACTAGACTGAGGTGTACAAGTAGGTTTTAGCCGTGTTGCCCGGTCGAGGGTCGGATCTCGAGTCTGCCGATTTGCGGCGGCAAATCGGTTTTTATTTCGCTTATTGGGCGTGGTGCCGTCGCTTCGCGTTGCCGTATATGGTCATAGCGAAGCGCTCGCATTTTTGCTGATTTCGTAGATTCGCGTTCGCCTCGCAACTGATTTAGCTTAGAAACGTCTCGAAACGTTCTAGAGTAATATAATATGTATAATGTATAATAGTGTGTATAATACGTGTGCTTGGGCGTTGCCTGGGCACAACAGTACTTTGGAGCAGACCGACTGTGTCAAGTAGGTTAAATCTTGGACGTTTCGGGCACTGAAAATGTTTCGAATATTTTAAGAAACGTGTATCTATTGGAATGTGAATAATGGTTGTTAATAATGTGAATAATTATAAAGTAAACTGAAAATGGAAATACACTGCTGGACAAACTTAAAGGAACACTATAATTTCCTGAAAAAATTTGGTCATTTTAAAATGGTTGTACTATCTCCGCGAAAAATAGTCGCAAAACATATTTTAAAAAAGCATTTTAATGCTTCAAGTTTCTAGTTTTTGATTCAAGGACTCAAATACTTTTTTCATCCATTATAATAATATTTTATCAATCGAAACGAAATTTACAAAATTTAAAATACTGTCAGGCCGGCCGGAGCGTGTGGGGGGCACTACGGGCATCCGGCTGTAGGGATCTTCGTATCGCGTGGCCTTCCTGTCTTCCCCCACTTCTCCGGTATGTGGAGAGTGGGGAGTTTGTCTCGACGAAAGGGAAGTGACGCCATGACACTCTCTGGACGACCATGGTTAGCGTCGGATGGACGCGAGAGGAAATATATTCATTCTTAATCGTTTCATTGAAATCAGTGTTCTTACTTCCACCACGACCTAGTCAATCTATAATTTAAGTAACCAGCCTCCGAAGTGACGGAGCCAACACGGCCGAACTGCGCAGGCCAAACTGACCGTGTGTGGCCGCCTTTACTAATAGTATGTCTGTTCACTTAGATAATTCTGTGATAACGAATACAAAGACTGAAAATAATCAAGTCGATGACTTGAATGTAAATAATATTATTTATGAGATTTGTGATGAGGGTATTGATAAGCCACTGAATAAGACTGAAAATAATGAAACAAATGATTTAGATGTAACTACTAATACTAATGATGAAGCACTGGATTTATCTTTAAGACATCACAGTGATTGCTGTAAAAGATTAACTGATTTCTTACAGCGACCACCAACACCCAAACGTAAAGGAAAAAATATTACACAAAGAAAATCTGATGCAATATCATCGCTGGCATGGAAATTAAATGAAGAAAAGAAATTTCCGCAAAAAAATTGAAAGAAATAAGAAAGATGCTAAAAAATGTGAAATTTTAAAAAAGAAACAAGCAGCAGACAAAGTAAAAGAAGCAAAAAAAATAGCAAGGCTGCTAAAGCAGCAAGAGAAAAACATTAAAAAAGAGGAAATCAGTAACAAGGAGAATACTATTCAAAATAAAAGAGCGAAACCAATAATTATAAGCAATGAAAGATGCCCAAAGAAAGTATATCTTGTGAGAGATAATAACTGATAAAATATAAGATGTATAAGAATAAATATATTTATTTATGTTTAATAAACACATGCATACATAAGATATATCCATTTCTATTGAATAATTTTAATCCCATTTCTATCATCAAATCATATAACATTTTCTTTTAGGTTATATTATGTGTCAAATTGCGGCCAATCACTGTCGAACCGATCGGACAACTACTGTCATGACCATTAAGATGGAGGGAAACAGGTGAAAAAAATGTTTAATACATATTCTCTTATTCCTGTATTACTATTTTTTGATCCGTGTCTGGAAGTGTGTAACTGTAAAATTTCGGCCGTCTGCGTTATTATTTTCAGGTGGCGCAGGTAACTTAAAGTTTTCGTAAAAATTGGGAAAACAGGGTTATAAATAAGTAATCACAAAATTTCTAAAAATAATTTTTAATTAATGTTACAATTAAAATTAGATATTACAGTGAAGGCTCACCGGAGGGCCAGTTTCCCCTCGATCGCTGTTCGCGGGACAAGTTCGGACCGGACAATGTATCTGATCTCGACCTTGAGTCAGTAGTACTCATAATCAACAATTGCTATAGCGAGAGAGGACACTAAGGAAAGCGCAGAATACTTGATTTGTAAAAAATTTATAAAGTCTCTATAAGTTTTTTTTTAATATACCATGCGCCACCTGAGGATGATGTAATAACTTATTAATTTTTGGTATGAATGATGCTTTAGTATAGGGTCAAAAATTAAACATACAGTGTTGGCGAAATTGTAAAAAAAAAATTTCACTCCACCCTAATGACCATGCCAATAACTATATTTCTTCGTAGTCAATACATTTTTTGTATATTTTCATACATTCTTGATTTTTTTTTATAAACTTATTTATTTTTAGATTATTAGGAGGTTTTCGTACTTATTTATATTGATTTCCATTACAAATTTACTAAATTCACATTTATAATTCGTTATTTATGTGACACTCTTGCTGAAGTGGCCAACCATTGTATTCTTTACCCTATATGTAGCAAAACCGGCAGAAGAATGCAGTTTATGCACACTTCTCATACCACAATTACATCCAATATATATCGAAAGGATGAAGCGTGGAGGGACGTACCCCGCCATTAGAGAAACGATTTTGGAGGATTTATAAAACATTTATAAATTTTTATCTATTTACACTACACTTTACAATTACACACTACATACACAAACAAAATGTAATCAACACTCACACTTTATATACTAGGGCTGTTCGAGTACTCAAATATTCGAGTAGCTTGAAATTCGGACCGAGCCGAGACTCGGTTTCTGAGCCGAGCCGAGTACTCGAATAGAACCGAGCAACTCGAATAGAACCGAGAACTCGAAAGTACCGAACAGTCCGGAGTAGTAAGACTATGCCGATTCTAACCCAGGTCCTCTGAGGGGAACGCGGGGGCGGGGGAAGTGAGGGCGCGCGGGGGAGTGCGGTGGAGGGAAACATGGGTGCGGGGGGGGGGGGGAGCGGGGGGTGGAAGACCGATTGCGCGCGCATGAGCCGCGGAGTGGGGGAAGCCGCAATCGTGGAGGGGATCAGTCCAGGCCGAGTCGCTGCGGAGATCTCTCCAAACCTGGCCCACCGCAGGAAATTTCTGCAGAGGGTTGTCCCGCCCTCTAAAAAAATTCTGGGGTTGGGTCTTGTATGAAAAAATCTTTTTTCAGACTCGATCCAACCCCAGAAATTGTTTCCCCAAATATTGTTTCTAAATAGCAAACAAATATGCAGCATGCATGAACGAAATATGATACTTATATGCACACACCAGCAGTTCGCAATCAACAAGAGATTCAATTTTTTTTTTCAAGCACTATGAAAAATGGTATCATCTCGCGCGATAACGCGTGTAATTTGACTCTTCTGATGCAGTCGTGCGAGATGATACCATTTTCACCATGCGAAGAATGTGTGAATGAAATATAATCCATTTTTTTTATAAAACGCCGAATCTTAAAATTATGCGAAGAGGAAAGAAGGAGGATGGAAGATGTGTAAATAAAATTGATAAATAATATGTGTTTTGTGATATATATTGTTACAAAATAAAAAATAATGATTATAGTGATAATAATAATAATGATAATGATAATAAAAAATAAAATAAAATGAAAATAGAACAATATAAATAAAAAATAATAATGAATATAATTATAATAATAATGATAATGATAATAACAAATGAAATAAAATGAAATAAAAATAGAACAAAATAAATAAAAATGATAATGATAATAAAATAAAAAATGAAATAAAATAAAATAAAATAAAAATAGAACAAAATAAATAAACAATGATAATGATAAATATAATGAAGATGATAAATATATAATGATAATGATAAATATAATGAAAAATATAATGAAAAAAAGAAAAATAGATAAAATATTGACTATTCAGGTGATGACGGTGGTGGTGTCGGCGGCGGTGTGAAAAGCCCCTCGGGCCACTGAGGAGGCGGGGATGGTGGCGACGGCGGTGGCGTGAGCAGCCCGAGGGGCCACTCAGGGGGTGGGGATGGTGGCGATGGCGGCTGTGCAGATGATGACGATGAATATGGGCTGGAGGGAGTTGACACCGGCCACCAGGGTGGCGTGTCTAGAGACGTTGACACTGATCCATTCATCGCCGTGGTCGATGATGGTGCTGGGGACCCCATCGCCACCGACGGTGACTGTCGCAACCGTCCCACATCAATCCACGGTGGCGACGGTGGCGATGGGGGTCGCGGTCGCCTCAGCTGCAGGGGTCCCATTCGCCGATATGGCACCCATGGGCGCTGCAGCCGAGTCGCCATCGATGAGCCAATCACCATGCCCGAATGTCGCCGCATGTTCAGCTCCTGGGGAGGCACCACCGGAGACGCAATCTCCTTCGGAGGTACCACCCCCGCCATGATGTAGGCCAACAATGTTAATCGTTCCATCAGTAATTGATTGTCCTAGAACACAAACGCCGGTATAAGAATAATACAACAATATACACACCGACACACACACACAACAATGTAATGTATTACATACCACTGAAGGCAGCGGCGGCGAAAGCGACGGCGATGGTGATGGCGATGGCTATGGCGACGGCGACGACGATGACGACGACAGCTGCGGTGGTAATTGCTAAAACAAAGAAACCCGCGATATAATATTGGCATGATTTAATCTCACACGATTTAAATGGCTAAATGTGATAAAATGTTAAAAATATTGATATGTACATACCTCTGGATTGTGCCGACATGGCTCAGGATCCCACTCGGGAGCGATTTTCTTTTGCCCCATGATGCTCCCACATATGAAAGACAACTAGGCTCGCAGCATCTTCAAGCTCTCGCATGTAGAAACTCCTCCAAGCTTACGCATGCAAAAACCCCTACTATCATGAAATCGAGAAGTGCATAGCTTTGGAAAGTAAGATGTTGTTGTTGATCTCCACCTTCATATTCTTCTTCTTCGCTTGCAATCCTCTCAATATTCACATGCATCTTCTTCGAATTCAGCTTTGGATACATTATTCGACTAGATCATACCACTCTGAACGTGTATTGAACATGTATCGAACTTGTGTGGTACCACTCTGAACATGTATTAAACATGTATTGAACATGTATTGAACATGTATTGAACATGTATTAAACATGTATTGAACGTGTAATGAACGTGTATCATACCACTTCTAAATAATTACAACCATCGTCTTAATCTAGCGTACATCATATTATGGTGGTTGGGTTTGGGAAGGGTGAAGAAAAAAACATTTATACATTAAAAAATTGATTATATTTATTTATGAATTTCCATCTGGTGTTTAGACCACCAGTTGAATATTTTAAATACATTTTGCAAAGCACAATGCTTTGCATGTCTACAACATCGCAGAGTATTAACTGCATTTAGCTTATTTAGAGATTTGATATCATCATAGTCAATGTCCAGCGTCTCAATGATCACGTTCACTCTTGTATTTTCATCGAGAAAATCTGCAAGCCAGTCGCGTTTCTGCAACCCTTTAACGTATACGATATGGGATGTACCATCTTCTTCGTCGACAGCATCAGCTATAGCTTTCGTAATTAGCTGTTTAGCCATACTGTATGGAACGTCTCCATCACCCCACTGTAGCCCATGATGTTTTGCAACCAACCATCGGATGCTTGATTTGTCGGATTTTGTAAGAAGATATTGAGGCATCGAACTCCCAAAAATATAGTGCGAGAGAATTGTTCCCATTCGTAGGATAGCCACTTCCTTGACAACAAATCTTCCATCAACGATGAATCCTTGCAGATCAACAAATGTTGGTACAGCCATTATCGATACGATTTAGAGGTCCGCTCGCTTCCACAACAGACGGGAGAATGCAGTCTTTCTTGTAAAGCATCTCAATTTTCATGATGAAATTTTTTGTATGAATTTGACATAGGAGAGGGCGTGTAAGTAGCATGACAATTTAATTGATTTTGCGCACCACGTTTGTCAGTGGATTGTATTCAACCACCCGATCGTGCAGAATCAGACAGTAGGCTGTAGTATTTGCAGGCACATTCTCTTTACAATCAAATTCTATGCGCACGTCCACGGTGCTATTCTTGATCGACTCATTTTGTCGCGAACAATCAATCACCACGAGAGGACCAAATTGTAAAAATTGGGCCACGGTGAATAATGCCTCGTTGCAACTATGTCCATAATATGATTTACGGAAATGTGTATACATGTTAAACAAGATGGCATGCTTATTCTTGTCAAAGTCCAAGTTCAGATCATCATATGGGTAAAATTCCGAGAGGAGAAAAAGTTTTACATTGGTCAATTTACAGTGGTCGAACCGAGTAGCATCTTCGGTCATCATATTCTTTCGAGCAGTCTGTAGAGCAAAGATAACGTATCGCGGCTTCTCCAGCTGTGCAGCTGCCTTCACAGCCCACGAATGCTTGGTTGTGCTCTGTAAGAGAGGATACTCATACAGATCCTACGAGCGAAAACTGAGCGATGCTAAGGTTTTGTCCACTTTCCAAAGCATGTAGCAACGATAGCTTATTAACATCGTTCAGCGTCACATGAGGCATTCGCCATTGCACTTTAAGTAATTCAATTTCTGGTTCTAACGTCGATGATCCTATTAGAGAGTTGTTATCGTTGCGTGATCGTATTAAAATCAATTCGTGACGCGCATTAATAACCATGCGTTTGTAGTCCTCACAAAATCCTAGCAAATATTTGAGTGGGATGCAAAAATTGAAATGATTTTTCACTATTAGCTCATCGTGTCGTTTCAAGCCCCATCCGGCATTCTCCATATTTTTGTCTTCGCCAGATGTCAGCGATACATAGTTTTTAAGCGTGCTAGATATTCCAACGTTTCTGTTGCGATCAATCTCCACACCATTCAGCTCGTATCGAATCTCATCAAATATGAACGCCATGCAATTATTTCCCAACGTCGTCGTTGATGCATCGTTTGGCTTATTTATCACCAATTTCCGCTCCACGTAGAGGAAACTTCCACACGGCAATGTGTATAAATCCTGCTGCTGTATAGGTATTCTTATCTCATCACTATGTCCAAACGTCGTGTTGACATATGGGTTGTATGTGTGAGTCTCCAGCTTAACGATGCGATCATCAAACGTTGGCTTCCCTCCAATGCTTAGAATGTCGACCATTTTTTCAACTTATATGCGTACAATGAATCCCAATGATTTAAAAAATGCAATGTTCGCAGCACTGAGCCTCTTCTTTTTAGTATAATCAGAGCTGTTGAAGTTGTTGTTGTTGTTGTTGTTGTTGTTCTTGCACACAACTTCACTTGGAAGAAACGTGTTTCTGGAGTCGTTCAACACAAGCATCTCATTCATTCACACTGCATGTATTATCGTCGACACCGTCGTACGTGCAGTCTGATTGTAATCTCTTCACCTCGAAAATCGAGCAATCGTCCGTCTTGATCCACAACGCGTAACATTAGATCCGTAATGACATGTGCGGTGATTGGAAGGTAAATGATCTGTGCGGTCGTGTCCGATATCTTATATCCTGGTGGAACTCTCGGAGAAAATTCATGTATCGTATGTACGCGCTTCCCATTGTTGTACACGCCAGCGGTCACGCTACATTCTATGCGAATAATGTACACATTCATGATATTAATTGGATCGTCCGATTCGTACCACCGCCCTGGTTCTAATACCCGATTCATCGAGAATCCCAGTAGCGATCCAATGTTATTACGCTTCGTAAAATCTACAGCGAACGAGCAGTACAGTTCGCTTTTCATGGTGTTGTTGTTGGGACGTAACACTATAGGATACACATCGTTGTCATCATCAGTGTCATCGAGATTTTTAGGATACCGCTCGAGTAATCGCTGCCTCAAATACTTGGCAATGGCGTCTAGTTCGTAGGAGCCGTGTGGAATCCTAATAGTTTCAGGAGTGGTGTCAACACTGCTGTTTTTGATACCATAGTTTGAGGTGAAGTAGAAATTATCGTTGCTCCAGTCGATGCTCAATATTGTATGATAAGTTTCAAAGGTTCTTAGACCAAGCTCATAATCATCTGCGCTCAAATCTATGGGTGGAAAGTAGCTTACCGCGAGGGTGCTCCTCTTGCCAGTTAGAGTGAATGTTGTGACGAAGTCACGTCACGCGCCATCCGAACGCGCGGTGCCGAAAACAAAGGCCTTAGTTCGCGCCGCGGCCGCTGGGCGGCCGCGGCCCCGCGGTGTCTCTCGCGAGCGAAGATGCGCGGCCTGCGCTTATAAGGCCCGCGGCGAGCGAGATTGACAGCTCTCGTCCCGCACGCATTAGTGGTGTCACACCGCCGTACCGTACGTTCGAGAGGCTCTATTTTTGTGGACTTTCCTGAGGTGTGCACGCGCCGACCTATCGTCCCGCGGTGCCATTACCAGCCTCGTTTCCGATATAGGCCGAGAGAAATCTTGTGCCCTACCTCCGTCGAAGAGGTCTCGCTGCGCCCATTAGGCCGGAGACCTACTGCACTTCGAACCTACGCTGTACGACTCTCGCACGGACGCGCCTCCTTGAGGCCACCAAGAGTAGAACGTTCAATACACCGCATCCCTACTCCTACGAACCGCCGAAAACTCGCCGCCGTCGCGAAACGACGCGCCGTACCGCCGAAGCTCTTTCCGCCGCGCTCGGAATTATTGAAAAACACAATTCTTATATACACCTTAGTGAATAAACACTCTTATTTATTCAATCACAGCTTCTGCTCATTCGCCGAACCCTGCCTTACCGACTGAGTCGGCAACCTATCCCTTCTCCGTCCCACCGGTAATCGTTCCGCAAACAAACACGATTACAATGTTAACGACATATTCCGAGCTGTATGACTCGACTAGTACTGAATCAGAATGGTGGGAAGTCAATCCTTAAATTTGGTGCCGATCGTTTGTAGAAAGCGTAGACATAGTTGTCCACAATTGCTCTGATTATACTTCTGATAAGCTGTTTGATTGTATTCGATTTTCACAGCATCTTTATTCAGATATTGTACCAATTCCTTAGGCGGTCGAAGATTCCCGAAGCTGTCGAAATATATAGCTCGACACCCTCTCTTCGCATATGCCACCCAATGAGTCCCCGGCCCCTCGACATTGTCCAAATTTACGATGCAGCTCTCGTTTCGATGTACTCCTCCGGCAGGTAGTGCATTGCGCATAAAAACCCCTCTAAAGAATGGAATACGCATACGTTTTGCCAACTCCTCCAATTGCACATCGGTAGTTACGCCCGCCGGCATTTTTATTTTCTTTTTGGCGTTTTTTTTTTTTCGTTTTGATATTCCCTGCCCGCGCTTGTATGGCGTGAGATAAAGTCCATGACCTTCCATGGAGCGATTATGACGTTGCATTTCCTGCAGTTGATGTTGCGCCGCCTTATTATCGTTTACCGCCTTGGCGATTCCCGCTGCTCCACCAGCTAATGATCCGAGAAGACCTAGCAGTGGGAGAAGTGGTAATATACCGCCACGATTTGCTACCGGAAGAATCCGCTTTTTCAGTGCTCTCTTTGGAGTCCTTTTGCGGATTTTTGTTTTCATCCCCATCCAAATTTTCGTCTTGGCTTTCATAGCTGCCCAAACAGCTGTAGCAGCACCTCTTTCACCCAGTGTCGAGTCTCGTGCAACGATGCGTTTTCGCGCTTTGTCAGCGAGAACGTTATCTGCTGCGTGCCGTTCGCCGAGGTCGTTGCTACGCGAATACGCAATATCGTGTTCACGACACGCTGCGTCCAACGGATTGATGCCTTGATCACCTCTAGCCAATCGTTTTGCCACATGAGTTCCTGGACCACAAAACTGATATCCTAGGATATGTAATTCGATAGGTAGCGCGTTTATCACCCGATTTAGCAAATCACGGCCTTTCTTTACTCTCGTCGGCGACATTCGCCACAGTTTTTAATCAATGGTGCCGGACCGTCGATATGCGTTCGCTGCCAAGGGCAATTATAATGTTCCAAACACCGACGATACTGCTGAACCTCAGAATCGACTTTTATATGCTTGGGGAGTCTGTCCCACAACAGATCAATGTGCCTGTCAAACTCTCGCAGTAGAATAATCTTTGGTATATATTTCAACTGCTCAGAGCTTAGGTTTCAAATATCGAAATTATCCGACAGGACCAGAAGCATTTTGAATACTGAGCTGTTTTGCTTCGGTGCGGACCTATAAATAGGACGCGTCACCGCTTCGACGTATCAAAATCATTTTTCGCAGTTCGCGGAGAGGATGCGATTTGTGCGACAACCTGTAACGATACGCGTGACAAATTTTGATGATAAATCGCAAATGATGTCTTCGAAAACAATGCACAGACATGGTAGCATGTTACCAAACACAATACGCTGCCTCATTTGTGGTCCGTCAAATTGTGGAAAGACCAACGTGCTGGTGAGCTTGTTGGAAAGTCCACATGGAGTCCGCTTCGCGAATGTGTACGTGTATTCCAAGTCGTTGCAGCAACCAAAATATCAGTATTTGGAGAATTTATTGGCTCCGATAGATGAAATTGGCTACTTTACGTTTTCGAATAACAGTGACGTCATCCCACCGAGCGAATCGCTTCCGAATTCCATTTTTATCTTTGATGACGTGGCATGTGACAAGCAAGATACGATAAGGGAATACTTTGCAATGGGGCGCCACTCGAACGTGGACTGTTTCTATCTCTGTCAGACGTATGCAAAGATTCCAAAACATCTTATACGCGACAATGCGAATCTATTGATTCTGTTTAAGCAGGATGGTACCAACTTGAAACATGTGTACAACAATCATGTAAACACTGATATGTCTTACGAGGATTTCTGCGCATTGTGTCGTAATTGTTGGCAGCGGGAGTATGGTTTCGCGGTAATAGACAAGGATAGCGCGATGTCCAATGGACGTTATAGAAAGGGGTTTAACGAGTTTGCGATACCGTGAGATTGTCAATTGTCATCGACACGTCGGTGGGAAAGCAACGTCTGCGATACAACGATGATTGATATCGATAGTCTGGAGATTAAGGATCGCGAGAGAATAGCGAAGGAAATTGCAAAAACCAGCGAATCCATTTGCAAGAAACATCAGGCTTTGAAGACTGGCAAGATGGATGAAGATATCGCGTTGGAGAGATATTTTAAACCTATTGTCGAACCCCTAAAGCATATTGTGGAAAATACCACAGCGACAGAAGCTGACACATGACCGCTGATGAGCCCAGACGTCGAAGGGTATGAAACATTAACGCCTAAAACAAAAATCCATCCGAAAGGGAACATATCGCGCAAGACAAAGAGGAAACCACACACATCATTGGAAAAATCGCTCGTAACTTCCACACCAGTTCAATCGAAGCGGAAACGGCAGAATGTCACATCAAACGATTCCTCGATTCCTTCGACACCAATAAATACATTTTTCGATGTGCAATCGCTCACAACCAATGATGAAGACGTTTTCGAAACTAGTCCCGATGCATCGTTTGTAACATCTATTAGACATCAACTCCAAACTACCGAGGGACAAGAAACGTTTCGCAACCATTTCGGTCCGCTGGGGCAAAAATACATGAGCGCAATCCTAAGTGGTGATAGGGATACGACCATAAACTATGTGTATGGTGTATACTTTGGAGGTAGTGGAACGATGCTTGGGGATAAGGCTTTCGATATAGACAAGGATGATAATATAATCATTGATGGTGTAAGATACGGTGGAACACCCGGTCTTTACGAACTGATTTTCAAAAGAATTCCCGACGATACCATATACACCGATGCTGATACAAAAAAATACAAAAGCATACTGCTGACGACGAATGCTCACAGACGCGATCATAACGCACAAAATCCCATATTGGGCAACAAAGGATATAAGTACAAACATGTAATTGCGCCGCTACTCCCCCGTGTATCGACTAGTAGGACAGGGAAAGGTCTAACGACACCGCGAGTCATGGTTGTAAGCGATAACATGATCGATTACGTGCACTGGGATGATCTCAACGAGCTGGTGGAGCGATTCCGTTTGCTGGAAGCGTCGCGTCAGGCGGGTAACAACTCACACGACAACGAAATTCTATCGGTTATCGAGGAACTCCGCGAGGTAGGCCTCATTTTAAATTAAGCTGCGCACCGATAATGTGCATTGTATGCATCGAGATGCTGATCAACAAATTTGGGGTATCGCTCGAGAAGAGTGGAGCAGCTAGAATGGACTATTACAAATGGAGCGGTTTGCTTCGAAATTTTATGCGAGATAATGCTCTTTGTGTGATCGGTGCTGACTTTGATGCAAAATCACGCAAGATACGACGTGTAGCGCAACCCACAGCTGACAGCGATGCTGTCAATAAACTATACATGGAATAGAGCATTAAACTTTTGAGAGAGCAGCAGGAAGAATTAGAGAGGAAGTTTCGTTGTGTTTCAGAGAGATATGTCGACATTGGAAAAGATAATGCAGGCGTCGAATTCTATCCCACAGCAGCGCTGCGAAGGAGAATCATGTGAGACGATTGAACTTGTCCAGAATTTCCTCGGGGGCGGTGGGGGCACATAATGCACGTACACAATAATTACCGAACCATTCGTGTCAGACACCTCTGCGATCAAATATGCGACCATTATCAAAATCCAAGAGTAAAGAAGAAAACCAGGGCCACAAGAAGCGACAACTTGTTGAGGAATTGCATGCTCCAGCTCGAAGACATTTCCCACGGAGGCGTGTCATAGTGCATGGATACGATGATCTGTGGCAAGCTGACGTTGTAGAAATGCGCCCATACTCGCGATTCAACCAAGGTCACCACTACATACTCGCCGTCATCGATGTGCTGAGCAAGTATGCATGGGCGTTGCCGCTCAAGACTAAAAGTGGTGCTGAGGTGACTAAAGCGTTTGCAAAGATATTTAGAGATCGATATCCGAAAAATTTGCAAACCGATCAAGGAAAAGAATTTTACAACACCGATGTGCAGAAACTCTTGGCAAAGCATGACATTAATCATTATTCGACGTATTCGGTGATGAAGGCGTCCGTCGTAGAACGTTTCAATCGAACTTTGAACAACAATATGTGGAAACTGTTTACGCTCAATGGAACCTATAAATGGACCGATGCGCTACCGCGCCTACTTTCAGAATATAACGGACGAAAACATAGAACCATCAAAATGTGTCCTCGCGATGTTACCCCTGCGATCGCCGATAAGCTGCTAGCCACCATATACAGCAACATAAAGATTGCTGCTCCAGCGAGATTCAAATTGGGTGAGTTTGTGCGTGTCAGCAAATTCAAAACCATCTTCGATAAAGGCTATACACCGAATTGGACAACGGAGGTGTTCAAGATAGCGAAAGTACAGATAATTAATCCCGCGACGTATCTGCTCGTCGATTCCTGTGGAAAACCTGTTGCTGGAGGATTCTATGATCACGAGCTGCAGCGCGTCACCGATCCTGATGTATATCTAGTGGAAAAAGTGTTGCGTAAGAAGGAGGATAAGGTATACGTTAAGTGGTTGGGGTTTGATAAATCACACAATTCATGGATAACGAAAAATAATGTATTGTAAAATAATAATACATGGTTTACAATTATATTTAAATGAATAAAATAATGTATTGTAAAATAATATATGGTTTACAATGATATTTTTTTACAATTAAATTTTTTATAGCGGAATTTTGTAATGTCCCCAGGGTAGAGTGTCGATCGAATCGGGTATGATATGCCGCTTGTCGTCGTATGCACTTAGAGCGATTTTGGATTCCGAAATGGTGTACACTTTGTGCAATTTGGACCGTATGCACGATTGTCTGCGAACCATTTCGATCTCCCTTTGCAAACACTGCGCGTAGTCGTCGAAAGTTATCGTTCTGGCTATGACGTTGGTCTTGACGCCTTTCGCCTTTTTTGTATCTTTTTTACCGTCTACGCGAAGTGCATACATTTTCGCTCTAAGACCTACGAATTCAGTCATTATCGCACCATTATTTTCATCCTTCATCAACCCTGGAATCTTCTTATTTAAGCGCGGCATATTATATGGATTGTCGATAGGATAATTCGATGTGTCAAATCTGTCGATATTGTATTTCATAGTTTCATAGATATCTTCGCATTGAATATGATAAATGAGGCTGTGTCTGTGTATAGAATTTTAAAAATTTGTCTGTGCAGGGGAGACATGTACTCATGATGAAATTCATAGAAACAAATTTTTTATATGTCCAGAATGCACATACCCACATATATCGGTTTGTTGAATTTCACCTCGACTTTTCGCAATTCAACAGCTATTAAATTTTCCGAAAATACGCTTCTGCTGTGGAAATTCGGTTTAGCGATCATTGCCTCCGCGCCATATCGTCCATCCCAATGTGTTAAAAGTTTTACATCCACGTGATTTCGCACGTTTTCCATAGTTTTACCAAATACCGCGTTGTTCATCAATAAGTACATATTTTTTTCAAAATCGTTTGTCGCGCCTGTTCTGAACCGTGTATTTAGTTCGATGTAATCGCGGAGCCAGGGAGATTGTGCGAATTGAAGCACGCGGTGTATCTTTGTAATACGAAGACCGTGACACGTATACTGCTGCAGGTTGCGATAACGGATAATGTAACGCTGCTTATCGTATAATGTCGCGAGTAACTTGTCCTGTCTGCTGCCTGGCGGTTTGGCACGCGTCGGGCAGAATGGTAGATCAGCATGAGCGTCGTGCAGACGTTCCGGATATTCTAGATCTACCTCGAGAATGTATCCTGTGGGCGAATCGATAGCGATTGAAGACACATCAAAATTTGCGACATCTTCGACCCATTGAAATTTGGCATATGGTAGGGGCTGACACATTGTCCATCCATACAAATTGTTTACGTCAAAGTACATCAAGTATGATGATTGTTCCGATGCGTCGTAAGATGCCATGTACTTGTTATTGGCATGTGCATATCTTCCAGAACATTGACTTAAGGGGGGAGCCTGCTGTAACCAGCTGAAAATCGAGGCATTTTCGGGAATTTTTTTTAAAGAAAGTATTTCATCGATCTTTCTGAAACTTTCAGGATATTGTACTATCAGGTTAAGGTAGATAAAAAAAAATTTTATTAAAAATGAGCGGCAAATAACAAAGTTATAACGGCTTATGCCCAGTCCGTTGGCGACGCAATTGTTGCACTGCGGGCAACGAGTGTCTTTTGGTTTCATCTGAAACCAAAAATCGAACAATTTTCGTTTAGTTTATGAGTGTACGCACAGATCGTATAAATTCATAACTTAAAAGATGCAAAATTGAACAAATGGCGGCCTCTTGAAAAAAAAATTCACTTTTTCCAACGAAATTTTGCCTTAAATGTGTAAAAAAAAGTTATTTATTTAAACAATATCATTATACTAAGAACGTAGCGCTATGAAGAAAATGTTCACAAATATCCGTGTACAAGGCCAAGTCGATTGGTTGAATATTTTTGGAGTTACATTGCCCGCAGATTGTAAAACTGTCGTTTCGAGAAAAACGCATTTAAAGTTTTGTGGTAACCTGGCGCTCTGTAGCAAAACCGGCCATATCTGCTTTAATTTTTCGAATTTCGTTTTGCGGCTTTGGGAACATATTATTGTGATGTTCAACTATTGATTTATGCAACAAAAAAAAATTCGATTTCTTCGACCCGCTACACCAGGCTCCCCCCTTAAACCCCCACGTATACCGCGTTCGATAAACATGACCATATCGACGTCGGTGAGCAATTCGAATGTAATTTTGGTATGTTTTAGCATGGCATCCTACGTGAAACCAGGTAATGTATAATAATGCGCTGAACCTAATCCGTAACTCTTGATACAACTTTCGCGAAAATTTTCAAAAATATCTGCCAATAACAAGACATCTGTTTTCAAATACAAGTCGCTGTATTCGCCCAAGGTTCTAATGTCGAAACGCTGCCAGACAGTCTCAGCGTGCACATAATCGCTCTCGGATACAGTCTCCCCCATTAACGAACTGTAGAATGATTCGCGCGGTGGTAAGCATTGATCCTGCAGCTTGTCCACGCAATCAAGCTATTCGTATGGAAAGACACTCTTTCGCGTTAATAAATTGAAATCTTCAATGGACAATGTTTCAAATTGGGATCGTAAAATTTTTAATTTATTTGTGCTAAGAAAAGATGCTAATTTGTCGAGACTGGTATTGAGAAATTTGTACGAATCGATGAATCGCAATTTAATACAATTTCGCGGATCTGATTCAGCCTGATCTTCGACATTTTTTGTGAAAGAAATATACTTTTCCTTAGTTATAGGCAATACGTCAACACGACCTTTGAAAGCGGTAGCTATTTCTTCGATAATGAAATGTGAATCGTAGCCGGATAAATTATGAAAAACTATGGGGATGTAAAACGCATTTTTATATTTTAAATTGCTCTCCGAATGTGCAGGTCTTCTAAACCGTCCGGATAAATGGCAATAATCGCGAACTCGTTTATCACCAGCTTCAAATGGCTCTTCGCAAATATGACAATGTGACGCATTGCGAAATGTCGCCCACTGGTCTTTCGTCAACTTTTCCATGGAAGCATTATTGGCTAGAATGGGCTTGGCAAAATTTGAAAAATTTTTTAATTCGTCGACGAACCATGAAATACAATTCACATCGCGGCGACATCGATATATCGACAGTGATGTATCATACGAACAATGCATATAATATGCAATGCTATGCACTTTATGGTGCTGATACGTGTGTAATTTATCATCACCCATTCGATTGTCCCCCGTTTTCTCGATGATGCATTCGAGATCTGCATAAACCACGAAAGGGAGCCGCTCCTTCATGCAGTGGTTCTTAAAACTGAGCAAGTTGTTGTCTTCGCTGGGCAACAGAATTGCACAATCGTTCATTTTTCCACAGTCTAGCGAATGCATCTCCAACTTCTCGGCGGATCCAAAGTAATGCAGACATCTGCAAAAACCAAATTTTTTTCTTTAATTTTTTCGCGAGACATTTCAACATTTCAACATTTCGCAAGTTTATATACATACCGATCACAGATGAATTTATTTTTCCCATACTTGCTCAGCTGCATGCTCACCAGCCTGGACAAGTCCTTGATTAGTACAAAGTGCCCTACATCCCCATGCTCTTTATTTGGCGTGTAGAGCAGGTTGACATGTCGATCCCTCTTGTAGCTAGTGAGATGCAGCGGCAACACTGCAACAATTCTCTTCTCGGTCTTCTTCTCCAATCGCTCCTCGAAGCTGTACACATTGACCGAGATGTTGTTCAGCTGTTCAAACTTCCCAATCTGTTTCATGGACATTGGAAACTCAATGCCATGGAGATTTAATATGGTGGCATAATTGGGGTATGAACTTGGACGGTCAACATGTCTTTCGACTGGATGTAGTGCGGCAACCACTGCCCACGCGAAACAGGCGTTGTCTGGGGATTGTATGCAGTCGATTATACTTGTTGACATTGACGGTCAGATTGAGGATTCTCGTCAATGCCCATCCGCTGTCGCGTTCCTGGAACTCTTCCAGCGATGACAGGGTGGGTTCGATGACACATCGCTGGTACCACTCATGTAGATCAGATGTACCGAAGAGTTCACAGTTTCGGGTATTGATGCTTTTACAAGCATGCTTGTCCCCCGCAACAAATTCACCGTTGAACATAGTATTCACTTTGAGGTTCAGATGTTTCCTCAAAGCATCTCGTACATGTTCCAACACAATGGTCTCCGCATCCTTGAGGAAGTTGCGCGGTTCGATGTAGTTGGAATTTAGCACGACACCAGTTAATATGCGGCTATCGAATGCAGTGTCTATTTCGCGCCATGAAAGTCCTCGAATGCCCGGCACCTTCATGCATGAAACGTCCACGCAACGATAGCTTCAGTCCTTCGAGTCGCGCGATTTGAGCAGCCAATGATTGCCGAACACCAATCGATAATCGAGGACGTTTTACTCGGCTGTGTTCTTCCAACGATTCGATACACTCGTTGCACCGTTCTTCCCACGTGAGGTATTCTTCCCGTGAAATCAATCGTTCAGATTGATCTGACAATTGGCGTTCTACTTGCGCGAATTCTTCCATGATCATAGATGGAATGTAAATGTAATGTCTTTTTCTATGCAACACGATGCAACGATTTGAGGCTTTGTGCAGAGTAGAGCATGCTTTTATAGCTTGTGCAGCGATTTGGCATCTCTGTTGAACTCTTTCTGTGTTTCTCCCTCGAATGCATTGCATGCAAAAACGAAGATTCTATGTGACACACTGTTGTAACCCAGTCAACGACCTAGAGTTACAACCGCCGCGCATTCCGATGGCACACGCGAGCGTCAAAGCGCGGGCAACAACCCGCAGGCACCGTCAGCGTTTCCAACGAAAACGCCCAAAAGCGAGCCGAAGGCGGCGACCCCGCTGGTCCCCGCTTCGCCCCGGACTAACTATAAGACTCTGTACAAACTACGAGCGCAGACAGATTAATAACAGACATACGCTATAGTACTCCTGTCACCCAGATCGGGACAGAATAAACTTGTTAACCTTACGGTGAGTTCTAACTCTTCAACCCGCAACGATCCCCTACCTTCGGTTTCTAACCGAATATCCTCGTCCCGGCATTATCACCCGAACCTTTCGGAGCCCGCTGGACGACGACTGTGAAGGACAACCTGGAGCACCCCGAGATTCTATCCAGAATCTCGACCCCAGACGCCTAACCATAACAAAATTGGTGGCAGCGGTGGGATCCTGCCAACGTAGGGAACAAGCCTGACCGACGGAGACAACAGGACATAGTGGAGACAACGACCCACTTGATAGAAGGGCAATCCACTTCGCGGTACCGACAGACGTCTGCAGAGGACGCCTCCAGGAAACTCTAGGACAACGCAGAGACCAGCGATGCATCACCTGATCCACGTGCTGTAAGTGCGAAATACCACTCTCAGCAAATCCAGGCCGTACGCTGCTATTCTAATGCGCCGAGCGAAATCCCTGGATGCGAATATCGAGCGCGATCTAGAATTAATTGAGCGAAAAGAAATCCGTACGCCTATACCCTCTAGCCGAGGTAATCCGCGCCGATTCGGTAAGATACACCCGCGACAACCCTCCGAGAAATCTCTCTTCGACGCGACATTCGAAGCATTTCGGGAAATCGGAGAACGTACGCAGAATACTCTAGACGCAAACACTAGCGAAGAACTTGACGTTCCAATTGTATTTCCGACTGCGTCAAGCCACACCGGACGTTTAACCGCCCGACAACTATACCCGTTCGACGAATTAGATTATAGTTTAATTCCGAGAGTAGGCTTAGAAACCGACATCAGAATGCCGTCCACACCCTTAGCAACCGCGAGCGATAACGCCGAGCAGGGTCCCGCGGGAAGCGAAGACCGCCTAGCGAACGTGGAAAAACTACTCGCGGGAATAACCTCCACCCTGGCTAGTATGGCCGACGGCATGATAACGACGAACGATAGAATAGGGGCATTAGAGGCAAAAGAGGGCCCACCACAGGATTCGATAGACCGCGAAATAGAAAAACTAAGGGAAACAATGAACACTACGCACGCAACCCCCGGCCCCTCAGGCAGGAACGCGGTCCACTTTGACCCCCCGTGCGAGCCAGAGGAAGAACCGAGGCGCGCTAGTCTTTTCGTCCCTCCTAATTTCGAGATAGACAACCCACCCGACATACCGACAGAAGTAGACAACCAAAAATTCTTTCACGCGATAAGAGCCATACCACCGTTCGATGGAACCGACCCCAAAGGGTTACCCGGTTTCCTGACCGCCTGTAAGTACGTGTACTACTCCTACCGAACGCCGATGGAAAGGGCCCAGATTTTAAAAGGGATCATATCGATGAGAGTCCAACGCGACGCCCTAGCCGAAGTACAGACGCGCCAGATAATGTCCATACAAGACCTCGAGGACGTACTGACTTCGGTATACAAGCCTCCCCGTACGCACTCGACCGTACAAAGGGAATTGGTACACTGTAGACAGGGCGCCCACGAAGACGCAAACCACTACGGGAGTCGAATATCCACTTTATTAAAGGAATTAATAGCAACCGGGATCAAAAACAAGGCTAGCATGATGGAAAAAACAATAACTGCACGGGTCTACAAAGAGCAAACGTTAGACCTATTCGAGGACGGACTTCGCGACGACCTTAAGGTCCTAGTAAAATCACAAAAATTCGCCGATCTACAGGAAGCAATCACGATAGCTATAGATGAAGAGCGGTCAATTACAAGACGACCCGCGACGTCAGTAGGAACGCGCAGGGCATACTCCCCTTCACGCACTTATCAAAGTCGGGATAGGGCAGCACCACGGTACTGCAACGATTGCAGACGATCGGGGCACGACACTAAGGAGTGTTGGAAGACCCAGAATAGGGACAGACCGCCCAAAGAATGTTTTCCTTCAGAAAATAACCGGCGAATGCAACCCATAGCAACCAACGAAGAAAGTTGGGAATCGACAAGGCGTGAACCGGGAAATACCCGATCCGCCTACGAAACAGAATCACAGCCACAATACAGAAACGCTGATCATGCACATTCCGCGCAGGGCAGCCGCGATTACACCGGTCCGCCGAGACGCGAGTCACCTACCCGAGGAACCGCGAGACCCCTCCGCATGGTTAAAATAGGATCCCTCTTTAAGAATGGACACACAGCAGATAAGATAGAGGTAGAAATAAAAAATAGCAAAAATAAAAATACCATAATGCCGATAGATAACGGGGCAGAAGTATCTCTAATCAAAAAGAGTGCCCTCCCCAAAGACGAAAATGGAGAATGCGTAGCGTGCATCATGAACACAACCGCGGAAGCAAAAACAATAATCGTACCACAAGTGGAATTAAGTGAAATAATGGAAAACGAAATAATCCACAGCAACGATAGCGCCGCAGCTGTTCGCGCCTTGACCGCGAACGAATCGCTGACTACGCGCATTGCTCGCGTAACAGACCAGGCGTTGCAGAATAGCGAGAACGAAAAAGGACAGAACAGGAAACCAATAGAAATCAAGCCGATCGAAATTAACGAAGAAGCCGAGAAACAACAAATTCTTTACGAATACCACTGCACACCCACGGGAGGTCACCAAAGTATTCAACGAACCACGAAACGAATAAAGCAAAAATACAAATGGCCAGGTATGAATAAGGATATTGAGGAATACATACAAAAATGTAGCCTCTGCCAAAAGAACAAACTAGGCCGAAAAACGAGGGCCCCAATGGAGATCACGGACATACCGCGAGAACCCTTTGAAAAAGTCGCGTTAGATATAGTAGGGCCACTCCCCGAAAGTAACCACGGAAACATCTACATACTAACATTTCAGGATCTCCTTACGAAATTTAGCAAGGCGATCCCCTTGCCGAACCAAGAAGCAGCAACGGTAGCCGAAGCATTCGTCGAAAAAATTGTCTGCGAATACGGCATTCCCGAAAAGGTATTAACGGACCAAGGTACAAACTTCCTAAGCGAGATGTTCAAAAATATATGCAAATTGCTACGAATTACGAAACTGCAAACAACCGCGTATCACCCAGAATCGAATGGGGCATTAGAAAGGTCACATAGAACCCTAGTAGAATACCTGCGACACTATATAGACAGCGACCAGACTGACTGGGACAGATGGTTACCCTACGCGATGTTTACTTATAATACTACCCCACATACCGCGACAGGCTTTACCCCGTACGAATTGGTTTACGGAAAGACAGCATTGCTACCGACCGCGCTGAAAAGCTCGCCTAAACAAACATACAACTACGACGACTATGCACAACAAACAAGAGAACGCATAAGAACAACGAACGAAATAGCGAGGGAACGACTCCAACACGCAAAAGAAAAATCAAAGAAAAACTATGATAAAAAGGCGCGCGAAATAGAATTTGAAATAGGCGATAAGGTATGGCTATACGATGAATCCGTACGACGCGGTAGATCGAAGAAATTAGATAATAAATGGGTAGGCCCATATGAAATAATAGGAAAAAATTCAAAAGTTAACGTAACCATAAAAAGGGGAAGGAAAACGCCACACACTGACGCGAATCGATTAAAACATTTCATAGAATAAGAATAAAACGAGATCGACTCGGAAAAACAAAACAAAAGCAAAACGTACACAAAACACTTTAATGACGGCTATGAAAAAACAGATTCAAATCACCAACAATACATTACACCACTTACATGACGCATAGATGACAATAAAACATAACGAAAACATATTAGCGGAACAGATCAGAATGTTACGAGTACAGATCGAGACGACCTCCACTCGCCAGACACAAAGCGCTGACTTGGTAGATCATTTCACGACTTTAAATGCCCTAGTGACCGACCCGACACAAGACGCTGACGATATACTGTTATTTTACACGAGCCTAAGAACAGGAATAATAGGTACGAACGTATTATCAAGCGTATAAATTATTAACCTACTACAAACCGCCGTGTAGCACCTACCCAACGGACTAGCTTTCCCAACAGCACCGAGCGTAGAAAATGTAAATATAATCGAAAAACTATCAACGACCGCAGCGTACTTCGAAGAAATACACTTGTAGCCGTAATAACCGTCCCGCTAATAAACACACAAACCTTCACTATCATCGAGGCGAACCCAGTCCCGATACATATAAGCGATAACACGTACGCGTTATTAGTTGTAAACACACCCATAATTGTACTCGATTCAGGCAATAACCAGTACATACTCGAGAAAAAACAGCGACCTAAAGGAATGTAAACAAACGCCACGAAAGGGGCGAACATAACGGAACCCCTCACACGAATACAATTACACAAAATCCTAAAAAATCCTTCCGAATTTTCCGCATTATATAATCAACTCGAACTAAAAACAAGCGAACTAACCGAACAGGAATGCGATTACACGGAAACAGTGACGAAGTAGGACACAGGGGAAATTTCACGAAAATTGTAAAAATTTCCCCTAAGTACCCTTCTCTCAAGGGGGGGAGGATGTTGTAACCCAGTCAACGACCTAGAGTTACAACCGCCGCGCATTCCGATGGCACACGCGAGCGTCAAAGTGCGGGCAACAACCCGCGAGCACCGTCAGCGTTTCCAACGAAAACGCCCAAAAGCGAGCCGAAGGCGGCGACCCCGCTGGTCCCCGCTGGTCCCCGCTGCGCCCCGGACTAACTATAAGACTCTGTACAAACTACGAGCGCAGACAGATTAATAACAGACATACGCTATAGTACTCCTGTCACCCAGATCGGGACAGAATAAACTTGTTAACCTTACGGTGAGTTCTAACTCTTCAACCCGCAACGATCCCCTACCTTCGGTTTCTAACCGAATATCCTCGTCCCGGCATTATCACCCGAACCTTTCGGAGCCCGCTGGACGACGACTGTGAAGGACGACCCGGAGCACCCCGAGATTCTATCCAGAATCTCGACCCCAGGCGCCTTGGCATAACAACACGTATGACGAATTAGTGTGCAAAAAATCATCCGACACAGTTTCTACCAACATCGCATAATTCTAAGATTCGACGCTTCCAAAAGTATTATATTACATTCGACACGTGTCAAGTCTTCCATCCTCCTTCTTTCCTCATTTCCATCACATATATGTATTGAAAAAATATTTCTGCTGATGTTGCAAAAACAATCGTTCAGATTGTTCCAACATTTTGCGTTCTACTTGCGCGAATTCTTCCATTATCACAGTTTCTGCTGATGCTGTTACATTCAACACGTGTCGAAACTTTTAATCTTGAGGATGGGACTGAAATTGCAATCATGTGATATGCTATGATGTTCTCCCTCGGATGCATTGCATGCAAAAAACTGATGACCCATCCCAACATTCTATGGAGGGGATGGTGCTATGCACCTCTATTTAATCCAGCTCCTCGTGCGGTATTACATTAATCGCTCAGTAGCTCTCCAGTGACGTTCGACATATACAAACACAGTGTTCCAAAAATGTATAACGCTAGTGTTGCGAATTATTACACTCCAATAATCGCAGACGATAATGCATGTTCAAACATGACGACTACATCTAACAGGTATGATATAATTTTTGTTCATATCCTCTCATGATTTTTAGTTGTGTTTTCTCGATAATAGTGATCATTTTCATAGCTTTTATTGTTCTTTTTTAGCTCCCATTACACAGCTCGCATCATGGTTAGAAGATATAAATTATTTTTATTATTATTATTAATTTCCCTTGCAATTGGGAACACACCTACACCGTGACATTATTAATGAATATGAGAAATTTGTAAAAAAAATATATGTACAACAAAATGTCCAAAAATGCTATAGATTGTATTAAATAAATGTGCTACACACAAAAATAAAGATCTGTAGGGTTAATATAAATAAATAAAACACCTGGATTATTGTTCTGTAACGTCCCACGGGGACTCAAACCGGTAAAAACCGACAGTCGATAAAGTAGAACCGACCCGCATTACCACGCAAACCACCTTCTGTTACCGCGCAAATATATTGAGAAGACTTTTGTATATAATTTATAATTTAAGCAAATATTAGAGAAATAGATATTATAGAAATGTTAAGTACATTTTTTAATTATAGATACTAACAAAAGCGTGAAACAAAATAATATGTATGTATGTATTACTTTATTGGTTTCCCCTTAGGGTTACAAGCTCCTTTCTCTTTCCTCCTCACTCACTCTTCTTACACCATTCCTTATCCTATACTTATGTCTACAGGGTGTTCCGAAAATGGTGTGGTATATTAAAGGGGGTGATTCGGGGGGTGATTGCAAACAACTTTTTCCTTTGCGAAAATGCCCTCCGAGGTTTCGTTAACGAGATATTAATAAAAAGCACCAACCAATCAGAGCGCGAGCCTTCCGCTGGAGGTCCCGCGCTAGCGTGGCCGCGCGCCGGGCCGCGCTGCGACTACGAACAAGCAAGGCGGCATGCATCGAAGGAAATTGAGTAGAATGGCAAATGAAAAAGACGTAACAAAAAAATCCAACCTTTTGCCATGGTTTGTTTGCCATTTAAAGTGAATAATGAGTAAAGGATAAATGGATGAAAATCACGTGTAACGTAAAAAGACGAATACACATTTTTTTTAGAAGATTCGAAAATAATAATTATTTGAAGGGGGAGGATAAGGAATACGTAAAATTCCTTGTGTTAATAACATATCCACGAAAAGGTAATGTAACAGGAAATTAACGAAACGTGATCGTAGTTCGTTATTCTGATAAAAATCCGTAACTCAATAACGGCCAGCACTGTTTAAAAATGAATGATCACCATTAAAGTAACTAAAACTCACCCTTGTCGAAAATTCACCTGCAACTTGAAAACTTGTGTCACTGGGTCACTGAACCGATCCTGGTCATCGATGGACGAGCGCAGTGCACAGCTGATCCCAGGTATACGAGACTACCCAAAGTTAAGGGTCGCAATGTCAGGTGCGTCCAGGTCAACGTACCGAATATTCACTTCACTGCACGGCTACTAACACTGATCACTTAATTTATTTTTCATGGAACGTGTTGTTGCTACGTTATAACAAATTGGTGGAAATGAATTTTTACTTGGCGTTCGGAGCCGTGGGTAATTCCCGCGCAAATTCTCACGCTGCAGCACTTGCGTCCTCGTTGCTCGGGGGGTACACACAGAACATCGCGTAATACTCTCGAGCAGAGAACATTTGTCTGCGACGCGATTGCTAACTGCTGACTGACAAGATTTTTTCCAAGCGACTTCTTCTACCCCCAAATAGTTTCTCTCGTTCCATTATGAGTTGACCCCCACCAGGCCAAGAGGCTTCAGGTAAAAAGAAGCCAGCACATTTTCGGAACACACGTGTTTTGCACAAGTGCAACGAAAACTTTCACAAAAGCCCGCGCTCCGTCCTTCTACTGCCAATGTACCCATTGCTTCGAGATAGAAAACAGACACCACGTGTACCGGTTCGAAAGGGTCCGAAGAGAAGAGAAACAGAAAGTCTTCGAGTTGCTATAAAGAAAAAAATCCTGCTTCCTGTTTCCCTTTTCCGATACCCTGAGTTTACGTCTGCTACGAGGCGGAACCAAGTAAGTCATAAATTATCCGAAACTGTAGGAAACCGTTCTCTACCGCCGACTTGCGGGATAATACGGTCATAAACCGCGACCCTGGCGAAATGCTCTGGTTGATCAGCCTGATTAATTTTGGAGAACTAGAAATTACAGAGTATTATCCAGCATCAATACGTCTCGCGGAGAGACACAGGAAAAGAAGGGATAGTCCGCTGACTGCGCGTAGTCCCGCCTGCTTCGTCCTACCCTCAAATTAAAGACGGATCCCTTATCTCCCGAGTATAAACACGCGCTCGAATTTCAAAACACAAGCACGCGTCGACGTATTCGGTGCGAAAGACTGTGGGCTTGAGGTCCGATTGGCCCCAAACTAAGTAATCTGCCCTGCATCCCTCCCAAACGGCCACTGTCCTGAAGAGGCCCTCTTCACAGCGATATCTCCTCCACAAGGCCCACCTTCTCTCGAACGGAATACGTCGACGCATGCTTTTGTTTGGAAATTCGAGCGCGTGTTTAGACACGAGAGATAAGTAGGCCCAAATGGCTAGTTCAGGACCAATCGAACTTCAAGCCCGCCTTCTCTCGCACGGAATACGTCAACGCGTATTGTCCCTGAATTGGGGGACAACCCGGGACATGTATTATCCTGATGCCAGAAGACATCGAAATGTCCTTTACCGTTTCACGTCGAGGTCACGGTTGTAAAAATCAGAAAAAGTACTACCACATTCGCTGATATGTTTTCTGTAAATTAAGCTTATTTCTAGAGTAATGCAGCTGATATTAACGTCGCAGTAACCTGTTAAAGGCAATGGTGCGCCCCGTCTCAGGTAAAGCAACCGCGCGCGATTACAGTCAGCTGACCGTACCGCTACCACCCCACATTTCTTCAGTGAGGTCAAAAAACAGATCGACAAAATTGCAGGAGAATTTTACTAACCCACTCTTGGCCAATGATACTGTTTTTATAAGAATCAGATTTATAAGTTCCAGCTTGTCCTTATCTTGATTATTTGTTGAAAAAGTGTCATTGCTCAACGGAAACCACGAGAAGGTGGTGGGCTTTTTCCATCAGGAGAGGATAAGGATGGGTCAGGAGGATGGCATGAATAAGAGTCAAATGACGGGGCTAACGGTTGGAAGTAAGAAGGCCCGATCATAAATTTTAAACACTAGTGACCGGCCATGTACCTTAATTCTTTCGATTGCCGGACTTCCCACGTTTCTGTATTACTTCTTTGACATTGTTTCAGACCAATCGTAAAAATTAATTGCGTTGGTCGTCAACGTAGTCTAAAGAAGGACGCGGTTTATGACCGTATTGTTCCCATCCTTATCCTCTCCTGATGGAAAAAGCCCACTACCTTCTCGTGGTTTCCGTTGAGCAATGACACTTTTTCAACAAATAATCAAGATAAGGACAAGCTGGAACTTATAAATCTGATTATTATAAAAACAGTATCATTGGCCAAGAGTGGGTTAGTAAAATTCTCCTGCAATTTTGTCGATCTGTTTTTTGACCTCACTGAAGAAATGTGGGGTGGTAGCGGTACGGTCAGCTGACTGTAATCGCGCGCGGTTGCTTTACCTGAGACGGGGCGCACCATTGCCTTTAACAGGTTACTGCGACGTTAATATCAGCTGCATTACTCTAGAAATAAGCTTAATTTACAGAAAACATATCAGCGAATGTGGTAGTACTTTTTCTGATTTTTACAACCGTGACCTCGACGTGAAACGGTAAAGGACATTTCGATGTCTTCTGGCATCAGGATAATACATGTCCCGGGTTGTCCCCCAATTCAGGGACAATACGCGTTGACGTATTCCGTGCGAGAGAAGGCGGGGTTGAAGTTCGATTGGTCCTGAACTAGCCATTTGGGCCTACTTATCTCTCGTGTCTAAACACGCGCTCGAATTTCCAAACAAAAGCATGCGTCGACGTATTCCGTTCGAGAGAAGGTGGGCCTTGTGGAGGAGATATCGCTGTGAAGAGGGCCTCTTCAGGACAGTGGCCGTTTGGGAGGGATGCAGGGCAGATTAGTTAGTTTGGGGCCAATCGGACCTCAAGCCCACAGTCTCTCGCACCGAATACGTCGACGCGTGCTTGTGTTTTGAAATTCGAGCGCGTGTTTATACTCGGGAGATAAGGGATCCGTCTTTAATTTGAGGGTAGGACGAAGCAGGCGGGACTACGCGCAGTCAGCGGACTATCCCTTCTTTTCCTGTGTCTCTCCGCGAGACGTATTGATGCTGGATAATACTCTGTAATTTCTAGTTCTCCAAAATTAATCAGGCTGATCAACGAGAGCATTTCGCCAGGGTCGCGGTTTATGACCGTATTGTCCCGCAAGTCGGCGGTAGAGAACGGTTTCCTACAGTTTCGGATAATTTATGACTTACTTGGTTCCGCCTCGTAGCAGACGTGAACTCAGGGTATCGGAAAAGGGAAACAGGAAGCAGGATTTTTTTCTTTATAGCAACTCGAAGACTTTCTGTTTCTCTTCTCTTCGGACCCTTTCGAACCGGTACACGTGGTGTCTGTTTTCTATCTCGAAGCAATGGGTACATTGGCAGTAGAAGGACGGAGCGCGGGCTTTTGTGAAAGTTTTCGTTGCACTTGTGCAAAACACGTGTGTTCCGAAAATGTGCTGGCTTCTTTTTACCTGAAGCCTCTTGGCCTGGTGGGGGTCAACTCATAATGGAACGAGAGAAACTATTTGGGGGTAGAAGAAGTCGCTTGGAAAAAATCTTGTCAGTCAGCAGTTAGCAATCGCGTCGCAGACAAATGTTCTCTGCTCGAGAGTATTACGCGATGTTCTGTGTGTACCCCCCGAGCAACGAGGACGCAAGTGCTGCAGCGTGAGAATTTGCGCGGGAAGTACCCACGGCTCCGAATGCCAAGTAAAAATTCATTTCCACCAATTTTTATAACGTAGCAACAACACGTTCCATGAAAAATAAATTAAGTGATCAGTGTTAGTAGCCGTGCAGTGAAGTGAATATTCGGTGCATTAATCCGGACGCACTTGACGTTGCGACCCTTAACTTTGGATGGTGCCGTGTACCTGAGATCAGCTGTGCACTCGGCGATGACCAGGATCGGTTCAGTGACCTAGTGGAGACAGGTTTTTAAGCTGCAGGTGAATTTCCGAAAGGGTGAGTTTTAGTTACTTTAATGGCGACTATTATTTTTTAAATTTAACGCAAGCTACGGCTTATTTCCGGAGATAATTCTCCAAATTTCCGTACGTAAATTTTTATTCCGAGTTTTTAAACCAACTTATTCATTATCAACAACTGTGTTGGCCGTTATTGAACTACGAATTTTTATCACAATAACGAACTACGATCACTTTTTGTTAATTTCCTGTTACATTACCTTTTCGTGGATATGTTATTAACACAAGGAATTTTACGTATTCCTTATCCTCCCACTTCAAATAATTATTATTTTCGAATCTTCTAAAAAAAATGTGTATTCGTCTTTTTACGTTACACGTGATTTTCATCCATTTATCCTTTATTCATTATTCACTTTAAATGGCAAACAAACCATGGCAAAAGGTTGGATTTTTTGTTACGTCTTTTTCATTTGCCATTCTACGCAATTACCTTCGATGCATGCCGCCTTGCTTGTTCGTAGTCGCAGCGCGGCCCGGCGCGCGGCCACGCTAGCGCGGGACCTCCAGCGGAAGGCTCGCGCTCTGATTGGTCGGTGCTTTTTATTAATATCTCGTTAACGAAACCTCGGAGGGCATTTTCGCAAAGGAAAAAGTTGTTTGCAATCACCCCCCGAATCACCCCCTTTAATATACCGCACCATTTTCGGAACACCCTGTATACTTAATTCTACCTTAGCTTACTCCTCCGCTCTCTCGCCCCCGACGCTTCTCTCTCTTCTACGCCCGCTTAACCTATTCTTAATCTATTCTTAACCTATCGCATTTTTCCTCTTATATCTACGCCTCCACTTCCGCCTCTCCCCTTCGCCGTTGACTTCCCTTTCCACTCTTTCATTCCATTCTTTCTTTCACTCCTTCCCTCCTTGTTCCTTCCCCCTCCCCCTCCCTTCTGCCGATTGACCTCCTTCCCGTTCCCTCCTCCTTCCCTCTAGTTTCTTCATCCACTCCTCTCCCTCGCCTCCTTCTCCCAAAATTTTCCTTATCTTTTCCCCTATATTCCCCTTCATACCTTCCTCCTGCGTGCACCGCTCCACCACGTGCTCCCATGACTCTACCTCCCATCCGCAGACCATGCATCTCCTCTCCTCCTCTCCCTCCCAGTACCTCCCTCCCCTTATTTCGTTTCCCAACCTAAACCTCGCTATCCTTCTGTATCTTTCTTCACTCCACCCTTTTGTCCTTACCTCCCTATACCAACTATTGTATCTCGACTCCTTTATTTTCTCTCTTCTCTCATCTTCTTGCCTTCTTTCGTCTTCCTTCTCTATTTCCCCGTATCCCCCTTCCCTTTCTTCCCCCCCTCTTTCCCTTCTAAATTCCTTTCTCTCCTTCTCCCATGCGGACAGCTCTATCCCCACCTCCTTTTCCCTTTCCCTTACTTCTTCTAAACACAACCTGGCCAACTCCCCTCCCTCCCCCCTGCCCAGTTTCTCTTCAAATCTCCATGCCCTTCCTCCCGCCCACGTCTTCAACTTCTTCCTCTTCGTTTTCTCCCTCATCATATAACCCGGTGTCTGCCAGTCCACTCCAAGCGACCACCTGATGTATCTCTCCTGTATTCTTTCCACCTCTTCCCTCTCCCTCCAACCCCACACCTCTGCCCCATAGCCCACCACCGTCCATACTAGCATGTCGAAGAGCCACATCCTCTTTCCCCAGTCTTTCCCGAATATCCTTTTTCCTATTCCCCAAACCTGACGCATCACCACCCCCGCCTTTTTTATCCTGTCCCTGATGTGCGCCTCCTGTCCTCCGTTCCTCTTAAATGTGTATCCGAGATACCTAAACTCCTTTACTTCTTCTATCCTCTTTCCTTTCCATCTCCAGTCCACCTTTTTTTCTCTTCCCCCCCCCTTTCCTAAATCTTACTATTTTCGTTTTCTCTACATTTACCTCTAGTCTCTTTCCCTCCAAATATCCTTCCAGTCTCCTGACCATGCTCTCCATTTCCTCCTCCTTCTCTGCCAGTATCACCAAATCGTCCGCGTACGCCAGGGCGCATATCCTCCTTCCTCCTACATTTACCCCTCCCCATTTTCCTCTCCTGAGCACCTCATCCACGTCTGCCAACAACAGATTGAATAGGATCGGACTTAAAGGGCACCCCTGTCTCAATCCTTTCCCCGTCCAGAAGCTCTCTCCCACCTCCCCTCCCACCTCCCCTCCCACCTCCCCTCCCACCTCCCCTCCCACCTCCCCCCACCTCCCCTCCCACCTCCCCCCACCTCCCCTCCCACCTCCCCTCCCACCTCCCCTCCCACCTCCCCTCCCACCTCCCCTCCCACCTCCCCTCCCACCTCCCCTCCCACCTCCCCTCCCACCTTCACCCTGCTCACTGTCTCTTTGAATATTTCCCTTACCCTTTCCCTCAGTCCCTCCCTTACCCCTCTCTTCTCCATAGCCTCCCATAAAATCCTCCTGTCCACTGAGTCGAACGCTGCCCTTAGATCCACAAATAACGCCACCAGCTTGCCTTTCCTCCCTTGAATCCGTTTCCCTATTATGTGGTTTAGCACGTAAATGTGGTCCACCGTCCCTCTTCCTCTTCTGAATCCCGCCTGATTCTCCGGTACCATGCCCTTCTCCTCCCCCTCCTTCTCCAGTCTCCCCACTAGAATCGCCGCGTACACCTTGTACAGTGTCGGCATTAGCGTCACTCCCCTATAGTCCTGCACCCTCGTCCCACCCCCTTTCTTCACCAAAGGTACGATGATTCCCTCTTTCCATTCTTGCGGCCATCCTTCCCCCTTCCATACCCTTCCGCATATCTCCCACGCTAAATCTAATCCCTTCTCTCCTCCATATTTCCAGGCCTCATTTGGTATTCCATCCCCTCCCATCGCCTTCCCTTCCTTCATCTTCCTTATTACTCTCCTTACCTCCTCTTTGCTTACCCCTCTTCCTCTCCTTTTCTCCTACCACCCTCTTCTCCCATCCTTACCATACCCTCCACTCCTCCTAACAATCCCATAAAATACTCCCTCCATTCCTCTTTTTTTATCCTCTCCTCCACCCCCCTCCCTCTTTTCCTCCCCTGTTTATTATTTCCCACACCTTACTTTCTGTTTTTGCCTCTGCCACTTCCCTTTCCAGCCCCTCCCTTTCTTCCTCTTTTTTCCTCTCGCACATTTCTTTATACTCTCTCCTCCTCCTCCTGTATTCCTCCCTTCTTCCCTCCCCTCCTCTCCATTTCCTTAGCTCCCTTCTCACCTGTCTCTTCATTTCCCTACATTCTCCGTCCCACCACCCTTCCCCCTTCCTTCTCTCCTCCTTTCCCCCTGCCTCCTCCCCTTTCCTCATCACCTCCTTAATCCTTTCTACCACCTTGCTCAAATCCTCCTGCATACCTTCCCCTTCCATGCGCACTCCCTCCATTCCCTTCTCAAACTCCACCTTCATCCTTCCCGACCACCGTCCCCCTCCTACCTTCCTTTTCCCCGTTTTCCCTCTTTTCTCCCCCGTCCCTCCCTCCCTTATAGTCACCACCATCGGGTGGTGGTCCGACTCCACCTTGTCTCCTACTTCCATCTTTTCCACCCCCTTTCTCGTCCTCTCGTCCCCCAGTACATAATCTATGACTGTCTCCCCTCTTCCCCCTGTGTACGTATATTCCCCCTCTTCGTCCCCATCTATATTCTCGTTCAATATTTCCACCCTGTCTCTTCTACGAGCCTTATTAATTTCTTCCCGTCCCCGTTTACCTTACTGTCTTTCGACTTTTTTCCCCCGCCTACCTCTTCCTCATCCCCATCTATCCTTCCACCCTGCTCTCCCGTTCTCGCGTTGAAATCCCCCCCTATTATCACCCTCTCTCCCTCCTTCTGCCCCTCCATCCACCCCCTGATCTTTCCCAGCTTCCCCTCCATATCTCCGTTTATGTACACCGCCACTATTTTCCATTTCTCCACCCCCGACCTCACTTCCACCACCATTATCCCGTTTTCCTCTCCCTGTTCTTGCTCCTCTTTTCCCCACATCTCTTCCCTCACTCCTATCATCATTCCCCCCATCGCTCTACCCTTCCTATTCCTTCTCTCCGCCCATTGCGCCCTCCATCTGTATCCCGCCGGTAGTCTACGCTTAATTTTGTTCCACCCTTTCTCTTCCACCCACGTCTCCATCATCACTATCACCTCCCACTCCTCTAGCCCCTTCCAAAATTCCTCCTCTTTGTTCATCACCCCCGCTACGTTCCAGAACGCTATCCTCCAATTTTTCCTTTCCTCCCCCTTTTCCTTTCTGCTTAGTTTTTTGTCCCTCCTCTTTCTTGCTCCTTACTTCCCATTGCCCCCTCCTCCTCCCTTCTCCCTCTCTCTTTTGTCCCTACCCCTCCTACTTTACCCTGCTCCCCCTTCTCCCTCCCCCTCCAGTCTCTTAGTACCTCCTTCCTCTCATCCCAGAACCATATTATTCCGTCTATCTTCCCGTAACTTTTTCTCACTCTCTTTCCTTCTTTTTCTTCCTTGTCCCCTATCTCTCTCTTATCCACCATTGCGTCTTTCTTTCCTTCCACGTCAGATCATCCTCTATCCTCTCCTTCCTCCACCTGAGCTTCACTTTGTTCCCCATCACCTCCCTTTTGGCCTCCACACTCTCCATCCTCACCTCCAGCATCACCTCCTTCCTATCTTGCCTTCTTCCTCCCAGCTCCATCGCTCCCTCTATCCCCCCTTGTACTCCCACTAACGCTAATATCTCTTTTGCCCTCTGCATCGCCGTTCCCTCCCTTCCTACCCCTTTTATTATCATATTCTTTTTTCTCCCTTCTCTCTCCTTCATCTCCCATTTCCTTTCCATTTCCTTCACCCTTTCTTCCCACTCTCCCCCCCCCCTCCCCCGTTTTCCCACCCTGCCCTTTCTTTTCCCCTTCCTTTCTCTCTCTCCGCCTCTTCCCTCACCCTCCATATCTCCATCGCTTTTAATCTCTCCTCCACTTCCACTCTTCCATTTTCCCTCTAATCTTTCCCATCTCCTCTCGCGTCTCTCTCCCTTGCTCTTTTACTTCCCTCAGATCCTTCCTTACCTCTTCCCTCATTTCCCTTATCATCTCCACCACCTTACCCCCCTCCACTACCCCCTTCTCCTCCGGTGACCTCAGTACTCTCCTGCTCTTCTGAAACACCCCTTCCCTCTCCCGTCCTTCGTCATTCCCTCCCTGCTCTTTCTCTCTCTTCCTCTTCCAAAACTCCACTATCCCTATTTCACTTCCTCCACTTGCGCTCCTTTCTCTTACTGCCTTCTCTATGTTCACTCTTCCCTTTTTTCCGGAAGGCTCTTTTTCCCTGCCATTTTTTCGCTCCCCTTCCTTTGACCCTTTTATCCCTCACTAGTAGTAAGGCTAGGAGAGTTCCAACGCAGGTCCTCTGAGGGGAGCGCGGGAGCGGGGGGAAGTGAGGGCGCGCGGCGGAGTGCGGTGGAGGGAAACATGGGCGCGGGGGGAGCGGGGAGTGGAAGACCTGTTGCGCGCGCACGAGCCGCGGAATGGGGGAAGCCGCAATCGTGGAGGGGATCAGTCCGGGCCGAGCCGCCGCGGAGACCTCTCCAGACCTGACCCACCGGTGGAAAATTTCAGAGGGTCGTCCCCTCCCTTTAAAAAATTTCAGGGGTCGGGTCTTGTATGAAAAAATCTTTTTTCAGACTCGATCCAACCCCAGAAATTTTTTTTCCCCCAAATATTTTTATAAACCAATACATAGCAAACCAATATACAGATAAATAATTTATTTTTTATCGGATAACGCCGGAAAGATCAGGGAAGATCGGCTTTTTACAAACCAATATGCGACAGATACTTTCCCCCAACGCAGAGAAATAATAATTTTTAATCAACGATCCAGCGAACCATTATGTAGAAAACAGACATATTTTTTCAAACAAATATGTAGCATTCTAAAGCGTTCCGATTTAACATCGCAGCGTATCGCGCGATTACGCGTAATTTGACTCCTCTGAAGCAGCCGTGCAGGGGACGTCATTTGGCAGCGCGAATCATAGGAATTATGCGGCGTCAGCAGAATTCGGAAACGTCGAATCTTAGAATTAGGTGGCGAGGCGGAAGACGGGTAAATAAAATTGAGAAATAATATATGGTTAAGAAATTTTATTTAAAATTAAAAGAATATAATTTAACATTTTTCCTACGAGCATCAGCTAGAATATCATTGATGGCACATGCTAACAGTTCGCAATCTATATGATAATCCTCACAGTAATGTTCACTATCACGTATGTTCGCTGATCATCTTCACCATCTACATCTTCTTCGAATTATTCACTGACCATCCTATCCTTCTTCGTTTGCATCATTCGATTATATCGAACATGTATCGTACCACTTTCAACATGTATCGAACCTGTATCGAACCACTTTGAACATCTATCGAACATCTATAGTACCACTTTCAACATCTATCGAACGTGAATTGAACGTGTATGGTATCACTCTGAACGTGTATCGAACATGAATCGTACCACTATGAACGCTAATCGAACATGAATTGTACCACTCTGAACGTGAATTGAACGTGTATGATACCACTCTGAACGTGAATTGAACGTGAATCGTACCACTCTGAACATGAATCGAACGTGAATCGTACCACTCTGAACGTGAATCGAACGTGTATCGAACCACTTTGAACATCTATCGAACGTGTATGGTACCACTTTGAACATCTATCGAACGTGAATTGAACGTGTATGGTATCACTCTGAACGTGTATCGAACATGAATCGTACCACTATGAACGCTAATCGAACGTGAATTGTATCACTCTGAACGTGAATTGAACATGTATGATACCACTCTGAACGTGAATTGAACGTGAATCGTACTACTCTAAACATCTATCGAACATGTATCGTACCACTTTCAACATCTATCGAACGTATATCGAACAGCTCTAAACGTGAATTGAACGTGAATCGTACCACTCTGAACGTGAATCGAACGTGTATCGAACCACTTTGAACATCTATCGAACGTGTATGGTACCACTTTGAACATCTATCGAACGTGAATTGAACATGTATGGTATCACTCTGAACGTGTATCGAACGTGAATCGAACGTGTATGGTACCACTCTGAACGTGTATCGTCTAAATAGATCTGGAATATCCGCAACGTCTGCATGATGCTCATGCAGATCTACCGTTCTGCCCGACGCGTGCCAAACCACCTGGTAGCAGACAGAACAAGTTACTCGCGACATTATACGATAAGCAGCGTTACATTATCCACTATCGCAACCTGTAGCAGTGCACGCGACATTATGAGTACATGTCTCCCCTGCTCGCTCAAAATTGTAAAATTCTGTATACAGACACTGACTGTACATACATGTATAGAACATACAATTGTATTTATTAACTCATCCTTATAAATAGTGGAATTATATCAAATAAAATTGTACACATGTATTTATTTTACCAATACATTATTTTTATTGAACCATGCATTTATTTTTTTACAATACATTATGTAAAAATGTTAGGTTAAGTGAGCACGAGGAGGCTGGTGAGGTTAGGATCGGCGTTGAGCCACACAGACACTGGTTTGCACAAGAAATGTGGTCTTTATTGTAAAAACGTCTGCCAACGGACAAGCCGTTGTGCACACGGTAATGATGGAGGATGAGCCCCCGTACACTTTTTCGTACAATAATCCACCGGTTATCCGCGTGGACGCGTGAACACGCACACCGCGAATGCACAAAACAATTGTTGTTCTACACGCGAAATGTGACGCGAACTCCGCGTTGAGTCTACTAACTATGAGAACGTGATTTGCACACTGAATTTGCTTGATGAGCAACGCTTTAATACAATGAACAAAATACGTGTTACGTTGCGCACAGTTATGAACAGAATGAATTACAAGATGGATGCGCATTTCCGCCTCGGCGTCTTCTCGAACATTCTCGAGCGTCGATCGACAAGACGGACGCTGATTGGTTGATCGATCGCGGATCGACCGCGACTTCCGCCGCCCAGGAGGTGCTGCGGTGATCGAGAGTGCGGCGGCGCAGAGAACTATTCATTCCCAAACATGCTCCCGCCATCAACAGCTGATGGAAGATGTTGATGTTGACTCTGTAACAGGCAAAATTGCCAATTTTGCAATTGGCCTGATTAGTGTTGTTGTGGCGGTCTTGAGCGTCACGACTCGGGTGAGTCCATCCTTCCCTGGATGTAAGGTGATGATCCTCGCAAGTGGCCACTTGCTAGGTGGAAATCGCTCATATGTGATGAGCACCAGGGATCCGATCTTCAAGTCGTTGGTTGGATGATGCTATTTGGTGATGGATAGTTGTCTCTGCAGGTAGTGGCATGACCACTGAGTCCAGAATTGTTGCATCTTTTTTTGAATGAATTGCCACCTGGCTGATGGCAAGATTGATGAATTCTCCACTGACGGTTCCGGAAGCGCTGAGAGTGGTTGTCCAACAAGAAAGTGCGCTGGTGTGAGTGCAGTGATGTCATCTGGGTCGTCACTGAGGGGCTCAAGCGGTCGTGAGTTGAGCATCGCATCTATTTGTGTGAGAAGTGTGCTGAACTCCTCATATGTGAGCACCGTCTCACTGACTGTGCGCCGGAGATGGTGTTTGACAGACTTCACGACCGCCTCCCACTTGCCTCCCATGTGAGGTGCGGCTGGTGGGTTGAAATGCCATTCTGTCTTGTCATTGACGAACAGCTGATTCAGGCGTTGATGCGCCTCAGTCCCCTGGGTGAACATTCTTTTGAGGACGGTGTCAGCTCCAACGTAGTTGGTTCCGCAATCGGAGTGAAGAGTGAGAGGAATCCCTCTCCTGGAGACAAATCTCCTGTAGGTGGCGATGAACCCTTCTGTTGTATAATCTGTCACCAGTTCAAGGTGAACAGCTGATGTCGTGAGGCACACAAAGACACAAATCCAGCCCTTTTGTGTCTTGGCACCTCTTCCTCTCCACGTCTTCAGTGTGATTGGACCCGCATAATCGGTGCCAGTATTGTTGAACGGTCGTGAGGGTGTAACTCTCGAAAGAGGTAGTTGGCCCATCAGTTGATGGGCCCGGATCCCCCTTTGTCGAGCACACACAACACACCGCAGGATGTGCGATTTTACTGGCGCTCGCCCTCGAATGATCCAGTAGTTTTGTCGAATCTGGGCGAGGGTGAGCTGGGTCCCTCCATGGAGAGTTTGTCGATGCGCATGGTCTATAATCAATTTAGACAAATGTGAATGGCGAGGTAAAATTGCAGGGTGCTTACTTTCGTAGCTCGTGCAAACATTGTTGAGTCTGCCTCCAACTCTAATGACTCCACTCTCATCGATGAATGCGGTGAGTCGATTGAAGACATGAGCAGCTGGGAATGTTGAGCCTGAGTTGAGCATCTTCATCTCGCTGGAGAAATAAAGCGCCTGCGTTGCTTTGATCCAGAAGATCCTGGCCCATTCTAGGTCGATGGGCGATAAGGTGAAGAGCGGCTGCGTGACTGGAGCCTTCTTCAACCTTGAAACAAATCTGAAACAAACTTATGTGATGCGAATAAGTTTGTTGAGAGATGAATATTTGTGGGTTGGATTGAATTCATCGACACATATTTCACCGACACTGTTTTCACCGACAACAATTCCTCGACACCAGATTTAATCGACAACAGTTTTCATCGACAACAGCTTTACCCGACGACAGTATTGACCGATAATGACATTGACCGACAACAAAACATTTGCCGAATGCGAACGTCTACAAAACTTGACTCAGTCTGTGTACTGCTTTGGCCTGTGCTGTATCGGTGAACTATATTCAGCCGAGTTAAAATAATTAATCTTACTAAGAGTGTGTGATAGTTCTACAAAAAATGTCTCCACCATCCTTAGAGACTAGTGATTCTGTTATTGCAGAAGTCATATTATCAACAAGAAATAAAGAAAAAATTTGCATTGACGGTTTCGTATATAATAAAAATAAAAATAGGAATGACTTATACTATTGGGTATGTGAAAAAAGTGGAAAAAAGGGCAACAGTTGTGAGTGTGCAGCTACAGCCAATACGCTGTACGCAAATAATAAACATATAGTTCGAAAGCATGATCCACTGAAGCACAATCATGCACCTGAGGCTTCAAATTCTGAGGTATTAAAAATATGTAACAAAATTAAAGAATTGGCAGTAAACAGTAACGAAAAGCCCGGTATTATTATTAGAGATGTAAATGCAGAGGTGAAAAAATGTATCCGGACTTATCTTCCAAAAAATAAAAATTTAACCGAACAAATACGATATGCACGAAGGAAAAGTAAAGCTAAAGAACCTCAAAATATATCAGAGCTATATTTACCTCAGGAATTAACCAAGACATTGGACGGAGAACAATTTGGAAGAATTATAAAAGAAGGCACACAGTGTATTATATTATTCACAACATATGAAAATTTAAAAATTTTAGTCAAAAGTAATTGCTGGTTAATGGACGGCACATTTAAAGCACTTCCTACTTTTATGAAACAATTGTACACAATTCATGCTAATATAAAGAATGACGACAGTGATAATAATACTGTCATTCCATTAGTGTATGCACTTTTGTCTTCAAAGCGACAAAATATCTATATACTTCTCCTACAGAATTTAGTTTCTTTAGCTGAAGAATTAGGAATTTCTCTAAGTCCTGAATTTATTTTAATTGATTTTGAGATTGCTGCAATAAACGCAATTAAAGCAGTATTTCCCAATACAAAACTGAAAGGCTGTTTTTTTCATCTTTGCCAATCTATATATCGCAAAATACAGAAAAATGGCTTAACACGAAGGTATGGAACGGATGAAACGTTTAGTTCTGCAATTAGGAATATTCCAAGCCTAGCATTCCTAGAAACATCGGAAATTCCAGATGCCTTTAATGAAATAAAATCTCTGCTTCCGGTTGAATGTAATAATATTATTCGGTGGTTTGATAAATATTATGTAAATGGCACGATACAAGAATGCAGACGTAATGATGAAATAGTAATTCGTCGTCCACTATTCCCACCGGAAATGTGGTCGGTATGTGATACCAATACATTCCGATTACCACGAACTCAAAATAGCGTCGAATCATGGCACCGACGATGGCAATGCTTGCTAGATAGAAATTCCGGTATATTTAGTCGTATAAATAGTATACAAAAAGAGCAAGCAGCGGTTGAGATCACCTTGGAAAAATTTGCAAACGGAGAACCACCAAAGAAAAAGGTCAAAAAGGACAGATTGAAAGAGGAACGCATCCAGAGAATTATGAGAAATCGTCAAGAATATAATATTATAAATTTCATCCAGGCTTTATCACACAATATTACCTTGTAATAAATTGGACATTGTTAAAATTTTCGTTACGTTGATTTATGTTGTACCTATCTATTCAGTTTTCAGTACCCTGAAAATAATATTTTGTATTTAACATATGTAGATGTATAAACACCACGGCAATATATTTTCTGTTCAATTATCTTTAGTTGCGTTTTTCTCACTGCCATAAGTCTATCCTACCCTTCGTTACAAAAAGGGAAATGTACAAAATCACCGAGACTAATCGTAATGAGACTTATGTCATTATCGGTCAATACTGTCGTCGGGTAATGCTGTTGTCGATGAAAACTGTTGTCGATTAAATCTGGTGTCGAGGAATTGTTGTCGGTGAAAACAGTGTCGGTGAAATATGTGTCGATGAATTCAATCCAACCCAATATTTGTAGATGAGGTCCCAGTGATATTCAATCTTTTGAATATTGAGCAGCTTTGAAATGCCTGGACGAGCCTCTAGTGCACTCAAGTCTTCGTCTAGCATTGGTTGTGATGGCCATGTTTCACTGGGCTGCGCAAGCCATGGTGGTCCCGTCCACCAAAGCTTATGATGTTCAAGCTGCGATGTTGATAAGCCTCGTGATGCGCAATCAGCTGGGTTTGAAGTCCCTGGAACGTGTCTCCAATGTGCGCCTTGGGTGATCTCTTGAATTTGAGACACACGATTCCTTACGTAGTCCTTCCAGCGTGATGCGTGTGTTTTGATCCAGGTTAGTGTCACTTGTGAGTCCGTCCACAGATATGTTGTAGCAATGTTGAGCTTGAGCGTTGCTTGAACATATTTGGTGAGCTTCGCCAGCATCAATGCTGCAGTAAGCTCGAGTCTCGGGATTGTGAACTTCTTTAGTGGTGCTACCTTAGTTTTGGAGCACACCAATGTCGCGACCTTGTGAGTTGTAGACGGTGATGATACGGTAATGTAAATTACCGCTGCCATGGCGAGTTGTGAGGCATCAGAAAAGCCGTGTAGTTCCACTGTAGAGTTGCTGTAGGTGTTGAACCACCTTGGACATGATAGCTTGCGCAAGCTTGTTAAATCTTCTCTGATGATGAGCCATTGTGATGTTACTTGGGAAGGCAGTGGATCATCCCAGTTGAGCTTGTGTAGCCACAACTCTTGCAACAGTGTTTTTGCTCGAATTATGACCGGCGCTAGAAAACCTAATGGATCAAATATTTGTGCTACTTCTGATAGGATGAGGCGTTTGGTGAGCCTTGAATTTGAAGTTGGCTTTGAGGTGAACGAAAATTCATCGTTGATCACATTCCATTGAAGTCCGAGAATTTTGGTATTGCAGTCGTCTAATGATATAACTGAGCCTTGGGCTCGTTGGGTCTGAGAAATTGCATCAAGCAACGGAAGAAAGGTTGAATGCCATTTGGCTAGTGGAAACCCTCCCGCGTTGCACAGATCTTTTAATTGGTGAGCAATTGTAATGAGCATCTCACCTGTGTCTGCACCTCCAAAGATGTCATCAACGTATCTGGCATGCGTGATTGATGGCACCGCCAGAGGAAAGCGATGACCTTCGTCTTCCGTCAATTGAAGTAAAGCTCTGACCGCCAGAAATGGAGCAGCCTTGGTCCCGTAGGTGACCGTTGTGAGCTTGTAGGGCACCTCCTTTGAATCGTCATCGATCCACACTATTCGTTGGAGATCTTGATCATCCTCGTGAATCTTGACTTGACGATACATTTTCGTCACGTGTGTGGCAAAAATGTACTTGTGCTGGCGTATCCACAGCAGCACATCGGTGATGTTAAGGAGCAGATTTGCACCCGTATGCATCAAATCGTTGACAGAATACCCGGATGAAGTAGGGCTCGATCCATTGAAGACGACTCTCAGTTTTGTCGTCTGGCTGTCAGGCTTCAATACTCCATGATGTGGAAGATAAAACACAGAGTGAGTATTAGGTGAAAGGGATGGTGCTCTTACCATGTGACGGAGCTCCTCGTACTCTTGCATGAAGCCTTGATAGAGGTTGCGATACTCGTTGTTCCTGTTGAGCTTGACGAGCGTACGCTTCAAGCAAGCGTGAGCTGCTTGATAAGAATTACCCAGCAACTTTGGAGTCTCCTTCAGAGGAATGCGCACAGTGTATCGTCCTGTAGAATCACGAGTGTGTGTCGCTCGAAAGTGATCCTCACATTCTTGTTCTTCAGGTGTGAGCTTCATGGGTGTATCTGTTGGGAGCTCCTCTTGAATCCAAAATCGTGTCAGCATGTCTTGTAAGGAGTTGTCGACATGCTGCACGACTGCAGAGTGGTGTGCTGTGACCGTGCGCCGGTCCACTGTAACTGGTCCAAGAATGAGCCACCCAAAAATGGACAGCTGTCCAATTGGCATTGAAGAATCACCCTTCTTGAGGGTAGGCTTGATCACTTGTCCATACACGTCTGCGCCAATCACGATGTCTATCGGTCTTGATTTAAGAAAGTCTGGATCGGCCAGCGGAAGGCCATTCAAATGTGGCCATTCTTGACGTGGCGGTTCCACCGATGGTAAACTTGACGTCAGTGCTCGCAGAACGTGTGCTTGAAAGTGCACTGTTGACATATCGTAGTTGGAGCGCAGTGTTAGTAGTGCGACTCCTCTGGTTTGAATTGATGTGTTACCCCCAATGCCAGTGATCGTGATGGATGCATGGATGCGTTGAATCCTAAGCCGGTTGATGAGCTCTTCGGTGACAAATGTCAGTTCCGAGCCCGAATCAATCAATAATCTGACTGGAGTAGATGACACTGAAGTGATCAGCTGGGCGTTGGCTGTTGCCAACAGGGTAACTGAACAGTATGGGGTGAGCACTGGCGATGTTTGGTTGAGCCTCCTTCGTTCGGTTGAGCATGCTGTGTGAGTCTGCGTTGTGCGCGGTTGTGTGAGTGATATTGATGGGACGACTGCACCGACACTTCAATGGGTTGAGCTGTTGGATGATGCTCCCGCCACTGCGTGAGATTTTGCAAGGGCCGCGGTGTGAGCGGTCGGCTTGGTAAGGTGCAGCATCGTGTGGTGGTTGGCTGAGCACATTTTGCACCGACGCGTGGAGTTACAGTCCTCGGTGCGATGCCTTCCACAACAATTCCGGCACAATTTGTTGGTGGTGATAATTTTGCGCCTGTCCTCCACCGACAGCTCCCTGAACCTTGGACACATGATAATATAATGGTCTTCCTTACAATAGTCGCAGGGGTAGCTGTACGGCGAGGGCGATTGCTGCACCTTCCTTGGCTGACCCGACGCAGCGTGCACAGCGTTCCTGCTGGTAAGTGATCGGCTTGGTGGAGCAGCAGAGGGTTGAGCCTTCTTTCCCTTCTGTAAAGCCGCCGCCTCCAGCCGTTCCAAGGCCACCACCTTGGCAGCAATGAATGACTCGAGCTGCTGCAGCGGAGGGTAGGTCTTTGACGAGCCATCCAGTTGGTCGCCTGGTGAACGAGCAGTATGCTGAGCATGTCCTCAGCAGCTCCCAAGGTGGTCAGCGTCTTGTGCACCTTGCTAATTGTGGACACAATTTCGCTAAGCGCTTTTGCACTGCGCGTTGCGATCGGCGAGACGTTGAGCAGCTTGTCCAGCTGCTCTTCGATAAGCACACGCTTATTTGTGTACTTTTTGCACAGTTCCTCCCAGCAGGACTGGAACGATGAGCCTGTGAGCGGGTAAGCGTTCGCCAGCACTGATGGCTCACCTTGGAGGCTGGACCGCAGGTAATGCAGCCGGTCTATTTCCATGAGCTGCAGGTCCTGGATGATCAACGAGGTGAACAGTTCATTGTATGCCGGCCACTCGGTGTATGCACCAGAGAACGTGGGTGGAGCGATCTCCGGCAGCTTCGAGGCCCTCGATGGTACTGCGCTCGTTGCAGCCGGTGGACGCTGCTGTATCGCCTTCACGTCCTCTCGTAGGCGGTTAAGCTTGATCTTTGTGGTCAAGAACAGTTGAGACTCCTGTAACGTGTAATTGGCCTCGAAGTACGGGTGGTTAAGGAATTTAACCGGCCACGTCTCTTCGAAGTGCGCATGTTCTCGGGTGAAGGCGAGATGCAGCTCCTCCACGTGGGCGGCAATTAGCTCCACCTCATCGAGGGATGTAGTGTGTGCTTGAGTAGGCATGTGCATTTGCAAGGCCTGAAGCGAATCAAAGCGGCCTATTTGCGTCTTGGCCGTGATAACCAGCTGCGAGGGCAATGTTGTTGGTGAGGTCGCCCTCGGTGGCTTTTTGTCCCCACTCGTCCCCAGAGCCTCGGTGGGGATGGTGAGCACAATCGGTGCTGGGGAGGGCGCCCTTGATGAGCCCGCTGACTTTACGCTCTTCTGGTCATCTTGATCGGCCATCGCGAAGCACAGGAGTTGAGCTTGTGAGCCCTCTAAACAAACTACACAGCACTGTAATGCTCAATCACCGCTCCGGCTCGAAGGACCAAACTGTAAAAATGTTAGGTTAAGTGAGCACGAGGAGGCTGGTGAGGTTAGGATCGGCGTTGAGCCACACAGACACTGGTTTGCACAAGAAATGTGAAGTCTTTATTGTAAAAACGTCTGCCAACGGACAAGCCGTTGTGCACACGGTAATGATGGAGGATGAGCTCCCGTACACTTTTTCGTACAATAATCCACCGGTTATCCGCGTGGACGCGTGAACACGCACACCGCGAATGCACAAAACAATTGTTGTTCTACACGCGAAATGTGACGCGAACTCCGCGTTGAGTCTACTAACTATGAGAACGTGATTTGCACACTGAATTTGCTTGATGAGCAACGCTTTAATACAATGAACAAAATACGTGTTACGTTGCGCACAGTTGTGAACAGAATGAATTACAAGATGGATGCGCATTTCCGCCTCGGCGTCTTCTCGAACATTCTCGAGCGTCGATCGACAAGACGGACGCTGATTGGTTGATCGATCGCGGATCGACTGCGACTTCCGCCGCCCAGGAGGTGCTGCGGTGATCGAGAGTGCGGCGGCGCAGAGAACTATTCATTCCCAAACACATTATTTTTATTTATCCATGAATTGTGTGATTTATCAAACCCCAGCCACTTAACGTATATCTTATCCCCCTTCCTACGCAACACTTTTTCCACCAGATACACATCAGGATCGGTGACGCGCTGCAGCTCGTGATCATAGAATCCTCCGGCGACTGATTTTCCACAGGAATCGACGAGCAGATACGTCGCGGGATTAGTTGCCTGTACTTTGTCTATCTTGAACACCTCCGTTGTCCAATTCGGCGTATAGCCTTTATCAAAGATGGTTTTAAATTTGCTTACGCACACAAACTCGCCCAATTTGAATCTCGCTGGAGCAGCGATCTTTATATTGCTGTATACGGTGGCTAGCAGCTTATCGGCGATCGCAGGGGTAACATCGCGAGGACACATTTTGATGGTTCTATGTTTTCGTGCGTTATACTCTGCAAGTAGACGCGGTAGCGCATCGGTCCATCTATAGGTTCCATTGAGCGTAAACAGTTTCCACATATTGTTCTTCAAAGTTCGATTGAAACGTTCTACGACGGAGGCCTTCATCACCGAATACGTCGAATAATGATTAATATCATGTTTTGTCAAGAGTTTCTGCACATCGACGTTGTAAAATTCTATTCCTTGATCAGTTTGCAAATTTTTTGGATATCGATCTCTAAATATATTTGCAAACGCTTTAGTCACCTCAGCACCACTTTTAGTCTTGAGCGGCAACGCCCATGCATATTTGCTCAACACATCGATGACGGTGAGTATGTAGTGGTAACCTTGGTTGAATCGCGAGTATGGACGCATTTCTACAACGTCAGCTTGCCACAGATCATCGTATCCATGCACTATGACGCGCCTCCGTGGGAAGTGTCTTCGAGCTGGAGCATGCAATTCCTCAACAAGTTGTTGCTTCTTATGGCCGCGGTTTTCTTCTTTACTCTTGGATTTTGATAATGGCTGCATGTTTGATCGCAGAGGTGTTTTTGACACGAATGATGTGATAATTATCGTGTACGTGCATTATGTGCTTTCCGTTGGTCCCAGGAAATTCTGAACAAGTTCAACCGTCTCGCATGATTCTCCTTCGCAGCGCTGCTGCGGAATAGAATTCGACGCCTGTGATATATTTTGAACGCCGTTTTGCAGCGTCAGCATATCTCTCTGAAACATGACCAGCTTCCTCTCTAATTCTTCCTGCTGCTCTCTCAAAAGTTTAATGCTCTTTTCCATGTATAGTTTATTGACAACATCGCTGTCGGCCGTGGGTTGTGCTACACGTCGTATCTTCCGTGATTTTGCATCAAAGTCGACACCGGTCATGCAAAGAGCGTTATCTCGCATATAATTTCGAAGCAAACCGCTCCATTTGTAGTAGTCCATTCTAGCTGCTCCACTCTTCTCGAGTGATACCCCAAATTTGTTGATCGGCATCTCGATGCATACAGTGCACATCATCGGCGAGCGGCTTAATTTATAATGAGGCCTGCCTCGCGGAGTTCCTCGATAATCGATAGAATTTCATTGTCGTGCGAGTTGTTACCCGCCTGACGCGACGCTTCTAGTAAACGGAATCGGTCCACCAGCTCGTTGGGATCGTCCCAGTGCACGTAATCGATCTTGTTATCGTTTACCACCATGACTCGTGGTGTTGTTAGACCTTTCCCTTGTGACGTTCGTCACTCCGGGCGGGAGGATGGGAGGATGGCCTCAGTCGGCGTGCCAGGGTTTGATTGAACTCCTCCTTGCGTTAAAATTATCTCCTTTATTCGAGCTGCTTGCTTACACTCTGTACATGCGATACGGTGCTGGGGTTGCGCCGTCCTCGGTCGGCGGTCCGGCGTTGCGTCCTCTTATCGGGACGGTTGGGAGACTGGCAACGGTCAGGCGTCTCTTTATCGGGACGGGCCGGGGCCCGGGCGTCTCTGTCGCGGAGCGGTAGAGAAAAGAGATCAGGTAGTGTCCAGGCGTCTCTGTAAGGAACGGTAGAGGAAAAGAGACCGGGCAACTTCCAGGCGTCTCTGTAAGGAACGGTAGAGGAAAAGAGACCGGGCAACTTCCAGGCGTCTCTGTAAGGAACGGTAGAGGAAAAGAGACCGGGCAACTTCCAGGCGTCTCTTTAAGGAACGGTAGAGGAAAAGAGACCGGGCACTTCCAGGCGTCTCTGTAAGGAACGGTAGAGGAAAAGAGACCGGGCAACTTCCAGGCGTCTCTGTAAGGAACGGTAGAGGAAAAGAGACCGGGCAACTTCCAGGCGTCTCTTTAAGGAACGGTAGAGGAAAAGAGACCGGGCAACTTCCAGGCGTCTCTGTAAGGAACGGTAGAGGGAAAGAGACCGGGCAACTTCCAGGCGTCTCGGTAAGGAACGGTAGAGGAAAAGAGACCGGGCAACTTCCAGGCGTCTCTTTAAGGAACGGTAGAGGAAAAGAGACCGGGCAACTTCCAGGCGTCTCTGTAAGGAACGGTAGAGGAAAAGAGACCGAATACGATCGGCGGATCGGCGGGTACTCGGAAGTCTCTCTGTGCGCTTGCGCCGGGCAACATCCAGGCAGGCGGTAGAGGGGGGATCCGTAGCCCCACTTGAACTGCCTTGCCTCCGCGGCGTCGGGGCTTATGTCCCGGTTCTTGGAAATTCCCAGCTGCGAGAAACCGACGCGATCTGGCGGCGCGGTGGGGAGTGAGCGTCATCGGTCTGGCGCGAGACCGGCGTGCTTCGGCCTGGTTCGGCGGTATTCGGCCGTGGTCGCCCGGGCGCTCGGCCTCTTGCTCACTCCTGGTCGCACCGCCGTGCGCCCGGTTCCTCGCGCTGGGACGCTACGTCACATCCCCCTCTTTCTTCGGAGAGAGAGATGCGAACGTAATAATGCGCGAGTCACGCGTGGTTCATAACGTTATCGTTTTATTTGTTTGCAGTTCCTTAGACTCTAGCTTATGCCTACCGGCTACCCGTCACCTGTACTTAACCTAGGCGTATAACTGCACTTATATTAACTTAAACTTTATGTGGGTCGGGGAGATACGGCGCAGCTTGATCACTCGGCCGTCCTGGCGGACGCGGAACCGCTGTCCTTCCCTCAGGTGTTCCAGGTTGACGACGGTCCATCCCTGAGTGTCTAGTTGCCCCTCCTGCTCCTTAAGGGTTGCGGCCTCCTTGGTGGCGGACGAAGGCCCTGGTGTGGTATCGTCGATGGGCCTCGGTGTCGGGGGCCGGGCCGACGTTGCCGCCGGTCGTTGCTCCGGGGCTGCTGGCGGCCGGGCCGGGGCTGATGGCGGCGTCCTCTCGGCCGAAGTCGCCCTGGCCTGGTCCGGTTGGCGGGCCCGTTTGCTTACGGGGGCGGCCGCGGGGGCGTCTGTGGGGCGCTTCGACGTTGCTGGGGGTTGAGGGACTTCCCGTGGATGCGCGTTCGGCGTCCCCGCCCAGGGGGCTACCCGCCGTCTCTTGGAGTGACCCCGGGGCTGGTCGGTTGCGGTCGGTGGACGGTGGAGTGTCGTGCTGCTGGCTTTGGTCGGTGGTGGCGTTCCCCTGGTCGGTGTCCCCGCTTTGGACAGGGTCGGCTTCCTCCGGTTCGGGGGCGGTTCTCGGGTCGGCGGCTGCGTCCCCCGGACTGGGGACGGCGTCCTCTCGGGCAGCCGTATATTTTTCCCCGGTGTCGGCGGTAATGGGGACGTTCGCCTGCGGCTGGGTGGCGGTGCGCCTTCGTCCGAATCCTCCCCGAACAGCTCGTGTAACCGTTGACGAAGCCGGGGGCTCTCGAACTCCGTCGCGTGTATGTCGAGTACGTCGTCCATAGCTTGACTGTGCGTCGTCGACGTCCTCGTCCTGGCTTGTGTCGGGCTCGCTTCCGGGTTCGTCCGTTCGCCCTTCGATCGGCGGTGCCGTGTTGCTGTTATTTTCGGTGCAGGGCTTTATGTCTTTCACGTGGGCCCGGCTGCTATGGTTCTGTTTATCTTTTAAAATGACGACATTTGGCCCTTGGAACTGGATTACCTGATACGGGCCTGCGAATTTCGGTGCAAGTTTCGCTGCGAAGCCCTCGGCCGCGCTGGACAGGTGGTGCTCGCGCCGCATTACGTACGACCCGATGGCGGGGCGCCAGTCCCGGTGTCGTAGATTGAAATGTTTTTTCTGCCCCTCGGAAGCGCGGGCTTGGTTCCGCCGGGCCAATTCGAGTGTGTCCTGCAGGTTCGTAAGTCGTTCTTGTCGGAACTGGGTGCAGCTTGGCTCGGTGTCGCATGGCGCGGGGTTCGGCGGCTGGTACAGCGTAGCGGGTGGATTCAATTCCCGCCCGTAGTTCAGGAATGCCGGGGTGAACCCGGTACTTTCGTGTTTTGCAGTATTATATGCGAACACTACTTCCGTGATCCAACGGTCCCAGTGTCGGTGATTCTCGGTGGTGTACTGGGCGATCATTGTTTTTAATACTCGGTTTACTCGCTCGACGGGGTTGCACTGTGGCGAGTACGGTGGAGTCTTCCGGTGTTTGCTACCGGCGTCTCGGAGGAGGTTGGTGAACTCCCTGCTCTCAAACTGCCTCCCGTTGTCGGTGATGACCATTCGGGGACACCCGTGCTGGAGTAAGACGCGGTCCTTGAAGGCCCGTGTTACTGCTGGAGCAGTGGCCTGTCGAAGTGGCTGGACTTCGACCCATTTTGTGAGCTTGTCCTGGAAGACGCACAGGGTCGTGTGTCCTTTGCTGGAGCGCGGGAGCGGTCCGACAAGGTCGGCGGAGACCACCTCCCAAGGGTTGGTGGCTGGCGTGGTGTGCATCTGTCCGGCCGGGGCCTGTTGTTGCACTTTGTATTGTAGGCATGATGGGCATTGGCGCACATATTTGGCGGCTTCCCGGAACATGCCTGGCCAGTAATAGCGTTGTGCGAGTCGGGCGGCGGTCTTGGTGACCCCTAGGTGGCCCGCCGTCGGTGCGTCGTGGTTTTCTGCCAGGATGGACGGGCGTAGGGGGCGAGGGACGCACAACTTCCATGTGTTTTCCCCGGTATCCTGTCGGCCGGTGAGGTCGGGGAAGTGCCGGTATAACCGCCCCTCGGTGATCCGATATTCGGGGTATTTTGACGGGTCGCTCGCAACCAGATTCCTTGTTCGTTGGTACCATGGACAGCCCTTGTTATCGTCCATGGTGTGTACGTCTTCGGGTTGCCGGGAGAGTGCGTCTGCCACCAAATTCATGGCCCCCTTCCGGTACTTGATTGTGAAATCATATTGTTGTAATTCTAGGCTCCAGCGCGCCAGCCGGCCGGACGGGCTCTCGATTGTCTGTAGCCACTTCAAGGCGTGATGGTCGGTCAGGATGGTGAAATGGTACCCTTCGAGGTAGGCTCGCATCTTCCGGACGCCCCATACTACGGCCAGGCATTCCTTTTCCGTGGTGGAGTAATTCCTTTCGGCCTGATTGAGGGTACGGCTGGCGTAGGCTATCACCCTTTCTCCCCCTTCATCCTCCTGGGTCAGGACGACTCCGAGTCCGTCTTGGCTAGCGTCGGTTTGTAGAGTGAAGGGCCGTGTGAAGTCGGGACAGGTCAGTACTGGGGCCGCGGCTAGTTGTTGTCGTAAGGTGTTGAAGACGGTTTCTTCCTCGGGGCCCCAGCTCCACTTCCGTTTTTTTTGCAAAAGTTTAGTCAGCGGCGCGGTGATGTCCGAGAAATGGGTGATGAACCGGCGGTACCAAGATACCATCCCCAGGAAGCGTCGCAATTCTCGGAGGTTGGTCGGTGGGGGCATCCCGAGAATGGCTTGTACCTTGTCTGGATCGGTTTTAACCCCTTGGGCAGTCACCACGTGTCCCAGATATTTGAGTTCGGTGCGGCCGAATTCGCACTTCTCTGGGTTGATCCGGAGGTTGGCGGCTTGTAGGCGGTGCAGCACTTCGCGCAAGTTTTGCAGATGTTCTTCGAATGTCCGCCCCAGTACGATTATGTCGTCTAGATATGCGAAGGCCCGTGGTTCCAAGTCGGGGCCGATAACGTTGTCGAGCAGTCGTTGGAACGTAGCTGGTGCGGAGTGGAGGCCGAAGGGCATGACCCTAAATTGGTAGAGTCCTCGTCCGGGTACGGTGAAGGCGGTGACCGGTCGGCTTTCGGGGGCGAGGGGTACCTGCCAATAACCGTTAGCTAGGTCGATGGTGGATATGAAACGGGCTTCTCGCAATTTGCTCAGGGTGGCCTCTACTTGCGGCAAGGGGTATGCATCCCTCTTGGTGACCTGGTTGACCCGGCGGAAGTCAATACAAAATCGGCGCTTCCCGTTCTTCTTGCGGACTAATACAACCGGGGAACTCCACGGGCTCCGGGACGGCTCGATTATGCCGTCGGCCAACATTTTGCCGACCTCTTCGTCAATTATCCTCTGCATGGCCGGATTGCGGGGCGTGTATCGTTGCTTGAGCGGCGCGGCGTCCTCCAGATAGATGGTGTGCTCGGTGAGGTGGGTGGTGCCTTGTAGCCCCTGGAATTTCGGTAGTTCCTTGTCGAGGAGTCGTTGCAAGGCTTCTGCCTGTGCGGGGTTGCATGCTGTTATTCCGGGGGTGGCCTCGATCGTTGCGGCGTCGGGGATCAGGAGTCGGTTGCCGAAGGTCATGCGGACTTTTAGTTTTTTCAAGGCGTCGACCCCCAGTACGACCGGATGAGCGAGCGTCGGGAGGACCGCGTATCGGTGGGTCAATCGCTGGTTATCCACTCGTGCGGTCAGTCGTAAATCGCCGGCGAGCGATACCTCCAGCCCGTTTGCCAGCCTGACGCTGTGTTGGGCGGGTGCTGTTTTTCTTCCGTGGCGGCGACAGTGGTCGGCCACGTCTCCCCGGATGTAGGAGCAGGTGGCTCCGGTGTCCAGGAGGGCTCGGTAGCGGCGGCCGTGTAGGAGGATGGTGGCGAACGGTCGGGCGGTCTGGTCTGGCGGGGTTACTGGGGCGCCGTGGCGGCTGGTGTCGGGGTGGCGCCCTTCTCCCCGGCCCTTGTGGCGTTTCCCGTTGCCGGTTGGCATGGGCAATCTCGAGACAGTCGACCGTCTTGCCCGCAGCGTGAGCAGAATACTCGGGCTGGCTGGCGGCAGTCTTGGCGGCGGTGTCCTCTCTGTCCGCAACGCCAGCAGCACGTTTCGCGATTGTAGTCGGCTGAGATGCTGTCGAGGTTGCTTGTGCCTTGCTGCTTCTTCGTGGGTGTTGTTTTCGCCGGAAGCGGGGTTCGGGCTTTCTTGTCCCTGAGGATGCCTTCGTACTCAAGGGCGGCTTGTAGTAGAGCGGTTATGGTGGGGCAACTATTTCGCCGGATGAATTCCCGGTACTCGGGCAGGAGGTTACGGTGGATCCGTTCGAGTTGTCTGGCGGGCGAGAGTTGGCCGTATCGCCTAATCAGGGTCTGGATATCGGTGATATATTCGCTTGCCGGTTCCCCGGGCTTTTGCTTTCGCTGTTGAATCTCTTCCTCGAGATCGTTTTCGCTGTGGATGGGGATGTAATAGAGCCGGAAGCTCTCTTCGAAGGCCTTCCAACTTCCCCAATCCGCGCGGTTGTTACGGTGCCATAAAAGGGCTTGGCCCTTGAGTAATTCGGGGAGGCATCGGAGTAATTGTTCTTCCGTGATCTCATAGCTTTCCTGGAGCTCACATATTCGTTCCAGGAAGTTCCGGGCGTCCTTGGTGCCGTCGAAATGGCAACCCCATTTCCGCACGCGGTCCATGGCGGACGCGATGGGTGTGGACACGGGGGCTGGTTCGGTGTCGGTAATCGAGATGAGTGGTGGCGCCAGGTGGGTGTGCGCGCTGGACGTCGTTCCGCTAGTCGTTTTTGGCTCATCGGTTTTCCCCATTGTATCGGTGCTTATTAGGTACTGGCGGAGTCGGGCTCGTAACTGGTCGAACGTTCCTTCGGTGCTCTCGTTCGCCGCTGTCAGGGCTTCGATGAGCTCCTCCTTATTGAGATGATATAGTTGGGATAATACCGGGCTCATCTATGCTTCTTCCTTCGGCCGGTCGAGTCCCTGTTCGGGCGCCAATTTTGTGACGTTCGTCACTCCGGGCGGGAGGATGGGAGGATGGCCTCAGTCGGCGTGCCAGGGTTTGATTGAACTCCTCCTTGCGTTAAAATTATCTCCTTTATTCGAGCTGCTTGCTTACACTCTGTACATGCGATACGGTGCTGGGGTTGCGCCGTCCTCGGTCGGCGGTCCGGCGTTGCGTCCTCTTATCGGGACGGTTGGGAGACTGGCAACGGTCAGGCGTCTCTTTATCGGGACGGGCCGGGGCCCGGGCGTCTCTGTCGCGGAGCGGTAGAGAAAAGAGATCAGGTAGTGTCCAGGCGTCTCTGTAAGGAACGGTAGAGGAAAAGAGACCGGGCAACTTCCAGGCGTCTCTGTAAGGAACGGTAGAGGAAAAGAGACCGGGCAACTTCCAGGCGTCTCTGTAAGGAACGGTAGAGGAAAAGAGACCGGGCAACTTCCAGGCGTCTCTTTAAGGAACGGTAGAGGAAAAGAGACCGGGCACTTCCAGGCGTCTCTGTAAGGAACGGTAGAGGAAAAGAGACCGGGCAACTTCCAGGCGTCTCTGTAAGGAACGGTAGAGGAAAAGAGACCGGGCAACTTCCAGGCGTCTCTTTAAGGAACGGTAGAGGAAAAGAGACCGGGCAACTTCCAGGCGTCTCTGTAAGGAACGGTAGAGGGAAAGAGACCGGGCAACTTCCAGGCGTCTCGGTAAGGAACGGTAGAGGAAAAGAGACCGGGCAACTTCCAGGCGTCTCTTTAAGGAACGGTAGAGGAAAAGAGACCGGGCAACTTCCAGGCGTCTCTGTAAGGAACGGTAGAGGAAAAGAGACCGAATACGATCGGCGGATCGGCGGGTACTCGGAAGTCTCTCTGTGCGCTTGCGCCGGGCAACATCCAGGCAGGCGGTAGAGGGGGGATCCGTAGCCCCACTTGAACTGCCTTGCCTCCGCGGCGTCGGGGCTTATGTCCCGGTTCTTGGAAATTCCCAGCTGCGAGAAACCGACGCGATCTGGCGGCGCGGTGGGGAGTGAGCGTCATCGGTCTGGCGCGAGACCGGCGTGCTTCGGCCTGGTTCGGCGGTATTCGGCCGTGGTCGCCCGGGCGCTCGGCCTCTTGCTCACTCCTGGTCGCACCGCCGTGCGCCCGGTTCCTCGCGCTGGGACGCTACGTCACACCCTGTTCAACTAGCCGAAACACGGGGGAGTAGTGGTGCAATTATATATTTATACTTGTATCCCTTGTTGCCCAATATGAGATTTTGAGCGTTATGACCGCGTCTGTGGGCATTCGTTGTCAGCAGTATACTTTTATATTTTTGTTTATCAGCATCGGTGTATGTGGTATCGTCAGGAATTCTCTTGAAAATCAGTTCGTAAAGACCGGGTGTTCCTCCGTATCTTACACCGTCGATGATTATATTATCATCTTTGTCTATATCGAAAGCTTTATCCCCAAGCATCGTTCCACTATCACCAAAGTATACGCCATACACATAGTCCATGGTCGTATCCCTATCACTACTTAGGATTGCACTCATATATTTTTGTCCCAGCGGGCCGAAATGGTTGCGCAACGTTTCTTGTCCCTCGGATGTTTGGAGTTGATGTCTAATAGATGTTGCAAACGACTCATCGGGACTAGTTTCGAAAACGTCGTCATCATTGGTTGTGAGCGATTGTACATCGGGAAATGTATTTATTGGTGTAGAAGAAACCGAGGAATCGTTTGACGTGACATTCTGCCGTTTCCGCTTCGATTGAACTGGTGTGGTGGTTACGAGTGAATATTCCGATGACGTGTATGGTTTCCTCTTTGTCTTGCGCGATATGTTCCCCTTCAGATGGATTTTTGTTTTAGGCGTTAATGTTTCATACCCTTCGACGTCTGTGCTCGTCAGCGGTGATGTGTCAGCTTCTGTCGCTGCCATATTTTCCACGATATGTTTTAAGGGTTCGACAACAGGTTTAAAGTATCTCTCCAACGCGATATCTTCCTCCATCTTGCCAGTCTTCAAAGCCTGATGTTTCTTGCGAATGGATTCGCTGGTTTTTGCAATTTCCTCCACTATTCTCTCGCGATCCTTAATCTCCAGACTATCGATATCAATCATCGTTGTACCGCAGACGTTACTTTCCCACCGACGTGTCGACGACAATTGACAATCTCATGGTATGGCAAACTCGTTAAATCGCTTTCTATAACGTCCATTGGACATCGTGCTATCCTTGTCTATTACCATGAAACCATACTCCCGTTGCCAACAATTACGACACAACGCGCAGAAATCGTCGTAAGACATATCAGTGTTTACGTGATCGTTGTACACATGTTTCAAGTTGGTACCATCCTGCTTAAACAGAATCAATAGATTCGCATTGTCGCGTATAAGATGTTTAGGAATCTTTGCATATGTCTGACAGAGATAGAAGCAGTCAACGTTCGAGTGGCGCCCCATTGCAAAGTATTCCCTTATCGTATCTTGCTTGTCACATGCCACATCATCAAAGATAAAAATGGAATTCGGAAGCGATTCGCTCGGTGGGATGACGTCACTGTTATTCGAAAACGTAAAGTAGCCAATTTCATCTATCGGAATCAATAAATTCTCCAAATATTGATATTTTGGTTATTGCAACGACTTGGAATACACGTACACGTTCTCGAAGCGGACGCCGTGTGGACTTTCCAACAAGCTCACCAACACGTTGGTCTTCCCACAATTTGATGGACCACAAATGAGGCAGCGTATTGTGTTTGGTAACATGCTACCATGTCTGTGCAATGTTTTTGAAGACATCATTTGCGATTTATCGTCAAAATTTGTCACGCGTATCGTTACAGGTTGTCGCACAAATCGCATCCTCTCCGCGAACTGCGAAAAATGATTTTGATACGTCGAAGCGGTGACGCGTCCTATTTATAGGTCCGCACCGAAGCAAAACAGCTCAGTATTCAAAATGCTTCTGGTCCTGTCGAATAATTTCGATATTTGAAACCTAAGCTCTGAGCAGTTGAAATATATACCAAAGATTATTCTACTGCGAGAGTTTGACAGGCACATTGATCTGTTGTGGGACAGACTCCCCAAGCATATAAAAGTCGATTCTGAGGTTCAGCAGTATCGTCGGTGTTTGGAACATTATAATTGCCCTTGGCAGCGAACGCATATCGACGGTCCGACACCATTGATTAAAAACTGTGGCGAATGTCGTCGACGAGAGTAAAGAAAGGCCGTGGTTTGTTAAATCGGGCGATAAACGTGCTACCTATCGAATTACGTATCCCAGGATATCAGTTTTGTGGTCCAGGAACTCATCTGGCAAAACGATTGGCTAGAGAGGATCAAGGCATCAATCCGTTGGACGCAGCGTGTCGCGAACACGATATTGCGTATTCGCGTAGCAACGACCTCGGTGAAAGGCACACCGCAGATAACGTTCTCGCTGACAAAGCGCGAAAACGCACCGTTGCGCGAGACTCGACTCTGGGTGAAAGAGGTGCTGCTACAGCTGTTTGGGCAGCTATGAAGGCCAAGACGAAAATTGGGATGAGGATGAAAACAAAAACCCGCAAAAAGACTCCAAAGAGGGCATCGCAAAAGCGGATTCTTCCGATAGCAAAACGTGGTGGTATATTACCGCTTCTCCCGCTGCTAGGTGTACTCGGATCATTAGCTGGTGGAGCGGCTGGGATCGCCAAGGCGGTAAACGATAATAAGGCGGCGCAGCATCAGCTGCAGGAAATGCAACGTTATAATCGCTCCATGGAAGGTCGTGGACTTTATCTCACACCATACAAGCGCGGACAGGGAATATCAAAACGATAAAAAAACGCCGAAAAGAAAATAATAATGCCTGTCGGTGTAACTACCGATGCACAATTGGAGGAGTTGGCAAAACGTATGCGTATTCCATTCTTTAGAGGTGTTTTTATGCGCAATGCACTACCTGCTGGAGGAGTACATCGAAACGAGAGCGGTATCGTAAATTTGGACAATGTCGAGGGGTCGGGAACTCATTGGGTGGCATATGCGAAGAGAGTGTGTCGAGCTATATATTTCGACAGCTTCGGGAATCTTCGACCGCCTAGAGAATTGGTACAATATCTGAATAAAGATGTTGTGAAAATCGAATACAATCGAACAGCTTATCAGAAGTATAATCAGAGCAATTGCGGACAACTATGTCTACGCTTTCTACAAACGATCGGCACCAAATTTAAGGATTGACTTCCCACCATTCTGATTCAGTATTAGTCGAGTCGTACAGCTCGGAATATGTCGTTAACATTCACTCTAACCGGCAAGAGTAGCACCCTCGCGATAAGCTACTTTCCACCCATAGATTTGAGCGACGATGATTACGAGCTTGGTTTAACAACCTTTGAAACTTATCATACAATACCGAATATCGATTGGAGCAACGATAAATTCTACGTCACCTCGAACTATGGCATCAAAAACAGCAGTGTTGACACCACTCCTGAAACTATTAGGATTCCACACGGCTCCTACGAACTAGATGCCATTGCCAAGTATTTGAGGCAGCGATTACTCGAGCGATATCCTAAAAATCTCGATGACTCTGATGATGACAACGATGTGTATCCTATAGTGTTGCGTCCCAACAACAACACCATGAAAAGCGAGCTGTACTGCTCGTTCATCGTAGATTTTACGAAGCGCAATAACATTGGATCGCTACTGGGATTCTCGACGAATCGGGTATTAGAACCTGGACAATGGCACGAATCGGACGATCCAATTAATATCATGAACGTGAACATTATTCGCATAGAATGTAGCGTGACCGCTGGCGCGTACAACAATGGGAAGCGAGTACATACGATACATGAATTCTCTCCGAGAGTTCCACCAGGATATAAGATATCGGAAACGCCAGCGCAGATCATTTACCTTCCGATCACCGCACGGGTCATTACGGATCTAACGATACGCGTTGTGGATCAAGACGGACGGTTGCTCGATTTTGGAGGTGAAGAGATTACCATCAGACTGCACGTGCGACGACGGCGATAATACATGTGGTGCGAATGAAAGAAATGCTTGTGTTGAACGACTCCAGAAATCCGTTTCTTCCAAGTGAAATTGTTTGCAACAACAACAACAACAACAACAACAACAACAACAACACCTGCAACAGCTCTGATTACGCTAAAAAGAAGAGACTCAGTGCTGCGAAAATTACATTTTTGAAATCATTGGGATTTATTGTACGCATATAAGTTGAAAAAATGGCCGACATTCTAAGCATTGGAGGAAGCCGATGTTTGATGATTGCATCGTCAAGCTCGAGACTCACACGTACAACCCATACGTCAACACGACGTTTGGATACAGTGATGAGATAAGAATACCTATACAGCAGCAGGATTTATACACATTACCATGTGAAAGTTTCCTCTACGTGGAGGGAAAATTGGTGATAAATAAGCCACGCGATGCATCAACGACAACGTTGGGAAATAATTGCATGGCGTTCATATTTGATGAGATTCGGTACGAGCTGAATGGTGTGGAGATTGACCACAATAGAAACGTTGGAATAACTAGCACGCTTAAAAACTATGTATCGCTGACATCTGACGAAGACAAAAATATGGAGAATGCCGGATGGGGCTTGAAACGACATGATGGACTAATAGTGAAAAATCATTTCAATTTTTGCATCCCACTCAAATATTTGTTGGGATTTTGCGAGGACTACAAACGCATGCTTATTAATGCACGTCACGAATTGATTTTAATACGATCGCGCAACGATAACAATTCTCTAATAGGATCGCCGATGTTGGAACCAGAAATTGAATTACGTAAAGTGCAATGGCGAATGCCTCATGTGACGCTGAACGATGTTAATAAGCTATCGTTGCTACATGCTTTGGAAAGTGGACAAAACCTAAGCATTAGTTTTCGCTCGTGGGATCTGTACGAGTATCCTCTCTTACAGAGCACAACCAAGCATTCGTGGGCCGTGAAGGCAGCTGCACAGCTGGAGAAGCCGCGATACGTTATCTTTGCTCTACAGACTGCTCGAAAGAATGTGATGACCGAAGATGCTATCGGATTGACCACTGTAAATTGACCAATGTAAAACTTTTTCTCAACTCGGAATTTTATCCATATGATGACTTGAACTTGGACTTTGATAAGAATAAGCATGCCATCTTGTTTCACATGTATACACATTTCCGTAAATCGTATTATGGACATAGTTGCAACGAAGCATTATTCACTGTGGCTGAATTTTTACAATTTGGTCCCCTCGTGGTGATTGATTGCTCACGACAAAATGAGTCGATTAAAAATGGTACCGTGGACGTGCGCATAGAATTTGAGTGTAAAGAGAATGTACCTGCAAATACTACGGCCTACTGTCTGATTCTGCACGATCGGGTGGTTGAATACAATCCGCTAACAAACGTGGTGCGCAAAATAAATTAAATTGCCATACTACTTGTCCCGCCCTCTCCTGTGTCAAATTCGTACAAACATTTCATCGTAAAAAATCGAGATGCTTTACGAGAAAGACTTCATTCTCTCATCTGTCTTGGAAGCGAGCTGACCTCTAAAATTGTATCGACAATGGTCGTACCAACATTTGTTGACCTGCAAGGGTTCATCGTCGATGGAAGATTTGTTGTCAAGGAAGTGGCTGTTCTACGAATGGGAACAATTCTCTCGCACTATATTTTTGGGAGTTCGATGCCGCAATATCTTCTTACAAAATCCGACAAATCAAGCATCCGATGGTTGGTGGCAAAACATCATGGACTACGGTGGGATGATGGAGACGTTCCATACAGTATGGCTAAACAGCTAATTACGAAAGCTGTAGCTGATGCGATCGATGAAGAAGATGACACACCCCATATCGTATACGTTAAAGGGTTGCAGAAACGCGACTGGCTTGTGGATTTCCTCGATGAAAATACGAAAGCGGATGTGATCATTGACACGCTGGACATTGACTATGAGAATATCAAATCTCTAAATAAGCTAAATGTAATGAATACTCTGCGATGTGGCAGACACGCGAAGCATTGTGCTTTGCAAAATGTATTTAAAATATTCAACTGGTGGTCTAAACACCAGAGAGAATTGCATAAATAAAATATTTACATTTATATTTTTAATTTTATATTCTATGTAACAATATATAATTTCTTAAACGTATATTATTTCTTCATTTTATTTACCCGTCTCCCGCCTCTTTTTCTCGCCACCTAATTTTAAGATTCGACGTTTCAAAATTATTATTTCTCTGCGTTGGGGGAAAATTTCCATCACATATATGTATGGAAAATTCATGGATAAATAAAAATAATGTATTGTAAAAAAATAAATGCATGGTTCAATAAAAATAATGTATTGGTAAAATAAATACATGTGTACAATTTTATTTGATATAATTCCACTATTTATAAGGATGAGTTAATAAATACAATTGTATGTTCTATACATGTATGTACAGTCAGTGTCTGTATACAGAATTTTACAATTTTGAGCGAGCAGGGGAGACATGTACTCATAATGTCGCGTGCACTGCTACAGGTTGCGATAGTGGATAATGTAACGCTGCTTATCGTATAATGTCGCGAGTAACTTGTTCTGTCTGCTACCAGGTGGTTTGGCACGCGTCGGGCAGAACGGTAGATCTGCATGAGCATCATGCAGACGTTGCGGATATTCCAGATCTATTTAGACGATACACGTTCAGAGTGGTACCATACACGTTCGATTCACGTTCGATACACGTTCAGAGTGATACCATACATGTTCAATTCACGTTCGATAGATGTTCAAAGTGGTACCATACACGTTCGATAGATGTTCAAAGTGGTTCGATACACGTTCGATTCACGTTCAGAGTGGTACGATTCACGTTCAATTCACGTTTAGAGCTGTTCGATATACGTTCGATAGATGTTGAAAGTGGTACGATACATGTTCGATAGATGTTTAGAGTAGTACGATTCACGTTCAATTCACGTTCAGAGTGGTATCATACATGTTCAATTCACGTTCAGAGTGATACAATTCACGTTCGATTAGCGTTCATAGTGGTACGATTCATGTTCGATACACGTTCAGAGTGATACCATACACGTTCAATTCACGTTCGATAGATGTTCAAAGTGGTACCATACACGTTCGATAGATGTTCAAAGTGGTTCGATACACGTTCGATTCACGTTCAGAGTGGTACGATTCACGTTCGATTCATGTTCAGAGTGGTACGATTCACGTTCAATTCACGTTCAGAGTGGTATCATACACGTTCAATTCACGTTCAGAGTGGTACAATTCATGTTCGATTAGCGTTCATAGTGGTACGATTCATGTTCGATACACGTTCAGAGTGATACCATACACGTTCAATTCACGTTCGATAGATGTTGAAAGTGGTACTATAGATGTTCGATAGATGTTCAAAGTGGTTCGATACAGGTTCGATACATGTTGAAAGTGGTACGATACATGTTCGATATAATCGAATGATGCAAACGAAGAAGGATAGGATGGTCAGTGAATAATTCGAAGAAGATGTAGATGGTGAAGATGATCAGCGAACATACGTGATAGTGAACATTACTGTGAGGATTATCATATAGATTGCGAACTGTTAGCATGTGCCATCAATGATATTCTAGCTGATGCTCGTAGGAAAAATGTTAAATTATATTCTTTTAATTTTAAATAAAATTTCTTAACCATATATTATTTCTCAATTTTATTTACCCGTCTTCCGCCTCGCCACCTAATTCTAAGATTCGACGTTTCCGAATTCTGCTGACGCCGCATAATTCCTATGATTCGCGCTGCCAAATGACGTCCCCTGCACGGCTGCTTCAGAGGAGTCAAATTACGCGTAATCGCGCGATACGCTGCGATGTTAAATCGGAACGCTTTAGAATGCTACATATTTGTTTGAAAAAATATGTCTGTTTTCTACATAATGGTTCGCTGGATCGTTGATTAAAAATTATTATTTCTCTGCGTTGGGGGAAAGTATCTGTCGCATATTGGTTTGTAAAAAGCCGATCTTCCCTGATCTTTCCGGCGTTATCCGATAAAAAATAAATTATTTATCTGTATATTGGTTTGCTATGTATTGGTTTATAAAAATATTTGGGGGAAAAAAAATTTCTGGGGTTGGATCGAGTCTGAAAAAAGATTTTTTCATACAAGACCCGACCCCTGAAATTTTTTAAAGGGAGGGGACGACCCTCTGAAATTTTCCACCGGTGGGTCAGGTCTGGAGAGGTCTCCGCGGCGGCTCGGCCCGGACTGATCCCCTCCACGATTGCGGCTTCCCCCATTCCGCGGCTCGTGCGCGCGCAACAGGTCTTCCACTCCCCGCTCCCCCCGCGCCCATGTTTCCCTCCACCGCACTCCGCCGCGCGCCCTCACTTCCCCCCGCTCCCGCGCTCCCCTCAGAGGACCTGCGTTGGAACTCTCCTAGCCTTACTACTCTCACTCCCTCCCATCTTTTACTCCGCTCCCTTCTTTACCGCCCGTCCTGCACTACCGACTATCCTACTCTCTCCTTACTCCCTTTCCTCACCGCCCGATGTCGCTCCCTTCCTCTCGGTTTCTACTTTACCGCCTTTCTTTTTCCCGCTCAATCCTTTCCCGCTTTGCCTTAACCTCCAAACTCCGCGCCTCCTGCCTGCTTCCTCACTCCCCTTTTCCTCGCCCTTTCTCACCCTTCTTTCCCTGCTCCCCTTCGCCCTCCGCACTCACTTTCCACTCTCTGCACACCCTACTATCACCTATTTTGCTTCCTACACTCGCACCGCTCACTCGCACGTCCAGTCACTTTCACACCGGAAAAGGAAGTCCACAAAATAATATGTAATAAGCGAATAAACACGAAATAACAAATAGCAATTCACTGCGCATGCGCAAGCCCGCCAATTCTCGAGTATAAAAGGAGGTGCGCGCAGCACAGAGCGCGCCCATTTGAACACGTTCTTGAGACCAACGAATGCTAGTGCCTGGAGGCAGCTTAAGTACAATCCAGCAGAATTTCAGCACGCTCCGGAAACGGCAGCGACTGGTTCTCAGTGTAAAAGGTACTGGTGCTCCTCTTTGGACCTATCATTTGAAGGTTGAGAACTTTGTGTTCACGGAGGTTTCAAGCGTTGGTCCTACTAGTAGGTACCAGCTTAACCGCTTAGCGAAGGCAAGATCTATAGAATAGGGCTCTTGATACCCGGTGACCCGGGTACTCGGTTAACCGGGTGATACCCGGGTCCCCGGGCGCTACCCGGGTCTGCGGGTAATACGGTTACGGGTACTCGATATCTGTATGATACGGGTAACACTGTAACGAGTTACGCCGGTGGGACGACGATCTTACCCCCCACCACGCGCCCGACCGAGGTAGCGCGTACCGCGCTACGCCAACGGTCTTGCCCCCCACCACTCGTCCGCAATACCGAGAACTGGCGCGAGAGGGTTTCACAGTGAGAGACTTTCTCGCTGCCGAAAATGTGCGGACGAGGACATACAGGTCGGGGGCATAGGCCTATTTGGAGAGACCGCCTAGAGCGTTAGTACGAAGTACGCCTCTCCCGGAGACCTCCTGTGCGATTCCACGTTCTTGTGCAGTAACACTCGTTCTTGCGAAAGCCAAGCGCCCGTGTTTCACACCAGTTCTTGTGCGTCCACAGACTGAGTCTCTGTGCATTTTTCGCCTCCACTCCTCCACGGTTCCCAGAAGGACAGCGTGAGCCATCCTCTGGACGAAATACCGATAACCGCCATCGATCTCCCGAACAGAGTTATCTCTGTTCTCGAGAGCGTCCTTACAGTCGCCGACTCACCCGCGGACTGTGCCCACTGGGTGACCGGACCCCCCCCCCCCCCCCCCGACTCTCCGACCAGGGTACATTGGCAGGGTTGGCCCGCCTGGACACCGAAGGGTCAAATCGTCTTTCCTCTCCACTCTCGCCGAATCGACCATCGAGATACGCACCGAGATACGCGCCGCGACACGCGCCGCGATACGCACCGCCGACCAACGCCCCGAAGTACGCGACGCGAACCGCGCCGCGATACGCGCCGATACCCGCGATAGGCTAAGTCTAGGTTTAAGCCGTACATACTCTGTTTGCCAGCATAGACCTGGCCGGGACACTTTGTACAACCGCCCGAATAAATTGTCGTACTCCACCTTACCTCTACGTATTCAGTCATTCGATCGGCGGCCCTGGACCACCGTCCTGAGCTGGCGATACGGTTCCTCCACCGTCCCACCGGTAACCCCGCGGCTTAACGGTTACATTTGGCGCCCGAACAGGGACTTACAAAAGTACGGAGGACGATCGAATGACGGGGGTCAGCTGGGTGTACGAAAAGTCCAAAGCCGACCTCGTCGAGCTCGCGGTGAACTACAACCTCGACTCCACCGGAACCATCGACGCGTTGCGAGCGCGAATAGTGGCGCACCTTCGCAACAACACCATGCAGCGGGACAACGAAGCAGACATCCCACCCACCACGTCCAAAGCGAACCCCGGGATCTCCACGGTAGCCACTGTGGAGAACGCTTCGGACGGAAGATACGCCGCTCGTCAGCTTTTCCCCCAAAACTAAGGGGAAAACGGAGGCAGCGAGCGACCATGGTCCACCCCCCGTCCAATACATGATGGACCGAGTACGAAGGTGGGGAGGGCATTATGACGGAGGAAAGGGCGCCGAGAACTTCCTGGAGCAGCTAGAAGACCTTCAGGATAGCTACGAGGTCGCCCCCGAACAAATTTTACGGTGCCTCACCGTAATCCTAAAAGGCGTGGCACTGCATTGGTTCCGCGTCGAGAAACAGAATCTCCCGACGTGGGACAAGTTCTTGCCGGCCTTCAAGCGGAGATTCATGCCGCGACGAACACGGCAAGAGCTGGAGAAGGCCATCCACCAACGCCCCCAAGGGTCGACCGAAATCGCGGCCGACTTTGCCGACCACCTACGGCTGCTGATGCGCCGCCGCGGGGGAATTTCCGACGAGGACCAGCTGGAATGGGTCTACTCGAACCTCCGCCCCGAGTACCGATTGTTTATCCACCGGAAGGACTTCGACACCTTGCCCGACCTCATCGACCTGGCAACCGACCACGAACGAGCACGGGCCGACGAAAAAGCCAGAGCCCCGATTAAAGCCCCGGACGAACACCAAAAAGTCCGGGGATACCAGCGGCTCGCCGTGGTCGGCGACGAATACCGGAGGGAGGACTGCTGCTGGAGGTGCGGTCAACGCGGACACTACCGCCAAGACTGCCGTCGGCCAGCACGGCTGTTCTGCAGTCGCTGCGGAACCGAGGGGCGAGCCTCTCGAGACTGCAGGTGCCAGGGACGTCGGGAAACGACAACGGAGCCGGCGGACGAGGCACCGACCGGAATACTCCACCCAGACGGCCTCGAAGGGATTAAGCGACGATGACCGGCCATTCATACCGATCAACGTCCACGACCAGTGGTTCCAGGCGCTCGTCGACACGGGGGCCTCACAATCATACGTGAGCCCCACGATGGCCAATTGGTGTCGAGAGCGCGGGAGCCCCGGAACCACGACGGACCGACTCGTCCGAGTGGCCAACGGCGCCACGGAACAACTCACCGAGGAGGTAATCTTGACCGCGCAAATCGGAGCTGAAGTATACGCCTTCCGATGCGCGGTCCTCCCAAACCTATCACACGACGTACTCCTCGGTGTCGACGTCCAACGGATCGTGGGGATGACCCTCCAGATCCAGCAGCTGTGGTGGAAACCACGAGAGGAAACCGCCACCGTCGAAGCTACCCCCGGCCTACGAGGATGCACCAGGGAGCAAAGGCAGCGGCTGGAGACATTCCTCGTAGAGGAGCTCGGACATTTCGATCAGCTGCCCGGCCTCACCAACATGGCCAAACACCGCATCCGACTGAAGGCAGGCGCGGAGCCTGTTAAGCACCGGTACACGCCGAGGAATCCCGCCACCCAAGCCATTATCGACGAGGAGGTCACCCGAATGCTCACGGAGGGCATCATCGAACCCTCGAACAGCCCGTGGAGCTCCCCGGTCGTGGTGGTCAAGAAGAAAAACGAAAAGCGTAGGTTTTGTATCGACTTTCGACGGGTCAACGAGGTCACCGAAAAAGACGCGTACCCGCTGCTCCAGGTCCAGGCTACCCTGGAGAAATTACGGGGGGCGCAGTACATCTCCACGATAGACCTGGCCAACGAATACTGGCAGGTACCTCTTGACCCGGAGAGCCGCCCGATCACCGCATTCACCGTACCGGGGAGGGGGCTGTTCCAGTTCAGAGTGATGCCTTTCGGGCTACACTCCGCGCCGGCCACCTTCCAACGCCTCCTGGACCAGATCATCGGCCCGCGGCTGGAGCCGCGGGCATTCGCCTACCTCGATGACATCATCGTGCTCGGAAGCACTTTCGAGGAGCACCTGGACAACCTCCGCGAGGTGCTGCAGCGGCTACGGGCGGCCGGACTACGACTGAATAAGGAGAAATGTCAGTTCGGCCGAACCGAGCTGCAGTACCTCGGTCACACCGTCACCGACCAGGGGGTAGCGACAGACCCGGAGAAGGTGCAGGCCATCGCCAGGATACCCGCCCCCACGAACCTAAAAGAGCTGCGGCGATTTTTGGGAATGGTTTCGTGGTACCGGCGGTTTATCTCCAGATTCACGGACATCGCCGCCCCACTTAACCACCTACTTCAAAAGAAAGTACGGTGGACATGGGGCGAAAGCGAGGAGAAGGCATTCGAGACCCTCCGACAACAGCTGGCGACCGCCCCCGTCCTCGCCTGCCCCGACTTCACCCTGCCCTTCACGCTCCAGACGGACGCGAACGACGAGGGGCTCGGCGCAGTTTTAACGCAAGAGCTCCAGAACGAAGAACGCGTTATTTCGTACGCGAGCCGCACGCTGATCCCCGCCGAGAAAAATTACTCAGTAACCGAAAAGGAGTGCCTCGCGGTCGTCTGGGGCATCCGGAAGATGCGGCCGTACCTGGAGGGGTACCACTTTACCGTCCTGACCGACCACCAGTCCTTAAAATGGTTGCAGACGATGGACAACCCCTCCGGTCGGTTGGCCCGCTGGGGCCTCGAGCTGCAGGAGTACGATTTCGACGTCCAGTACCGGAAAGGAGCCAACAACCTGGTCGCCGACGCCCTCTCCCGGCAACCCGAAGGCGACTCCAAAGCAGCAGAGGTCACCAGCGTGGAGGCGCCAACCGGCTGCCCGTGGTACGACCGCATGAAGACGGCCGCCGAAAACGAACCCCACCGTTACCCGGAGTACCACATCGTGGATGGGCACCTGTACCGCCACATTTCGGACGCCCACGGCCCCCGAACCGAGCTGGAGTGGAAGTGGTGCGTGCCCCAGCCGCTCCGAGAAGCCGTACCCGGGAAAATCACGACGCACCCACCGCCGGACACCTAGGAGGCAGCAAAACGGCAGCGCGGCTATCGCAACGCTACTTCTGGCCGGGAATGAGCCGCGACGCGAATCGATACGTCCGACGCTGCCAAAAATGCCTCGAATACAAGGCACTCCAGCGAGCGCCCGCGGGCGGTATGCAGACGACGCCCGCAGCAAACCCGTGGGACGTGGTGGCCGTCGATTTAGTGGGACCCTTCCCACGGTCAGCGAAAGGATTTACCATGCTGGCCGTGATGCAAGACAAATTCAGCAAGTGGGTCGAGATCCAACCACTGCGACAGGCCACCGCCCCCGCCGTCACGCGGGCCCTCAAGGAGAGGGTCGTGCTCCGGTTCGGATGCCCTCGGCGGGTAATCACGGACAACGGCCGGCAGTACGAGAGCAGGGACTTCACGGGACTGCTCCGGACATACGGCATCGAACACCGGCGGACGCCCCCGTACACCCCCCAGTGCAACCCAGTGGAGAGGGTCAACCGCGTCATCAAAACGATGATCGCGCAACTGACCGACGGAGACCATCGCCACTGGGACCACTGGCTGCCGGAAGTCATGTTCGCGTACAATACCGCGCGACATGACTCCACCGGATACACCCCGGCGTACCTCAACTACGGCCGGGAACCAGCAACCCCCGGGGCCCTCCGCCAACCACCGACCGCGATCGCCGAGGAGGACACCGAAGACCGGAGCACCGACCGCGATCGCCGAGGAGGACACCGAAGACCGGAGCACCGACCGCAACGACGACGTCGAACGCCTAAAGCCGGGTCCAGACCTGAATGAGTATACGCTGAGCAGGCTGAGCCGCGCACGAATATTCTGATGTGGACGGGTGAAACGGTAGCCCCTGGCGCATGCTTCTACGTCTGAAAGGTTGAGCGTGAACGCATATGCTAGTGTGGACGGGTCATTCGTGGTAATTCGGCGCATGCGACCCGACTCGTGCATGCCGGCGAAGGCACATGGCCTGAGCCGACCGTTGTCGGTTTTCTTCCACAGATCAAAGGGAGTTTGAAGTGCATTGCGTTCAGCGTGGAAGATAGAGGCAGAATGTGATACTTTTCTAAAATCCTCGATGCTTCGGATTTTCATGATATTGAAATACATATATGGTAGTCCATATGAAATTAGGGAGGGTTAAGTCCTCATTTTTGCAGATTCGAAATTGTTTAAAAAATACAAATCTTCAAAGTTTCCTGGTTTCGGTGATTTTTACGAAACTCCTACAGAAATTATTGAAGGCATAGACTAAATAAATTTAATCCATTGCTAATATTGACATAAACAGATAATCAAAAATTTAAAAATTACATTTTGAATAATAATAATGCAATTAACATATGATAGACTTTAAAGCTCTATTTTACTGAATAATTTGTCTTTCTTTTCTTCACTACATCCTGCATTGTTCTTAATTCATACAGCCAGGCCGACTCGCTGTCGTGTTAAAAAATCACACGAGATTACTCGGGGGTGGGGGGGGGGGGGCAGCAATAAGCCTCGTGGAGGGACGCAGGTAGAAAATGAGGTGTCGTCCGCTGCACTGCGCGTGATCCCGCCTGTGACGTCTTCCCTTCGAATTGGAGACTGATCTCTTATCTCTTCAGTATAAGCACGTGCTACAATATCAAAACAAAAGTACGTACTGACATATGCGCTGCGAGAAAACGTGCGTCATAAAGAGAAAATATTACTATGAAGAGGTGAAAACGTTGCGTCTGCAACGAATGCAAGTCCGATTGGTCATAATATAATCTCCCCCCTGCGCCTCACCCTTTCTCGCACTGCATACGCCTGTGCCTGATTTTGTTTTGATATTGGAGTGCGTGGTTACTCGAAAGATATGGGATCCGTCTTCAATTCGAGGAGAAGACGACGCAGGCGGGAACCAGGCGTCCCTCCAGCCTGCAGGTGGCGAATTGATGGTGGACAATACTTTTTAATTGCTATATTGGTGACATCTTTTTCATATGCATGAAAGTAATTGTAGTTTTAATATAATTATGAAACATGCATTGGGAACACCGTTCCTCGAAAAGGGGGGACTTTCCTTCAGTGACTTCGTTCGTAGAGGAGGAACCCTCTCACCCTTGACGAAGTAGAGGAGGGAAATGGTTGCCAAAAACTTACCAGGGCCGATCGGCCGGACCGTTTCGCTAAGGTCGCGGTTTATGGCCGTATTGTCCCGCTAGTCGGCGTGGCGATTAACAACAGTACCTACGTGCGGGTCCGAAGCCATCGTACGTACTACCCGGCGACAGAGCAATATACGGATTAACACGGACTGAACAATGTCTAAAATTCTTAAAGACCCCATAAAATCGATTGCCCTTTAGAAATCTGGCAAATAGATATTGTCGAAACGTTCTTGGAAAAATAATAAATTACCCATCGTAAAGAATGAATGAATTTTTGCCTGGCTCTGAGCCCGCTTTTATCTCGACGCACGTGAGAAAAATGCCACCAATATAGCAACTACAAAGTATTATCCGCTATCAATACGCCTCCTGCAGAGATAGAGGAAGAAAATGTATTGCTCGCTGACTGCACGTGGTTCAAATTAAAGGCGGATCTCTTATCTCTGGAGTATAAACACGTGTTCACTTGAGACTCCCTAATTCCGTATAGTTCCTACGTGTCGAACGTATATTTCTAGCGATCTTCTTCGCCAGTTTCGACAGAGTCTCGTGGCTCGCGACAGCTAAGGACAGAAGGATAGAGAGTGTTTTGAGTAGTGCAGACGAAAGGTTTGCCTGCCATATGACACCGAGGAAGGGACCGCGGGACCCTCGACCAAAGGAAAGTCAGGCTCGCTGCGATGTTCGGGCTCTTCCCAGCCGATGTTGGTAAAGTCCCGCACCATCAAAGGAATGGCTCACCCACATGGGGTAAACAACTGTAGTGGTGCATCCCTGTCCCTCACACCACCATGACTTGTTGTCGTCCTTACAATTGGGGGTGTCAAGTAGTTTAAAGAAGCAAGACAAGGTGGTAATAAACGAAGAGTGTCCCACAGACCTTTCCAATGTATATACCTCTACGCCTACTGTTCAAGAAAAGAGGCATTCTTGCGCCATCTTACAGAACCGTCAATAATTAGGCGATTAGCGGCTCAGCCCGCTGACTCATGTGGAGCAGCGATCACGATCCCTTCCCTCGATTCGCGATCGATGGAAGGGGGAGACTTCTTCCTTCCAGGAAACCGACGGCGTTTTCCTGGATCACTCTGTTCGCGATTTCGCTACGCTATACACGCTTCTTTATTACGCTACGCTTTGCTCTTTTGCACTTGCTGCTTTGCTACGTTACTAAATCGCGCTGTAACTTGCTATAGTGCTTTCGGGTTTGTCGCGCCTGCTTGCGTCAAACGCTTCCGTTAAAATAGTTTAGTTATTGTAAATAGTGTGTAATTTATTGTGACATTGTACATAGACTCAATATAATCGTGAACGTTTCGTTAAAGTCCTCGTGCCTCAAAGAGATAAAGACTCCTCGTCGTGCTTTAAGAAGCTCCTGCAATTCCTTGCCCGATCCGCTGATAAGCTTTCTAACACCTATGGTTCGAAATGTCTACGGGACTCACGGAAGTATCACGGAATAACCTGTACCACGGATTTATCCGAATTTACCCAATGTTTGTTTTAACATGATACCGATTTCACGACCTTTCTACTTTCCAAACTGGTAAGATGTCTTGCGGGGGGGGGGGGGGGCAGGAAGAAAAATCAAACACATGGAGGGAAAAACTGTACGGGCTGCCTTGTCTGCCGTACCTGGTTCCCAAAAATTAATCACGGTGATCGGCCAAAGCGTTCCGAGAGGGTCGCGGTTTATGACGGTATTCTCCAGCGAGCCAGCTGTAGAAAACGGTACGCGTGGGTCCTCGTACTACCTACCTACAGAGCAATATATGGTTTAGCTTGGATTGAACAATGTCACCCATTTTTTTATTGAAAAAATAATAAATTATCGATTGTAAAGATCGAATGAATTTTCGCCGGTCTCGGAGCCCGGTTTTGTCTCGACGCACGTGAGAAAGATGTCACGAATAGGTATAGCAATTAAAAAGTATGTATTATCCACCATCAATACACCTCGTGGAGACAGGACACAAGGAGAAAAGGGATAGTCCACTGACTGAGCGCGACTCCTCCTGCGTCATCTTTCTTTCAAATTAAAACTTTCGGGGTTCGGTTCAGATCTGGACGCGAAAAATGACCTTTTTTAAGAAAACGGTACAAAAAGCGCCAAGTATATAATCCCAACAAAAAGAATCCCATTTAAGAACATTGTCGTAAATTAATATGAATTTATTATGTGCTATATTTAACTTTATAAAAGTAATGATATACAAAAATTGCGCCAATTATCACAATGGCTATTTATATAAAGAAAAAAATGTATTAAATAATATTAAGCAGATGTATTTTTATACAAATAAATATTTTAATACGAATAAATATTTTATTCAAAATACTTGGCGCTGCTCTTCGAAAAAATGTTAATTGTTTTGGTTAATAAATAAAACAAGACAAGACAACAGTGGTGGGGATAGCGAAAAACCCACACCGTGTACACCAAACCGAGCCCATAAGGAGACAATACGTATTTAATACATTTTTTTCGTTATATAAATAGCCATTGTGATAATTGACGCAATTTTTGTATATCATTACTTTTATAAAGTTAAATCTGGCACATTAATAAATTTATATTAATTTACGACAATGTTTTTAAATGGGATTCTTTTTGATGGGATTATATACTTGGCGCTTTTTTGTACCTTTTTTTTTTAAATAATAAAGGTAACGCCGGCGGTTGGTTCAGTAGCCGAAACAACGCCTGCACACTCCACACTACTTGAGATGTTTGAAGGGCTTTACTACGTCGCGGTCACCGATTACTGGAAACTGTGTTTCAAATGAAATGAAGGAAGTTCTCTGCCGTGACTTCTCTCACATAGTACCTATGTATTATGGTCATTTTTGTACATCACAGTAGACGGAGAAGCAGTTCTGTAAATTGTTGTAGGGCCGGCAACAGTATAATAAACCTCGCTTGCTCGGCTGCGTACCAGATGATCGCGGACCAGGTTTGGGTGAAATTTATACCGTTCGACACCGTACGGCAGGCCTGCCCCATCGGGTGCAAATACCTCCTGAAGTTCTGGGACCCGGGCAACAGCCGAGCGCGGGACGGTTACGTTGCTAACCACAGCATGGGTTGCGGAAGAACTGCATGAGTGTGCGGCCGTCCATGCAGGCTCGTACCACCATGCAGTTCTCTCACAAATTTCGCAACGGGTAGCAATGGAACAGTCCCGCGCTCGGCTGTTACCCGGGTCCCAGAAATTCAGGAGGTATTTGCACCCGATGGGGCAGGCCTGCCGTATGCGGTTTTCTGATCCACCGGAACCGCGGCTCGGGAAAAACCCTAATTTTTCCCTTACCTTCTGCGACCGACAGTTCTTCCTTCCTCATCCCCTCATTTCGAAAATGACCAATCAGAAAGCTCATTTCAACCCCCGTTTTTTGAACGCAAACCAATAGCGTCAGTTTAGTGTTAACTTGCGAAAGAAGCTTGCATCGCAAGATCAGTTCATCGCAAACAGTGCACCACACAGTTCGTATTCAGTGCGTGTAGAATTCTGCAGAAGCTTCAGTGCAGAACTGACAGAAGTTGGATATTTTGTGCTGAAAGTGCGATCAACTTCCATCGTAAGTATTAATAGTTATTATTTTTTTTAATACTACTTCTATACAATATCTCTATATCCTTTGTCAATTTATAATTATCGATTCTAACTTCGTGTACAGTGAATTATACTTGTGTTGAGTGTTTTCTTGTTCAATTATTAATATTGCGACGATGTCCATGGGGGGGGGGGGGGCGTTGACTCCCCATAGCCGGAACAATATCATGCAAATAATACTTTATATTAACTTATTAAATAACATTTACAAAGATATTATGAAAAACAGATAAACTTGTAGAAATGGACGCGCAAAAAGTATTCGTACAGTTGAATAAAGACTTAATAAACTATGGACATAAACTAAATATTTAATGTGTTCATAATTTGTGGGATTGCCTTTTGATTATATAATAGCTTCGAGGCTACTTAGTATGGAATTTACTAGGTTGGATGTTATATTTTACTCTACTCTTCTGGCGGAGTGGCTTTTAAACGTTCTTTAGGCCCGGTGCAGACGAGCGGTTTGCGGCAGTTTGCCGCCGCGACAATTTGCTGCCGCGAGACGCGCGTGAAATTTTTCTAGCAGTTCACATGAGCGGTTTTGCAACGCCACGATTCGCGTTCGGCGCTTTCTTCTTCTATCTTTATGGGTTTGAGAGAGACATTTTCTTGCGTTAAATAAACGCAAAACGCTCGTGTGAATTGCTTGTATATAAAACAATGTACTGCTTCGCCGTATCGCGGCAGCGTTCATTCGCGGTGAAGCGGTTCGCAAAAATTTGCGTCCCGTGTCAACTCCTTGATACAAATCTATGTTCTGCCAAAACGCGGCGCTACATAATTTACCGCGACGGCAAACTGCCGCAAACCGCTCGTCTGCACCGGGCCTAAAGAACGTTTAAAAGCCACTCCGCCAGAAGAGTAGAGTAAAATCCAACCTAGTAAATTCCATACCAAGTAGCCTCGAAGCTATTATATAATCAAAAGGCAATCCCACAAATTATCAACACATTAAATATTTAGTTTATGTCCATAGTTTATTAAGTCTTTATTCAACTGTACGAATACTTTTTGCGCGTCCATTTCTACAAGTTTATCTGTTTTCATAATATCTTTGTAAATGTTAAAGGGAATAAAGTTTTGTTTATACAAAATCTATTATACAAACATCGAAGAATATTTATTAATCATTATATTCCGTTAAAATTTATTACTGACATGGATATACAACGTTTTACTTTAAATCAGGCTTGGGAATTAAGTGATCTTTTCGGCCGAGTTTCAGAAGCAACGCCCTCTTTTTCCCGCCGCGCGCCTTAGCCCCCGCGCCAGCCTTAAAGCTCGAGCCACCTCAGGCGCGTACCACGTGAATCGCGCGTGGCGCGGTGACACAACAAAAACGCATCGGCAATCGTGCTCTCTGGGACGTGTGGAAACATATTGATACAATGTCGCCCTAATGCGCCACGCGCGGTTCACGTGGTACGGGCCTGAGGCGCTCCTAGCAGCTTGGTCGCCGCGGGGGCCAAGATGCGCGGCGGGAGAAAGAGTAGTCCAGTGAAATTAGACGGAAATCTGCCCAATCTTCGGAATAAATCCCATCAAGCTAAATTTTGGTATGGGCCTTTATTTGGTCGTTTTAAACAATATGTCAAAAGTCCCCATCGATCCGAGTGCCGCTAAAAATTTTACAGAGGGTTGAAAAAAAACAGTTTTTCGCGAATATCTCCTTATATAGCAGTTTTGCGACAAAAATAGGTCTCACACAATTTATAACCTAGGAAATTCTCTACAAAAAAGGTTGTATGAATTTTTTTCGTAGGAGTAACCATTTTCATGTGTGCCGGGTTACCAAGTTTCAACCCCCATACTTTTGACAAGGGAAGATCTCGAACCCGGAAATTCAGAAAATTATGAAACTCTGTAAATATGTAGCGGAAGTCCTGCTGAGTACAACGCAATTTCATTTGCTGCCCAAATTCACTCCAAGAGGGTGCAATTGACCCCTGAAAATCCGTTGTTGTTTTAGATTTTGTGTTATAACTCACGCACCGTAAGAACTGTAAGAACTATAATTTACCAAATGTTAGTCCTAATTAAGAGAAGTAACTTTTTCCTGAACACTTTTTTTCTATCTCCTACAGTTCGCGAGTAATAATACAAAATAAAACAAATTTCAGGGGTCAATTGCACCCTCTTGGAGTGAATTTGGGCAGCAAATGAAATTGCGTTGTACTCAGCAGGACTTCCGCTATATATTTACAGAGTTTCATAATTTTCTGAATTTCCGGGTTCGGGATTTTCCCTTGTCAAAAGTATGGGGGTTGAAACTTGGTAACCCGGCACACATGAAAATGGTTACTTCTACGAAAAAAAACTCATACAACCTTTTTTGTAGAGAATTTCCTAGGTTATAAATTGTGTGAAACCTATTTTTATCGCAAAACTGCTATATAACGAGATATTCGCGAAAAACTGTTATTTTTTTCAACCCTCTGTAAAATTTTTAGCGGCACTCGGATCGATGGGGACTTTTGACATATTGTTTAAAACGACCAAATAAAGGCCCATACCAAAATTTAGCTTGCTGGGATTTATTCCGAAGACAAATCCTAATTTCACTGGACTAGAGGGTGTTGCTTCTGAAACTCGGCCGAAAAGATCACTTAATTCCCAAGCCTGCTTTAAATCGGTCGCTGTACGAATCCTTTTTACACCGTCTGTACATCAATTCATTGTATGGAATTTGAGCATTAAATATTCAAATTATTATGAACTTAAATGAATTTAATTAAAATACACATAATAAATATTAACGAAATCAAAAATCGTATAAAACTAATTCTTAAATATTCACATATAGAAATTGAAGTGAATGTCTCTCTAAAATATTCAGTACTAATTCTTGAAACTAATTGTGACTGCCCCCTCAACTAGATCAAAAGGAAGTCGATTTAATTCTATTAATAGAAATATACACATCTTTATGTACAGTATACAACAATGGAAATGGAGTGGTCAGACGATCAATGTCTGGAATTAATAGGGGCATACGAAAGGCAACAAATTTTATGGAATCCCTCATACCCCAATCATTTTTCAAAAAACAAAAAAAAGACGCGTGGGAAGCAATTTCCAGAGAAATTGGCATAGAGGAGGAAAATATACGTCAGAAAATGACGAGTTTGCTGGGATCCTTTCGTCAACAGAAGTCGAAAGGAAAACGTTCCATTGGCACTGGGAAAGGTACGTCGAAAAAAACTGTTGTTTTTCTACAATGTATTGTAGTGCATTCTGTATTCAAAGAATACATTATTCACAATCTTTATTTAATTATTCAAATAATTGTTACATTTCAGCAAGGCACGAGGTTTACAGGTCGAAATGGTTCGCATTCAAACGAATGCATTTCTTACTCGACAAAAATCAACCCAGGCGAACCGTAAATACAAGCAATGTAAGTAAAATAGTTGTATTTAAATCATTTCCGTCACGCACAGTCATTCTGCCAAGGCACAGTTCCGCTGGTAATGAAATAATTAGTAAATTCTTGTCTAATGTTTTGTGATTTTTGACACGGTCTTCGAGGTACATTATTAACAGGCAGAAACGACGAAGTGTTTACAGTAGTTTGTGTCCTCGAGCTACCTGCTACTAATTCTCCATTCCTGTCATTGTCCAACATCCCTGATGGACAGTAGGATGCTCTTGAACTTTTTGACTTTCGCAGAAAATTGTGTAGATACACAATTGTTAGTGCAATAATTTCAGCTTTTTCCGGCTGCAATAGCATAGGTTTCCTCAAAATACGAAATACTGAAGAACATATCCCAAATACATTCTCTACCACTCTTCGTGCCCTACTCAGACGATAATTAAATATTCTTTCTCTGCTTCCTTTGCTGTGAGTTCCCGAGTATGGTTTCATGATATTTTCGGTGAGAGGAAATGCCTCGTCACCTAGTATGACGTACGGCATGTTAATACGCCTTCCAGGCAGTGGAGTTTCTTCGGGCAAAGCTAAATCTTTTCTTTCAATTTTTTTGTACAAATCGGTGTTTTTGAAAACACCACTGTCCGAAATTCGTACTTGGCAACCAACATCGACAAATAAAAAATTATAATCTGCATCTACAAGAGCAAACAATACAATGCTAAAAAATGATTTGTAGTTGTAAAATTCACTGGTACTATTAACGGGGCATTGTAGCATAATGTGTTTTCCATCCATTGCCCCCACGCAGTGCGGAAAATTCCATTTTCCACTCTTCCGTAGTTGAAGGCATCTAGAAAAACACATAACTATATAAAAAACGCGATATACATATGTATGTGTGCAGAGTAAATGAATGACAACTACCATCTCAAAGAACTCGTTATTTAGTGGTTTCGGCAAATGTTATCGATTACAACAGAGTACTTAAAAAACTGAAGGCCACCATGATATCCCAAACAATATAAAATTAAAAAAAAATGTGTCTGCTCGACCGAATACAATATATTCCAGAAAAACAATAACTAAGGAGTTATTTCAGGAGACAGTTGTTATTAATTGACCTTGCATAAATATCTGGAAGGATTACTATAAAACTTGTGTATATGACAAAAAAATGAAGAACACTAATTCAGATTGAACAAGTAATCTAATTCGATATATTTTTTTACAGGAAACTTTTTGGGATACAGAGATGGAGACAGAGTGTGGTGAAAGAAGAATATCCACTCCGCCAAATGACGATGGCGAAATTGCTGGACCGTCCAGAATATTAGATTTTAATGTAGAAAGACCACCACCACCACGAGGACCACCACCACCACGACCACCACCACCAGCACCACGACGACCACCACCACCACCAGCAGCAGCAGCAAGAAGGGCAAGAAATGAGGAAGACCCTCGCATCGATCAAACATTCGACATACTCCAACAAACGTACAACCACTTAAATACGTCGACGAAAGGCGACAGGTTCGGGTCGTATGGGGAACATATAGCCCACAAATTGCGGTCATACTCCGTCAGGGTCGCATCCATCGTGGAACACCATATTAGCAATATTATGTTCCAGGCGGACATGGGTCAATATGACCAATATCTGAACTACAATATCCCTCCCACAACCCCTTTCCCATCACAATCCACTCACATTTATCCCCCGACTATGTTCTTCTCCGACACCACAAATCCAATAGAAAATGAAACGTTCAATAGATACACCCCAGAACCGCAATAAAAAGTATAATAAAATGAAATTTGTAAGTTGGACTTACCTTTACATGACTTCTTAAACCTTCAATTAGCGCAGGACAAACTTCCATTACTATAGTCGATATTGCTTGCTTTGACACTTTAAAAACATATTGCAAGCTTGTATACGAATCGCCTGTGGCTAGAAAGCGTAATGTTATTGCCAACCTCAGTGAAACGGGAATAGCGTCCCGGAACTGAGTATCTTTCTTCATCACTTTTGAACCGATCATCTGAATGAGTACTTCAAAATCCTCACTGGACATTCGCACAAAATTCTTAAACTGTCCCGTGCCAAGCTCAACTTTTAATTCATTCAAGATATTGTGTCCCTCTTCATTTCTGCGTTTATATAATTCCGTTATCCACCATCGTCTCTCTACTTTGTGTTTAGTTTGCTTTTCTTTTAATAATTTGTACGTTAAAAGAAAAGCTGCGCTCGCAATAATGAGTTGTTCCTTCGATGTCATTGTGACGGTCTGGGTGTGAAGACGCACAAGAGTTGTAGATCGAGCACTCTTAGATTCTCACGATACGTTTTAGTCACCGATTGTAATATCGAAAGACAACACTTTTTGAATTGGATATGTATATTTAATACAAGTAGAGGTTCGTCCGTTGACCAGAGACTAAACTGAACTGGCCCTGCGGCTTACGGACTTATATATATACGGTCTTACGGTCTTAGGTCTGAGGTACTAGCTAGAGGTGGAGGGGTTGATGCGTAAGGGTGCAAAGATTCAAGGATGTTATGGAGGATTGCGCGAATGACTAGTTGGTATGACTAGACAGGGTGATTCACCAGCGACGCCCGTCCAAGGATGCCGCCTCGTACCCCGTGGCGAGGATTACACCCCGTGGTACGTCACCTTATGCAAAAGTAGTTCGATTTATATGACATTGAATATGATTTTCATCGGAAAAACATAAGGAATCCATTGCTGTCACTTCCATATCAATATGATAAAGAATAAAGAATTTCTTAATACGCTGTAATGAATATTTCATATTTTCACACTTGACAGCGGGGTGCCGACCTGGAATCGCTGCGGTCAATCGAGGATTCATACCTGTTTCAGAAATAAAATAATTCCCTATTCTTTATCGTATCGATATGGAAGGGATGCCGATGGATTCCTTATATTTTTCCGATGAAAATCATTCCAAATTTCATATAAATCCGACTATTTTTAACGAATTCAGCTTGAAATGATATAAATAAATTTTTCCTGAAATTTCCTTCATTATGATCTGAAGTAGGGGAGACCGGGGCCCCATCATGAACGAATGGGTGGGGCGTGGGTACGGCAGGCTCACCTTCCGCCTGACGCAGATATTGACCGGAGTTGGATGCTTCGGCAATTATCTGTGTCGCATAGGGCGGGAGGAGTCGTCGCAGTGTTTCAGCTGCGACTCGGGCGATGAGGACACGGCCGACCACACGCTGGCGGTTTGCCGGTCGTGGTCGGACGAGCGGCGTGTCCTCGAGTCGCGGCTGGGTCCCGATTTCTCGCTACCGACGGTCGTGCGTCGGATGGCGGGAGATCGGGAGTGCTGGAAGGCCGTCTCCGCATTTGCGGAGGCGGTAATGTTGAAGAAGGAGGAGGCGGAGCGGGACAGGATCCGCACCGGGCATCCGTCCCGCGTAGCCGCCCCTCGGAGATCCGGTAGGATCGGGAGGAGGAGATGACCCGGGGCCGGGGGAGGTAGGGCGGTGACGTAATTTAGTGCGTCACCCCCGCTCCCCGTCGGCATCAACCCCGGGTCGGAGGCGCCCTTTTCAGGGCGCCTCGGGAAGGAGGCGGCCTTAGCCGCGAGTTGCCGTCGGCGTCGCGTCGTGGCAGGGCGCGACGCGCGACGGCGGAGTTACGAACAGGGGGGGTCCTCGTGTCAGAGGGCCCCCCGGGGAGCAGCCGACCATCTGCTGCTCCCCCGGAAGCCGCGCCATTGGCGCCGTTTTTAGCGCGCTCCCGAGGAAGGCGGTCGAGCAGGTAAAGGGTGAGTGCGGCGGTCAATTGACCATATGACCAAGTGCCGCCTCCCCGCCCGGCCGCGACCCTTCGGGCCGCGTCCGGGTCACTGCTCGACCGCGGGGGGTCGCGGGGTGGGGGTGTCGGGGGGCACGCTCACCCCTCCACCACATCGTGCGACCCCCCCAGAAGTGGCGACGCGGCCGCGTGGTCCGCCTCGCGTCGCCGGAGTTTTGGGAAGACCCCGCGCGTTGCCGCGCGGGGTTGTTGAGCGCGGAGCCAGCATTTGCGCTGAGGGGGGGGGGAGGCATGCGAATGTATCGCTAGTTTGCTCTCGCACAAGTCCTCCCCCTCGAGCGTGCGACTCCGCGCCCGAGGACGACCACCGTGGAGTTTTAGTGGGTGCAAACCCCACATAACCCCGTCCCTCCCCCGGGGGCGGGGTATCCGTTAGGGATTTCTCCACGTTAAAAAAAAAAAAAAAAAAAAAAAAAAAAAGGGGAGACCGGGGCAGATTGTAACAAAAAAGTTTTCAAAGTTATTTCTCGAAAGTGTTTTCCTCAATCAGGAAATAATTTGCGTGATTTACTACTCACATAATTGGTGAACTAATATTGCGTGAAAGTACGTGACAAAATCTTGGACACTTAGACATCTAGCTTCATCTTAAACAAATCTGAACTTTTGTTACAATGTGCCCCACCCAGGGTAAATTGTAACACAACTGTTTTACTTATTTAAATACAAATATGAACACAAATAAACATTTCTAAAGAATATAAATGAAAACACAGATCATTATTAAACATTTGATATACAGGAGTTAAATAATCATTTCTTATTTATCTGATTTTATCACAATCTTCTTCTTCGTTTTCTTTACTGCTTCCTTTATACTTTTTTCTATTTTTTGGATTTTCGATTGTTCTGTTGTTCGTCTAGAGCATCTTTTCAGGTTGTGTCAGCTTGCTTTATCACCATTTGGAGCGGAGTAAGTATAGTAACATGTTACAATTTACCCCGAGGTCGAATTTTTGCGCTTTATCTCAGCAAACAGGAAACTAAACATCAAATCATTAAAATGCATACACATTATAATAAACGAATGTGTACTGATTCGTTTGCAACAAAGAAGCAAAAATTCAAACGGTTTCTAATGACGGTTAATTCAAATAAAAGTGCTAAGATAACATTTACTTACGTGCTCTGAATACTAAAATTCTGGCCTATAACCACAAAATAAATACATAACGCTCATTTGCGTCACTAAAACCGACGGTGCTAATATCGTCAAGCAGATCTCGCATGCTGTGGCTTACCAGATTTGTTGTTCAAAAGATTTTACTTATGTTACAATTTACCCCGTGTTACAACCTGCCCCGGTCTCCCCTACATTGTTCTTGGTGTCAGTTTCATCGGTGAAACATAAGGAATAAATTGACGTCGTTTTCGCAAAGATGTGATGAGAAATGCGGAACTCTTGAACATTTCTGACTTTTTAATGGTATTCCAACCGTTTGAAGGATCCAAACCCATAAAATTCGGTGAGGCCCTGCAGGGGGTTGTCCTAGCCACGGGGTACCCGGTAGCAACTCTTTGACAGGCGTCGGTGGACAATCACTCTGTATTGGTAAACAGGATGACTCGGAGGGTTGAGCTGTATGTTTATTTAGCTAACTATGTATCACACCATCTTTACGACTGCGGAGTGGGCTAAGTTAAGCACAGTAGTTGGTGAAGAAAGACACAATGGTACTTTCGACCCCTCCGCATGCGTCATTCGTGCGCGCTCAGCCTGCTCAGCGTATACGCATTCAGGTCTGGACCCGGCTTAAGAGAGGCCATTCGCCTCGCCCGCCACGCACAAGCCCAGGCCACAGAGGCGCAGAAGAAGTCCTACAACCTCCGGCGGCGGGACTGGCGGCCGCAGATCGGCGACAAGGTCATGCTCCGAGAGCACCCCTTGTCGTCCGCAGCCAAGAACTTCAATGCGAAATTGGCACCGAAGTTCTCAGGGCCCCACGTGGTAAAGGAATACGTGGGGCCAAATCTGGTCCTGCTGCGGAGCGGAAGGAAGTCCCCCCGAAAGGCCCATATACAGGACCTGAAGCCCTGCGGAGGAGAGGAGGGAGGCCTCCCTGTCGGGACGCAAGCTCCCCCCCCCCCCCCCGCGCAAGTGATCGAACGCGAAGCCGCCGAAGCCACCAAACTCGAAACAGCCCCTAATTACGACCACCAGGTGGCTTCGGCGATGAACGCCGCGGGATCGGTTTCGCGCTGCAGAAATCAGCGCGAGGAATCTGATAAGGCCTGCGGCGCAGCGGAGGGGAGAAAACCAATATTTTCAAAATATGGCACCGAAGCCGAGAATCGCCCACGAGACCGCCAGAAAAGAGGCGGTAGCACTAAAGGCGGGGAACGCCGAAAGGCCCATGGAGTGCCGGACAAAGAAACGGCCAGGGAACCCCCCGAAAGTCGCCCCCGCAGCCAAACGGCGGCTGGACTTCGGCGGACCCCCCCCCCCCCCCCACCGGCACGAGGACCACCGGCCAGGAAACCCTCCTCGACGATGGGGATCACCCTCGTCGAGGAGGTGGAGAAGAGCCGGCTGCCCCCGCCGATCCTGCCAGCACCGTGCCCAACCACCGAGGCCAACCCGCCCACCAGCCCGGACGAGACGGGACCAGCCGCCTCACTGTTGGCCGCGCTGCTCCAGGCACCGCCACCGCCGTGGAAGGCGATGGAGACGCCGCCGCAGCAGCCACCAGCCCCGACGCCGCAGCAGCAGCCACACGCCACGACACCGCCGACACCAGCCCGGACACCGCCGACGCAGCGACCAAGGCCGCCGCCCCGTCCCAGGAACCCCCCGGCCCTAATGGACCTTTGCATACCCGCCCCCCCCCCCCGACTGCCCAGCCACCGCCACCGACTCCAATGGAGCTAGCGACGGAGCCGCCGAGACCCCCACCGCCAGGACCGGCGGCACAACCACCGAGGCAGCCGAGGACGGAGCCGACGCCACCGCCGCAGCCGCCAGCACCGCCATCCCCTCCCCGACGACCGCCGCAGCGCCGTGGTCGTACCACCCGGCCACCTCCCAGGACCTCCGGCTGGACCTACCGGCCTTCCAAGTCGGCCGGAGGTACCGTATCCCCACGCCCGGGGGATACATGGAGCTGAAGCTGCTGCGGAGGCAGCAAATGCAAATCCACTTCAGCTCCCTCCCCCCGCCCCCCCCCCCCACTAAGTAGATTAAGTAGATTTGTAAGTAGGTTTAAGTTAGGACGTAAGTAGAATTTAAGTAGGTTTAAGTTAGAATAAGTTAATGTACAGTAGGCTAAGGATAGATTTAAGAATATAATAAACCGAAACAAACACCACGCACAGAGGTCTGTGGGAGAGTGGGGTAAGATCGCGTCCTCCGAGGAGAGAAGGTGATGTAACGAGTTACGCCGGTGGGACGACGATCTTACCCCCCACCACGCGCCCGACCGAGGTAGCGCGTACCGCGCTACGCCAACGGTCTTGCCCCCCACCACTCGTCCGCAATACCGAGAACTGGCGCGAGAGGGTTTCACAGCGAGAGACTTTCTCGCTGCCGAAAATGTGCGGACGAGGACATACAGGTCGGGGGCATAGGCCTATTTGGAGAGACCGCCTAGAGCGTTAGTACGAAGTACGCCTCTCCCGGAGACCTCCTGTGCGATTCCACGTTCTTGTGCAGTAACACTCGTTCTTGCGAAAGCCAAGCGCCCGTGTTTCACACCAGTTCTTGTGCGTCCACAGACTGAGTCTCTGTGCATTTTTCGCCTCCACACCTCCACGGTTCACAGAAGGACAGCGTGAGCCATCCTCTGGACGAAATACCGATAACCGCCATCGATCTCCCGAACAGAGTTATCTCTGTTCTCGAGAGCGTCCTTACAGTCGCCGACTCACCCTCGGGCTGTGCCCACTGGGTGACCGGACCCCCCCGACTCTCCGACCAGGGTCCATTGGCAGGGTTGGCCCGCCTGGACACCGAAGGGTCAAATCGTCTTTCCTCTCCACTCTCGCCGAATCGACCATCGAGATACGCACCGAGATACGCGCCGCGACACGCGCCGCGATACGCACCGCCGACCAACGCCCCGAAGTACGCGACGCGAACCGCGCCGCGATACGCGCCGATACCCGCGATAGGCTAAGTCTAGGTTTAAGCCGTACATACTCTGTTTGCCAGCATAGACCTGGCCGGGACACTTTGTACAACCGCCCGAATAAATTGTCGTACTCCACCTTACCTCTACGTATTCAGTCATTCGATCGGCGGCCCTGGACCATCGTCCTGAGCTGGCGATACGGTTCCTCCACCGTCCCACCGGTAACCCCGCGGCTTAATGGTTACAACACAATTCGACAGCCATCTGGACTTGTAACATTTAATAGCTGTTTCTTATATGTTTTGGAGCGCTGAAAACGAATCCGCAAACCGTTTGACGCCATCATCCTCAGTTTTTGAGAAATTCGATTTTGAAAAAAAATATGCAAATTTTCAACGTTGAACATCTTTTGTGTCGAGACAGTAATAGTTATTCATTACTGTTTGCGCAAATTTGTAGTTTTTTCAAAATCGAATTTCTCAAAAACTGAGGATGACAGCGCAGAAGCAACTTGCAATATTACGAATAATTTATAACTAACAATATTCATGAATCAAAAAGGTATAATAATAGGTTTGTTACGATCCACTGCTATAACCGGTATTTCGTCGATTACCTGTATAACACGAGTATCGGGTAATCGTAACCGTATTACCCGCAAACCCGGGTACACGGGTAACCGGAAACCCGCGAAAAGTAAGAGCCGTACTATAGAACCCTAGACTACGAACTCTGCCAAGAGACGCGGGAACTGCTTCGGAAACGGCAGCAGCCGCTCTCACAGCAGAAGTATACAGGGTGTCCCAAAAATGTCGGACTTCCTTGACAGGGGTTACTCAGGGGGTGATTTGAAACAACTTTTTCCTTAGCGAAAATATTGTCCGAAGCTTCGTTAAGGAGATATTAACCAAAAACCCCGACCAATCAGAGCGCGCGCCTTCCGCCTGAGTTCCCGCGGTAGCGTTGGCTACGAGGTAGGCGACCGCGCTTGTGCTACGAACGTACGAACAAGCAAGTCGGCATGCATCGAAGGAAACCGCGTTACACATTTTTTTTTTAAAGCAGAATCTTAAATAAGAATAATTTGAAGTGAGAGGACAAGAAGTACGTAAATTTCGTTTTTAAATAAGGCATAAACGAAAAGCTAACGTAACAGAAAATGTACGACAAGTGATCGTAATTCGTTATTGAGGAAAAAATCCGTAGTTTAACAACGGCCAACACAACTAAATTTAAAAAATAATATTAGGTGTATGAATAAATTCTTTCCGACTGGAATTTCTATCGCGGTGGTATTCAGAAGCTGCCAGAAAAATGGCAAAAGGTAATGAACAATAATGGAAATTATTGCGATGATCGAGTTGTTTTCATATTTTTTAAATCGAACTGTTATTGTACCCTAAAATCGGAAAGAATTTATTTTCACACCTAATAATCACCAATAAATTAAATAAAACTCACCCTTTCTGGACATTCCTTTCCTTGCTTTCCTTCCCTTTCCGGAAACCTTGCCACTGTACCGATCCTGGTCATCGGCGTCCAGTGCTCAGCTGATCGCAGGGTCAATGTACGGAATATTCACTTCACTGCACGGCTACTAACACTGATCACTGAACCGATCCTGGTCATCGATGGACGAGCCCAGTGCACAGCTGGTTTCAGGTACACGACACCATCCAAGGTTAATGTGCCGAATATTCACTTTACTGCACGGCTACTAACACTGATCACTGAATTTATTTTTCACGGAACGTGTTGTTCCTACGTTATAAAAATTGGTGGCTGCGAAAGGGGCCGATTACTGTTAATTACTGGGACGAGATTACTACTATTACCCGGCGAAAAGAAAACTCGTGGCAGACTGTCTCGGGCTGTGCAGTCCGCTGCTGTGCAGCGATCAGATACGGATCCGACCGACGATCGTCAAAACAAAAGCGTAGGCTACGCTTGGTCAAATCGCTCTATCCCACTCGATCTCGTGTTTCGTTCGATCTCTTCGTCGCGCGGTGCGACAATGTATGTGGCAACTTCAGCCAATAACCAGAATACGTGTGTCCCGTCTTTAAAAGTGTGCCCAAATAGGTGACTCGACCAATCGTCACAGCAGCGGACTGCACAGCCCGAGACAGTCTGCCACGAGTTTTCTTTTCGCCGGGTAATAGTAGTAATCTCGTCCCAGTAATTAACAGTAATCGGCCCCTTTCGCAGCCACCAATTTTTAGAACGTAGGAACAACACGTTCCGTGAAAAATAAATTCAGTGATCAGTGTTAGTAGCCGTGCAGTAAAGTGAATATTCGGCACATTAACCTTGGATGGTGTCGTGTATCTGAAACCAGCTGTGCACTGGGCTCGTCCATCGATGACCAGGATCGGTTCAGTGATCAGTGTTAGTAGCCATGCAGTGAAGTGAATATTCGGTACATTGACCCTGCGATCAGCTGAGTACTGGACGCCGATGACCAGGATCGGTACAGTGGCAAGGTTTCCGAAAAGGGAAGGAAAGCAAGGAAAGGAATGTCCAGAAAGGGTGAGTTTTATTTAATTTATTGGTGATTATTAGGTGTGAAAATAAATTCTTTCCGATTTTAGGGTACAATAACAGTTCGATTTAAAAAATATGAAAACAACTCGATCATCGCAATAATTTCCATTATTGTTCATTACCTTTTGCCATTTTTCTGGCAGCTTCTGAATACCACCGCGATAGAAATTCCAGTCGGAAAGAATTTATTCATACACCTAATATTATTTTTTAAATTTAGTTGTGTTGGCCGTTGTTAAACTACGGATTTTTTCCTCAATAACGAATTACGATCACTTGTCGTACATTTTCTGTTACGTTACCTTTTCGAAATTTACGTACTTCTTGTCCTCTCACTTCAAATTATTCTTATTTAAGATTCTGCTTTAAAAAAAAAAATGTGTAACGCGGTTTACTTTGATGCATGCCGACTTGCTTGTTCGTACGTTCGTAGCACAAGCGCGGTCGCCTACCTCGTAGCCAACGCTACCGCGGGAACTCAGGCGGAAGGCGCGCGCTCTGATTGGTCGGGGTTTTTGGTTAATATCTCCTTAACGAAGCTTCGGACAATATTTTCGCTAAGGAAAAAGTTGTTTCAAATCACCCCCTGAGTAACCCCTTTCAAGGAAGTCCGACATTTTTGGGATACCCTGTAGAATATAGAACTCTGCCAAGAGTATCGGGAACTGCTCCGGAAACGGTAGCGGCCAAACTTACTGCAGAAGCACATATACATATATTACATAGCCACATAAAATAAATTAGCGTTAATATAAAAAACATAAAAACACAAAAAGACATACAGGGTGTCCGCGGGAAGACTGGACAGCTGAATATCTCCTAAAGTATTGGAGATAAAAAATTAAAAAAAAATATTTCGATGGGGCTGATTAATTAGCCGCGAGGGATTTTTTTTTTCGATTATTATTTTAAAAGATACGATGGTCAAGTTCGGTTTTTCAAATGGCACTAACTTTTTCGAAGTCCTGAGTTGATAGTGCGTTCCAAGACGAATTCAATAAGCTTTAATGTATACACTTGATTTCCACTGGTTTTTGAGATATTGCGCTTGTAAATATACTGATTTTCACTTGAAAAAACCCCGCTGGAATAGCAAGGACCGGGGACGATCTTGCTGGCCCCACGGGTGGCATTGCCTGTTGTAACAGATGCCTACTTGCCAAAGGTCTACGCCAGCCCAAAAGTTGGACAATTCTTTTCCGTCAGAAATGCTATTTTGGTAGGTACATCTGCGGTATCGAGAAGCGCACCGTTACTTTTATTTCGCCCTTGCTTCTACGCTCGGATGGCCGGTTATTTTGGGAGGGATGCAAGTTCGATTGGTTAGGTTAGGAGGTGTGAAAGTTGCTAGACTAAATTTCAACCATAGGGAGCAGATTGTATTAGAACCAATCGGATTTGCATCCCTAACAAACGGCTGCTCTCTTGAAGAGAGAGATTGCCTTCACGGCAATATCCCCTCCCCAATGCCCACCTTCTCTCGCGCGGAATACGTCAACGCATGCTTTAGGTTTTGATATTGAAACTCGTGTTTAGACTAAAGAGGACCACGCGTCGACAGCGGGCTACCCCTTTTCTTCCTGTGTCTCTCCACGAGGAGTATTGCCGGTGGATTGTAGGAGCGTAGATGTCTGGATGCCAGTTATTGAATTCAGGAGACGATAGAAACACTTTATTACAAAACACACATGTACTATAATTAAAGTAAATCGTATTCCTCTCGGGCAGGAGTACTGATAATGATCGAACTTGCGCCCCACTTCGCGCAGACCGATTACACGGAGGGTAGTCGGGTGTCACACACTGCACAAATGATACAGGGTAATTCTGGAGCAACGCCCGTCAAGGAGATGCGGCCTGGTACCCCGTGGCGAGGACAGCCCTTCGCAGTGCCTCGCCCGAATTTTATGGCTTTTTCCGGAAAAAGGTAGGAATCCTGGGCCCAACGTAACGAATTGGGGTCGAGTCTCCGCAATCGAGGGTGAAGTATCCATTACAGCGTATTAAGAAATTATTTTCTTCATCGTGTCGAAAGGGAAGCGACGCCAATGGATTCCTTATGTTTTTCTGATGAAAACCATACCAAATATCACGCAAATCGGACTACTTTGACACAAGCTATTTGTATTCCCTATGCAAAAGTTGTCCGATTTACACGACATTTGGCATGATTTTCTTCGGAAAACTCCAAGGAATCCATCGGCGACACTTCCATATCGATACGATAAAGAATAAAGAATTACATTATTTCCTAAACAGATACAGAGTAATTCTGGAGGTACGCCCGTCACCCTGTGGCGAGGACAACACCACGCAGTGCCCATCGTATTTTATGGCTTTTTCCGGAAAAAGGTACGAATCCTGGGCCCAAGTGGGGCGCAAGTTCGATTATTATCAGTACTCCTGCCCGAGAGGAATACGATTTACTTTAATTATAGTACATGTGTGTTTTGCAATAAAGTGTTTCTATCGTCTCCTGAAGTCAATAACTGACATCCCGACATCTACGCTCCTACAATCCACCGGCAATACTCCTCGTGGAGAGACACAGGAAGAAAAGGGGTAGCCCGCTGTTGACGCGTGGTCCTCTCGAGTATAAACACGAGCTTCAATATCAAAACAATAGCATGCGTTAACGTATTCCGTGCGATTGAAGGTGGGCATTGCTGTGAAGAGGGCCTCTTCAAGAGAGCAGCCGTGTGTGAGGGATGCAAATCCGATTGGTTCTAATACAATCTGCTCCCTATGGTTGAAATTTAGTCTAGCAACGTTCACACCTCCTAACCTAACCAATCGAACTTGCATCCCTCCCAAAATAACCGGCCATCCGAGCGTAGAAGCAAGTGCTAAATAAAAGTAACGGTGCGCTTCTCGATACCGCAGATGTACCTACCAAAGTAGCATTTCTGACGGAAAAGAATTGTCCAACTTTTGGGCTGGCGTAGACCTTTGGCAGGTAGGTATCTGTTACAACAGGCAATGCCACCCGTAGGGCCAGCAAGACCGCCCCGGTCCTTGCTATTCCAGCGGGGTTTTTTCAAGTGAAAATCAGTATATTTGCAAGCGCAATATCTCAAAACCCAGTGGAAATCAAGTGTATACATTAAAGCTTATTGAATTCGTCTTGGAACGCACTATCAACTCAGGACTTCGAAAAAGTTAGTGCCATTTGAAAAACCGAACTTGACCATCGTATCTTTTAAAATAATAATCGAAAAAAAAATCCGTCGCGGCTAATTAATCAGCCCCATTGAACCATTAATTTACATATTTTTTTAAATTTTTTATCTCCAATACTTTAGGAGATATTCAGCTGTCCAGTCTTCCCGCGGACACCCTGTATATACTGAAGAAGAAGTAACCATCTACTTCACCTTCTTTCCGCCTGTTTACTTTGTACTCTCCTAGAATCCCACCCATTCGAGGGCCATTATATTCCCGGCCGTCGCGTTGGTATCGGATCTGCCATTTTGAATTTTGGAAATCTGACAGCGAATTCGTAACGAGAGACCCAAAGAACCCCTACATGCTAATTTTCATGAAAATTGAAAATTTTTTAAAATTTTGGTCTGCCATGTTCCATCCGCCATTTTGAATTTTGGAAATCTGACAGCGAATTCGTAACGAAAGACCCAAAGAACCCCTACATTCAAATTTTCATGAAAATTGAAAATTTTTCAAAATTTTGTTCGGCCATGTTCCATCCGCCATTTTGAATTTTGGAAATCTGACAGCGAATTCGTAACGAGAGACCCAAGGAACCCCTACATGCAAATTTTCATGAAAATTGAACCTTTTTCAAAAATTTGGTCGGCCATGTTCCATCCGCCATTTTGAATTTTGGAAATCTGGCTTCAGATACGTATTCAGTGGCCCGAAAAACCCCAAGTAATTATTTCATTATCATTTTGAGTAACTTGCAGTCTCTTGGAACAAGATCTTAGGTGTATAGTCGCCATATTGAATCCGCCATTTTGAATTCGTCAATTCTCACTTCAGATTCGTAATCAGCGACTCATGTCGATTCGTAATCACTTCATTTTCAAGCTGATCGAGTCAATTTTGGATTTTTATTAATAGTATTACTGAACTATCTCCCAATTTCGCAGATTGTAGCCGCCATATTGGATCCGCCATATTGAATTTTTCAAAATGCCAACTTTCTTTCGAAAGTACATGTGCAGACGAACAATTTAAGTCCTCACACGTTTGTCTACGTTTCCCCAAATTTTGGACTCGAAGGTGATCCGGTTGACGTGGAATGACCCATATATATATATTCATAGTTGTAGGTAATATTAAAATTGTTGTTATTAGACTAACAAGGGGAAGGCACACCTTCTGCAATCGGTTCTGGAATGAGACTAGGTGGACATTGTAGTACACACTTAGTGTTACAAAACCATTAAGGGTTTTATCAAAATGGGCCTTCGTTTTCAAGAAATTTGAGTTCAAAGTTTTGCGCGATACTAGTAGTTTAGTTGCGCAAACGTTGTTTTCAAGCAAGGGCCGTAGCTGCGGTAGTGAGGTGTTCGGGACTTCCGGTCTGGATCACGCCCGAGTCAGACGTGCGAATTGAGTCTCTATAATTTTTTCGCAGTTTCTCATATAAAGTACGTGTATAAAGTATCATTAAGCTATTGATTCTATAACAAGTGACGAAAGTAAACAACGCCTGATAAAACCCAGTCCTGGTTATGCGTCGGGAAGGCTCTGATCGTAATCGGGGAAAATGTCGCAACCGCGTCAGGGTGAGAAGCGCCGTATAGTAGCGCAGGCGGGGGACAAAGAAAATATCTCTCCGGACTCCTAAAAACGCCCAAGCTAAATTCACTGCAATTAGACTTATTATACAAGAATTTTCGTAAGGAAAACAACTGTAATAGTAAAAAACAGGTTAGACCTAACCTAAACGCTGCGCGTAAGCAGGGTCCACCACCGTCAACCACAGTTCTCCAACAGATGGCGGAGTTATCGAATGTGGATACAGGTTCAACATCGAACTGGGTACACCCCAAAAAGACATCGAAGAATAATAATAAACCTGATGAGGTTCAAACGCCCATGCAACATGCAAATCGTTTCCACGTTCTTTCAAAAAATCAAGACATGGATATCGAAGACATTGTCCAGTCATCTGAGCTACAAAACAATGACACACGTAAGAATGTCACGAGGCAACCTCCCATTTACACCATCAAAACAAATATTAATACACTAGTGTAACGTTCGGCTGTTCGAGAACAACTGAAGGTTGAGGTCCCTGAGGGGAGAGCGGCGTCCCCTCAAGTATAGGATGGTGGGGGTTCTATTCTACAGACTAAAGATTTAAATCTAAGGCTTTTAAACTTAATAATGCTTATTTATTTAATAAATCAATAATTAATATAATTACAACAATGAAATAATAATTAATATAGCTTACAATCTACGATTAAATATGCTCTTTTTGGGTTTTTATGTTTTTCTGACTCTAACGCTACGTATTTTAAAATATATAGATATATGTATATTGCAGAGCTCGGCCGCTGCCGTTTCCGGAGCGAAGCTCGAATACTCTTGGCAATCTCTGTAGTAAGATCAGCCGCTACCGGGTCCGGAGCGATCTCGATTCTTTTGACAGAGTTCTGTTCTATGCTCTTCAGACCTTGTTTTTACCAAGCACTACAGCCGCTACCGGGTCCGGAGCGATCTAGATGGCTTTGTAAGAACGAGGTTCTATGACTCTCAAATGAGCAAACCAAAGAGGTGCACCAGTAACTTTTATACACTGGAGATCAGCCGCTACCGTTTCCGGAGCGATCTAGATCCCACTGGTTGAAACTTAAGCCGCCTCTAGGTTTGAGCATTCGTTCGTCACTTGAGCGTATTCGTAGCTTGAATGTCCCGCTGTGCTGCGTGCGCCTCTATTTATACTGAGAAATTGGCGGGCTGGCGCATGCGCAGTGAATCGCTATCTGTTATTTTACGTTTTGCTTGCTTATTACATCTTATTTTGTCTTGCGCTTTTACTAATACTTATAACTAATTATTCCTAATATTCTTATAATAATTGTTCCTCTAATATTTATCTAAATCATTAATTATATATAAAAGTCTTATAATATATTTACGCGGTAACAGAATATGGTTATATGGTAACGGAGATTGGTTCCTACATTACCGACTGTCGGTATCTAACGGTTTAAGTCCCCGTGGGACGTTACACTAGTCAAAACAATATCCGATATTAACATACCAAAATCGGCATTCCTCATCAAAGAGGTAAACGCAGAAAATCATATCATTTATACTCATGCACATGAGCACTATAAAGCAATCGCTAACATGCTACTCGAAAACAAGACGCAATACTACACGTATACGCCTAAAGATCTGAAACCCAAATCTATAGTATTAAAAGGTGTCAAAGGTAACTTTAATGGTGAAGACATTAAACAAGAAATTATGGATATGAACATTCCAGAATTAGAAATCACCAATCTCTCCAAATTTGTTTATAACAAGGCGCTGCCAGATATCTTCCATTATTTACTGCAATTATCGCATAAGAGCAAAACGAAAGATTTATTTAAAATAAAGTCCTTAGCGTATCAAAGAGTTCGCTGGGAACATCTAAGGAGGCCCAGCATTTTTCAATGCCGGAAGTGTCAAAGGTTAAGACACGCAAGTAAGAACTGTTACCAACAATTCAGATGCGTCAAATGCGCCAATTCACATGAACCAGGAAATTGCCCCATACAAAAGGCAGACTCCAGGCGACAATTAAAATGTGCCAATTGTGGACAAGAGGGACACCCCGCTTCCTACAAGGGATGCCCCTATATTAAATTCGCTCTTGAACAAAAGAAAACGGCTAAACTAGCGAAAAACCAATCAATCTTGAGGAAAATCTCTAACATTTCCTCATCAATTCGAGGTGATACCTCCTTCGCCCAAGCAGCCTCTGGAACAAGACTGGGATATCCCAATCATCCGGCCAGGGGATCTCAAACCAGGACCATATACTCACAGGAAGCCGAGACGCCTCCACTTCATAACACGCAGCCACAATACGGTATTGGACAACAAGCGGATACACACCCCCCTTGGGTATCTGTACTTAAAAGCGAACTAGCGGAGCTAATCTCTGTACAATTTAATACTCTAGCAGCGAGAGTGGCGGAAAACGCCCACAAAATAGATTATATCCTTAATACTGTTGCGAACACCGGGTATAGGCCCGTACATAGCCTACTGGTGCTCGCAGCGGAAGAGAAGAAGGTCGGCCTCCGTCAAGAGGACGATCAGGAGGCCGACAAGAAAGAGAGTCGATTACCATACGTCCGGGCGTTAGGACGTACGCGTATTATAATACGGGACACATAAATGTATTACGAATAAAGTAACCGGTCGTTTAATGTGAACCCGTGTTGTTATTCTACCCGTTGCGTCGGGGTGGCCGGTGCGGGAAACGCCCCGACGCAACACTGGTGTCAGAAGTGGGATCCGTAGCCACGGATCCGAAGATACGCAAGGAGCTGTTGCGTGCGATACGCAAGGAGCCGTTGCGTACAACGCGAGTTCCTCGTTGAGGACCGAAGAGTATTCAGCAGCCGGAGAAGCAGCCGACCAGCGAGGGACAGACGCAGGAACAGCGGGAACGACGACGGTGGTCGAGGCCCGCCGACGCCGAGGGACGAACACAGGAGCAGCGACGGCGGTCGAGGCCCGCCGACGCCGAGGGACGAATGCAGGAAATGGCGACGGCGGTCGAAAACCGCCGACATCCGAATAGCTACAAGCAGTATGCGACGCAGCTGCTGCAAAGGAAGAGATCATGACAGGGTCGGCTCGGGACGCTCGAGAAGCCGACCTACGAACAAGAACCTGAATTCTGGTTGTATCGGTGTCATTGTATAACGTAGAAAACGATTACAGCAGAAATGACAGCACGGACTGAAGTTGGCTCCTTCGCGAGTATCGAGCAACTTTGACGTTTGACACATTGACGTTTGAGATTGACGTTTCGAATCCTCCTGTGACGGAGAGAACGTTTCCGTGGAGAAGTGTGAGTCGTCGAACGACATCCGGATACAACGCTCAGCAATGCCGATTCAACTTGGAGCTGCAAGGAGAATCGAGGGACTCGTCAGGCTCGGGGAATCGTCATCAGAAGAGGCCTGGTAGGACGCTATAGAGGGAGCGTCGGAGTGTTGGTGGTGGAGGTGCGACTTCGGCGGAGACGCAGGGACGTCCGGGAGTGCACAGACCACACCGAGGGTGGGTGTACGGCTCTGGGTGACGGCCGGGGGTCCAGGTAGTGTTGCTGGCGAGCAGCGTCCCCAGGAGTGCGACACCACCGAAGCAACGCAGAGGCGCCTGGAGTGCGCGAAGTTGCTGTGCTGCGACGAAGGGAGTTCGAGAGCGAACATCGTCGCAGAGTGGCCGAGTGCGAAGTCACGACGGAGGGAGTTCGAGGTCGAACACCGTCGTAGGATCGCCAAAACCCGAGAGACGGAGTCCCGAAGAGTGGACACGTTCAATCGGGATGAGCCGTTCGTCGACTAAAGAAGACTGGAGACACGAGAAGAGGAGAAAAGAAGACCGAAGATTAGTTTTAAGCTAATCTGGTGGACTGGGCTGCATTCGCAGGCCAGCCCCCGCTCTCTTAAATTGTTTCAGAGAACACGATACCCCACGACGAGGGACAAGGTGTCGGGAGACTGCTGCCGCGGCTTGGATACGGTCCCGAATTCCCCGAATGTGCCACAACAGCGTGGTGGTCCGCAGCGGGGTGCGGACATACGTGGAACCACCCCGCTACCCTCCTGGTCGGGATCCTGGCCGGGCAATGTTTATTGAGGGGTCCCCCCCTACGAGGTGGACAGCGGACGGGAAATGGTGTCCCCAACTACCGGGCGGACGTGCGACGCACGGATCGGTCGGAGGGGACATCGCGGAGACGGGACCGCTGACGAGCTGCAACGAGACGGTCCCCTGGGGCAGCACCAGAGGCCAAGAAGAGGAATGGGGCCATCCGAAAGTCAAGGATGGGAAAACTGGAGGCGAAGAAGAGAGAAGAACGAAGATGGGCCGGGAACTCAGGGCGGATTGATCGGGGAACGGGCCGATAGCATGCTCATGAGTGTGACCCCCTGCTTTCGGGCCCGTCTCGCCTGTCCGTCCTCCCGGTTCTGACCGGCTCCAACGAATTCTCTCGTGAGTGAGAGAAGGTTAATGTTCTTTGTCTCTGTTGCAAAAGAACTCCGGAGGCGCAGAAGGACTGGCGTTCCGGACCAGACCACCGGAGGGACATCGAGGGCCAACCCCTGTAGAAAGCAGCTGCCTACAACCGAAAGGAGGACGCAGCGGCGGAGCGGCAGTGTCGGAGCGGTAGCGGCGGAGCAGCAGCGTCGGAGCGACAACGTCGCCGTGGGACACTCCGGAACAGTACCAGGAACGGCGCGGGACCCACGGGGGAGGACGAGGACACCGGGGGAATTCCGGAGAAATTCATCGTTGGAAACACCGGGGGAGTTCTCCAACACGACGCGGTGGGGATCGTCGTGGGACGTTCAGGAGCAGAGTCCCAGGAACGCCACAGGACAAGGAACGGAGGCCCAGGAACGCCGCCAGACAAGGAGCAGGAGAGTCTCATCGAGGGACAGTAACAGACAGATTCGTCGCTGGACATTGCGAAGAGGAAACAGGTCTACCCCTAACAGTCCAGTGGTACCCACGCCTTGCTCAGGGTTTTTGGAGTGGTTTTCCCCTGAGCGAGAAGGCAAATGCCGAGGCGGAGGTCTGAAGGAACCACCGAACTGATACGACCACTCCTTCAGACCGGGGTATGAAGATCCCGAAGACGAACTACCGCGGTCGGGACGACCGCTTTTCGAGAGGGGAGAGTAGTGTTGCGAGCACCGGGTATAGGCCCGTACATAGCCTACTGGTGCTCGCAGCGGAAGAGAAGAAGGTCGGCCTCCGTCAAGAGGACGATCAGGAGGCCGACAAGAAAGAGAGTCGATTACCATACGTCCGGGCGTTAGGACGTACGCGTATTATAATACGGGACACATAAATGTATTACGAATAAAGTAACCGGTCGTTTAATGTGAACCCGTGTTGTTATTCTACCCGTTGCGTCGGGGTGGCCGGTGCGGGAAACGCCCCGACGCAACAATACTATACAAACAGAATAAAATGTCCACAATTCCTAACAGGATTAGACATATTAAAGTAACAGCTATCAACGTAAATTCGCTAATAGCTAATTACCGTAGATTAGAATCGATGCACTTTACTAAGACTTATAATGACGATGTGATATTATTGTCGGAAACTAAGCTAAATAGCAGTCATGTTACATCTTTCAATGACTACAAAATCGTTAGGAAGGATAGGCCTCATGCAGTGCAAGGGGGTGGTACTGCAATTCTAATCAAAAGGGGTCTAGACTTTGAAGTTATCGACTTCCCTACTTCTGCCAATAATGAGATTCTGGAATATACCATTATCAAGGTCAGTATGAGCAATAATACCTTCTTGTTCCTGGTGAGCGTCTACGCCAGGAACGATAATAGAAATCTATTTATTGCCAAGAAAAATGCACTATTCCAAAATCTTAAATTAAACGAGGACAAAAATTATTATATAATTGCGGGAGACCTTAATGCTAGGCGCAAAGCATGGGGCGACTATGCAGATAACCAGCGAGGAAAATATATGCGACAATGGGCATCTGTGCACGATATAGATTATAAGTTAAAGTTAATAACTCCGGCGTTCCCTACTTTCAAACCAGGCCAGACCTTCCTCGATATTTGTCTGGCGGACTCACGATTGATATGGCTCGATGACATGAACGGCAGGGCACAGACCCTTCCATACGATAGCGACCACGAGGCCATTTCTCTGGCATTTGAGGTCCGGAACGATTCTTACATTATGAGTGGCACGTCAGAACAAGAGCGTAGATATAATTACAAAGCTACTAAATGGGACAAATTCACGCGAAAGACCATGGATCTGTATAGGCGCGATATTTCGAATGTCACTAATTTATCGATAGCAGAGATCGATAGTCATTTACATTACATCACTGACATTGTTTGCGAATGGATGTAGGTTGAGCACGCTGGTGAAAAGTGAGGTTAGGGATCGACAGTGAAGAGGTGCACACAACACAGTATATTGAGTAAAAATGATCTTAGTCTTTATTATAAAACACACTGAGAGAATTACATGAGCAGTGAGACGATGCACGTTGGGCTGAGCTCTGAATAATACAAACTAGTTGAGAGTGTGCCACGCACCACGCGGTCGCACGCCGTCGGCGATTGAACCGATGATCGCGTGATAATTGAGACGAGAGCAATGAATTGGTTGAGCAGGTGATTTTAACTGAGCACTGTAGAAAACTATTAAGCTGAGAGGATTCACGAGTTACATGTTAAACGTTCAGTAAAACCGACGCGTCTACACGCACACTCTACGTGAACAAGATCGATAATCGATAATGGCTGAGCATTTCCGTTACGCGTCTTCTCCAACTTTCCAGCGGATAGACCGACGTGGGGAAATCTGATTGGGTGAGCGTTTTGTCGTTGACTTTTGATTGGCTGATCGATTGTCGATCAGCCGTGCGTTGCGCTGCCCAGGAGGTGCTGCCATGATCCAGGGTGTGGCGATGAGAAGAAGTAATTGATTCTCAAAAATTCTCCCGGCCTCAACAGCTGGAAGAAGATATTGATGATGATGATGAGTCTGAAACATGCAAACCGCCAACCTGGTGAATGGCGTGGTTAATATTGTGAGAGCTGAAGTTTGATTGAGCTGAGCCATCCCTCCTGGGCTGGATGTAGGTGAGGAGAGTCAGTGAGCTGATCTCGGATTCACTGGAGGAATAGCGCCACTTGAGCTGAATAGAGTTGTCCTCGTAGAGGTGGTGTTGAATGATGAGTCCAGCAAGCTGTTGTATTACCTCGCTGAACGAAGTGAGTCCTGGTTCAGAGTTTGAGCTGGTGATTCAAGTGGCGCATGCTCCACCGATTATGTTGATCTTGGATGAGTTTGCCCTTGCCCTTGCCACGTCTGGATTGCAGTTGCAAGTGGTTGAGTTGAGGGTAGATGCACTGCCTTTGAGGCCGATCTCCGTCAATTCGTGAATGATGATTGGTGAGCCATGAGCGAACAATCAGCTGTCTGCAGTGACTGTAGACGTCAAGTGATGTTGATTATTGTGAGGGTGTGGCTCTTGAAAGAGGTAGTTGGCCCATCGTATGATGGACACGGATCCCCCTTTGTCGAGCACACACCACACACCGATGTCGTTGACATCTCACTGAAGCTTATCGTCCAAAGATCCAGCGTGGTTTTCAGATGGAAATGAGACGTCGCTGAGTTCCACTCTGAGTCGTAGTTGGTGAGCGTGACCCTGATCTAGGTCAGAAAGACGTGAAAGGCAAGGAGCACTTAACGAGTGTTACCGTGAGAATTGAGGGGAGCGTTGCAGATGGCCGCTGGCCACGGCCGATGAGTTGTGATGCAGTGTGTTGAATTATGGCTTCAACATGTTCGAGTTAAATCCGCCTCCAATGCAGATTATTCCCTGGTCGTCGACGAAGGCCATTAATCGCTTGAAGGAGGTCTTGAAGGCTGAGATGACTTGGTTCGTGAGCACTGCAGGTTGATGGTGAGGCTGCCATCTGCGCAGTTGCTGCCCATCTTCATCCCACATTGTCGAGATGAGATGCATGTGACTGAGATTCAGCTTCTCAATCTTGTGATGGTTCTGAAACAAACTGAACTGGGGTGAGTAGGAGTGTTGTGGTGTTCAGGTTTGTGGGTTGACTCCAAATGATACTTGAAAGATGAGTGTAGAGCGAGTCAGAGAGTCTTGGGCTGATCTCCGGTGAGCGTGAATGGGATGGTCAGGCAGAGTTGTAAGTTCTGTCTGCCAGGCTGTGATGAATGCTGTTGCAACGACACAAGTCTTCTTGTGTAGATTGAACGTGAACTGAGTTGGGACCGTCTGGATGATTTGAGCACCGGAGCTACTGGTGCTCCCGGCGTTGAGCCGTTGATGTCGATTTCAATCATTTGGAGTTGACGTGCTTGGAACTTTCCAACGCACATGTTAGGTGAATTGTTGATCGAGACCTTCCAGTGTGATGTACGTGAGGGATCCATTGTGTAGGCAGCGTGAGAATCCGTCCACATGTGAGCAGTAGCAACGTTGAGTTGAAATGAGAATTGATTGAATTTGATTGGCACGTCGTGCCAGATTTTACTGCAGTAGAGAGTGAGCGTTGTGCTTGAGGTTGTTGCATGGCGCAGCCTTGGTTTGGAGCGCACTAGTGAATGCCTTTAATGAGGCTTCGAGTGTCGACACTTGTGAGCTGTGGACGGTGAGGTGGTGGTAATGCAAATTACCGTTGTCATGACGTGTTGATGAACATCCGAGAGGTTGGTGGGTTCCACTGTTGAGCCTTGGCCATCGTTGACCACTGAGAACTTGAGTGCTTGCAAGCATGTGATTACCTCTCTGATGTGGAGTGAGTGAGAAGTGATTGGGGATTGGATCACCCATGGGATGACAGTGGCTCATCCCAATCGAGCATGAGCAGCCAAAATTCTTGCACCCGTTCTTGCTTGAATTGTGACCAGTGATAGGATGCTACATGGATCTCTGATTTGCTACTTCTGAGAAGATTGAGGTGATTGGGTTGAGCGTCATAATAGACTTGGAAGGGGATTTGAAGTGATGATTGTGATAGAGCATTGAACGAGAAGATAAGGTTGAACATTCTAATAGAAGCAGAGGATGTGAGGTTGAAGTGGTGGGTGAGAGCTTCCTTGGAAGCAGAATGTTCTATCGGGCAGCTGTCGAGTGAGGTGATTGGTAGAGCTTTCACCTGTTAGCCCAATACCGAGAGGTGGATAAATTCCAGATGAGAGGCTCGACACTACTGGTGTCGTACTGGTTGTCTCTTGAGAAATGTGCATTGAGACGCTGCCCGCGTCGCACAGGTCGTCGTGATCGCTGCGTTGAGTCAATGAGTCCGTCAGCTGTTGCGATACTCATTGGTCTTGATGTCGTTGATGAGCATGCCTGTTTGCAGGCACGCGTGTTGATGACTGACCTGTACCTTTTGTTGAGAATGGTTGAGTGGGTTGAGTACAATGAATCGCCATGTTGATTCATGAACGTATTCCTCGAGGATCTTAGCCCCTTTCCTTGACACTTGAAGGATTGACAATTTGCATTGATTGGGCGCCCTGAGGTGAAATGGGCTTGAGAACTTCTATAAATTGGAGCGTTGCTGATGGAATTCGCGAGTCTGAGCCTTGGAGAGTCCACTTCAAGGTTCTTGATCGGTGGCAATTTTGATGCAACTCGAGATTGCGCAGAGTTCTGGGCACTCAATGCCACTGATGATGATGGAACATGGCGTTCACTGAGCGTTGAGAATGTTGGTGAGAATCATCATGGCGAAGAGGAGCTTGACGATTGATGAGGTTGAGCATTGTGATGGAGTATTGAAGGCACTGACAGTTTGTCTGTTTTCCTGTAAGCAGGCGTACCTCGTCGAGGAGCGAGCCGTGAGTGTATGTGTGAATGTTGCCAAGAATGGCGTAGTAAATATTGAAACGACCCACCTGGGTTTTGATGATGAGCTCGATGAGACATGCGCCATGAGTCTTGAGGATTGATAATGCCTCGTTGAGGCTGGTGAGATGAGATGAGTCATGTGATTAGATTGGCACTTATTCCTGCCCAACACTGGCTGGCGCATGTTGCCGTCGTTGACCAGGGTCAGTCTGTTGATGGAGCATGGTGTGGTGAGCTGCGTTGCAGTCCCTGCATCGGATCCGCGATTTACACTTGTCTGCGGAGTGCCGACCACAGCAATTGCGGCAGAGACGTTTCTTGGTGATGTGTTTCTGCCTGGCGACCACGGTCATTTGGCGGAATTTTGTACACATCACTATAAAGTGAGGTGCACCACAGCAATCACACGAGTACGCGGTGCTCCGGTCGCGGTGGTGAGTTTGAGCACTGGACCTGAGAGCTGCTCCTGCAGACGTCGATGAGCTTGAGCTTGCAAGGGGAAAGGGTGAGTTCTTGACCCTCTCCAATGCGTTGGCCCTGCTGAGAATGAATTTCTCCAGCTGATCCCAGTCTGGGTACGCGGGAGACGACTCCAGTGAGGTTTCCCACGCCTCACGTGTCCTGTCGTCAAGCTTGGTCCAGACGTGATAAATCAGCATGCAGTCCTGAGTATCGGCATTGCACATGGAGGAGATCATGAGCTTGGTCTCCTTTGATGTCTCGAGCAGTTTGAGAAGTGAGTCTGCGCTTGAGAAGGTGAGAGGTGAAAAAGCATGCAACTTCTCAAGTTGCTGTTTGATGGCTGCCCTCCGGTTGCAAAAGCGTGCAGCCAGCAATTCCCAAGCTTGCGTGAAGGTGAGCGTGGTGTCGGACAGCTCTGCCATCAGGTGAGCTGGTCCTTGGTGTATGCTAGAGCGCAGATACTGGAGCTTGACACTGTCATTGAGGTTGCGGTCCTTGATAATGAGTTCAGCAAAGCGCTCGCTGAACTCCTTCCACTGCTTGAACTCCCCAGTAAAAGCCGGCACGGTTATCGCAGGAAGGACCAACTGCTGCACCTGCGCTTCGGGGCCCTCGGTGAGCAAATGAGCTTGGAGCTCATCTTTGAGGCGACTGAGCCTGAGCTTGATCGTGAAAGTGAGTATCGCCTCTTGGTTTTGCACTTCAGAGGTGAAATATTCATGATCAAGGAGAGTAGGTGGCCAATTCAACACAAGGTAGGCGTGTTCCTTGATGAATGCCTGGTGGAGCTCCTCCACGTGATCCATGTAAACCCTCACCTCGTCGAGAGTGAGGTTAGGTGCGCAAGACGGCAGCTCCGCTAAGAGGGCGTTGAGAGTGTTGAAGCGACTCACTTGCCTGCGATGCTTGAGTGTGAGATGCGTGGGTAACTCTCCCACGAGCTTGAGGGATGATCCTGGCTTGTTTTGCCTCCCAGGTTGAATGTTGAGCCCTCCTTCGTTATCTTCAATGGTCAGCATTGCCGATCTGAAGGCTGCCTGTATGGCTGACCTTGCAGCGACGATTGCCTCGTGACTGCTAATTTCACTCATCACTACACGACCACGTTGATCTTGAGCGTGAACTGCACTGTATTGCACCTCTACTGTCGATCCGGCTCGAAGGACCAAAATGTTTGCGAATGGATGTAGGTTGAGCACGCTGGTGAAAAGTGAGGTTAGGGATCGACAGTGAAGAGGTGCGCACAACACAGTATATTGAGTAAAAATGATCTTAGTCTTTATTATAAAACACACTGAGAGAATTACGTGAGCAGTGAGACGATGCACGTTGGGCTGAGCTCTGAATAATACAAACTAGTTGAGAGTGTGCCACGCACCACGCGGTCGCACGCCGTCGGCGATTGAACCGATGATCGCGTGATAATTGAGACGAGAGCAATGAATTGGTTGAGCAGGTGATTTTAACTGAGCACTGTAGAGAACTATTAAGCTGAGAGGATTCACGAGTTACATGTTAAACGTTCAGTAAAACCGACGCGTCTACACGCACACCCTACGTGAACAAGATCGATAATCGATAATGGCTGAGCATTTCCGTTACGCGTCTTCTCCAACTTTCCAGCGGATAGACCGACGTGGGGAAATCTGATTGGGTGAGCGTTTTGTCGTTGACTTTTGATTGGCTGATCGATTGTCGATCAGCCGTGCGTTGCGCTGCCCAGGAGGTGCTGCCATGATCCAGGGTGTGGCGATGAGAAGAAGTAATTGATTCTCAAACATTCTCCCGGCCTCAACAGCTGGAAGAAGATATTGATGATGATGATGAGTCTGAAACATGCAAACCGCCAACCTGGTGAATGGCGTGGTTAATATTGTGAGAGCTGAAGTTTGATTGAGCTGAGCCATCCCTCCTGGGCTGGATGTAGGTGAGGAGAGTCAGTGAGCTGATCTCGGATTCACTGGAGGAATAGCGCCACTTGAGCTGAATAGAGTTGTCCTCGTAGAGGTGGTGTTGAATGATGAGTCCAGCAAGCTGTTGTATTACCTCGCTGAACGAAGTGAGTCCTGGTTCAGAGTTTGAGCTGGTGATTCAAGTGGCGCATGCTCCACCGATTATGTTGATCTTGGATGAGTTTGCCCTTGCCCTTGCCACGTCTGGATTGCAGTTGCAAGTGGTTGAGTTGAGGGTAGATGCACTGCCTTTGAGGCCGATCTCCGTCAATTCGTGAATGATGATTGGTGAGCCATGAGCGAACAATCAGCTGTCTGCAGTGACTGTAGACGTCAAGTGATGTTGATTATTGTGAGGGTGTGGCTCTTGAAAGAGGTAGTTGGCCCATCGTATGATGGACTCGGATCCCCCTTTGTCGAGCACACACCACACACCGATGTCGTTGACATCTCACTGAAGCTTATCGTCCAAAGATCCAGCGTGGTTTTCAGATGGAAATGAGACGTCGCTGAGTTCCACTCTGAGTCGTAGTTGGTGAGCGTGACCCTGATCTAGGTCAGAAAGACGTGAAAGGCAAGGAGCACTTAACGAGTGTTACCGTGAGAATTGAGGGGAGCGTTGCAGATGGCCGCTGGCCACGGCCGATGAGTTGTGATGCAGTGTGTTGAATTATGGCTTCAACATGTTCGAGTTAAATCCGCCTCCAATGCAGATTATTCCCTGGTCGTCGACGAAGGCCATTAATCGCTTGAAGGAGGTCTTGAAGGCTGAGATGACTTGGTTCGTGAGCACTGCATTCCGTGGGAATGCAGGTTGATGGTGAGGCTGCCATCTGCGCAGTTGCTGCCCATCTTCATCCCACATTGTCGAGATGAGATGCATGTGACTGAGATTCAGCTTCTCAATCTTGTGATGGTTCTGAAACAAACTGAACTGGGGTGAGTAGGAGTGTTGTGGTGTTCAGGTTTGTGGGTTGACTCCAAATGATACTTGAAAGATGAGTGTAGAGCGAGTCAGAGAGTCTTGGGCTGATCTCCGGTGAGCGTGAATGGGATGGTCAGGCAGAGTTGTAAGTTCTGTCTGCCAGGCTGTGATGAATGCTGTTGCAACGACACAAGTCTTCTTGTGTAGATTGAACGTGAACTGAGTTGGGACCGTCTGGATGATTTGAGCACCGGAGCTACTGGTGCTCCCAGCGTTGAGCCGTTGATGTCGATTTCAATCATTTGGAGTTGACGTGCTTGGAACTTTCCAACGCACATGTTAGGTGAATTGTTGATCGAGACCTTCCAGTGTGATGTACGTGAGGGATCCATTGTGTAGGCAGCGTGAGAATCCGTCCACATGTGAGCAGTAGCAACGTTGAGTTGAAATGAGAATTGATTGAATTTGATTGGCACGTCGTGCCAGATTTTACTGCAGTAGAGAGTGAGCGTTGTGCTTGAGGTTGTTGCATGGCGCAGCCTTGGTTTGGAGCGCACTAGTGAATGCCTTTAATGAGGCTTCGAGTGTCGACACTTGTGAGCTGTGGACGGTGAGGTGGTGGTAATGCAAATTACCGTTGTCATGACGTGTTGATGAACATCCGAGAGGTTGGTGGGTTCCACTGTTGAGCCTTGGCCATCGTTGACCACTGAGAACTTGAGTGCTTGCAAACATGTGATTACCTCTCTGATGTGGAGTGAGTGAGAAGTGATTGGGGATTGGATCACCCATGGGATGACAGTGGCTCATCCCAATCGAGCATGAGCAGCCAAAATTCTTGCACCCGTTCTTGCTTGAATTGTGACCAGTGATAGGATGCTACATGGATCTCTGATTTGCTACTTCTGAGAAGATTGAGGTGATTGGGTTGAGCGTCATAATAGACTTGGAAGGGGATTTGAAGTGATGATTGTGATAGAGCATTGAACGAGAAGATAAGGTTGAACATTCTAATAGAAGCAGAGGATGTGAGGTTGAAGTGGTGGGTGAGAGCTTCCTTGGAAGCAGAATGTTCTATCGGGCAGCTGTCGAGTGAGGTGATTGGTAGCGCTTTCACCTGTTAGCCCAATACCGAGAGGTGGATAAATTCCAGATGAGAGGCTCGACACTACTGGTGTCGTACTGGTTGTCTCTTGAGAAATGTGCATTGAGACGCTGCCCGCGTCGCACAGGTCGTCGTGATCGCTGCGTTGAGTCAATGAGTCCGTCAGCTGTTGCGATACTCATTGGTCTTGATGTCGTTGATGAGCATGCCTGTTTGCAGGCACGCGTGTTGATGACTGACCTGTACCTTTTGTTGAGAATGGTTGAGTGGGTTGAGTACAATGAATCGCCATGTTGATTCATGAACGTATTCCTCGAGGATCTTAGCCCCTTTCCTTGACACTTGAAGGATTGACAATTTGCATTGATTGGGCGCCCTGAGGTGAAATGGGCTTGAGAACTTCTATAAATTGGAGCGTTGCTGATGGAATTCGCGAGTCTGAGCCTTGGAGAGTCCACTTCAAGGTTCTTGATCGGTGGCAATTTTGATGCAACTCGAGATTGCGCAGAGTTCTGGGCACTCAATGCCACTGATGATGATGGAACATGGCGTTCACTGAGCGTTGAGAATGTTGGTGAGAATCATCATGGCGAAGAGGAGCTTGACGATTGATGAGGTTGAGCATTGTGATGGAGTATTGAAGGCACTGACAGTTTGTCTGTTTTCCTGTAAGCAGGCGTACCTCGTCGAGGAGCGAGCCGTGAGTGCATGTGTGAATGTTGCCAAGAATGGCGTAGTAAATATTGAAACGACCCACCTGGGTTTTGATGATGAGCTCGATGAGACATGCGCCATGAGTCTTGAGGATTGATAATGCCTCGTTGAGGCTGGTGAGATGAGATGAGTCATGTGATTAGATTGGCACTTATTCCTGCCCAACACTGGCTGGCGCATGTTGCCGTCGTTGACCAGGGTCAGTCTGTTGATGGAGCATGGTGTGGTGAGCTGCGTTGCAGTCCCTGCATCGGATCCGCGATTTACACTTGTCTGCGGAGTGCCGACCACAGCAATTGCGGCAGAGACGTTTCTTGGTGATGTGTTTCTGCCTGGCGACCACGGTCATTTGGCGGAATTTTGTACACATCACTATAAAGTGAGGTGCACCACAGCAATCACATGAGTACGCGGTGCTCCGGTCGCGGTGGTGAGTTTGAGCACTGGACCTGAGAGCTGCTCCTGCAGACGTCGATGAGCTTGAGCTTGCAAGGGGAAAGGGTGAGTTCTTGACCCTCTCCAATGCGTTGGCCCTGCTGAGAATGAATTTCTCCAGCTGATCCCAGTCTGGGTACGCGGGAGACGACTCCAGTGAGGTTTCCCACGCCTCACGTGTCCTGTCGTCAAGCTTGGTCCAGACGTGATAAATCAGCATGCAGTCCTGAGTATCGGCATTGCACATGGAGGAGATCATGAGCTTGGTCTCCTTTGATGTCTCGAGCAGTTTGAGAAGTGAGTCTGCGCTTGAGAAGGTGAGAGGTGAAAAAGCATGCAACTTCTCAAGTTGCTGTTTGATGGCTGCCCTCCGGTTGCAAAAGCGTGCAGCCAGCAATTCCCAAGCTTGCGTGAAGGTGAGCGTGGTGTCGGACAGCTCTGCCACCAGGTGAGCTGGTCCTTGGTGTATGCTAGAGCGCAGATACTGGAGCTTGACACTGTCATTGAGGTTGCGGTCCTTGATAATGAGTTCAGCAAAGCGCTCGCTGAACTCCTTCCACTGCTTGAACTCCCCAGTAAAAGCCGGCACGGTTATCGCAGGAAGGACCAACTGCTGCACCTGCGCTTCGGGGCCCTCGGTGAGCAAATGAGCTTGGAGCTCATCTTTGAGGCGACTGAGCCTGAGCTTGATCGTGAAAGTGAGTATCGCCTCTTGGTTTTGCACTTCAGAGGTGAAACATTCATGATCAAGGAGAGTAGGTGGCCAATTCAACACAAGGTAGGCGTGTTCCTTGATGAATGCCTGGTGGAGCTCCTCCACGTGATCCATGTAAACCCTCACCTCGTCGAGAGTGAGGTTAGGTGCGCAAGACGGCAGCTCCGCTAAGAGGGCGTTGAGAGTGTTGAAGCGACTCACTTGCCTGCGATGCTTGAGTGTGAGATGCGTGGGTAACTCTCCCACGAGCTTGAGGGATGATCCTGGCTTGTTTTGCCTCCCAGGTTGAATGTTGAGCCCTCCTTCGTTATCTTCAATGGTCAGCATTGCCGATCTGAAGGCTGCCTGTATGGCTGACCTTGCAGCGACGATTGCCTCGTGACTGCTAATTTCACTCATCACTACACGACCACGTTGATCTTGAGCGTGAACTGCACTGTATTGCACCTCTACTGTCGATCCGGCTCGAAGGACCAAAATGTTTGCGAATGGATGTAGGTTGAGCACGCTGGTGAAAAGTGAGGTTAGGGATCGACAGTGAAGAGGTGCACACAACACAGTATATTGAGTAAAAATGATCTTAATCTTTATTATAAAACACACTGAGAGAATTACGTGAGCAGTGAGACGATGCACGTTGGGCTGAGCTCTGAATAATACAAACTAGTTGAGAGTGTGCCACGCACCACGCGGTCGCACGCCGTCGGCGATTGAACCGATGATCGCGTGATAATTGAGACGAGAGCAATGAATTGGTTGAGCAGGTGATTTTAACTTAGCACTGTAGAGAACTATTAAGCTGAGAGGATTCACGAGTTACATGTTAAACGTTCAGTAAAACCGACGCGTCTACACGCACACTCTACGTGAACAAGATCGATAATCGATAATGGCTGAGCATTTCCGTTACGCGTCTTCTCCAACTTTCCAGCGGATAGACCGACGTGGGGAAATCTGAGTGGGTGAGCGTTTTGTCGTTGACTTTTGATTGGCTGATCGATTGTCGATCAGCCGTGCGTTGCGCTGCCCAGGAGGTGCTGCCATGATCCAGGGTGTGGCGATGAGAAGAAGTAATTGATTCTCAAACATTCTCCCGGCCTCAACAGCTGGAAGAAGATATTGATGATGATGATGAGTCTGAAACATGCAAACCGCCAACCTGGTGAATGGCGTGGTTAATATTGTGAGAGCTGAAGTTTGATTGAGCTGAGTCATCCCTCCTGGGCTGGATGTAGGTGAGGAGAGTCAGTGAGCTGATCTCGGATTCACTGGAGGAATAGCGCTACTTGAGCTGAATAGAGTTGTCCTCGTAGAGGTGGTGTTGAATGATGAGTCCAGCAAGCTGTTGTATTACCTCGCTGAACGAAGTGAGTCCTGGTTCAGAGTTTGAGCTGGTGATTCAAGTGGCGCATGCTCCACCGATTATGTTGATCTTGGGTGAGTTTGCCCTTGCCCTTGCCACGTCTGGATTGCAGTTGCAAGTGGTTGAGTTGAGGGTAGATGCACTGCCTTTGAGGCCGATCTCCGTCAATTCGTGAATGATGATTGGTGAGCCACGAGCGAACAATCAGCTGTCTGCAGTGACTGTAGACGTCAAGTGATGTTGATTATTGTGAGGGTGTGGCTCTTGAAAGAGGTAGTTGGCCCATCGTATGATGGACACGGATCCCCCTTTGTCGAGCACACACCACACACCGATGTCGTTGACATCTCACTGAAGCTTATCGTCCAAAGATCCAGCGTGGTTTTCAGATGGAAATGAGACGTCGCTGAGTTCCACTCTGAGTCGTAGTTGGTGAGCGTGACCCTGATCTAGGTCAGAAAGACGTGAAAGGCAAGGAGCACTTAACGAGTGTTACCGTGAGAATTGAGGGGAGCGTTGCAGATGGCCGCTGGCCACGGCCGATGAGTTGTGATGCAGTGTGTTGAATTATGGCTTCAACATGTTCGAGTTAAATCCGCCTCCAATGCAGATTATTCCCTGGTCGTCGACGAAGGCCATTAATCGCTTGAAGGAGGTCTTGAAGGCTGAGATGACTTGGTTCGTGAGCACTGCATTCCGTGGGAATGCAGGTTGATGGTGAGGCTGCCATCTGCGCAGTTGCTGCCCATCTTCATCCCACATTGTCGAGATGAGATGCATGTGACTGAGATTCAGCTTCTCAATCTTGTGATGGTTCTGAAACAAACTGAACTGGGGTGAGTAGGAGTGTTGTGGTGTTCAGGTTTGTGGGTTGACTCCAAATGATACTTGAAAGATGAGTGTAGAGCGAGTCAGAGAGTCTTGGGCTGATCTCCGGTGAGCGTGAATGGGATGGTCAGGCAGAGTTGTAAGTTCTGTCTGCCAGGCTGTGATGAATGCTGTTGCAACGACACAAGTCTTCTTGTGTAGATTGAACGTGAACTGAGTTGGGACCGTCTGGATGATTTGAGCACCGGAGCTACTGGTGCTCCCGGCGTTGAGCCGTTGATGTCGATTTCAATCATTTGGAGTTGACGTGCTTGGAACTTTCCAACGCACATGTTAGGTGAATTGTTGATCGAGACCTTCCAGTGTGATGTACGTGAGGGATCCATTGTGTAGGCAGCGTGAGAATCCGTCCACATGTGAGCAGTAGCAACGTTGAGTTGAAATGAGAATTGATTGAATTTGATTGGCACGTCGTGCCAGATTTTACTGCAGTAGAGAGTGAGCGTTGTGCTTGAGGTTGTTGCATGGCGCAGCCTTGGTTTGGAGCGCACTAGTGAATGCCTTTAATGAGGCTTCGAGTGTCGACACTTGTGAGCTGTGGACGGTGAGGTGGTGGTAATGCAAATTACCGTTGTCATGACGTGTTGATGAACATCCGAGAGGTTGGTGGGTTCCACTGTTGAGCCTTGGCCATCGTTGACCACTGAGAACTTGAGTGCTTGCAAGCATGTGATTACCTCTCTGATGTGGAGTGAGTGAGAAGTGATTGGGGATTGGATCACCCATGGGATGACAGTGGCTCATCCCAATCGAGCATGAGCAGCCAAAATTCTTGCACCCGTTCTTGCTTGAATTGTGACCAGTGATAGGATGCTACATGGATCTCTGATTTGCTACTTCTGAGAAGATTGAGGTGATTGGGTTGAGCGTCATAATAGACTTGGAAGGGGATTTGAAGTGATGATTGTGATAGAGCATTGAACGAGAAGATAAGGTTGAACATTCTAATAGAAGCAGAGGATGTGAGGTTGAAGTGGTGGGTGAGAGCTTCCTTGGAAGCAGAATGTTCTATCGGGCAGCTGTCGAGTGAGGTGATTGGTAGAGCTTTCACCTGTTAGCCCAATACCGAGAGGTGGATAAATTCCAGATGAGAGGCTCGACACTACTGGTGTCGTACTGGTTGTCTCTTGAGAAATGTGCATTGAGACGCTGCCCGCGTCGCACAGGTCGTCGTGATCGCTGCGTTGAGTCAATGAGTCCGTCAGCTGTTGCGATACTCATTGGTCTTGATGTCGTTGATGAGCATGCCTGTTTGCAGGCACGCGTGTTGATGACTGACCTGTACCTTTTGTTGAGAATGGTTGAGTGGGTTGAGTACAATGAATCGCCATGTTGATTCATGAACGTATTCCTCGAGGATCTTAGCCCCTTTCCTTGACACTTGAAGGATTGACAATTTGCATTGATTGGGCGCCCTGAGGTGAAATGGGCTTGAGAACTTCTATAAATTGGAGCGTTGCTGATGGAATTCGCGAGTCTGAGCCTTGGAGAGTCCACTTCAAGGTTCTTGATCGGTGGCAATTTTGATGCAACTCGAGATTGCGCAGAGTTCTGGGCACTCAATGCCACTGATGATGATGGAACATGGCGTTCACTGAGCGTTGAGAATGTTGGTGAGAATCATCATGGCGAAGAGGAGCTTGACGATTGATGAGGTTGAGCATTGTGATGGAGTATTGAAGGCACTGACAGTTTGTCTGTTTTCCTGTAAGCAGGCGTACCTCGTCGAGGAGCGAGCCGTGAGTGCATGTGTGAATGTTGCCAAGAATGGCGTAGTAAATATTGAAACGACCCACCTGGGTTTTGATGATGAGCTCGATGAGACATGCGCCATGAGTCTTGAGGATTGATAATGCCTCGTTGAGGCTGGTGAGATGAGATGAGTCATGTGATTAGATTGGCACTTATTCCTGCCCAACACTGGCTGGCGCATGTTGCCGTCGTTGACCAGGGTCAGTCTGTTGATGGAGCATGGTGTGGTGAGCTGCGTTGCAGTCCCTGCATCGGATCCGCGATTTACACTTGTCTGCGGAGTGCCGACCACAGCAATTGCGGCAGAGACGTTTCTTGGTGATGTGTTTCTGCCTGGCGACCACGGTCATTTGGCGGAATTTTGTACACATCACTATAAAGTGAGGTGCACCACAGCAATCACATGAGTACGCGGTGCTCCGGTCGCGGTGGTGAGTTTGAGCACTGGACCTGAGAGCTGCTCCTGCAGACGTCGATGAGCTTGAGCTTGCAAGGGGAAAGGGTGAGTTCTTGACCCTCTCCAATGCGTTGGCCCTGCTGAGAATGAATTTCTCCAGCTGATCCCAGTCTGGGTACGCGGGAGACGACTCCAGTGAGGTTTCCCACGCCTCACGTGTCCTGTCGTCAAGCTTGGTCCAGACGTGATAAATCAGCATGCAGTCCTGAGTATCGGCATTGCACATGGAGGAGATCATGAGCTTGGTCTCCTTTGATGTCTCGAGCAGTTTGAGAAGTGAGTCTGCGCTTGAGAAGGTGAGAGGTGAAAAAGCATGCAACTTCTCAAGTTGCTGTTTGATGGCTGCCCTCCGGTTGCAAAAGCGTGCAGCCAGCAATTCCCAAGCTTGCGTGAAGGTGAGCGTGGTGTCGGACAGCTCTGCCACCAGGTGAGCTGGTCCTTGGTGTATGCTAGAGCGCAGATACTGGAGCTTGACACTGTCATTGAGGTTGCGGTCCTTGATAATGAGTTCAGCAAAGCGCTCGCTGAACTCCTTCCACTGCTTGAACTCCCCAGTAAAAGCCGGCACGGTTATCGCAGGAAGGACCAACTGCTGCACCTGCGCTTCGGGGCCCTCGGTGAGCAAATGAGCTTGGAGCTCATCTTTGAGGCGACTGAGCCTGAGCTTGATCGTGAAAGTGAGTACCACCTTCAGAGGTGAAACATTCATGATCAAGGAGAGTAGGTGGCCAATTCAACACAAGGTAGGCGTGTTCCTTGATGAATGCCTGGTGGAGCTCCTCCACGTGATCCATGTAAACCCTCACCTCGTCGAGAGTGAGGTTAGGTGCGCAAGACGGCAGCTCCGCTAAGAGGGCGTTGAGAGTGTTGAAGCGACTCACTTGCCTGCGATGCTTGAGTGTGAGATGCGTGGGTAACTCTCCCACGAGCTTGAGGGATGATCCTGGCTTGTTTTGCCTCCCAGGTTGAATGTTGAGCCCTCCTTCGTTATCTTCAATGGTCAGCATTGCCGATCTGAAGGCTGCCTGTATGGCTGACCTTGCAGCGACGATTGCCTCGTGACTGCTAATTTCACTCATCACTACACGACCACGTTGATCTTGAGCGTGAACTGCACTGTATTGCACCTCTACTGTCGATCCGGCTCGAAGGACCAAAATGTTTGCGAATGGATGTAGGTTGAGCACGCTGGTGAAAAGTGAGGTTAGGGATCGACAGTGAAGAGGTGCACACAACACAGTATATTGAGTAAAAATGATCTTAATCTTTATTATAAAACACACTGAGAGAATTACGTGAGCAGTGAGACGATGCACGTTGGGCTGAGCTCTGAATAATACAAACTAGTTGAGAGTGTGCCACGCACCACGCGGTCGCACGCCGTCGGCGATTGAACCGATGATCGCGTGATAATTGAGACGAGAGCAATGAATTGGTTGAGCAGGTGATTTTAACTTAGCACTGTAGAGAACTATTAAGCTGAGAGGATTCACGAGTTACATGTTAAACGTTCAGTAAAACCGACGCGTCTACACGCACACTCTACGTGAACAAGATCGATAATCGATAATGGCTGAGCATTTCCGTTACGCGTCTTCTCCAACTTTCCAGCGGATAGACCGACGTGGGGAAATCTGAGTGGGTGAGCGTTTTGTCGTTGACTTTTGATTGGCTGATCGATTGTCGATCAGCCGTGCGTTGCGCTGCCCAGGAGGTGCTGCCATGATCCAGGGTGTGGCGATGAGAAGAAGTAATTGATTCTCAAACATTCTCCCGGCCTCAACAGCTGGAAGAAGATATTGATGATGATGATGAGTCTGAAACATGCAAACCGCCAACCTGGTGAATGGCGTGGTTAATATTGTGAGAGCTGAAGTTTGATTGAGCTGAGTCATCCCTCCTGGGCTGGATGTAGGTGAGGAGAGTCAGTGAGCTGATCTCGGATTCACTGGAGGAATAGCGCTACTTGAGCTGAATAGAGTTGTCCTCGTAGAGGTGGTGTTGAATGATGAGTCCAGCAAGCTGTTGTATTACCTCGCTGAACGAAGTGAGTCCTGGTTCAGAGTTTGAGCTGGTGATTCAAGTGGCGCATGCTCCACCGATTATGTTGATCTTGGATGAGTTTGCCCTTGCCCTTGCCACGTCTGGATTGCAGTTGCAAGTGGTTGAGTTGAGGGTAGATGCACTGCCTTTGAGGCCGATCTCCGTCAATTCGTGAATGATGATTGGTGAGCCATGAGCGAACAATCAGCTGTCTGCAGTGACTGTAGACGTCAAGTGATGTTGATTATTGTGAGGGTGTGGCTCTTGAAAGAGGTAGTTGGCCCATCGTATGATGGACACGGATCCCCCTTTGTCGAGCACACACCACACACCGATGTCGTTGACATCTCACTGAAGCTTATCGTCCAAAGATCCAGCGTGGTTTTCAGATGGAAATGAGACGTCGCTGAGTTCCACTCTGAGTCGTAGTTGGTGAGCGTGACCCTGATCTAGGTCAGAAAGACGTGAAAGGCAAGGAGCACTTAACGAGTGTTACCGTGAGAATTGAGGGGAGCGTTGCAGATGGCCGCTGGCCACGGCCGATGAGTTGTGATGCAGTGTGTTGAATTATGGCTTCAACATGTTCGAGTTAAATCCGCCTCCAATGCAGATTATTCCCTGGTCGTCGACGAAGGCCATTAATCGCTTGAAGGAGGTCTTGAAGGCTGAGATGACTTGGTTCGTGAGCACTGCATTCCGTGGGAATGCAGGTTGATGGTGAGGCTGCCATCTGCGCAGTTGCTGCCCATCTTCATCCCACATTGTCGAGATGAGATGCATGTGACTGAGATTCAGCTTCTCAATCTTGTGATGGTTCTGAAACAAACTGAACTGGGGTGAGTAGGAGTGTTGTGGTGTTCAGGTTTGTGGGTTGACTCCAAATGATACTTGAAAGATGAGTGTAGAGCGAGTCAGAGAGTCTTGGGCTGATCTCCGGTGAGCGTGAATGGGATGGTCAGGCAGAGTTGTAAGTTCTGTCTGCCAGGCTGTGATGAATGCTGTTGCAACGACACAAGTCTTCTTGTGTAGATTGAACGTGAACTGAGTTGGGACCGTCTGGATGATTTGAGCACCGGAGCTACTGGTGCTCCCGGCGTTGAGCCGTTGATGTCGATTTCAATCATTTGGAGTTGACGTGCTTGGAACTTTCCAACGCACATGTTAGGTGAATTGTTGATCGAGACCTTCCAGTGTGATGTACGTGAGGGATCCATTGTGTAGGCAGCGTGAGAATCCGTCCACATGTGAGCAGTAGCAACGTTGAGTTGAAATGAGAATTGATTGAATTTGATTGGCACGTCGTGCCAGATTTTACTGCAGTAGAGAGTGAGCGTTGTGCTTGAGGTTGTTGCATGGCGCAGCCTTGGTTTGGAGCGCACTAGTGAATGCCTTTAATGAGGCTTCGAGTGTCGACACTTGTGAGCTGTGGACGGTGAGGTGGTGGTAATGCAAATTACCGTTGTCATGACGTGTTGATGAACATCCGAGAGGTTGGTGGGTTCCACTGTTGAGCCTTGGCCATCGTTGACCACTGAGAACTTGAGTGCTTGCAAGCATGTGATTACCTCTCTGATGTGGAGTGAGTGAGAAGTGATTGGGGATTGGATCACCCATGGGATGACAGTGGCTCATCCCAATCGAGCATGAGCAGCCAAAATTCTTGCACCCGTTCTTGCTTGAATTGTGACCAGTGATAGGATGCTACATGGATCTCTGATTTGCTACTTCTGAGAAGATTGAGGTGATTGGGTTGAGCGTCATAATAGACTTGGAAGGGGATTTGAAGTGATGATTGTGATAGAGCATTGAACGAGAAGATAAGGTTGAACATTCTAATAGAAGCAGAGGATGTGAGGTTGAAGTGGTGGGTGAGAGCTTCCTTGGAAGCAGAATGTTCTATCGGGCAGCTGTCGAGTGAGGTGATTGGTAGAGCTTTCACCTGTTAGCCCAATACCGAGAGGTGGATAAATTCCAGATGAGAGGCTCGACACTACTGGTGTCGTACTGGTTGTCTCTTGAGAAATGTGCATTGAGACGCTGCCCGCGTCGCACAGGTCGTCGTGATCGCTGCGTTGAGTCAATGAGTCCGTCAGCTGTTGCGATACTCATTGGTCTTGATGTCGTTGATGAGCATGCCTGTTTGCAGGCACGCGTGTTGATGACTGACCTGTACCTTTTGTTGAGAATGGTTGAGTGGGTTGAGTACAATGAATCGCCATGTTGATTCATGAACGTATTCCTCGAGGATCTTAGCCCCTTTCCTTGACACTTGAAGGATTGACAATTTGCATTGATTGGGCGCCCTGAGGTGAAATGGGCTTGAGAACTTCTATAAATTGGAGCGTTGCTGATGGAATTCGCGAGTCTGAGCCTTGGAGAGTCCACTTCAAGGTTCTTGATCGGTGGCAATTTTGATGCAACTCGAGATTGCGCAGAGTTCTGGGCACTCAATGCCACTGATGATGATGGAACATGGCGTTCACTGAGCGTTGAGAATGTTGGTGAGAATCATCATGGCGAAGAGGAGCTTGACGATTGATGAGGTTGAGCATTGTGATGGAGTATTGAAGGCACTGACAGTTTGTCTGTTTTCCTGTAAGCAGGCGTACCTCGTCGAGGAGCGAGCCGTGAGTGTATGTGTGAATGTTGCCAAGAATGGCGTAGTAAATATTGAAACGACCCACCTGGGTTTTGATGATGAGCTCGATGAGACATGCGCCATGAGTCTTGAGGATTGATAATGCCTCGTTGAGGCTGGTGAGATGAGATGAGTCATGTGATTAGATTGGCACTTATTCCTGCCCAACACTGGCTGGCGCATGTTGCCGTCGTTGACCAGGGTCAGTCTGTTGATGGAGCATGGTGTGGTGAGCTGCGTTGCAGTCCCTGCATCGGATCCGCGATTTACACTTGTCTGCGGAGTGCCGACCACAGCAATTGCGGCAGAGACGTTTCTTGGTGATGTGTTTCTGCCTGGCGACCACGGTCATTTGGCGGAATTTTGTACACATCACTATAAAGTGAGGTGCACCACAGCAATCACATGAGTACGCGGTGCTCCGGTCGCGGTGGTGAGTTTGAGCACTGGACCTGAGAGCTGCTGCTGCAGACGTCGATGAGCTTGAGCTTGCAAGGGGAAAGGGTGAGTTCTTGACCCTCTCCAATGCGTTGGCCCTGCTGAGAATGAATTTCTCCAGCTGATCCCAGTCTGGGTACGCGGGAGACGACTCCAGTGAGGTTTCCCACGCCTCACGTGTCCTGTCGTCAAGCTTGGTCCAGACGTGATAAATCAGCATGCAGTCCTGAGTATCGGCATTGCACATGGAGGAGATCATGAGCTTGGTCTCCTTTGATGTCTCGAGCAGTTTGAGAAGTGAGTCTGCGCTTGAGAAGGTGAGAGGTGAAAAAGCATGCAACTTCTCAAGTTGCTGTTTGATGGCTGCCCTCCGGTTGCAAAAGCGTGCAGCCAGCAATTCCCAAGCTTGCGTGAAGGTGAGCGTGGTGTCGGACAGCTCTGCCACCAGGTGAGCTGGTCCTTGGTGTATGCTAGAGCGCAGATACTGGAGCTTGACACTGTCATTGAGGTTGCGGTCCTTGATAATGAGTTCAGCAAAGCGCTCGCTGAACTCCTTCCACTGCTTGAACTCCCCAGTAAAAGCCGGCACGGTTATCGCAGGAAGGACCAACTGCTGCACCTGCGCTTCGGGGCCCTCGGTGAGCAAATGAGCTTGGAGCTCATCTTTGAGGCGACTGAGCCTGAGCTTGATCGTGAAAGTGAGTATCGCCTCTTGGTTTTGCACTTCAGAGGTGAAACATTCATGATCAAGGAGAGTAGGTGGCCAATTCAACACAAGGTAGGCGTGTTCCTTGATGAATGCCTGGTGGAGCTCCTCCACGTGATCCATGTAAACCCTCACCTCGTCGAGAGTGAGGTTAGGTGCGCAAGACGGCAGCTCCGCTAAGAGGGCGTTGAGAGTGTTGAAGCGACTCACTTGCCTGCGATGCTTGAGTGTGAGATGCGTGGGTAACTCTCCCACGAGCTTGAGGGATGATCCTGGCTTGTTTTGCCTCCCAGGTTGAATGTTGAGCCCTCCTTCGTTATCTTCAATGGTCAGCATTGCCGATCTGAAGGCTGCCTGTATGGCTGACCTTGCAGCGACGATTGCCTCGTGACTGCTAATTTCACTCATCACTACACGACCACGTTGATCTTGAGCGTGAACTGCACTGTATTGCACCTCTACTGTCGATCCGGCTCGAAGGACCAAAATGTTTGCGAATGGATGTAGGTTGAGCACGCTGGTGAAAAGTGAGGTTAGGGATCGACAGTGAAGAGGTGCACACAACACAGTATATTGAGTAAAAATGATCTTAATCTTTATTATAAAACACACTGAGAGAATTACGTGAGCAGTGAGACGATGCACGTTGGGCTGAGCTCTGAATAATACAAACTAGTTGAGAGTGTGCCACGCACCACGCGGTCGCACGCCGTCGGCGATTGAACCGATGATCGCGTGATAATTGAGACGAGAGCAATGAATTGGTTGAGCAGGTGATTTTAACTTAGCACTGTAGAGAACTATTAAGCTGAGAGGATTCACGAGTTACATGTTAAACGTTCAGTAAAACCGACGCGTCTACACGCACACTCTACGTGAACAAGATCGATAATCGATAATGGCTGAGCATTTCCGTTACGCGTCTTCTCCAACTTTCCAGCGGATAGACCGACGTGGGGAAATCTGAGTGGGTGAGCGTTTTGTCGTTGACTTTTGATTGGCTGATCGATTGTCGATCAGCCGTGCGTTGCGCTGCCCAGGAGGTGCTGCCATGATCCAGGGTGTGGCGATGAGAAGAAGTAATTGATTCTCAAACATTCTCCCGGCCTCAACAGCTGGAAGAAGATATTGATGATGATGATGAGTCTGAAACATGCAAACCGCCAACCTGGTGAATGGCGTGGTTAATATTGTGAGAGCTGAAGTTTGATTGAGCTGAGTCATCCCTCCTGGGCTGGATGTAGGTGAGGAGAGTCAGTGAGCTGATCTCGGATTCACTGGAGGAATAGCGCTACTTGAGCTGAATAGAGTTGTCCTCGTAGAGGTGGTGTTGAATGATGAGTCCAGCAAGCTGTTGTATTACCTCGCTGAACGAAGTGAGTCCTGGTTCAGAGTTTGAGCTGGTGATTCAAGTGGCGCATGCTCCACCGATTATGTTGATCTTGGATGAGTTTGCCCTTGCCCTTGCCACGTCTGGATTGCAGTTGCAAGTGGTTGAGTTGAGGGTAGATGCACTGCCTTTGAGGCCGATCTCCGTCAATTCGTGAATGATGATTGGTGAGCCATGAGCGAACAATCAGCTGTCTGCAGTGACTGTAGACGTCAAGTGATGTTGATTATTGTGAGGGTGTGGCTCTTGAAAGAGGTAGTTGGCCCATCGTATGATGGACACGGATCCCCCTTTGTCGAGCACACACCACACACCGATGTCGTTGACATCTCACTGAAGCTTATCGTCCAAAGATCCAGCGTGGTTTTCAGATGGAAATGAGACGTCGCTGAGTTCCACTCTGAGTCGTAGTTGGTGAGCGTGACCCTGATCTAGGTCAGAAAGACGTGAAAGGCAAGGAGCACTTAACGAGTGTTACCGTGAGAATTGAGGGGAGCGTTGCAGATGGCCGCTGGCCACGGCCGATGAGTTGTGATGCAGTGTGTTGAATTATGGCTTCAACATGTTCGAGTTAAATCCGCCTCCAATGCAGATTATTCCCTGGTCGTCGACGAAGGCCATTAATCGCTTGAAGGAGGTCTTGAAGGCTGAGATGACTTGGTTCGTGAGCACTGCAGGTTGATGGTGAGGCTGCCATCTGCGCAGTTGCTGCCCATCTTCATCCCACATTGTCGAGATGAGATGCATGTGACTGAGATTCAGCTTCTCAATCTTGTGATGGTTCTGAAACAAACTGAACTGGGGTGAGTAGGAGTGTTGTGGTGTTCAGGTTTGTGGGTTGACTCCAAATGATACTTGAAAGATGAGTGTAGAGCGAGTCAGAGAGTCTTGGGCTGATCTCCGGTGAGCGTGAATGGGATGGTCAGGCAGAGTTGTAAGTTCTGTCTGCCAGGCTGTGATGAATGCTGTTGCAACGACACAAGTCTTCTTGTGTAGATTGAACGTGAACTGAGTTGGGACCGTCTGGATGATTTGAGCACCGGAGCTACTGGTGCTCCCGGCGTTGAGCCGTTGATGTCGATTTCAATCATTTGGAGTTGACGTGCTTGGAACTTTCCAACGCACATGTTAGGTGAATTGTTGATCGAGACCTTCCAGTGTGATGTACGTGAGGGATCCATTGTGTAGGCAGCGTGAGAATCCGTCCACATGTGAGCAGTAGCAACGTTGAGTTGAAATGAGAATTGATTGAATTTGATTGGCACGTCGTGCCAGATTTTACTGCAGTAGAGAGTGAGCGTTGTGCTTGAGGTTGTTGCATGGCGCAGCCTTGGTTTGGAGCGCACTAGTGAATGCCTTTAATGAGGCTTCGAGTGTCGACACTTGTGAGCTGTGGACGGTGAGGTGGTGGTAATGCAAATTACCGTTGTCATGACGTGTTGATGAACATCCGAGAGGTTGGTGGGTTCCACTGTTGAGCCTTGGCCATCGTTGACCACTGAGAACTTGAGTGCTTGCAAGCATGTGATTACCTCTCTGATGTGGAGTGAGTGAGAAGTGATTGGGGATTGGATCACCCATGGGATGACAGTGGCTCATCCCAATCGAGCATGAGCAGCCAAAATTCTTGCACCCGTTCTTGCTTGAATTGTGACCAGTGATAGGATGCTACATGGATCTCTGATTTGCTACTTCTGAGAAGATTGAGGTGATTGGGTTGAGCGTCATAATAGACTTGGAAGGGGATTTGAAGTGATGATTGTGATAGAGCATTGAACGAGAAGATAAGGTTGAACATTCTAATAGAAGCAGAGGATGTGAGGTTGAAGTGGTGGGTGAGAGCTTCCTTGGAAGCAGAATGTTCTATCGGGCAGCTGTCGAGTGAGGTGATTGGTAGAGCTTTCACCTGTTAGCCCAATACCGAGAGGTGGATAAATTCCAGATGAGAGGCTCGACACTACTGGTGTCGTACTGGTTGTCTCTTGAGAAATGTGCATTGAGACGCTGCCCGCGTCGCACAGGTCGTCGTGATCGCTGCGTTGAGTCAATGAGTCCGTCAGCTGTTGCGATACTCATTGGTCTTGATGTCGTTGATGAGCATGCCTGTTTGCAGGCACGCGTGTTGATGACTGACCTGTACCTTTTGTTGAGAATGGTTGAGTGGGTTGAGTACAATGAATCGCCATGTTGATTCATGAACGTATTCCTCGAGGATCTTAGCCCCTTTCCTTGACACTTGAAGGATTGACAATTTGCATTGATTGGGCGCCCTGAGGTGAAATGGGCTTGAGAACTTCTATAAATTGGAGCGTTGCTGATGGAATTCGCGAGTCTGAGCCTTGGAGAGTCCACTTCAAGGTTCTTGATCGGTGGCAATTTTGATGCAACTCGAGATTGCGCAGAGTTCTGGGCACTCAATGCCACTGATGATGATGGAACATGGCGTTCACTGAGCGTTGAGAATGTTGGTGAGAATCATCATGGCGAAGAGGAGCTTGACGATTGATGAGGTTGAGCATTGTGATGGAGTATTGAAGGCACTGACAGTTTGTCTGTTTTCCTGTAAGCAGGCGTACCTCGTCGAGGAGCGAGCCGTGAGTGTATGTGTGAATGTTGCCAAGAATGGCGTAGTAAATATTGAAACGACCCACCTGGGTTTTGATGATGAGCTCGATGAGACATGCGCCATGAGTCTTGAGGATTGATAATGCCTCGTTGAGGCTGGTGAGATGAGATGAGTCATGTGATTAGATTGGCACTTATTCCTGCCCAACACTGGCTGGCGCATGTTGCCGTCGTTGACCAGGGTCAGTCTGTTGATGGAGCATGGTGTGGTGAGCTGCGTTGCAGTCCCTGCATCGGATCCGCGATTTACACTTGTCTGCGGAGTGCCGACCACAGCAATTGCGGCAGAGACGTTTCTTGGTGATGTGTTTCTGCCTGGCGACCACGGTCATTTGGCGGAATTTTGTACACATCACTATAAAGTGAGGTGCACCACAGCAATCACATGAGTACGCGGTGCTCCGGTCGCGGTGGTGAGTTTGAGCACTGGACCTGAGAGCTGCTGCTGCAGACGTCGATGAGCTTGAGCTTGCAAGGGGAAAGGGTGAGTTCTTGACCCTCTCCAATGCGTTGGCCCTGCTGAGAATGAATTTCTCCAGCTGATCCCAGTCTGGGTACGCGGGAGACGACTCCAGTGAGGTTTCCCACGCCTCACGTGTCCTGTCGTCAAGCTTGGTCCAGACGTGATAAATCAGCATGCAGTCCTGAGTATCGGCATTGCACATGGAGGAGATCATGAGCTTGGTCTCCTTTGATGTCTCGAGCAGTTTGAGAAGTGAGTCTGCGCTTGAGAAGGTGAGAGGTGAAAAAGCATGCAACTTCTCAAGTTGCTGTTTGATGGCTGCCCTCCGGTTGCAAAAGCGTGCAGCCAGCAATTCCCAAGCTTGCGTGAAGGTGAGCGTGGTGTCGGACAGCTCTGCCACCAGGTGAGCTGGTCCTTGGTGTATGCTAGAGCGCAGATACTGGAGCTTGACACTGTCATTGAGGTTGCGGTCCTTGATAATGAGTTCAGCAAAGCGCTCGCTGAACTCCTTCCACTGCTTGAACTCCCCAGTAAAAGCCGGCACGGTTATCGCAGGAAGGACCAACTGCTGCACCTGCGCTTCGGGGCCCTCGGTGAGCAAATGAGCTTGGAGCTCATCTTTGAGGCGACTGAGCCTGAGCTTGATCGTGAAAGTGAGTACCACCTTCAGAGGTGAAACATTCATGATCAAGGAGAGTAGGTGGCCAATTCAACACAAGGTAGGCGTGTTCCTTGATGAATGCCTGGTGGAGCTCCTCCACGTGATCCATGTAAACCCTCACCTCGTCGAGAGTGAGGTTAGGTGCGCAAGACGGCAGCTCCGCTAAGAGGGCGTTGAGAGTGTTGAAGCGACTCACTTGCCTGCGATGCTTGAGTGTGAGATGCGTGGGTAACTCTCCCACGAGCTTGAGGGATGATCCTGGCTTGTTTTGCCTCCCAGGTTGAATGTTGAGCCCTCCTTCGTTATCTTCAATGGTCAGCATTGCCGATCTGAAGGCTGCCTGTATGGCTGACCTTGCAGCGACGATTGCCTCGTGACTGCTAATTTCACTCATCACTACACGACCACGTTGATCTTGAGCGTGAACTGCACTGTATTGCACCTCTACTGTCGATCCGGCTCGAAGGACCAAAATGTTTGCGAATGGATGTAGGTTGAGCACGCTGGTGAAAAGTGAGGTTAGGGATCGACAGTGAAGAGGTGCACACAACACAGTATATTGAGTAAAAATGATCTTAATCTTTATTATAAAACACACTGAGAGAATTACGTGAGCAGTGAGACGATGCACGTTGGGCTGAGCTCTGAATAATACAAACTAGTTGAGAGTGTGCCACGCACCACGCGGTCGCACGCCGTCGGCGATTGAACCGATGATCGCGTGATAATTGAGACGAGAGCAATGAATTGGTTGAGCAGGTGATTTTAACTTAGCACTGTAGAGAACTATTAAGCTGAGAGGATTCACGAGTTACATGTTAAACGTTCAGTAAAACCGACGCGTCTACACGCACACTCTACGTGAACAAGATCGATAATCGATAATGGCTGAGCATTTCCGTTACGCGTCTTCTCCAACTTTCCAGCGGATAGACCGACGTGGGGAAATCTGAGTGGGTGAGCGTTTTGTCGTTGACTTTTGATTGGCTGATCGATTGTCGATCAGCCGTGCGTTGCGCTGCCCAGGAGGTGCTGCCATGATCCAGGGTGTGGCGATGAGAAGAAGTAATTGATTCTCAAACATTCTCCCGGCCTCAACAGCTGGAAGAAGATATTGATGATGATGATGAGTCTGAAACATGCAAACCGCCAACCTGGTGAATGGCGTGGTTAATATTGTGAGAGCTGAAGTTTGATTGAGCTGAGTCATCCCTCCTGGGCTGGATGTAGGTGAGGAGAGTCAGTGAGCTGATCTCGGATTCACTGGAGGAATAGCGCTACTTGAGCTGAATAGAGTTGTCCTCGTAGAGGTGGTGTTGAATGATGAGTCCAGCAAGCTGTTGTATTACCTCGCTGAACGAAGTGAGTCCTGGTTCAGAGTTTGAGCTGGTGATTCAAGTGGCGCATGCTCCACCGATTATGTTGATCTTGGATGAGTTTGCCCTTGCCCTTGCCACGTCTGGATTGCAGTTGCAAGTGGTTGAGTTGAGGGTAGATGCACTGCCTTTGAGGCCGATCTCCGTCAATTCGTGAATGATGATTGGTGAGCCATGAGCGAACAATCAGCTGTCTGCAGTGACTGTAGACGTCAAGTGATGTTGATTATTGTGAGGGTGTGGCTCTTGAAAGAGGTAGTTGGCCCATCGTATGATGGACACGGATCCCCCTTTGTCGAGCACACACCACACACCGATGTCGTTGACATCTCACTGAAGCTTATCGTCCAAAGATCCAGCGTGGTTTTCAGATGGAAATGAGACGTCGCTGAGTTCCACTCTGAGTCGTAGTTGGTGAGCGTGACCCTGATCTAGGTCAGAAAGACGTGAAAGGCAAGGAGCACTTAACGAGTGTTACCGTGAGAATTGAGGGGAGCGTTGCAGATGGCCGCTGGCCACGGCCGATGAGTTGTGATGCAGTGTGTTGAATTATGGCTTCAACATGTTCGAGTTAAATCCGCCTCCAATGCAGATTATTCCCTGGTCGTCGACGAAGGCCATTAATCGCTTGAAGGAGGTCTTGAAGGCTGAGATGACTTGGTTCGTGAGCACTGCAGGTTGATGGTGAGGCTGCCATCTGCGCAGTTGCTGCCCATCTTCATCCCACATTGTCGAGATGAGATGCATGTGACTGAGATTCAGCTTCTCAATCTTGTGATGGTTCTGAAACAAACTGAACTGGGGTGAGTAGGAGTGTTGTGGTGTTCAGGTTTGTGGGTTGACTCCAAATGATACTTGAAAGATGAGTGTAGAGCGAGTCAGAGAGTCTTGGGCTGATCTCCGGTGAGCGTGAATGGGATGGTCAGGCAGAGTTGTAAGTTCTGTCTGCCAGGCTGTGATGAATGCTGTTGCAACGACACAAGTCTTCTTGTGTAGATTGAACGTGAACTGAGTTGGGACCGTCTGGATGATTTGAGCACCGGAGCTACTGGTGCTCCCGGCGTTGAGCCGTTGATGTCGATTTCAATCATTTGGAGTTGACGTGCTTGGAACTTTCCAACGCACATGTTAGGTGAATTGTTGATCGAGACCTTCCAGTGTGATGTACGTGAGGGATCCATTGTGTAGGCAGCGTGAGAATCCGTCCACATGTGAGCAGTAGCAACGTTGAGTTGAAATGAGAATTGATTGAATTTGATTGGCACGTCGTGCCAGATTTTACTGCAGTAGAGAGTGAGCGTTGTGCTTGAGGTTGTTGCATGGCGCAGCCTTGGTTTGGAGCGCACTAGTGAATGCCTTTAATGAGGCTTCGAGTGTCGACACTTGTGAGCTGTGGACGGTGAGGTGGTGGTAATGCAAATTACCGTTGTCATGACGTGTTGATGAACATCCGAGAGGTTGGTGGGTTCCACTGTTGAGCCTTGGCCATCGTTGACCACTGAGAACTTGAGTGCTTGCAAGCATGTGATTACCTCTCTGATGTGGAGTGAGTGAGAAGTGATTGGGGATTGGATCACCCATGGGATGACAGTGGCTCATCCCAATCGAGCATGAGCAGCCAAAATTCTTGCACCCGTTCTTGCTTGAATTGTGACCAGTGATAGGATGCTACATGGATCTCTGATTTGCTACTTCTGAGAAGATTGAGGTGATTGGGTTGAGCGTCATAATAGACTTGGAAGGGGATTTGAAGTGATGATTGTGATAGAGCATTGAACGAGAAGATAAGGTTGAACATTCTAATAGAAGCAGAGGATGTGAGGTTGAAGTGGTGGGTGAGAGCTTCCTTGGAAGCAGAATGTTCTATCGGGCAGCTGTCGAGTGAGGTGATTGGTAGAGCTTTCACCTGTTAGCCCAATACCGAGAGGTGGATAAATTCCAGATGAGAGGCTCGACACTACTGGTGTCGTACTGGTTGTCTCTTGAGAAATGTGCATTGAGACGCTGCCCGCGTCGCACAGGTCGTCGTGATCGCTGCGTTGAGTCAATGAGTCCGTCAGCTGTTGCGATACTCATTGGTCTTGATGTCGTTGATGAGCATGCCTGTTTGCAGGCACGCGTGTTGATGACTGACCTGTACCTTTTGTTGAGAATGGTTGAGTGGGTTGAGTACAATGAATCGCCATGTTGATTCATGAACGTATTCCTCGAGGATCTTAGCCCCTTTCCTTGACACTTGAAGGATTGACAATTTGCATTGATTGGGCGCCCTGAGGTGAAATGGGCTTGAGAACTTCTATAAATTGGAGCGTTGCTGATGGAATTCGCGAGTCTGAGCCTTGGAGAGTCCACTTCAAGGTTCTTGATCGGTGGCAATTTTGATGCAACTCGAGATTGCGCAGAGTTCTGGGCACTCAATGCCACTGATGATGATGGAACATGGCGTTCACTGAGCGTTGAGAATGTTGGTGAGAATCATCATGGCGAAGAGGAGCTTGACGATTGATGAGGTTGAGCATTGTGATGGAGTATTGAAGGCACTGACAGTTTGTCTGTTTTCCTGTAAGCAGGCGTACCTCGTCGAGGAGCGAGCCGTGAGTGTATGTGTGAATGTTGCCAAGAATGGCGTAGTAAATATTGAAACGACCCACCTGGGTTTTGATGATGAGCTCGATGAGACATGCGCCATGAGTCTTGAGGATTGATAATGCCTCGTTGAGGCTGGTGAGATGAGATGAGTCATGTGATTAGATTGGCACTTATTCCTGCCCAACACTGGCTGGCGCATGTTGCCGTCGTTGACCAGGGTCAGTCTGTTGATGGAGCATGGTGTGGTGAGCTGCGTTGCAGTCCCTGCATCGGATCCGCGATTTACACTTGTCTGCGGAGTGCCGACCACAGCAATTGCGGCAGAGACGTTTCTTGGTGATGTGTTTCTGCCTGGCGACCACGGTCATTTGGCGGAATTTTGTACACATCACTATAAAGTGAGGTGCACCACAGCAATCACATGAGTACGCGGTGCTCCGGTCGCGGTGGTGAGTTTGAGCACTGGACCTGAGAGCTGCTGCTGCAGACGTCGATGAGCTTGAGCTTGCAAGGGGAAAGGGTGAGTTCTTGACCCTCTCCAATGCGTTGGCCCTGCTGAGAATGAATTTCTCCAGCTGATCCCAGTCTGGGTACGCGGGAGACGACTCCAGTGAGGTTTCCCACGCCTCACGTGTCCTGTCGTCAAGCTTGGTCCAGACGTGATAAATCAGCATGCAGTCCTGAGTATCGGCATTGCACATGGAGGAGATCATGAGCTTGGTCTCCTTTGATGTCTCGAGCAGTTTGAGAAGTGAGTCTGCGCTTGAGAAGGTGAGAGGTGAAAAAGCATGCAACTTCTCAAGTTGCTGTTTGATGGCTGCCCTCCGGTTGCAAAAGCGTGCAGCCAGCAATTCCCAAGCTTGCGTGAAGGTGAGCGTGGTGTCGGACAGCTCTGCCACCAGGTGAGCTGGTCCTTGGTGTATGCTAGAGCGCAGATACTGGAGCTTGACACTGTCATTGAGGTTGCGGTCCTTGATAATGAGTTCAGCAAAGCGCTCGCTGAACTCCTTCCACTGCTTGAACTCCCCAGTAAAAGCCGGCACGGTTATCGCAGGAAGGACCAACTGCTGCACCTGCGCTTCGGGGCCCTCGGTGAGCAAATGAGCTTGGAGCTCATCTTTGAGGCGACTGAGCCTGAGCTTGATCGTGAAAGTGAGTATCGCCTCTTGGTTTTGCACTTCAGAGGTGAAACATTCATGATCAAGGAGAGTAGGTGGCCAATTCAACACAAGGTAGGCGTGTTCCTTGATGAATGCCTGGTGGAGCTCCTCCACGTGATCCATGTAAACCCTCACCTCGTCGAGAGTGAGGTTAGGTGCGCAAGACGGCAGCTCCGCTAAGAGGGCGTTGAGAGTGTTGAAGCGACTCACTTGCCTGCGATGCTTGAGTGTGAGATGCGTGGGTAACTCTCCCACGAGCTTGAGGGATGATCCTGGCTTGTTTTGCCTCCCAGGTTGAATGTTGAGCCCTCCTTCGTTATCTTCAATGGTCAGCATTGCCGATCTGAAGGCTGCCTGTATGGCTGACCTTGCAGCGACGATTGCCTCGTGACTGCTAATTTCACTCATCACTACACGACCACGTTGATCTTGAGCGTGAACTGCACTGTATTGCACCTCTACTGTCGATCCGGCTCGAAGGACCAAAATGTTTGCGAATGGATGTAGGTTGAGCACGCTGGTGAAAAGTGAGGTTAGGGATCGACAGTGAAGAGGTGCACACAACACAGTATATTGAGTAAAAATGATCTTAATCTTTATTATAAAACACACTGAGAGAATTACGTGAGCAGTGAGACGATGCACGTTGGGCTGAGCTCTGAATAATACAAACTAGTTGAGAGTGTGCCACGCACCACGCGGTCGCACGCCGTCGGCGATTGAACCGATGATCGCGTGATAATTGAGACGAGAGCAATGAATTGGTTGAGCAGGTGATTTTAACTTAGCACTGTAGAGAACTATTAAGCTGAGAGGATTCACGAGTTACATGTTAAACGTTCAGTAAAACCGACGCGTCTACACGCACACTCTACGTGAACAAGATCGATAATCGATAATGGCTGAGCATTTCCGTTACGCGTCTTCTCCAACTTTCCAGCGGATAGACCGACGTGGGGATATCTGATTGGGTGAGCGTTTTGTCGTTGACTTTTGATTGGCTGATCGATTGTCGATCAGCCGTGCGTTGCGCTGCCCAGGAGGTGCTGCCATGATCCAGGGTGTGGCGATGAGAAGAAGTAATTGATTCTCAAACATTCTCCCGGCCTCAACAGCTGGAAGAAGATATTGATGATGATGATGAGTCTGAAACATGCAAACCGCCAACCTGGTGAATGGCGTGGTTAATATTGTGAGAGCTGAAGTTTGATTGAGCTGAGTCATCCCTCCTGGGCTGGATGTAGGTGAGGAGAGTCAGTGAGCTGATCTCGGATTCACTGGAGGAATAGCGCCACTTGAGCTGAATAGAGTTGTCCTCGTAGAGGTGGTGTTGAATGATGAGTCCAGCAAGCTGTTGTATTACCTCGCTGAACGAAGTGAGTCCTGGTTCAGAGTTTGAGCTGGTGATTCAAGTGGCGCATGCTCCACCGATTATGTTGATCTTGGATGAGTTTGCCCTTGCCCTTGCCACGTCTGGATTGCAGTTGCAAGTGGTTGAGTTGAGGGTAGATGCACTGCCTTTGAGGCCGATCTCCGTCAATTCGTGAATGATGATTGGTGAGCCATGAGCGAACAATCAGCTGTCTGCAGTGACTGTAGACGTCAAGTGATGTTGATTATTGTGAGGGTGTGGCTCTTGAAAGAGGTAGTTGGCCCATCGTATGATGGACACGGATCCCCCTTTGTCGAGCACACACCACACACCGATGTCGTTGACATCTCACTGAAGCTTATCGTCCAAAGATCCAGCGTGGTTTTCAGATGGAAATGAGACGTCGCTGAGTTCCACTCTGAGTCGTAGTTGGTGAGCGTGACCCTGATCTAGGTCAGAAAGACGTGAAAGGCAAGGAGCACTTAACGAGTGTTACCGTGAGAATTGAGGGGAGCGTTGCAGATGGCCGCTGGCCACGGCCGATGAGTTGTGATGCAGTGTGTTGAATTATGGCTTCAACATGTTCGAGTTAAATCCGCCTCCAATGCAGATTATTCCCTGGTCGTCGACGAAGGCCATTAATCGCTTGAAGGAGGTCTTGAAGGCTGAGATGACTTGGTTCGTGAGCACTGCAGGTTGATGGTGAGGCTGCCATCTGCGCAGTTGCTGCCCATCTTCATCCCACATTGTCGAGATGAGATGCATGTGACTGAGATTCAGCTTCTCAATCTTGTGATGGTTCTGAAACAAACTGAACTGGGGTGAGTAGGAGTGTTGTGGTGTTCAGGTTTGTGGGTTGACTCCAAATGATACTTGAAAGATGAGTGTAGAGCGAGTCAGAGAGTCTTGGGCTGATCTCCGGTGAGCGTGAATGGGATGGTCAGGCAGAGTTGTAAGTTCTGTCTGCCAGGCTGTGATGAATGCTGTTGCAACGACACAAGTCTTCTTGTGTAGATTGAACGTGAACTGAGTTGGGACCGTCTGGATGATTTGAGCACCGGAGCTACTGGTGCTCCCGGCGTTGAGCCGTTGATGTCGATTTCAATCATTTGGAGTTGACGTGCTTGGAACTTTCCAACGCACATGTTAGGTGAATTGTTGATCGAGACCTTCCAGTGTGATGTACGTGAGGGATCCATTGTGTAGGCAGCGTGAGAATCCGTCCACATGTGAGCAGTAGCAACGTTGAGTTGAAATGAGAATTGATTGAATTTGATTGGCACGTCGTGCCAGATTTTACTGCAGTAGAGAGTGAGCGTTGTGCTTGAGGTTGTTGCATGGCGCAGCCTTGGTTTGGAGCGCACTAGTGAATGCCTTTAATGAGGCTTCGAGTGTCGACACTTGTGAGCTGTGGACGGTGAGGTGGTGGTAATGCAAATTACCGTTGTCATGACGTGTTGATGAACATCCGAGAGGTTGGTGGGTTCCACTGTTGAGCCTTGGCCATCGTTGACCACTGAGAACTTGAGTGCTTGCAAGCATGTGATTACCTCTCTGATGTGGAGTGAGTGAGAAGTGATTGGGGATTGGATCACCCATGGGATGACAGTGGCTCATCCCAATCGAGCATGAGCAGCCAAAATTCTTGCACCCGTTCTTGCTTGAATTGTGACCAGTGATAGGATGCTACATGGATCTCTGATTTGCTACTTCTGAGAAGATTGAGGTGATTGGGTTGAGCGTCATAATAGACTTGGAAGGGGATTTGAAGTGATGATTGTGATAGAGCATTGAACGAGAAGATAAGGTTGAACATTCTAATAGAAGCAGAGGATGTGAGGTTGAAGTGGTGGGTGAGAGCTTCCTTGGAAGCAGAATGTTCTATCGGGCAGCTGTCGAGTGAGGTGATTGGTAGAGCTTTCACCTGTTAGCCCAATACCGAGAGGTGGATAAATTCCAGATGAGAGGCTCGACACTACTGGTGTCGTACTGGTTGTCTCTTGAGAAATGTGCATTGAGACGCTGCCCGCGTCGCACAGGTCGTCGTGATCGCTGCGTTGAGTCAATGAGTCCGTCAGCTGTTGCGATACTCATTGGTCTTGATGTCGTTGATGAGCATGCCTGTTTGCAGGCACGCGTGTTGATGACTGACCTGTACCTTTTGTTGAGAATGGTTGAGTGGGTTGAGTACAATGAATCGCCATGTTGATTCATGAACGTATTCCTCGAGGATCTTAGCCCCTTTCCTTGACACTTGAAGGATTGACAATTTGCATTGATTGGGCGCCCTGAGGTGAAATGGGCTTGAGAACTTCTATAAATTGGAGCGTTGCTGATGGAATTCGCGAGTCTGAGCCTTGGAGAGTCCACTTCAAGGTTCTTGATCGGTGGCAATTTTGATGCAACTCGAGATTGCGCAGAGTTCTGGGCACTCAATGCCACTGATGATGATGGAACATGGCGTTCACTGAGCGTTGAGAATGTTGGTGAGAATCATCATGGCGAAGAGGAGCTTGACGATTGATGAGGTTGAGCATTGTGATGGAGTATTGAAGGCACTGACAGTTTGTCTGTTTTCCTGTAAGCAGGCGTACCTCGTCGAGGAGCGAGCCGTGAGTGTATGTGTGAATGTTGCCAAGAATGGCGTAGTAAATATTGAAACGACCCACCTGGGTTTTGATGATGAGCTCGATGAGACATGCGCCATGAGTCTTGAGGATTGATAATGCCTCGTTGAGGCTGGTGAGATGAGATGAGTCATGTGATTAGATTGGCACTTATTCCTGCCCAACACTGGCTGGCGCATGTTGCCGTCGTTGACCAGGGTCAGTCTGTTGATGGAGCATGGTGTGGTGAGCTGCGTTGCAGTCCCTGCATCGGATCCGCGATTTACACTTGTCTGCGGAGTGCCGACCACAGCAATTGCGGCAGAGACGTTTCTTGGTGATGTGTTTCTGCCTGGCGACCACGGTCATTTGGCGGAATTTTGTACACATCACTATAAAGTGAGGTGCACCACAGCAATCACATGAGTACGCGGTGCTCCGGTCGCGGTGGTGAGTTTGAGCACTGGACCTGAGAGCTGCTGCTGCAGACGTCGATGAGCTTGAGCTTGCAAGGGGAAAGGGTGAGTTCTTGACCCTCTCCAATGCGTTGGCCCTGCTGAGAATGAATTTCTCCAGCTGATCCCAGTCTGGGTACGCGGGAGACGACTCCAGTGAGGTTTCCCACGCCTCACGTGTCCTGTCGTCAAGCTTGGTCCAGACGTGATAAATCAGCATGCAGTCCTGAGTATCGGCATTGCACATGGAGGAGATCATGAGCTTGGTCTCCTTTGATGTCTCGAGCAGTTTGAGAAGTGAGTCTGCGCTTGAGAAGGTGAGAGGTGAAAAAGCATGCAACTTCTCAAGTTGCTGTTTGATGGCTGCCCTCCGGTTGCAAAAGCGTGCAGCCAGCAATTCCCAAGCTTGCGTGAAGGTGAGCGTGGTGTCGGACAGCTCTGCCACCAGGTGAGCTGGTCCTTGGTGTATGCTAGAGCGCAGATACTGGAGCTTGACACTGTCATTGAGGTTGCGGTCCTTGATAATGAGTTCAGCAAAGCGCTCGCTGAACTCCTTCCACTGCTTGAACTCCCCAGTAAAAGCCGGCACGGTTATCGCAGGAAGGACCAACTGCTGCACCTGCGCTTCGGGGCCCTCGGTGAGCAAATGAGCTTGGAGCTCATCTTTGAGGCGACTGAGCCTGAGCTTGATCGTGAAAGTGAGTATCGCCTCTTGGTTTTGCACTTCAGAGGTGAAATATTCATGATCAAGGAGAGTAGGTGGCCAATTCAACACAAGGTAGGCGTGTTCCTTGATGAATGCCTGGTGGAGCTCCTCCACGTGATCCATGTAAACCCTCACCTCGTCGAGAGTGAGGTTAGGTGCGCAAGACGGCAGCTCCGCTAAGAGGGCGTTGAGAGTGTTGAAGCGACTCACTTGCCTGCGATGCTTGAGTGTGAGATGCGTGGGTAACTCTCCCACGAGCTTGAGGGATGATCCTGGCTTGTTTTGCCTCCCAGGTTGAATGTTGAGCCCTCCTTCGTTATCTTCAATGGTCAGCATTGCCGATCTGAAGGCTGCCTGTATGGCTGACCTTGCAGCGACGATTGCCTCGTGACTGCTAATTTCACTCATCACTACACGACCACGTTGATCTTGAGCGTGAACTGCACTGTATTGCACCTCTACTGTCGATCCGGCTCGAAGGACCAAAATGTTTGCGAATGGATGTAGGTTGAGCACGCTGGTGAAAAGTGAGGTTAGGGATCGACAGTGAAGAGGTGCACACAACACAGTATATTGAGTAAAAATGATCTTAATCTTTATTATAAAACACACTGAGAGAATTACGTGAGCAGTGAGACGATGCACGTTGGGCTGAGCTCTGAATAATACAAACTAGTTGAGAGTGTGCCACGCACCACGCGGTCGCACGCCGTCGGCGATTGAACCGATGATCGCGTGATAATTGAGACGAGAGCAATGAATTGGTTGAGCAGGTGATTTTAACTGAGCACTGTAGAGAACTATTAAGCTGAGAGGATTCACGAGTTACATGTTAAACGTTCAGTAAAACCGACGCGTCTACACGCACACTCTACGTGAACAAGATCGATAATCGATAATGGCTGAGCATTTCCGTTACGCGTCTTCTCCAACTTTCCAGCGGATAGACCGACGTGGGGATATCTGATTGGGTGAGCGTTTTGTCGTTGACTTTTGATTGGCTGATCGATTGTCGATCAGCCGTGCGTTGCGCTGCCCAGGAGGTGCTGCCATGATCCAGGGTGTGGCGATGAGAAGAAGTAATTGATTCTCAAACATTCTCCCGGCCTCAACAGCTGGAAGAAGATATTGATGATGATGATGAGTCTGAAACATGCAAACCGCCAACCTGGTGAATGGCGTGGTTAATATTGTGAGAGCTGAAGTTTGATTGAGCTGAGTCATCCCTCCTGGGCTGGATGTAGGTGAGGAGAGTCAGTGAGCTGATCTCGGATTCACTGGAGGAATAGCGCCACTTGAGCTGAATAGAGTTGTCCTCGTAGAGGTGGTGTTGAATGATGAGTCCAGCAAGCTGTTGTATTACCTCGCTGAACGAAGTGAGTCCTGGTTCAGAGTTTGAGCTGGTGATTCAAGTGGCGCATGCTCCACCGATTATGTTGATCTTGGATGAGTTTGCCCTTGCCCTTGCCACGTCTGGATTGCAGTTGCAAGTGGTTGAGTTGAGGGTAGATGCACTGCCTTTGAGGCCGATCTCCGTCAATTCGTGAATGATGATTGGTGAGCCATGAGCGAACAATCAGCTGTCTGCAGTGACTGTAGACGTCAAGTGATGTTGATTATTGTGAGGGTGTGGCTCTTGAAAGAGGTAGTTGGCCCATCGTATGATGGACACGGATCCCCCTTTGTCGAGCACACACCACACACCGATGTCGTTGACATCTCACTGAAGCTTATCGTCCAAAGATCCAGCGTGGTTTTCAGATGGAAATGAGACGTCGCTGAGTTCCACTCTGAGTCGTAGTTGGTGAGCGTGACCCTGATCTAGGTCAGAAAGACGTGAAAGGCAAGGAGCACTTAACGAGTGTTACCGTGAGAATTGAGGGGAGCGTTGCAGATGGCCGCTGGCCACGGCCGATGAGTTATGATGCAGTGTGTTGAATTATGGCTTCAACATGTTCGAGTTAAATCCGCCTCCAATGCAGATTATTCCCTGGTCGTCGACGAAGGCCATTAATCGCTTGAAGGAGGTCTTGAAGGCTGAGATGACTTGGTTCGTGAGCACTGCAGGTTGATGGTGAGGCTGCCATCTGCGCAGTTGCTGCCCATCTTCATCCCACATTGTCGAGATGAGATGCATGTGACTGAGATTCAGCTTCTCAATCTTGTGATGGTTCTGAAACAAACTGAACTGGGGTGAGTAGGAGTGTTGTGGTGTTCAGGTTTGTGGGTTGACTCCAAATGATACTTGAAAGATGAGTGTAGAGCGAGTCAGAGAGTCTTGGGCTGATCTCCGGTGAGCGTGAATGGGATGGTCAGGCAGAGTTGTAAGTTCTGTCTGCCAGGCTGTGATGAATGCTGTTGCAACGACACAAGTCTTCTTGTGTAGATTGAACGTGAACTGAGTTGGGACCGTCTGGATGATTTGAGCACCGGAGCTACTGGTGCTCCCGGCGTTGAGCCGTTGATGTCGATTTCAATCATTTGGAGTTGACGTGCTTGGAACTTTCCAACGCACATGTTAGGTGAATTGTTGATCGAGACCTTCCAGTGTGATGTACGTGAGGGATCCATTGTGTAGGCAGCGTGAGAATCCGTCCACATGTGAGCAGTAGCAACGTTGAGTTGAAATGAGAATTGATTGAATTTGATTGGCACGTCGTGCCAGATTTTACTGCAGTAGAGAGTGAGCGTTGTGCTTGAGGTTGTTGCATGGCGCAGCCTTGGTTTGGAGCGCACTAGTGAATGCCTTTAATGAGGCTTCGAGTGTCGACACTTGTGAGCTGTGGACGGTGAGGTGGTGGTAATGCAAATTACCGTTGTCATGACGTGTTGATGAACATCCGAGAGGTTGGTGGGTTCCACTGTTGAGCCTTGGCCATCGTTGACCACTGAGAACTTGAGTGCTTGCAAGCATGTGATTACCTCTCTGATGTGGAGTGAGTGAGAAGTGATTGGGGATTGGATCACCCATGGGATGACAGTGGCTCATCCCAATCGAGCATGAGCAGCCAAAATTCTTGCACCCGTTCTTGCTTGAATTGTGACCAGTGATAGGATGCTACATGGATCTCTGATTTGCTACTTCTGAGAAGATTGAGGTGATTGGGTTGAGCGTCATAATAGACTTGGAAGGGGATTTGAAGTGATGATTGTGATAGAGCATTGAACGAGAAGATAAGGTTGAACATTCTAATAGAAGCAGAGGATGTGAGGTTGAAGTGGTGGGTGAGAGCTTCCTTGGAAGCAGAATGTTCTATCGGGCAGCTGTCGAGTGAGGTGATTGGTAGAGCTTTCACCTGTTAGCCCAATACCGAGAGGTGGATAAATTCCAGATGAGAGGCTCGACACTACTGGTGTCGTACTGGTTGTCTCTTGAGAAATGTGCATTGAGACGCTGCCCGCGTCGCACAGGTCGTCGTGATCGCTGCGTTGAGTCAATGAGTCCGTCAGCTGTTGCGATACTCATTGGTCTTGATGTCGTTGATGAGCATGCCTGTTTGCAGGCACGCGTGTTGATGACTGACCTGTACCTTTTGTTGAGAATGGTTGAGTGGGTTGAGTACAATGAATCGCCATGTTGATTCATGAACGTATTCCTCGAGGATCTTAGCCCCTTTCCTTGACACTTGAAGGATTGACAATTTGCATTGATTGGGCGCCCTGAGGTGAAATGGGCTTGAGAACTTCTATAAATTGGAGCGTTGCTGATGGAATTCGCGAGTCTGAGCCTTGGAGAGTCCACTTCAAGGTTCTTGATCGGTGGCAATTTTGATGCAACTCGAGATTGCGCAGAGTTCTGGGCACTCAATGCCACTGATGATGATGGAACATGGCGTTCACTGAGCGTTGAGAATGTTGGTGAGAATCATCATGGCGAAGAGGAGCTTGACGATTGATGAGGTTGAGCATTGTGATGGAGTATTGAAGGCACTGACAGTTTGTCTGTTTTCCTGTAAGCAGGCGTACCTCGTCGAGGAGCGAGCCGTGAGTGTATGTGTGAATGTTGCCAAGAATGGCGTAGTAAATATTGAAACGACCCACCTGGGTTTTGATGATGAGCTCGATGAGACATGCGCCATGAGTCTTGAGGATTGATAATGCCTCGTTGATGCTGGTGAGATGAGATGAGTCATGTGATTAGATTGGCACTTATTCCTGCCCAACACTGGCTGGCGCATGTTGCCGTCGTTGACCAGGGTCAGTCTGTTGATGGAGCATGGTGTGGTGAGCTGCGTTGCAGTCCCTGCATCGGATCCGCGATTTACACTTGTCTGCGGAGTGCCGACCACAGCAATTGCGGCAGAGACGTTTCTTGGTGATGTGTTTCTGCCTGGCGACCACGGTCATTTGGCGGAATTTTGTACACATCACTATAAAGTGAGGTGCACCACAGCAATCACATGAGTACGCGGTGCTCCGGTCGCGGTGGTGAGTTTGAGCACTGGACCTGAGAGCTGCTCCTGCAGACGTCGATGAGCTTGAGCTTGCAAGGGGAAAGGGTGAGTTCTTGACCCTCTCCAATGCGTTGGCCCTGCTGAGAATGAATTTCTCCAGCTGATCCCAGTCTGGGTACGCGGGAGACGACTCCAGTGAGGTTTCCCACGCCTCACGTGTCCTGTCGTCAAGCTTGGTCCAGACGTGATAAATCAGCATGCAGTCCTGAGTATCGGCATTGCACATGGAGGAGATCATGAGCTTGGTCTCCTTTGATGTCTCGAGCAGTTTGAGAAGTGAGTCTGCGCTTGAGAAGGTGAGAGGTGAAAAAGCATGCAACTTCTCAAGTTGCTGTTTGATGGCTGCCCTCCGGTTGCAAAAGCGTGCAGCCAGCAATTCCCAAGCTTGCGTGAAGGTGAGCGTGGTGTCGGACAGCTCTGCCACCAGGTGAGCTGGTCCTTGGTGTATGCTAGAGCGCAGATACTGGAGCTTGACACTGTCATTGAGGTTGCGGTCCTTGATAATGAGTTCAGCAAAGCGCTCGCTGAACTCCTTCCACTGCTTGAACTCCCCAGTAAAAGCCGGCACGGTTATCGCAGGAAGGACCAACTGCTGCACCTGCGCTTCGGGGCCCTCGGTGAGCAAATGAGCTTGGAGCTCATCTTTGAGGCGACTGAGCCTGAGCTTGATCGTGAAAGTGAGTACCACCTTCAGAGGTGAAACATTCATGATCAAGGAGAGTAGGTGGCCAATTCAACACAAGGTAGGCGTGTTCCTTGATGAATGCCTGGTGGAGCTCCTCCACGTGATCCATGTAAACCCTCACCTCGTCGAGAGTGAGGTTAGGTGCGCAAGACGGCAGCTCCGCTAAGAGGGCGTTGAGAGTGTTGAAGCGACTCACTTGCCTGCGATGCTTGAGTGTGAGATGCGTGGGTAACTCTCCCACGAGCTTGAGGGATGATCCTGGCTTGTTTTGCCTCCCAGGTTGAATGTTGAGCCCTCCTTCGTTATCTTCAATGGTCAGCATTGCCGATCTGAAGGCTGCCTGTATGGCTGACCTTGCAGCGACGATTGCCTCGTGACTGCTAATTTCACTCATCACTACACGACCACGTTGATCTTGAGCGTGAACTGCACTGTATTGCACCTCTACTGTCGATCCGGCTCGAAGGACCAAAATGTTTGCGAATGGATGTAGGTTGAGCACGCTGGTGAAAAGTGAGGTTAGGGATCGACAGTGAAGAGGTGCACACAACACAGTATATTGAGTAAAAATGATCTTAATCTTTATTATAAAACACACTGAGAGAATTACGTGAGCAGTGAGACGATGCACGTTGGGCTGAGCTCTGAATAATACAAACTAGTTGAGAGTGTGCCACGCACCACGCGGTCGCACGCCGTCGGCGATTGAACCGATGATCGCGTGATAATTGAGACGAGAGCAATGAATTGGTTGAGCAGGTGATTTTAACTTAGCACTGTAGAGAACTATTAAGCTGAGAGGATTCACGAGTTACATGTTAAACGTTCAGTAAAACCGACGCGTCTACACGCACACTCTACGTGAACAAGATCGATAATCGATAATGGCTGAGCATTTCCGTTACGCGTCTTCTCCAACTTTCCAGCGGATAGACCGACGTGGGGAAATCTGAGTGGGTGAGCGTTTTGTCGTTGACTTTTGATTGGCTGATCGATTGTCGATCAGCCGTGCGTTGCGCTGCCCAGGAGGTGCTGCCATGATCCAGGGTGTGGCGATGAGAAGAAGTAATTGATTCTCAAACATTCTCCCGGCCTCAACAGCTGGAAGAAGATATTGATGATGATGATGAGTCTGAAACATGCAAACCGCCAACCTGGTGAATGGCGTGGTTAATATTGTGAGAGCTGAAGTTTGATTGAGCTGAGTCATCCCTCCTGGGCTGGATGTAGGTGAGGAGAGTCAGTGAGCTGATCTCGGATTCACTGGAGGAATAGCGCTACTTGAGCTGAATAGAGTTGTCCTCGTAGAGGTGGTGTTGAATGATGAGTCCAGCAAGCTGTTGTATTACCTCGCTGAACGAAGTGAGTCCTGGTTCAGAGTTTGAGCTGGTGATTCAAGTGGCGCATGCTCCACCGATTATGTTGATCTTGGATGAGTTTGCCCTTGCCCTTGCCACGTCTGGATTGCAGTTGCAAGTGGTTGAGTTGAGGGTAGATGCACTGCCTTTGAGGCCGATCTCCGTCAATTCGTGAATGATGATTGGTGAGCCATGAGCGAACAATCAGCTGTCTGCAGTGACTGTAGACGTCAAGTGATGTTGATTATTGTGAGGGTGTGGCTCTTGAAAGAGGTAGTTGGCCCATCGTATGATGGACACGGATCCCCCTTTGTCGAGCACACACCACACACCGATGTCGTTGACATCTCACTGAAGCTTATCGTCCAAAGATCCAGCGTGGTTTTCAGATGGAAATGAGACGTCGCTGAGTTCCACTCTGAGTCGTAGTTGGTGAGCGTGACCCTGATCTAGGTCAGAAAGACGTGAAAGGCAAGGAGCACTTAACGAGTGTTACCGTGAGAATTGAGGGGAGCGTTGCAGATGGCCGCTGGCCACGGCCGATGAGTTGTGATGCAGTGTGTTGAATTATGGCTTCAACATGTTCGAGTTAAATCCGCCTCCAATGCAGATTATTCCCTGGTCGTCGACGAAGGCCATTAATCGCTTGAAGGAGGTCTTGAAGGCTGAGATGACTTGGTTCGTGAGCACTGCAGGTTGATGGTGAGGCTGCCATCTGCGCAGTTGCTGCCCATCTTCATCCCACATTGTCGAGATGAGATGCATGTGACTGAGATTCAGCTTCTCAATCTTGTGATGGTTCTGAAACAAACTGAACTGGGGTGAGTAGGAGTGTTGTGGTGTTCAGGTTTGTGGGTTGACTCCAAATGATACTTGAAAGATGAGTGTAGAGCGAGTCAGAGAGTCTTGGGCTGATCTCCGGTGAGCGTGAATGGGATGGTCAGGCAGAGTTGTAAGTTCTGTCTGCCAGGCTGTGATGAATGCTGTTGCAACGACACAAGTCTTCTTGTGTAGATTGAACGTGAACTGAGTTGGGACCGTCTGGATGATTTGAGCACCGGAGCTACTGGTGCTCCCGGCGTTGAGCCGTTGATGTCGATTTCAATCATTTGGAGTTGACGTGCTTGGAACTTTCCAACGCACATGTTAGGTGAATTGTTGATCGAGACCTTCCAGTGTGATGTACGTGAGGGATCCATTGTGTAGGCAGCGTGAGAATCCGTCCACATGTGAGCAGTAGCAACGTTGAGTTGAAATGAGAATTGATTGAATTTGATTGGCACGTCGTGCCAGATTTTACTGCAGTAGAGAGTGAGCGTTGTGCTTGAGGTTGTTGCATGGCGCAGCCTTGGTTTGGAGCGCACTAGTGAATGCCTTTAATGAGGCTTCGAGTGTCGACACTTGTGAGCTGTGGACGGTGAGGTGGTGGTAATGCAAATTACCGTTGTCATGACGTGTTGATGAACATCCGAGAGGTTGGTGGGTTCCACTGTTGAGCCTTGGCCATCGTTGACCACTGAGAACTTGAGTGCTTGCAAGCATGTGATTACCTCTCTGATGTGGAGTGAGTGAGAAGTGATTGGGGATTGGATCACCCATGGGATGACAGTGGCTCATCCCAATCGAGCATGAGCAGCCAAAATTCTTGCACCCGTTCTTGCTTGAATTGTGACCAGTGATAGGATGCTACATGGATCTCTGATTTGCTACTTCTGAGAAGATTGAGGTGATTGGGTTGAGCGTCATAATAGACTTGGAAGGGGATTTGAAGTGATGATTGTGATAGAGCATTGAACGAGAAGATAAGGTTGAACATTCTAATAGAAGCAGAGGATGTGAGGTTGAAGTGGTGGGTGAGAGCTTCCTTGGAAGCAGAATGTTCTATCGGGCAGCTGTCGAGTGAGGTGATTGGTAGAGCTTTCACCTGTTAGCCCAATACCGAGAGGTGGATAAATTCCAGATGAGAGGCTCGACACTACTGGTGTCGTACTGGTTGTCTCTTGAGAAATGTGCATTGAGACGCTGCCCGCGTCGCACAGGTCGTCGTGATCGCTGCGTTGAGTCAATGAGTCCGTCAGCTGTTGCGATACTCATTGGTCTTGATGTCGTTGATGAGCATGCCTGTTTGCAGGCACGCGTGTTGATGACTGACCTGTACCTTTTGTTGAGAATGGTTGAGTGGGTTGAGTACAATGAATCGCCATGTTGATTCATGAACGTATTCCTCGAGGATCTTAGCCCCTTTCCTTGACACTTGAAGGATTGACAATTTGCATTGATTGGGCGCCCTGAGGTGAAATGGGCTTGAGAACTTCTATAAATTGGAGCGTTGCTGATGGAATTCGCGAGTCTGAGCCTTGGAGAGTCCACTTCAAGGTTCTTGATCGGTGGCAATTTTGATGCAACTCGAGATTGCGCAGAGTTCTGGGCACTCAATGCCACTGATGATGATGGAACATGGCGTTCACTGAGCGTTGAGAATGTTGGTGAGAATCATCATGGCGAAGAGGAGCTTGACGATTGATGAGGTTGAGCATTGTGATGGAGTATTGAAGGCACTGACAGTTTGTCTGTTTTCCTGTAAGCAGGCGTACCTCGTCGAGGAGCGAGCCGTGAGTGTATGTGTGAATGTTGCCAAGAATGGCGTAGTAAATATTGAAACGACCCACCTGGGTTTTGATGATGAGCTCGATGAGACATGCGCCATGAGTCTTGAGGATTGATAATGCCTCGTTGATGCTGGTGAGATGAGATGAGTCATGTGATTAGATTGGCACTTATTCCTGCCCAACACTGGCTGGCGCATGTTGCCGTCGTTGACCAGGGTCAGTCTGTTGATGGAGCATGGTGTGGTGAGCTGCGTTGCAGTCCCTGCATCGGATCCGCGATTTACACTTGTCTGCGGAGTGCCGACCACAGCAATTGCGGCAGAGACGTTTCTTGGTGATGTGTTTCTGCCTGGCGACCACGGTCATTTGGCGGAATTTTGTACACATCACTATAAAGTGAGGTGCACCACAGCAATCACATGAGTACGCGGTGCTCCGGTCGCGGTGGTGAGTTTGAGCACTGGACCTGAGAGCTGCTCCTGCAGACGTCGATGAGCTTGAGCTTGCAAGGGGAAAGGGTGAGTTCTTGACCCTCTCCAATGCGTTGGCCCTGCTGAGAATGAATTTCTCCAGCTGATCCCAGTCTGGGTACGCGGGAGACGACTCCAGTGAGGTTTCCCACGCCTCACGTGTCCTGTCGTCAAGCTTGGTCCAGACGTGATAAATCAGCATGCAGTCCTGAGTATCGGCATTGCACATGGAGGAGATCATGAGCTTGGTCTCCTTTGATGTCTCGAGCAGTTTGAGAAGTGAGTCTGCGCTTGAGAAGGTGAGAGGTGAAAAAGCATGCAACTTCTCAAGTTGCTGTTTGATGGCTGCCCTCCGGTTGCAAAAGCGTGCAGCCAGCAATTCCCAAGCTTGCGTGAAGGTGAGCGTGGTGTCGGACAGCTCTGCCACCAGGTGAGCTGGTCCTTGGTGTATGCTAGAGCGCAGATACTGGAGCTTGACACTGTCATTGAGGTTGCGGTCCTTGATAATGAGTTCAGCAAAGCGCTCGCTGAACTCCTTCCACTGCTTGAACTCCCCAGTAAAAGCCGGCACGGTTATCGCAGGAAGGACCAACTGCTGCACCTGCGCTTCGGGGCCCTCGGTGAGCAAATGAGCTTGGAGCTCATCTTTGAGGCGACTGAGCCTGAGCTTGATCGTGAAAGTGAGTATCGCCTCTTGGTTTTGCACTTCAGAGGTGAAATATTCATGATCAAGGAGAGTAGGTGGCCAATTCAACACAAGGTAGGCGTGTTCCTTGATGAATGCCTGGTGGAGCTCCTCCACGTGATCCATGTAAACCCTCACCTCGTCGAGAGTGAGGTTAGGTGCGCAAGACGGCAGCTCCGCTAAGAGGGCGTTGAGAGTGTTGAAGCGACTCACTTGCCTGCGATGCTTGAGTGTGAGATGCGTGGGTAACTCTCCCACGAGCTTGAGGGATGATCCTGGCTTGTTTTGCCTCCCAGGTTGAATGTTGAGCCCTCCTTCGTTATCTTCAATGGTCAGCATTGCCGATCTGAAGGCTGCCTGTATGGCTGACCTTGCAGCGACGATTGCCTCGTGACTGCTAATTTCACTCATCACTACACGACCACGTTGATCTTGAGCGTGAACTGCACTGTATTGCACCTCTACTGTCGATCCGGCTCGAAGGACCAAAATGTTTGCGAATGGATGTAGGTTGAGCACGCTGGTGAAAAGTGAGGTTAGGGATCGACAGTGAAGAGGTGCACACAACACAGTATATTGAGTAAAAATGATCTTAATCTTTATTATAAAACACACTGAGAGAATTACGTGAGCAGTGAGACGATGCACGTTGGGCTGAGCTCTGAATAATACAAACTAGTTGAGAGTGTGCCACGCACCACGCGGTCGCACGCCGTCGGCGATTGAACCGATGATCGCGTGATAATTGAGACGAGAGCAATGAATTGGTTGAGCAGGTGATTTTAACTGAGCACTGTAGAGAACTATTAAGCTGAGAGGATTCACGAGTTACATGTTAAACGTTCAGTAAAACCGACGCGTCTACACGCACACTCTACGTGAACAAGATCGATAATCGATAATGGCTGAGCATTTCCGTTACGCGTCTTCTCCAACTTTCCAGTGGATAGACCGACGTGGGGAAATCTGATTGGGTGAGCGTTTTGTCGTTGACTTTTGATTGGCTGATCGATTGTCGATCAGCCGTGCGTTGCGCTGCCCAGGAGGTGCTGCCATGATCCAGGGTGTGGCGATGAGAAGAAGTAATTGATTCTCAAACAGACATCATTGGTCAGTCTATAGCCCTCTCGGTCCCGATATATAAAAACTTTAATAGCGTCAACAAATATGTATGTATGTATGTATCACTTTATTGGCTTCCCCTTAGGGTTACAAGCTCCTTTCTCTTTCCTCCTCACTCACTCTTCTTACAACATTCCATTCCTTATCCTATCCTTATATCTACACTTAATTCTACCTTATCTTACTCCTCCGCTGTCTCGCCGCTCTCTCGCCCCCCACGCTTCTCTCTCTCCTACTCTCGCTTAACCTACTCTTAATCTATTCTTAACTTAACGCAACCTAACGCATTCTTCAACTTATATCTACGCCGCCTCTTCCGCCTCTCCACTTCGCCGTTGACTTCCCTTTCCTCTCTTTCATTCCATTCTTTCTTTCACTCCTTCCCTCCTTGTTCCTTCCCCCTCCCCCTCCCCTCTGCCGATGGACCTCCTTCCCTTTCCCTCCTCCTTCCCTCTAGCTTCTTCATCCACTCCTCTCCCTCGCCTCCCTCTCTCAAAATTTTCCTTATCTTTTCCCCTATATTCCCCCTCAAATCTTCCTCCTGCGTGCACCGCTCCACCACGTGTTCCCAAGACTCTACCTCCCATCCGCAAATCCTGCATCTCCTCTCCTCCTCTGCCTCCCAATACCTCCCTCCCCTCATTTCGTTTCCCAACCTAAACCTCGCTATCCTTCTGTATCTTTCTTCACTCCACCCTTTTGTCAGGTACTTTGGTGCCCCTCTTGTCCTTACCTCCCTATACCAACTATTGTAATTTGACTCCTTTATTTTCTCTCTTCTCTCCTCTTCTTGCCTTCTTTCGTCTTCCTTCTCTATTTCCCCGTATCCCCCTTCGCTTTCTTCTCCCTCCCCCTCTTTCCCTTCTGAATTCCTTTCTCTCCTTCTCCCATGCGGACAGCTCTATCCCCTCCTCCTTTTCCCTTTCCCTTACTTCTTTTAAACACAACCTGGCCAACTCCCCTCCCTCCCCCCTGCCCAACTTCTCTTCAAATCTCCATGCCCTTCCTCCCGCCCACGTCCTCAACTTCTTCCTCTTCGTTTCCTCCCTCACCATATATCCCGGTGTCTGCCAGTCCACTCCAAGCGACCACCTGATATACGTCTCCTGTATTCTTTCCACCTCTTCCCTCTCCCTCCAACCCCACACCTCTGCCCCATAGCCCACCACCGTCCATACTAGCATGTCGAATATCCACATCCTCTTTTCCCAGTCTTTCCCGAATTTCCTTTTTCCTATACCCCAAACCTGACGCATCACCACCCCCGCCTTTTTTATCCTGTCCCTGATGTGCGCCTCCTGTCCTCCGTTCCTCTTAAATGTGTATCCGAGATACCTAAACTCCTTTACTTCTTCTATCCTCTTTCCTTTCCATCTCCAGTCCACCTTTTTTTCTCTCCCCCCCCCCCTTTCCTAAATCTTACTATTTTCGTTTTCTCAACATTTACCTCTAGTCTCTTTCCCTCCAAATATCCTTCCATTCTCCTGACCATGCTCTCCATTTCCTCCTCCTTCTCTGGCAGTATGACCAAATCGTCCGCGTATGCCAGGGCGCATATCCTCCTTCCTCCTACATTTATCCCTCCCCATTTTCCTCTCCTGAGCACCTCATCCACGTCTGCCAACAACAGATTGAACAGTATCGGACTTAGAGGGCACCCCTGTCTCAATCCCTTCCCCGTCCAGAAACTCTCTCCCACCTCCCCTCCCACCTTCACCCTGCTCACTGTCTCTTTGTATATTTCTCTTACCTTTTCCCTCAGTCCCTCCCTTACCCCTCTCTTCTCGATAGCCTCCCATAAAATCCTCCTGTCCACTGAGTCGAAGGCTGCCCTTAGATCCACAAATAACGCCACCAGCTTGCCTTTCCTCCCTGGAATCCGCGTCCCTATTATGTGGTTTAGCGTATAGATGTGGTCCACCGTCCCTCTTCCTCTTCTAAATCCCGCCTGGTTTTCCGGTACCATGCCCTTCTCTTCCACCTCCTTCTCTAGTCTCCCCACTAGGATCGCCGCGTACACCTTGTACAGTGTCGGCATAAGCGTCACTCCCCTATAATCCTGCACCCTCGTCCCACCCCCTTTCTTCACTATAGGTACTATGATTCCCTCTTTCCATTCTTGCGGCCATTCTTCCCCCTCCCATACCCTCCTGCATATCTCCCACGCTAGATCTACTCCCTTCTCTCCTCCATATTTCCAGGCCTCATTTGGTATTCCATCCCCTCACATCGCCTTCCCGTCCTTCATCTTCCTTATTGCTCTCCTTACCTCCTCCTTGCTTATCCCCTCTTCCTCTCCTTTTCTCCTGCCCCCCTCTTCTCCCATCCTTACCCTACCCTCCACTCCTCCTAACAGTCCCATAAAATACTCCCTCCATTCCTCTTTCTTTATCCTCTCGTCCTCGCCCCTCCCTCTTTTCCTCCCCTGTTTATTATTTCCCAGACCTTACTTTCTGTTTTTGCCTCTGCCACTACCCTTACCAGCCTCTCCCTTTCTTCCTCTTTTTTCCTCTCGCACATTTCTTTATACTCTTCTCCTCCTCCTCCTGTATTCCTCCCTTCTCCCCTCCCCTCCTTTCCATTTCCTTAGCTCCCTTCTCACCTGTCTCTTCATTTCCCTACACTCTCCGTCCCAACACCCTTCCCCCTTCCTTCTCTCCTCCTTACCCTCAGCCTCCTCCCCTTTCCTCATCACCTCCTTAATACTTTCTACCACCTTGCTCAAATCCTCCTGTATCCCTTCCCCTTCCATGCTCACTCCCTCCATTCCCTTCTCAAACTCCTCCTTCATTCTTCCCGACCACCGTCCCCCTCCTACCTTCCTTTTCCCCGTTTTCCCTCTTTTCTCCCCCATCCCTCCCTCCCTTATAGTCACCACCATCGGGTGGTGGTCCGACTCCACCTTGTCTCCTACTTCCATCTTTTCCACCCCCTTTCTCGTCCTCTCGTCCCCCAATACATAGTCTATGACTGTCTCCCCTCTTCCCCTGTGTACGTGTATTCCCCCTCATCGTCCCCTCCTATATTCCCGTTGAATATTTCCCACCCTGTCTCTTCTACGAGCCTTACTAATTTTTTCCCGTCCCCGTTTATCTTTCTGTCTTTCGACTTTCTTCCCCGCCTACCTCTTCCTCATCCCCCTCTATCCTTCCACCCTGCTCTCCCGTTCTCGCGTTGAAATCCCCCCCTATTATCACCCTCTCCCCCTCCTTCTGTCCTTCCATCCACTCCCTGATCTTTCCCAGCTTCCCCTCCATATCTCCGTTTACGTACACCGCCACTATTTTCCATTTCTCTACCCCCGCCCTCACATCCACCACCATTATCCCGTTTTCCTCTCCCTGTCCTTGCTCCTCTTTTCCCCACATCTCTTCCCTCACTCCTATCATCATTCCCCCATCGCTCTACCTTTCCTATTCCTTCTCTCCGCCCATTGCGCCCTCCACCTGTATCCCGCCGGTAGTCTTCTCTTAATTTTGTTTCACCCTTTCTCTTCCACCCACGTCTCCATCATTACTATCACTTCCCACTCCTCTAGCCCGTTCCAAAATTCCCCCTCTTTGTTCAACACCCCCGCTACGTTCCAGAACGCTATTCTCCAATTTTTCCTTTCCTCCCCCTTTTCCTTTCTGCTTAGTTTTTTGTCCCTCCTCTTTCTTGCTCCTTATTTCCCACGGCCCCCTCCTCCTCCCTTCTCCCTCTCTCTTTTGTCCCTACCCCTCCTTCTTTACCCTGCTCCCCCTTCTCCCTCCCCCGCCAGTCTCTTAATACCTCCTTCCTCTCATCCCAGAACCACATTATACCGTCTATAACTATCTTCCCGTAACTTACTCTCACTCTCTTTCCTTCTTTTTCTTCCTTGTCCCCTATCTCTCTTAGCCTCCACTGCGTCTTTCTTTCCTTCCACGTCAGATCATCCTCTATCCTCTCCTTCCTCCCCCTCAGCTTCACTTTGTTCCTCATCACCTCCCTTTTGGCTTCCACGCTCTCCATCCTCACCTCCAGCATCACCTCCTTCCTATCTTGCCTTCCTCCTCCCAGCTCCTTCGCTCCCTCTATCCCTCCTTGCACTCCCACTAACGCTAAAATCTCTTTTGCCCTCTGTATCGCCGTTTTTTTCTCCCTTCCCTCTCCTTCATCTCCCATTTCCTTTCCATTTCTTTCACCCTTTCTTCCCACTCCCCGTCCCCGCCCCCCTGCCCTTTCTTTTCCCCTACCTTTCTCTCTCTCCGCTTCTTCCCTCACCCTCCATATCTCCATCGCTTTTAATCTCTCCTCCACTTCCTTTAGTCTTTCCTCTTCTACCTCCACCTCCGCCATCCTTTTTTCCATCCCCACCATTCTGGCTTCCAACTCCTCCTTCTCTTTTCTCCACCTTTCCTCCCACTCTTCCATTTTCCCTCTAATCTTTCCCATCTCCTCTCTCGTTTCCCTCCCTTGCTCTTTTACTTCCCTCAGATCCTTCCTTACCTCTTCCCACATTTCCCTTATCTACTCCACCACCGTACCCCCTCCACTACCCCCTCCACTACCCCCTTCTCCTCCGGTGACCTCAGTACTCTCCTGCTCTTCTGAAACACCCCTTCCCCCTCCCGTCCTTCGTCATACCCTCCCTGCTCCTTCTCTCTCTTCCTCTTCCAGAACTCCGCTATCCCTATTTCACTTCCTCCACTTGCGCTCCTTTCTCTTACTGCCTTCTCTACGTTTATTCTTCCTCCTGCCCTCCCCTCCTCTTCCCCTTTTTCCGTAAGACTCTTTTTCCCTGCCATCTTTTCGCTCCCCTTGCTTTGACCCTTTTCTCCCTCACTCCCTCCCATTTTTTACTCCGCTCCCTTCTTTATCTCCCGTCCTGCACTACCGACTATCCTACTCTCTCCTTACTCCCTTTCCTCGCCGCCCGATGTCGCTCTCTTCCTCTCGGTTTCTACTTTACCGCCTTTCTCTTTCCCGCTCAATCCTTTCCCGTTTTGCCTTAACCTCCAAACTCCGCGCCTCCTGCCTGCTTCCTTCTTCTCTCTCATTCCCCTTTTCCTCGCCCTTTCACGCCCTTCTCTCCCTGCTCCCCTTCACCCTCCGCACTCATTTTCCCCACTCTGCACACCCTACTATCACCTATTTTTGCTTCCTGTTCTCTCACCGCTCACTCGCACGTCCAGACACTTTCACACCGGAAAAGGAAGTCGCGTCAACAAATATTTAAACCATAAAATCAAAAAACTACAGAAAAATAAAAGTTATATTGTTTCGTTGCTTCACAGATTACATATCATAGACCCTTTAGCGAAACTAGAGATAACGAGAAGGGCCAAAGCTACTCATAAAAATATATCGAAAGCCTTGCAAAGCGAACTCAAAAAAGTTATTGAGAAATATTGGACTAACGTCATCAAAAATATAGATTTCAGGAAATCTGATAACTTTTTCCCAAAAATTAATTCGATTTTCAGACCTAAACGATTAACAGGTATAGGCAATATACATATCAAGGAGGATAATGACGCAATCATTATGAGAAGTGGTTGTGACTTGACGGACAAAATAGAATTAGATGACGAGTACATTCTTACAGACCGATCTGACAAACTCAACGTCATTGGAGCCTATTTTGAGTCTATTAACTCACCGCGCCTTCTTAACAGCAATAAGCGATTAAATCAGATAGTAGACGCCAGGGCTAAAACGATAAAATCTGAATTTGATACAAATCGAGAACAAAAAGTGACAATAACCCAGTTTAGCCTCAGCAACCCTGCTACAGATCCGGATCTAGGGGATAGAGCTCTGCAGCCCTTTTGTAACCCAATAAGGGTGAATAACATACTAAAACACTTACCAAATAAATCTTCATCAGGTCTCAATGCAGTCCCACCAATAGTTTTAAAACACCTGCCGGCTAAAATGATAGTAGACTTGACAACTATTTTCAATAACTCAATCAATATGAGCTACTTCCTCAAACTGTGGAAAGAAGCTAAAGTCTTGCCGATAGTCAAAAAAAGGTAAAAATCCCAAGGACCCGTCTAGTTACCGTCCGATTAGCCTGACACCCAGCCTGAGCAAGGTGTTCGAGGCGGTCATAAATGAGCACTGCAGAGAGAATAGAGTAGTACCAGATTCTCAATTCGGTTTTAAGCACCGTCACGCCACCACGCACGCCATCCATAAGATGCTGGCGGACGTGAATGTCCAGGTGGACAGAAGCCAACTGGTAGGAACCGCTCTCCTGGACGTAGAAAAGGCATTCGACTCTGTTTGGCTGAACGGACTACTGTTCAGGCTGGACAGGTTGAATTTCCCCAAGTGGCTCATACACTTAGTATGGGACATGGTTAGTGGAAAGAGCTTCGTCATCTGGGACGGCACTGCCCTGTCGTCGCTTAGATTTATAATCGAGGAGGGTCTGCAACAGGGAACTGTTAACTCCCCTTTATTTTTTAATATTTTTATTTGCGAGTTACCTAGGCTATTTAATTTTAATGAAACAGGCCACCTGACTTTGTTATCGTTCGCGGACGATATTGTGGTGTACCTGGCCGGCAATAGGGTAAACCGCATACGAAACGGACTAGAAGAGGCTGGGGACAAAATAAACGGGTATCTGTCGGCGTGGAATTTAAGGATAAATCCAAATAAGTGTGAAACCATCTTGTTTCGAAAGCCTCTGGATAAGTTAACTTCTAAAGCTAAGGCCGACAGTAAAAATTTTCAAATCACCACGCGTATTCCGGGCACTAACACTAGAGCTCCAGTTCCGCACAAGAAAATGGTTAAATACCTAGGAATCAATTTAGATTATCTCCTCAGAGGCAATAAACACATTGACATCCAAATAGAAAAGGCGAAAAAAGCATTCCTAAGCAACTGTAGAATATTCCGCAAGAAATTCTTATCCTCAAAGGCAAAAATAATCCTATATATACTCTTGGTCCGCCCGATAATTACATATGCAGTTCCGGTATGGTGGAACTTTAACCATACAAATGCCGAAAGAATGCGTTGCCTGGAACGCAAGTGTCTACGAGCTTGTCTGGGAACCTACAGATCCCAGAGCTCAGACTGGCAACACTTCGTTGCGAACCAGTTAATATACAATAGAGCGGAGATCCCGCGCATAGACAATTTCATTATAAAAATCACAAGGGACTATTTTGCCAATTTGCCAAGCATGCCTAATGAGCTACTGAGAGATATTTCCACACAAGATAATGCGACCGCCAGTAGAGAATTGGCCTCTGGATATATTACCCCGCAGACCTTTATGAACTGCGACAATTGGGGACTAATCCAAAATGAGTACAACATCCCTTGGATATACCATTGGCGTCGCAACAAAGCGAACAAAAGAATTGCATTTGCCCACACAGACTCTATATTCGATAATAATAGATTTAAATACTCTCTAAACATACCCGAAAGAGATTTAAATGATTTTCACCGTTTAAAGACTGACAAGTACTGGTGGCTTAACAACTCCAGTATCCACTTACCAGAACTCCGGGCCCGATGGCATACCCTTAAGGGCCCCTAATCTAGTGCAATTTTCTGCCAAAGACAAAGACTCCCGTCTAGGGTTTATTTATTTTTATGTTTTTTCCTTGTAAATAATGTACATATCCCGTTAGTTATAAGACCTAGACATAAGTTTCTTTCTCTTCTCTCTACTCTTCACCATATCTGACGGAGATTGTGGTTTTTTATTCTGGACAATTTTTCCACATCGTTCAATTGGCACAGCGGTGCTTCAGATTGTGTCCCGTTATTGGGGAATACATCAACATTATTATTTATATAGGACATTTTAACAAGACTGAGTGGCTACAAGAACTCGATGCTTCAGACAAGTAGCCTTGTATTAGTTTTATTTTTCTTTAAGACGCATTCGTTTGGCAGTTTTTCTTATGTTTGTTGATGCCATGCAATTATAATAAATGTACAATTTCTGTCCATGAAAAAAGTTTTCAAAAAAAAAAAAAAAAATGAGGTGTTCGGGTACGGTGCCAGAGGTCTTCAGTTTGATTCCCGTGTTCCCCTCTTTTTTTTTCTTTTTCTTTTTCTTACCGTAGTAATGCAATGGCTGCACCTAAAATTAGTTTGCGTTGTAATGGCTGCGTCAAACAATTTTTATTTTATTCCAATAATGATGTTAATAGTATATATTATTACAATAATACTCCATACAGTATTATGATTACAAATTACAAGTATAATACAAGTACAGATATAATATAAATATAATAAAACCGCAAATTACAAATAATATCATTGCAACAATATTAATATTATTATGGTATGACCGTCAGCTATTCGACAGTCTGCAGCCTCGACGACTTCGGCATATTTTTCAAATATATAAAATCACTCGCACTTGTAGATGTAGTAAATTTAATGCATCATCGATAATAATAATAATAGTAATATTGTTGTAGTGATATTATTTGTAATTTGCGGCTTTATTATATTTATATTATATCTGTACTTGTATTACACTTGTGTAGCCTTTGGGATTGTCAGGAACAAGGATATATCTGTACAGACAAAATTTATTCGGATCAGGAAGAAATACATGGTTTGGTAGGACGGGGCTACAAATTTCGAAAGACAGACTTTATGTCTCGTTGAGTTATACAATTTCAAGATTCTATTGTGCAGACGGCACTTGGCTTTATTCTAATGCGGCGTCCAGGAGTTACTCTGTACTCTCCCGTTCGGTTGGCGTCCAGGTATTATCGCCGAACTCTCCATACCGAACGGGTGTCCAGGAATAGTCTCCAGTACTCTCCTCTTTCTAATGAGATGCTCTGTACTCTCTCGACCGATAGGCGTCCAGGTATTATCGCCGTACTCTCCACATCGGTCGAGCGTACAGGAACAGACTCTAGTGCGAATCCCTCCAGCAGGTGTCCAGGTATTATCGCCGAACTCTCCTGCCGGAGTCCCTAAGCTGTCCGAGAGCGGCCGTCTGTCGTACCTCGTCCTCTCTCTCAGATCAGCTAAGCTAATGCCTTTGCGGGCCTCTAATTTATACCCAATCGTTGCTGTCTCGCGAGCCGCGGCTTCCGCGCCCGCCTGTCTCTCCTCACGGGCGGCCTACAAGCGTGTTCGAGAAACGTCTCGATGATCAGTGTTTCTCAAAGCTCCTTTTCTGCATGCTACACTTGTAATTTGTAATCATAATACTGTATGGAGAGTAGTAAGGCAAAGCCGATTCTAATCCTGGTCCTCTGAGGGGAGCGCGGGGGCGGGGGGAAGTGAGGGCGCGCGGGGAAGTGCGGTGGCGGGAACTATAGGCGCGGGGAGAATGGGGAGTGGAAGACCGGTTGCGCGCGCACGAGCCGCGGAGTGGGGGAAGCCGCAATCGTGGAGGGGATCAGTCCGGGCCGAGCCGCCGCGGAGATCTCTCCAGACCTGACCCACCGGCAGAAATTTCCGCAGAGGGTCGTCCCCTCCCTCTAAAAATTTCTGGGATTGACCCACCGCTAGACATGTGTTTTTAGAGGGGGAATGACCCCCGAAAATATTTTCATATCTAACCGAGGAAGCGGACGACCCCCAAATATTTTTTTTCAAACCATTATAAAGCTGAAATTGTTTAATACTTTATCGGATCCTCTAAAAAATTTCTGGGGTCGGGTCTTGTATGAAATAAAACTTTTTTCAGACTCGATCCAACCACAGAAATTTTTTTCCCCAAATATTTTTTTTAAATCAGATCTACCGCCAGAATATTTTTTCCAAACCAACAGATACTTTCTCCCCAAACGCAGAGAAATAATAATTTTTAATCAATGATTCAGCGAACCATTACGTAGAAAACACACATATTTTTTCAAACAAATATGCAGCATTCTAAAGCGTTCCAATTTAACATCGCAGCGTATCGCGCGATTACGCGTAATTTGACTCCTCTGGAGCAGTCGTGCAGGATGAGGTCATTTTCATGGTGCGAAGAAGGAACGAACGAAATATGATTATGCGGCGTCAGCAGAAATGTTTTTTCCATACATATATGTGATGGAAATTTTCCCCCAACGCAGAGAAATAATAATTTTGAAACGTCGAATCGGGAGACGGGTAAATAAAATGAAGAAATAATATACGTTTAAGAAATTATATATTGTTACATAGAATATAAAATTAAAAATATAAATATAAATATTTTATTTATGCAATTCTCTCTGGTGTTTAGACCACCAGTTGAATATTTTAAATACATTTTGCAAAGCACAATGCTACGCGTGTCTGCCACATCGCAGAGTATTAATTACATTTAGCTTATTTAGAGATTTGATATTCTCATAGTCAATGTCCAGCGTCTCAATGATCACATCCGCTCTCGTATTTTCATCGAGGAAATCCACAAGCCAGTCGCGTTTCTGCAACCCTTTAACGTATACGATATAGGGTGTGTCATCTTCTTCATCGATCGCATCAGCTACAGCTTTCGTAATTAGCTGTTTAGCCATACTGTATGGAACGTCTCCATCATCCCACCGTAGTCCATGATGTTTTGCCACCAACCATCGGATGCTTGATTTGTCGGATTTTGTAAGAAGATATTGCGGCATCGAACTCCCAAAAATATAGTGCGAGAGAATTGTTCCCATTCGTAGGACAGCCACTTCCTTGACAACAAATCTTCCATCGACGATGAACCCTTGCAGGTCAACAAATGTTGGTACGACCATTGTCGATACAATTTTAGAGGTCAGCTCGCTTCCAAGACAGATGAGAGAATGAAGTCTTTCTCGTAAAGCATCTCGATTTTTTACGATGAAATGTTTGTACGAATTTGACACAGGAGAGGGCGGGGCAAGTAGTATGGCAATTTAATTTATTTTGCGCACCACGTTTGTTAGCGGATTGTATTCAACCACCCGGTCGTGCAGAATCAGACAGTAGGCCGTAGTATTTGCAGGTACATTCTCTTTACATTCAAATTCTATGCGCACGTCCACGGTACCATTTTTAATCGACTCATTTTGTCGCGAGCAATCAATCACCACGAGGGGACCAAATTGTAAAAATTCAGCCACAGTGAATAATGCCTCGTTGCAACTATGTCCATAATACGATTTACGGAAATGTGTATACATGTGAAACAAGATGGCATGCTTATTCTTATCAAAGTCCAAGTTCAAGTCATCATATGGATAAAATTCCGAGTTGAGAAAAAGTTTTACATTGGTCAATTTACAGTGGTCAAACCGAGTAGCATCTTCGGTCATCACATTCTTTCGAGCAGTCTGTAGAGCAAAGATAACGTATCGCGGCTTCTCCAGCTGTGCAGCTGCCTTCACGGCCCACGAATGCTTGGTTGTGCTCTGTAAGAGAGGATACTCGTACAGATCCCACGAGCAAAAACTAATGCTTAGGTTTTGTCCACTTTCCAAAGCATGTAGCAACGATAGCTTATTAACATCGTTCAGCGTCACATGAGGCATTCGCCATTGCACTTTAAGTAATTCAATTTCTGGTTCCAACATCGGCGATCCTATTAGAGAATTGTTATATGCATTAATAAGCATGCGTTTGTAGTCCTCGCAAAATCCCAACAAATATTTGAGTGGGATGCAAAAATTGAAATGATTTTTCACTATTAGTCCATCATGTCGTTTCAAGCCCCATCCGGCATTCTCCATATTTTTGTCTTCGTCAGATGTCAGCGATACATAGTTTTTAAGCGTGCTAGTTATTCCAACGTTTCTATTGCGGTCAATCTCCACACCATTCAGCTCGTACCGAATCTCATCAAATATGAACGCCATGCAATTATTTCCCAACGTTGTCATTGATGCATCGTTTGGCTTATTTATCACCAATTTTCCCTCCACGTAGAGGAAACTTTCACATGGTAATGTGTATAAATCCTGCTGCTGTATAGGTATTCTTATCTCATCACTGTATCCAAACGTCGTGTTGACGTATGGGTTGTACGTATGAGTCTCGAGCTTGACGATGCAATCATCAAACATCGGCTTCCCTCCAATGCTTAGAATGTCGGCCATTTTTTCAACTTATATGCGTACAATAAATCCCAATGATTTCAAAAATGTAATGTTCGCAGCACTGAGTCTCTTCTTTTTAGCATAATCAGAGCTGTTGCAAGTGTTGTTGTTGTTGTTGTTGTTGCAAACAATTTCACTTGGAAGAAACGGATTTCTGGAGTCGTTCAACACAAGCATTTCTTTCATTCGCACCACATGTATTATCGACGTCGTCGCACGTGCAGTCTGATGGTAATCTCTTCACCTCGAAAATCGAGCAACCGTCCGTCTTGATCCACAACGCGTATCGTTAGATCCGTAATGACCCGTGCGGTGATCGGAAGGTAAATGATCTGCGCGGGCGTTTCCGATATCTTATATCCTGGTGGAACTCTCGGAGAGAATTCATGTATCGTATGTACTCGCTTCCCATTGTTGTACGCGCCAGCGGTCACGCTACATTCTATGCGAATAATGTTCACGTTCATGATATTAATTGGATCGTCCGATTCGTGCCATTGTCCAGGTTCTAATACCCGATTCGTCGAGAATCCCAGTAGCGATCCAATGTTATTGCGCTTCGTAAAATCTACGATGAACGAGCAGTACAGCTCGCTTTTCATGGTGTTGTTGTTGGGACGCAACACTATAGGATACACATCGTTGTCATCATCAGAGTCATCGAGATATTTAGGATATCGCTCGAGTAATCGCTGCCTCAAATACTTGGCAATGGCATCTAGTTCGTAGGAGCCGTGTGGAATCCTAATAGTTTCAGGAGTGGTGTCAACACTGCTGTTTTTGATGCCATAGTTCGAGGTGAAGTAGAATTTATCGTTGCTCCAATCGGTGTTCGGTATTGTATGATAAGTTTCAAAGGTTGTTAAACCAAGCTCGTAATCATCGTCGCTCAAATCTATGGGTGGAAAGTAGCTTACCGCGAGGGTGCTACTGTTGCCGGTTAGAGTGAATGTTAACGACATATTCCGAGCTGTACGACTCGACTAATAATGAATCAGAATGGTGGGAAGTCAATCCTTAAATTTGGTGCCGATCGTTTGTAGAAAGCGTAGACATAGTTGTCCGCAATTGCTCTGATTATACTTCTGATAAGCTGTTCGATTGTATTCGATTTTCACAACATCTTTATTCAGATATTGTACCAATTCTCTAGGCGGTTGAAGATTCCCGAAGCTGTCGAAATATATAGCTCGACACCCTCTCTTCGCATATGCCACCCAATGAGTTCCCGACCCCTCGACATTGTCCAAATTTACGATACCGCTCTCGTTTCGATGTACTCCTCCGGCAGGTAGTGCATTGCGCATAAAAACACCTCTAAAGAATGGAATACGCATACGTTTTGCCAACTCCTCCAATTGTGCATCGGTAGTTACACCGACAGGCATTATTATTTTCTTTTCGGCGTTTTTTTTTTTCGTTTTGATATTCCCTGTCCGCGCTTGTATGGTGTGAGATAAAGTCCACGACCTTCCATGGAGCGATTATGACGTTGCATTTCCTGCAGCTGATGCTGCGCCGCCTTATTATCGTTTACCGCCTTGGCGATCCCTGCCGCTCCACCAGCTAATGATCCGAGTACACCTAGCAGCGGGAGAAGCGGTAATATACCACCACGTTTTGCTACCGGAAGAATCCGCTTTTGCGATGCCCTCTTTGGAGTCTTTTGGCGGGTTTTTGTTTTCATCCCCATCCCAATTTTCGTCTTGGCCTTCATAGCTGCCCAAACAGCTGTAGCAGCACCTCTTTCACCCAGTGTCGAGTCTCGTGCAACGATGCGTTTTCGCGCTTTGTCAGCGAGAACGTAATCTGCCGCGTGCCGTTCGCCGAGGTCGTTGCTACGCGAATACGCAATATCGTGTTCGCGACACGCTGCGTCCAACGGATTGATGCCTTGATCACCTCTGGCCAATCGTTTTGCCAGATGAGTTCCTGGACCACAAAACTGATATCCTGGGATATGTAATTCGATAGGTAGCGCGTTTATCGCCCGATTTAACAAACCGCGGCCTTTCTTTACTCTCGTCGACGACATTCGCCACAGTTTTTAATCAATGGTGTCGGACGGTCGATATGCGTTCGCTGCCAAGGGCAATTATAATGTTCCAAACACCGACGATACTGCTGAACCTCAGAATCGGCTTTTATATGCTTGGGGAGTCCCACAACTGATCAATGTGCCTGTCAAACTCTCGCAGTAGAATAATCTTTGGTATATATTTCAACTGCTCAGAGCTTAGGTTTCAAATATCGAAATTATCCGACAGGACCAGAAGCATTTTGAATACTGAGCTGTTTTGCTTCGGTGCGGACCTATAAATAGGACGCGTCACCGCTTTGACGTATCAAAATCATTTTTCGCAGTTCGCGGAGAGGATGCGATTTGTGCGACAACCTGTAACGATACGCGTGACAAATTTTGACGATAAATCGCAAATGATGTCTTCGAAAACAATGCACAGACATGGTAGCATGTTACCAAACACAATACGCTGCCTCATTTGTGGTCCATCAAATTGTGGAAAGACCAACGTGTTGGTGAGCTTGTTGGAAAGTCCACACGGAGTCCGCTTCGAGAACGTGTACGTGTATTTCAAGTCGTTGCAGCAGCCGAAATATCAGTATTTGGAGAATTTATTGACTCCAATAGATGAAATTGGCTACTTTACGTTTTCGAATAACAGTGACGTCATCCCACCGAGCGAATCGCTTCCGAATTCCATTTTTATCTTTGATGACGTGGCATGTGACAAGCAAGATACGATAAGGGAATACTTTGCAATGGGGCGCCACTCGAACGTTGACTGCTTCTATCTCTGTCAGACATATGCAAAGATTCCTAAACATCTTATACGCGACAATGCGAATCTATTGATTCTGTTTAAGCAGGATGGTACCAACTTGAAACATGTGTACAACGATCACGTAAACACTGATATGTCTTACGACGATTTCTGCGCGTTGTGTCGTAATTGTTGGCAACGGGAGTATGGTTTCATGGTAATAGACAAGGATAGCACGATGTCCAATGGACGTTATAGAAAGGGATTTAACGAGTTTGCCATACCATGAGATTGTCAATTGTCGTCGACACGTCGGTGGGAAAGTAACGTCTGCGGTACAACGATAATTGATATCGATAGTCTGGAGATTAAGGATCGCGAGAGGATAGTGAAGGAAATTGCAAAAACCAGCGAATCCATTCGGAAGAAACATCAGGCTTTGAAGACTGGCAAGATGGAGGAAGATATCGCGTTGGAGAGATACTTTAAACCTGTTGTCGAACCCTTAAAACATATCGTGGAAAATATCGCAGCGACAGAAGCTGACACATCACCGCTGATGAGCACAGACGTCGGAGGGTATGAAACATTAACGCCTAAAACAAAAATCCATCTGAATGGGAACATATCGCGCAAGACAAAGAGGAAACCATACACGTCATCGGAATATTCACTCGTAACCTCCACACCAGTTCAATCGAAGCGGAAACGGCAGAATGTCACGTCAAACGATTCCTCGGTTTCTTCTACACCAATAAATACATTTCCCGATGTACAATCGCTCACAACCAATGATGACGACGTTTTCGAAACTAGTCCCGATGAGTCGTTTGCAACATCTATTAGACATCAACTCCAAACATCCGAGGGACAAGAAACGTTGCGCAACCATTTCGGCCCGCTGGGACAAAAATATATGAGTGCAATCCTAAGTAGTGATAGGGATACGACCATGGACTATGTGTATGGCGTATACTTTGGTGATAGTGGAACGATGCTTGGGGATAAAGCTTTCGATATAGACAAAGATGATAATATAATCATCGACGGTGTAAGATACGGAGGAACACCCGGTCTTTACGAACTGATTTTCAAGAGAATTCCTGACGATACCACATACACCGATGCTGATAAACAAAAATATAAAAGTATACTGCTGACAACGAATGCCCACAGACGCGGTCATAACGCTCAAAATCCCATATTGGGCAACAAGGGATACAAGTATAAATATATAATTGCACCACTACTCCCCCGTGTTTCGGCTAGTAGAACAGGGAAAGGTCTAACAACACCACGAGTCATGGTGGTAAACGATAACAAGATCGATTACGTGCACTGGGACGATCCCAACGAGCTGGTAGACCGATTCCGTTTGCTAGAAGCGTCACGTCAGGCGGGTAACAACTCGCACGACAATGAAATTCTATCGATTATCGAGGAACTCCGCGAGGCAGGGCTCATTATAAATTAAGCCGCTCGCCGATGATGTGCACTGTATGCATCGAGATGCCGATCAACAAATTTGGGGTATCACTCGAGAAGAGTGGAGCAGCTAGAATGGACTACTACAAATGGAGCGGTTTGCTTCGAAATTATATGCGAGATAACGCTCTTTGCATGACCGGTGTCGACTTTGATGCAAAATCACGGAAGATACGACGTGTAGCACAACCCACGGCCGACAGCGATGTTGTCAATAAACTATACATGGAAAAGAGCATTAAACTTTTGAGAGAGCAGCAGGAAGAATTAGAGAGGAAGCTGGTCATGTTTCAGAGAGATATGCTGACGCTGCAAAACGGCGTTCAAAATATATCACAGGCGTCGAATTCTATTCCGCAGCAACGCTGCGAACGAGAATCATGCGAGACGGTTGAACTTGTTCAGAATTTCCTGGGACCAACGGGAAGCACATAATGCACGTACACGATAATTATCACATCATTCGTGTCAAAGACACCTCTGCGATCAAACATGCAGCCATTATCAAAATCCAAGAATAAAGAAGAAAACCGCGGCCATAAGAAGCAACAACTTGTTGAGGAATTGCATGCTCCAGCTCGAAGACACTTCCCACGGAGGCGCGTCATAGTGCATGGATATGATGATCTGTGGCAAGCTGACGTTGTAGAAATGCGTCCATACTCGCGATTCAACCAAGGTTACCACTACATACTCACCGTCATCGATGTGTTGAGCAAGTATGCATGGGCGTTGCCGCTCAAGACTAAAAGTGGTGCTGAGGTGACTAAAGCGTTTGCAAATATATTTAGAGATCGATATCCAAAAAATTTGCAAACTGATCAAGGAATAGAATTTTACAACGTCGATGTGCAGAAACTCTTGACAAAACATGATATTAATCATTATTCGACGTATTCGGTGATGAAGGCCTCCGTCGTAGAACGTTTCAATCGAACTTTGAAGAACAATATGTGGAAACTGTTTACGCTCAATGGAACCTATAAATGGACCGATGCGCTACCGCGTCTACTTGCAGAATATAACGCACGAAAACATAGAACCATCAAAATGTGTCCTCGCGATGTTACCCCTGCGATCGCCGATAAGCTGCTAGCCACCGTATACAGCAATATAAAGATCGCTGCTCCAGCGAGATTCAAATTGGGCGAGTTTGTGCGCGTAAGCAAATTTAAAACCATCTTCGATAAAGGCTATACGCCGAATTGGACAACGGAGGTGTTCAAGATAGACAAAGTACAGGCAACTAATCCCGCGACGTATCTGCTCGTCGATTCCTGTGGAAAACCAGTCGCCGGAGGATTCTATGATCACGAGCTGCAGCGCGTCACCGATCCTGATGTGTATCTGGTGGAAAAAGTGTTGCGTAGGAAGGGGGATAAGGTATACGTTAAGTGGCTGGGGTTTGATAAATCACACAATTCATGGATAAATAAAAATAATGTATTGTAAAAAAATAAATGCATGGTTCAATAAAAATAATGTATTGGTAAAATAAATACATGTGTACAATTTTATTTGATATAATTCCACTATTTATAAGGATGAGTTAATAAATACAATTGTATGTTCTATACATGTATGTACAGTCAGTGTCTGTATACAGAATTTTACAATTTTGAGCGAGCAGGGGAGACATGTACTCATAATGTCGCGTGCACTGCTACAGGTTGCGATAGTGGATAATGTAACGCTGCTTATCGTATAATGTCGCGAGTAACTTGTTCTGTCTGCTACCAGGTGGTTTGGCACGCGTCGGGCAGAACGGTAGATCTGCATGAGCATCATGCAGACGTTGCGGATATTCCAGATCTATTTAGACGATACACGTTCAGAGTGGTACCATGCACGTTCGATTCACGTTCGATACACGTTCAGAGTGATACCATACACGTTCAATTCACGTTCGATAGATGTTCAAAATGGTATCATACACGTTCGATAGATGTTCAAAGTGGTTCGATACACGTTCGATTCACGTTCAGAGTGGTACGATTCACGTTCAATTCACGTTTAGAGCGGTTCGATATACGTTCGATAGATGTTCAAAGTGGTACGATACATGTTCGATAGATGTTCAGAGTAGTACGATTCACGTTCAATTCACGTTCAGAGTGGTACAATTCACGTTCGATTAGCGTTCATAGTTGTATGATTCATGTTCGATACACGTTCAGAGTGATACCATACACGTTCGATTCACGTTCGATTCACGTTCGATTCACGTTCGATTCACGTTCACAGTGGTACGATTTAGTGTTGTAAAAATGAGCTTCGAGCCGTGAGCTTCAAGAGCTCGAGTCGCGGCTCAAACCCTAAAGGCTCGAACCCTTAAGGCTCGAAGCTTGTAGCCTTGAAAGCTCGAGCCTTTAAAGCTCGAGTCTTCAAGCTCGAAGGCTCGAACCTCGTAGCAGTCGTAGCCATGACAGCTAGCTCGAGTCGTATAAATTGTATGTAGTGAAGTGATGTACAATTGGTGGAACCATCAAATATTATATCAAGGACTTGGAGTTAACTTCATTACTATTAAACACAAAAGCCTCCAGCTTCGAGGCCCAAGCCTCGAAGCTTGAGTCTCGAGCTTCGAGAGCTCGAGCTTCATATGATATTAGCCTTAAAGGCTGAGTCTTTAAGGTTAAGGTTTAAAGCTTTGAAGACTCGAGCTTTATACAACACTAGTACGATTCATGTTCAAAGTGGTGCAATTCACGTTCGATTCACGTTCAGAGTGGTGTGATACACGTTCAATACACGATCAAAGTGGTTCAATATACGTTCGATAGATGTTCAAAGTGGTTCGATACGTTCCTTCTTCGCACCATGAAAATGACCTCATCCTGCACGACTGCTCCAGAGGAGTCAAATTACGCGTAATCGCGCGATACGCTGCAATGTTAAATTGGAACGCTTTAGAATGCTGCATATTTGTTTGAAAAAATATGTGTGTTTTCTACGTAATGGTTCGCTGAATCATTGATTAAAAATTATTATTTCTCTGCGTTTGGGGAGAAAGTATCTGTTGGTTTGGAAAAAATATTCTGGCGGTAGATCTGATTTAAAAAAAATATTTGGGGAAAAAAATTTCTGTGGTTGGATCGAGTCTGAAAAAAGTTTTATTTCATACAAGACCCGACCCCAGAAATTTTTTAGAGGATCCGATAAAGTATTAAACAATTTCAGCTTTATAATGGTTTGAAAAAAAATATTTGGGGGTCGTCCGCTTCCTCGGTTAGATATGAAAATATTTTCGGGGGTCATTCCCCCTCTAAAAACACATGTCTAGCGGTGGGTCAATCCCAGAAATTTTTAGAGGGAGGGGACGACCCTCTGCGGAAATTTCTGCCGGTGGGTCAGGTCTGGAGAGATCTCCGCGGCGGCTCAGCCCGGACTGATCCCCTCCACGATTGCGGCTTCCCCCACTCCGCGGCTCGTGCGCGCGCAACCGGTCTTCCACTCCCCATTCTCCCCGCGCCTATAGTTCCCGCCACCGCACTTCCCCGCGCGCCCACACTTCCCCCCGCCCCCGCGCTCCCCTCAGAGGACCTGGGTTAGAATCGGCTTTGCCTTACTACTATGGAGTATTATTGTAATAATATATACTATTAACATCATTATTGGAACAAAATAAAAATTGTTTGACGCAGCCATTACAACGCAAACTAATTTTAGGTGCAGCCATTGCATTACTATGGTAAGAAAAAGAAAAAGAAAAAAAATGAGGGGAACACGGGAATCGAACCGAAGACCTCCGGCACCGTACCCGAACACCTTACTACCGCAGCTACGACCGTTGCTTGAAAACAACGTTTGCGCAACTGAACTACTAGTATCGCGCAAAACTTTGAACTCAAATTTCTCGAAAACGAAGGCCCATTTTGATAAAACCCTTAATGGTTTTGTAACACTAGGTGTGTACTACAATGTCCATCTAGTCTCATTCCAGAACCGATTGCAGAAGGTGTGCCTTCCCCTTGTAAGTGTTATTAAATAAATAGCCATTATTAAGTTTAAAGCCGTGGATTTTAATCCTTTGCCGTAGCATAGAACCCCACCTATCCTACACTCGAGGGGACGCCGCTGTCCTCTCGGGGACCTGTTCGACGCTCAGTTGTTCCCGGACAGTTGAACGTTACAGCTCCGTTTCTTATATTTAGAGGACTTCAGTACTACATTAATATAAACATTTAAAAGGTAAACGGGAAACCGAAAGGCCGGTAGTGGGAGACACTGTAGCCGGGAGACCGGTGCGGTGTTGCCATTTTACCTTCAGCACGGCTAGTATTAGAGTCGGCTATGACGCGAGCAGGTCTGGCGTACAGTGTACAATGTATGTACGTCTTTCCTGCAGATCGAGTATGATAAATGTTTCGGATATTTTATCGTGTGTGTTTCTAATCGAATGGACATAATGATTGTTAAGGAGAGTCCAGAATTTTTATAACCTATATTGAAAACCTGTTATGCCAAGGCGCCTGGGGTCGAGATTCTGGGTAGAATCTCGGGGTGCTCCGGGTCGTCCTTCACAGTCGTCGTCCAGCGGGCTCCGAAAGGTTCGGGTGATAATGCCGGGACGAGGATATTCGGTTGTAAACCGAAGATAGAGGATCGTTGCGGGTTAAAGAGTTGGAACTCACCGTAAGGTTAACAAGTTTATTTTGTCCCGATCTGGGTGAGAGGAGTACTATAGCGTATGTCTCTTATTAATCTGTCCCCGCTCGTAGTTTGTACAGAGTCTTCTAGTCAGTCCGGGGCGAAGCGGGGACCAGTGGGGTCGCCGCCTTCGGCTCGCTCTTGGGCGTTTTCGTTGGAAACGCTGACGGTGCTCGCGGGTTGTTGCCCGCGCTTTGACGCTCGCGTGTGCCATCGGAATGCGCGGCGGTTGTAACTCTCGGTCGTTGACTGGGTTACAACATCCTCCTCCCCTTGAGAGAAGGGTGCTTAGGGGAATTTTACAATTATCGGAAATTTCCCGGTACCCTACAGTGTCTCGGCTACTACGGCACATTACGTAGCACCCGCCCTCTCATCTGATGTCGGCCTCTAAGGGGCAGGCGCTAGATCGTAGCGAAGGGAACGTGGGGGTTATGTGTTCGTCATGTGTGCATACCCTTAAGCAGGGGTTTTAATCCCCGCTGTGCACCCCTCACATGACGGCCACCCCGGCCGCGTGGGTGCATGGTCCGTGCTGCCTGCGGAACATCCAGGCATAATGAAGAGTCATGTGGCGTCGCTGAGTTCCCTACGACTGAAGGCCGCGATTGTCCGGGCGTACGGCAGGCGATTGGGTCTCCGGGCGCTGTAAGAAGGAACTTCCGGTTTGTGGTCTTAGTCTAGCGGCTAAGGTGGATGAAATGACGTCCCGACCCAACCGGGGCCCGGAGTCCATCGTTTGAGGTGTCGGAAACCCGCTAGTATCCGAGATGAGCCTACGGGTAAAGCCAGGTGGCGCTTTACGTGTGTGCACAGACATTTATCGCTCTCAGTTATTTATTTAATTTCTTGGGCAAATCGTTTTTCCGTGGGTGTGTATGTTGTTCAACGCATAGTTTGAGTGTAAGCTGCCGTATACTTCTGGAAAGAATATCGCCAATTCTAGGAAGCCTTTGATCGTGAGCCATTGTCTTCAGCCGTTGAGGTTTTTGTATCTCCAGCCCTGTTTACACACAATACATAGTTTAGCTCACTGGATCAGTAGGCCAGCGCTAAACGTTTTCAGGTGTCAGGTGCCATCTACTTTCGGGATAACGAGCTGTCAATTAATAACACCAATTACTACCTTATCGGCGTCAGAGGACCATGCCTACTTGTGCTCGTTGCTCGAAATTTTTACCTAAGTCAGGTCAGTGCACAGGTTGTGGACTAAATAATAATCTTAGAATGGCTACTCCAATATCAGGCTCTGTCTCCCAGCCAAACCCCAACTTTTCGGCTCGTACGTCGCAAACCCCGGACGAACTATCATCAGATATTCGATATCAGATATCCGTGATATCTGATACTTCTGCTCGGCAACCCAAGACCTTATCTCCTGATTGTAAGACCCAAGATACGCCTTTGGATACCGCCGAATGAACACCATCGGTCGATTCATGAAGGTAAATAACTAAAAACACATTTAATAATATCCATTTACTGAACGAGAAGAATAAGTACATTTAGTATAAAATTCAACAGTAAATCTCATACGAAAACGCTCAATCTTAGACGACTCCTTAGTCGGTAACTTATAAGTAGCTACAAACGCTAAATAAATCAAACCTTTATCTGTAGAAAAATTAGAACCCTGTTCCACTAATTGCTCACGCAAAGGTTTCTTAATTACATCCTCAGTCAACGGACTAGTATTCTTACACTTATAATAAAAAGATTTTTTCAAACGAGAACGACGACTCAAACGCAATTCAGATGCATACTCACTATCACTACAATCAACACTTGCATACGAAATGCCCCTTTTACCCCAATAATACCGAGTCATAGGATTCGCCAACGGAACGAATTCAATCTTATCCAAAGCAATGTCACCAACAGTTTCAAAATGATCCAAAGTAATATGCTTAATATACACTGTAGATTTATTCAAAATATACCGTGCATAACAAGTCTGAGCTAAAGCATTCACAACATTCTTCTGAAAAATTTCCAAACAATCAACCATTTTAAAACTAGTATACGCATCCATTCCACGCCCAAAATTCCACAACAATTCAAAAGTAACACAATCCTTCTGAACATAAAAAGACAAAGGCAACGGGCGAGGAATTCGAGCAACCACATTCCTACGACGAGCCCGAAAACGATTAATCTTCCGATGTCGACCCACGGTTCGCAGGTACCGTAGGGGCCTCGTCCTCCGACGACGAAATGTCAATGGTTTCCGACGAAACACCCGACGCCGACGAAGAACCCTCGGTATTCGGTAAGAGACACGATGGTACATCCCAATATTGACAATCAGCCCTAATAACATTCAAACGATCATACAATGCATCATCATTCACACACAACAAATTAGAAACAAAAATTATAGGACCGTGATGAACAAACACACGATCACATTCACCCTTAACAGGATAGGCATACGGCCTACCCTCACACAACCGTTTCAGAAACGAAGACTCATGTAACGTCATATCAAACTCCTCAAACAAAATAACTTTGTGAAAATCGAGCCTATACCCATGCATAAAAAACTTTCCAACACCCGGATAAAAAACAAACTCCAAATTACGCCCCAACAACGATTCAATATAACAAGATTTACCCATTCGTGAGGGTCCTTACAAATACAACTGTTTCCCATGAATACGATAAGGCCCGATAGCCTCATTCCACCAAACCGCAACTTCCAAAGCCCAACAACGAAAAGACTTCAAACACGCATCAAACATAACAAACTTCGCCTTTCGACTAAACCGATAATCCATAAAAAAAAATTTCAAATACTGATATTGATTACGATGTTCAACCACGAAAGGATCAGTATGATCAAAATGATCAACACGCGAAGCCCACACACACGCCTGAATATAAAATGACAATAACGACACTTTACAATTATACAAAGCACACCGATCCTCTTTCGTTATATTCTTCAAAATATTACGTTTCGACCGACAAGGCTGCACATTAACATGTTCATGACCAAACAAAGAAAAAATATACACACGCAAATCATCCACATACACAACATCATTAAATTCTAAAAACGCATGAATATGAGCTACTACCTTTGATTTGTCTGAAGACTTCTCAACAGCAACGCAATATGTAGTGAGACCGTCGAAACAGCAGAGAAAATCTGCTCTAATGTTTTTATAAACATCCGCAACACCAATAGTAATAAAAAATGAATGCCCCGGCTTACGCCTTGACTTCTTCATACGAACTGCAGAAGCCGAATAAGGCTTGGGTGCAGGTCGCTGCACGCCCACGCCAGTAGGCAGTGGGAGAAAATCAGAGATAACGGACTTAGAACTTGGACCAGGAACGCTTATCCCGTACGCGCAGGGTAGGTGTTCTAGACCCTGCGCGACTACGGCGCCCGGCTCCGCCGGGCGGGAAACGTGGCTATTAATATAGGAATTCCTCTGAGAAGTCCTCATCATTACATTCGATTGCATATTCAGCATATACTGCACCAATATTAGATCTATTAACAATCCTTGGACGCTGAAGCGTAAAAGCAATTGGACCCTCCAAATCCACCAATTTCCGATACTTACAAGAATAACCAAAATAATTCTCACGATACGGCGTCGGCAAATCTTCAAAATATATAATACGATGTAACACCCGATTTGCAAACTGCTGATAAATTTCAGCCTCCACACTATAATCAGAACGCATACAACAAACCAAACAAGTCAAAGCGACAAGCGGCACAGTATTCAAAACTGCAAAACAAGCAAAAAAAGAAATAACTTCTTGAGAATACAAATCACCCTCAGAAGCTTTACATATAAATTCCAACGGCCAAAAATTACAAGACCGCCGAAGTAACCGAACAAACTAATATTAACGCTATATAAAGCAGAGTCTGTCCAAGCTTGATGACATTACCGCTACACTGTGTGAATGCATGGAGCACGTCAAAAATTTGCAGTTATCATTTTATGACGTCTCTCGACGTGTTGATGGTCTATCCTCGGCTCAACAGCAACTGTCGACGCGATGTGACAATCTCGAGCGGCGCATCGCTACTAGAGATTCAGATTTCACGTGTACGACTTGTACACGTGTACACGTGTAGTTAATATATCCGTGTTCTAATCCGTGTATTTCTTAATACACGGATCGTAGTATCCGTGTACCCGTGTACCCGTGTACTGAAATTCACGGGTACACGTGTATCGAAATACACGGTTTCACGTGTATTAAGATATCCATCTTTAATTTTTTAACTAAATATCCGAATGTTTAGATTTTACGCAAATAGTTTGCGATAGGTAGGTACAGACATAATTTACTAGGTTGCAGATGAAAATAAAAAACATCATGATTTTGGTTAATAAACTTAAATCTATTAAGGTAAAAGTACCAATAACTGGACACTTAAGGATATCAAAGTAGTATAGCTTAAAAATGGAGTAAAAATAAACGTTCTTTTTAACAAAAGTGTCAATATTCAGATAAATGTTACTTCTTTCTATCAAATGAGCTACTAAAAACTTGTTTTCAGTGCGTAATTTTAATTAAATTGAGCAAAAACACAAGTAGCTATGTGTACCAGTACATGGACAATAGAATTCTGATTTGTCCCAGCGTCCCATTTTTGGTGTCCCAATACCTGGTCAATGGGGAAGATGGCGCAAAGCACGGCGCAGAGAGCGCCACTACTGTTTGTGTGAATGGTTTGCGCGTGGAGAAAGCAAATACAATTTTAGGTTATGTTGTAAGTGTAGCATGAAATTGACTAAAAATAGGACTTGGAAATAAAAAAACTGTTAATTTATGTACAATATACTTGTACTTACACTTTTGATATACAAAAATTTGAGAAAACCCAGACACCTTACCGGTTGGACAATGCGGTCAGGTATTGGGACATCCCTTAAGCGTTCAAAATGCTGACAGGCCTACCACCTGGACGGCTGGTCAGTTATTGGGACAGCGTGTAAAGGACAAGATTATTATGTACCGGTACATAAACACGTATATTTTTAATTAAAATCAACATTAACCGATCAATGTTTTGTTTTGTATGTCACAAGAAACTTCTTGAGATTCTGTACATACGTTTTCTTCTCAGAAAAACGTTATGTAACGATTATTATCACCTTAACAACTAACTGTATTTGTCTTAAGAATTACTTAAGAAATCTACGCAGAATTCAAGTGCACCCACCTCCGATATTTAAAGACTGTTTTATATATTCAACTTTGCATCTAGGGGCTTTCTTAATTTTTTATATAAGAGATCAAGTTGCAAAATAGCATATACAGGGTGTCCCAAAAATGTCGCGTTTCCTTGAAAGGGGTGACTCAGGGGGTGATTTGAAACAACTTTTTCCTTAGCGAAAATATTGTCCGAAGCTTCGTTAAGGAGATATTAAGCAAAAACCCCGACCAATCAGAGCGCGCGCCTTCCGCCTGAGTTCCCGCGGTAGCGTTGGCTACGAGGTAGGCGACCGCGCTTGTGCTACGAACGTACGAACAAGCAAGTCGGCATGCATCGAAGGAAACCGCGTTACACATTTTTTTTTTTAAAGCAGAATCTTAAATAAGAATAATTTGAAGTGAGAGGACAAGAAGTACGTAAATTTCGTTTTTAAATAAGGCATAAACGAAAAGGTAACGTAACAGAAAATGTACGACAAGTGATCGTAATTCGTTATTGAGGTAAAAATCCGTAGTTTAAGAACGGCCAACACAACTAAATTTAAAAAATAATATTAGGTGTATGAATAAATTCTTTCCGACTGAAATTTCTATCGCGGTGGTATTCAGAAGCTGCCAGAAAAATGGCAAAAGGTAATGAACAATAATGGAAATTATTGCGATGATCGAGTTGTTTTCATATTTTTTAAATCGAACTGTTATTGTACCCTAAAATCGGAAAAAATTTATTTTCACACCTAATAATCACCAATAAATTAAAGAAAACTCACCCTTTCGGACATTCCTTTCCTTGCTTTCCTTCCATTTTCGGAAACCTGTGTCACTAGGCCACTGTACCGATCCTGGTCATCGGCGTCCAGTGCTCAGCTGATCGCAGGGTCAATGTACCGAATATTCACTTCACTGCACGGCTACTAACACTGATCACTGAATTTATTTTTCACGGAACGTGTTGTTCCTACGTTATAAAAATTGGTGGCCGCGAAAGGGGCCGATTACTGTTAATTACTGGGACGAGATTACTACTATTACCCGGCGAAAAGAAAACTCGTGGCAGACTGCCTCGGGCTGTGCAGTCCGCTGCTGTGCAGCGATCAGATACGGATCCGACCGACGATCGTCAAAAGAAAAGCGTAGGCTACGCTTGGTCAAATTCGCTCTATCCCACTCGATCTCGTGTTTCGTTCGTTCTCTTCGTCGCGCGGTGTGACAATGTATGTGGCAACTTCAGCCAATAACCAAAATACGTGTTCCCCGTCTTTAAAAGTGTGCCCAAATAGCTGACTCGACCAATCGTCACAGCAGCGGACTGCACAGCCCGAGACAGTCTGCACGAGTTTTCTTTTCGCCGGGTAATAGTAGTAATCTCGTCCCAGTAATTAACAGTAATCGGCCCCTTTCGCAGCCACCAATTTTTATAACGTAGGAACAACACGTTCCGTGAAAAATAAATTCAGTGATCAGTGTTAGTAGCCGTGCAGTGAAGTGAATATTCGGTACATTAACCCGGACGCAGTGTGATCAGCTGAGCACTGGGCGCTACCCAACCATAAATCTTTTCGTCCACCGATAACCAGGATCGGTACAGTGACCCAGTGACACAGGTTTCCGGAAAGGGAAGGAAAGCAAGGAATGGAATGTCCGAAAGGGTGAGTTTTCTTTAATTTAATGGTGATTATTAGGTGTGAAAATAAATTCTTTCCGATTTTAGGGTACAATAACAGTTCGATTTAAAAAATATGAAAACAACTCGATCATCGCAATAATTTCCATTATTGTTCATTACCCTTTGCCATTTTTCTGGCAGCTTCTGAATACCACCGCGATAGAAATTCCAGTCGGAAAGAATTTATTCATACACCTAATATTATTTTTTAAATTTAGTTGTGTTGGCCGTTCTTAAACTACGGATTTTTACCTCAATAACGAATTACGATCACTTGTCGTACATTTTCTGTTACGCTAGCTTTTCGTTTATGCCTTATTTAAAAACGAAATTTACGTACTTCTTGTCCTCTCACTTCAAATTATTCTTATTTAAGATTCTACTTTAAAAAAAAAATGTGTAACGCGGTTTCCTTCGATGCATGCCAACTTGCTTGTTCGTACGTTCGTAGCACAAGCGCGGTCGCCTACCTCGTAGCCAACGCTACCGCGGGAACTCAGGCGGAAGGCGCGCGCTCTGATTGGTCGGGGTTTTTGCTTAATATCTCCTTAACGAAGCTTCGGACAATATTTTCGCTAAGGAAAAAGTTGTTTCAAATCACCCCCTGAGTCACCCCTTTCAAGGAAACGCGACATTTTTGGGACACCCTGTATTCCCAACAATATTGTTGTAAACTTTCTATGAAGCTTAGTAAAAATATAAATGTCATTGGTGTCCAGGTATTAGGACGTGTCCAGTTATTGGTACTTTTACCTTAATCTTTTGTTTTGGTGTAAAAATACTAACGTGTTAACATTCTCTGGGAGTAAACTGTTTCTTTTTTTGGTTACAATGCTTCCAGCACACGAAAAACATCTGTCCGAAATCGCCGGGTATTTATTTGCCCTAGCCTTCCACCAGTCAAATGGGTCTAACAAGGAGAGTATTTTAGGTGTCCGCCTCCGATCATTTTGATTTTTGGATATGTTATAGAGGACCGAAAATACGAGTTTTTTTATTTTTCCCCGTTTTCATATTTGGGGGGGTGAAAACTGCGTTCAAAGTTAGGGTTAAAAACTCATTTTAATCCCCTATTAGAGATATGGGAATAGTGTCAATGGACGAATTTTGTGTCTTTGAATGCGAAATATGACTGACTCTCCAGATTTTCAAAAAGTCCACAGAAATGATTTTTCACCCCTAACTTTGAACGCAGTTTTCACCCCCCAAATATGAAAACGGGGAAAAGTAAAAAAACACGTATTTCTTATTTTTCGGTCCTCTATAACATATCCAAAAATCAAAATGATCGGAGGCGGACACCTAAAATACTCTCCTTGTAAGTCGAAGCGTAATTGTGGCTCGGCCATATACGTTTCAAATTGAATATTTATATCATTATTGTCTGTAATTTCATCATATAAAAACTGAAGAGCACTTTTCCCGCGTGACTTTGTTTTGCTAACTGTATGGACAGGTGCCTCTTGAAGTAAACGTTGTACTTCTGTACGAATCACTTGTCTCACGTGGATTGATTCATGCTCCAGATTTTTATATCGCGGATCAAAGAAGCAGGATACATGATTTAATGAAAGAGTATCACCTTCGTTCCAGTCGAGTTTAAAACATTTTGTTATATCCGAAATCAAAGTCTCCTTTAATTGACACAAAACCATGTCATCATCACCTATCGCCTATCGCAAACTATTTGCGTAAAATCTAAACATTCGGATATTTAGTTAAAAAATTAAATATAGATATCTTAATACACGTGAAACCGTGAATTTCAGTACACGGGTACACGGATACTACGATCCGTGAATTTCGATACACGGGTACACGTGTATTTCGATACACGGGTACACGTGTATTTCAATACCCGTGTATCCGTGTATTAAGAAGTACACGGATTAGAACACGGATATTTTTACTACACGTGTATCTTCAATACACGTTCTACGCCGGGATCTCTAATCGCTACGTGCGTTGATGCCCCCCCCCCCCCCACGGCTACAACGGATGCAGCGCAAACAGGGATTCTCTCATCTATTTCGCGGCGTCTCCAGCGACTTGAGGATGTTAACTGGCACCATGAACTTGCCGTCACGGGACTACCGGACTTCTCTAGTACCCCTTTAATGGAAGTTATTTCTTCTCTCGCTACTGCCATCAGCGTTCCCTTCGCAAATGCTGATGTAGCAGCAGCCACCTGCATCAATAGTAAAAAGGCCAAAAATAAAACATTGATAGTTCGCTTTACGTCTGCCATCATTCGTGACTCTTGGCTAAGTAAGAAGAGAGAAAAAAAAAGATCTGAAAGCTGCAGAAGTCTTCCCGAATTGGCCAGAAACCATGATCTACATTAATGAGAGGTCATCTGCCGATGAGCGCCGAATCTTTGCGGAGGCGAAGCAATTTGCGAAGATTCATAACTTCCAGTATGTCTGGATGAGAAGAGGCGTTACATACGTTCGTAAGGACAGCAGCGCTAAGGCGACCCGGTTTCTCCTGCCTCAGGCTTACCAACTAGGGAATGAGCCTCTCAGCGCAATTGGACCAGCTGGACCATCTGGACTATCTGGTGGAACATTCGTGCCGATCTCTTCTGAACCGCGCGGTTCTCCAAGCACCTCCAATTGACGGCCCGTTGATACTCCGACCCACTCGGACAGTGCTGGATCGTCTACACCATCGGACCGCGCCTCTTCTAGAGTCTCACATCTCTCCACTCCTAACTCTGTCTCTTCAAGATGCGCTACGTTCTTTTCACCATCATCTTACTCGTCGTCTTCGTATTTTACCGCGAACGCATCCGGTTCTAGCTCTAGTTTAATAAATAACACGTTAGTACTTAATACCAGGCATTTTTCCGGTGCTCATATAAATATCAGGTCACTGGTTGCGCACTTTTCTGATATAGTTGATTTGCTCTCTATCATTAATTTCGACGTTCTATCCATTAGCGAAACATGACTTTCCGATGCCATACCTTCGTCCTCATTTACTATTCCAAACTACACCTTCTTTCGGTCCGACCGGAAATCTAGTCTTAAACAACGTGGCGGGGGTGTTGCTGTCTACTTTAAATGTGACATTCGTTGCACATCAATCTCTAACAATAACGTTTTATATGATGTATCTGAAATCGATCCGCTGCTTGATTTCATCGGACTGCATATTACAATTAACAATAAGCGCCTCGCACTTTTCACTGTTTATCGACCGCCTACTTGTTGTTTATCTGCTATTCATTTTCTATTTGATTAGTTGCTTCATGTATATAACTTCTCCGATCATATAATTTGCATGAGCGACTTTAATATTAATGTCAGCACATCTGATTCTCATGGCTTTGACTCAATTAACCTATTTATGTCACTGCTTTCACTGAATCAGGTTATTAATTTACCTACGCGTATAACTAACACCTCTTCCTCGTTAATTGATCTAATAATGATTAGCAATGATCTTTCGGTTAATTCCAGCGGTGTCTATGATATGAGCCATGCAAGCGATCATTCTCTTGTCTATGCCACACTAGATATAGTCAAACCACGTTCCACCGGTCGTTTTGTGTCACGCCGAAATCTACGCGATATGTCATTGGATGCTTTTAATGCCGCCGTGGCTGACATCGATTGGTCGCCTATATACGAAACCAACTCCATCGACGAGAAAGTAAATTTATTCTACTCCTTAATACTTACATTATTTGATCACTTTGCTCCTATTGAACGTGTGCGTATAACACGACCGTCTGCCCCATGGCTAACTGTTAATTTATGTAAGCTTATGCGTATGCGTAATCGGGCGAGTTTGAAATTTCGTAGGACTGCCAATCCTGCGCACTGGCTCCGCTATAAGCACCTTCGCAATCTCTGTACCGCAACTCTTAGAGCCGAAAAACGATCACTTTTCAACCATCTTTCATCTTCTTCTAAATCTCCTAAACAATTTGGAACCTCATTATATAACTCCCTTCATTCCTTCCCTGACCCTAATTCTAATAACAATCACTTCATCGATTCCGTTCCGGCTACTAATATTTCTTCTGAAACAATCGACACCTTTCTCAATGAATCTCATACTCACCCTCCTTCCAACTTCTCTTTCTCCCCCTTTACACCTGCTGACCTTTACCCAATCCTTAAATACATTAAACTCACCTCCTCGAATCCGTTTGATTTATCCGGCCAACTTTTATTGTACTGCATTCCCTTCTGCCTTGATCCACTAATCCACATATTTAATCACTCCATATCCTCTGGCACCTATCCAACCATTTGGAAGAACAATATCGTCGTACCTATCCCTAAATCTCCTGATGCATCAACCCTTAACTCCCTTAGCCTCTCTCAGCCCCCCCTTCCTCTCTAAACTTTTAGAGAAATTATGTCACGCTCAACTCTCATTTTTCATCTCATCTGTTCATGCCTTACCCGACCTCCAATCTGGTTTCAGACGAGGGTACAGCACGACCACCGCTCTTCTTTTCATCACTGACTCCATCTCACGTGCTATGGACTCCCATAACCTCGCTCTTATTACATCACTTGATTTTTCCAAAGCGTTTGATACCGTTGATCACAACCTGCTGATTGCTAAATTGAAAATTTTCGGCCTGTCTCCTCTGTCCCTCTCATGGTTTCGTTCCTATCTGGTTGGACGCACTCAGCAGGTTATGCTCAACCGTGACGGGCCAAAATTCTCCGCTTTGCGTGCGGTGAAGTACGGAGTTCCACAAGGATCCGTGTTAGGTCCACTACTGTTTAATATTTTTGTTGCCGATCTACCTCGTCCCACTAGGTCAAATGTTTCGTGCATGTACGCCGATGACATGCAGATTATTTCTACCTTTGCGCCGAACAATATTAATGAAGTTGTTAGTAAACTGGAATCCGATCTTGTCCTAATATCCGAATGGGCGGTTCTACACGGGCTTAGGCTTAATCCTTCCAAATCTTCTCTCCTTGTTATTGGCTCTTTTTTCCTCCTTCGTACCCTTCCTCCCATTACTGTCACACTTGACTCCGTCCAGCTACATCCCGTTACTTCCATCCGGAATTTGGGACTCACACTGGACGCTACTCTTACCTTCGAAAACCACGTGACTGCTATATGTCGCCAAGCCTTTAATCGTCTACGTCTATTATATCCTTCTCGTCATATTCTTTCCTCTGCTCAGAAACTTCTCCTATCTCAATCCCTGGTTGTTTCGGTATTTGACTACTGTGATGTCGTATATAGTCCTTTTCTTACCTCTCGTCTCTCTTCCCTGATTCAGCGTGTTCAAAATTCCTGTCTGCGTTTTTCTTACTGTGTCCGCAAGTTTGATCATATCTCTCCGCTTTTCGTAAAATCCTCCTGGTTACGTATGTCTCACAGATGGAAACTCCACTTGTGCTGTCTCGTGTTTAAGGTTCTCTCCTCTGGTTGTCCGTCATATCTTTACAACATCCTACTTACAAATCTTTCCTATCACTCCTCTAGTTCTCTTTCAACTCGCTCCCAATCTCTTCTCTCTATTCCTGTACATCGTACCTCCAAATTTGAATCTTCCTTCTCTTATACCGCGGCTCATTATTATAACTCCCTTCCTGCTTCTATCCGACAGTCAGACTCTTTTCCATCCTTTCAACAGGCAGCCCGACAACATATCCTTCAGCTCTTTTAGTGTTGTCTCACTTTGTGATGTTTTTCCTTTCCGCCATAGCACATGCTGTACCGTGACCTGCGCATTCGCCGCCATTGTATATTCTTTCATTACTATCTGCTTCATATTTCATATTTCGCATTCCAGATATCATATTTCATATCTCATATTTCTGTGTTGAATTAGTTTTAAGTATGGTTAGTATTAGTACACATTGTACTAATAAATGTTTAGTTTTATTTTATGTTACGGTTAGGCCTATTAACAGATTTTACTGCGGCCTCGCCTTTACTCGCCTTTACTTTCTCCTTATGTACTTTTGTTTACGAGAAATAAAGACGAAATAATAATAATAATAATAATAATAATAATAATAATTTGTGGTCCGTGGGGGCCTCTCTGGTGGACGCAGCGTTGGACGTGGATGCTGATCTTTTTGTCTTCCGTGTTTTCTCCGGTTTGGGTATTTGTACCTTTCGGCGCTGTTGATAGTCGCGTATTAACAAATAGATGACGAGTACGATAATTATTGTTTGTACCGTATTCGTCGCCGTCGGGTGTACAAGTTGCCAGGTCGCTAGTCCTGGTTGATAGTTGTTAGTATCGTCTGTTAGGCCGCTCTCCACCTGATTGAGTTGGTTATATAGCGCGGAAAATTCGGACGGATTCTTTAAGAGTTTATGGAGTTGAAAACGCGTGAGAGGGTGCGCTATTTTGCCCTGTTGTGTCTCGTTTATCGCCGCGGTAATGTCGTATCGCGGTGCCGTCATTAGTTCGACATCCTGGCTATACGCAGTTTTCCGCTTTCTTAATACTACGTCCTTACTTCGGACATTACAATTTCCTGTAATTTTTAGGATTCCTGACCTATCTATTGTGACGCGTTCAGGTTGTCGTTCGTCGCATTGGATGGTCAGCGTCTCAGGTTGACGTGCTGCGAAAATCCATGTGTCCGCGCGCGAGGTGCATATCCACATCGTGTGGTTTATCGCGATGTGTTTTATTTCGCAGTCTTTCGGAAATTCGTCCGAGGGTTGCAGCCACAGGCTTGCTTCACACTCGAGATCGTTATTTATGTTTGCGCGAACATTGTTTGTTCGCAGTAATATTGCGCGGCTATCTGTTTACATTCTTCTAATTCTTTGTGGTCAGTGAGCACATACTGATTACTGTTCGCGTCGATGACGAGTAGCGGCGTTCTTACGACTAATAACGCGTACATGTTGTCGTTGGTGTGGATCGGGGCTGGGGTTGCCTCGATCACTGTGAACGTTTGTGAAGATATTAACGGGATGGTTATTACTGCTATTAACGTGTACTTATCGAAATACGCGGCGACCGATGACAGTTTTTCGATTACGTTCGTGTTTTCTAGGTTTGTGGCTATTGGAAACGCGAGTCCGTTCGGGAGATGTTGTACGGCGGTCTGTAGCAGTTTAGTGATCTGCGCGCTCGCTATTACGTTAGTGCTGATGATGCCTCCTTTAAGGCCGGTGTAGTATTGCAATACGTCGTCTGCGTCCTGAGTCAAGTCGGTCGCTAGGGCATTTAAAGTCGTGAAATGATCTACCAAGTCAGCTCTTTGTGTCTGGCGAGTGGAGATCGTCTCGATCTGCTAATATGTTTTCGTTGTGTTTTATTGTCATCTCTGCGTCATGTAAGTGGTGTAACGTATTGTTGGTGATTTGAATCTGTTTTTTCATAGCCGTCATTAAAGTGTTTTGTGTACCGTCCAGTCACGACAAGTGTTGGTTAATTTGTTCGGCGTCGTCGGCGTCCATAGTACCGAATATGGTTTTTGCTAAGGACCCTATTCCGTTAATTAACCCTCGGCGCTTGTTGTGTGTGTATGTCGGCATTTCCGACACCTGATCTATTCTTTTATGTAGTTTTCCTGCTCTTCTAAGTAGTGTGTCTAAGTGATTTCCGCACGTTCGTCTTATTTCTATGTTCGCGACCTCGCTTGCGCACCGTCGCCGTAGTTCGCTTACATAGGAAGTTACCTGCCGATTTCTTTCGAGGAGAGTGTCCATTTTTAGATGGGTCACGATCTTCCAGGAATCGGTTACCATATACAATTCTCCCACGTGCGTAAAGTGGATTCCTGCCTTATGCTTAATCGGTGATATTGTATACGAGACTTGGCCGCCAGTCGGCGCCGCTTCTGTTAGTCCCCGTGTCAGTGCGATCATCCTGAAACAGTGGAGTTGTATTCTATCCCTTCCTACTTTCGGCTAAATCGCGCGTGCCTATATAAATAGCGTTGCTCCGCGCTTTCCTTTTATTACTGATTTCGTTATTCTGTCATCGACTTCCGTTATCATGTCATCGTTATGTATCCTGAAGGACTGCGTGCCGTAAGTACCTTTATTGTTTTTGTTGTTTCTTTCCCCCCTTTTTTTTTTTTTTTTTTTTTTTTATAATCCTCCAATGCCTATCTTGTTGCTTTTATTATTAGTGGTGGGCCAAGCATCGTGTCATGGGGTATATTCACATCCGGGAGATGTGCTGCATTCGCTTGCGGCGTGCCCTGGAGCGCCGTCATTTGGAAATGATGTGGGAGGAGGGTTACCCCGAGTGGACCCGGAGTACAGACTATTTCGGGTTACGGAGGTTGTTTGGGGAGTCTTCGTTGCGAGTGGAAGTAAGTGTTCCCTATTTCAGTGGCTTTTTGTTATCGATCTTTTTACTCTTCGATTGCTAATTAGTTCCCTTTTCTTTCTTTGTCTTTAGCGCGATGACGAGGATTGGGGCCAATACGAGGTGGCCGATTAGAGTCGTTTCGCACCGTCAGAAGCGGAATTGTTTTAAATTGACTATCCCCCTTTTTTTTATTATGTTTTATAGAATATAATGAGTTTTATCTATTTTCTGTGTTTCCTAGTTTATTTTCCTTTATTTCCGCTTCCTATTCCTACCTAGAGTAATTAAGATTCGTCGTTATATTTTTGTTTCGTTTTTCCGAGTAGATCTTGTTTTTATGACTATTCTATAAAATGTTTTAGTCGGTTCGCGTGTGTGCGTAGCGTTTTCCTTCCCTTTTTTATGGTTATGTTAACCTTTGAATTTTTCTCTATTATTTCATATGGGCCTACCCATTTATTATCTAGTTTTTTCGATCTACCGCGTCGTACGGATTCATCGTATAGCCAAACCTTGTCGCCTATTTTAAATTCTATTTCGCGCGCTTTTTTATCATAGTTTTTCTTTGATTTTCCTTTGGGTGTTGGAGTCGTTCTCTGGCTATTTCATTTGTCGTTCGTATGCGTTCTCTTGTTTGTTGCGCGTAGTCTTCATAGTTGTAAGTTTGTCTAGGTGGGCTTTTTAACGCGGTCGGTAGTAATGCCGTTCTTCCATAGACTAGTTCGTACGGTGTAAATCCTGTCGCGGTATGTGGGGTCGTATTATAGGTAAACATAGCATATGGTAGCCATCTGTCCCAGTCTGTTTGACCGTTATCTATGTAATGTTGTAACGTTCGGCTGTTCGAGAACAACTGAAGGTTGAGGTCCCTGAGGGGAGAGCGGCGTCCCCTCAAGTATAGGATGGTGGGGGTTCTATTCTACAGACTAAAGATTTAAATCTAAGGCTTTTAAACTTAATAACGCTTATTTATTTAATAAATCAATAATTAACAATGAAATAATAATTAATATAACTTACGATCTACGATTAAATATACTCTCTTTTTGGGTTTTTATGGTTTTTCTGTATTTAATATGTTAATTAATATGTATGAATATATGTATGTAAGTATGTATTGAGATATGTCGCAGTGTACGGCCGCTACCGTTTCCGGGGCGAGCACACTTCTGTCGGCAGAGTTCTACTCTTACGTCGATTCGCGTATTACAGTGCACGGCCGCTACCGTCTCCGGGGCGAGCTCAATACTCTGTAATACTAGCTGCAAGACGGCCGCTACCGTTTCCGGGGCGAGCTCGTACTCTTAGCTATGTCTGCTGCTAGAAGGCCGCTACCGTTTCCGGGGCGAGCACACTTCTGTTGGCAGAGCTTTCGAATGAACCGCGTAGCTGCGTGCGCCTCCTTTTATACTGAGAAATTGGCGGGCTGGCGCATGCGCAGTGAGTCGCTATTTGTTATTTCGTGTTTGTTCGCTTATTACTTATTATTTTGTTTTGCGCTTTTGCTAATACTTATAATTAATTATTCTTAATATTCTTATAACAATTATTTCTCTAATATTTATCTAAATCATTAATTATACATAAAAGTCTTATCTTATTTGCGCGGTAACAGAATATAGGTTACATGGTAATAGAGATCGGTTCCTACATTACCGACTGTCGGTTTCTAACGGTTTAAGTCCCCGTGGGACGTTACAATGTCGTAAATATTCTACTAGAGTTCTGTGAGTTCTTTCGAGTGCCCCATTCGATTCTGGGTGATACGCGGTCGTTTGTAGTTTTGTGATCCGAAGTAATTTGCATATATTTTTGAACATTTCGCTGAGAAAATTTGTTCCTTGGTCTGTTAGTATTTTTTCGGGTATTCCGTATTCACAGACGATTTTTTCAACGAATGCCTCGGCTACCGTCGTCGCTTCTTGGTTCGGTAGGGCGATCGCCTTGCTAAATTTCGTGAGTAGGTCTTGAAAGGTTAGTATGTATATGTTCCCTTGTTCGCTCTCCGAAAGGGGTCCTACTATATCCAGTGCTATCTTTTCAAAAGATTCCTGTGGTGTATCGGTGATCTCCATTGGTGCCTTAGTTTTTCGACCTAATTTGTTCTTTTGGCAGAGGCTACATTTTTGTATGTATTCCTCAATATCCTTATTCATACCTGGCCATTTGTATTTTTGCTTTATTCGTTTCGTGGTTCGTTGAATACCTTGGTGACCTCCCGTGGGTGTGCAGTAGGGTGGACCTTATTTTTCGACTTTCAAAATTTTTTCGGGACACCCCCCAGGATTGTGCTATTGGGAGAAAACATAATGTGTGTAAAATTTGAAATCGATCGGACAACGGGAAACCGTGTCTCATCGCAGTTGAAGTTTTTTTATTTTTGGAACTCGTTTTTCTCCATTGTAGTATATCATTAATATACATTGTTATATATCGTTGAATTTGTCTTTTTACGCTCTGTAACAATATATAATGAAAGTAAAAGATCACTTAAAAAAAACATCACGACCTTGAAATCTCAAAAATTGACCTTCAGAAAAAACTTCTTTCGTTGGCATTATATTTACCTTCTCAATCAGTACAACTTTTGTCAAAGAAATTTTTTCATATCTTTATAAATAACAGATTTCAAAATTTTAATGGAGTAACTGATACTTTCATCAAGATTAAATTGTTTCTTAATTATTTAATATTATTATTAGTTTATACGCGCGGAGTAGATTGTGTAAATGGTCATGAATGTTTTGAAAATGCAGTTGTATTTGCATCAGGTAGGTAGTTCGAACCTCTAAGAATCCGTTAGGTTTCGACTTGCTCTGATCAGAAGATCCAGAACCGAGGGTTTAGGAGGGGATAGGCCTTTGGAATAAAACACTGAATTTCATAGTGTAAGGAATATGGGATTTCGACTGTCTTTCGATGTGTTTCCAAGCGGGCATTTAGCCGTCGTCGTGGACCGTCCTGGAAAAGAGAAAGCGTCATAAACTCTTCCGGGACTTGGGGGTGTCATAAACCCTTCCGGGGACAGCGGCAGGGCCTAAACAAGGGAGGCTCGAGGCGACTGCGTTGCCGAGGGGCATTCTTGAATGTATCATTGTCGACGACGCATCGTTGCTTTTTCGTGAAATACAGTGTTACAAAACGATATATTCGCTTTTCATTCTGTTATACTTTTTAAATCTCTTACAATAGTCCCTATATCCTGAGCATTCAGTGAAGTAAATTCGAAAATTCGAATCAAAAATGCAAACCAGAAGCGAAAAATTATTTCTATTGAATTATGACAAAAGTCAAATAATTGGTGCCAAGATGCCATCTAATGTACAAGTGTTACGAGTTTTGTTTTATAACATACGTAAGGAGCAACTAAATATTCATGCGAGTGCTTCTTTAGTTGTGAAGGAAGTTGAGGTGATTTGGGAAAAAGCACGGGTCCCTACAAAAAACACGCAGCATAGCATTACAAAATTAGAATCGCTATACACTGATTGGAGGGCGGTACAACGAAATTCTAAACGCCGAAGTAAACTTCAAGAAAAACGAGAGCAAGATTCTCTTTTCCAAGACGCTCCACGACGACGGCTAAATAACCGCTTGGAAACACATCGAAAGACAGTCGAAATCCCATATTCCTTACACTATGAAATTCAGTTTTTTATTCCAAAGGCCTATCTCCTCCTAAACCTTCCTGTTCTGGATCTTCTGTTCAGAGCAAGTCGAAACCTAACGGATTCTTAGAGGTTCGAACTACCTACCTGATGCAAATACAACTGCATTTTCAAAACATTCATGACCATTTACACAATCTACTCCGCGCGCAAAACTAATAATAATATTAAATAATTAAGAAACAATGTAATCTTGATGAAAATATCAGTTACTCCATTAAAATTTTGAAATCTGTTATTTATAAAGATATGAAAAAATTTCTTAGAAAAAAGTTGTACTGTTTGACAGCGTAAATATAATGCCAACGAAAAAACTTTTTTCTGAAGGTCAATTTTGGAGATTTCAAGGTCGTGATGTTTTTTTTTAAGTGATCTTATACTTTCATTATATATTGTTACAGAGCGTAAAAAGACAAATTCAACGATGTATAAAAATGTATATTAACGATATACTACACTGGAGAAAAACGAATTCCAAAAATAAAAAACTTCAACTGCGATAAGACACGGTTTCCCGTTGTCCGATCGATTTCAAATTTTACACACATTATTTTTTTTCCCAATGGCACAATCTCAAATTTATTTTTTGACAAAAGTAACTAAGGTCCACCCTAGTGTGCAGTGGTATTCGTAGAGAATTTGCTGTTTCTCGGCTTCCTCGTTAATTTCGATCGGCTTGGTTTCTACTGATTTCCTGTTCTGTCCTTTTTCTTTCTCGCTATTCTGCAACGCGTGCACATTCCTGCTCAGCGCGTCCGCGTTGGTATTATTCTTTCCTGATTTATGAATGATTTCGTAGTCGTGTTCGGCAAGTTGAATTCTCCATCTTGTTAGTCTGGATTCAGGGTCCTGTACTTTAAATAACCATACTAGTGCCTTTTGGTCGGTGACTACTTTGAATGAAGTCCCATAAACGTACGGTCGGAAGTGTTTGACTGCCCAGACTATGGCTAATAGTTCCTTTTCTGTTGTACTATAATTTCGTTCGGCTTTGTTTAGTATTCGACTCGCGTAAGCAATTGGTTTATCATCGCCTATTTTTCCTTGCGATAGTATCGCGCCTATTGCTACGTCTGATGCGTCTGTGGTTACTATGAATTCTTTTGTAAAATCTAGATAAATTAAGAGGGGTGCCGTAGTCAATGTCTCTTTTAGTGTGTCGAACGCGTTGTGCTGTTCGGCGGTCCAGACGAACTCGACTTTACTGCTCGTGATGCTGGGTAAAGGCTTGGCTATTTTCGAATATTCCGGAATGAATCTACGGTAGTATCCTGCTAGTCCCAGGAATGCTTGTAATTCCTTTAATTTTTTGGGGACAGGAAACTCTTTCACGGCCTTAGTCTTTTCGGGGTTTGGTTTGATCCCGTCGGGCGTGATTATGTGCCCCAAAAAACCTACTCCCTTTCGTAAAAACGCGCATTTTTCTGGTTTGTAGTTTTAAGTTGTATTTGCGAAGTGTGTCTAAAACTTTTCGTAGTCTTGTATTATGCTCTTTTAGGCTTGCTCCGTGGACGACAATGTCGTCGAGGTAGACGAAACAGTCTATTCCTTGTAATCGGATGAGTGCGGCGTTCATGGCTCGCTGAAACGTTGCAGGTGCATTTTTCAGTCCGAAAGGCATGCGATTGAATTCGTAGTGACCTTGTGGAGTTGAAAAGGCTGTCTTGCATTTGTCGCGTTCGTCCATCGGAATCTGGTGGTATCCGGACGCCAAATCGAGGGTGGTAAAATATTGTGCTTTTCCCAATTGATCTAGTATGTCTGTGATATTAGGTAATGGGAATGAGTCACCTATGGTAACTTCATTGAGCTTCCTATAGTCGACTACTACGCGATATTTAATGTTTCCCTCTGCGTCGGGTTTTTTGGGTACTACCAGTAGGGGGGCGTTCCACGGGCTGGAGCTGTGTCGGATGATGTTGTGTTATTATTAACAAATTGCAGCGAATAATTAAATTGTGCAAAATATTATTTTAATATTTCTTAATTTTGTTGCGTTTTCGTACGATCTCCTACAAATATTTCTCATTTTCATTGACAAGTTGTGAGATATATAGATCACATATAATATTATAATTTTTCATTAATTAAGTCGGGGAAAAAAATTCTATCAATTGTGCAAGAGATTTATAAGTCCAACTGTTTCAGGATTATATATTTATTTGTTTATTAGCGATTAACACCCTTTGTTAATAATAACACAACGAAGGGAGACCGAAAACAAAGAGAAAAACAAAGAAAAGGAAGGTAAAATAAAGAAAAGTAGATGAGTACGTTTACAAATACAAAATTAGAAAGATAGTGATCTTAATAAATAAATAATAGTTATTTGATTTATATCGTAATCAGAAAAAGTCGAGAAAATAATTGTTACTGCCTAACGGTTTTCAATATAGGTTATAAAGATTCTGGACTCTCCTTAACAGTCATTATATCCATTCCATTAAAAACACATACAATAAAATATCCGAAACATTTATCATACTCGATCTGCACGAAAGACGTACATACATTGTACACTGTACGCCAGACCTGCTTGTGTGCTCGGATCGTTCGAGCCACCCGATTGCTTCCAGCCACTCGCTTCTTTCGATCCGCTCGCTTCTTTCGATCCGCTCGCTTCTTTCGACCCGCTCGCTTCTTTCGATAGGCTGACTTCATTCGAGCCGCTCGCTTTATTCGAGCTACTCGTCTCACTCGAGCCGCTCGGTTCTTTCGAGCGCTCGGCTCGGATCGGTTATTCGAACCGAGTATATCCCGGCTCGCTTTTTCCGAGTACTCGAAGAGCTCTAATATGCAGACGATATAGCGTTACTAGCAAATGAACCAAAGGATCTTAAGGACATGATACGAAGATTCGGAAAATACCTTGAAAGGAAAGGGTTGCAACTGAACACAGAGAAGTCAAAGGTGCTGATTTTCCATAAAGGAAAAGGACAGAAGAAGAGAGAAGAATGGGGCTGGCAGGGGCACAGTCTGGAAGAAGTAAAGGAGTTCAAATACTTAGGGTATAAAGTAGTATAGTAATGGGGATTCCAACGCTGGCCCTCTGAGGGGGGTGCGGGGGCGGGGGGAAGTGAGGGCGCGCGGGGGAGTGCGGTGGGGAGAAACATGGGCGCGGGGAGTGGAAGACCGGTTGCGCGCGCACGAGCCGCGGAGTGGGGGAAGCCGGAATCGTGGAGGGGATCAGTCCGGACCGAGCCACCGCAGAGACCTCTCAAGACCGGACCCACCCCCGGAAATTTCCACAAAGGGTCGTCCCCTCCCTCTAAAAAATTTCTGGAGCCGGGTCTTGTATGAAAAATCTTTTTCAGACTCGATCCGGCCCCAAATATTTTTTCTAAACCAAATCCACCGCCGGAATATTTTTTTACAAACCAATATGCAACGGAAATTCCCTCCAACGCAGAGAAATAATTTTTAATCAACGTAGAATCTTAAAATTAGGTGGTGAGAGAAGGAGGATGATGGGGGAGTTACATACAAAAGCCTGGAGATACTGTGAGGCGGTTACATATTTTTTCAAACAAATATATAACATTCTAAAGCGTTCCGATTTAACGTCGCAGCGTATCGCGCGATTACGCATAATTTAACTCCTCTGGAGCAGCCGTGTAGGATGATGTCATTGCCACGATGTGAAGAAGGAACGAACGAAATATGATTATGCGGCGTCGGTAGAAATGTTTTTCAATACATATATGCGATGGAAATTTTTCCCCAACGCAGAGAAATAATAATTTAGAAACGTTGAATCTTAAAATTAGGTGGCGAGAGGAGGAAGGCGGGTAAATAAAATGGAGAAATAATATACGTTTGAGAAATATATACAGGGTGTCCCAAAAATGTCGGACTTCCTTGAAAGGGGTTACTCAGGGGGTGATTTGAAACAACTTTTTCCTTAGCGAAAATATTGTCCGAAGCTTCGTTAAGGAGATATTAACCAAAAACCCCGACCAATCAGAGCGCGCGCCTTCCGCCTGAGTTCCCGCGGTAGCGTTGGCTACGAGGTAGGCGACCGCGCTTGTGCTACGAACGTACGAACAAGCAAGTCGGCATGCATCGAAGGAAACCGCGTTACACATTTTTTTTTTAAAGCAGAATCTTAAATAAGAATAATTTGAAGTGAGAGGACAAGAAGTACGTAAATTTCGTTTCTAAATAAGGCATAAACGAAAAGGTAACGTAACAGAAAATGTACGACAAGTGATCGTAATTCGTTATTGAGGAAAAAATCCGTAGTTTAATAACGGCCAACACAACTAAATTTAAAAAATAATATTAGGTGTATGAATAAATTCTTTCCGACTGGAATTTCTATCGCGGTGGTATTCAGAAGCTGCCAGAAAAATGGCAAAAGGTAATGAACAATAATGGAAATTATTGCGATGATCGAGTTGTTTTCATATTTTTTAAATCGAACTGTTATTGTACCCTAAAATCGGAAAGAATTTATTTTCACACCTAATAATCACCAATAAATTAAATAAAACTCACCCTTTCTGGACATTCCTTTCCTTGCTTTCCTTCCCTTTCCGGAAACCTTGCCACTGTACCGATCCTGGTCATCGGCGTCCAGTGCTCAGCTGATCGCAGGGTCAATGTACGGAATATTCACTTCACTGCACGGCTACTAACACTGATCACTGAACCGATCCTGGTCATCGATGGACGAGCCCAGTGCACAGCTGGTTTCAGGTACACGACACCATCCAAGGTTAATGTGCCGAATATTCACTTTACTGCACGGCTACTAACACTGATCACTGAATTTATTTTTCACGGAACGTGTTGTTCCTACGTTATAAAAATTGGTGGCTGCAAAAGGGGCCGATTACTGTTAATTACTGGGACGAGATTACTACTATTACCCGGCGAAAAGAAAACTCGTGGCAGACTGTCTCGGGCTGTGCAGTCCGCTGCATGCCGACTTGCATGTCGATGCATGCCGACTTGCTTGTTCGTACGTTCGTAGCACAAGCGCGGTCGCCTACCTCGTAGCCAACGCTACCGCGGGAACTCAGGCGGAAGGCGCGCGCTCTGATTGGTCGGGGTTTTTGGTTAATATCTCCTTAACGAAGCTTCGGACAATATTTTCGCTAAGGAAAAAGTTGTGTCAAATCACCCCCTGAGTAACCCCTTTCGAGGAAGTCCGACATTTTTGGGACACCCTGTATTGTTACAAACGAAAAATAGAATATAAAAATAAAAATAAAAATGAAAATAAAAATATAATAGAATATAAAAGACAATATAAAATGAAAAAATATAAATAATATAAAATACAATATAAAAATAAAAATATAAAAATATAAAAGAATATAAAAGAAAAGAAAAATAATAAAATAAAAACTATTAAAAAAAAAAGCGGCGAGGACTGTGATGCGGGCGATGAGGGCGATGGGGGCGATAGGGGCGATGGGGGCGATGTTGGTGTTGGAGGTGAGGAGGGGCGCAGTTGCCGCAGGGCCCCCGGCGGCAGTTCATACGGTTGCAGCCGTCGCCGCATCCGCAGATCTATAAACTGCTGCCGCACCATGGGCGCCAATTCACGCATTGTTGGCGCCCGCAATAGGGGTATATGATTTAGCAAGTCCTGTAACACACACAAACATCGATATAATATTAGCACATAAAACACACAAAACAATGCAAACTACATACATGCGGAGGTGGCATTTAATATTGGCACGACCGTCTGATTTGAGCTCGATGGATATCAAAGATTAAACGCGATAAGTGTTAAAAATATTGTTATGTACATACCTCTGGGTCGCACTCCGGCGCAATCCTTGTTAATCCCATTTGTACAAAAAACGTATAAAACAGAAAACGCACAAAACAAAAAATTAATCAAAAACTCCTCGACGACCGGCAGCTGTCGAGTTTGATGAGCAACTGATCTCGCAGAGCGTTCATAAAATTTATCGTATGTGGACCCATCTTGCATTTTCGCTGACCATCGTCTTCTGCTTGTGACGTTTGTCACTCCGGTTGGAAGGACGGTCTCAGTCGGATTTGCCAGGGTTAATTAAGTCCTTCCGTGGTAGTTTAAAATTAGGTTTATTCACTATCTGTAATTATGTACACTATATACAAGTACTTAGACGCGGGGTACTTCGCGTTAATCGCGGTCAAGCCGTCGTTGCGCGGCGGCGCGGTTCGCGGTACGGCGTCGTCGGTCTATGTCGTGCGCGTCCGCTTAACGGAACAATTCGGTCGCTCCGCGCCTGGTGTCTCGGTATCGGGACGGTAAGGGAGCGAGAGAGAGACCGGGCAGCTTCCTGCGTCTCTTTAACGGGACAAGCGTCGGTAGAGACCGGGCAGCGTCCGGGCGTCTCTATTCGACACGAGGAGCGGGAGAGAGACCGGGCAACGTCCGGCGTCTCTTTAACGGGACAAGTGTCGGCGGAGACCGGGCAGCATCCGGGCGTCTCTGTTCAACACGAGGAGCGGGAGAGAGACCGGGCAACGTCCTGCGTCTCTTTACCGGGACAAGTGTCGGCAGAGACCGGGCAGCATCCGGGCGTCTCTGTTCAACACGAGGAGCGGGAGAGAGACCGGGCAACGTCCTGCGTCTCTTTAACGGGACAAGTGTCGGCAGAGACCGGGCAGCATCCGGGCGTCTCTGTTCAACACGAGGAGCGGGAGAGAGACCGGGCAACGTCCTGCGTCTCTTTAACGGGACAAGTGTCGGCAGAGACCGGGCAGCATCCGGGCGTCTCTGTTCAACACGAGGAGCGGGAAAGAGACCGGGCAACTTCCTGCGTCTCTTTACCGGGACAGGTGGTAGGAACGGGGTGGATTCCGATCTGACGATCGCGGAGTATACGGAGTCGTTTCACCGAGGTTTGCACCGGGCAACATCCAGGCAAGGCTGGTGGTGGGGGTCCGTCTCCCCACTGGAACTCCCTTGCCTCGGAATCATCGCGGCATATGTCCCGATTCTCGGAAATTCCCAGCAGCGAGAAACCGACGCGATCTAGCGGCGCAGTGGGGAGTGAGCGTCATTGCGCTGACGCGTCGCGGAACCGGCACGCTTCGGGCGAGTTCGGTCGGGTTCGGTCGCGGTCGCCCGCGTGCGCTCGGCTTCTCGCTCACTCCCGGTCGTACCGCCGTGCGCTCGATTCCTCGCGCTGGGACGCTACGTCACATCCCCCTCTTTCTTCGGAGAGAGATGCGACGTAATAATCGGGAAATGCTCGCATCTCGGGTTGGACTCTGGTTTTATTTAACAACTTACTTACTACCTTATGCCTTGCGGCTACCCGTCACCCTTATGTTACCTTAACCTAAACCTATACTACCTTAACCTAATTTAAATTTAATCAGGGCCGGGGATATGCGGCGGAGCTGGATCGTGCGCCCGTCCTGGCGCACGCGGAACCGCTGGCCCTCCCGGAGGTGTTCCAGGTTGACGACGGTCCAGCCCTTGTCGTCCGTCGCTTCCTCCGGCTCCCGGGGGTTGTCCCTGGCTGCGCACGAAGGCCCTTGTGCGGTAGCGGCGTGGCGGGGCTTCGGCAGCGGGCGCTCGTCCGGTCGGGCCGCGGGTCGGGGTTTCGGGGTGAGTGGCGGTGCCTCTTTGGCCGGGACGGGTCGCCCTGGTTTGGGGGCCTTGCGGGCCCTTTTCTGCTCGGGGCTGGCCTCGGGTGTTGGCGGCCGGCGTGTCGGCGTCGCTGGACGTCGAGTCGTTCCCCTGGTCGGCTCTGCGGCCCTGGTGGTCGTCGGCCCGGGTGCGGGTGTTCCGGTCGGCGGGGGCTTCGCCCCTGCTGTCGGTGGCTCGGTGGTGGCCGCTGCTGGTGGTGGCCTGCTCGCTGGGCCCTTCCAGGGGGCGATTTTTGGCCTTTTGGCCCGTGGCTGCGGTGGTTTGGCCGCGGGCTCTGGTTGTGCCGGGGGCCGCGTCTTGGGGGGTGGCGGTTTCCACCCGCTCGTGGACGGCCTGGTCGGCGATGGGGTCCGTGCTGGGACCCACGGTAGGTCCTTGCCCGGTGTCGGTGGCAAGGACGGTTGACGGCGGCTGCTCGGCGGGGGCGATTCCTCCCCCGAGGACTCCCCGAACAGGTCGCGGAACCGTTGCCGCATTCGGGGGTTTGCCGGTTCGCGCACGTGTACTTCTAGTACGTCTTCCATTGCTGGACTGAGCTCCTGCGTGGTCCTCGGTCTGGCTCATGCCGGAATCGCTTCCGGGGTCGTCGTTTTGCCCCCTGGTCGGTGCGTCGGTGTTGATTGTTTCGGTGCAGGGTTTGACATCCTTGAGGTGGGCCCGGCTGCTGCGATTGCGTTCGTCCTTGAGCACAACGATATTTGGCCCCTGGAACCGGGCGACCTGGTACGGGCCTGCGAATTTCGGTGCCAGCTTCGCGGCGAAACCTTGCGCGGCGTCGGATATGTGGTGTTCTCGCCGCATTACGTATGTTCCGATCTCGGGCCGCCAATCTCGCCGACGCAAGTTGTAGTGTTTGCTCTGGCTTTCGAATGCTCGTGCCTGGTTTCGGCGAGCCAATGCGATGGCGTCCTGTAGGTCGTCGATCTGTTGTCTCCGGAATCGGGTATCGGTGTGGTCGAGGTCCGGTGGGTCGTCTTCTGGTGGACGGTAGAGGGCGGCCGGTGGGTTTAGTTCCCGTCCGTGGACCAGGAACGCTGGCGTGAAACCGGTACTCTCGTGTTTGGCGGTGTTATATGCGAACACTAGTTCGTGTATCCATCGGTCCCAGTGCCGGTGGTTTTCGGCCGTGTACTGCGCGATCATTGTTTTGAGTACGCGGTTTACCCGCTCGACGGGGTTGCACTGTGGAGAGTAGGGTGGCGTTTTCCGGTGCTCGCTGCCAGCGTCCTTCAGAAGCTTCCCGAATTCCCGGCTTTCGAACTGGCGGCCGTTGTCGGTTATCACAGTCCGGGGGCATCCGTGTCGCATGAATACGGTGTCCTTGAGGGCCCTGGTGACGGCGGGGGCGGTCGCTTGTCGGAGGGGCTGGACCTCGACCCACTTCGAAAACTTGTCTTGAAAGACACACAGCGTGGTGTGTCCCTTGCTAGACCGGGGGAGCGGGCCGACGAGATCTGCGGAGACCACTTCCCAAGGACGGGTGACAGGCGTTGTGTGCATCTGCCCTGCAGGTGCCTGTTGCTGGATCTTGTATCGTCTACACGATGCGCACTGTTGCACGTACTTGGCCGCCTCGCGAAACATCCCCGGCCAGTAATACCTTTCGGCTAGTCTGGCTGCGGTTTTGGTGGTACCCAGGTGTCCGGCGGTGGGGACGTCGTGATTTTCGGCGAGTACGGCGGTGCACATCGGTCGGGGCACACACAACTTCCACTCGTTCTCGGGGTTGGGCGGTCGTCCGCTGAGGTCGGGGAATCTTCGGTACACTTGCTCCCCTACGATACGGTATTCCGGATACTTGCTGGGTTCGCGCAGGATCTGTTCTCGGATGCGGGTGTACCATGGGCACGCTGGGGGTTCGTCGGTCGTGTGTAGGTCTTCTGGTCGTCTGGACAGTGCGTCGGCGACCAGATTCGTGGCTCCTTTGCGGTATTGCACCTGGAAATCGTACTGCTGGAGCTCCAAGCTCCAGCGTGCGAGGCGGCCGGATGGATCGTCGATGCTCTGCAGCCATTTCAGGGCCTGATGATCGGTCAGGACCGTGAAGCGGTAGCCTTCGAGGTACGGTCGCATTTTCCTGATCCCCCACACCACCGCCAGGCATTCCTTTTCTGTGGTGGAGTAGTTTCGTTCGGCGGGGTTCAGTGTGCGGCTGGCGTAGGCGATGACGTGCTCTTCGTTGTCCGTCTCCTGGGTGAGGACGACTCCAAGGCCTTCTTCGCTAGCGTCGGTTTGCAGCGTAAACGGCTTGGTAAAATCCGGACAGGCCAGTACTGGTGCGGCAGCCAATTGTTGTTGGAGGGTGCGGAAAGCCGTGTCCTCTTCGGGGCCCCACGTCCACTTCCTCTTCTTCTGAAGTAGCTTGGTGAGTGGTGTAGTGGTGTCGGCGAAATGGGTGATGAACCGTCAATACCACGACACCATCCCCAGGAATCGGCGGAGTTCGCGGAGGTTGGTGGGGGCCGGGATGCCCAGGATGGCCTGTACTTTATCGGGGTCGGTCTTGACCCCCTGTGCAGTTACCATGTGTCCGAGGTATTTCAGTTCGGTGCGGCAGAAGTCGCACTTCTCCGGGTTGATGCGGAGGTTGGCGTCTTGTAGCCGATGCAGGACCTCGCGTAAATTTTGTAGGTGCTCCTCGAACGTGCGACCCAGTATTATAATGTCGTCTAGGTATGCGAATGCTCGCGGCTCCAATTCTGGCCCGATGACTCTGTCGAGTAGGCGTTGAAAGGTGGCGGGTGCGGAATGCAGACCGAAGGGCATGACCCGGAACTGGTAGAGCCCTCGGCCCGGTACGGTGAAGGCGGTGATCGGTCTGCTTTCGGGGGCGAGGGGTACCTGCCAGTATCCGTTCGCCAAGTCGATGGTGGAGATATATCGGGCCTCCCGAAGCTTGCTGAGCGTGGCCTCTACCTGAGGAAGTGGGTAGGCGTCCTTCTCGGTGACCTGGTTTACGCGGCGGAAATCGATGCAGAAGCGCCTCTTGCCGTTCTTCTTGCGGACCAGGACGACAGGCGAGCTCCAAGGGCTTCGCGAGGGCTCGATGATGCCCTCGGCCAGCATTTTACTCACTTCCTCGTCTATTATTTGTTGCATGGCCGGGTTCCGTGGCGTATAGCGCTGTTTAAGCGGCGCGGTCGGTTTGAGGTGGATCGTGTGCTCCGCGAGCTGGGTGGTCCCTTGTAGGCCTTGAAATTTTGGGAGTTCCTGGTCGAGGAGTGCTTGCAGGGCTTCGGCTTGTGTCGGGGTGCAAGCCGTTGCTCCGTGGGTCGGTTCGATGGTGGCGGCGTCGGGAATTAGTATTCTTTGTCCGAGGGTCATACGGACCCTTAGTTTCTTCAGGGCATCCATGCCGAGAATAACCGGGTGTGCGAGCGCTGGGAGGACGGCGTACTGGTGTGTCAACTTCTGCTGCTCCACTCGGGCCGGAGTTCGTAGGTCCCCGGCGAGGGGCGCCACGGAGCCGTCCGCTAAACGGGCTCGGCAACGCGTTGGGGTGAGGGTGCTGCCATGGCGGAGGCAATGATTCGCCACGTCCTGGCATATGTATGACCCTGTGGCTCCCGTGTCCAGGAGGGCTCGATACCTTCGGCCGTGCAGGATGATTGTGGCAAACGGCCGCGTGGCTTGGTCCGGCAGATTTACTGGGGCGCGGAACTGGCCGGTGGTCGGGCGGTCCCCTGGGTTCCGGGCCCCGTGCCATTTCCCGACAGTGGTTGGCACGGGCAGTCGCGGGAAAGTCGGCCGTCCTGTCCGCAGCGCGAGCAGAACAGGCGCGACGGTTGCCGGCAGTCCTGTCGACGGTGGCCCCGTTGTCCGCAGCGCCAGCAGCAATTCTCGCGGCTGTAATTCGTCACGACGGTCGAAAGTGCAGGTCGAACGGGTTGCTGTTTGGCCGGAGCGGACCCGGTGCTGGGGGCGTTGGCTTTCTTGTCCCTCTCGATCGCCTCGAACTCGATGGCCGTCTCGAGAAGGGTCGTTATGTCCGGGCACTCCTTCCTGCGGATGTATTGCCTGTATTCGGGCAGCAGATTTCGGTGCACCAGGTCGAGCTGCCGGTCCGGTGGGTAGCTGCCGTGTCGTCGCATCAGGGTTCTGATGCCGGTTATGTATTCGCTGGCTCGTTCCCCTGGTTTTTGTTTTCGTTTTAGGATTTCCTCCTCCAATTCATATTGGCTGGTGGTCGGTATATAATACAGGCGGAAACTTTTCTCAAAGTCCGCCCATGTGGTCCATTCCGGGCTGTTGCTGCGGTGCCAGAGGAGGGCCTGTCCCCGGAGGAGCTCGGGCATGCATCGGAGGAGTTGCTCCTTCGTGAGGCCGTATCCTTCTTGGAGCTCCACAATCCGCTCCAAGAAGTCGCGGGCGTCCTTGGTGCCATCGAAATGGCATCCCCATTTGCGGACGCGGTCCATGGCCGTGGCGATAGGTGACGGTGCGGCGGTGGCTTCGGGCTCCGTGATTACTATCGCCGGTGTCTGGGCGCTGGTAGTGGTCGTCTCGTTGGTGGTGCTCATTTTGGCGGTGCTCACCAAGTACTGTCGGAGCCGGGTGCGTAATTGGTCGAACGATCCGGCTGTACTTTCGCCCGCGGCCTCGAGAGCTTCGACAAGTTCGGCTTTGTTCAGGTGGTATAACCGCGTGAGCGCGGAGTTCATCGGTTATCGTCCTTTTTCGTGTCCCTGTTCGGGCGCCAATTTGTGACGTTTGTCACTCCGGTTGGAAGGACGGTCTCAGTCGGATTTGCCAGGGTTAATTAAGTCCTTCCGTGGTAGTTTAAAATTAGGTTTATTCACTATCTGTAATTATGTACACTATATACAAGTACTTAGACGCGGGGTACTTCGCGTTAATCGCGGTCAAGCCGTCGTTGCGCGGCGGCGCGGTTCGCGGTACGGCGTCGTCGGTCTATGTCGTGCGCGTCCGCTTAACGGAACAATTCGGTCGCTCCGCGCCTGGTGTCTCGGTATCGGGACGGTAAGGGAGCGAGAGAGAGACCGGGCAGCTTCCTGCGTCTCTTTAACGGGACAAGCGTCGGTAGAGACCGGGCAGCGTCCGGGCGTCTCTATTCGACACGAGGAGCGGGAGAGAGACCGGGCAACGTCCGGCGTCTCTTTAACGGGACAAGTGTCGGCGGAGACCGGGCAGCATCCGGGCGTCTCTGTTCAACACGAGGAGCGGGAGAGAGACCGGGCAACGTCCTGCGTCTCTTTAACGGGACAAGTGTCGGCAGAGACCGGGCAGCATCCGGGCGTCTCTGTTCAACACGAGGAGCGGGAGAGAGACCGGGCAACGTCCTGCGTCTCTTTACCGGGACAAGTGTCGGCAGAGACCGGGCAGCATCCGGGCGTCTCTGTTCAACACGAGGAGCGGGAGAGAGACCGGGCAACGTCCTGCGTCTCTTTAACGGGACAAGTGTCGGCAGAGACCGGGCAGCATCCGGGCGTCTCTGTTCAACACGAGGAGCGGGAGAGAGACCGGGCAACGTCCTGCGTCTCTTTAACGGGACAAGTGTCGGCAGAGACCGGGCAGCATCCGGGCGTCTCTGTTCAACACGAGGAGCGGGAAAGAGACCGGGCAACTTCCTGCGTCTCTTTACCGGGACAGGTGGTAGGAACGGGGTGGATTCCGATCTGACGATCGCGGAGTATACGGAGTCGTTTCACCGAGGTTTGCACCGGGCAACATCCAGGCAAGGCTGGTGGTGGGGGTCCGTCTCCCCACTGGAACTCCCTTGCCTCGGAATCATCGCGGCATATGTCCCGATTCTCGGAAATTCCCAGCAGCGAGAAACCGACGCGATCTAGCGGCGCAGTGGGGAGTGAGCGTCATTGCGCTGACGCGTCGCGGAACCGGCACGCTTCGGGCGAGTTCGGTCGGGTTCGGTCGCGGTCGCCCGCGTGCGCTCGGCTTCTCGCTCACTCCCGGTCGTACCGCCGTGCGCTCGATTCCTCGCGCTGGGACGCTACGTCACATGCTTCTTCGAATTATTCACTGGACACCCTCTGCCAGCGCTGTCCAGCGTAGGGGCCCCTCACGCGTATACTTCCCCTTCCAACCTTCCTCTCGAGCAGCGTGACTTGTCGTCAAGGAGACCGCGCGACGCTGAAAAGGAGACCGCGACATTTCCGTAGCAAGGAAGCTCAGACGACGCGCGCGACGCTGACGTTCACTATTACTTTGAATCGGCCGCGTCTGTGCGCCATGGCAACGGCGGACGATGGTGGGGGACGGCTTTTGCCTCTCAAGAGGCAAGTTGGACGGCGCTGCCCTCTGCTTTTCTTCGTATGTATCATTTGACCAAACCGTTCCTTGATTACATATCAAGCATCTATTGAACTTCTTTGAACGCGTATCAAACGTGTATGTAGGAGGTTGAGTTTGGGGAGGGTGATGAAAAAACATTTATGCATTAAAAAATTAATTATATTTATTTATGAATTTCAATCTGATGTTTAGACCACCAGTTGAATATTTTAAATACATTTTGCAAAGCACAATCCTTCGCGTGTCTGCCACATCGCAGAGTATTAACTACATTTAGCTTATTTAGAAATTTGATATCCTCATAGTCAATGTCCAGCGTTTCAATGATCCCATCCGCTCTCTTATTTTCATCGAGGAAATCCGCAAGCCAGTCGCGTTTCTGCAACCCTTTAACGTATACGATATGGGATACGTCATCTTCTTCGTCGATAGCATCAGCTACAGCTTTCGTAATTAGCTGTTTAGCCATACTGTACGGAAAGTCTCTATCTTCCCACCGTAGTCCATGATGTTTTGCCACCAACCACCGAATGCTTGATTTGTCAGATTTCATAAGAAGATATTGCGGCATCGAACTCCCAAAAATATAGTGCGAGAGAATTGTTCCCTTTCGTAGGACAGCCACTTCCTTGACAACAAATCTTCCATCGACGATGAATCCTTGCAGGTCAACAAATGTTGGTACAACCATTATCGATACAATTTGAGATCCGCTCGCTTCCAAGACAGATGGGAGAATGCAGTCTTTCTTGTAAAGCATCTCGATTTTCATGATGAAATTTTTGTACGAATTTGGCACAGGAGAGGGCGGGGCAAGTAGTATGTCAATGTAATTTATTTTGCGCACCACGTTTGTCAGCCCCCCGCGCGTCCTCACTTCCCCCGCCCCCGCACCCCCCTCAGAGGGCCAGCGTTAGAATCCCCATTACTATACTACTGTATAATATCCAGAAAAATGGGGCCAGAGAGATGCATATAAGGGAAGTCATAAAGAAAGCAAGAATAGCAATGGCGCAGATATGGGGAATAGGACAAAGGATGTTCAAGAACAATTTTCGGAGAAGAATGAGAATATTCAGAAGCATAGTGAAAAGTATCTTGCTGTACGCGTCAGAAATTTGGGGATGGACGGAAGCAGAAAAGTTAGAGAAAATACAGGAGAAATACATAAGGTGGACTTTAGGTTTGGACTTCAATACACCAGCATATCTAATGTTGGAGGAAACAAAAACGGATAAAGTAAGGATAGAAGCGGGGAAAAGAGCAATAAAATATGAGGAGAAAGCGAAACGGCTGAATAAGAATAAAATAGTACAAGAATGTTGAAGCGAAATAGACGCGAAGCAAGCAGAGAAAAAGTTGAAATGGGAGGAAATGAGAGAGACTCATACTACAGGCAAAAATGATGGATATCCAAGAAATTGAAATATAAAGAAGGAGAGGAAGAGAGTTTGCTGAGGACCTAGCGCAAAGAGACAGGGCAGAGCAGGTTCAATCGCAATACGACAGAAATCTGAGCGCACATTACACAGAAATCAAAGATAAGCAGAGAGCAAATTACCTAGACGGAAACTACAGAGGCAGAGACCAAAGCATGATTGCAAGGTTCAGATGTGGGAACGAAGAGCGGGGAAACAAGTACTGGAAGGAAGAAGAAGAGACAGTATGCAGACTATGTAATGTCACATGCTACAAGACTGTAAGGAGCTGAAAAGAGAAAATTCAACGATCAGAGGGATTCTAAAGGGAGAAGAAGAAGGAGCGGAGTGGATGCGTATGGTTCTGGAAAAAAGGACAAGAAAAGAGGCCCAAGAGGAAGAAACACGTCAAATAAAAGCACAATCTTGAGTTAACAGTCCCAGAAACACTTACACATATAACACATGTAACCCCATTTTGAGGCCGAAAGGCAAAAAATAAACCTACTTACTACTACATTTTTTAAAGACGTATAAAATATTTACAATTGTGGCCGAATAACTTTCAAAAATATTTATTAAATATAAAATGGAAAAACTAACGCTACAGTGCGACAAAAACTGTAAATAATGTGTATCAGTGCTAACAAATAAATTGTGTTTAATTGAATCAATAACAATGAGTTTGAAATAATGGTTAAATTAATTACTCCCTTATAAGTGTATAGAAAAAAGTACAAAGAAATAGAAGCTTAAAAGTTATTAAGAATAATGATCTACCATAAGTAATATTATATAAGAGAAAGAAATAAAAAGAATAAAAACAAATTAAAAAAAAATATATTTGAAAAGGATCTAAATATCTGTTAACCTTCCTGATGTTACATCGGCGTGTTTATAACATTGATAAAACATAGAACAGAATGAACCTGTGCATTTATGTTTTTACAGAATTAACTGCTTTTTTCGCTGCTTCCTGTAAGTCATTTGCTGTAAGAACTGGCAAACCACATTCTGCAAGAAGTTTCTTTGCTTCTTTTACGTTAGTACCTGAATAAAAAAATCATGTATTAAATATTACAATAGTAAAACTAAAACACAGATATGGCAAAGATACAATACTGATTTTATTTGTTTGAATAGAAACATAAAAAAATGATCACAAAATAATTACCTTCTAATCTGACAACAAGTGGAATTTTAAGCTGCAAATTACGAGATGCTGTAATAATTCCTTTTGCTATTGTGGCGCAGTTTACGATGCCTCCAAATACATTTACAAGTATTACTTTTACTTTTGGGTCTAGAGATATAAGAAATACCAATAATATTATTTTTGAAAACACATTTGAATTTCCTAACTACATAATATATGATTAAAAATAGTGATACCCAAAAGTAGTAATTATAGTGGATAAAGTAAATATAGTCAGTATTACTGTATACTACCATCTATTACTTATTGTTATTATAAGTTAGGGTAAAAATGCTATTTAGGCGATCCACCACCAATGATCTTGACCTTGACATATGTAGTCAAGGTCACCCTCTTGTGTGATCTTCAGTAGGTTTTAGCCGCGTCGCTCGTTGTTTGTCAAAAAGTTCTAGAGATATATTTTATATCTGATCGGTAGATGGTTGGGGGTAGATTTGTTTAGATCCGCCCCCCCCCCCTCAGGGTGGTCACAACTTTTGAGAGATTGAAGATAAAAAAATGTGTTCGAGAAACATACTCTCCCTGCAGAATAACATAACATGCGGATGTACACCATCCACAATCAGTACATTGTACACCATCCACGAGTTGCTAGTTAAAATCTCCCTGATGACCATCTATTTCTGAAACACCATGTTTTGAACATATGTCAAGGTCAAGGTCGTGGTCATTGGGGGTGGATCCCCTAAACAGCATATTTACCTACTAGTTTTTTAGCCTGTCTTCGCTAGGCATTACCATCCTGTATAATGACACGCCTAAGATAACCACAATTTTTGTTGGACGCCCCCCTAGAAACAATTTTCGCTGCGAAAGACTCACAGCCCGGCGACATCTGAGACACCCCCCCCCCCCCCCAGAAACGAAATAATTCTCGATATTACTACAACAACTAATGTGTCACAAAGACCCCGAATCAAAGAAATTTGTGGAGCATATTCACTCTTCCAACAGCGCTTTTTCGTTTGTCTCCATGAGAGCCCAATTAAAGAGCGCATTTCGGCTCTGCGTTGAGCGCACGTTTGTATCTCCACCACTTCTTGAAATCCTTCGGTTGAGAGCAAGAGTGAGGGAACTCGTAAGCGAGTGAAAGAGGACGAAAGAGTCGACACGAAATTACCGTCGGCTACGAAAGAGAGAAAGCATGATAATTTGTCTCGCTTCGTCTTTTAGCTCGAGCTGGAACTCGACCCGTGGGCTTACATACAATGCAGTAGCGGCTACTACATTGTACATAATACTTGTTTTAGGTCAGAAGGTACTACCCATTATCGGATTTTCCAAGTTTTGGATTTTTTACGGCATCTTTCAGTGCCGAAGAAACTTCCTGCCGAATCTGAACCTTGTAGGTCATCGGGAAGTACGAAAAAAAGTCTCTGGAAAGATTTTACTAACAAACGACCATCCATCTTAAGCGTCTTATTATATAGGATGTTAGAACGGGGGTGACTAACGATATGGTCATCAGGTCTCCGTTGAACTATCATCCCGTGGTTACTCTCCACAGAGAGGTGGCATAACCCACTTTGTTATAACATTGGATATATAAAGTATTTATATCAAGTTTTATTCAACACAATGTTGCAATATTCTTTAAACTAACAATAGGAACTTTTGTACCTATTCTGATGAAGTTTCAAGGGTGGGTCCACCCTCTAAATATGCAACCTGGCAAAAAAAAAAACATATTTCTTATTTTTTGATCCTCTAAAACATGCAAAAACCAAAGCAATTGGAGGAGGACACGAGATAAACTTATGAAGTTTGAGAGGTGGTTTCACCCCCCTAAATATGCATACGGGCCAAAATAAAAAAGCACATGTCACGTCCCATGACTTAGAATCAAACACTAACTAAACATTTTGGATCAGTATCATTAATACTTCGTACTCTAGAGGTTGTGTAAACACCTCATAAATAAAACCATGTAATAAGAAGAGATCAAGAAGGAATTCAACGGACGGCAACAGCGAGCAGTAGAGCAGCCATCGTAAGAGGTAACGGCCACCCGGCCGCACACATACCAGGAAGACCCAGCCGACGCTAGTTGACTTCCATCGAGGTCAGAGGCTCTTATCTGCCAGCGCAGCTGACACCTACTCTCCTGATCATCGTCAGAAAATTACCCTCCCGTTTAACCCTTTCATTACGGCGTACATTTCCGCGAAAGTGCTTTTAACTAATTTTTTTTTTTAAACTATCCGAGATGCCGACTAAAGTCGGCGCTAGGAACGACGGCTCGTTCCGTGACGCCGGATATATCCGGCACTGGTACACACAGGTCATCAGATGGATGCCGGATATATACGGCGCTGGTACCGAAAGGGTTAATACCCATAATAGATCGAGTAAAATAAGGAATCAACATATTTTACTTCAATCCTTAGTACATAAGATGTATCTATTGCAGGCATCGGAATTAAGTGATCTTTTCGGCCGAGTTTCAGAGGCGACGCCTCCTTTCTCCCGCCGCGCGTCTTGGTCCCCGCGGCGGCCCAGAAGCCTCGAGCGCCTCAGGCCCGTGCCGTATGAACCGCGCGTGGCGCATTGGGGCGACACCCGTATCAATAGGTTTCCACATCACCCATGGGGTACTATTATCGATGCGTTTTTTTTTGTCAGTGGTATCCCCTGTAGGCCTATTCCACTGTGCCGCGTGATAAAAAATAGAGTGGAAAAGCGCGTTTTATTATCAAAATTTTAAACATGTTTGGGAAAACTAGATTTTCGCGCACGTTTCGACGTGCTGGGTAAATCTAAATCTAAATTGTCGAAACGTTCGCGAAAATCTAGTTTTCCCAAACATGTTTAAAATTTTGATAATAAAACGCGCTTTTCCACTCTATTTTTTATCACACGGCACAGTGGAATAGGGCTACAGGGGATACCACTGACAAAAAAAAACGCATCGATAATAGTACCCCATGGGTGATGTGGAAACCTATTGATACGGGTGTCGCCCCAATGCGCCACGCGCGGTTCATACGGCACGGGCCTGAGGCGCTCGAGGCTTCTGGGCCGCCGCGGGGAACAAGACGCGCGGCGGAAGAAAGGAGGCGTCGCCTCTGAAACTCGGCCGAAAAGATCACTTAATTCCGATGCCTGATCTATTGCATGGAATAAATTGTAATGGCGAAAAGTACTCAAGATTGAGCTCAGATAAGCGCCTAACCATTGACGCTACTGAGAGTTACGTGATACAGTCAAATGCGTATTACTCGAGAAGAAGAACGCACCGAAAAAGGTATACAGATGATTCAAATTCTGCAAACGGCCAAATAGTAAACAAAATTCTCCAGGAAAGTTTCACGGCAGATTAATAGGGGATGAGGTCTCCCACTATTCAATTTGTCTAAGGTCGGGGCCAGATATATTGGCCGGTGAATTCGTTTTCGCGAGCAGCGATTGAGAATAAATCAACCACCACCATCTGACGATCGTGGATTTGTCAGTTGGAGTTGTATGGCCGTCGCAGGGTATGGTGGGATAACGGGAACGCTGCTCGGCTCCGCCTGAACCTAGCCGTTTGGCTGTTATTTATTCATAGCGTAATAGTTCTGTGCGTTACTAAGCTATGTGTAGACCAATACGAGATGAAGCTATCGAGAAGGAATCAATATTCTGACCAATAGGGGAGACCGGGGCAAAGTGACCCTCGGGGTAAAATGAGCTTTCTTAATTTATTCTTTAACAATAGAATATATTTACACATTTTGATGACGTAATAAATGTGTGTAATACCACAATGATAATTATGCACATTCAGATATCGAAAAATGGAAATTCATTTAAAAAATTAAAAATGAAGTTTTAGAGACTTCCAATTGGTTTTCTTTTCAATTTAGATTTTTGGATAAATGAGTCTTAAATGTGTTATTTTAACTCCAAATTTGTTCTGCATGTTTATAACAAGCTTATAAACATACATGTACACGCGTTTGAGAAAACATTATTCTTAACATTATTAAATAATTAATTTTCCACTGAGTACACATTCGGGGCAAAGTGACCGGGGTAAACTGAGCTGCAGAGAACAGATGCGCGAGTGATGTGCGCAATAACCTAACCTGTCAGCTAGCTGGGAAACCACGCGGCGTGGTGGTTGTAGCGTCCTCGCAAATAATTCTTTTCAATATATCAGGTAATATAAATTCATATTTTTCATTACGTCAAAAAATTAATTAAGTTTTCTACCTATAAATATTATAACCTACGAAACCTGTTATATGTAGAGCTGTTCGGGTACTCGAATAAAACGAGCCGAGCCTAGCTCGGCTCGACTGACCGGGCCGAGCCGGATACCCGTCAAATTCGGGCGGCTTGAAAAATCCGGGCTCGGAAAATCCGTACGCCTTGTACGCACTGTTCGAACCACATTCAAGACGTACGCCGGCGGCCCGAAACGATTCGGACTACCCGGATTTTTCACGCCGCCCGAAACAAATTCGAGCTACTCGGATTTTTCGGGCCGCCCGAATTTGACGGGTATCCGGCTCGGCTCGAAAACCGAGTCCCGGCTCGGTCCGAACTTCAAGCCGCCCGAATATTCGAGCACCCGAACAGCCCTAGTTATATGCATAATTAACTACAGGGTTCTTTTATTTATTTTTTCAGAATAGAATGAGGACTTACAAACGGAAATCGAAAATGCAATCTTGGAGTAACGAGAGTTTGAGGATAGCGATGGAACAAATCCAAGCAAAAAATACAACTGTACAGAAGGCATCGAGAGAGTACAATATACCATTGAGTACATTAAAAAGAAGAATTGCAAAACACGCTAACAATAAAGAAAATGTATCTGACATCAAGCTAGGAAGATTTACATGTACTTTTTCCCCTGAATTGGAAAAAGTATTTGTTCAACATTTATTAGAAATGGATAAAGTATATTTTGGATTAAGTCCAATGGAGCTCAGAAGATTAGCTTTTGACTTTGCTGAAACGTATAAAATTACACACAGATTTAACAAAGAAAAGAAAATTGCTGGTGAAGATTGGTATCTGAACTTTATGAAGCGACACCCATCATTAACACTGAGGACCCCAGAGAAGACGTCATTTGCAAGGACATGTGGTTTTAATAAAGTTGTTGTGGATAAGTTTTATGTCTTGCTGGATGCATTCATATCTAAATATCATTTTTCACCTAGCCGTATATATAACGTCGATGAGTCTGGTATCTCAGTGGTTCCAAACTATATTCCCAAAGTGATTAGTGAGAAAGGAAAAAAGCAAGTGGGAGGATTAGTATCAGCTGAACGTGGTGAAACTGTGACATGTGTCTTCTGTTGCAACACGCTGCTGGAAATTTTATCCCACCTTTAATAATATTTCCAAGAAAAAACATCAACTTGGAGTTGCATGAGGGTTGTCCTCCTGATACACTTCCTGTTTTTCACCCTTCACGATGGATGCAAACATAGATTTTTTGCCCCACTTGGTTTGATCATTTTTGCAAATTTGCTAAACCATCACAGGATGATCCAGTCCTTCTTTTGCTAGATGGTCATGCTACACATATCAAGAACTTGACACTTCTGAAAGCAGCTCGAGAACAGAATGTTCATATATTATGTTTTCCACCACATACATCGCACAAGCTGCAACCTCTTGATCGAAGTTTTATGTATTCATTTAAGACCTTTTACAGTCAAGAGTGTTCTGTGCATTTTCGGAATCATCCAGGACAGGTTATAACGCTGAAAAAAGTGGGACGACTACTTGGAAAAGCTTACATGCGTGCTGCTGTGCCTCTAAATGCTATAAGTGGTTTTGAATGCACTGGAATTTGCCCTGTAAATAGATTTAAATTTCAGGAAGAAGACTTTGCTCCATCAATTCCAACCAATGTTGAAAATTTTTATGATGCATGAGTACAACCGATACCATCAGTAAATGTGTCAGAAAATCAGTGCAATAATGAAAATGATGTAGTCATGTTACCAGTGATAAATAATTGGTTAGTTGATGTATGTAAAACAAAAAAATTACATGATGAACTTGTTCCAGATATATCACAACTTTCTACGAGTGCTCATAATAATTATGATAAATCATTGACTGTACCTGTGATAGAAATAAGTGACAAAGAAAAAGTGAACAAGATTTTACCAGTGCCAAAGGCAGATTCGAGTCAAGTTAGAAAATCTTCTAACCGAAAAGGACGCACAGCAATTGTAACCTCAGATTCGTATATAAAAGAACTTGAACAAAACAGGAAAGCATTGACAAAGAAAAAGTTACCTGTAAAAAGAAAAATTATCAAAAATAGAAGAAGAATGACAAGAAGTGAAAAAGAAGTTTGTAAAAACAGGAAGAAATGAAGAAGATTGTTCATGTCTAGTGTGCCAAAGACTTTATAGTCAAGCCATCTCGAACGAGCAATGGATTCAATGCCAGGAGTGCAATTTATAGGCTCATGAAGAGTGCGTTAAGCATCTTATTAAAACATCATTATTTTTATGTGAAACCTGCCTACCAAAAATTATTAAAGCTCATTTGAGAAAAAAATTGTGATAGAAATATATACCTATATATAATGTTGTAGTGTCATAAACTTGGGCCGGAGCGACCCAGGCTAAGGGGCCACCGAGGAGTGATGCGCTGGGTGCCGGTCGGACCTCGTGTAGTTTTAAGACGGGTGATTGTGTGTGTGTGTGTGTGTGTGCGTGTGAATGAGGGGTGCGTAGCGGGGACTGCCTGGAAAATGCGAAAGGCAGGCAGTGTCGTGTTAGCCGTGGGTGAAGAGACTTTGACCTGCAAGTGGCGGTCAAGAGAGAGTTACATTTAGCTTAGTCTAGTTTAGTTTTACTTTAATGTTTCTTAGGCTATTTAATTAAAATATATATTTACACGTGTTTAACTCATCAAACACCCCGAGTCTCGACAGTCATTTCAAGATCCCACAATGTTTTTGTTAAAAAAGTTATTTTATTAATAATTATGTATGTATTTATTTTAGTAATAATATGTCAGACTGTTCATGTAAACAAAGTTCGTTTAAAAACTCATTTTCAGAAGAAAATGTGTTTACACAAAGTACAAAGTTATAAAGTACAAATTATTAACGTTAAACTTGTACTAATGAAATATATATTTAAAACAAAAAGTTTAAATAGTTTAAAAGTTCTAATAAAGTTTATATAATTATATCCTTCATTAAAACTCGTATTTTATTTCAGCTCACTTTACCCCGGAGAGTAGCTCACTTTACCCCATATAACTATGGGGTAAAGTGGTCGTTTTGGCTTTTTCTTTTCAAGTTGAATTTTAATATACTGTGACGGTCGTCACTTCGGGCGGTTAGTTTGGGAAGGATGGCCTCAGTCGGCTAGCCAGGGTTAAATGAATCCTTCCGTTGTCGGTTACTTAGGTTTATTTATTAGGACTATTATTTATTCACTAGGACGATTATTTACACTATGTACAAGGGTTTAAACGCGGGGCACTCCGGGCCACTCGTGGTCAAGCCGTCGTTGCAAGGCGGCACGGTTCGCGGTACGGCGGCGTTCGGGCTACGTTGGATACGTTCGCGTATCGGGGCAATTCGGTCGCTCCGCGTCTGGTGTCTCCTTATCGGGACGGTATTGGAGCGAGAGAGAGACCGGGCAGCTTCCAGCGTCTCTCTAGCACAGGGCTCTCAAGCGTAGGGGCCCCTCACGCGCCTGCTTCCCCTTCTAATCTTTCTTTCACGCAGCGTACCTTCCGTTGTCAAGGAGACCGAGCGACGCTACGAAGGCTGCCATGACGGGCTAGCCGGGCTAGCGTCTTCGCGGTGAGCGTCGCGCGGTATCCCTGACAACGCGGACGAGAGTGGGAGAACCCCGCGCTTACGCGTAGGCGACCTTGGAGAGCCCTGCTCTAGCGGGACAGGGATTGGAAGAGACCGGGCAGCATCCGGGCGTCTCTATCCAACAGGAGGAACGGGAGAGAGACCGGGCAACGTCCTGCGTCTCTTTACCGGGACGGTATCTGGAATGGGATAGGAGGCGATCTGGTGATCGGCGGGTACATGGAGTCTTTTACCAGCTTTTGCACCAGGCAACATCCAGGCAGGTCTGGTGGTGGGGGTCCGTCTCCCCACTGGAACTGCCTTGCCTCGGAATCACCGCGGCATATGTCCCGATGCTCGGAAATTCCCAGCAGCGAGAAACCGACGCGATCTAGCGGCGCGGTGGGGAGTGAGCGTCATAGCGCTGACGCGTCGCGGGACCGGCACGCTTCGGGCGAGTTCGGTTGGGTTCGGTCGCGGTGGCCCGCGTGCGCTTGGCCTCTCGCTCACTCCCGGTCGTACCGCCGCGCGCTCGATTCCTCGCGCTGGGACGCTACGTCACAATACTTTAAGTTTATTTTAAGTATTGCTATTCGTCATTTATCCATAGTAATGTTCAAATTAGGGTAAGCAGGCCAGTAGATGGACGAATCGTTGGTTAATCGTTAATATTGAAAGAACTAGAGTTTTAATCTATATTATTGTTTTTTATTTTGTAGAAAAAACGTTTGTTGTTTTACAAAACATTAACATATTTATCGAAAAAAAAAATTTGTATGCGAAAAATGTATTTGTATGTATGATTTTACGCCACCATGCGCGAGTCACTCTTTTATTGACGTCGGGTCTGGATTTTCGTAACCATTATCGCAACATAACTTGTAAGGCAATGAAAACCCTTGGGTTTATAGCACGGTTTGCGAAACATTTTAAGCAGATCAGGACATTAAAACTGTTATACGTTGCACTGGTTAGGCCACAAGTTGAATATGCGTCGGTTATTTGGAGCCCTAAGCATAAGCTATATGTTAGCATAATTGAAAGGATCCAACACAAGTTCCTTAGGCTTGCCATGAGGACATCTGGCAGCCCTATGAGGTTCAATGACCATGATTATAGTCCTGCCCTGATAAAGATGAGGCTCTCTACCCTTTGCGACCGCCGGGTCTGTTCTGATCTACTATTTCTATATAAGGTTTTACATGGTCAGATAGACTGCATAGGGCTGGTGGCATTGATCAACTTTCACGCTCCGCAACGGTCACTGCGTATGAGACACCTTTTTGTATCGTGCGTCCCGGAATATCATCACTACACTGCCGATCCCATAAATCGCGCCATGGATGAGCTTAATCAGAGCCCCGCGGACATTGATTTCTTTCAAGCCTCCCTAGCGTCGTTCAGGAATCAATTACTTAGGATACTGCCACCTCGGTAATCTAGTGTTTCACCGGGTACGGCGTTAGAGCCGTTGTATAGACTGGCTTGTTTTTGTGTTGTTACTGTTGTTTTGTTACTTTACTTTATATTCTATGTTTTTCGTTATATTTTATTTTTAATCGTATTGTATTTTATTGTATGTTTCTGTATCTTAGCATTTTTCTACACTTTGTATTCTAAAGGGTTCCCCCGTTGAATAAATAATAATAATAATAATAATAATAATAATTATTAGCTATTGCTCAGCATCGCGTCCCTTAAAGTTAATAAAAAACGTATTTGGATGTATTGTAAAGAGGTATGCAATAGATGATTGCATTCTAATATTAACAATTTATATATAAACGCGTGAACAAAGAAAAATAAACCGATAGAAGTTATAAAAATGACTGTCCATGTACTGATATGGATTTTCTAACCTTGTCGCAGCAAATGGACAGAACGGAATTAAACCTTTTGAAGCCGTTTTTTTTAATAAACAAACAGTTTACACATTTACTTGTAGGTATCTTATTTTTCTTTTTTTATTTAGATGGCAAGCATTAAAAAAAATATACCGTACATCAATATACATAGTATTCTCTTTATTGCTCCCCTAGGGGTTACAAATTCTTCCGACCTCGCTCCCTCCACTCTTTACAACTTTCCCCCATACATCACCTTAACCTAACTTAACTTATCTTAATTTAACTTAACCTAGCTTACCCTAATCTTAATATTACTCTATATACAATATATACAAATAGCGGATTGCGACTGCAATCCGCCCGCACGCTCGCTCGCTCTCCCCTTCCTTTCTCCGCGCCCCTCCGCACCTATCCGCCCCCGGACCTCCGCTTCCACTCGTCTCCCCTTTCATTCCATTCCTTTTCATCCACCTCCACTCCTCCACACAACAGCTTCCAATTCTCTAACTTCCTCATCCATTCCTCCCCCTCCCCTTCGTCACCAAGCACCTCTCCCACCACTTCCTGCCACCCCCTCTCCACCCCCCACCCCATGCACTCCTCCCACACATGCTCCCATATCTCTTCTCCCCTTCCACATACCCTACACCTCCTCTTCTCCCTATCCTCCCAATACCTGCCCCCCCTCATCTCGTTACCCAATCTAAACCTAACCACCCTTCTCCACCTACTTTCCCCCCACCCCTTCTTTAAGTATCCAGGCAACCCTTCCCCCTTCACCCTTCCGTACCACCTATTGTAACCTGAGTCCCCTATCCTTTCCCACCTCTCCTCCTGCTGCATTTTCCTTTCCCTACTCACCAATTCTTCTCCTCTTATTCCCCCAGCCTCCCTAATCCTTTCCATATCTTCCATCTTCCACCCCCTCTTCTCGAAGAACTCCTTCCTTTCTTCTTCCCACCCCTCCAGCCCCTTTCCCCTCTTTAATCTCCCCTTCACCTCCTCCCAGCACCTCCTCGCTAGTACCCCCCCCTGCCCCTCCTCCAGCTTCCTCTCGTACGCCCAGGCCCTCATCCCTGCCCTTCCCTTTATCATTTCCCTTTGTGTCTCCTCCCTCACCAGGTACCCCGGCGTACACCTATCCACTCCCAGCACCCATTTCATAAATCTATCGTGGAGCCTTTCCACATTCTCCCTTTCCTTCCACCCCCACACTTCCGCCCCGTATCCCATCACCGGCCACACCAATCTGTCAAATAACCACATTCTTCTTTCCCAGTCCTTTCCAAACAGCCTCTTCCCTATCACCCAAACCTTTCCCATTACCGCCGCTCCCTTCCTCACCCTCTCCTCCACATGCCCCCCTTGCCCCCCATTCCCCATCACTGTGTAGCCCAAGTACCTAAAACTCCTCACCTCCTCCAACTCCTTGCCCTTCCATCTCCACTTCAGACTTTTCCATCTCCCTCCCCCCCTCCTTCACCTCATAACCTTCGTTTTCCCTATATTCACTTGAAGCCCCTTTCCGTCCACATATCTCTCCAGCTTCCCCAGCATTCCTTTCATCCCTTCTTCGTCCTCGGCCAACACTGCCACATCGTCGGCATACGCTAACGTGTATACTCTTTTCCCCCCCGACTTCACCCCTCCCCACCCTCCTTTTTCTAGCTCATCATCTATATCTGCTAACAAGAGAGTGAAGAGGCTCGGGCTCAGCGGGCATCCCTGCCTCACTCCTCTCGCCGTCCAGAATCTCTCCCCCTCCTCCTCCCCCACCCGCACCCTACATATCGTCTCCTTCAACACCTCCTCACACCTTACCACCAGCTCTTCCCGCACCCCCCTCGCCCTCATTGCCTTGACTAACACCTCCCTGTCCACCGAGTCAAACGCGGCCTTCATATCTATAAACATAACAACCATATTTTTTCCCTTTCTCCCCAACTGCCTATTTATTAAGTAGTTCAAAACATATATGTTATCCATACACCCCACCCCCCTCCTAAACCCCGTTTGACTCGGTGGCAACAGTCCTCTTTCCTCCACCTCCACCCTCAGCCTCTCCGCCAACACAGACGCGTATACCTTGTACGCCGTCTGTGTTAGGGTTATGCCCCTGTAGTCGTCCACCTTCCCCCCTCCTCCCTTTTTCAGTACCGGGACCACCACCCCCTCCTTCCACCCCTCCGGCCACCCTTCTCCCCTCCACACCCTATTGCAGATCCTCAGCAACCATTCTTCCACTTCCGCGCCTCCATACTTCCACACTTCATTTGGGATCCCATCCCCCCCCTCCCGCCTTCCCATCCTTTAAGCTCCTTATGACCCTTCCTATCTCTTCCTTTCCTATCTCTGCCTCCCCGTCCTCTCTCCTCCTTATCTCTTCACCCTTTCTCACTCTCCATTCCACCCCTCCTAGCAGTCTCCTGAAGTATCCGTCCCATTCCTCCATTGCTATCCCTTCATTCACCCTCCCCCTCCTTTTCCTCCCCCTATTTACCACCTTCCACACTTGTCCCTCCGTTCTTACACTTTCCACTTCCTTCACCCACTTCTCCACCCCCTTCTTTCTTTTTCCTCACATAACCTCCCATACTCCCTCTTTCTCTGCTTATATTCTCTTCCCTCCCCTCCTTCCCTCCTCCACTTCCTCAGCTCTCTCCTCACCTTCCTTTTTTCCTCCCTACACTCCCCATCCCACCACCCTCCCTTCTTTACTCTTTCCCCCTCTTTCCCCATCTTACTTATCGCGTCCTTTATCCTATCCTGCAACTCACTCCAATCCTCCTCCACTCCCCTCTCCCCCCCACCCCTTTTACCAAACTTCCTTATAAACTCCATCCTTCCCTCCTCCGTCCAGTTTCCTCTGCCCCCTCCCCTTTCTCCTCTTTGTTTCCCCCCTCCCTCGCCCTCCCTCCCCTCCCCTCTCAGCCACACAACCACCGGGTGGTGATCTGATTCAATCCTTTCCCCTACCTCCATCCTATCCACCTTCTCTCTTGTTTCCTCATTCCCTAACACATAGTCAATCACAGTGTTACCCCGCCCCCCTGTGAATGTCCACCCCCCCTCCTCGTCCCCTCTGTATTACCATTCATTATTCCCCACCCTCTTTCCTCTAAGCACCTGCACAACCTTCTCCCCTCCCCGTTCATCACCTTATCCTTGGATCTCCTACTCCCCTCTTCCCTCCGCTCCTCCTCCTCTCCTTCCCAAACCTGTCCCCCCTCTTCCCCCGTGCGCGCGTTAAAATCCCCACCTATTACCACTCTAACCCCCGCCTCCTTTTCTTCCATCCACTCTCCCAGCTCCTCCAGCTTCTCCTTCAGGTCCCCATTTACATAAACCCCCACTATTTTCCACCACCCCCCCCAAACTTCACTTTCTTCGCCATAATCCCTTCCGTCCCACCTCCTCCCCCCTCGCCCACTTCCAACCCCTTTCTAACCCCCAATATCATTCCCCCTATCGCTCTCCCCTTCTTGCTTTCCCTCCTAGCCCATTGCTTCTCCCACACGAACCCCCTAGGCAGCCTCCTTTCCACATACTCCCACTCTTTCTCCTCTACCCAGGTCTCACACAGCACCATCGCGTCCCACTCCACCAGACCCCTCCAGAACTCGTCGTCCTTCCTCCTCAATCCTGCCACGTTCCAGAAAGCCACCCTCCAACTCCCCCCCCCCCCTTCCTTTCTATTCCCCCTTTTCTCTTTCACACCCATTCCCCCTCCCCGCATCATTCGTTTCCCTGCTCCTCACACCATTTCTCCCTTATCTCGTCCCACCTCTTTACCTTCCCATCCACCCACATCTTCATGTAACCGACCTGCACCCTTCGTCCTCTCTCCCTCTCCATTTGCGCCTCTCTCTCTATCTTCCACTTCGCTCTTCTTTCCTCCTCCGTGAGGTCATCCTCCACCCTCTCTCTTCTCCCTCTTAACCTACTTTTCGCCTCCATTACTTTCCTCTTTTCCTCTCTCCCCTCGAGCCTAACCAACACCATTCCACCCCCCTCCTTCCCCGCTCTGCCCAGTCTCACTACTTCCTTTATCCCCCCCACCCCCAACCCCATTTTTTCCCATAGTTTCCCCACCTTCTCCATTGCGTCCCTGCCTTCTCCCCCATCCCCCTTACCACTACATGACTTCTTTTTCTCTCTCTCTCCTTTTTATCCTGCCCCACCTCTAACTTTCTCATTCTCAGTCTCCATTCCTCCTCTACTCCATCCACCAGCTCCCCTTTCCCTTCTCTTCCCATTCTCTCCTTTTCCCCTCTCCCCACCTTCTCCATCACCACTTCCATCCTTCTCTCCCTTTCCTCTAATTTCCCCAACCTTTCCACCAACTCCTCTCTCCTCCCTCTCTCCTCCCTCATTTCCTCCTCCCACCTCCTTCTCTCCACCCTCCACTCTTCCTCCGTCCTTCTTCTTTCCTCCCTCTCCTTCTTCATCTCCTCCCTCTCTACCCTTATTTCCTCCTTCAGTTCTTTTCTCTCCTCCCTGTCTCTCTTCATTTCCTCACTCATCCTCCTCATCTCCAGCATCATTTCCCTCATCATCCCCACTAGACTTCCACCCGCCTCCTCCACATCTTTCTCACCCCCCTTCTCCCCTTTTTTCCCCGGCGACCTTCTTGTCTTTCCGCTCCTCTTGAACCCTACCGCCCCTTCCCTCGCCTCCTCCCCCGCGTCCTCCTCCCTCTCTCGCTTTTTTCCCCAGAGATTGTCCACGCTCCCCACGCTGCTGCCCACACTACTTATACTCTCTTTTCTTTTCCTTTCTTCACTGGTACCCCTTCCCGTTCCCTCCTCCATCTCTTCCTCTTTCCTTCCTCAGCAGTTTAACCTTCCCCCTTCCTCTCAACTCCTCCCTATCCAGTTTCCTTTTCTCTTCTATCCTTCAACCTTTCACCTTATCGCCCGTTCAAATTTCCCGCCCGCACGCTCTTCTCCCAACCTCGCTTCTCTCCCGCTCGGCGGCACCACTCTCCACTATCCACTACGCTGCTCTCTCCACGCTCCTTCCCGCCTTTTTCCGTCTACCGCCACCACCTAACCTCTAACCTCCCTACAACCTCCTGTATCCCTGTCACCTCCAGTCGCCTGTCCTCTACTCTTTCCCTCGCTCCTTCCTCGCAACTCCACGACCCTCCACCCACACTCTCCAGCCCTCCTTCACCACCTCACACACCTTTCTTTCACCTCGCCTAACCGCTTCTTATACACGCACCTGTCACACACGCAACCGGAAACGGAAGTCGTACATCAATATACATGTAATGATCTAAATAGAGCCTTGGATGATATTAGAAAAGGAACTAGTGGATATATATTTTTACTTTGTGCCACTAAGAAAATGTTAAAAGGGTTACATATCCAATCCGGGACACTTTCCGAGACAGTTTTCAACGCGGGACAAACAATTCAAATTCGGGACAGTCCCACACGATCCGGGACGTCTGGCCACTTTAGGCTAGACATAACCTCACTTTATTTGCGGCCTGGGCCCATAACCTGTTGCACCGGTTTCTGGCAATGAAGACTCCATACGTTTTTAGTTTTGATGAAATAAACTATATTTTAACAAAAAATAACTTAATCTAGGTACCTACTATAGCTAATAAGTCTTTTACTCGTCTAGCCAGACACCCGTCCATCTATTGGTTCTGAACTGTCCATCTGCTAGCCCTATCGTCCATCTACTTGTGATACGGGCTATGAGTAGAATTTTCATCATTTTATCCTTAAATACATTAAGTTTTTTACTTGCAGTTATTTTTTTCTTTAAATTTGTACATTTTTACGTGCAAAGCTTTTGATTTTTTTTAATACAATAGATATTTCTTAAGAAACACCTTGTTGTAAACTTCGGAATCAGCTAAACTGTCCATCAACTGGCCTGTTTACCCTATATTATAAATCTATTTCCACACATTTTTATTGAAAGGGAAATAGTTTATTCGACTTCAAACTTTTTTTGCGTCACTTTGCCCCGGTCTCCCCTAAAGCTCCTGAATTTTTTCGGAGTTAACGCACACCTATTCTGATGTGTGAATTTCTACGCTAACAGCTCGGTTTGGCCTACACGACAGAAGCTTGGCACTATCCCCACCACTTCTGGCTCACTCTTGTTCTGCGAAGGCGAGAGCGAGTCAGAAAATGTTGAGAAAAGGAGCACCGAGGCAGGCAAACGGTGTAGTGAGAGAATACCCCTAACGAAACTCACCGGCCAATATATCTGGCCCCGACCTTAGTGACAATTCTGAAGAAGGGGTGGAAAGAGTCCCTTTTAAAGCGGGCCCACCACCCGCGGAAGTTTAGTAATAATCTCAAAATCTTTGGAATAATAAGTGAACCAATATAACCAGTGTAAGCCAAAAGAAAAACACAATAAGTAACAATAAAACAAATTAACGTGACAGAAGTGAGTCAATCCGGGTCCCAGAACTTGAGGAGGTATTTGCACCCTAAAGGGCAGGCCTGGATTACGATGTACTTATATACATACATCCGTACGATGCAGTGACAAACGTAATTTGTCTTTCCGCTTTTTCTACTGATCCCGCGTTCGACACATCGCGTGCATAAACAAAAGAAATTCGCGGACCGCAGTAACTGATTTCGTTGGGCGTGCACGTATCGCACGTTGTCAGCTATCATCTCTCCAAGCTCCGGCGCCTAAGCCTTTGCATAATTATATAAGTGATTAAAGTGAACAATTATATGAGATTATATATATGTACAAGTGTTCGGTGTTGGTGCAGTGATAGTATATAGCGGTACTGTAATTAATTGCGACTGTTCTGATAATGGCTTGTGCACTAGGGTGGACCTTATTTTTCGACTTTCAAATTTTTTTCGGAGTACACCCCAGAATTGTGCCGTTAGAAGAAAAAATAATGTGTGCAAAATTTGAAGTCGATCGGACAACGGGAAACCGTGCCGCATCGAATTTGAAAATGTTTTATTTTGTAACTTGTTTTTCTCTATTGTAGTAGGGTAAACTGCACTAATGCTGGCACTGCACTAATCATTGGCACTCCTAATTAAAAAGCCAAATATTAAGAAGTACGAGTGTAGAAACTACCTTTTTACAAATTCTGATTTTCCTTTTACTACAATACTGCAAATTCCAGTAGTTGAATTACACATTTTACACCTGGCAACACCACAAAAAATTCTTAAAGGTCGCGGTGGGACAAAGAGCTCAGTTTTAAGCGTTTTCTTAAAATTTTGATAAGGAGTAAGTATATTTTGTCGCTTTATAACTAAGTAATGGATTAAAATGCAGATTTACTAAATATTGTTGGTATTTAATAGTGAATTAAATAGTCTGTTTAAACTCCGTTTTGAACTATTTTCTTCTATATAACTTAAAATTTTCGGGTGCCAATGAATGATACGTATTCTATGTGAAATTTTAATTAATTGGCACCCAGGCCAATCACTAGATATTTCATTTTTTTTTTTTTATATTTGGAATTTTGATAAATTGTATTAATAAAACGAATTAGAAAAATGGTTTCAGTTATCTACAATAAGCCTTCCTATCAATCGTTGGCACTGCCAATCATTGTACATTTGAGGGGTTAATCACTATAATATTATAAGGTGCCAATCGTTGTAATTTGATGTGGAGTGTCAATTGCTGTTCTATTGGGAGTTGAAAATTAGTACATATGCGACACTAGCAGTCGGTACGCGAACTAGTAGTCGTCCATATTTGTTACGCCACACTAGCGCTACCATTCCCGCGGTGGTTGTTTTCTTTGCCAGGTTAGTTCCGCTAATTACAAATTTTCAGTCAATGTTTAATTCTGTCATTATTTTTATATTTGTTTTATAAATTTCGGAAAACGATAATGCCTAAAGTCAGTTCCAGAGGCAAAAAAAAGCTTTTCAGAGCTTTAAAAAATATAGTGAAGAAGACTTACAAGGGGAGGCCGCTACATCTGGGACACGGATTTTGATGAAACTCATATATGTTGTAGTGTAGGTGTAGTAGACCAATATATGTCTCACATGTTGGGTCCACTACCCCATAGTTTCCGAAATATTAATAAAAAAAGATGTTTATGTGTTTACGAACAGAAGCGATAGCGAAGTTTATTGTAATGATGAATAGCGGCGCATGTAAAGGGCAGGTCTCGCACCGGAACATTTCGCAGGTTCGATTCTCACTGAAATCATTTTTTTTTCTATAAATGTATTTTGTATTTTTTTATTTTTCAAAAGATAAAGTACAATTTTTACATTCTAAAATATGGCATTTATCGTAAAAACAAATGAAACAATAAAATTCACGACACCATGCACAGCTAATAAAAGAATGTACCTGTGGCCATACATCTTTTATTAGCTGTGCATGGTGTCGTGAATTTTATTGTTTCATTTGTTTTTACGATAAATGCCATATTTTAGAATGTAAAAATTGTACTTTATCTTTTGAAAAATAAAAAAATACAAAATACATTTATAGAAAAAAAAAATGATTCCAGTGAGAATCGAACCTGCGAATGTTCCGGTGCGAGACATGCCCTTTACACGCGCCGCTATTCATCATTACAATATACTTCGCTATCGCTTCTGTTCGTAAACGCATAAACATCTTTTTTTATTAATATTTCGGAAACTATGGGGTAGTGGACCCAACATGTGAGACATATATTGGTCTACTACACCTACACTACAACATATATGAGTTTCATCAAAATCCGTGTCTCAGATGTAGCGGCCTCCCCTTGTTAGCCCGGGCGCTAGAGGCAGTAAAAATGGCATGGCTAAAAAAACAGCAGCAAGAATCTTTGGCATTCCACGGCCTACACTCCAATTCCGATTAAGTTCGGATTTTATTAAATCGAAACCAGGTCCAACAATTGTCTTAACAGAAAATTAGGAAAAAGTCCTAGTGGAGTGGATTGTTACCAACAGTAAAAAAGGCTTTCCTCGAAGAAAGGAGGATATTTTTGTAAGCGTTCAACAATTCTTGAACAAAGAGTCGAGACGAACTATTTTATAAATAATACACCTGGAGAAGGTTGGTATAGGCTGTTCTTAAAACGGCATCCAGAAATTACAACCCGAACTGCAGAAGGAGTAACTGCCGCCAACGCCAACGTGTCAGAGTCAAATGTCAGAAAGTGGTTTACGCAAATTGACGCTTATTTAAATGAACAAAACTTCAAGCGCATTTTAGCAGATCCTACTAGGATATATAACGGAGATGATACAAATTTTCAACTGTGTCCCAAAAACACAAAGGTACTAGCGGAAAAGGGGATAAAAAACGTATATGAAATTGATCATGCCCAAGCCAAATCTTGCCTAACCGTAATGTTCACCTTCTCTGCTAGTGGCGAAATAACACCACCAATGATAATATACCCACTAAAGAGAATGCGCACTAATATTAGGGGCTCTGTCCCATCCTCCTGGGGATTAGGATTATCCGAGAATGGTTGGATGAAGAGAGAATTATTTTACCAATATATTCACAACGTACTCTATCTACATCTCGTCACTAAAAATGTCCAGTTCCAGATAATACTGTTCTTTGTAAGAGTTTAGGCATTTAGGGAACGGCCTATGGTGTGCCAGTAATGCCCATAGGTGGTGCCCCGACGTGTGTTATGTAGCGACGGAGTATAAGGGACCACGTAGAGTCGGCGTAGCCGCTGTGGTTAACGCTGTTGATCAGCACGCGGGCGGCTCGGGTTCGATTCCCGGCGTCGGTGGCTCTCTTTTTCCGTCGCTTACATCTTAGATGGCCACAAAAGCCATATGAACTTCGAGCTAAGTGAGTCGTGCAAGGAAAAAGGAATTATTTTGATAGCACTTTACCCTAATTCTACACGCATCCTTCAGCTTGCAGATGTTTCAGCTTTCAAACTGATAAAAAATGCATGGAAAAAAGGAGTACTAGATTGGAGACGAAATAACTTAACTAAAACGTTGACTAAAGAAGATTTTGGTCCAGTCCTTGCCAAAACTTTGGAAAAACACATCGATAAAGGCATGGTGATAAATGGCTTCAAAGATGTGGATTACACCCATGGAATCCTAATGCGATTGATTATTCTTAATGTCCCGGTAAAAGTTCTGATAATTATGCGCATTCAATTTCTGATAAACCTCGAACAACTATGACTCTTCAAAGATTTGAGGAAATAATAGGGGCGTCTGTATTAACCGAACTGAAAGAAGGCGCAACAGAAATAACCGAAAACAATTAATTTTACAATGCTTTGTTGAAAGTTTATAAGATCTTACAAGAGACTCCTTAGCACGACACTGAAAACAACACACACGAAGAAGCCATAGAACAAAATAATAGCACAAATTCTTTACTAATCAGAAATGACTGGGTACAAATTGATGACATTCCTATTGTTGTAAGCGAGACTATTGAAGAAACTGTTGAGGCTAAAGTTCCTGGCCATGTATCAACAATGGATGCACTGAGACCTGAACCATGTGCCATAAGTGTAGTTGGGATGATCAGCCCATGTCAAGCACACACATCTGAATTGTATCAGGCTGAAATAGTTAGCTCATCTCATGTCGACACCACACCTTCATTACAGCTGACTGAAATAGTTAGCCCATCTCAAGTCGACAACACATCTTCATTACAGCTGGCTGAAATGGTTCGCCCATCTCAAGTTGGAATATCGGACGTAAGTCGCCATACACCAAAAAAAGTGAGAAATGAATTAAAGGATAGTTTGGTTTGGCCAACAACACCATCACGAAAAGGGAAAAAGATATCTGATTCCCCGATATCTGTTTTAACGAGTGACGAATGGTTAAAAAAAAAAGGAAAAAGTGAAGTTATACGAGAAGGGAAAAAGAAGCGGATAAAATAGAGCGAAAAAGAAAAAGGGAAGAAATAAAGAAATCTAAAGAAGATCTGAAAGCAAAAAAGAATAAACAAAAGACTGCAAACTTAAAGACAGAGAGAGAGCTAGAAAACGTAAAAATACTGAAGAATGAATTATTAAAAAGTCAAGAATTTATATTAAGTTTTGGAGTGTCAGTTCACACTGTGACAATCAATGTACTAAGTATGCCAATGATTGTACTTTTATGGCCATTTTTGTTTTTCATTCAATATTTTTAAAATAAAAAACTTAATAGGTACTCAAGAGTTTTATTTTATTGAGAAAACCATAATCATCGATAATGACTAAAAATTAAGACCATTTAAAAACTTCACAAGAAAATATAGACATTCCAATTGGGATTTTCGCTTAGGGTGCCAATCATTGTACAGTTTACCCTATATCTTTAATATACATGTTTATATATCGTTGATTTTGCCTTTTTACGTTCCGTAACAATATAGAATGAAAGTATAAGATGACTTAAAAAAAATCATGACCTTGAAATCTCAAAAATTGACCTTCAGAAAAAGCTTTCTTCCTTGGCATTATTTGTACCTTGTCAAACAATTTTAAGTACAACTTTTGTCTAAGAATTTTTTTCATATATTTATAAATAACAGATTTCAAAATTTTAATGATAACTGATACTTTCATCAAGATTACACTGTTCCAACAGATTTTATAAATATGGATCCTCTAGAATGGGAAAATGATCCCAATTATAGTATATATATAATCTTTATTATTCCCCTCAGGGTTATAATCTTTCCACAATTTTCCCTTACTACTACCTTAACCTATTTTCTTAACCCTCCATTTTCTGAGCCTGGATCAATTTTGACCCACCGCTTGAGAGCGCTAATGCACACAGTGATGGGCTGTGTGGGTCAGCCGCGGCCAAGCGAACTTTTAGCTGTCGGGGGTGTCGTAAAAACACCCATGAAAAACTTGAAAAAAAGTAAAAAAATTACGCCAAATACATGAAAAAGTCGAGGACGGAAAAGTGTATTATCAAATAAATCACAAAAAAATAGACGAAAATATACAAAATAAAAAAAGATGTGAAATCAAAATGAGCTGCAAGTACATAAAGGTGCTTCCCAGCAGCGTGCAAAGGCGACACTGTGTAACACAATAAAAGACAAAAAAAGATGCCGGACCTGGAGTCAAATACTTGGCGTGTCACAGTGTCATATGTGGTGTAAAAACTCGTGACATTTCAGACTATTTTGACAACTTTCGGGCGGGAATAACTATGACTCTCTTAAAAGGGCCATGGTTACGGGTAAGTGATACGTCTTACAGACCTCTAGTAAGGTCCTTAGCCTCACCTTACCCTGGACCACGACTATGTCCAGAGTCGTCCCGCCGGTCAACAGGGTGCCGCCCTACTAGGCTGCATCCTGGCAGAACGTCCAAAAACGGCCCTTGGGGGTTGCCGGCCCTCTCGGGCCTAAAATAGTGTTGGCCCAAACTTATGAAACCAAGCCTCGGATGGAACAAGAACTAGGGGAGCGCCCACAGGTGCCCCCCCCCCCCGCCAGCACACCCGCCCCAACCAAGTCCAAACTCAGATCCCCCCGAGCCGGTCTATGCGTGTGAGTTCCCGAGGTGTGACCGCGTCTTTACGACCAAAATGGGTCGAGGTGTTCACGCGAGGCGTGCTCGCCCGGATTGGACTGATGACGTGAACTGCGCCGTGACAGTGAGGGCACGTTGGACGCGGGAGGAGGTGTCCCTGCTGGCACGGCGGGAGACGGAACTGTCCCTGACGGGTGAACGCTGCATGAACCAGGCCCTTCTGGGCTTCCTTCCCGGACGAACGCTCGAAGCCGTGAAGGGTGCACGAAAGCGCGAGGGCTATCGTGCACTAGTGACGGAGCACATTGGACGCATGGAACAGGAGGCCATGGAACCGGAGACTGCCGATCCATTGGCTCCCGCCAGAGAGGATGAGGAGTGTGATCAGGCTCTTCTGGAGTACTTCCGCGGCCTCGGCGGTCGGGGCGGACGCCTTTGGGTCTGAAACCAGGGACGGCGTCTGTAACTGTGTCGGGCTAGAGAACCGCGGGGTAACCTTGGAGAGGTTGACTGCATACCTCAGCGGAGTCTTTCCGCTACCTCGAAACGCAGGAGCTGGACGGCCGCCCCGGCGGATGCTTACGGTGGAGGCTCGATTGTCGCGGCGTGAGCGGCGCAGGGTCGACTACGGCAGAGCGCAAAAGCTCTGACGTAGGGATCCAAGACGCTGTTTTGATGCTGTGATGGACGCCTCAGGTGTGTACTGGGAATCCATCATGACTGACGCTCGCGACGTCCCTCCACCGCCGGTCCAGCGCGAAGAAACCATTCGCGCCCTATGGTCTCCTGTGACGCCGGATGAGGTTCGGCAATGTCTACCGGAGAGGAAGACTGCACCGAGTCCCCCCCCCCCCCGGAGGTGCTGTCAAGGATCTACAACTTAGTGGTGTGGTGTCGCAGACTCCCCCTTCACCTTAGGGACGCTAGGACGGTGCTGATTCTGAAGAAACCGGTGCCCTCAAGTCCGTCGGAATATCGGCCCATCTCGGTGGCCTCGGTCCTTGTGCGTGGTTTACACAAGGTCCTGGCAAAAAGGATGGGTCGATTGATTCCGATTGATGAGAGGCAAAGGGCTTTCCGAACATCAGACGGGTGTGCGGACAATGTGTTCCTGCTGGACTTGTTGTTGCGACACCACCACTCTCGCCATAAGCCGCTGCAGGTCGCCTCTGTTGATGTGGCGAAGGCATTCGACACCGTTTCCCACCGGTCGATACTGCAAACACTGGAAGCGAGGGGCAGCCCTAGACCCATGTTGGAGTATATGGAGTCGGTGTACTCCGATGCTTTCACGACCATTGCCTACATGACAACATATTACGATATCTCCGTCATACGTGGACCAATTTTATTGAATTTGTTCTTATTCGAAAGCTTACATGCGGTTTACATAAGAAAAATGCCTTAATTTAGGAAGTATTGCAGGCGTGATGAGATATTAATGAAGTAAGTTTCAGGTAAGGTTGGATTAGCCGGTTTACGAGTAAAAGATACGCGGCAGCGACAGTCGACATATACAAGGTGTCGAAACATGTACTTGGTGCTGAGACGCTACCGCGTCTCTAGATAAACCGGGCCTTTCCGGCGACTGTTTGGGGCATCAATGGGAAGTTCGTGACGACTGCGCTGCCGAGGGGCATTCACGACTGCATAGTTAACGACGACGCTTCGCTGCTTTCTTGTGTTTTTGCTCGTGTCCATTATTTTTGTTGGCTTTGTTGTTTTATCGTTATCATTGTTATTATCGTTATCGTTGTTATCGTTGTTATCATTGTTATCGTTGTTATTTGTGTTATCGTTGTTTTGTTTGTTTGACTTTGTATTCATACAATGTCTGCATTATGAACCGACGCACAGTGGGACGAATCGCTAATTTAGGTGGAAAAAATTCAAGTCATCAATATTTATAAGAATCGATATGTTGGCTCAAAAATGTCTAATTAGAGCAAATCCAGCATATTATCTTTTTAATGTACACCGTTTTCGAAAATCGGTTCGTTCAAGTTCATATGTTTGAAGGCAAAAGTCAATCCTGAGGAAATTGCTTCGGAATTAGAGCTTTTTTCGCATTAAGGTAAGTATAATATTTAAAAACCTTTTTATATTATAAAAATTTAATATATATTCTTAATTTAGCATATTTTTTTTGGTTACTTGGAAAAACCTCTATTAATGGTAGATATGGGGCATTGACTATGCAAAATTTACAAGGTCTTTTTTTTTTAAAACTTAATTACTAACCAATGCCACAAAATGCCACTGTAATTCCATTATAATTTGTAAGGTTATTACGGATAGTTTCGATTTATGCTAATTTGAACTGCTAATATGTGCTAATGGATTGAAAATATAATTATATGCAAAAGTATTACAAGCTCAAGATAATTCGCGCATTTTTTTTTTTACATCCTTAGCGCATTAGCATCAGGTTACGAAATCGATATTCCACAATTTGAGAAATATGTAACTGAAACCAGAATTATATATTTAAATTTGTATTCGTGGTATTTTATGCCTGTGACTGTACACAAAATACTGACACACAGTGTAGATGTTATAAAGTCTTGTCTACTGCCAATTGGGATGTTATCAGAGGAGGCTCAAGAAGCCCGCAATAAAGACTGTAAGCGATACAGAGAATGCCACACAAGAAAAATGTCAAGGGTTCTTACAAATAGGGACATATTAAACGCGTTACTACTTTCTTCAGATCCGCTTATTAATACTTTCAGGGAATTACCATATAAAAAGAAGGAAGCTATTCCAAAAGGACTAGAAATTTTAAACGATCCCTATTCTAATCAAAATGACGATAGTTTTAATAGACTTTCAGAAGACTCGGATTCTAGTGCCAGCTCATCGTAAATCCCTCTATCTTTAATTTATTAATTAAACTGTTATGTGAAAATTTATTAACATGCGTTTGAAACAATAACAATATGTATATATGCTTCTGTATTCATCAATATCAGTTTAGCCTTTGACGAGTCCGGACGTGTTTGTTTACGCTCCTCGCAGTTTAAATCCGATCGTTACAGTTCTACAGTTTGCTGATTTCCTCAATTTTGAGTGCTTCTTTCGTGTTCGTGCACGGCATCTGGGTGAATTAAGTACATAACAAAGTCGGTGACCGCAGTGTGTTTCTGTTTCTGGTGCTCTCCGGTGTTTTGCGGTGCATTCTGCGTTGCATATCACTCAGGCGGCTTTGCAAGGTTCTCGCAACTTCTGCTTCTTCTGTGATCTCGTGGCCATGTCATTTAAGTGTAAAGGGTGCAAATCGGCCGTAGCGAACCCACTTACGTGCTCCGATTGTGGTGCTACCACCCACTACGCGGACTCTTGTCTGGGCCGCTCTGGACACCCCTGGCATAGCGGTCAGCTGCTTAATTGCAGAACACCCATCGTGCCATCTACAGTGCCGAACTCGCCGTCGCCGCGGGCCACTCCTGGAGGCTCTTCTCTACCAACACTCGATAATATCAAAGATCTCTTCCATCGCGAATTTGCTGTCTTTCGCAAGGAAATGATGGCCGAGTTCAGATCCGACATTAACGAGGTTCGGAGCTCGGTGTCCGTCTTAACGGAGCGAGTGCTCCGTATTGAGGAGCGCCTCTCGTCCCCGGCTAGGGCACCACTGGATCTGGGCCCCTCTATTGACGAAGTTATGGCGGAATTAGTGGAAAGGGAGAAGAGATCCGTCAACCTCATGGTATTCGGGCTGGCTGAGGACTCCACTTCTCCGGCACACCTAGCTGCTCTAAAGGATGCGGAGGTCGTTCGTGCGGTCCTCACCCAGATTCGTCCCTCAAACTATGATGACATCAAGACGCGCAGGATTGGAAAACCCAATGGAGCTTCTTCTAGGCCGCTGTGTGTGACACTCAAGTCAGCGGATTCTGTGAAGTACGTGTTAAGGAACAAATCCTCCTACTCCAGCCATTTAAAAATTGCAGACGACAAAACACCCCTTCAACGGTCAAACCTGAAGCAGCTGAGAGATCACCTCAGCGAGCTGCACGCTAATGGTGATACCAACAAGACAATTCGCTATATTAACGGCGTCCCTAAGATCGTTTCGTCTTCCTCTTCGCGTCATGCAAAAAACTAACACTCGATCTTACTATTTACTACCAAAACGTGCGTGGTCTTCGTACCAAACTGGGTGATTTGGCTCAGGCCGTGGCGTGCAGCAGCACTCAATTCGATGTAATAATTTTAGTAGAGACGTGGTTGAACAGCGATATTATGACTGAAGAACTTGGCCTAACCAATTATTCAGTTTTCCGTTTTGACAGGAACCAGAGAACCAGCGACTGTTCTAGAGGAGGCGGGATATTGATTGCTGTCAAGAGGTCCTTACAGTGCTCGCGTGTTTATATCTCTGGCGATCTCGTCGAACAGGTCTTTGGCAGAATCAGTGCATTGCCTCACTCTCTTATACTGGGAGCTGTTTATATTCCCCCGGCGTCTAAACCATTGAAGTATTCCGAGTACTGTACCAGTGTCGACGACGTTTCCAGGCATTTCCCGCTTGCCAATACATTATTATTCGGTGACTACAACCTTCCTAGGTTCTCTTGGGGCAATCTATCCCCGGCAGCTGCATCTGCCGTCCCTCCACGGGCCGTTTCTGGAGATGAACTATCGAGTCATGTTCTTATCAAGGAGTCCTCTCACTTACACAATCTTCGACAAATTAACTCGTGCCCAAAATCTTATTTTCTCTAATTTTAATGGAGCCTCTCTGGCATTGACTTCCGAGCACCTTTTACCACTCGATCCCTATCATCCTGCCTTGCTCGTGAATCTCCAGCTCAGTGTTTCTCAGGCTGCTTGCCGCTCCGTATCCAGTAGATTCAATTTTAACAAGGGAGACTATCCACAAATAATAGGGTACCTCAATGCGGTTGACTGGGACGGTAGCCTAAAAGACATGTCAACAGAACAATCTGTCTCCTTTCTCTATTATCATGTCTTTCATGCGATACAAACCTTCGTGCCGGTAACGAAAGCTTACACCTCTAAGTACCCGATTTGGTTCACTAAGGAGCTAACTGTGCTTATCAAGGTTAAGAAGGCAGCGCACCTTGCCTATAAAAATAGTAATGACTCACTCGATTATGTAACCTTTAGCCGCCTTAGATCCGATTGTAAATCTCTCTCTAGGTCGTGTTATCGGAATTACGTTGCATCCACGGAAGCTTCTATTCAAAGTAACATTAAAGTCTTTTGGAAATTTATTAACTCTAAACGCTCTGCCCATGGCCTTCCTGGATCCATGCACCTAGACAACACGACCGCTTCTGATAACTCTGAGATTGCTGATCTCTTTGCAAAATATTTCGAGTCGGTTTACTCGTCAACCTGTCCTAGGCTCATTGCACCCGAAGGCATTAACTCACCGCTTGACCTATCTGGCCTGAATGTCAGTATAGGTGAGGTTTTCGATGAAATTGATAACTTAAGCATTCATAATGGTCCCGGCGATGACGGAATCCCCCCATCTTCCTAAAGGAATGCAAATTTATTTTATCTCGTCCGCTTTGGCTAATCTTTAACCGATCTCTGACCGATGGACACTTCCCTTCAGCCTGGAAATCTAGTACTATCACTCCGATCTATAAGGCCGGCGCGAGGTCCGACATCTCGAATTACAGGCCTATCTCGATGCTCAATGTTATGGGCAAGCTGTTCGAAGCTATTGTCACCAAGAAACTCAGCGCTCTGACTAAGAACGTCTTATCCTTCGAGCAGCATGGTTTTTTATCGGGCAGGTCTACCGTCACCAACTTGGCTGTATTCTGTAACTTCGTGTCCAGGGGATTGGATAGGAAGTTGCAGGTAGATGTCATCTACACTGACTTCAAGAAGGCCTTCGATAGGGTTGACCACTTTCTACTTATCGATAAACTCTCCGGTATCGGGTTTAGAGGTAGCCTGTTAAGATGGCTCTTTTCGTATCTATCTGGGCGTGTCCAGCGTGTCAGAGTCGGGGATGTTCTCTCTCGGGAGATTTTTGCCACATCAGGAGTTCCTCAAGGATCCCATCTGGGACCTTTACTGTTTTTACTATTCATCGATGACATTCGCCAGGTCCTTCTAAATAGTGAGTTTCTGCTGTTCGCCGACGATCTCAAAATTTACAAGTGCGTTTCGAGCCTCTCGGATTCCTTAAGCCTTCAGTCGGACCTGGACAGGCTCTCTGAGTGGTGTTTGCTGAACCACATGGAGCTAAATATTAGCAAATGTCACGTACTGAGGCTGTCCCGTTGCAAAAATCCGTTGCTTCTTCCCTATGAAATCGCTGGGACTCAGCTATCAAGCGTTGACGTTACTCGCGACCTCGGAGTCCTTATCGACTCTTCGTTTTCTTTCACGCAGCATATCCAACACATCGTGGCAGTCTCAAATAAAGTCCTAGGGTTCTTGACCAGAAGCTGCGCGGATTTCGCGAATCCCACCACGCTACGTTACTTGTACAACATCCTAGTGCGGCCTCATCTTGAATACGCGTCAGTTATCTGGGCACCGCGTTGGGACAAATATAAAGTACAGCTTGAGAGGGTTCAGCATAGATTCTTGCGTTTTTTAGCATATAAGACTGGCCAGCCTCTTGCCCGTTTTGATCACGACTATACTCCGATCATGGACAGATTGGGTATCCGAACTCTGGAGCTCAGGAGGAGGGTTACGGACTTGTCCCTCTTATACAGGATTCTAAACGGGTTGGTTGACAACCCCAGTGTCGTGGCACTAGTCAACTTCAATGTTCCCATGCGCGCTACTAGGCGGGCACCCCTTTTTAACTCTCCAGACTACTCCTCCTGGGTCGGACACGCGGATCCCCTTCACAGAATATGCGATATCGCCAATAGACACCATGGTGACATTGATTTCTTTGCTGATTCCCTCTCTTGCTTCAAAACCAATATTCAGAGAGCCCTGGCTTCCAGTGGCATTAGCTAACCGATGCTATCTATATCTATACCTACGCGACGTACTCTCTGTTACCTCGAAACTATTATAACCGCTATTACTGTTTCCACATCAATCGTTTGCGCACTCATTACTGCTGTTCTGCCTATACAGACGTTATATGCATATGCTTTGTTAACAATGGGCTTGCCCCGTAAAATGAATAAATAAATAAATAAATAAATAAATAAATAAATAAATACATAAATAAATAAAAATATATTGCTTGTCTTTTTCAACCTGAAAAGTATAAAAATTGGCCATTACTTATTTTTTTCCACCTAGATTCGCGATCTGTCCCACTGTGCGACGGGCAATCTGCACTTTTTCCGGAAGACAACGAAGACGTGCACGACTGTGAACAGTCATCGGATAGTGGAAGTGCTTCCAGAAGTGAGTCAGAGGAGCAAGATTCCGAATCCGATGAAAATCATCCATCAGCATCTACACATTTAGGAAACCAAATGGTAGCTGGACACCACTGGACCTACATTGCGTCCGACAACAGTACAGTCGACTGCCTCCAGCGCAAGTGTTCACTAACAGAAAAAAGTGAGCATGTCGAAACAGTGGATGAATGTTCTCATTTATTCATAAATGAAGAAATCATCCACACCGTCATTTTGTACACCAATATTAAGACAAAAAAGAGTATGCCGCCGAATAAAAACTGGAAACCAGTGGACCGTGCGGAAATGGATGCATTTTTTGGGCTTATGCTACTGATTGGACGGTTCAGAGAATCGCGCGAACGCAAGCAGGACCTATGGAAAACTAGTGATGCACTTTCTTGGCAATTTTATACGGCAACAATGTCGCGTGATATCCTAAGGTATGTTATTATTATTATTATATTTATTTATTATCCTTGCCTTTCGGTTTTGGATGGCTTTCGCTTACATCTTCACTTACATCCACACTTACATTTACGTTTTACTCAGGTATATTCGATTCGACGATTCCGCCACACGAGAGGAAATAAAGGCAACGGACAAACTGGCACCCCTGAGAGAAGTTACAAATATCTTTACCAAAAATTGTAAGGAATCGTATAATGCAACAGACGTTGGATGCGTTGATGAGCAGTTGGTGACGTTTCGCGGCCGTTGCTCATTCAAAGTGTACATGTCAAACTAACCTGGTGTTCGCCCGTGCGGCCACGAGTGCGCGCCTCTGCACCGGCAAGTACATCTTGCGGGAACGTGCGTGCATGGGCAGTTCGACCCGAGCATGGCAAGAAGGAGAATGTTTTCTAACCTAGATTATACGTGTAACAATATACTAGCGTTATTCATATAATCGTGAGTCTCATTACATTCCATACAACACGCGGCCACAACAACTGGCGCTGCGGCCGAGTGATAAGTAACGTGAACCTGCACTGGAGAAAAAAAGGAAAGATATGACTGACGCAACGCGAAGCCATAAAAGCCCTCACGGCTACCATCAACGCGCTTCTCCAGCAACAACTTCGTCCCGAAGGCGCCGGAGAACCAACCGTTGATGCATCAACGGCAGGGTCCACGTCACATTTCGACCTTTATAACCAATTAATCGCTCGCGTAGAAAAATATTCCTTCGGTGCTGGTGACGAGACGAAGCCATTCGCAAAATGGCTGCAACGCCATTGCTACACCGTCATCACCGAAGCGAGTCCACTGCCGCCGGAAATGAGAACTCGTTTAATCTTGGACAGACTCGGTCAAGTCGAGTTTAATAGATTAGTGGATCACGTCGCACCCGTCGATCCGTCGTCGATGGAACCGAAAGACATGATAGAGACGTTGAAAGAACTGTTCAAGGATAGAGTGCCAATTACCCGCCGCCGAATCGAAATATTGAATCATCATTATGACAAGTCAATGCCAATCGTGGAACATATCGACCGGATAAATCGCCATGCGTCGGATTTCGATCGTGCAAATTTTTCGGACGATAATTTACGGGTCTTACTGCTACTACAGTCCTTCTGCTACTCAAGCGAAAATCACGACTTGAAGCGAGTCGCGCTACGCGTGGTGGAGAAGTACCCTGACGCATCGTTGAAGATCATCGCTGCGGAGCTCGAGGCGCACATGAACGTTTCAACGGGTTTGAAGATTTTGGAAAATACAACGGGAAGCTTTCCCACGGTAACCATAAATGCCCTTCACTCGAAACAGAGAAAGAAGAAGCCGGGTGAGGAAACCAAGCATTCTCAGACGCCTTCGCAAGCAAGTCTGAAGTGCAAAGGCTGTGACGGTGCACACTATCGTTCTAAGTGCGTGTTCGGCGAAGCAGTGTGTCATACGTGCGCGAAGGAAGGGCACATCGCTAAAATGTGTCGTGAGGCCCAGAGGCCGCCGAATAGCGCGTCGAAAAACAATAGCCTGATGACGCAATCCATCACCGCGGTCGGTAAACGTCGCCGAAAATTCGTCGCGATCTCAGCGCTCGGCAAAACAGTGGGGTTGCAACTAGATTTGGGGTCCGACATTACATTAATCGGTAATGATGAGTGGGTTCGGCTCGGATCGCCGAAACTCGGGAAAAGTGAAGTCGTCGAGCACGCCGGCGGTAGCGTTCTGGACATTATCGGCAGATTTCGCTGCGCCGTTCGCGTTCTCGATCGCGAGGTCGAAATAGTTGATTGATGACCTTAAATTGTGGTCGGTACCGTTGACTGCTTATCAGAAACCAGTCAATGCTCGAAACGAAACGCGCGGGGTCCGTGCGTGCGATGCATCGAGCTGCGCATGCGTCGTGCGGGCGGCCGTGTTCAAACGCGATTCTTCGCAACAAGCAGTCCAGCACGACGGCCACTGGTTTGGCTAAGATCATCATTGAAGATTTCCCTAACCTATTCTCCGAGGAATTGGGTCCGTGCCGCGACTACCGGGTCAAATTCGGGCTCATCAAGGACGCTCGACCGGTCCGGATCCCATCTCGCTCGATTCCGTACGCCATGGAGGCCCTACTGGAGGCGGAGTTGCTGCGACTGGAATCTAAGGGAATTATCGAACTCGTCGAATTCTCTGGTTGGACAACCCCAATCGTGATCGTGCGAAAGAGTGACGGCAGAATACGCGTGTGCGCAGACTATTCCACAGGCGTAAACGCGGCTCTGGTCGACAACCGTCACCCCTTGCCTTGCGTCGAAAGCATTATGACAAGGCTTAATGGCAGTTGTGTTTTTAGCGTGCTGGGTCTCAACTAGAAATTGCCGACGATCACCGCGAGATCATCACGATCGCGACGCCTAAAGGTCTCTTTAGATTCAGGAGGTTGCCGTTCGGCATCAAAACGGCACTGAGCATAGTGTCCTCAGATGGACAAACCATATGGAGAAATACACGTCCATCTTCCGTGAGACTTTGCAGGCCAATTAAATTTCAGTTTACGAAGGAAACCAGTGCAAAAATTCAAGAAGAATATGACTATACAAATGAAAAGATTAACAATTTAAAAATCACAGCAGTAAATATTAAAAGAAAAAAATATTATGTTTCGCACAAATTATATTGTACCATGCTGGATGGAAAAGTATGTAATGTCTTAACATGTCATGTATCTTCGACATCTTGCAACATATGTAGAGCAACTTTAATAATGCACTTTATGTTTGTTTCATCAGACCCAATAATAAATGGTTTGAGGGTCCATAAATAAAACAAAATTAAAGGCTTGTGTGAACAAGTTAAAAACTTATTAATGTCTACAAATGATAATGAACGAGAATCGGATGACGAAAAGCCAGCCGATGAATTTTAGTTATAAAAGACCATGAGCCAATATAAATATTATTTTATTCCATAAACTTCAAGTAAACAAAAAATTATAAAAAAACACGGAAAAAATTATAAAACTGAAAAATGTAAAAAAAAGTTTAAAAAGTTCAAATACTGGGTTTAGGGTTTTTATTTATGTCTAGAAAAATACGCGTGCTTCGCTACGGTAGAATAATTAAAAAGAATTACTTTTATATCTGCTTTTTGTAGCAATTTTTTATGTAATTTCGGTAAAGTAACCTCCGTATAACGGATATTGATATGTGTAGGTATGTGTTCGTTCACAGCTACTATTCAAAACTTAAGACGCCCCAATTCAATGCACACTTACTTAGTACACCATATTCAGAGTTAACCCTTTAAGGGTTGAGTAGGGTAAAATTTTGAAATTGGTATTTAGGCATTTGTGTTGCTAGGCTTAAACCAAGTATCGATATGGAATCGGACCAAAGAGCTTTTGAGGGATCCGCGAAAGCAAATTATACCCCTTTTCACCCCCTTAGGGGTTGATTAGGGCAAAATCCTGAAATTGAGTTTTAGGTATTTGTGTGGACAACCGGTGTAAGTGAAAACCAAGCTGATATCTAATCGGATCTAAGAGATATTAAGGAGTCCGAGAAAATAAATTTTACCCCTTTTCACCCACTTGGGGATGAAATTTCCAAGAATCCTTACGTAGTGGGTACCTACGTCATAAAAACAATGTACCTTCCAAATTGCACTTATCTTGTTGTATATTACTGAAATCTATTATGTTAACAAATTGTTTATATTAATGTTACAACAAAATATGATCAATTTGAATGTATGAAATGGATTTCAGTCACTTTGTTAAAAAATTGTTTAAACAAATTATTAATAAACAATTCTACTAACATTTTTGTATGTCAATAATCTTTATTTTCGTCTCCGATAGATATTCAATGGTTAGATTAATCACGTATTTGCAGTATTTGCCACGGAAATGATAAAATTAGTAAATAATGTTGGTTTTTCTATTGTTAACAACCACTTTTTAACAACTATTCATTAGTATAGCATTCTATACAGTATAATGCAACTTTCTAGACTCATAAAATATAAAGTTATAGCTGTAGGATTTGAATAAACAACGTCTTTCGTTCGGAGGATCCCTATTTTTATAGTTTTGTCGAGTTTGAGCGGCCATATTGGATCCGCCATCTTCTTTTTCAACAAACCTGCAACGAATTCGTAATCAGCGATACCTAATACCCCAGTATACCAAGGGTCGTTGATTTTCCTTTCGATTTGGCGTGGTAATCGATTTTTGACGCCGACTGTGTCATTTTCGACCACTGTGGGTCGTTGCAAATTTAGGATGTACATAAAATCAAAGCCGGACAAATAGGGATTGAAAGTCGTTGCCTTGAATGATGGAAACACTTTTTATTTGATACATGGAATTCCGTACTTAGGAAAAACTGCACATCCCACGAACGAACCAGTCTCCGAATATTTATTTCGGAAAGTTACCGACCCCATACACGGAACCAACAGAATCGTTACATGCGACAACTAATTTACTTCCATCCCGCTACTGCAAAACATGCTGAAAATGTCTTACAACATGAGAATTACTGGCACAATTAGAAAAAACAAGCAAGAGATACCAGCAGAAATTAAAGTTGCAGGAACAGTTGTTCCTTCCAGCAAGTTTTGTCATACTAAGAACGTGACTTTGGTATCATTTACCCCCAAAAATATAAAATTGTTCTCCTGACATCATCGTACATGAAGTCGATAGCAACAGGTGCTCATGGGAAGCCACAAATTATTCTTCATTATGTTGTGCCCTGCGTGATGGATCGCAAGGCTGGTACGGGATCTGGCGTAATCGTGGGTTCGGGAGTGATTAAAGGATGAGAATCCACCGGGTGAACTATAGAGCTGTTCAAGTACCCGGAAAAAGCAAGCCGAGCCTAACTCGGCTTGAACGACCGAGCCGAGCCGAGTACCCGAATGAACCGAGTAGCTTGAAAAAACCGAGCGGCTCGGATAGAACCAAGTAACTTCATTTTTTCAAGCGGCCCGAATGAAGCGGGCGGCTCGAACAGAACCAAGCGGGCCGAAAGAACCGAGGCGGCTCGAAAGAACCGAGCGGGCCGAAGGAACTGAGGCGGCACGAATGTATGTCTGTACATTGTACGTCGAGCAGATAGGTTAGGAGATAGGTTATGTATACCTAACCCAATTATAATATAGACTGCGGAAGTTTATGTAAATGCATGTTTATATTGGAATGACTTAAACAAGCGGGACTTTGACAGAACTATGTTTCATCATTACGAGGATGTTAAAAATATACTTTCGATTTTATACATTTTGCATATTCTGGATATACGTTGCACATTCTGCATATTTTTCATATTTTTTGCAGATACGGAATTTGTTTACAAATTAGCTTGGTGAACCACGCCATTCAAATTTAATAGTTTCATATGTTAAAAAGTTTAATAGTGTAATAGTTACATATATATTCAAATGTTTAATAATTCAATAGTAGGTACAACGGCTTGATACGTATAATATATAATTATTACAGTACAATTATTAGTATACTACAGTTTGATAAAAGAGGTTAAATATATCCCCCCGCCCCCCGTTACCCTTTTCAGCATATTTGCATATTCGCGGCATATCATACATGCATAAACTTCCGCAGGCTAGGTATAAATAAATAAATAGACGAATAATTTTTTAAGAACTTCTTACATTATATTTAACCTGTTTTATCAAACTGTAGTATACTAATAACACAGTACAACAAATTTTGACTTTTTTTCGGACTTGTAACACTCAATAGCCGTTTCTTATAGGTTTTCGTGCGCTGAAAACGAATCCGCAAACCGTTTGTCGCCATCACCCTCAGTTTTTGAGAAATTCGATTTTGAAAAAAACTGCAAATTTTCGACTTTGAACATCTTTTATGCCGAAACGATAGTAGTTATTCGGTTGCTCGTTGCGTGAAATTATTCTATGAACCCTCCCGAATACAACGATATAAGTTATTATTGCATTATGAACATTTAAATATGTTTAAACAACGATCAAAGTGAAAAGGACACCCGAAATGCACCCATTTTGGCAGATATCCTTCAATTTATTTCCAAAACTAAGGGTCTGGGAGAAAATCTGACCATTCCACGCGATGCAGCAGACAGTTTTCCTTCGGAAAGCATCAACAGAAGTGGTAAGTCTCGTTTTGTTTTCAATACAGAAGCGAAATAGTTTGGCAAAACGCGCGGAACCGGCAGTGGTAGTCAACGGCGCGGCGTCCGGCGCGGCGTCCGGCGCGGCGTATCCACAGCCGCTCGCGCGCGACTCTCCCCGTGCTCCAATATTGTATTTGTTATTTATAAACTAATTAATAAAAAATTATTAACTATTACATAATAAACTATGTAATAAATTTTCAGTAATTTCAAACTTTGATTTTTTGAATATGCAAGGTGTCGGCGCTATGTGTGTATAGTTAGGTACATCAGTTCCTAATGTATTAAAAATACCAAAGAACTGTTCGTGTGAAAGTCATACTATACGACGGGGTAAATTCATTGTCGAACACGATTTTTTTACATTATTATTTTTAAAAGATACAGGGTTATCCATTTAAGACTGGCGGCGCTCGCGCGAGTACAAATGATAACGGCAACAGCGTCAAACGCATTCTTACTAGTGCAATCATATGTCGATACATGCGCTATCTATGGGCTGTAGCTAAAAGTATAGGTTCGTGTAGGTCATGTACATGTTGCCGTTCTCATTTGCATCTACTCGCGGGAGCGCCGCCAGTCTTAAATGGATAACCCTGTATCTGTTTAAAATAATAACGTAAAAAAATCGTCTTCGACAATGAATTTACACCGTCGTATAGTATGACTTTCACACGAACAGTTCTTTGGTATTTTTAATACATTAGGAAATGATGTACCTAACTGTACACACATAGCGCCGACACCTTGCATATCTAAAAAATCAAAGTTTGAAATTACAGAAAATTTATTACATAGTTTATTATGTAATAGTTAATATTTTTTTATTAATTAGTTTATAAATAACAAATACAATATTGGAGCAGGGTGAGAGTCGCGCGCGAGCGGCTGTGGATACGCCGCGCCGGACGCCGCGCCGTTGACTACCACTGCCGGCTCCGCGCGTTTTGCCAAACTATTTCGCTTCTGTGTTGAAAACAAAACGAGACTTACCACTTCTGTTGACGCTTTCCCAAGGAAAACTGTCTGCTGCATCGCGTGGAATGGTCAGATTTTCTCCCAGACCCTTAGTTTTGGAAATAAATTGAAGGATATCTGCCAAAATGGGTGCATTTCGGGTGTCCTTTTCCCTTTGATCGTTGTTTAAACATATTTATATGTTCATAATGCAATAATAACTTATATCGTTGTATTCGGGAGGGTTCATAGAATAATTTGTCGCAACGAGCAACCGAATAACTATTACCGTTTCGGCATAAAAGATGTTCAAATTCGAAAATTTGCAGTTTTTTTCAAAATCGAATTTCTCAAAAACTGAGGGTGGTGGCGACAAACGGTTTGCGGATTCGTTTTCAGCGCACGAAAACCTATAAGAAACGGCTATTGAATGTTACAAGTCCAGATGGCTGTTGTACTGTGTAATTGTACTGTAATAATTATATATTATACGTATCAAGCCGTTGTACCTACTATTGAATTATTAAACTTTTGAATATATATGTAACTATTACACTATTAAACTTTTTAACATATGAAACTATTAAATTTGAATGGCGTGGTTCACCAAGCTAATTGGTAAACAAATTTCGTATCTGCAAAAAATATGAAAAATATGCAGAATGTGCAACGTATATCCAGAATATGCAAAATGTATAAAATCGAAAGTATATTTTTAACATCCTCGTAATGATGAAACATAGTTCTGTCAAAGTCCCGCTTGTTTAAGTCATTCCAATAAAAACATGCATTTACATAAACTTCCGCAGTCTATATTATAATTGGGTTAGGTATACATAACCTATCTCCTAACCTATCTGCTCGACGTACAATGTACAGACATACATTCGGGCCGCCTCAGTTCCTTCGGCCCGCTCGGTTCTTTCGAGCCGCCTCGGTTCTTTCGGCCCGCTTGAAATAATTCAATCCGCTTGGTTCTGTTCGAGCCGCCCGCTTCATTCGGGCCGCTTGAAAAATTCAAGTTACTTGGTTCTATCCGAGCCGCTCGGTTTTTTCAAGCCGCTCGGTTCATTCGGGTACTTGGCTCTGCTCGGAAACCGGGTTTCAGCTTGGTTCGGATTTCAAGCTACCCGAATATTCAAGTACTTGAACAGCCCTAGTGAACTACACCATATTTGTTTAAACTCAAAGGCTAAGTCTTTATTCAAAAACAACTAAAACTAGACTGAGGTATACAAGTAGGTCTTTAGCCGTGTTACTCGGTCGAGGGTCGGATCTCGAGTCTGCCGATTTGGGGAGGCAAATCGGTTTTTGTTTCGCTATTGGGCGTGGTGCCGTCGCTTCGCGTTACCGTATATGGTCACGGCGAAGCGCTCGCATTTTTGCTGATTTCTTAGATTCGCGTTTGCCTCGCGACTGACTTAGCTTAGAAACGTCTCGAAATGTTCTAGAGTAATATAATATGTATAATGTATAGTAGTGTATATAATGCGTGTGCTTGGGCGTTGCCTGGGCACAACAATCAATTATTACGCAGTGCCAGTGGCGGATCCAGAGGGGGGCGCCCCCCCCTCAAGGGAAAAATCGCTGATTTCGGGAAATTTGCGACTGTCAACCTTATTCTGCGATCTTTAAATGTTTGTAGCTCAGAGCAACGTTAACCGATTTTGATGAAATTTTCAGCATGTATTCAACTTACTTAAATCTACAAATGGATTTTTTGAATTTTCATTATAGGCTCAGAAGAAAAGTTGAAAAACGACCTTTACTACTTTTTTTTTTGCTATTCCGACGAGTTGCAATTTTTTTTCAAAACGACGAAACACGTCACTTAGCAAACTAATCATTCTAGCTTCTCAAAAAAACTCAAGTCGTTCAGCCCAATTTTAAAAATGTTATGCGATTTTAAAGAGTGTACGATTATGGATGTGAGCCACTGTACGACCTATGTATGTATTCGGATCGCCCGAGCCGCCCGATTGTTTCAAGCCGCTCGGTTCTTTTATATTGCTTACTCGCTTTTACCGAGTGCTCGAACAGCTCTAGTGCTTATGTCGGACAGTCGGAGGGAGTTTTGTCTTTGCTAGTACGTCATAAAAGTGTTTTATGTTAGAACAAATTAGCAGACTGTGCCATCTCTCCGTCATTTGCGTGTTCTGATTCGTGTTAAAAGGCCAAGACGACGTTTCGCAATCTTTGCTAAAAGACGAATTGTCGCCTTGCTGCCGTAGCAGGGCGTCTCCACAGTCCTTAAAATGTTTTGTTTTGTGTCGCTGAACGTTTCCTCTGTTAGCAGAGGCAACGTCAATCCAAGCAAGAATGCCGTCAAAATAATGTCGCCACAATATTTCTCTCACATTTAATTATTTAATATTAAGTCTGTGGTTGCGTCGATCTATGATGTAATCAAGAAGAGGAAAACAGAAAGTGACAATTCCTCAGAAGTCACATCACGTAATGAAATGCCTATTATTTCGCCTCCTGTTATTATTGAAGCAGAAGCTAGTGCGCCATCCTCGACAATATCGCAGGTCAGTGTTGCCACAAACCAGTGATGAGCAAAATTTTTAATTATATAAAAATTTCGAATAACGAATAAAAGTTAAACAAATTATTCGTCATGTGTTGAATAAAGATAACCTAGGTTATACAGGGTGTCCCAAAAATGTCGCGTTTCCTTGAAAGGGGTGACTCAGGGGGTGATTTGAAACAACTTTTTCCTTAGCGAAAATATTGTCCGAAGCTTCGTTAAGGAGATATTAAGCAGAAACCCCGACCAATCAGAGCGCGCGCCTTCTGCCTGACTTCCCGCGGTAGCGTTGGCTACGAGGTAGGCGACCGCGCTTGTGCTACGAATGTACGAACAAGCAAGTCATCATGCATCGAAGGAAACCGCGTTACACATTTTTTTTTTAAAGCAGAATCTTAAATAAGAATAATTTGAAGTGAGAGGACAAGAAGTACGTAAATTTCGTTTTTAAATAAGGCATAAACGAAAAGCTAACGTAACAGAAAATGTACGACAAGTGATCGTAATTCGTTATCGAGGTAAAAATCCGTAGTTTAACAACGGCCAACACAACTAAATTTAAAAAATAATATTAGGTGTATGAATAAATTCTTTCCGACTGGAATTTCTATCGCGGTGGTATTCAGAAGCTGCCAGAAAAATGGCAAAAGGTAATGAACAATAATGGAAATTATTGCGATGATCGAGTTGTTTTCATATTTTTTAAATCGAACTGTTATTGTACCCTAAAATCGGAAAGAATTTATTTTCACACCTAATAATCACCAATAAATTAAATAAAACTCACCCTTTCTGCACATTCCTTTCCTTGCTTTCCTTCCATTTTCGGAAACCTGTGTCACTAGGCCACTGTACCGATCCTGGTCATCGGCGTCCAGTGCTCAGCTGATCGCAGGGTCAATGTACCGAATATTCACTTCACTGCACGGCTACTAACACTGATCACTGAATTTATTTTTCACGGAACGTGTTGTTCCTACGTTATAAAAATTGGTGGCCGCGAAAGGGGCCGATTACTGTTAATTACTGGGACGAGATTACTACTATTACCCGGCGAAAAGAAAACTCGTGGCGGACTGTCTCGGGCTGTGCAGTCCGCTGCTGTGCAGCGATCAGATACGGATCCGACCGACGATCGTCAAAACAAAAGCGTAGGCTACGCTTGGTCAAATCGCTCTATCCCACTCGATCTCGTGTTTCGTTCGATCTCTTCGTCGCGCGGTGCGACAATGTATGTGGCAACTTCAGCCAATAACCAAAATACGTGTGTCCCGTCTTTAAAAGTGTGCCCAAATAGGTGACTCGACCAATCGTCACAGCAGCGGACTGCACAGCCCGAGACAGTCTGCCACGAGTTTTCTTTTCGCCGGGTAATAGTAGTAATCTCGTCCCAGTAATTAACAGTAATCGGCCCCTTTCGCGGCCACCAATTTTTATAACGTAGGAACAACACGTTCCGTGAAAAATAAATTCAGTGATCAGTGTTAGTAGCCGTGCATTGAAGTGAATATTCGGTACATTGACCCTGCGATCAGCTGAGCACTGGACGCCGATGACCAGGAACGGTACAGTGGCAAGGTTTCCGAAAAGGGCAGGAAAGCAAGGAAAGGAATGTCCAGAAAGGGTGAGTTTTATTTAATTTATTGGTGATTATTAGGTGTGAAAATAAATTCTTTCCGATTTTAGGGTACCATAACAGTTCGATTTAAAAAATATGAAAACAACTCGATCATCGCAATAATTTCCATTATTGTTCATTACCTTTTGCCATTTTTCTGGCAGCTTCTGAATACCACCGCGATAGAAATTCCAGTCGGAAAGAATTTATTCATACACCTAATATTATTTTTTAAATTTAGTTGTGTTGGCCGTTGTTAAACTACGGATTTTTACCTCGATAACGAATTACGATCACTTGTCGTACATTTTCTGTTACGTTAGCTTTTCGTTTATGCCTTATTTAAAAACGAAATTTACGTACTTCTTGTCCTCTCACTTCAAATTATTCTTATTTAAGATTCTGCTTTAAAAAAAAAATGTGTAACGCGGTTTCCTTCGATGCATGATGACTTGCTTGTTCGTACGTTCGTAGCACAAGCGCGGTCGCCTACCTCGTAGCCAACGCTACCGCGGGAAGTCAGGCGGAAGGCGCGCGCTCTGATTGGTCGGGGTTTTTGCTTAATATCTCCTTAACGAAGCTTCGGACAATATTTTCGCTAAGGAAAAAGTTGTTTCAAATCACCCCCTGAGTAACCCCTTTCAAGGAAGTCCGACATTTTTTAGGCACCCTGTATATTTCCCGGCGACGCTGGTTGGCCGTGGTTGGCTTCGCGTTGGGGCCACTTGGCTGCCTTGGCGCTAGCGTCAGTTCACGCACACATTAACACCACTCCTGTAGGTGTACAGCCGCAAGTAATCCCTGGCAACGCTGTGCTAGCCCGTTATGGCAGCATTCGTCGTAGCGTCGCGCGGTCTCCTTGACAACGGAAGGCACGCTGCGCCAGAGGAAGATTGGAAGGGGAAGCAGGCGCGTGAGGGGCCTCTACGCTGGAGAGCCCTGCTTCAGCTAATAAATGCGTTTTTCAAAAAATTTGAGAGATTTTGGGAACACTCAACAAAAAAATAAAACTCACGATAGTGAACACCGCTTAGAACTACACGGATCCCATGGTCAGTCCGCACGCACGCGTTTTCAAAACAATCGCCTAGCGTAGGAAAGTATTTATATACGATGCGACAAAACAAACTCTTCGTTCAGTTATTTCGATATTCGTGAAGAAATATTCCTTTTATTTCATGTCAGTGGAGTCAGTCCCGATTTACCTCGTGTGGGGCATAGCTTTTTATTTAAGTGTTACAAGTTTGCACTATGGGAAAATTAAAATTTGATAGGTGTTTCATCCCTTGAATATAACGCCCCACAAAAAGAATCCAACTTATAAATTAAGAAGAGTTCCCTTGTGGATTTGAAATGATCATAATAACACGGCTGCTAGTCATTTGCAGCCAAGGATCTGTCATTCGTGTAAACTGCAATTGCAGAAGCAAGAGAAGAAAAGAAAAACGGACTGTGACAATGGAAGTGACACAGTTTCTGACAAAGAAAACAATAGTGTAATTATGTCTGATAAAATGCACACTGCTCTTAGTGGTAGTGGAGAAGGCACTGAAGAAATTATTGTAAGGCAAGATGTTACATCGACTACAGATGTTCCACGTTGCATAAATTCGCGGAAAAAAGAGTCACGAGGTTTCATTCACCATAGAAGGAGTGATTTATTAACAGGCATTCCTGGGATCCTCACACCAACGTTGCACACTTTATTAGACGGTTGGGCCGTTGTACGGGCTCATTTGAAATCCAGCATTTAAAGCGAAAGGCCGTCATAAAACCAAATTAGGCTAACGTGTCTGGTAGCCTCGTGGGCAACTCCGGAAGGGTCGCTGGGTAACGCGCCTGCACGTGCGACGCAGATGTGGGTGTCCTTGCGCTTTCGCGCCGCCCTACGCGGGCAGGTAGGAAAACTTTGCCGCCAAAATTCCGGCCAGAACGTTTCCCGCCAATGTAGCCCTTTTCCCGGAAAAGGCGCGCCAAGGGCGCAGGGAATAGGTGGCGCGACTGGTCCTAGGGAAATTACCCGATTGGTTGACAACGACAACGTTAGCCAATCAGGGCAATGCCGCCTCCGCCGGACTCGCTTCACGAAATCGGACGAGTACGGAAAAGAAGCAACAAAAGTCAGTTGAAGAAAAGGGTCTTAACCAACAGGCCATACGGAATAGCCGTCACTCGTTCGTAACTGACTCACACGAACAACACTTCATTCACATTCACCACTTTACTTGTTCATTTTGTTTTGCTTGTTTCACAATATTATCAAATACAGTTTTTTCGTTATTCCTTTGTTAAATCCTTGCGTTCAATTTATTAGCCCTAACACGGTAACGCGTCCTGGGTATCCGCGTAATTCGGTGTCGATACAGAACGAGACGGAGCCTTACAACCTCCGTTGACTCGAAAGCATCATTCGGGTCGCATCGACGTTACGCGTGAACAACGGATAATACAGTGACCTCTGAACATGATCACGAAATTTGTGAAGTGTTAAATAGTTTGAAGCATGTTTTTGCTGCTGCACCAACACATGCCGACAAAGTAAAAATTATAGCATTATATCCACAAAATTGGACCTTCGTGAAAATTGCATCAGAATTTTCGTGCACCTCTTATTTAATAACAAGGGCTAAAGAATTGGCCAGAAATAACTTGATTTTTTTAAAGATTGCTGAAAAAAGGGGAATATATTACCAGAAGAAACAACGGAATTAGTAAAAAAGTTGTATAATTCTGATGATTATAATCGCGTCATGCCCGGAAAGAAAGATTTTGTTACCGTACGACACAAGGGTACTAAAGGACAAATACAAAAAAAACTACTCCTTTGCAATTTAAAAGAATTATATTCTAGTTTTAAAGAAAAGTGCCCAGAGATAAAAGTGGGATTCTCCAAATTTGCAGAACTTAGACCTCCGCATTGCGTTCTAGCGGGTGCAAATGGTACACACAGTGTTTGTGTTTGCATGATACACCAGAATATAAAATTAATGATCGATGGGGCGATAATAAACAAATTAACCCAGGAGGATATGTACCCAATCCAATCATATCATCACTGTATATAGCACGTTTTATGTGTAATCCTCCAAAAGAAGAATGTTATTTAAATAAATGTACAGACTGTCCAAGTAGCAACAACTTAAAAGAGCATTTAAGAAGTGTATTTGAGAGTAAAGGAGTAGAAATTGTAGGATACAAACAGTGGATTGCTGTTGATAGGACATCATTAGAGACGTTAGAAAAAACAATGGATGAGTTTATTGATAATATCGCTGAAAAATTAACTGCGCTAAAAAAAAACATTCTTTCATAGCAATTCAACAAAATTCGTACAAAAATGATCTACGAAATCAGTTAAACAGTGGAGAATATTTAGTACTGTGTGACTTTTCTGAAAATTATGCGTTCGTTGTACAGGATAAAGTACACGGATTTCATTAGAATGATAACCAGGCAACAATTTACCCATTTGTTATATATTATAAAGAGATCCACACTATAAAGACAATGTCATTTGTGGTTATATAAAAAAAATGTGAAACATGATACAGTGGCCGTCCATTTATTTAAAAAAAAAATTAATTAATTTTAGGGGGGAACAATTTTCAAACATATCTAAAATGTATTACTTCAGCGATGGTGCCTCAAGCCAATATAAAAACGGACACAATTTTTTCAACTTATGCTGTCACGAAGAAGATTTTCAAATTATGGCCGAATGGCATTTTTTTGCAACATCACATGGGAAAGGTCCATGTGATACTATTGGCGGAATATTAAAAGACTTGCAGCAAGAGCAAGTTCACAAAATTCCCAAGAAAATCAAATTCTATCACCGATTGATTTATATGAATGGGCAAAAAAACATTTAAAACAAATTACGATGGTATATGCTACAAAGGAAGATCATTCAGTGACTAAAGATTTTTTAAAAGGAAGATATGATGAAGCACGACGAATTATTGGAACGCTAAATGCACATGCCTATATTCCACTCATTGTCAGTAGGCCGTGAGTCAGCCGTACGTGCAAGAGAGTCCGACCGTCGGCGTTCTTTTAATTCGTTTCGAAAAACATACGATCGCCCCTGCGTGAGGGTCAGGGTGGTCGCAAGAAATCCATGTCCGAATTTCTTTGACGGGAACCCCTAAAAAGTTGCCAATTGGTCAAAAAATGAGATTGCCAAAGTTACAGCTCGATCGGATAACGTTAAGACCTGCCTCATCAGCCCTAAAATATTAAAAAACAGCTATTTTTCTAAAAAAAATCAGGGTTTTTCCGCTATAAAATTAGAACGGTTTATTCTAGGGGCGTGTTTTTTTTTTAGTTTTGTAGAGAATTTTCCTGGCTTTAATTTTCATTGGCACAACTTGTTTGACAAACGTACAGATCGGAAGATATTTGGCTTTTTCGAGGATCGGACCCGGAAAATCGACTTTTTCAAGAAAATGTAAAAATGCGAAGTAGCCGCTTCGTGCAGTGTAGTGCACTGACAGTGGCTCACAATCAGTGCAGCAATCGCTTTTGTGAGTGTAAAATGTTATATATATTTATATAAGACTTTATTTATTTGTGTCTTCCATTATAAATCCGTTGATTTATTTGCTTTGGACATTACAAGTTTATCATTTATCAGTGTCAAAATTATGATTTTTTTTAGGTTCATTGCCATAAAAGTCATTTGACATTTATTCTTGGTGTCATTTACGCTACAGCATCGCGAACAGAGCCGATCGCGCAGATTTATATAATTATGACAATCATAGGCAGATGGTGCCACAGTGGTGTTTCAACATGAATTAGAAGTGTTCTAGACGGGAACCTGTGGCTTGGCAGTGCCATCACAATGTTCATGAAATACTGTAGAATGTTAGCGATGGAAAAAAACCAACCCTGGTAAGCTCGAATGCAATCGAATCTCGATCGGCCACAATCGTTTGAGCTGAGTGTACAACCCATGCTCACGAAAATGGGCAAAATGCCTTTAATGGTAAGGTTTTAAAAAGTAGAAAAATTAGCTGCTACTAGCTGCGATTAATAAAATAAATCTAATGTAAACATTTCAGTTTATACATATTTAGTATCGGCCGGCAGACATGCGTCACAGAACGCATTAATCACGTGACTGCTTCCAAGACGACGCGACTATTATCGATTAGTGCATTGATTGTGAAAATGGAAATTATTGATAATAATTACGATCTTTATTATTACATACTTCAATTCAACTGCAGCTTTGACGGTTGTAAAGGTAGGTGTCCACTTGAGAGCAAAACTCGCGCGAGAAGCTCTCAAGAGTATTTCTCGCGAGTGGACACTGCGTTTGAGAGTGACTGTCCGAAAGAGTCGTTCAACTGTCCGAGAGCGACAATGTTCCAGCTTGCTCTCAAATGGATACATAGTAATATGACTATCGGAGAGCTACCTCCGCAATTCGAAATTGTTTCGTATTCTGAGAGTAGCTGTCGTGAGAATCGGTTATAAGCATGACGTCCCGAAAAGAATGGTTGAAGGACGAAACGTTCAATTTAATTGCTTCATATGAGCAATATCAAATATTGTGGGATACGCGACATGTTGATCACAAAAATCGCGACAAAAAAAAACTATTTAACGAATTTGGGGCGAAGTTTGAATGCTCCGTAGAAGAAATCCAAAGGAAAATTCATAATTTCAGAAACCAGGTAAGTGAAGTATGATAAAGTAAGTAAAATTAAGTATGTAAATATTATTGAAATATTTAAATTACAGATGTCACAAGAACTGAAAAGACCGAAGAAAAAAAAAAGCGGCAGCGGAACCGATGAAGTAGAAACTTCAAACTGGCCCTATTTTGGGGCTTTGAAATTTTTAATTCCATCTCTTACAGTAAACGCCACAAAGTCGTCGCATACGCAGGCATCGATGGTTATTGTAAGTAAAAACAATTTATACATGATAGTTTTATTCATTTATTGAATACACCATAAAGAAATACCAATTATATATGATTATACTGTCATAGAACTTCACCAGATGATGTCATAAAGAATTCTTTGAATTCATCCCTTACTTCTTTTTGGGAAATTCTATAATTATTTTGTTTTCCGCGGGTTAATGGAAAGAAAGCATTTTCGGAAATGTTTTCGTCTCGCCAACTGCCCGATATTAACTCATGGCACTCGTTTTCATTATCAATCAATCCTGGATTTAAGTAATGTGAGGAATTTGAGGTCAATAAAAAGTTATGTAATGTACATATTGCTAGAACAATATTTGTTACAATTTCTGGCTGTAAGTTCATAGGTTTTCGCAAAACTCGAAATTTATTAGCAATTATTCCAAAAGAATTTTCTACTATTCGGCGTGCTCTCGACAGTCTGTAGTTGAAAATACGGTTTGGTGCGGGTTGATCGCGAAATGGATAAGGTTTTAAAATATATGATTTCATCGCAAATGCGTCATCCGTGACAAAACAATATGGTACAGGCATATCTCTGCCAGACAGGGGTTCAGGATTAGGAAGGTGTATAGTGCCTTGTTCAAGTCCAATGCTTAAAGAACAATTTTGAAAAACTCCACCATCAGATACTCTTCCGTTGCATCCAACATCAACATAAGTAAATTTATACGCTGCATTAGCGACGGCTAACAAAACAATACTGTGGGTTCCTTTATAGTTGTAATAATAACTTCCACTATTTTTCGGAGCTTGCATTACTACATGTTTGCCGTCAAAGCAGTACATATTAGCACCCAAACAATGAGGGAAATTCCATTGTTGATAAAAAGCTTTAGAATGTTCTAACCAGTCGGCTGTCGTTGTTGGAAACTGAAAAATATTGCCAACATAACTCCATTTCATTATATTTTTTTAACTAAGGGCTATTATCTATTCAGATAAATTAAATTATTGTAATAAACGAATACACATAAAAATGATATTTTTTTTAGGAAGAAAAAACAACTGGAGAGCAGGAAAATACAACTGCAGAAACAGTGAATGAATCACCCCTACGGAAGAAGCGTAGCCGTGAAGACAATGAGGACAACCTTTATAAATCGGCACTAAAATCATTACAAAAGGAACCTGACGATTTTGATAAATTTGGGCAATATGTAGCGCTAGAATTAAAAAGTTTAAAATCTGATTTTAACAAAGGGAGATTAAAAAGCGAAATACGGAAGATAATCGTTCGCATTGCGGACGAAGATCTGTACTTTGGTCCCAGTACATCTTCCACATCAGTACCCAGTACATCTTCCACACCTGTACCCAGTACAGCTTCCACACCAATGCCATCCCCTGCTTTCCAGTCGACACCAGAATATCAATCGTGCAGAGACTATGTCAATACATTTACATATACTGACATGTAATTTATTGATAAACATTTGGTAATTATTTACAAAAAGGCAGTCCCCACCGATTTCCATGACCTTAGACTATGTTGTCAAGATTAACATTCTTAACAACTTTTTCCTGAGGTCATCGAAATCGGTGAGGACTGTCTTTTTGTAAATAATTACCAAATACTTATTTTTAAAATATAACTACATTTTTTATATAATAAAGTTTATATTGTGACATTTGTTTTTTTTTCAATTACAAATCCTCAACAAATTGTAATGAAAATATTTTACCTTGATATATTTATCTTTTAACGTACTATAAATAGCTTGAGTGACTTCTTTTACTATTCTTCCAATTGTGCATTTAGGTAACCGAAATAAGTATTGAAGACTACTGTACGAATCACCTACAAATCAGAATGGATAATATCCTCTCAAAAAGTTATGTATCTTCATATATTTTTACATTCACTAATTTAATTCATTACCATCCTGAAGCTAAAAAGCGTAATGTCACCATTACGCGTTCGTACACAGAAACAGCTCTTCTGAATTTTGTATCCTTTTTAGCAATTATTGGCCCAATTGTTTCTATAATAAATTGAACTTGCGTCGCATTCATGCGTACAAAGTTTCGAAACTGCTGAGCATCTTCAATATGCAGTTTCCTCGCAAGAGTTGAACATGCGCCTAATTCTTGTCTACACTGAACCCATGGCCTGACCCAGCAGTTTCTCTTTCTGCGTTGCTTTCTCCTCTTTTTAAAAATATTGTGAGCAATAATCAAAGCCCTAAGTTTTTGCACATCCATAATCACGGTCTCACTTCGTGCGTAGCTTAAAAGAAACTAAAGAGAAACTGCAAAGAGTAGGCACAGACCAATTTCCAGTGGACACGGTTCTGAGAGTTCTATCGGATAGTAAGTCTCGGCGAGTTTTTTATCGCCTATCTCAGAGTAAAAATTTTTGAAGTTGCTCTCAAATGGACACACAATTTGAGAGTACTCTCGAGAGCAACTATCGAGAGAAACTCTCAAATGGACACCTACCTTAAAGCCATTACAACAAAAGTTCGTGAGTTAGTTCCGGTTGACGTATCAGATGAGATATTAAATTTAATCACAGACAAAATAAGAAATTTTTCGGTTAATTTATACACAAAGTGGACTACAGCACGCAAAATACAAATTATTTCTTAAAAAACAACAAGGAATGGATAGAAAAAAAATTTCGCTTTCCAGAAGTAGTTTCACACGAAAATATGGAAGTATCAACGTACTGACCCAAAACCGTTCACTGAATGTTCCGGAAGGCACAAAATGCGTAGAACAGAAGAGCTTAGAAATAACTTTACAAGTGATCAACTTATGTTTGTGGCCAAAATGAACTCGACGAAAGATGGAAAATATGATAGGTATTGTCAAAATTTTAGAATTTCTTTAAAAAAATCCGACGCAAGTTCAAAACGTAAGAATTTTTTGTGACCAAAGGTGTCCAAAAACTGAGTTGTACACTAACGAAAAAGCTTGATCTGTTATGACTGCTTAAGACTTGTTAAGTTACAGTACAGAATGTTGAGAGATATTTCGATTGAAGGAGGGACAAATCAATCATATTATTCGATTCAAAAAGCTAAGTCAGATTGCTAACCAGAAAAGAAATCAATAAACATCACCGAGAGAGAAGCATCTGTAAAATTGCAATCTTTGCTAGATTATACAGTGCTTAGAATATTAGCTACAACGCACAGAAATCTGCTAACAGGTAATAACAAATTTGGTTTAGTTACAAAATGGGGATGTGATGGTGCTTCTAGCCAAAACATTTACAAAGAAACGTTTTCGTCTGAAACTGATGGCGATGATTCTGCAATATTTGTATCAACATTAGTACCAATTAAATTATTCGACCCACGCAACGGAAAAATATTTTGGGAGAACACAAAACCATCTTCCACATTCTTCTGTAGACCCATAAAATCTAGTTTTTGCAAAGTTACGCCTGATGTTATTCATACAGAAGTTGAACGCATTACTAAAGCAATATCGTTGTTAACTTCCACAAAATTTGATTTGACTGAAATGACTTATCCAGTAGTTATGACAATGGTAGACGGAAATATCTGCAATGTGTTGTCAGAAACGAGTTCCGCTATGAGATGCTACACCAAAGTACACGAATGATTTAAAACAGGTTGATAACAATTTATGTAAAAGAGGAATATTACAAAGGGTATAGCCGGTTAAGATGGTCAAATGTAGCCCCTGAACCAAATTCAACTCGAGATGAGTCATTCGAAAGGTTATAAAAAAATAACCATTTGTGGCAAGTTTCAAATTTGTATCTCGACTAGGGGGGTAGTAAAGAGCAAAAATAGGAAATCAGGTTTTTGCCGAATTTCTACTATACTAGTGCATGAAAAATTGGGGAAAAAACAGAGGCATTTCTGTTACCGAGGCACATATTAGAGAATCATTTCAGATTTTTAAATTGAAGATCCAAGCTGTGAAAACGAGATGTTGGAGTTCAACGATTGTTACCGTTAGGTTTTAGGCTTAAGGGGGGAGCCTGGTGTAGCGGGTCGAAGAAATCGATTTTTTTTTTTGCATAAATCAATATTTGAACATCACGATAATATGTTCCCACAGCCGTAAAACGAAATTCGAAAAATTAAAGCGGATATAGCCGGTTTTGCTACGGAGCGCCAGGTTACCACAAAACTTTAAATGCGTTTTTCTCGAAACAACAGTCTTACAATTTGCGGGCAATGTAACTCCAAAAATATTCAACCAATCGACTTGGCCTTGTGCACAGACATTTGTGAACATTTTCTTCATAAAGCTACGTTATTGGTATAATGATATTGTTTAAATAAATAACTTTTTTTACACATTTAAGGCAAAATTTCGTTGGAAAAAGTGAACTTATTTTTCAAGTGGCCGCCATCTGTTCAATTTTGCATCTTTTAAGTTATGAATTTATACGATTTGTGCGTACACTCATAAATTAAACGAAAATTGTTCGATTTTTGGTTTTAGATGAAACCAAAAGACGCTACGTTGCCCGCAGTGCAACAATTGCGTCGCCAACGGACTGGGCATAAGCCCTTATAATTTTGTTATTTGCCGCTCATTTTTAATAAATTTTTTTTTATCTTCCTTAACCTGATAATACAATATCCTGAAAGTTTCAGAAAGATCGATTAAATACGTTCTTTAAAAAAAATTCCCGAAAAATGCCTCGATTTCCAGCTAGTTACACCAGGCTCCCCCCTTAAGAGTACTAAGTCGTTCCTGTCTAAAGTGAAGCCAGGCCCGGATTAAAGGGGGGCTAGGGGGGGCTGTAGCCCCGGGCCCTACTTTCCAGGGGGGCCCCGTTCTAAGCCTTCAGTTCTAAGCAATTTAAACTCGTTATTGTTTAAATTTTTGTTACCCCCCCCCCCCCGCTTTTCAACCACGGGGGCCCCCGAAGGTTGGATAGCCCCGGGCCCCAGAAATCTTAATCCGGGCCTGAATGAAGCATTTCTGTCTCAATCAATTACAAAGAAACAAATTGAAACTGAGACATGTTCTTTGACATGAAGTTTATTAACATCATAAGCTTTAAAAAAAACTTGTTTGTTTAGTCAAATATATGCATTATATCTAGAGACGCGGCAGCGTCTCGACGCCAAGTACATGTTTCAACACCCTGTACATGTCGACTGTCGCTACCGCTATCATTTACTCGAGAAACGGCTAATCCAACCTAATTTGAAACTTATTTCATTAATTTCTCATCACGCCTGCAATGTTTTCTAAATATAAAGGCATTTTTCGGCTATACTTCCGAAAACCGGTCAAACCCGATTGGGCTGAAATTTTGCAAATAGGTTCATGTTGCATAAAAATAACGTTTGCGAGAAAGATTTTTGGCGACTCGAAATTTTTTTTTTACCATTTCATTGTCATTCCCTACCTTACCGACAGAGCGGAGAATCGGATACAACAGTTATTCAATGCAGTCTCCTTATTAATCTCCTAAAATCTATAAAACAGAGATCAACTTAGAAAGAGATATCAGCTTGATACTGGGTATTAGTATTGGTTTGGGTTAGATTGGGGCGGGGGGCGCGCGCCCGCTTGCGGGCGCGTAAAGCATGGTAGCGTGACTCGTGCGCCTATTCCAGAGATAGAAAAAATGTTGTCGGTAAGGTAGGAAATGACATTGAAATGGTAAAAAAAAAATTTCGAGTCGCCAAAAATCCTTCTCGAAAACGTTATTTTTATGCAAAATGAAGCTATTTGCAAAACTTCAGCCCAATCGGGTTTGACCGGGTTTCGGAAGTTTCGCCCATTTTTCTTATGTAAACCGCATATAAGCTTTAGAATAAGACCAAATTCAATAAAATCGGTCCACGCGTGACAAAGATATCGTAATATCGCCTCATGGATCAGTCGGAAAAGGTATGATTTTTCTTCTGATTCTCCAAGCCAAATTTTCGTCAACATAATACATATATACGCGTTACACGCACACCTTCAGCAAAAAAGAAACTAATACATGTTTCGGTCGCCAATCGCCAGGTGTCAAGGTCAAGGTGTCGATGAATAAAAATTAGTTAAAAACGCAATATAATGAAAATGTACTCATATTGTCAGAATTTTAAATTGACAAATTATTTGAAAGCCTGCGAGAGGGAAGGTATGGGTATTGATGATCTGAGAATACAATGTCTGGCCACGCCAAGTATTTGACTTCCAGGCCGCGGACATCTAGGCAAATGTCTAGATGTTACATTTTATCTTCACATTATTAAAATGTCCGCGATATGAGTAATGGAATGTATGAACACAGCATTTTAGCTGTGTATATGTATGTAGTTGTGTCATCTTAAGGGCAGTTGGAAAGCACCTTCATGTACTTGCAGCTCATTTTGATTTCACATCTTTTTTTTATTTTGTACTTATTATTATCTTCTATTTTTGTGATTTATTTGATTTAATGTACTTGGCGCAGTTTTTTTACTTTTTCGAAGTTTTTTATAGGGATATAACGCTACAGATGGATAATTAAAGAGACTTTTTAAAAAAGTTTCTTTTGTTTTGCAATGATAACTCAACAACGGAGGTTCCAATCGATTCGAAACCAATTCGAGCATCTTCACAAAATGTGTAGTTTCCGACCAGACCTAAATTAAAGTTAATTAACACTCTTATTCTTTATGAAAATAAACTAAAACTCCATTGAGTCACTATTGATCAGGTTTTACCATCCCCCAAGCCCCAAAAGATAAGTTCTTAGTTTATTTTCATAAAGAATAAGACTTTTCGTTAACTTTAATTTAGGTCTAGTCCGAAACTACACATTTTGTGAAGATGCTCGAATTGGTTTTGAATCGATTGGAACCTCCGTTCTTCAGAAACTCACATGTGTTGGAACGAAGAATGGAAAAATGTCATTTTCTCGGATGAGAAAAAATTTAATTTGGATGGACCAGATAGTTTTAAGTACTATTGGCACGATTTGAGTAAATAAAATGACATTGCTATGAGTCTGAACTTTGGTGGTGAGAGTGTCATGATTTGGGCCGCATTTAGATATTCCGCAGACACCAATATGTTGGATGTCAACAAAAATGAATTCGGAAAAGTATACAGACCTTCTGGAGGATGTTTTAATTCCGTTCATGGAAGAAGAAGGTCCCGAAGAGTGCATATTTCAGCAGGATAACGCGTCCATTCACACTTCAAGAGTAACCAAGGAATGGTTTCAGAGGAAAAATATTGAATTAATGCAGTGACCCGCCCGTTCTCCGGACCTCAGCCCCATAGAAGACCTTTGGGGAATACTAGCCCGCAAGGTGTACGGAAATGGAAAACAATTTGCTACAGTGGCAGAACTTAAGGCTGCCGTCTCATTTTTGTTATGGTCCGAATCGATCGAAGCGTCCCTTGTAAAGAGACGGACCCTAATGAAACTAATGCGGTCGATAAAAAGAACTTATACAGTAGTGACATCTCCAGATACTCTATGTAAACGAATCTTTGACGCATAGTTGCCGCATCTTCTGTTCTCTCTGTCTTTGCCGCGCTGTTACCACAGAGATCTCTCTTTCTATCGGGAAGTCTTGAAGGATCACGGCACGAGAGCTGCGTCTAGCGTCCGAGCCTCGCTGAACGTAAAAGAGGATAGCAATAATGAAAGATAGAGAGGTTCGGGAATGAGGTTAGGAAACATGTCGATGAAACACTAATAATTAGCGTATCAATATTTTTTTATTTATACGTAGAAGGATGTGATATCCTGTATAATCAATGTGCAATTTCAAAGCATACATTATAAGGGACATCACCGAAGTGTAACATGCCGATCGCAATTACATTTATGAATAATATATAATTCTTCGAAAAATATATGACACTTTCTTTTTTATCTATAACAATCTACATCTAGGAGGTGAAAGCAGTGCCCAAAGTTGGGTGTGAAAACCCATATTGCACGATATTTACAGAAGTGTTTGATTTAGGAAAAAAATGTTTCAACATGAATATGAAGGGTCGGATGCAATGAGAAGATTAGCGCTCGAAAATGCGAAAAATTATTGTCCAAATGCTAAAAAAGATTGGAAAATTAAATGTTGTTAAACCGTATTTTAAAAAATATTGTGTTGTAAAGCTCGTCACGACAGAGATTTTTTCTATTTACAGTTTGTTTATCCAATCATTACTATTCGAGCTAAAAATTATAAAGAAACATTGTTCATCTTCCAAAGTCAATATATCTTTAAATTGCGATAACTTGAGTAAATAGTAACGGATCGTTCTTAGACTTAAAACATAACTTCAGAAAACTCTAGCGAAGCCGTAAAGTGTATGCAGAAAACCCTTATGTTAAAAAATGTAACAATATACATATAATTAAAAAGTAATACTGGGCCGAACCCATGGTTCAACGTTCACCGATAGAAAGTATCGAGGCAATTTTGAGGTACATGTAACTTGCAACGACAAAGTTTTTCCTTAACATACAAGGATGATTTTCACAATTTTTCACACTGATTTCACAAGGGTTTTCTGCATACACTTTACGGCTTCGCTAGAGTTTTCTGAAGTTATGTTTTAAGTCTCAGAACGATCCGTTAATATTTACTCAAGTTATCGCAATTTATGTTTAAAGAAATATTGACTTCGGAAGATGAATTTATTCGTTATTTTCAGTAAAATAGCTTAAGGTGACAGTAATTGGGGGTTCTACCCTAGAACATTCACATTTTCTATCGTATCGGCATGAACGTTTCAGTAACATACTGCTGAGATTTTCCAGATGAAAATAAATACACGATGTAAATCGGATTATTTTTAGCATTATCAGATCAGCAATGTTACATTTATAGTCAATTATCTAGTACAGTTCTAGAAATACACTGATTTATACCGTGTTTCAACTCATTTCTGGAAAATCTCAGCAGTATGTTACTAAAAACATTACATAATAAATACTCCGCAAGCAACACTGTATGCCTCTCGAACCGAACTTTTATTCTAATTTATCCCGATATTATCTTTGGCCATCTCTGTTCTCTAGCCGCTTCGCTGTGATTCATTCAAGCCTTCCTGACGATAAAATGGTAATAGGGGAAATGCGGCAACAACGCAATACGACTCTCAATACGTATCGGCAACTATGTCTTTCCTACATTTATCGGCTAGCTTGGACTTCCACCGGTTCTGATGGTACATAGCGCGAATATACCATCAGCGCTGGTGACGGAGAATCCTTGATGCATAATTCTGTCATTTCTCGAGTCTGTCTCAGTACACGAGTCATAAATTCATTATTATTTCAACGTACGGTGCTTATTAGCGTTCAAACGCACCAGACCCGCCTGCACGGATGTCTACTGGAGACAACTATACCCGCAAAAGCTTCCTTCTTGCCGATTCCACGACGTAAGTTGATTGAAACGGTTTGTTTACTACATCGCGTATACGTATAACGCTGATGCTACGTGGCTTGAATATACCACTAGCGCCGGTGACGGAGAAGCCTTGAAGCTTTATTCTGTCAGTTTTCGAGTCATAAATTCATTATTATTTCAACGTACGGTGCTTATTAGCGTTCAAACGCACCAGACCCGTCTACACGGATGTCTACTGGATGCAACTATACCCGCAAAAGCTTCCTTCTTGCCGATTCCGCGACGTAAGTTGGTTGAAACGGTTTGTTTACTACATCGTATATACGTACACGCTTTTCCTAGCTTGCGTGAGCGTACGCACACATTCAACGCCCGATGAGACGGCAGCCTTAAGGGGTTAGCTACCGTTAGCAAAATCAGAAAGATTGATTTTTGGATTTTATCATTTTCTCAAAGTATGTCATCCTGAAAATGTTTTCTGTAAGTTTCAAGTCGATCCGATTAAAATTGTGGGAGATATACGACTTAGAGTATACGGGCCACGAAGCGTACCGCCGACCACAGGTAGGCCCGCGCCGCGGCACTGACACTGGTCTAAACAAAGGGTGTTATAAACTTTATAGTGGAAATTTCCAGAAACTTTATGGTGGAAATTTCCAGAAACTTTCAGGCTAACGTTGACGAAATTCGGGAAGACTGCTACCAGTATAGCAGTCAAGCTCGAGCTGTGTAGTTAAACGTTAGCTTCTGTAATTTTTCTGTAGGGTTCTGTATAATTATGGAACGTCAAAAGGGTTCCAGAGATTCAAGAAAATCTGATCAAGTTCGGAAATCAAGACCCACAAAGCGGAAGAACGTCTTTAATCCTAAAACGGCGAAGTGCGAAGAAAGTGCGCTTAGTACATCTGCAAAAAAAATTAAAGTTGCCAAAATAGATTATTGTGTCACCAAACACTAATATTGACTATAGTTATAATTTTGAACTTTGTTACCGTTTTTGCTACAATTTCCAATCTCGTGAAGTGCAAACAGTGTAGTGGAAATGTTGAATTCCAAACCGCAAATACATGCGGCTTCGAATTCAAAATTTTACTGTGCCTCAGTACATGGGGGTATACCCGTTTGAACCCTCGGAAAATGTGTACATTTTGTGGATTTTTTTACAAGTCGACGGTTTGATGCAGATTTCTCATTTTTTTTTACTATTTTCACATAGTATTATGAACTTTAAACAAAAAGTTTCAGTTAAAAAAACTATTGTTTTTCGGAAGATATGGATACATATCCGAAAGTCTCCCGATTTTAGACGACTAAACGGTGGGCCTGAAAACAGCTGTATGTCGTGTCTCAAATCAAAAACAATAAAATCTTCTTATAATGTCAATAGCTATCGTCCAACGGGACCGATTTTGAAAATTTTTAAAAAATAAAGAAATCGTGAGAGATCAAAAGTAATGTTACATTTTTTTTTAAGAGAAAAGGCCACCTTTTTTCTTTATAAATAATAAATGGGGAATCGGAATAAAAAAAGCCCTCGTTGGACGATGTGGAATCTTATTACGATTCTGCATGCAAAATTGGAAGTGAATTGGTTGAACGTAGCGCGAGTTTTTAAGCCCACCGTAATGAAAAATGTAGTTCCGCTGCGATCAGTCGAGCCGCCGCGCCGCGCCGTGCGCCGCCCCGTGCTACCTGTGTTGTTTCACTCAAATGCCTATAACTTCGTCAATTTTCCAAATTTTTACATCGGGCTTGTTTTATAATATTTCTAAAACATCAGTCTATGAAAATATGTAAAAAATAAAAAATCTGTTTTTTCACACTGTCAAGCGGGTATACCCCCTTAATTGAAAAGGTCCAGCATAAGTTCTTTAGGCTAGCTATGAGAGCAACTGGTAGTCCTATGCGGTTCTTCGACCATGACTATGGTCCGGCATTACTGAAGACAGGGCTCACTACCCTTAGTGACCGTCGTGTCTGTGCTGACCTCTTGTTTCTATACAAATTAATTCACGGTCCTATAAACTGTCAGGAGTTTGTGTCTTTGATTTGTTTTCATGCCCCACAACGGTCACTGCGTCCGACGACCCCTTTTCGAATCGAGGGTTCCTGACTATAGACATCGATTTGTTCTCGATCTCGCTCGATTCGTTCCGGATGCAATTGTTTAGTCATGTCCTAGTTTAGTATATTATATTTCCGCTGTTGCTGCTATTTTTGTTGTTGCATGCAGACCGTTTTGTTTTATTGGATTTTATTTTATTTAATTTTATTTACTGTACATATTTGTTTAAACTTTTGTATTCTAAAGGGTTTTCCCGTTGATAATAATAATAATATAAAAAATAAAAAAATTACGAAAAAATGACACATGGACCTATGGAAATTTCGCTGACTGTATGCAGTGTTGAGAGAAGCTTGTTACCAGGCGAAGACAACGAAGGGAGAAGAAAATTCTTGGATTGTCGATTCCGGTGCAACGAGTCACGTGGCAACCTCGAAGGATTTTTTCGATGAATTCGACTCTGGCAGGAAGGGACACGTTTGTCTTGCAGACGAAGAAAAGACGGCTGAAGTGGGCGGCATCTGTTCTGGAACGATTAAGTACGGTGCGGACTCGGGGAAAGACGTCGAAATTTCAATACAAAACGTGTTGTATGTTCCGGCCCTTGGCTGTAATTTACTATCAGTCAAGAAGCTAACGAACGATGGGTACAAGTTCAACTTTGAAGAACAGCAATGTCGAATTCTCAAGAACGGGAAACTGCAGGCAACGACGAGAATATATTCAGAATTGTACGAGTTAGAAACGGTCGAAAAGGCCTGTGTGGTCAATGAGGCCATAAATACGGGACACGCGGATGACTGTCAGCATTCATGACATCGGCGTTTTGGACACCGTCATCAGTTCGCAATTAAGAAGTTGGCTGCAAAAAAACTAGCGACCGGTATCACGATCGACGACTGTAAGACGCGCGAAACCTGCGAATGCTGCATAAAAGGCAAAATGGCACGTATACCTTTTCCCAAAGAAGCAACAAATAGAACTCGATCAATTTTAGATAGTATTCATACAGACGTTTGCGGACCCATGCAGACTATGACTCCAGAAAATAAGAAGTATATTTTAACAATTATTGATGATTTTTCCAGATATACCAAAGTATTCCTGATGAGTCATAAAAGCGAAGCAGCATCATTTATTAAAGAATTTGTGGAAATGGTAAAAACGGAATTTAATAAAATACCTAAAATTATAAGGTCGGATCGAGGAAGGGAGTACATCAATGAAGATGTATACTCGAGCTCATTTTAGAAGGAACTTGACGACCGACGAGTTTAGATCGGTTCTGCGCATGTTGGCGCTCATTGGCTATGCCACCACCAATGGTCTTTCGGCTGCGCATCCGTTCTGCGCCGAAAGCATTGGCGTGGCGCCACTTTCGTATATACCGCGTGTTTCGACTTTTTGTTGAATATGTAAAAAAAAAAACAAACATAAAGAATGTTATACACGATTAGTGAAAATGAATTCTGGACACAGAAATAAAAAAGGAAAGGTAAGCAACTGAAATATTACAAGTAACTGAAATATTATTAGCAACTGAAATATGATAAGGAAGTATTATAAGCAACTGATATATTATATATAAAGATAAATATTAACCTGAAAGGCCTGAAAAATGTATACGTTAATTTAATGGGAAACGTTTCTCTTACAGATAGTTACCTCCGGACAAAGGAAGATTATCCTAAATATTAATAATGAGAAAAAAACCCAATTTCCGGATATGAAATATGCAGAAATGATGAAATTAGTGGGTAATACTTGCGACGTGGGATATCGTACCGTCGTGGACAGTGTAAAAGAATTCAAAAGGACGGGGACCGTGACATCACCATCGAAGAAACGGATAAGGCCCGATGTAATGCAGAAGATGTCGGAAGAGGAAATTGGAGCAATAAGGAAGCATGTGCACGCGTTTTGGGAACGAAGAGAACTACCAACAGTTCCGAAACTTTTGGCGGTGATACAAAGGGACGAAAATTTACCACTTATATCACGGTGTACGTTACAACGTCTTATGAAGAAAATGAACTTCAACTACGTACATAGAAAACGCAATAGTGCCCTTATCGAGCGGGAAGATATAATTCGTTGACGCCGGACGTTCATCACCAAAATTTGAGAATTCAGAGCGGCGGGAAGACCCATTTATTATTTGGAAGAGACATGGGTAAATGCGGGCGACACACGGAAGCGAGTGTGGGTGGACAACACCATAGCTTCGGCATCGAACGCCACAGAAAGGGGCCTGACGATTGGTCCACCTACTCCGACTGCGAAAGGAAAGCGCCTCATCGTACTCCATATTGGATCGGAGGATTGTTTCGTCGAAAATGGCTTGCTGTGTTTTGAATCGAAGACCAAGAGCGCTGATTACCACGACGAGATGAATGCGAAACACTTTTTCGATTGGTTTAAGCGCACTGTACCAAATTTAAAACCAAACGCCGTTATTGTGATGGATAACGCGCCGTACCACTCTGCGAAACAGGAGCGCTGTCCCGTAACGAGCTGGAACAAACCGCAGATAAGAGAGTGGCTTACCAGCAAGGGAATACGAATGCCAGATACCGCACTGAAGTGGCAGTTATTGGACGAAGTTCGCAGAATTTTGCCCAATTATGATAAATATGTGATCGATGAATTCGCAAAAGCAACGGGAAGAACTATTCTCCGACTACCGCCTTACCATTGCGACTTAAATCCAATTGAGCTCGCGTGGGCGGTAGTAAAAGGCCACGTAAAAGCCAATAACAAGACTTTCCACCTTGCCGATGTAAAGCAATTATTGATACAAGGGGTGGAAAAGGCACAAGAGCGGTCCTCGAAATCGTGAAGCCCAAGGATTTTCAAGGCATACGTTGCAATTTTTTTCCGCCGATGATCGTGGGAATGTTTGGGCCTGTCCTCCATCTTGGCCATTCGAGGGTAGAGGGTGAAACCTCTCTACCCAGCATTTAAAATAAGAGTTTTTCGGCGCGGAGCGTGAGTTCACAGTTTGGTCTCAAGCTAGCAAGTCATTCATGTAACATAATTCGTGCTACCGAAGTCCCAATCCCAGTTGTAAATGACTTAAATGTCATGACATAAAAAGGGACACTATTTTATTAATAAACATTTATATAACCATATATCTAACTGTTAAAATTCGTAACACTGGAAATGTCGAGATGCATGCTGCTGGATGCACATATGGAAAATAAGTATTGGGGCGAAGCGATATGTACAGCAAATTATTTACAAAATAGGTAGGCCAATAAAGCAACAGAAAGGGCTCCATATGAACTATGGTTTAGCAAAAAGCTAGACGTAAATAATTTACACATTTTTGGCTGCGAGGCACATATGCATATTCGTAAGGAACAGCGAAGAAAGTTAGACGACAAAGCAGAAAAATTCACTTTTATCCGATACTCGGAAGAATCGAAGGCGTTTCGACTATTGGATATTGAAACTAACCGAATTAAAATGAGTCGGGACGTGATTTTTCTAGATGGATTTCGCGAAAAAAGGACAAATAGTACTGAGAAACTGCACGATGAAGTTACATTTTCAAGATCCGAATCTCAGCATGAAGATAATCAGGAAAGCGTGTGTTACGTCTGTATGCTCGACGCGACCTCAGGGCCGCTCCGGCGACTTCAGCGGGCTCCCTTTTCACGAGGCCTTTTTGGTACCGCCCTCGCCGCTAGGGGGATAAGCTTCTCGCGGTTGTGTTGGTGGCGATACTGTATAAGTACACTCTAGACGGAGCCATAGTCAGTAGGGAAAACAAGTAAAATAGTTAAAATTGACCTTAGTGAGTTACAAGTCGCGAAGTGTCGACGGTCGATACGAGAAGGTCACTTTTCCCAACATCCATTTCCGACACTGAGTCTGGAAGCTGGTATCCTGCTCGGCTCAGTGAACCCGTCCCTACAAATCTCCTTTCTTACTCCTTTACCGACGCTGAGTCTTAAAGCTAGAATCCTGCTCGGCACAGCGAACCCCTCCTTATCATCCTCACATTTTCCCTCCTCACTAACAGTTTGTTCTTCGCTTAGATGGTCACATCGAAAAGGACGAAGCGTTTTGGAAGGAAGGCGGTGCGGGGGAAATTAGCCCGGGGACTCTATCCCACGATATTGGAAGAACCCAATTTTCATTGGGGAGTTCCTGCAGAGTTGACTGCGTATAAACTCACCCCATTAACCTTGCCTGCTAGGGAGATACCTGATACGTCCAAGATCCCCTTAACTGATCCGCTATTAAAATATTATTTGAATAAGTTTATTAATAGTGTTCATGTTTAAGATGTGCAATTATTTTTATCTTCTTTTGAATAAATAGATTTTCAATTTATAAACGTAAAATTTTATTCTTCCTTCTACAAGGCACAGCCTTTCCCAGTGTTACATCAGTGATGGGATGTAACACGTGCAAGAAAACATCACTGAAGAGGAGTCATCAACAGAAGACAGCACGAAAGATAATTTCTGCTCTGCAGATGAACCGGATAGCGAGATTCAAGTAAATATGCGCAAAGAAGAGGTAAATCAGACGCAATGTAGACGTTCTGAAAGGACAGACAGTTCAAAATCGAAGACAGTAAACCACGAAATATAAAAGAGACCTCATCGGGACCACATAAGTACAAATGGAAGAATGCCGTTGAAGAGGAAATCAAATCCTTGAAAGAAAATGGTACGTGGGATATCCTGCCTAAACCAAAGGATCGGAACATCGTCACATGTAGATGGATCTTCAAATTAAGGCTGCCGTCTCACTGGGCGGGAGGTGTGTGCGTATACGCGTGTAGTAAACAAACCGTAAATTACAACTTTCGTCCTGGAATCGGCAAGAAGGAAGTTTTTGCGGGTTTAGTTGCCTTCAGTAGACATTCGTGCAGGGTGGTCTGGTTCGTTTGAACGCTAATAACCACCGTACGTTGAAATAATAATGAATTTATGACTCGAAAACTGACAGAATGAGGCTTCAAGGCTTCTCCGTTGGTGGCGCCACTGGTATAGTCGAGCCACGTAGCACCAGCGTGACGTGTACGCAGGGCCGACGCGAGGTTAGCTGGCGCCTGTATGCAAGAAAATTTTTGGTGCCCCCAAATTTTTGCACTTGTTTTCTATTTAATATGTTTAAAAGAATTACATTTATATTTCGTTTATGTGGGGTGTTAGATTCCTTTATTATTAAGCGTACGATATAGTTTTTTAGCGTCCCATTCGGCTGGCGCCCTTATGCGGCGCATGGTTCCGCCGGCCCTGCGTAAACGCGATGTAGTAAATAAACCGTAAATTACAACTTTCGTCCTGGAATCGGCAAGAAGGAAGTGTTTGCGGGTTTAGTTGCCTTCAGTAGACATTCGTGCAGGGTGGTCTGGTGCGTTTAAACGCTAATAAGCACCGTATGTTGAAATAATAATGAATTTATGAATCGTGTACTCAGGACAGCCCGAAAAATGACAGAATGAAGCTTCAAGGCTTCTCCGTCACCGGCGCTGATGATATATTCGTGCCTTGTACCATCAAAACCGGTGAAAGTCCAAACTCGCCGATAAATGTAGGAAAGACATAGTTGCCGAGACGTATCGAGAGTCGAATCGCGCTGTTGCCGCATTTCCCCTATTACTATTTTGTCGTCAGGAAGGCTTGAATGAATCACGGCGAAGCGGCTAGAGAACAGAGATGGGTAAAGATAATATCTGGATAAATTATAATAAAAGTTCGGTTCGAGAGGCATAGAGTATTGCTGCGGTGGATTATGTATTGATAAAATGTAAAACGTAATGTTTCTGGTAACATACTGCTGAGATTTTCCAGATTAAAATGAGTTGAAACACGGTATAAATCAGTTTATTTCTAGAACTGTACTAGATAATTGACTATAAATGTAACATTGCTAACCTGATAATGCTAAAAATAATCCGATTTATACTGTGTTTAAATTTATTTTCAACTGGAAAGTCTGAGGAGTATGTTATTGAAACGATCATGCCGATACGATAGCGAATGTGGATGTTTTACATTCTATCAAAACAAACAACGTAAACAATCATTTTAATACATTTTTTATGAGTAAATATAAATATTGTTCCCCCACGGTTATTTCCTCCACGTCGTCCTGGAGATTTTGTTCAAATTGAATTATGTTACAGTCCATGTGAAAATAAGGAGGATTTAAATAATCATTTTGCCAAATTCGAAACGGAATTTTCAAAAAATCGATGAAGGTTGTGTACTTTGAGGGTCTGTATGTATAAAATAATTTTGAATGTGGCAAAGTGTGACAACTTGAACCCCTCTTATTTTCACATGCCGTATAACGTGCTTCAATTTGAATAAAATCTCAGACATTGCGTGTTCAAAGTGATCCGATTGGCATGGATTGAAACGTATATACGACATTGTCCATTCCAACCGAAATGGATCCTAACCCACTTCCAACTATCGCGTTCTTTACGAAAACGATAAAAAGCAGCTGCGTTCGGGACACTATAGTGGCATCGCAATTACCTAAAATACACAATTTATCGAGAAATAATCCGTCACCTATGTACGAATAGTAAAACTAAAAGTGAATTGTTGTGAGATATCATGCTCCACGATTTTATTTAAAGTGAAAAAACACCATCGAAATTGTAGTACAAGAAAATAATTATTTTTTAGTGACTTTAGCACTATACAGGGTGTCCCAAAAATGTCGGTTTTCCTTGAAAGGGGTGACTCAGGGGGTGATATGAAACAACTTTTTCCTTAGCGAAAATATTGTCCGAAGCTTCGTTAAGGAGATATTAACCAAAAACCCCGACCAATCAGAGCGCGCGCCTTCCGCCCGAGTTCCCGCGGTAGCGTTGGCTACGCGGTAGGCGACCGCGCTTGTGCTACGAACGTACGAACAAGCAAGTCGGCATGCATCGAAGGAAACCGCGTTACACAGTTTTTTTTTTTTAAGCAGAATCTTAAATAAGAATAATTTTAAGTGAGAGGACAAGAAGTACGTAAATTTCGTTTTTAAATAAGGCATAAACGAAAAGGTAACGTAACAGAAAATGTACGACAAGTGATCGTAATTCGTTATTGAGGTAAAAATCCGTAGTTTAAGAACGGCCAACACAACTAAATTTAAAAAATAATATTAGGTGTATGAATAAATTCTTTCCGACTGGAATTTCTATCGCGGTGGTATTCAGAAGCTGCCAGAAAAATGGCAAAAGGTAATGAACAATAATGGAAATTATTGCGATGATCGAGTTGTTTTCATATTTTTTAAATCGAACTGTTATTGTACCCTAAAATCGGAAAGAATTTATTTTCACACCTAATAATCACCAATATATTAAATAAAACTCACCCTTTCGGACATTCCTTTCCTTGCTTTCCTTCCCTTTTCGGAAACCTGTGTCACTGGATCACTGTACCGATCCTGGTTATCGGTGGACGAAAAGATTTATGGTTAGGTAGCGCCCAATGCTCAGCTGATCACAGTGCGTCCGGGTTAATGTACCGAATATTCACTTCACTACATGGCTACTAACACTGATCACTGAATTTATTTTTCACGGAACGTGTTGTTCCTACGTTATAAAATTCGGTGGCTGCGAAAGGGGCCGATTACTGTTAATTACTGGGACGAGATTACTACTATTACCCGGCGAAAAGAAAACTCGTGGCAGACTGTCTCGGGCTGTGAAGTCCGCTGCCGTGCAGCGATCAGATACGGATCCGACCGACGATCGTCAAAACAAAAGCGTAGGCTACGCTTGGTCAAATCGCTCTATCCCACTCGATCTCGTGTTTCGTTCGATCTCTTCGTCGCGCGGTGTGACAATGTATGTGGCAACTTCAGCCAATAACCAAAATACGTGTGCCCCGTCTTTAAAAGTGTGCCCAAATAGGTGACTCGACCAATCGTCACAGCAGCGGACTGCACAGCCCGAGACAGTCTGCCACGAGTTTTCCTTTCGCCGGGTAATAGTAGTAATCTCGTCCCAGTAATTAACAGTAATCGGCCCCTTTCGCAGCCACCAATTTTTATAACGTAGGAACAACACGTTCCGTGAAAAATAAATTCAGTGATCAGTGTTAGTAGCCGTGCAGTGAAGTGAATATTCGGTACATTAACCCGGACGCAGTGTGATCAGCTGAGCACTGGGCGCCACCCAACCATAAATCTTTTCGTCCACCGATAACCAGGATCGGTACAGTGACCCAGTGACACAGGTTTCCGGAAAGGGAAGGAAAGCAAGGAAAGGAATGTCCGATAGGGTGAGTTTTCTTTAATTTATTGGTGATTATTAGGTGTGAAAATAAATTCTTTCCGATTTTAGGGTACAGTAACAGTTCGATTTAAAAAATATGAAAACAACTCGATCATCGCAATAATTTCCATTATTGTTCATTACCTTTTGCCATTTTTCTGGCAGCTTCTGAATACCACCGCGATAGAAATTCCAGTCGGAAAGAATTTATTCATACAACTAATATTATTTTTTAAATTTAGTTGTGTTGGCCGTTCTTAAACTACGGATTTTTACCTCAATAACGAATTACGATCACTTGTCGTACATTTTCTGTTACGTTAGCTGTTCGTTTATGCCTTATTTAAAAACGAAATTTACGTACTTCTTGTCCTCTCACTTCAAATTATTATTATTTAAGATTCTGCTTTAAAAAAAAAATGTGTAACGCGGTTTCCTTCGATGCATGCCGACTTGCTTGTTCGTACGTTCGTAGCACAAGCGCGGTCGCCTACCTCGTAGCCAACGCTACCGCGGGAACTCAGGCGGAAGGCGCGCGCTCTGATTGGTCGGGGTTTTTGGTTAATATCTCCTTAACGAAGCTTCGGACAATATTTTCGCTAAGGAAAAAGTTGTTTCAAATCACCCCCTGAGTCACCCCTTTCAAGGAAACGCGACATTTTTGGGACACCCTGTATAGTCCGGGAGCCAGCGACACTTTTTAATAACTCATTTGTTTATAGCAGGGATTGTAACCCGTACCCTTACCGCGTTCGGTATCTCGTACCGTAGACTAACCCGCCTAACCGGGTAACACAAAACATCTATAACCCGAGTAACCCGGTTAACCTGGTTAACGCGGGTTACAGTGAGGGCGGCATCTCTTAGCTGTGTCTGACTGCTACGTTTGACTGCGGCGTTCAACAAGGTTTCTTCTTCCATTGTCGCGCGCCTTTGACTTCAGGCGACATATTATATTTTTTTTATTATGCCGGGTCGCTGGTGCACGCACGTGATTTGGGGAGGGGAAATCAAACTCTGGTTTACCCCTCTGGAAGAGGATGATACTTGGACTTTAATGAAAAATCTCACATGGTGAGAGAGAAGCTTTAGTTTACCCGACAGGTCTTACACAGTGGTTGAAGAAGCTCTGCTTCGCTCGTCTCCGAAAACGAGGCACCGCTGCGCACACATTTCAACGGTTACGCAGGCAAACAAAAAAAGGGATCGCTGATTGGCTTTCCCCAATCACGCGAGAACTCGAGCCAATAGGACCCGACATACTTCTCGCTTAGTAACAACTCAGGGACACAGACGCTCCCAAACTGTAAACAAACGGTTTCGGCGTCCTCTGCGTCGTTAAGAAAGGGCGAGCGCGACAATACTGAACGACCGATTTCGAACATTCATCTATTTTATATTTTCCACTTTATTGTATAAAGAAGAGAAAATAATATGAAAGTAATTGTTGTTCTAATATAATTATGAAACACACATTGGAAACACCGTTTCTCGAAGAGGGGCGACCTTCCCCCCTGTGAATTCGCCGGCAAAGGAGGAATTCTCTTGACCTCTCCCTCTTAACGAAGTAAAGGAGGAAATTTCTAGTATTCGAATATATCCAACACTTTTAGACAATAGGTAAAGGTCCCGAAATCTGGTCGACAGTCTGTTTCGTCCGCGCGATACCACCGAAGCACCGAACAACAGAGTCGTAAACTCGCACCCTCAGCAGACGTTCCCGAATTCGGCGCGGTCAACTTAATCCTTGACTTCGCACATTTATTTTATTACTTTCACGTGCACGCATTACTCTGCCAAGGAGTGTCTGATATTGAAATCAAATTGATTACTATTTGGAAACATGGTTACAACTATGGTTTTCACAGTATTAGGCCTGGTGCAGACGAGCGGTTTGCGGCAGTTTGCCGCCGCGACAATATAACGTTGTGTTCTAGCAGTACATATATATGTCTATGGAGAGATATATAAAATGTATGCATATTTTGCGGCAATATTGTCATATTGCCGCAAACTCTTCGTCTGCACCGGGCCATACGGTAACCTGCGTATAACCGGGTTACTCGGGTTATAGATGTCTTGTGTTACCCGGTTACGCGGGTTATTCTACGATACTGAATACCCAACTCGGCACGGGTTAGGGTTCGAATCCTTCATTTTGAGTGCAAATAAATGGACTGATGCATTTTTCCCCTATTTCTTGGGATTTTGTCACACTGTGGCGATGGAACGCAGTGCGTTTGCATCTACACTGCTGCTGAAGCAGTCTTGTGTTTGGACGCATTGACCAGGCGCAGGCTAGGAGATGCCGCCTTATACGGTGAAAACCATGTTTCCAAATAGTAATCAATTTGATTTTAATATCAGACACACCTTGGTAGAGTGATGCGTGCACATGAAAGTAATAAATATGCGAGGTCAAGGATTAAGTTGACCGCGCCGAATTCGCGAGCGTCTGCCGGGGGTGCGGGTTTACGACCCGGTTGTTCAGTGCTTCGGTGGTACCTCGAGGATGAAACTGACTGTCGACCAGACTTCGTGGTCTTTACCTATTGTCTAAAGGTGTCGAAAATATTTAAAACTGGCAGGTATAAAGCGAAGCGCGTACACGGCTGTAGATGATATTGAAAAGCAGAGTTTCGTTATGGGTGGACAATATAGAACAGAGAAAACTTATTTCTAAGGGTATTTTAGTACGATGCTAATATAAACTATTTAAGATTAAGAGCTTAACTTTAAATATGTACATTTAGCGGGTCGTCCGCATACCGACTGTTTTAAAGTTTTATTACTTTATGTGAGCAACGCGGTACACCCTCGGACACGTCACAATTTTTGTGAAAAACCCACGCCTCGTTTTCCTAACAGGACTATACTCCCACCATGACTACATTTTTATTAGCAGCCCCGAAAACCGTCAGGACGAATGTCAAACATTCATCAGTCTTGTCTTGTACCAGTCCTTGGTCGTTTGCACCTCGCGAAATTTAGTGAACGTACAACATGTGCATATACATATTATACGTTTGTGACTGCCATTTTATTTCATTGTGGATATTACATTATGGAACATCCTGTGCGTCAATATTTTTCATTCAACACTAATGAAGATAAATCTAAACGCCTCATTGATGGATGCAGAATAACATTGAAGGTAAGTTATTTCGATTAGTTAAAATATCCGCACACATCGTAAAGTGGGGGAACACTGACAATACGGGGTGACATTGGCAGCTAATTAATTTTTTGAATTGTTTTTAAGCGATACGTACGTCTACCGTTATGATTCTTTCGACAGCTGATTTAGTTACTCTTTCGTGATACAAAAGATTTTTTTACCGTTTTCATTAATTGTGTCTTGGTTTTATCTCGGCCACAATATACGCGTCTTGAAAAATCAGGTATCGCTGGCGTAGATGATTGGAGAAATAAAATTTCGGTACCGACGAAAGCTAGTAGTTTGTGGATTAAAGTGTAAAAATTTCAAAGCAATCGGTCGTGTAGCTTATGAAATTTTATCTACCCCAGTTGAAGAAAGTACGTTTTCAGAAAAACACGTTCAAAGTTGTCAGGAACTCGGAGCACTCACGGCGAGAGGTGTACAAAAAGCGCTGTAGAAGCCAAATTCTCAAATATATATACTTTCAAAAAATGGAAAAAGTTTTTGATGGTATCACAGAAGAGCGCGCCTTTAAAGAAGGAAAAGAATAACAATTTTATGCATTTCAATACTGGTAGTTTAATCATAAAAAATGTAATGTTCTATTAGGATACTTAAAGCAAATGTAAAAGTGGTAATTTTTATATTATATAACAAAATGTTACAAAAAACTGCCAATGTTTTCCCAGTTTACGGAGTATTATAAAATGAAGTCCCTGGTAGGCGTTTGTCTGTTTGTTCGGGCTAATCTCGAAAACCATCTCCAACAATTAATAAATTCATTGTTCGCGAGGCGATTACAACTAAGGCACGTACCGTTAGAGATGATATCAAATTCGAAATGGCAAATAAACTAATTTGTTTAAAAATTGATGGGGTAACCCGTCAGTTTAGATCGTTTATAGGCATTAATGCCCAATATATTTCAAATGACAAAATAATTGTAAGGACTCTAGCTCTAAAAGAAGTATTTGATAGGCATACTAGTGATAATTTAAAAGCCTTAGTCCTTAATGTATTAAAGGAATATAATCTAACAGCAGACAATATTTATTCCATTACGACGGATAATGGGGCAAATATGCTGAAAATGATTCGTCTTCTTAGTGAAGAGCAAACAAATTAAGCTGATAGTAATGACAATAGCGAGATGGACGATGTTCCTCTTAGTGAATACCGCGACGAATTTTATTTACAAGGCGAGCAATTATTTCCCCCAGGCGGTAATAGTTCAGAGTTAATAGGTGTACGATGTGTTGCACACACGCTACAACTTGCTATTTACGATGCGATACAAGCTTTCAATATACAAGGGTTATTGCAAAAAATACGCGAGCTAGTACGAAAACTCCGCTGTGCCAACTTAGGAATTGTTTTAAGGAATTTGAACCTTCGTAGACCAATTTTAGATTGCACTACTAGGTGGAATTCCACATATAATATGTTGGAAAGATTATATGAATTGAAAGATTTTTGTCGTTCTGAGATGAAAGATACAGTAATATTAGAAACCGAATGGCGTATTATTAAGGAATTATTAACTGTTCTGGAACCAACAAAAATAGCAACCAAAAAAATGCAGTACGAACAGCTATTAATGGGAGATTTTTATGCTGTGTGGATACAATGTAAATTAAGCTTAAGAAAACTAGAAAATACTTTTGCCACACGCTTACTAGATGCGATACAAAAGCGCGAGCAGGAAATTATTAGCAACCAATGTTTATTGGCTTCAGTATTTCTAGATCCACGATATAAAAATGTATTATCGGCAGTTGAACAAAATACCGCTATTCAACATTTAATGAATACTGGGAAGCGTTACGAGACCTTGAATTCGACACATATAAATGAAACACATACAGACAATTCTTCAATTTCATCAACTGATGATTTTGAAAAAATGTTATTAGAAAGAGACGCAGAACAACAAAATTCGTCACAAACAGGTTTTAGTATTGCTGCCCAATTAAATGCTTTCTCACAAAGTTCAAGAGTATGTAAGGAACAGAATATTTTAGAATACTGGGAGAAACATAGTATTTCCGAACTGCGCATACTTGCAAAAATTGTACACGCAGCTCCAGCAAGTCAGGTGTCCGTGGAAAGGTTATTTCCAGGACTAAAATTCATATTAAATGATCAGAGATCGAGATTGAATACTCATATTTTTAACCGACTTCAAAAAGGAGAAGGTTATGTATTCGACCCGTATGTATGTTTTTTTTTTATGTTTGTCCCCTCATAACTCCTCAGCATATAGACCGATTTTGATGATCTTTCGTTTATTCGAATGTGAAGAATAAGATGGCGTGAGCGTCGGTTAACTGTATGAGGGACGAGAGGGCGCAAGCGTCGAGAGGAGAGCGTCGAGACGAACATGGAAGAGAATCACGTTTATATTCACGGAAAGTAATAAAGGCAAAATTGTTCTCAGAGATTTGTGTCCGCGAGTTTTCTTGCAACTGTTTTACCCCCAGTTCCTATTTTGTAATATCGAAAGAGGATGGTGCCCCGTTGGTCCCATCCTACACTGCATCAACATTGGCCCAATATTTTGCCCGTTATGGTTAATAATAAAGACTATTGTCACCTAATTATTATTATTTTATGTACGTACGCGCATATCTCCTCAGCATGTTGTGTCAATATATATAAAACTAAAAAGTTAAAAATAAACAAAATTTAAAAAGAAAATTAAAACCGACTTCAAAAAAATAAAATTGCACTAAAAAGTAAAAAATAATTCTTTCCCTTATTTAATCTACGACTCATACTTTTCAAGTCGGTGCCTCATAATTTTAGATGATATTATGGTGGTTCGAACAAATGTAATTGAATAGTTTGATACGTATGCATGTGTGTGTGACTGCGTGTATAATATTTATGTTTACTACGTTGTATATATTATGTATGTGTATATTTTTTACCCAATTATCCTTAACTTATGTTTGTTCGTTGTATATTTATTGTGCTTGTTTTGAGTTTGTTGCTAAAACAATAGTAACATATGACTATTGTCAAGGATTCTTGGGATAAAATAAAATAATTCTTGAGTTCTTTAAGTTCAAGAGATAAAGTACAAATTCCGTTTCTAACAACCCTGTAATCAATTCTGCATGCATTTTATGTACTCGTATATTTTAAACATTTTGTATTCATTTGATCTGAACATTGTCAATAGATTGGCCCATCTCTGACCAACTTTAAAGGGAAACTCTCAGACTCTGAGTCCGAAAGACTCATTTTTTTTTTGTATTTTTCTTAAGTATTTAGTTGTTATAATATTCTGTTAAGGGTTGGGAGCAACATTCGAAATATTTCAATATTTACAGACCTGTGAAGTGAGCTGGTTACAGCGTGCTACGGAAGAATACCAAACACTTTTAACGCGTATTTCTCAACATGACTTTTTCTCGACTAACGGGTCGGAGAAAAAAATACCGGACAAATCGGTCTGCAACTTTTTAAGGTTATTCTACAAACCATTGGCTATCGCAGAAAGCAGAATCGATTTTTTTTTAATTGTATCATCATACTTTTTTTACACTGTGTTTTTTTAGTTGTGGTTCCCGCAATAGTGGCACTCATACAAATTATCAATCTCTTTGGAATTTTTATTTTAGATAAGTTTATGATCCTAAACCTGACCCGCCACAGAGGTGTCTCTTGTTCAAGACGTCATATTGAAACACAATTTTTGCATAAAAAGTTACCGAAAAATTTGTTTTTTATACTCTTCAAGTAGATAAATACTATGTAAAAAGTTTTGCACCATTATATTTGTTATTCGTTCAGTAAAACAATCATATAGATTGCTCAGTTTTTCGGCCGGATGACCAGAGCATGTACCCCCTTACAGTGATGCCAGAACCGAGGGATTTCGCCCACGGGTACTACCACCACTGTACGACCAAGCGTACCCCCTCCTAGCGCCCGTACCGCACCACACAAGCATACCCGTCCCTCTATCCGTGTGCCGCACGCGCTGCCTGGCCGGCGCTCTCGGCGAGAATTCGTTTTCCCGACATCGAAGCGCTAGCGACGCAAGCAAAAAGTCCAGAGTTCAAATCCCGGTGCCGATATTCTACTTTTTTCTTTATTTATTCTCTAAATTCTCTTTCTATATTCTCAGAAGACTAAAGGCTTAAAAACTGTTAATTTGCAAAGCATTTTCGAAGCGTGATTTGCTGCTAAAGATGCGACCCCCTTCTGGCTTGTATCGCACCACTACAAGTATCGTACCCTACCTTCTGTCCGTGTGCCTACGCGTTGCCTGGCCGGCGCTCTCCACCGAAAATTCATTTCACCGGGACCCAAGAGCTTGGGTCCCCAACAGAAAATCCGAGGTTCAAATCCCGGTGCGAAAATTCTACTTTTTTCATTAATTATTCTCTAACTTCTCTTTCTATATTCTGAGTAGAATAAAAACTTGAAAAGTATTATTTTATAAAGCAGTTTCGCAGCTGGCTAATGTACTGTGATGTTGGTATTTTGCCTTTTTATACAAAAACAGAAATAATTCCTTGAAATGCTACTTACAGAATAAGCTCCTTTCTAGGATGGACTCTTTAAAATTCACGTCACAATGAACAGTTACAGAATCGGTGATTTTCGTTTCAGGTAAGCGAGCCGCCCGCTCCGCTATTACGGTCGGCTTACCACTCGCACCCCAAATTACTGTAATGAGGTTTGAAAACAATATCGACAGGTCTAGAAAACCGCACATTTTTCACATTTCTCATTATAGCTTGATCAGTAGAATTGCCGAAGGATTGGTGAGTTTATGTCAACGACAATAAGTCCAAACAAGAAGCAATACGGTCTATTTTTTATTATGAAAACACGTTTAGAATTTCAGTGTTCCCCGCATTAAGGGGGTAGACACGGGTAAAACAGCGCTCTGTAATCGACACAAAATTGGCCCGAAATATGGGTTTTATAGAATTCGCTTTTCGTCCTCATATGAGCATATTTGGGGCTGGGTGAGGTCTCATTCGAAAGAGGAAGGTTCAGTGCAGCGCGCTCTGGTCATGGTTCGACGAGATTGTGTTGATATCTAATAATATGAGTGTAGAAAGTAGAGCAAACGTTGAAAAAAAAAAAAGTGTTTTGTGACTCAAACGATGACCAGAGCGCGCTGTATCGAGTCTTCCTCTTTCGAATGAGACCTCACCCAGCCCAAAATGTGCTCATATAATTACGAAAAGCGAATCCCCGTGACTGCATTCCCAAATACGAGTTCCGCCATATTGGCAATAAGCAGCACAAGTCATGTGACAAATTTAGTTCAGCTAGTGGATACGAGATGGCGCCTACTCGGGAGGACTGCCAGCGTGGAATAATAGCAAAACTGAAGCGTTAGCTCAGGGATCGGCGAGCCGTGGCTATCCAGTCGGCTACCTCACACGTACAGGAGCGGTGGTAATGTGTGCGTGAATTGACGCCAGCGCGAAGGCAGCCAAGTGGCGACAACGCGAAGCGAATGTGACGTCACATGCTTTTACGTCACTAAGCAGGATGAGCCGGTAGCCGGCTTAGCTTCGGCACGGCGTGGCTGCGGTAGCCGCGGCTCACTCTGGGCAATCGAAGCTATTGGAGGGGGAAACACCTACAGGGAGCGGTGGTAATGTGTGCGTGAGACACCACGATGGGAGCCGCCGAACCACGGCCAACCAGCGTCACCGGGAAATATGTTGTCGACGCTGGTTGGCCGCGGCGTCACTCGCTTGGCGCTGGTATATATAAAAAATATCATTTCTATAATTCTGATGATGCAAAAGTATTAAGTATTTGTCTTACCTTTGTCGTAATGAAGTGTAATTTCAATTGAATGAAAAACTTGGAAAAACTACTAAAAATGTTCGATTCACAATCGCACGTGGCGTCTTTGGCGTTGGCGTCTATACATTCGTGACATCACATTCGCTTCGCGTTGTCGCCACTTGGCTGCCTTCGCGCTGGCGTCAATTCACGCACACATTACCACCGCTCCTGTACGTGTGAGGTAGCCGAGTGGATAGCCATGGCTCGCCGATCCCTGCGTTAGCTGGATACATGTGCCACAGTAAAAGCGTGATGCAGTCAATGTATGCATTTTCGTCCGATTAGAGGTTAGGTTATATGCATTTTAGACATACATTTACTAGGAACTGCTGGGAACTGTATACATTTACTAAATTAACGCCTTTACCGTGACACATACATCACTTGAAATCGCTGTCGAATTTATGTTATAATTATATGGCCACATTATTTAAAGTAAAAAAAGAGAGATTGGAACATTTTTACTAATACTGGAAATACTGATTTACTGATATCATATTTTCAGAATGTGGAAGTTACAGCAATTATTTATAATTATTGCTCTTATTATTACTCTTTTTTATTGTTCTGACTAAACCGGTCAACAGTTGACTCCCTGATTTTTTTGTAATTCTTTACGATCCAATGCAGAGATGGGCATTATTTAAATAAAAGGATATACTTCCGAATGACCCCAGTGGCTGATCGACACGAGGTTTGGGGGAGGGGTGTGTACCCTAAATCTAAAATTCTATATAGGTTCGGGTATTGATTAGTTTCCATTGTTTATTTGAAGGCCTTTCATCTTGGGCTTCGAATAATTTTTCTTCTTTCATTATATCATTATCCTAAGGTCGTATTCAGATATATTGGCCGGTCAATAGCAATCGAGGAGAAATCAACCACCACCATCTGACGATCGTGGATTTGTCAGTTGGAGTTGCTAGGCCCCCGAAGGGTATGGTGTCGTAACGGGAACGCTGCTCGGCTCTGTCTGAACGTAGCCGTGCGGTTGTTATTTATTCTTAGCGTAATAGTTGCGTGCGTTACGAAGTTATGCGTTGACCAATACGAGATGAAGCTATCGAGAAAAAATCGATGTTCTGACCATAGCACTTCTGAATTTTTTCGGAGCTAACACACACCTATTCTGATGTATGTATTTCTACGCTCACAAGGGAACGTCCCGAACCCGGAAATTCGAAAAATACTGAAACTTTGTGAATATGGAGGGAATTTCCTCCTGATTACAGCGCAATTTTTTGTTTGCTGCCCAAATTCACACTAAGGGGATGTAATTGACCGCTGAAAATCCGGTTATTTTCCGATTTTGTGTTATAACTCGTGACCTGTAAAATAATTTTATTTTACCAAATGATAGATCTAATTAAAAGAAGGAACTTTTGTCTTGAAACTTTTTTCTATCTCTTACAGTTCGCGAGTTATAACACAAAACCGGAAAATAGCAAAAATTTCAGGGGTAATTTCACTCCCTTCGAGTGAATTTGGGCAGCAAACAAAAATTACGTTGTAATCAGGAGGAAATCCCCTACATATTCACAAAGTTTCAGAATTTTTTTACTTTTGGGGTTCGGGATCTTCCCTTGTCAGAACTCGGTTGGCCTACACGTCAGGAGCTTGGCGCAATCCCTACCACTTCTGGCCCACTCTTGTTCTGCGAAGGCGAGAGCGAGATGGAACGGGAGTGAGTCAGAAAACACAGAAAATGAGCACCGAGGCAGGACAGCGGTATGGTGGGAGAATACTCCTCACGAAACTCACCGGCCAATATATGTATCTGAATACGACCTTAGAAGCTCGAATGCCGACGAAAACCTTTGTGGTCCGAGCCGCGCGAGATCGCCGTTTCTCGGCGATGCGTCATCGATTATACAGAAGCAGAATTTGTTTATGTTTCATCGCATCAATATGAAAGTGACATCAATGTATTTCTCGCATTCTCCCGATTAAATTGACAGAAAATTATTTAAATCTGATTATTTTTATCGAAACAGGCTTTCACTTCTATAAACAAATTTTTCACGTAATTTCCTTAATTATGGTCCGAATTATATCATTTTTGGGGCCAATTTGATCCAGAAAATTTGAGGAATCGATTGACGTCACTTTCGCAAAGATCTGATTAGAAATGCATAACTGCAGATTCGTCACTGCTTAGTGCGCAACATTGTATGGCCCCACTGGTTTCGAGAGCCGAAGCACACGAAACTCAGCGAGTCGCATGATTGCCAGCGAGAGGGACAAGAGGGGACTTTCGATGGCGAAGGAAAATCAGCCTTCTACAGAACTCAAATCGAGAAAGACTTTGCTGACCGACTTTATATTCACGTCAAATAAATACTTTAATTGTAAAATTTAGACGATGAAGTATTGTTGAATTTCGCCAGTTCTTACATATGCCCCATTTGGTTCGGAATTCCTGATCTCAGAGTTTCATGCATGTACCTATTGAAATGTTATTTTTTCTTATGATTACATGATTAGGACACACTCTACGTTCAATAAAAATTGACCGAATTGCACCATGTTTGATATCATTTTCATCGGGAAATCCTAAAAAATCCATCGGTAATACTTTCATCAACACTTATCAAAAACATGAACATTTTATTTTTCTGTACTGGGTATTTTATCTAGCTCGTCGGTTTTATTGCTCTCTACTGTCAACGGGCGGTCTACTAGGGCCCGAAGGTCCTTGCTCGCAGCGAGAAAGCAAAACAGTGGGGTGGGTAGGTCTTTCCCGATAATCTGAGCCCAAAGGCTTCTCAACAATTGGAAGACTGTACATATTATTTCTGATGCTTTCGACAATACGCGCAACCATTTGCGTGCGCAGTTTCATGTTGCGCGTCAAAAAGTATTATTTTAATTACAATTAGTAATTCAGTTTGTAAGTGCCATTAAATTAGGCGTCATTAAAATCATGCACAGTTCATTAATTTTAACTAATTGACCAATTCATTTATTTTTTAATTCATTAATGCAGTACTCTGATTAAGAACGTCGTAACGCGGAGCTAATATTATAGGCCCTAAAATCTACGGTATTGCCAATGTGCAATTGAAACGCGCCGCCACTTCATACTATCGTTTCTTAGCATTTGTACAAGGTGATTCTTTATCCAGAGTCGTCAAACGCGATGCTCGCCAGCAATCATGTGTCTCGCTGAGTTTCATCGGCTTCGACGCTCGAAACCAGCGGGGCCATACAATGTTGCGCACTAAGCACTGATGAATCTGAAGTTTTGCAATTTCTAATCGGATCTTTACGAAAGTGGCGTCAATCGATTCCTTATGCTTTCTCGATCAAATTGGCCCCAAAAATGATATAACTCGGATCATAATTAAGGAAATTACGTGAAATATTTGTTTGCAGAATTGAAAGCCTATTTCGTTAAAAATAGTCAGATTTAAATAATTTTCTGTCAATTTAATCGGGAGAATGCGAGGAATCCATTGATGTCACTTTCATATTGATGCGATGAAAAATAAACAAATTCTGTTTCTGTATAATCGATCACAACATCGCAATACCACCGGCGAGTGCAATCAGCGCATATGAAGAGCTGTCGAATAAGCAATGTTCCAAAATGTAAGTATAAGCATGTAGTTTACAAAGTATGTAGAAGATACATACGGAGAGTGAAGAGGACCGTCTATGACAGGGGTGGTGGTGGGTCTCTTCACACTCGCCTAATAATAAATACCTGTAGCTATTCTTTCATATCAAGTGGAAATGACATGTATAAAAGCGTAAGTATGACACATACTTTTGTTATGCAAATAATTGGATTAATTAGAAATCATCATGAATGTTTCTTTCATATATGAATTTGCTTTAGATATTTCCACCAACCAGTATCAAAGGTGAAAATCGTGCTCTATGAAGCGAGGAAAGGAAGACAGTCTTCTCCGCAAGCATAAAGATAAGTAAATAACATACATACATTTACATTTTTATAGCATTCAGATCGATTACACCTCGTTATAACTTTTTATCACAGGTTCTATGACAGCTAACTGTAATCGAAAGGAGTCGGTACCATTCAAAGAAAATATTTATGAGAAATAGGAAACAATAATAATGGATTCTTCAGAAAGTGTAAGTATCAGTTTTTACATTCAAGTGGTATAAACACAAAAAGTAATTTTTATTAAATTCATTTATTTTTACAGATCAAACCAGGGTGTACATATGTACACTGGGTTCAGGAATATCGTTGCAAGTGCCAAAAATGCAGGGTGGAGCAAGTACCCCTTCCATGACAGAAAATATAACCTATGTATCTGTTATATGCCAATACATGCTTAGCGGCAATTTCGTTCTTTTGCGCTATATTTGTGAACTTTTTATCATCCTTCCGAAATATTATTATTACGCCGCAACAGTATCTTTAGGAAATCGGGTCTAGCGTATAGGTTATATTTTCTGTCACTTTGAGGAGCAGATTTTCTGTCACTTTGAGGAGCAGATTTTCTGTCCTCGAACTGACAGAAAATATAACCTATACGCTAGACCCGATTTTCTAAAGATACTCTTGCGGCGTAATAATAATATTTCGAAAGGATGATAAAAAGTTCACAAATGTAGCGCAAAAGAACGAAATTGCCGCTAAACATGTATTGTCATATAACAGATACATAGGTTATATTTTCTGTTACTTTGAGGAGGGGACCACATATTATAATAATCACGCGCATCCATCCTGCGCATTTTCATTAGCCCCAATTCAACATCCAACACAATTTTATACTATAATGTTTGTTCATAAGTGCTTTCTGCATAAGACGTTTACTTATCTTGTAATAAGCGTATTTCATATTCTGTTTCAGTGTTTTGCTAATAAAAAAATGTCTAACCTAACATACTTCAATTTCTGGGGATATCCCCTCATCTATTTTTCCTTTTCACTTATATATTTCCTTACTGCCAACGTAGCATTGTGTAGCATAAGCACATTTTAAGTAATTAAAATGTATGTACAATGAATTTTCTACGTTTGCTCTATCAGCAGACATTCCATTTAAATATTTACATGTACAACGCAACAACAAGGAATTTATTTCCTTATTCAGAATAGAATACGGAAATAGCAAACAGCTCCCTCTCGCGTGCACCAGCAGCCGCGTATCTATGGGTATTACCATTTATGTGCAAAAAAATCTGCTGTAATACCGACCTGCCGAATCGGCCAGGTCACGTGACGTGTCTACCCCCTTAAGGGGTTATCGCAGTCAGTAAGGTCAGAAAACGAACGATTCTTTGAGAATTTATTTCAGAAAGTACATGCATATTCTTATGCAAAGGTTTTTGTATTCAGATGAGGAACCGTTTAATCCCGAATTACTGTAATGACGTTTGAAAATAATATCGACAGGTTTCGTACTGGTCTTAATGATATCATTTATACGTAGAGACGAGTTTTACTAAGCCATTCTTAGTCAATGATGCTTTTTTCGTGTTAATCAGGTTGATACATTCAGTCTTCCTCGGATTATTGAAATGCTTTTGGCCCCGAATTATCGGGAAAGACCTACCCACCGCATAGGTAGGTCCCGGGTAGGCCGTCCATTGACTGCCGAGAGCAATAACACCGTTGGGCCAGGTAAAATACCCAGTACAGAAAACTAAAATGATCATGCTTTTGAGAAATGGTCGTGAAAGTAGTACCAATGGATTGTTTAGGATTTCCTGATGAAAATGAGTTCAAACATGGAGAAATTCGGACCATTTTTAGTGAACATAGTGTGTGTCGCTGTTCCTTAAAACAGCTTCCGGGAAATCAGCTGTAATAACCAGTTAAAATAGCCTGTTAAACGGTTCCTCATCTGAATACAAAAACCTTTGCATAAAAATATGCATGTACTTTCTGAAATAAATTCTCAAAGAATCGTTCGTTTTCTGACCTTACTGACTGCGATAACCACTTAATGCGGGGAACAATGAAATTCTAAACGTGTTTTCATAATAAAAAATAGACCGTTTTGCTTCTTGTTTGGACTTATTGTCGTTGACATAAACTCACCAATCCATCGGCAATCCTACTGATCAAGCTATAATGAGAAATGTGAAAAATGTGCGGTTTTCTAGACCTGTCGATATTGTTTTCAAACCTCATTACAGTAATTTGGGGTGCGAGTGGTAAGCCGACCGTAATAGCGGAGCGGGCGGCTCGCTTACCTGAAACGAAAATCACCGATTCTGTAACTGTTCATTGTGACGTGAATTTTAAAGAGTCCATCCTAGAAAGGAGCTTATTCTGTAAGTAGCATTTCAAGGAATTATTTCTGTTTTTGTATAAAAAGGCAAAATACCAACATCACAGTACATTAGCCAGCTGCGAAACTGCTTTATAAAATAATACTTTTCAAGTTTTTATTCTACTCAGAATATAGAAAGAGAAGTTAGAGAATAATTAATGAAAAAAGTAGAATTTTCGCACCGGGATTTGAACCTCGGATTTTCTGTTGGGGACCCAAGCTCTTGGGTCCCGGTGAAATGAATTTTCGGTGGAGAGCGCCGGCCAGGCAACGCGTAGGCACACGGACAGAAGGTAGGGTACGATACTTGTAGTGGTGCGATACAAGCCAGAAGGGGGTCGCATCTTTAGCAGCAAATCACGCTTCGAAAATGCTTTGCAAATTAACAGTTTTTAAGCCTTTAGTCTTCTGAGAATATAGAAAGAGAATTTAGAGAATAAATAAAGAAAAAAAATAGAATATCGGCACCGGGATTTGAACTCTGGACTTTTTGCTTGCGTCGCAAGCAAATCGATGTCGGGAAAACGAATTCTCGCCGAGAGCGCCGGCCAGGCAGCGCGTGCGGCACACGGATAGAGGGACGGGTATGCTTGTGTGGTGCGGTACGGGCGCTAGGAGGGGGTACGCTTGGTCGTGGAGTGGTGGTAGCACCCGTGGGCGAAATCCCTCGGTTCTGGCATCACTGCCCCCTTAAGTGTCTGCCTAGACTAGACTGTCTTAAGGCTCGTATAGACCGGGCAACAATCACCGGCAACTTTGTCGCTGGAGTCGCTGGCGAGTCGGTGTGATAACCGACTTATCTCCAGCGATTTGTATCCGGCGACTTTTATCCGGCGACCTGTGTCCGGCAACTTGTGTCTGGCGACTCGTCCTTTAAAGGTTAAGAGATACGAATAGACCTGGCGCAGTCGCTGGATACAAGTTGCCGGCGACTTGCAACAATCTCTGTGGGATACAGCAACTCGACCCATGCCTCAAACGGCCTTCTAGAAATGACTGTTGGCCACATGTTCCCGAAAAACTGTATTCAAGTGGTCGGTGAGCAACCATCGCCCGACTGTCTAGTGCCTGTATTCTGTTTCCCGTACTGAATGGGAAACATCGCCGACTCTGTGGCAACACACCACACATATATATGTATATGTTTATTTTATAGGATGTACTTCAATACTTTACAGTTAAGGGGGCCGTCTCATTTTTGTTATGGTCCGAATCGATCGAAGCGTCCCCAGTAAACAAACGGACCCTAATGAAACTACTGCGGTCGATAAAAAGAACTTGTACAGAGATGACATCTCCAGGTACTCTGGGTAGACGAACTTGTGACGCATAATTGCCACATCGTCTGTTTTCTTTGTCTCTGCCGCGCTGTTGCCACAGAGTTCTCTCTTTCTATCGAGAAGTCTTGAAGCAATACGGCACGAGAGCTACGTCCAGCGTCAGAACCTCGCTGAACGTAGCAATAATAAAAGATAGAGAGGTCCGGGAGTGTAAGAAGGAAAGATGGAAATATACCAAACTTGACACAATTTGAACTATCAGATTACACATAAAATTTATTTGCAGAATTGAAAGCCCGTTTCATTCAAAGTAGTCCGATTTAAATTATTTTCTGTCAATTTAATCGGCAGAATCAGTTTCATATTGATACGATGAAAAATAAAGAAATTCTGTTTCTGCATAATCGATGATACATCGCCGAGCAACTCCAGGCGACAGGTTAGACGGGTGAGCGAGACAATGTCGCTCGGCTCGAGCTTCGGGGGACCTCAAGAATGAAGGCCTTCGATTAAAAAAATTATTTGTGGCCGACGGATGAAGTCCCGTCGAATAAACTGATTCATCCGTGGCGTTTCAAATAAAACTAACTCTGCGTTATTTTTACTCGACGACAAATAAAGATAATGTCTCTTTAATTTGATAGTTTATTTCAATAATTTATGAAACAATACTAATTTGCGTATCAATATCCCTTCCGAACTTCGCATTTCTGTAAGGACACTGGGCATCGCTTGCCTTCTTGGAAGGCGAGGTCCAGTAGGATGCGTAAGGGATACAATGTAAATTCCTGGCGTTCTCCCGATTAAAATCGTGTCAAATGTCATGTAAATCGGACTATTTTTAACGATGTTAGCTTGGGGCCACTTTCATCGGGACGACGGAATCGGTTGAAGCCATTTTCGCAAAAATCTGATGCGAAATGTAGAACGTGAAATTCGTCACTTCCACGAAACTCAGCGAGGCGCGGCATATTCACGGCATTGTCTTTAGGACTCTAGCGAGAGAATCACGCTGTACAAACAGCGTATTGGTCAAAAACATTTTTTTAATAAAAAGATTATTATTTGTGACTGAAAATAAAAGTGTCAACTATTGGTACACTGTCAACAAAGAGTACAGTTACCGTATATTTAATTACCAAGTACAGTTCTAGAAATAATCCGATTTATACCGTGCTTGAACTCATTTTAATCTGGATAATCTCAGCAGTATGTTAATAAATAGTGAAAACGTCACGTTTTACAATTTATTAATACATAATCCACCGCAAGCAACACTGTATGCCTCTCGAACCGAAATCAGAAGCTGCCGCCGAACAGCCGAAGTCTTCAGGCTCAAAGAGAGATCGCGCCGGTTCGGGTAAACACGCTGCCGAAAGTTGTTTGAAGCCTTCAAATAAAAGTCGAATAAACTACGGTTAAAGATCGAATAAACAAATTATTCTTCTTCGAATAAAATAATTATCTTTCGTCGTCGAATGAATTCACTTTGGTTCATAACGGATAAACATTAAGTATCTTTTATTTGAGTTTATCCAGATATTATCTTTGCCCATATCTGTTCTCCAGCCGCTTCGCCGTGATTCATTCAAGCCTTCTTGACGACAAAATAGTAATAGGGGAAATGCGGCAACAGCGCGGTCTGACTCTCGATACGTGTCGGCAACTATGTCTTTCCTACATTTATCGGCTAGCTTGGACTTACACCGGTTCTGGTGGTACATGGCACGAATATACCATCAGCGCCGGTGACGGAGGAACCTTGAAGCTTCATTCTGTCATTTTTCGGGCTGTCCTGAGTACACGATTCATAAATTCATTATTATTTCAACGTACGGTGCTTATTAGCATTCAAACGCACCGTTCCACCCTGCACTGATGTCTACTGGAGGCAACTATACCCGCAAAAACTTTCTTCGTGTCGATTCCAGGACGAAAGATGGTTGAAACGGTTTGTTTACTACATCGCGTATACGCAGGGGCGGCGAAACCACTGTGCAAGTTATACGCCGCATAAGGGCGCCAGCCGAAAGTGGTGCTAAAAAACTATATCACACGCTTATAATAAAGGAATCCAACTCCCACATAAACAAAATGTAAATATATTTCTTTTTTTATTGCATCTCGTGCAAACAGGTGCAAAAATTTGGGGGCGCCAAAAATTTTCTTGCATACAGGCGCCAGCTAACCTCGCGTCGGCCCTGCGTACACGTCACGCTGGTGCTATGTGGCTCGACTATACCAGTGGCGCCACCAACGGAGAAGCCTTGAAGCCTCATTCTGTCAGTTTTCGAGTCATAAATTCATTATTATCTCAACGTGTGATGCTTATTAGCATTCAAACGCACCGTTCCACCCTGCACTGATGTCTACTGGAGGCAACTATCCCCGCAAAAACTTAATTCTTGCCGATTCCAGGACGAATAACGGTTGAAAAGGTTTCGCGTATACGTACACGCTTTTCCTAGCTTGTGTGAGCGTACGCACACAATCAAGGCCCGCTGAGACGGCCCCCTTAATTATCAATTTTTTCTTTTTTTTCTTCAACACGCCGTGTATTGTTTTTAATCTGTACAATCTCACTAACTTTTTTCTCTATGTAATGCATCGCAACTACGCATCGATGTTTTCTTTAACATCGAATACTTCTGCGTTTTGAATTAATTAGCAGGCCATAACTAGTAAAATAAATTAAAAAACCGAAAAGAACAATTCAGAATCATACCCATTTATTATCATTACAATAACAGTATTTTATTTAAATTTCCCGGTGTTCCTTCTGTAGGCACAGTAAAAGTAATAGCTTGCTCAATCGTTTAACCTCCAGCAAAGAAATGGATTGGACGGTAAACGATTCAACAAACTATTACTTTTACTACGCCTACAAAAGGAACACTGGGACATTTAAATAAAATACTGTTATAGTAATGATAATAAATAGATTTGATTCTGAATTGTTCTTTCCATATTATTTTTGCTACAATATCAAACATTGTATTGACCATAGGCAAGGAGGATCAAATGAGTAATATTTTCCCAAAGTCGAGCAAAATCATGACATGATCAACCAGCAGCCTGGGTCATTGGTTTGATCAGCCTCTTCTGATGCATCGAATGAAATACATCGATGTATCGAATAAAGAGTGACCCAAAAATGAGGCCTTTTTTAGCCTCTTTTTGGGCCCACGATTTTGGAACTGAATTTTGTGCCAAATGATAGCTTATGATGAGACATCAATCACAACAATTTTTCAAGTTGCGGTGACAATTAGTTTCTGAGATATGGGAGGTGAAAGAAGTGAAAATTCATTAACGCGTCAGCCCATACGCTTCGATGTATGGACTTTGATGTCATTCCGATAATTTAAACAAATATTTCCCGGGATTTTTGTGACTGCTAAAAACGAATTTGGACTTAGATTTTCAAAATTCACGCAAAAAAATAATCTCCATTGAATTAAAAAAGAAAACTAACCTAACCTAACCTAACCTAACCTAACCTAACCTAGTAGTTTTTTTTTTAATTCAGTGGAGATGATTTTTTTTCCCGTGAATTTTGAAAATCTAAGTCCAAATTCGTTGTTAGCAGTCAGCAAAACCCCTGGAAATATTTGTTTAAATTATCGGAATGACATAAAAGTTCATACATGGAAGCGTATGTTCTGACGCGGTAATGAATTTTCACTCCTTTCACCTCCCATATCTCAGAAACTAATTGCCACCTCAACTTGAAAAATTGTTGTGATTGATGTCTCATCATAAGCTATCATTTGGCACGAAATTCAGTTCCAAAATCGTGGGCCCAAAAAGAGGCTATTTCTTGGGTCACTCTTTTTACCATTGTGATATATCCGATAGATTCGATGTATCGAATAGTAAACATCGAATATTTTCGGTGCATCAATGTATATCGAATATCCCTAGGGCTTGACGGAAGGACACAGGAACAAAAGGCGTAGTCCTCTGATTCTGATTGCGCGTGGCCCCGCGTGCGTCGGTTTCCCTTCGTATTGGAAACTGTAACGTGCCGCTACGAAACCGCCGTACATTTTTTCCTATCTCTTTTCTAACTAAGTGTTAAATCCATTCGATCATACTTACATTTACCTAAATTGTAAACTAGTATTTATGACGCGGGCGAGCGACGCCATTATACGGCGGGAAACAGCGAACCAAGCGACGCGCAACGCATGCGCATAACTAACCGCGAACTCACTGCCGCGAATAACCTAAGCGCGCGCGCGTAGACCGCGCGCACAAACCGCGCGTAGACCGCGCGCAGAGACCGCGCGCACAGACCGCGCGCACAGACCGCGCGCACAGACCGCGCGCACAGACCGCGCGGACGCCGAACGAACTGAGCGTAGTACGCGAGCCGGCGGGAACCGGAACCTAATTCTAATTGGTGCACCCAACCGGACGCCATATAAACTGAGCGTAGTACGTGAACCGGCGGGAACCGGATCCCATTTCTAATTGGCGCACTAGTCCAAACGACTAGTGATTGGCTGGAGCAAGGTATCGCAGAACCGTATAAGTACGAGCCTGCCAGCAGCTTAGATTCAGACTGAGTTCTGCTACCGAACAGTAAGCACGCCGCTTATAAAAGTCTCTCAACAAGTATATATAAATTCTACGTCCTGACTACCTACATTCAACCTAATTCCGAGGTCGCTTTAACTAGCCCCTCAAAATCACGTTCAATCTCCTATATTCAAGTTCTTACAATAAACCATTCCGAGGTCGCTTTAACTAGCCCCTCAAATTCCTACGAGGTCGCTTTCACTAGCCCCTCAAATTCCTTCGAGGTCGCTTTAACTAGCCCCTCAACTTCCTTCGAGGTCGCTTTAACTAGCCCCTCAAAATCTTTCCGAGGTCGCTTTAACTAGCCCCTCAAAATCCTACATTCAACCTTTCCGAGGTCGCTTTAACTAGCCCCTCAAAATCCTACATTCAACCTTTCCGAGGTCGCTTTAACTAGCCCCTCAGCTTCCTTCCTGGAAAGCGTGGGCCAGCTCATAGGCACCAGAAGAAACACTCTTATTAAATACCAAATCGACCTAGCGTCATTATTATTATCTAAACAAAGTATAGCGACTTATTGCTCAAATACGATTTAGTATCGTATCATTATACCAACAATTATACAAAACAGTTAAACTGTACTTAGTTACCCTATTAGTTTGAAACCGTAATCAAACGTATTCTTTATTACCGATCAAGCGTCGAAACCCAAATCAAACGTATTCTTTAAAATCGACTTGTACGTCGATTCATTATAATAATTACCATTTTTGTTCAAACATTATATTCACTTTTTGACCTAGAGTCAAACCTTTATTCTTGAATAAATCCACTGTTAATTTTTGTTAAAGAAGGACTCTCGTTTGTGAAATTCATTTCTTAATTGCACGCCACCCGAACCAATCCCATAATTCCACAGGTAAACCGCTCTACTTGTGGAATCGCCTGCAACTAACGGCTAAGTCTCGTTTGAGAACGTTACAAAACGGATCTCTTATCGCTTGAGTATAAACACGCGCTCGAATATCAAAACAAAAACACGCGTTGACGTATTCCGTACGAGAGAAGGTGGGCTGGAAGTCCGATCGGTCATAACCTAACCAATCTGCCCTGCATCCCTCCCAAACGGTCACTCTCTTGAAGAGGCCCTCTTCACAGCAATATCTCCTCTCCGAGGCCCACCATCTTTCGCACGGAATAGGTCAACGCGTGCTTCTGTTTTGGAATTGATGCGCGTGTTTTTACTCGAGAGATACGGGATCCGTTTCGAATTTGCAGGGAAGCGCAGGCGGGACCACGCGCAGTCAGCGGGCTACCGTTGTTTCTTCTTATGTCTCTCACTCTCCGCAAGGCGTATAGATGTTGGATAATACTTTTTAACTGCTATATCTGGCACATTTAGATAAAAACTGAAGGGGCTGAGTTGTATACCACATCTGGTTCTCAAAAATTAATCAAGCTGATCGGCCAGAGTGTTTGGACAGGGTCCCGGTTTATGACCGTATTGTCCCGTCAGTCAGCGGTTGACAACGCTACCTGCGCGTCCGAAGTCACCATGTATACCACCCATTATCGACATCTGGTAGACAAATGTTTCCCAACGAACGCTTCGAGAACAAGCTATTGCCTAGTCGGAAAGAAATGAAGAAATTTCGCTTCAAAAATACTAAATTGCCAGCTGTAAAAGATAACTGAATTCGGACGCGCAGGTACCTCGTGCCACCCGTGGCGCAAACAAGACCAGCCCCGGTCATGGACGTCCGGAGGCGGGTGCAAAAGGGGCTATTGCCCCCTGGCTTTTGAGAAAAAATCGCTTATTTTTCAAAACTGATCTTTATTAAGTTTATACTAAAAAAGGGAATATTTTTAAATTTCGGTTTTAAATTTTGAATTAAATTGGCACTATAAAATGGGTTTAAAAAAGCAAGAGGGGTATATTTTTCTTTACAATCATTCCAAAGTTGGCCCTCCCCCTGGAAAAAAGTCTGCGGACGCCCCTGCCCCCGGTGCTTTCTATTCGAGCGGGTTTTCTTCCAGTGGAAATCAGTAAATTTGCAAGCGCAATATCTCGAAATCAAGTTGAAATAAGGTGTATACATTATAGGTTATTGAATTTGCCTGGAAACTATCAAGTGATCTCTAAAAAGAAAATAGTTACATTTAAAAAACCGAACTTGACCATCGTATCTCTTAAAATAATAATCGAAGAAATTCGTACAAAATTGATAAAACTACCTCCGTCGTTTAATAGTAACTGTGACATTAAATCATCACCGTAATGTTCTCCATTTCTCAAAAACGCCTTTTTCTTTTTCTTTTGGTCGATGCTATTGCAATGAACGCGGCGCCAACACCCATAGCTATTGACGGATCCATGGCTACTAAATAAAGTTTGGAATGGACGCCGAAGGGTCTTGGTCATAAGGTGGGGGACACAAGTTGCCGAGTCGCCGGACACAAGTCGCTGGATACCAGCCGCTCGGTAAAAGTCGCTGGAGACAAGCCGATGCATCCCACCGAGTCGCCAGGCGACCCGCTGGAGTTGCTGGCGACAAAGTTGCCGGCGATTGTTGCCCGGTCTATACGAGCCTTTATGTTACTAGTAACCCGCTACGAGCGGGTAAACCGGCTCTTTCTAGAATTTAGAAACCGTTCTCTCGCGGTTAGTATGGGTTACAGTAACCTTCCTTGGTTAACCGGCTTCGGGTTAGGGTACGGCGCGGGTTACAATCCCTGGTTTAAAGTTGGTTTATATTTTTTTCCACTATATTTGTGCTACATATGCACAAAAAGACCTCCTGCCATAACGATAGTGGAACAACGCTTATCAACAGCGTGTCAATTATGTAAGAAAATATTGTGCAAATTTCTTATTTGTGTGAATTTGAAAATTTTTGTACTAATAATAGACACCATAAAACACCGAAAAATGATCTGCTGCCACCTTAGTTGCGGAACGGCATGCTACTGCCACTCCTATAAACATGTTAAAAAAATGAACTCCATTGACCAAAATGTTTAAAGCTGAAATTTTTTTGGTGGTAGTTTTAATCACAAAATGGAAAAAAAACGATTGCTGCCAGTCCTATCGTGGAACAAAAGCTTGGCATCTCCTACACCCCTCACAAGAAAAACATAGGTCGCTTATCGAAACGATATCTCTGGAACGACAACTCTGAAATCAAATTTTTTTTAATATAATCGGTATGAGTGTAGTTTCCGTTGTGCGTACCGATTTTTTGATCGAAAACATATTTTTTTAAATACGCTCGAAAAACTATTAATTTTTTTGCCGATTTTCGAAACTTTTTCTTCCCAAGCGCACCATTTTTACAAAAATAATTTTTTTTAAAAATCGGTACGCACAACGGAAACTACACTCATACCGATTTGTTTGGGAATGAATAGTTCTCCGCGCCGCCGCACTCTCGATCACCGCAGCACCTCCTGGGCGGCGGAAGTCGCGGTCGATCCGCGATCGATCAACCAATCAGCGTCCGTCTTGTCGATCGACGCTCGAGAATGTTCGAGAAGACGCCGCGGCGGAAATGCGCATCCATCTTGTAATTCTCTCTGTTCACAACCGTGCGCAACGTACAACACGTTTTGCTCATTGTCTTTTTACCGCGTTGCTCAACAAGCAATTATTGTGTGCATATCATTTCCAGTCGATCGGTAAGCTCAACCACGGTGTTCACGACACAGTTCGGGTGCAGTTATCACGAGAGTGTGCATTCGCGATTGTGCGTGTCCGCGTGGGCACGTTTTCACACGTGTGAATTGTACAAAAGAGTGTACGGGGGCTCAACCCTCTAATTTCAAGTGCGCACAACGGCTCACCCGTTGGCACACTCTTTATAATAAAGACGTCACATTCCTGTGTGCAACTCAGTGTTTTAGTGCCAATCGCCGATCCTAACCTATCCAGCAACCTTGTGCTCAATCTAACCTCACATTTTTACAAGATTATATTAAAAAAAAATTTTGATTTCAGAGTTGCCGTTCCAGAGATATCGTTTCGATAAGCGACCTATGTTTTTCTTGTGAGGGGTGTAGGAGATTAACTGTATATGGAAATCTATGCATGTTTTTCTATTCCTTTTTTTTTATAGTCTCTTAAGACATTGTTCTAAAGATAGGTAATAACAATTTTATAATAAAACTGTAAGTTATTCCTTAAAAAAATCTTAAAAATGGGCTCATTTTTCCGGCCGTCACAGTGGTGTTCCCCCTTAAGAGTAGATTAAAAATTAAAAAAAATGTGTGCATTAAATTAAACTTTTTATTCTAACTTGTCAAATTAAGAATAAAATTAAAGTTTTAATACATTAACTAAAATTATTAAAATTTAATTAAGTTTTAAATGATTAGTAATATGTAATACATAATACTTGAATGCCTATGTTATAGATACTGCCCCAGATCCAGAACGCGATCAGAGGGACCAGAAAGAGTGTCATTCAGATGACGAACATGATGACATCGATAATGATATCGATGACGATAATTATGAAAAATATGATATCGAATCCGCATCGTATGCGAACAGCGATGACGAATATATATAGATTCCATTATGTATTAAGGTAAAGAGAAAAATTTTATTGCACTTTTAAATATTCTGGTTAAATTCATACAACTCGCCACACTGCACCTTTCATTCCCTCAGCCAACAACAGGACCTATGGTGGCTCCTGCCAAGCCATTTATTCCACGATAGGACTGGCAGCAATCGTTTTTCTTCCAATTTGTGATTAAAACTACCACCAAAAAAAATTTCAGCTTTAAACATTTTGGTCAATGGAGTTCATTTTTTTAACATGTTTATAGGAGTGGCAGTAGCATGCCGTTCCGCAACTAAGATGGCAGCAGATCATTTTTCAGCGTTATATGGTGTCTATTATTAGTACAAAAAATTTCAAATTTAAACAAATAAGAATTTTGCACAATATTTTCTTACATAATTGACGCGCTGCTGATAAGCGTTGTTCTGCTGGTGCGCTGGCAGGAGGTCGTTTTGTGCATATGTAGCACAAATATAGAAGAACAAAAGATAAACTAACTTTAAACGAATTGACAAAAAAAATGTGTCGCTGGCTCCCGGACTATATGAGAGAGTACAAGTGCGTTGAAATCATCAAACATATATTTCTATAATTATACTCGTTACATATTTAGTAAATGTGTGTCACGTTATTTATTAACCTAACCACCATCCATGAGCCACAATTGCATCATGGCGAACAGAAAAATAAAAATTAGTGCAGAAAATCGTTTATTTCACGAGAATTGGGAAAACGATTTTTGTTTTCATTGATTGTGGAGGACAGCCGCTATGTTTACTTTGCAATGTAAAGCTTGCAAATATGAAGAAGAGCAACCTTTCTCGCCATTATAGTATGTCTCATGCGGAAACGTACGATACATATTCTGCAGAACGTCGAGCAGAAGTATGTAGAAATTTAAAAATACAATATACAAATGAAGAGGGAAATAACTCGCAAACGTCGCAGCAGCAAAGGATTGCCGCTTCGTATTTTGTCGGATTAGAAATTGCACGTGCAAATAAGTGTTTTTCAGACGGTGAATTAATAAAGAAATGTGCAATCGAAATGGCGAAAGCGTTCGGAAAAGAAAGTACAGTGGAATGTTTCCAAACAGTGTCATTGTCGCGGGAAACTATTTCGTCTCGAGTGGGTGAAATTAGTGACCATATTTCAGAGAAATTAAAAACTTTATTGAAAAACTGTCGTTACTTTTCATTATGTTTAGATTTTTAGATGAAAGCATTGATGCTACCGATATCAGTCAATTATCTATTTTTGTTCGCTCGATAGACAATCAGTTTTGTATCAGTGAATAACTCTTAGCAATCGTACCGCTACGTTCTACTACACAAAGAACGGATATATTTAAAGCGTTTCGCGAAAAAGTGGAAGAATACGGTGGATTTTCGAAGTGTACTGCAATTGTAACTGATAGTGCACCAGCAATGGTAGGGCGCGACAAAGGGTTGAGTGGACAATTAACAAAAAATGGAATTGCTTGCCCTACATTCCATTGTATAATTCGTCAGTTAGCACTGTGCGGAAAAATTATAACATTAAATTCGACGATGAAGATCGTGACCAAAGTTGTAAATTTAATTAGAGATGGAAACCGATCACTGTCACACCGGAGATTTAAAACTGTCCTTGAAAATGTGGACGCTGCTTATAATGATTTACTTTTACATAGTCAAGTGTGTTGGTTGAGTGCAGGAAAAACTTTAGAGCGCTTTTTTGCTTTGAGGAAAGAAATACCACAATTTTTAAAAAAAGAAACAAAAGTGGAAACAGATGTGCTGGAAAAATTCAAAGACGTTATGTTTCTGTGCGAATAGCAGTTTTAACGGGCATCACTGATCATTTAAATTCTTTGAATATAAAATTGCAGACACAGGATCAAACAATTTCTGATTTGGTTGGCCACATTAACGGTTTTAAAAACCAAATACAACTATAGCTGAATTAAAAAGATCGGAGTTGTACCATTTTTCAGGGACTTAATACCGGTATAATGCTCATACCGGTATTTCGCCAATACAGCTATACCGAAACCGATATCATACCGAAAAAGATAAATACCGAAAACAATCGGTTTTCGGAATTACCGGTAACCGAAATAAATACCGGTATTTTTTCGGTATTCTTCTCGGTGAACACCGAAACCTACCATGTTACTGAAAAGAATACCGAAAAAATACCGGTATTTATTTCGGTTACCGGTAACCTTTTGTTTTCGGTATTTATCTATTTCGGTATGATATCGGTTTCGGTATAGCGAAATACCGGTATGAGCGTTATACCGGTATTGAGTCTCAGACGAAGATACAACCGAAAAATACCGGTATTATTATTATTATTATTATTATTATTATTAACGGGCAAAAAACCCTTTAGAGTACATAGTATTACAGAATAAGTACAATGAAATAAACATTCTACACGCCGCGATAAACACTAAACGCCGCAACGCAGTTGACAGGTTACGCGGAAAGTCGATTAAGCAGCTGATTCCGAAACGAATCAAGTGATGCAGTGAATAAATCAATGTCCGCAAAGCGCTGATTGACCTCCTCCATTGCGCGGTTTATGGGATCGGCTGTATAATGAAAATAATCTGGAACTTTCGGCTTAAAAAGGGGTCTCAGACGCAATAAACGTTCAGGGGCCTGAAAGTGTATTGATGCCACGAGATCATTACAGTTTATCTGTCCATGAATGATTCTATACAGAAACAATAGGTCAGTACATACACGACGGTTACTGAGAGTGATGAGCCTTGTTTTGAGCATAGCAGGACCATAGTCATGGTCATTGTACAGCATAGGACTACCTATTGCTCTCATAGCCATCCGGAGGAACTTATGCTGGACCCTTTCGATTAAACTGACATATATCTTATGCTTTGGGTTCCAAATTATCGAGGCATATTCTAACTGGGGTCTGACCAGTGCTACATACAACAACTTCAGTGATTTCAATTGCCTGAAGTGCTTTGCGAAACGGGCTATAAATCCTAAGGTTTTCATCGCTTTGCAAGTGATATTCCGGTAATGGTTACGAAAGTCTAGCCTAGTCGTGAACGTAACTCCAAGGTCACAGACTTCGTCCACATCATTCAATGGGGTACCGCATAGGCTATATGGCGATACAATGACACTCCTTGCTCTATGGGTTCTCAACACCACACATTTAGCTGTATTTAGCCGCATCTTATTGACGGTACACCACTGCTCGAATCTAACGAGGTCATCCTGCATCTTACTAGAGTCGAGTGCACTGCGAATGGTACGAAATATCTTCAAATCATCGGCATACATAAGAAATTTACAGTCCTGGAATACATCCTTCAGGTCATTGATAAAAATGAGGAACAGAAGGGGACCAAGGTGCGATCCTTGAGGGACGCCAGAGCTCACTTTAACAGGAGCTGATTGTTGGTCAAACACTTTAACTACTTGCACCCGGTCATCCAAATAGCTACCAACCCATGATAGGAACGCCCCGCTAATACCAATCGAAGATAATTTTTGAAGTAAAATATCATGGTCAACCGTATCAAAGGCCTTCCGGAAGTCTGTGTATACAGTATCAACCTGGAGACCGGCATCGAGGGCCGCTGAGACATAGCAGTGGTATACCGCCAGATTAGTCGCCGTCGATCGTTCGGGAACGAATCCATGCTGCTCATTACAGATGACATTTGTGAGAAGAGGCGTTACGGTCTCTGTTACAATTTCCTCGAAGAGTTTGGGCAGGACAGATAGTTTACAAATCGGCCTGAAGTTTTTCACGTCCGAGCGGTCACCTGCCTTAAATACTGGGGTTACTAGACTAGTCTTCCAGGCTGGGGGAAAAATTCCACTCTTTAGGGAGGAATTAAAGATATGCCAGAGAGGCCTGGAGAGAATAAAGCGGCATTCCTTCAAAAACAAAGGGGGGATACCGTCGAAACCCGGGCCTTTGGCCGAATCGAGTGAATCTAGCTTGGAATAAATATCACCTATAGAGACGGATAGCGAGTGTATGTTTACACCAGCACCGGGGGACAAACCAGGATTCAACACAGGTAACACTCCGGACGGACGGGTGTAAACAGATCCGAAAAAGTCCGCAAAGAGATCGGCAGCTGACGAGTGAGTCGTGGCAGAGGCTTGATCGAGATGCACCTTGCCAGGAATACTATGACCGCCACGCTTAGTGTTTACGAATTTCCAAAAGTTCGAGACATTGCTAGAGATAGCATTCTCGACACCCTCAATATGAATACGGTGATCCCGAAGTAAGGCTTTCTTGCACTGTGATCTGAGGTGGGAAAAGATCATGTAGTCGCTGTATGCACATGACCGCTTAAAGACTATATGCGGTAAAGATTATACCGGTAGGAGTCCCTGCCATTTTTCAGCATGCAAAGAAATTGCTGAAGAGCATAAAGACGCAAATTTCACCGAATTACTACTAATATTAATTGAAATAGAAAAAGAATTTAATAATAGATTTGCTGATTTCGACACTGAAGCAGGACCTCCTAATTTTTAATAACGCGAAAGGATGCACGATCGAAGAACAGAAAATTGGAATACGGCCTGGAACTTTGTAATTTACTTTCAGATCCATTTCTATTAAGCAGAAACAACTGTGGACTGGATTTTTTCAAATTATTACATGAAAAAAATATCCTAAACTGGTCAATTTAGGATTAAAAATCTGTTCGATATTTGGATCCACATATAAATGTGGGGCTGCATTTTCAACCATGAAACATATTAAATCCAAATATCGCTCGACGTTGACGAACTGCTTTACGCCATAGGAAGGAGAACGTTGAAGGTGTGACATACCAGACTAATGTTGATCTGCTCAACGAGCTGGCAGAGGATAAGTCCGATGGGGAGGAAGACGAAACGGAAATCGCAATTGTTTTAGTGGACTTGGAAACACCCGGTTTTGAGATAAACTGTGACATTTTGCAAATTGGGGCAAAATGTGGGACAAAATCATTTGATATATATATCAATCCCATTAAATAGATTTCTGTCAGTGCTAGTCAGGCAAATAATCTCACAAGCTGCTACATTGACCTACTTTACAATGGTCGAGAAGTACCGCCTGTACCAATACGAGCTGCCTTGGCAAATTTTCATGAATGGCTAACATCGCTGGAAAAGCAATGTTGTATTGCCACGCACAATCTCACCTCTGACGGGTCGAGGTTAATGAAGAAAATTATACAGTGTTCAGTAGTTGAGCTATCGACCGTATTTTTAGAATAAGCAAAAAGTGGTTTCGGCGCACTGGTTCGGTCAGTTAAATAATTTAAAAGCTAATTTGCAATTTTAACAATTATAAATTTCCGACGTTTCGGTCTGCGGTTTAGACCTTTTTCAAGGAAAGATATTTATAAAGTATACTGCGTTCGCTTTAGAGTCACACGTTTGATACGACGTGTAACACACGAGTCGGTTGTAGCATGACTGAGGTAAACATCGGAAATTTATAATTGTTAAAATTGCAAATTAGCTTTTAAATTATTTAACTGACCGAACCAGTGCGCCGAAACCACTTTTTGCTTATACAGTGTTCACTACAAAATGAATTTGCGGAAGTAGTTTTTGGTTTTGTAGATACTTCAGAAGTAATTAGAAATACTACTGGGCCCAAACAAAAAGGGCAATGCTCAGTCAGCGGACTAGCCAAGGCATTGAGCATTTCTGCCATTGGTGCCCATAACGCGGCACGTGATTGTGTTATACTACACACAACTTTAAAAAAATTAAAAATAACTTCTGAAAAATTGTTAACAAGTGCAAAGAGATTTTCGGAACAAACTGCGGTATAGCATAGCCAGGAGAAAATAAGTAAGATTGTATCAACGTTCGCACCAATCGAAAATCTGGGCTGTTCGGTAAAAAAGAAGTTGGCATCAGCTGAAATTGATATGGCAATGTTAAAAGAAACATATGCACTGCGTGGACATGACGGACTAGCCCAATTTCTGAAAAATCAGATAAAAGAAAAAGTTAATCAAACCATTGCCAAAGAATCGATAAATAAAATTATTACATTCTTAAAACACGCAAAAACGTGATATTTTATATATTTTATTATTGTATTCTTCATTATGCAAAATATATCAAATTATGTCAACTGTGCCAAATTATTGCATCTTTTTGCGTATTTTTACCTTTTATTCCATATTCATAATCCCGCTATTTCTCATTTCCTTTTTCTATCTCTGCATGAGTGTAACGGAGACAAAAAGATAGCCAGAAGATTCAGTTAGAACCCAGATAGCACACGACGTCTATAAGCCGTCTGCTATCTGTTAACCTTTTCGGTACCAGCGCCGGATATATCCGGCATCCATCTGATGACCTGTGTGGACCAGTGCCGAATATATCCGGCGGCACGTAAACTATCTCCAATAGTTTAAAAAAAAAAAAAATTATGTAAAAGCACTTTCGCGGAAATGTACGCGGTACCAAAAGGGTTAACAGCAGAGATGGGCAAAAAATTATTTCAAATAAAAAATTGAATTCGACCAAAAGACGAAAATTTTATTCGAGGCTCATGAATAAGACTAACCCGAGTCAATTTTTAATCCAAGCGCTCATGATTGAAATCATGGGGATTCAATCGTCAGTCATGATTGAACTACGTCAATCATGGGGATTCAATCGTCGGCCATGATTGAAGTAGGTCAATCATGGGGATTCAATCGTCGGCCATGATTGAATACGTCAATCATGGGGATTCAATCGTCGGCCATGATTGACCTACCTTCAATCATGGGGATGCAATCATGACTGAATGAACAGTGTTCTCGTATTCAATCGTAGTTCAGTCGCCTAGCTGGACTAACCTTGGCGAGCCTCGAGACTCGCGAGAGCCTTTGATCGATGCCGCGCGAGGCCCGAGCCGAGCGACATTGTATCGTTCACCCGTCTAAACTGGCGCCTGGAATTGCTCGGCCATGTGTCATCGATTATACGGACAGTGAATTTCTTTATTACTTAACCGACTTCAAAAAGGAGGAGGTTATAGATTCGACCCGTTTGTATGTTTGTCCCCTCATAACTCCTCAGCATATGGACCGATTTTGATGATCTTTTTTTTTATTCGAAAGAGGGCGATGCCCCGGTGGTCCCGCCCTAGACTAAATCAACATTGACCCAATATTTTGCCACTTATGGTTAATAATAAAGACTATTGTCACCTAATTATTATTATTTTATGTACGTACGCGCATATTTCCTCAGCATGTTGTGTCAATATATATAAAACTAAAAAGCTAAAAATAAAAAATTTTAGAAAAATTAAAACCGACTTCAAAAAAATAAAATTGCACTAAAAAATAAAAAATTATTTTTTCCCTCATTTAATCTACGACTCTCATATTTTTTAAGCCGGCGCCAGATTTACACAGTGCAAATGATGAGGCACCGACTCAAAAAAATATGAGAGTCGTAGTTTAAATAAGGGAAAACATTATTTTTTATTTTTTAGTGCAATTTTATTTTTTTGAAGTCGGTTTTAATTTTTTAAAATTTTTTATTTTTAGCTTTTTAGTTTTATATATATTGACACAACATGCTGAGGAAATATGCGCGTACGTACATAAAATAATAATAATTAGGTGACAATAGTCTTTATTATTAACCATAAGTGGCAAAATATTGGGCCAATGTTGATTTAGTCTAGGGCGGGACCACCGGGGCATCGCCCTCTTTCGAATAAAAAAAAGATCATCAAAATCGGTCCATATGCTGAGGAGTTATGAGGGGACATAATTGACGTATTCAATCATGGCCGACGATTGAATCCCCATGATTGACCTACTTCAATCATGGCCGACGATTGAATCCCCATGATTGACGTAGTTCAATCATGGCCGACGATTGAATCCCCATGATCGACCTACTTCAATCATGGACGCTTCGATTAAAAATTGACTTGGGTTAGTCTTATTCATGACGAATAAGACTAAAGTATTTTTTATTTGATACGTCATTTAAAATAATTTGTTATTTAAATAATGCCCATCTCTGGTTAACAGTGTCTATAGGTTAGATATGTTGGATAGTTGGTAACAATTATGTTCCTAAGAACAAAAATGAATTTGGTTACGTGTGAGAACCACTGTCTAAAGCAGTAAACCAGAGGCCAGCGGACCCATGGGTCTGCCGAGTTTTCCTTACACCTAACTGTCAGGGTAAGAGACACAACGCAGGCCTGTCCCTTTGTATAAGTGGCCAACGGCCACTTATTTCTTCAAATAGCCTAAAGGCAAAGTTGCGCTTTCTCTTCACTTCGAGTCTAGCTTTCCGTCAGACACGACGTCCTTCCAAGCTTTGTTAATAAAGCTAAATTCTTAAAAGTATATCTATTTGATTACTGTTTATTTCATAACCCATTTCCAATAGGTTATGGGCCCAGTAAACGATTTTATTAACTGTGTGTTTTAAAACTATAAGGTGTGTGACAATTGATATAGTTATTAGAAAATTATAGTGTGTTAGTGTTTATAAAAAAAAACTGTGAGTAATATACAAAGGACAGGACAATGGAAAATCTCAGAGTGAAAAGAAACATTAAACCTTTTGACGGTGAACGGTATAGTGTCTGGAAACTAAGAGTGCGTGGTTTGATGAGTGAACTTGATGTAATACAAGTGATCGACGTAGAAGTTCCAGAAATATTAACCGTTGAATGGATTAAAGCGGAGAGGATTGCGAAAAACACAATAGTTGAGTATTTATCGGATTATTTTCTCGGGTTTGCGAGTACTGGCAGCACGGCAAAAGAAATTTTCGAAAATCTTGATGCTATTTATCAGAGAAAGAGTTTAGCTACTCAACTAGCTATAAGAAAACAGCTATTGACTCTAAAATTGCAAGGTGATACGCCTCTTGTGCGTCATTTTACGATATTTGAAGATCTCATCACCGAATTATCTGCGGCGGGATCGAAATTGGAAGAGACAGACAAAGTGGCACATTTACTTTTAACTCTTCCAAATTTATATGACGGAGTAATAACGGCAATTGAAACATTATCAGAGGATAATTTGACGCTTGCTTTTGTCAAAACAAGACTCCTAGATCATGAAGTGAAACTGCGCGAAGAAATTGGTGACACGAGTTCCAAGGTACTTCAAGCAAATACAATGCAAAGTATTAATAAAGGAGTCAACGTAGGACAGAAAACATCCAGGAGTAACCACGGAAAATGGAAGAAGAAGAAGCAATTTCGAAATAATAATAGCCAACAAACAGTGAATTGCCATCAGTGTGGTAGAAGTGGCCACAAAATAAGAGATTGCTATTATTATAAGAAAAATTGCAAGTATAATGAGGAGAGAAAGAGAACTGTGCAAACAGTGCAATTGACAGAACAGCCACATAATAATTCTTCGGGATTTGCATTTATGGCCGGTGGCCATCAACTGGCAGCTGAAGAAACTGTGATTTTTCTTCTGGATTCGGGAGCCTCTGATCATCTGGTTAATCAGGAAAGTTTGTTTTCCTCCTTTATAACCTTACAACCGCCGCTTAACATTTCTGTGGCGAAGAGCGGCGCCTACATCACGGCGACGAAGAGGGGGACAATTCATGTTACCAGCAATAAAGGAATTAAAGGTGTCCTGGAAAATGTGCTGTACTGCCCCGAGGTCCCATACAATTTGCTGTCGGTGCGGAAAATGCAAGACGCTGGTTTTGGTATCTGTTAGACTTATACTTTAGAGTATGAAAGAAACTTTATTATAAAAGAAAAGAATAGAATAAAGTACTATAATATTATAATGAAAGAATTAAAGTATATAAAGGTATGCCAGTACTAATGGCCGCCGTTATTATTCCACGTGTCTATCCGTTCGGAAGGACCTTCGAAAACTCTCGAACATGTACATAATCCCGGACACTCTCGCGACGGCCCATGTGCGCAGAGAGTTACTGCGCACAGGGCCGTGTTTATTCCAACATAAAATCACAACGGACGAGACATACTTTCATCCAACACTCCCACTTATTCGAGACCGTTTACAACGCTTATTTGGTTTCTTAGGTAAATAAATTGCCCTTTTGGTAAGGGCTTAGTAAGAATATCCGCGAGTTGCTGTTTTGTTTCTATATATGTTATACCTATTTCACCACTCTCACACACATCTCGAACGAAATGATACCGTACATCTATATGTTTGGTTCTGTTATGGTGTTCTGGGTTATTTGCTATCTTTATTGCTGACTGGTTATCCACATTTATCGGAACCATATCACATTTCATGCCCAATTCAGATATCATTCGGCGCACCCAGATTCCTTCTTGTGTACCGGTAGCTAATGCAATGTATTCGGCTTCTGTTGTCGATAGAGCAACTGCACGTTGTCTTCGACTTGACCAAGAGATTGCCCCGCCGTTTAGTAGGAATACAAATCCGCTAGTAGATTTTCGCGTATGAATACACCCGGCATAATCAGCGTCCGTATATCCGATTAGATTGCAATTGCTCCCACTTTTTCCATACACTATTCCGTGGTTTATAGTGGCTTTTAAGTATCGAAAGATTCGTTTGACTGCTTGCCAGTGCTCCTGTCCATAGTTTTCTAAAAACTGACTGGCTCGATTCACCGCGAATTCAATGTCAGGCCGACTAACCCTAGTAATAAACAGAAGCGAACCGATCGCCTCGCGGTAGGGGATCTTTTCATTGTTTTCTTTTCCCGGAAAAACCTGAACGCTTGTTAAAACCGAGCCAGGTTCTATAGGAGTACTCACAACCTTTGCATCTGTCAGTTTGAATCTTTCGATCATTTTCTGAATATACCTACTTTGCCCTATTTTTATCATTTTCTCTTTTCGATCACGTTCAATTTCTATTCCAATAAAAATCTTTGCATCTTCAATTGTTATTTGAAATGACTCCTTTAACCGCGTCAATACTATGTCAATTGCATCCTTGGAACTAGAAATTAACAGCCCGTCATCTACGTACAATGCTAGAAAGACAATCACTCCTCTCAGTTTACCCGAAAACACACAATGGTCACTCTCCGTTCTTTGAAAACTAAAATCTTTCAGAAACGCAACAAATTTTTCGTTCCAGCAACGGGGGGACTGCTTAAGGCCATAAAGACTCCTATGCAATCTACACACGGCCTCGGGGGTCTTATCATCTTTAAACCCCTGGGGCTGTTCCATATATACGACTTCTTTTAATTTACCATATAAAAATGCCGTTTTTACATCAAATTGAGCAACCTCATAATCCTCCCTCGCGGCGATGGCTAAAAGTATTCTAACGGATTCGTACCGTACAACTGGTGCGAAAGTTTCGGTATAGTCAATTCCTTCCCGCTGTGCAAATCCCCGTGCAACGAGTCTTGCCTTGTATCGCTTAATATTACCATTTGAATCAGGTTTTGTACTATAAACCCACTTACATCCAATTGTTTTCTGTCCCAATGGAAGTTTTTCGAGTGTCCATGTTTCATTTTCCCGGAGCGCAGTCACTTCCTCACCCATCGCCATTCGCCATTTATCACTTTCATTACTGCTCACTGCACTTTCATATGTCAACGGCACAGGTTCTACTGTATACGCATGTTCTCGCTCACCATAACGCTCAGGTGGACGTAGGTTCTCTCTATCACGTAGCTGCATTCCTGCGGTTGGCCTCTCATCCTGTTGTTCATCGTCGGGACGATCCTCCGGTGTTGGCTGCAGTTCTCCCACCTCTTCTTCATCCGATGATTCCTCGTACACTCCCAGATCAATCTGGACTTCCCCAGTCTTCTCAGGTCTTCCTTCTGTCTGCTTTGGCCCTTCTGAGGTCTCGTCGAAGTCTACGTTACAGCTTACGTGTATTTCACGAGCTGTAACATCCCATAGCCGATAATTTGTTGACTCACCCTCGTAGCCGACGAAGATCATTTTCTTGCTTTTTGGGTCCAGTTTTCCCCTCCTTTGCTTGGGAATGTTCTTGTATGCGTCACACCCAAACGTACGCATGTGCTTCAGCATTGGTTTATGCCCAAACCATTTTTCATACGCCGTCACATTCTCGACCTGCTTAGATATGGTTCTATTCAACACATACGCCGCCGTTTGAATCGCTTCAGCCCATAAGTATTTCGGAATGTTTCTTGCGATCAACATTGATCTAGCACTCTCAACGAGGGTTCTTATCTCCCGTTCTGCACGCCCATTCTGTTGATGAACGTAAGGTGTAGACCTCTCATGAATAATTCCTTTTGTTTTTAGGAATTCAGAGAACACGTTTGACAAATACTCCGTGCCATTGTCTGAGCGAAACACTTTTATTCGATTATTTGTCTGTCTGAGCACTCGTGCCTCGTATTCTTTGAATTTGTTAAAAACCTCGGATTTTTGACGCAAGAAATAGACCGTTCTAAATCCCGTACAATCGTCCTTAAATACCACAAAATATCTGGAACCACTTGGTGACTGTATGTTTAGCGGGCCACAGACATCCGAGTGGATCTTTTCACCTGGTTTTTCTGCCCTTTCTCTATTACTAGTAAAATGTGGCTTCTGTGTTTGTTTTCCTAGCGTGCACGCTTCACAGAAAAATTCTGTCTCGTCCTCAATTTTCATTCCATCCACGGCTCCACTTGTATTCGTTTCTTTGATTGTTTTCGTGCTAATGTGTCCCAATCTTTCATGCCACAGTCTTAGTGACATCTCCTGTGCTACATTGCACTGCTCCAGTCTATTTGTCTCAAACAGCATGCGAAACAACGACCCGTAGCGGACCCCCACTGCTGATAGCGTTCCGTCTCTCTCTCGCACTTCACAACGGTCATGATAGCTATGAAACGAGAAACCTTTGTCTGTGATTGCGCCCACTGAAAATAGGCTTCGTTTCAAATCCGGAACGAACAGTACGTTCGTTAGCTGGCGATTTTCACATCTGTTATTGACACTTGCTTTAATATTTATGATCCCAACTCCGGCTACCGAAAGGGTTTTATCTCCTGCGACCTTTACGCATTTTATCGTTTTCACCGGACCAAGTTCAGCGAACAAATCCCGCCTCGAGGTCATATGCATGCTCGCTCCAGAGTCGGCCAGCCACACCGCTTCGTCTTTGTTTGTTGTTTCCGAGAAGAACACCGATATATCACACACATAAGCCACTACGGATGTCTTTGTTTTCTTTCCGTCAGCCATACGTTTTTTGCACTCTCGATACCAGTGTCCTGTCTCGTGGCAATAATTACATGGGTGCTTCTTCTTCAGTTCCTCAATTTTCTGCTTACTGGGTTTCATCTTCTCGTCTCGATTTCCGTTTGTCTCTAGACTGTCAAGTTTCGCCTGCAGTGCCTGTACTTGGAGCGCTAATGACGATGTTTCTTCCTCTGTAGCCTTCACTCGCTTATCCTCGCGAATGATTCTCCCGATCAGGTTTTCCTTCTTCCGTTCCCCTTTGGCGGTGCATTCCCACGCCATTCTGAACGCCGAAAATCTTGCCGGCAAGCTATTCAACAACTTCGACATTATGGCCATCTCCGAAGGTTTTTCGCCCGCACTCTCCAGTCTTCTGCAAATATTTTCCAGTTTTTCAATTTGAGTCGCAACGGGCTCCTCGTCAGTCACTTGGAAATCGTAAAACTGCTGCCAACAACGCTGCTTCGCATCCTCCGTTGTATCGCCATAGAGTTCGCATAACTTCCGCCATATTGCGTTAGGTGTTGTGCAATTCACCAAATTAATATGTAAGGCTTGCTCTACCGACCCCAGCAGCGTTACTGCGGTTTTTGACTGTCGCTTCTTCCATTCCTTCCATTCCTTGACTTTAGTCTCCTTTTCGGGCTGCACATCCGTCCCTTCAACGTACTCCAGCAAATCTTGCGATTCCAACATAAGCGACACTCCATGTTTCCACAATTCGAAATTTGTGCCGTCAAATTTCGTGAGGCTGTAATTGTCCTTATCAGCCATCTTCGCACTAATAGGAGACGTATTACTCGACGAAATACTACCGGAGAGACAAACAGGCAAAACACGTGCGCAACGGTACACCGCACTGACTCTATACTCTACACGATGTGAGTGGCGCAGTGGAAGCGTGCTGGGCCCATAACCTGTTAGACTTATACTTTAGAGTATGAAAGAAACTTTATTATAAAAGAAAAGAATAGAATAAAGTACTATAATATTATAATGAAAGAATTAAAGTATATAAAGGTATGCCAGTACTAATGGCCGCCGTTATTATTCCACGTGTCTATCCGTTCGGAAGGACCTTCGAAAACTCTCGAACATGTACATAATCCCGGACACTCTCGCGACGGCCCATGTGCGCAGAGAGTTACTGCGCACAGGGCCGTGTTTATTCCAACATAAAATCACAACGGACGAGACATACTTTCATCCAACAGTATCGTATTCAACAGTGAGGGGGTACATATTTCGAAAGATGGTAACGTCATAATGTATGGTAAGCCATTAAATAATTTAACAGCCGTTGACTTTAATGTAAATATAAAAAGGGTAGGTAACAACTCGCAGGTAAATAGTATGGTGAGTTGCAATTATGAATTATGGCATAAACGGTTGGGTCACATGGGAAGATCAAAATTTTTAGAATTAAAAAATAACCAAATGGTCGAAGACATGCAATGTATAGAAAAGGTAATACCGGATAATAACCTATGTGAAGCTTGCATAAATGGTAAGCAAGCACGGTTACCATTTGAAAGGGTTAAAGATAAAAGTCACATTAGTCGACCATTATTCATTATTCATTCGGACGTTTGTGGTCCTATCACTCCACCTACTATAAACAATAAAAATTATTTTGTTTTGTTCGTTGATGAATTCACTCACTATTGTGTTACATATTTGATTACATATAAGTCAGATGTATTTAATGTATTTAAAGATTATGTTGCAAAAAGTGAGGCTCACTTCAATTTAAAAATTGTTAACTTGTACTGTGATAATGGAGGAGAGTATTTATCAAAAGATATGAAAGACTTTTGTGTACAAAAAGGTATCAGTTACCATTTAACAGTTCCACGAACCCCACAATTAAACGGCGTTTCGGAACGCATGGTTAGAACTATAACTGAGAAGGGACGCACAATAGTAAGTTGTGCTAGTCTAGATAAGGTGTTTTGGGGGGAAGCAGTGCTGACTGCAACGTATCTCATTAATTTAACCCCAACTAAGGCTTTAAAAGAGTCAAAAACACCATATGAATTGTGGCATACTAAAAAGCCCAAGTTGGGATATTTGAAAGTTTTCGGTTCAACGGTTTATATCCATAATAAAACTAGGAAAGGCAAATTCGATGAAAAATCGTCGAAAGGTATACTAGTTGGGTATGAACCAAATGGTTACAAAGTGTGGGATGTGGAAAAAGAGGGTTTCGTTGAAGTTAGAGACGTAATTGTGGATGAAACAAATTACTTAAAAACTCGACCGATACTGAGACTTGAAAAGGATGAGAACATCTATAATAAAACTGATACATCTGACATATGGTCAAAATCAGTAGAAATAGATGGAGAGTCTAGTAAATCTGATAGTGATAAATCAGATGTATCGGTGTCAAGGGTAAAAGTAAGTTCGGAAGTAAAATTAGGAAAAAGACCTAATAAATCTGTAATAGAAACCGATATGCAAAATATGCCTTCCTCTTCTAATAATGATAAAAGTAAAGTACAAGAGAAGCCTGAGCTTAGGAGGAGTGAAAGGATAAAACAAAAGCATTCTATATCGTATGAAGAATGTGATTTGCAAAATGATCTGCTTATGTGTGCCAAATCGTTAGTGTGCAAAATTCCCAGTTCATTTGAGGAAATTAAAACTTTAGATGATAAAATTCAATGGGAACAAGCCATCGATAGTGAGATTAATTCTCTTTTGATGAATAAGACATGGACATTAGTAGAAAAACCGGTAAATACAAATGTTGTAGATTGTAAGTGGGTATTTAATATTAAGAATGATGAGTTTGGAAACCCATCGAGATATAAGGCACGACTTGTTGCTCGTGGTTTTAGTCAAAAGTATTTAGTCGATTACAATGAAACATTTGCACCTGTAGCAAGAATAGCAAGTTTCAGATTTGTAATAGCTTTTGCAAATCAGTTTGATTTAATGATACATCATATGGATGTAAAGACGGCATTTTTAAATGGTAGATTAAAGGAGCAAATTTATATGAAAGTTCCTGAAGGAGTCGTCAGTAAAAGTAATCAAGTTTGCAAATTAAATAAAGCTATATATGGTTTGAAACAGGCAGCAAGATGTTGGTTCGAAGTATTCGAAAAATGTCTTGTAGAAAAGGGTTTTCGAAGCTCTTCGGTTGATCGCTGTATTTATTTATTAGATAAGGGAAATATATCTGAAAATATATATGTCGTATTATATGTTGATGATCTTGTGATTGCTACTGCGAATAAGGAAACAATGGCAAATTTAAAAAGTTACTTGATGGATCGATTTTGCATGACAGATTTGGGTGATATTAGACTTTTCTTGGGTATAAAAGTTGAAAGAAGTCATGGCAAGATCACATTAGATCAGAGTGCATACATTAAAACAGTGTTGGAGAAATTCAATATGAATGACTGTAAACCTGTTAGTACACCTCTTCCGAGCAAATTAAATCATTTAGCATTAAATTCAGATGAAAAATATGAGGCCCCGTGTAGAAATTTAATTGGTAGTTTAATGTACGTAATGGTATGTACACGACCTGATTTGAGTGTTGCAATAAACATTTTAAGCAGGTATACCAATAAAGAGAATAGGGAGCTTTGGCAAAATCTGAAACAGGTACTAAGATATGTAAAAGGTTCGAGTGATCTTAAGTTGACCTATGTAAAAGGTAATTACGGAAAAATAATAAGTGGTTTTGCTGACTCGGATTGGGGAGGTCAAGATAAGAGTGATCCAAGAAGTACATCAGGGTACTTGTTTCAATTATTTGAACGATGCACAATATGTTGGTCGACTCGGCGGCAAGCATCGGTTGCAACTTCATCTACCGAAGCAGAATATATGGCACTTTTCGAGGCTATAAGAGAAGCATTGTGGTTAAAATCCTTAGCAGTTAGCATAAATATAAATATTTCAGAACCGATTATTATATACGAGGATAATAGTGGCTGTATTAGTATAGCGTCTAACCCAAGCAATCACAAGAGATCCAAACATATTAATATCAAGTATCATTTCTCTAGAGAACAGATAGAGAAGGATCAGATTGAACTTGAATTTGTTTGTACAGAAAACCAGCTTGCCGATGCACTTACGAAGCCATTGCCTGCAGTGAAATTCTTGAAATTCAGGATAAGAATGGGATTAGAATAATTTTTTTTTTTTAAAAAACAATAAGATATTTTAATCAAAATAGTCTAAGAACACGTAATGGTCTGATCAGGTTTTCCTGGGTTTCCCTGATCCATGCAACAAATGTTGGACCATATGTATTTCCCAGGAAGAGCAAGGAAGGACAGTCGTTTTATTCTTTAGTTTGTTTTTGAATATCACTGATTCATTTTTGAGGGGGCGTGTTGGATTGTTGGTAACAATTATGTTCCTAAGAACAAAAATGAATTTGGTTACGTGTGAGAACCACTGTCTAAAGCAGTAAACCAGAGGCCAGCGGACCCATGGGTCTGCCGAGTTTTCCTTACACCTAACTGTCAGGGTAAGAGACACAACGCAGGCCTGTCCCTTTGTATAAGTGGCCAACGGCCACTTATTTCTTCAAATAGCCTAAAGGCAAAGTTGCGCTTTCTCTTCACTTCGAGTCTAGCTTTCCGTCAGACACGATGTCCTTCCAAGCTTTGTTAATAAAGCTAAATTCTTAAAAGTATATCTATTTGATTACTGTTTATTTCATAACCCATTTCCAATAAGATATACGTGTAGCGACACCTATAAGTTTGCTTCGTTTGGTCAGGGGGTTGCGACGTTGCCGTGGTCTCATAAGCTATCGAAATACATATCGTGCCGACAACACAATTTTCTCAAGTTATAATTTATTTTTTTAAAACGGTGTAGTGAAAACGATTGAAACTTGGCAGATATTTTCATCTATCCATATACTATAAGTGAAAAAAAATGAAAACATTGGTAATATTCCTTCGACATTTTTTCAGAGGTTTTATCCGTCAAAATCGTCTCTTTCCATAAGAGTACGTGTAAAATCAGTGAAAATTGAAATCGTTATAACTCAGCAACCATTTAGTGGATCCGTTTAAATGTTTTGCAGCACACCAGAAAGACTATAAAGAACAATCTCACAAATTTTCATCAACTTGGTAGTATTTGGAAATACGTCCCATACATCCTTAACGTAGTCAGCTTCAAATGAAATAATTCGATTTTTCATGGAATTTCCTTCATTATGGTCGTAATTACGTCGTGCTTAGTGTTAGTTTCATCGGCGAAACATAAGGAATCGATTGGCGTCGTTTGCGCAAAGATCTGATGAGAAATTCGGAAATCCTAGATATTTCTCACTTTTTAATGGTATTCAAACCCCTTCGAGGGTCGAAAGCCATATTTGGCGAGGCACTGGGGAGTGTTGTCCTCGCCACAGGGTACCTACCAAGGTTCGAACCAAGAGTTTCGAGACTTCGAAGCCGACCAAGACTTTTCAAGAGCTTCGAATCATGTTCGAAGCGCTTCGAAGTTTTCGCCATATATATAGATTCGAAGCGCTTTAAATCACATCACTAACTATGCCGGTAAAATATTTAGGCATTCCAGCAACCTCTGTTCGAAGTGAACGATTATTTTCTAAAAGTGGGCAACGCTTATAAAAAGAAATAAAGAAAGATTATATCCGTAACTTTAAGCTTCTTGAGGCACGGTTCAGAATAATCCGATTGTGCCGAATTTTTGCATACTTACTTAGCACACCAAAATGAATAAAATTAGCGGGCGTCCCAACATTTTATCGCACCTTCAATGATAAGGGACACCCTAACATACGCGCTATAACGTCTGACTTCAAACTGATTGGCATGACTATCCCGGAGACCTTCCGGGCGGTCTTCGGTCACATATAAATATTATCGCCTTAACGCCCGGACACGGAGCAAACACGGAACGGACTCGGAACGGATATGTACAAATGGACCTTCAAGGTCTAAACACACTTGTCAGTTCCGTGTCAGTGTGCCAGTCGTAAAAAGAATCCTCTACGACCCTCTTATTGGTACCAATGGCACGCCGGAACGGAACTGACAAGTGTGTTTTGACCGATGAGCGCTCGTCGGTCAATGGCCATAAGCTAACCATAGGCTCGGCCCGTCACCGACCCGTCCTCGGTAGCTGTATAAATCGACCTTAAAGCTGGGTTTACATTAGTCCAGTCGCTGGATCCAGCGAGTGAATCGACTGGAAAACAGTCTTCCAGTCGTTTATGAACCGTTAAAAGTGATAGGTAATAATGGATTCACGCAAAAGAAGGATAAAAAATTATCTGAAACTTGCTTTAATATTAATTTGTAAAGAAATTATTGACATAGTTGATGTAGAAATGAAGAGAAAAAAGCGAATTTGGATGCGAAACTGGATAAGGGAAAGAAGTGAAAAAGGTGGCTCCGCGTTACTTTTGCAACAACTGAAATCAGAGGATCCTTCTGAGTATAGATTAGCAATGAGAATGAGTGCAGAAAACTTTGAAGAACTATTATCATTAATTTCAAGTAACATTCAACGTAATGACACAATGTTACGAGCTGCTTTACCAGCAAAATTAAAATTAGAAGTTACATTATCTTTCCTGAGTACTTCATTTAATTTCTTTGCCATTATTTTCTTCAAAGTGCAAACACGTGTACGCTGTACCTACTACGCTTCAGGCGGCACTGGACTGAGCCGTCTAGACCAGTCCAGCAACGCTGGAGGAATGTTGTTTTCTCGATGGAGGGGGTAAACACTGGATCGAAAAGTAGACTGTCGATCCAGTCGAAATCTGCTGGAATGACAGCACTGAACTAGAATGATCACACTGTTTACATTATTCCAGTTCTAATCCAGTGCTGGACTGGGTCACTGGACTGGACTAATGTAAACCCAGCTTTACTCGTCGCTTGGTTCGGCCGTTCCGATGAATGTCTCGGAATCGTCCGACATCGTCAGGCATCATCTACACTTGTTGCCACGACGGGTCCGTAAGGTAACAGGTCGCGTTAACGGAACGAGGTGCGGTAACAAATGTGGACCCGGCTTTAAATTATATTCTATACATTATTTTGTATCTCCAGTCCAACAGAGATATTCGAGCCTTTGATTTCTCGTGACGCAGCTCTTATAGACAATAATTAAAAACAGTAAAATAAATTCTGTGGTTTTGTCTTTAAAATTTTTGTCTAACCTTTGATACAAATCGCGCAATATAACTTTGCCTCTGAGCGGCCACCGAGTTGGCCGTAAATCAGCCGTGCGTGCGAGGGGGCCCGACCTAGAGCTGTTCAAGTACCCGGAAAAAGCAAGCCGAGCCTAACTCGGCTTGAACGACCGAGCCTAGCCGAGTACCCGAATGAACCGAGCAGCTTGAAAAAACCGAGCGGCTCGAACAGAACCAAGCGGATTGAATTATTTCAAGCGGGCCGAAAGAACCGAGCGGCCCGAAAGAACCGAGGCGGCCCGAAGGAACTGAGGCGGCCCGAATGTATGTCTGTACATTGTACGTCGAGCAGATAGGTTAGGAGATAGGTTATGTATACCTAACCCAATTATAATATAGACTGCGGAAGTTTATGTAAATGCATGTTTTTATTGGAATGACTTAAAGAAGCGGGACTTTGACAGAACTATGTTTCATCATTACGAGGATGTTAAAAATATACTTTCGATTTTATACATTTTGCATATTCTGGATATACGTTGCACATTCTGCATATTTTTCATATTTTTTGCAGATACGAAATTTGTTTACCAATTAGCTTGGTGAACCACGCCATTCAAATTTAATAGTTTCATATGTTAAAAAGTTTAATAGTGTAATAGTTACATATATATTCAAAAGTTTAATAATTCAATAGTAGGTACAACGCCTTGATACGTATAATATATAATTATTACAGTACAATTATTAGTATACTACAGTTTGATAAAAGAGGTTAAATATATCCCCCCGCCCCCCGTTACCTTTTTCAGCATATTTGCATATTCGCGGCATATCATACTTGCATAAACTTCCGCAGGCTAGGTATAAATAAATAAATAGACGAATAATTTTTGAACAAGCAATATAAATAGACACGCTATTTAATTTTTTTATTTAATTAATGTAAGAACTTCTTACATTATATTTGTACCAAGCCGTTGTACCTACTATTGAATTATTAAACTTTTGAATATATATGTAACTATTACACTATTAAACTTTTTAACATATGAAACTATTAAATTTGAATGGCGTGGTTCACCAAGCTAATTGGTAAACAAATTTCGTATCTGCAAAAAATATGAAAAATATGCAGAATGTGCAACGTATATCCAGAATATGCAAAATGTATAAAATCGAAAGTATATTTTTAACATCCTCGTAATAATGAAACATAGTTCTGTCAAAGTCCCGCTTCTTTAAGTCATTCCAATAAAAACATGCATTTACATAAACTTCCGCAGTCTATATTATAATTGGGTTAGGTATACATAACCTATCTCCTAACCTATCTGCTCGACGTACAATGTACAGACATACATTCGGGCCGCCTCAGTTCCTTCGGGCCGCCTCGGTTCTTTCGGGCCGCTCGGTTCTTTCGGCCCGCTTGAAATAATTCAATCCGCTTGGTTCTGTTCGAGCCGCCCGCTTCATTCGGGCCGCTTGAAAAATTCAAGTTACTTGGTTCTATCCAAGCCGCTCGGTTTTTTCAAGCCGCTCGGTTCATTCGGGTACTCGGCTCGGCTTGGAAACCGGGTTTCAGCTTGGTTCGGATTTCAAGCTACCCGAATATTCAAGTACTTGAACAGCCATAGTCCGACCGTCAGCGTTCTTTTAATGCCATTTGGAAAACATACGATCGCATTCGCATGAGTATCACGTTAACCTGTTACTTTGTATGATATTCGTCCGTATGCTGTCACATGTTTTTCGAAACGAATTAAAAGAACGCCCACCGTCAGACTCTCTCGCACGCACGGCCTACTCAGGGGCTGCTCGGAGGCAAAGTTATATTGCACGATCTGTACTTATATATTTCAATAATTACGATAATACATACCTTCACTAAGAATTCTAAATGCTTGATACACCTGGTCTTCTTTGACACTGCCACCTACATCCAAAAAGTTGGCTGGACATCCACCATTTAGTTTAATTATATCCATAGTAGCCATTGCTAAACCAGCACCATTAACTAAATATGATACGTAAATTTAAACTCAAAATAAAAATGAAATGTATAATTCTTTGTTTTTCGTATTAAATAATTATGATTTCAACTTATTAATTCCATAATACCCTCCAAAAAGTATTCCATTTTTATAACATTAACTTTCCGTGGTCACACCTTCTTATAATCACAAATTGGTCACATGGGGTTCACTGCACCCCAGCGTCATTTTCGTATTTTTGAATCTTTTAACTTTTGAGTGATAATTGTACATTCGTAATACAATCATGCTGTAATAGTGTATTTTTAGAAATGTAAATTTTCATATGATGAAATTTGTAGTTCAACATGAGCGATTTTCCACGGTTGTGAAAAAAGCGAAATTTTTTTGCGACAAATGCCCTTTGGAAGTCGTAAAGGCGCGACACTTGAACTCGAAAATTGCTCTTTGCCTGCGACTACAAGCCTTGTGACCACGAAAGGTTGAAAATCTTACTATTGTATGTATACTATACCTAAGCATCCTATATTTCCATCCATGCCAATGTAATTTAAATTAAACCTTGATGCATCTGCTTCTCTAGGGTCTTTTTCATTGTCATTTTCTAAAGCAAACAAATCCGGCTGCCTGAACTGAGCATTATCATCAAATGCTATTTTTGCATCCACTGCTACAATTTGCTTATCCGTGGTCTCAACCAGGGGATTAATTTCGACTTGCAAAGCATCAATATCTACAAACAGTTTCCATAAATTTTTCAATTCAGAAATTGCTTTCTGCTGCACAGACGGGTCCGTGAAGCCCAGGAAAATGCTAACATCTTTAGCAATATCATCATCAATCCCATAATATATATCAAGTGGCACTGTCTTTATTAATTCTGGATTTTTCTTAGCAACTGTTTCAATATCCATGCCACCAGCTGGTGAAGCAATCAATACTGGGCCATTATGTTGTCTATCCATTAGAATACAAACATATGTTTCCGATGCGATATTCACGGATTCTGCTATCATAATTTTTTGTACCAATATGCCATCTTTTGCTGTTTGTTTTGTTATGAGACGATGACCTAGCATATTTTTCACAGCATCTATAACTGCCTTACGGCTAATATGGAGAAACACAGTAAATGCCACATAAATACATTCTCACATTGCAGACTGAACATATACTAATTTACTGAACTTACTCCTTTGTAAGATGTACACCACCTTTGAAGCCATTATCAAACCAGCCTTTTCCCCGCCCACCAGCTAATACTTGAGCTTTTATGACATATTCACCTACATCTGAAAATAAATCGTATAAATAGTAAGTTGTATTGAAATATCTGAGATATATTTATTGCTCCTCAGAATGTTAAAAAAACGTCGAACGATAAAGTTATTTGACTTGAAGAGGAAATTATATTAATGGTAAATAATGGAAAATGTTAAACTCTATGCGTTTCTTTTTAGAGACTTTAAGACGATTAATACTTTCTTAATTGGAATCATATGGTTTGATTAGTGATAATATAAATTGTGTCAACGATCTCTTACAAAATAATCAATGAACAATGTTAACCATTTCTTATTTTATATCAATTCAGGCTGAATATGCATTGATACGTTTAGAAGTTGATATCGAATAGTGATTACAAAAACGAAATGAACTTTTAACCTTGTTTATTCAGATCTATAAGATGAAAATCTTGCTTAAGTTCTTTATCAAAACAATTGTAGAGTTTCAGAAATCATCCTTGAAACATTCGACAGGATATTAAAAGATTTAATTATTGCACGAGAATGTACAGTTAAGAAAGGAAAAGTGGATGAAATATTAAGTAATGAAATTAAACGCGAAAAAATTGAACATTATTGTTTGCTACACAAGTTGTATATGGAAAGATATCCACGAAGGAATCAATTTTTCTGTCACTTCTCTACAAATTGTGAAACTCTTTTGTATAACAATAGCTGCTATATGCTGACAAATATTATAACTAAATAGAAATAAAAGAACAAATAGGTACATTATTTGTTGCCACTCTTAAGAAACTGATTTTTCATGTTCAGGGCTATTGGAATGTGTGGATGTGGTTTCTGACATTACATTTACAAAACCATACAGGTACTTCCACTTGAAGAAATATTGGGCGCCAACATCTTTAAAAAAGCAACACGCTGAAGGAAAAGCTTCTGCCACCATCAAGTACGTACTTTCCAACCAAACAACTGTTCCTTTATATGTACAATTTTTTCATGTCGCGATGAGAAACAAATGTTCAGCGTTCGGAATAAATGGGAGATCCTGTATATGTAATTTTGTAACGAATATAAAGTATTCGATGTTTGTAAATTGTTATAAAGTGGTTCTTCCAAGTAGTAATTATTCCTTACAACTAACTCGTGTTGGAATCTACTGTATGGTAATATACAGATGTTAACTTCTCTGTGCCGTGTTTAATAAACACCATACTACACGCAACAATTTCTCTATGTCATTTTCATGAAAACAGTACACCGCGCATTTTTATCAAATTACTATTATTATATATTTCATAGCCAATGAAACCAATTGTATGCGATTAATTTCGAACTCAACTGGTTAAAAATATAGGCACGAATTCCAGATACAATTATTTCGCAAGATGGTCCAAACATTGTCCACAAGACAATTACGTAACATAAATGCTTAGACATGAATAAATACCACTTTGAGAATCGTTTTAATCGTTTTCTTCTGTTTATTATTAGCAATTTATACCCTCCTTACGATCTATATCTTTTTCCACTGCCCTTTAACCGTACAGAGTGTGGAAAAATAATACTCTTAAAAAATATAATATCCATGCACACGCACATTTTTCATTGCTTGAATACATTTTACTCTCACTTTCTCTCTTTCCCCTGTCTGTTGCAGGTTAAAAAATGTAATATTCTATTTTAAAGCATGAAATTCGGTTTCTACGACCCTTTAATCTGAAAAAGTAAATACTTCTGCTGTACAGCCAGCTTGTTCGCATTAAATACGCTTCAGAAATAAATATGTACTTGCTTTGGAACGTATGGTTCGTGTAAAGCGATCGGTGCAATTATGTATATCGATGGAACGTGTGGGAAAAAACCATTTATTTAATCGTCTTGGGGATATTGAAATGCGATACTTAATATAGCCTATCCTAAAGTTAAAATAATAACTACGTCTACTATACCATTCTTCTGAGCAGGGAACAAAGATTTTACAAAGTATTTCATTTGCAACGTCAGATAATATATTCGAAAGATTCTGCGATATTTGTAGATCACGCGTATTTTCTACATGTCTGTCTATAGAATTATATTTGAATATGTTCCTCATAAGCAGAGTAGAAGCTAATTTTCGGCATAAATATAATTCATTTCCACAATTGTCAATAGCAGCCGAAAATATATTGAATACCATATATTACTAAGCTATGCAATATTTTAACACCAATTCAAATGACTATTAAAATATTTTGTGAAATATGGATTTTTTAACTCCCTTACCTTATTCTTTTACTATTGTAAAAGTAACAACAGACGAATATTAAAGTATACACAATAGTAATTAATTGTAATTTGTAATTATATTAATGCATCCACAGAACAAAATACCTAGTCGTATAAAATCAGACTTTGGAAATGGTATTATCGCTTATACTTTCCAGAAAAAAGCAATAGCCACTGTTACAGGAATGACTGTTTATGTAACATAAAAGTACATTAGTAGCAACAAGATTAAGAATGTAGAAACATTACACAATTATAGAGGAATATACTAATGATTTTAGAAACGCAGTACTTTTTTAACCTTTCGCAAGCACGTTGTAATCGAAACAAAATAGTTAAACAATGAACATGTGTATTACATACGTATTTATTCTATAAATAAATGTATGGTAATTAACTAGAAATACTAACGTAATTTCTCTAACGCAGAATCTGCCTTAGCCAAATCGTCAACAATAGCAAAATTTTGCACGGAGACCCCGCAATCTCTCAGTAATTCTTTACTTTGATATTCAAGTAAATTCAAACTTCTCGTTTGTGTAACATTAGATTTGACGCATTTTTCCAAAAATTGCATCGAGAGAAACGGTTTTCGGCTTGTAATTCGCAACATCTTTAACCTTAACGCCAACGCTCCACGACTAAAGATAAAAATTACTCTTCTGATAAATGCTCGGAATTATTTACGAATCACAATTACCGACGTTGATTCAAGACACATTATTTTATCTTTGAAGGATATACATGTAAGTCATTTGTGTTTATAAAATATAATCACCGGCTCCTAAAATAACCTATTTACGGCGCGTGTTATCTGAACACTGACGGACGAAGAAAGCTCCTAAAGTGCTCACTTTTCAATAAGCCTTTGCTAAGATTTTGAGCTTGTAGATTTCGTCAAGCCGAATACACTAAAATCTCCTTTTCGAGGTAGATGCCTAATAGCTTATAAGGGATTAACAATTAAAGTTGCAAAGTGTGATTTATATATATTCTTAAATATATAGCAAAGCAATAGTAACTGTTTTTGTGTCACTTTTAAATACTCAGCTGCGGAATCCGTGAATTTTTTTATTTGAGCGCGGATTCGATTCCTTACTCGACGCGTAAGTAGTGTACACACATATATATTTGTAAATAAATTAAAAATATATATTCTTGATCTTTTTTACACTATATCGGCCGCACCTTTCGAGGCAAACTTACGTTCACTGTCGGTCTTTTTTAAATTTCTCAACTATTCATTGGTTTTTGAAAACTATTACAACAGCATATTATAAATAGAATATAAATCTTTGAATCGTGTAGGCCCAGATAGCACAAGACGTCTTAAAGACGTCCATTTTACGTCTATTTTTGGGCTGCACGCCTGTCGCCTTGATTTGTGATTTTGGACGTCTTTAACACGTCTTGGTTACGTCCGAAACAGGCATTTAAAAGACGTTTGTAAGACCCAGTGTGTTATTCACTTATCTGAGAAATGTCGATACATTAGTTAAAGGTTAAAGGAAACCAAGGATTGTAACCGCTGTCAAACCTAAATCTACATACATAAGTGCATACAGGTACATACAAATTTTTATAAACATTTGCTCAAAGAAACAATGGATAACCAAAAACACAGAGGTTTGTGTTGTAGGGATCTAATGTAGCTAATGTAGAGCCTTACGTTACCGGCAAAGGAGCCGGTCGACGGGCGATCGCGGAGCGTGCAGTGATGCCAGAATCGGGACCGGAGTTCTCGAGAATTTCCCCCACCACGCATGCACACTACGCCGGAGCTGCGTGTCCGTCAGTGTCCGTGAGCTCGGCGCTTCGGACAACGTCGGGAAGACGAGAGAGAAAACGAATGTGTGTCTTTCTCTCTCGCTCTTGAAACGCTGTGATCCAAGGAGAGGTGCAAGCGACACGCGGCCGTGCGCGATCTTCTCGAGTGCCTCGAGATACACTTTTCACTTTCTGACATATGTATAATACTCTTGTAATGAAAACAAAATTGAAAAAAATTTTGTTACGGAAATCACGTTTTAAGACCTCCTGATCACGTTTTGACTATTTAGAAAAGAGCTTTTTTTTTTAAATATCTCGTATATTTGTTAACACGATTACGTTTAAACGGCAAAATGGATTTCAATGAAACTTTATATTTAAATGGTTCTTCGATTTTTCAGATATACGAACTAAATTCTACATAAAAAAAAGTTCAATAAAGTTCTTCTGTAACTTCTTTAACAAAGAAAAATGTACATTCATAATTTCTTGTTTTCATTTTAAATTTCCGTACTTTTTATTTGAGCTATTTCTATTTTTCAAACCTTAAAATGAATTTTTTTATTAAAAGATGAATATTTTGATACTGTAAATTAGTGAACTTTGTTAAAATTAGAATCCACTCTTGGCCATGGATTCAGTAAAATTAATAGATTTTTCAAGAGGCGATAATCAAATCGCATTTAATAGTATTCATTTAGGTCCGGATTGTGACACTTCTCTTTGTCAATTAGTTGCAGAAGGCAAACCCGATGTTGTCCAAACCGTTCGAGAAAATTGTATTAAGTTTTACATAACGGCTGCAAACGAAATTCGTAATCGATTGCCAATCGATGACGAATTTCTGAGCAAGTTATGTGTTTTTGAGCCTCATTTGGCATTAGTAGATGATGACAGAGACAATTCCTTTAAAAGTGTTCTCTTTATTGCTCAGAAATTTGGCGGTTTCGACGAAGACGGTTTGCAAAACGAATGGTCGACATCGCACCTGAATTTTGCAAATGCAGACAAGCAGATGCTTTGTACATTAGCTTTCGATGATGTTTGGAAAACGGTGTTGTTAACGCGAAACGATCAAGGTTCATTTAAATATCCATGTTTGCAGGAATTATTAAATTCCATTAGAAGTCTTCCAAATTCAAACGCCGATGCTGAAAGATCGTTTTCCATGCTTCCCGACATAAAGAACAAGAAACGAAACCGACTTTGTTCGACCATCGTCAATGCCATTTGCGTAACGAAATCGGCATTAAAGGCGCACGGGGAAACAGCTCAGACCATGGAGGTAGATGACAAACATCTATCTCTCATGTCATCTGAGAATTTATATGCAACTTTTGCGAAGAAGCAAAATAGTAGTTTACGTTTACATGCCGTTGATGGCTTCGCGGATTTTCCTTCTACGTCGGGTAATGCAAATTGGTGATGTCCAGAATATTATCAATTTCATCCATTTTCTATTTCATTCGATTTTTGGACATCGCGAATATGTAAATAGTTGTTCGATTTACCTCACGCAATTCTTGTTCTATCCTTGCAATAAATTCGCTTGCTTGCTGTACATATGATTTATAGAGAGAACTTCGAGATAATTGTACAAATAAATGTATATTCTTAATTATATTCATTTTATATGTAACAATTATCTCGAAATTCTGTCGCATGTATTATAGTAAATTCCTCTGCTTTCTTTCTATCCTTTGGAAATGTAAACAATTGTAGCACTATTTCAGTCTTACATTTCGTCAATATATCGAACCCAATTGATATATTTACGTGCTGCCTTTCTTTTCTATTTTAGTAATGTTTTTATACATTTTAGTGTACAACATGTATCGCGATGTTAGCTTTGCATAACCAATTGTTTACATTTCGCTCCCGATGGAAGAGACCACCACTTTCCCGTAGTTTTCATCGAGCGGTACCGTGCACGCTGCGCGTAATTAATTTGTAAACAGTGCGTGATTCTTTGTCGCAACTTGATATGATTATCGAAAAATCTAGCGAGAAATGTGATTACGTTTAGATTTTAGATTTTAGATCATACCCTGAAAAAATATTTTTTATCGAAGGCTGCTACAGCGTGCATGGTACTGGCCAAGAGTGGATTCTAATTTTAACAAAGTTCACTAATTTACAGTATCAAAATATTCATCTTTTAATAAAAAAATTCATTTTAAGGTTTGAAAAATAGAAATAGCTCAAATAAAAAGTACGGAAATTTAAAATGAAAACAAGAAATTATGAATGTACATTTTTCTTTGTTAAAGAAGTTACAGAAGAACTTTATTGAACTTTTTTTTATGTAGAATTTAGTTCGTATATCTGAAAAATCGAAGAACCATTTAAATATAAAGTTTCATTGAAATCCATTTTGCCGTTTAAACGTAATCGTGTTAACAAATATACGAGATATTTAAAAAAAAAAGCTCTTTTCTAAATAGTCAAAACGTGATCAGGAGGTCTTAAAACGTGATTTCCGTAACAAAATTTGTTTCAATTTTGTTTTCATTACAAGAGTATTATACATATGTCAGAAAGTGAAAAGTGTATCTCGAGGCACTCGAGAAGATCGCGCACGGCCGCGTGTCGCTTGCACCTCTCCTTGGATCACAGCGTTTCAAGAGCGAGAGAGAAAGACACACATTCGTTTTCTCTCTCGTCTTCCCGACGTTGTCCGAAGCGCCGAGCTCACGGACACGCAGCTCCGGCGTAGTGTGCATGCGTGGTGGGGGAAATTCTCGAGAACTCCGGTCCCGATTCTGGCATCACTGGGAGCGTGCCGATCAGTCGAGACCGAGCGATCGAAAGTACCACAGACGAGGTATAGAATAGACCTATCAACCAATGTATTTTTGTGTCACCGGTTTGGGGGGTCCTAGGACCCCCTTACCATTATAGTGTCGCATGCAACGTTACCGGTGAAGTCTTGAAACAGATTGTAATGCTACGCGTGATAGGAATTAAAACTAAATCTTATCGGAAACATTTAAAATCGAAAACGGCCTGAATGTTACGACTAATTTCAAGAAACATGTTGTATAATTCCGTTTACTAATAAATTTTGATAGAAGCATAATTTGCACGTATTTCTATAAATTTCGATCAGAAATATTATATAAATACAATGCGTAATAAGCATTTGTACAGTCTCTTAGTTAGGTTATATTTTCTGTCACTTCGATGAGCGAATTTTCTGTCCTCGAAATGACAGAAAATATAACCTATATGCTATACCCGATTTCCTAAAGATACTGTTGCGGCGTAATAATAATATTTTGTAAGTGTTTCTTTCAAGATTTCAAGTTTTTAATCCGTTAGCGTTTTAGTTGTAATTAGGATAAGTAGGTTTAGGATCTTAGAGTAATTAGGTTTAAGTAGGATTAGGATCTTAGAATAATTAGGTTTAAGTAGGAATAAGTGGTAGGATTTAGTTGTTGTACTAGGCGTGTATTTTGTTTAGAACACGTTTCCAGTTGTTGGTCAAGTGCTGAACACTAACACTTAACACTCGAGAACTTTATAAAATACAAGAATTGAGCGCAACTTTTGGTTTACTTTCTTCGCGTATCAAGACTTCTCTCTCTCTCTTTCGCTCTCTCGGCGCAGTAGCTAATGCGAGTACTTCTGAGAACCGACTAACGAGAGTGATGATTTCGAGGAACCGCGGCGCTCCGAGAGAGGGGGGAGAGAGAAGCACTTGAGTGCTTCCAGAAGCTCCAGATGGAGACACAGTGACAAAAGGCCACTTATCGTACAATTCTTAAATCTAGGAACAATACGTATACATGAAATATTTACAATATGTACAGTGGACTCGAAACATTCCGCCCGCCTTCGTAGCGGGTACGCGACGAATGGTTCGGTTAGGAGAAGACCCGGTTGTCGTTACCGCTAGTTAACGCGAGTTCTTTAGCCTTGTCGCTTGGCTCGGATGGAAAAAGGCTAATTTTCGCGATAGGGCGCTGTAGCGTAGTCTTTGGTGTTTGTATAGTGACGACGCGTACAAGTCCATCGGGACCCGGATGAACAGCAGTGATCCGACCAATGGGCCAGTGAGTCGGCGGAGTGGCCTCGTTCTTTACGAGGCAAAGTTGCCCGGGCTGGACGTTCGGATGGGCAGCGATCCACTTCGGTCGTCCTTGAAGAGTTTGCAGATATTCGGCAGACCACCGTTTCCAATAGTGATCTCTCATTTGCTGAAGCTGCTGCCAGCGAGTGAGTCGGTTTGGCGACTCCGCCGTGAGAGAAGGTTCTGGAACAGCAGTCAAGGAGGAGCCTACAAGAAAATGCCCCGGCGTTAAAATGGAAGTTGTCCGGTTCGTCGCTCAAGGGAAAGAGGGGCCTTGAGTTTAGGCAAGCCTCTATCTGATGCAGGAGAGTAGTCATTTCCTCGAACGTCAATGGAGTGTCGCCGATGACTCGCCGAAGGTGAAACTTCATTGACTTCACGGTGGACTCCCAGATCCCGCCGAAGTGGGGAGCGGCCGGGGGATTGAAGAGCCATGTAGTGCCCAGATCCGCCAGTAGAGGCGCCAGTTTACCCAGTTCGCCGATAGCGTCGGAGAACAAACGTCGTAACTCCTTGTCTGCGCCGACGAAATTTGTTCCACAATCGCTGCGGATGGAGGCGCAATTTCCTCGTCGGGAAATGAATCTACGGAATGCGGCTAGAAAAGCATCTGTAGTATAATCAGACACGAGCTCCAAATGGATAGCGCGCGTGGACAAGCAAATGAAGACGGCGACGTAGGATTTTCGAGTTCGGTGTCCGCGTCCTGGAGACGTTTTAGTCAAGAAGGGACCGGCATAGTCGACGCCAGTGTTTAGAAACGGTCTAGCTGGGGTCACGCGATGGGAGGGGAGATTCCCCATTTGTTGTTGGGACGCCTTTGCGCGCCATCGCCAACACGTGACGCAAGAGTGTATATAGTTCCGAACAGCGCGTCGACCTCCGAGAATCCAGTATTCTTCTCGAAGTTTGCTTAAGGTGAGTTGTGTACCTCCGTGGAGAACTCGTTCATGGCAATCGCGAATGATTAAGACTGTGAAATTTCCCCTTTCAGGCAGAATAATCGGGTGCCTTTGGTCGAAATCCAGAATGGAATGCTTCAGTCGGCCGCCGACCCGTAAGACGCCCTGAGCGTCCAAAAAAGGGGCCAAGCGAGAAAGGGGCCCCCGGGAGATAGAAGCGGCTTTTGCCAGTATCGAGAGTTCCGTTGAAAACGCGCAGCGCTGTGCCAGCTTTGCTAAGGTAAGTTTAGCATTTTCCATTTCAAGCGCTTGAATGTAGTTGAATTGAAAAAAGGGAGAAGGCTTGCGTCGAAGCTTAGACATATAACGCAGGCACCACGCGGTTACGTGGATTAATTTCTTAAGCGAGGAATATCTCGTCAAGAGTTCCCCTAACGGGGGGCTCTCGGCGAGCGTAGTAGTATGCGAGCGTCTTTCTTCCGTCGTGCCGAGCTCGCCAATGCAATTCGATTCGTAACTATACTTGGGATTGCGTAAGAAGGATGGTCCTTGCCACCATAGTGAGTAGTTTATAAGCATAGTCACGTGATGCCACTTCGCACTCGGCAATGAGGTTTGAATCTCGGAGACGCGGTTGGCGACAAACGTCTTCCACTGGAAGGGTTGCCCCTGTAGCCAACTTAGAACTATTGTCGAGTCCGACCAAAGATGCACGTCACAGCGTGGTAAATTTATAACTTTAGTTACGCGTATCATTAACCGAGTGAGAAGGGTAGCCGCGCACAATTCGAGTCGAGGCAACGAACTCTGCTTCAAGGGAGCGACTCTAGTTTTCGCGGCGATCAGACTGATTCGGGGAGACGACCGATCGAATAATGATCGGATCATTATCACAGATCACGGCGGCGTACGCCTTCTCGGACGCGTCTGCGAAGCCGTGCAATTCATAATATCCCGTTTCCGGATTCACGAGAAGCCAACGAGGTATCCTCAAGGACGAGAGCGCTCCTAATCCTGTATAATAGTGCTCCCACGTTTCCACAAGAGAGGTCGGGAGCGGTTCATCCCATTCCAGTTTTAGGAGCCAAAGCGATTGTACGAATATTTTCGCGACAATTATTACCGGTGCGAGAAACCCTAAAGGGTCGTACAGACTTGCTGTCTCCCGAAAGACGATGCGTTTGGTAAGGGCTTCGTCTCGGGTTTTCGGTGAAACGGTAAAAACGAAGCAGTCTGAGCTGGTCTGCCACTTCAGACCTAGTAACAAGAAGGTACCCTCGAAATTACAAGAAAGCTCCGGCGTTGGTGCTATATAATCGTGCGGTAAATTCTCGAGGAGTTCGGGTCGATTCGAAGTCCATTTTCTTAGCTTAAATCCGCCCGCCTTGAGCAAGGAAATTAACTCGCTCTGGAGTTTGAGCGCTACCAGCAAGGTTCCTGCTCCCGAGATCACATCGTCCATATAGACATCGTCAAGTAAACACGGTGCTGCTAAAGGGTAACGTTCCCGTTCATCCGCGCTTAATTGTTTAAGCGTACGAATCGCCAGAAAAGGGGCACACGCCATCCCGTACGTGACCGTGCGTAATCGGTATGTTTGTACTGACTCCGAAGAATTCTTCCGCCATAGAATGCGTTGGAAGTCGTAATCGTCGTTATGGACGCGTATTTGGCGGTACATTTTTTTAATGTCCGCCGAGAATACTATGGAGTGGAGCCGCCAGCGCGTGAGAATATCGAATATCTCGGGCAGTAAATTAGGGCCCGTATGTACGATATCATTTAACGAGAGACCGGAAGTCGTTTTGCACGAAGCGTTAAAAACTACTCTAAGTTTCGTAGTAGTGCTAGACGAACGAATCACCCCATGGTGTGGTAAATAATAAACGCTTGAAGTATCGCGAGAATCTCCCGCGGGCAGAGTCATATGGTCGAGTGTCTCGTACTCTTCCATGAATTGGCGATACGCCGCTTCCAGTTCGGAAGCTTTAAGAAATTTCCTTTCCAGTTTTCGTAGGAGGACCTCGGAAGTTAAGCGAGATAGACCGAGGTCACTAGTAGAGCGAGAAAACGGTATCTTTACTATATACCTGCCACTGTCAGCGCGAGAATGCGTCTGAACGAAATAATCTTCGCAAGCCTTCTCTTCAGCGGTTAATGTAGTAAGTGGTGCCGACACCTCTTCTTGCTTCCAGAATTTTTGCAAGATCTCCGAGATATCGACGTCAGTAGAACACTGAAGAGTGACAGCAGCTTTAGCCTGAGAGAAGTTATCCGGATCGCCGACCCGGCCAGTAAGAATCCAACCCAGAGTGGTAGCTTGAGCTACCGGTGCGTGAGGAGGGCCGTGCCGTAACCCTTCGCGAATAATTTGGGCATAGACTTCAGCGCCTAAGAGAAGATCTACCCTTCTAGGGGAAGCGAAGTCGGGGTCCGCGAGTTCAAGATCGGCCAAGTGAAACCACGAAGTTGAAACCGGAACCGGACTTGGTCGATAGGAGGAGAGCCGTGGTAGTACCAGAGCTGGTATCGAGATGCTGACCGAGTCGCGATTGCGATGTAAGACTCTTACATTTACCGAAACCCTCGAGAATGTTTTATTTTTCGCGACTCCTATTACTGGAATTTTAGTAGGTGACCTTGGGAGTCGTAGTAATTGAGCGACGCTCTGACCGATTAAGGACACCTCGGAGCAAGGATCGATCAACGCTCGAACGGTCATCTCCTCGCCAGTGATGGACGCCACCCTGACCAATGCAGTCGCGAGAAGTACAGCAGCACCAGGCGGTTGCACCTGGGCGCAATGAGTCGTTGCAGTGGTCGAGCTCGGCAAGGGGGCAGCGCTCGTTCCAGAATGTACCGGTTGGTCCGTTATCTGCGAAATAGTACCAGAAGAAGAAGCTTGTTCGAGTGGAATGTGAATAGTGGTATGATTCTTACCTAGACAAAGCTGGCAGCGCTTACTAGATTTACATTCGCGAGAGGAATGTGCTGCCAAGCAGTTGAAACATAAGTGTTTTTCTATTACCCGATTCTTTCTCTCCCGAGGAGCCAAGCCTTTGTACGTCTGGCAGTGAAGTATGAAGTGCTCGCCTTGACACAGAGCACACTTTTGAGCCCCATTGGTCTGGGTCACACAGTGCGTCTTGGGCCGACGCGTTGCGCCGTGGGAAGCTGCAGTCGTCCTTCGATCCCCTCCTCTGTGGTCCGATGATCCAGAAAGGTTTTGACCTGCTGGTCCGGCGGCGCTGCCTTCGGACGCCACTAGCGCTCTCATCTGAGTTTTGAGGAATGTCTTCATCTGCTCGAATGTCGGATGCTCCAGCGATGCTCCGATGGACGTTTCCCAGGCCATCCTCGTCGTTGCGTCCAAGCGTTCAGCCGTGAGCACCACTAAGAAGGCGCTCCAGTGTTCCACAGGTAGCTTCAGCGTTGCCAAAGCTTCCACGGCATCTCGGGTTCCATGCAGCAATTCCTTGAGCTCTTGAGCGGACTCCGTCGTCATCGCTGGCAACGATAGAAGTGTCTTCACATGAGCATGAATGAGAAGACGTGGGACGTCGTATTGCTCCATGATAGCCGCCCACGCTCGCTTGAAGTTGTCCGCGGTGACCGTGACGTTTTGAATTAGTCGAGCGGCCTCCCCGGTTAAGCTAGTTTTTAAGTAATGAAGTTTATCAACTTCGGAGAGAGGAGAGTTTTTCATTACCAGAGAGCGGTATAGGTCACGAAAACTTGGCCAGCTCTGATAATCTCCAGAGAATGAAGGTAGCGCGATCCGTTGCAAGGTTCGGCCATGGGAGTCGGTTCCCGCTGAGACAGATTCGTTCATTTCGTCAGGAAAATCGTCTCGTAGATCCAGTAGATTAGCCTTCTGCTGCAAGTAAGCTTCTTCGCAAAGGCTAATGTAGTCGTCCTTGAAATAGGATCTTTCTTTATGTTCCTCCTTGTAACCCGCGCACATTTTCGCGTGGTTCTGGAGAAACGAGGCACAGTAATTTTTTAAAAGTTCCAGCCGCGCGGTAATCACGCCTTTTGTAATTTTACTCGCGCCGAGTTTCTTCATATTCTCCGTCAACCTTGAAATTCGCCCGTACAAAGAGTTCCGTTCTGTCATGAGTATTTCCATGTTTCAGCTTCAAGAACGTTCGGTCATGGAAAAACTGTCTCGCCCGGCACTGTTTACACGTTCGAACGGGCTCGAGAACGTTCGATGCCTCGTGGAGTCAAGGATAACGCAACGGATTCCAGTGTTCAAGAAGAGTGAATTTTTACTCACTGCTAATATCCGGCTCGAAGGACCATTTGTTTCTTTCAAGATTTCAAGTTTTTAATCCGTTAGCGTTTTAGTTGTAATTAGGATAAGTAGGTTTAGGATCTTAGAGTAATTAGGTTTAAGTAGGATTAGGATCTTAGAATAATTAGGTTTAAGTAGGAATAAGTGGTAGGATTTAGTTGTTGTACTAGGCGTGTATTTTGTTTAGAACACGTTTCCAGTTGTTGGTCAAGTGCTGAACACTAACACTTAACACTCGAGAACTTTATAAAATACAAGAATTGAGCGCAACTTTTGGTTTACTTTCTTCGCGTATCAAGACTTCTCTCTCTCTCTTTCGCTCTCTCGGCGCAGTAGCTAATGCGAGTACTTCTGAGAACCGACTAACGAGAGTGATGATTTCGAGGAACCGCGGCGCTCCGAGAGAGGGGGGAGAGAGAAGCACTTGAGTGCTTCCAGAAGCTCCAGATGGAGACACAGTGACAAAAGGCCACTTATCGTACAATTCTTAAATCTAGGAACAATACGTATACATGAAATATTTACAATATGTACAGTGGACTCGAAACAGGAAGGATGATAAAATGTTCACAAATGTAGCGTAAAAGAACGAAATAGCCAATAAACATTTATTATCATATAACATATACATAGGTTATATTTTCTGTCACTTTTAGGCGCCAACCATATAATATTCACGCGCATCCAGCCTGCGCATTTTCAGTAGCGGATTTGAGAAGCGGATTTTCTGTCCTTGAAGTGACAGAAAATATAACCTATATGCTATACCCGATTTCCTAAAGATACTGTTACGGCGTAATAATAATGTTTAGGAAGGATGATAAAATGTTCACAAATGTAGCGTAAAAGAACGAAATAGCCAATAAACATTTATTGTCATATAGCATATACATAGGTTATATTTTCTGTCACTTTGAGGAGATGATTTTCGGATCCTCGAAGTGACAGAAAATGTAACCTATATGCTACATAACAATAAATGTTTATTGGCTATTTTGTTCTTTTACGCTGCATTTGTGAACTTTTTATGGCTAACATACTTCCAAAATATTATTGTTTGGGATAACTAGGGACTATAGCCATAATTAATTATTTTATATCTCGAAGAACAGTCTTTAAAATTTTAAATAATTAGTCCCCCCGACATTCAATTAACTAACCTGTTAAGGGGGAACACCAGTGTGACGGCCGGAAATATGAGCCCATTTTAAGATTTTTTTTAAGGAATAACTTACAGTTTTATTATAAAATTGTTATTACCTATCTTTAGAACAATGTCTTAAGAGACTATAAAAAAAAAGTAATAGAAAAGCATGCATAGATTTCCATATACAGTTAATCTCCTACACCCCTCACAAGAAAATAATAGGTCGCTTATCGAAACGATATCTCTGGATCGGCAACTCTGAAATCAAATTTTTTTTTTTTAATATAATCGGTAAGAGTGTAGTTTCTGTTGTGCGGACCGATTTTTTGATCGAAAACATATTTTTTGAAATACGCTTGAAAAACTATCCATTTTTTTGCCGATTTTCGAAACTTTTTCTTCCCAAGCGCACCATTTTTACAAAAATAATTTTTTTTAAAAATCGGTACGCACAACGGAAACTACACTCATACCGATTATATTAAAAAAAAAAATTGATTTCAGAGTTGCCGTTGCAGAGATATCGTGTCGATAAGCGACCTATGTTTTTCTTGTGAGGGGTGTAGGAGATTAACTGTATATGGAAATCTATGCATGTTTTTCTATTACTTTTTTTTTATAGTCTCTTTAAGTCATTGTTCTAAAAATAGGTAATAACAATTTTATAATAAAACTGTAAGTTATTCCTTAAAAAAATCTTGAAAATGGGCTCATTTTTCCGGCCGTCACAGTGGTGTTCCCCCTTAAGAAAACTATTAAAAATGTTATATTACGAGTCTAAATACATGCTTTTCTGACTTTCTTCCTGCCATAAAATATGGTAAGATCGGATTTTTCGAGTCGGTCTTACATATAAACGTTTTACAACATTTACGCTTGAGACAACTCAATACAGTATTTCCTCTAGTTCCTATCACTCTTCTAAATATGGAAACATAGGTATCAGGTTTACACAGGTTTCTAAAATTGTTCAGAAGCTACCGACAACATCCCAGTCAGCCACGTCCATTTCAGCAGATTTTGCTCAACGCCTGACTACAAATGTTTGTGACAGAAAGACTACAGATTTGATACAGGATTTGTTATATTCGATGATGAAAGCAGACTGACAGCAGAAAGCCGACAGATTGTGCTGCCTTAACCTGCGAGCAGATTGGCGGCAGGGTCTGCTGTACAATTTAATGTCAGAAATCGAGCAGACCCTGCGCACCGCGATCTGACGGCAGATAGGCTGCAGAAATCGAGCAGATCCTGTTGACATAGCCTGCGAGCAGTTTGGCGGCAGACACTGCGGAGAATCTGCTAGTACAATTTAATGTCAGAAATCGAGCAGACCCTGCGCAGCGCGATCTGACGGCAGATAGGCAGCAGAAATCGAGCAGATTCTGATGTCAGGATCTGACGGCAGAATGGCGGCAGAAAGTAAGGAGAATCTGCTGATACAATTTAATAGCAGGAATCGAGCAGACTCTGCGCAGCGCGATCGGACGGCAGATAGGCAGCAGAAATCGAGCAGATTCTGATGTCAGGATCTGACAGCAGAATGTCGGCAGAAAGTAAGGAGAGTCTGCTGATACAATTTAATGGCAGGAATCGGGCAGATCTTGCGTACCGCGATCTGACGGCAGATAGGCAGCAGGAATTGGGCAGATTCTGCTGACATAGTTCACGACGCGAACACGTCAGGCGGCGATCGGGCGAGTGCTTCTCGCTTGCGAAATAGCACCGTGGCGGGAATAAGTGGCCGAGGGCTCGATCATTCAGGGCTCTCGAGTACCACTCGCATTTGCCGGCATTTCACTGCGGAGTATATATTTGGTATACCCGTCTCCAAGGGCGGTATTATCAGTCGTTGCTTAAGACTAAGATCGTCTTAAGCATCCGGCATCCTTTACTAATCTACTAGACTAGTAGAGGATGCCGCGTGCTAAAAACTAAAAAACGATTGATGATAATACCGCCCTAGGATGACTGAATGAATAGTAGTTATCATTAATTCTTTTATATTTGGAAGAACTGCCTTTAAAAGTTTAAATAATTATTTTGAGCCTCCCTGGCATTCAATTGACTAACAAACCGGCTAAGTAAAATATTAAAAATGTTATAATACTCGTCTAAATACATGGTTTTCCAACTTTTATTTCTTCCATAAAATATGGTAGGAATCAGATCTTTCAAGTCGGTCTTATAAACGTGTTCTATATATTATTTACGCTTAAGACTTTCGCACTGTTTTTAAATCTATACTATTATATAAAATTGCCTACTATGTCCGCATTAAATTATGGTTTTGCGGTCAGATTCTGACATCAGGATCTGCTTGATTTCTGCCGCCAATCTGCGGGCGGTTTTGGTCAGAAAGATCTGATCGAAATCTGACATCAATCTGCGGTCAGATCCTGATGTCAGGCTCTGACCGCAGAACCATAGTTTAATGCGGACATAGTAGGCATCGAATCTGACGTCAGGATCTGCTCGCTATCTGCCGCCAATCTGCCGTCAGATCGCGCTGCGCAGAATCTGCTCGGTATCTGCCGCCAATCTGCCGTCAGATCGCGCTGCGCAGGATCTGCTCGATTTCTGCTCCCAATCTGCGGGTCAGACCACGGTAGCAGGATCTGCTCGGTATCTGCCGTCAATCTGATGTCAGATCCTGACATCAGGCTCTGACCACAAAACCATAGTCAAATGCGGACATAGTAGGTCCCGAATCTGACGTCAGGATTTCCTCGAATCTGACACCAATCTGCTGGCATACTGCGGTCAGTTTGTTTACTGGGATGTTGGTCGGCGCTTGGAAGGAATACAGGGGCATTAATATGCACTATCCTCTAATAAAAAAATATTTTTCTCATTATGCAAACATCTGTATTGTATGTCAGGTTTTTCTACTAAAATGAAACCATTTACGACGCAGTTTGGTATGAGGAAGGTACGGCAAAAAATTGGTACCGAGAGAAGTAATATAATAACATTTTTTTAGAGCCCAACAAATAATACGATAGCGAACGTTCAGTCGAAATGCGGCAATTTTCTCATCGATTGTTGAGGTCCGGGCCCCCGAAAAGTTCGTCTTTCTTTTTAAAACAAATGCCCTTCCCAGAAACGCGATGCACCCGAAGGTAAAAATCGATACGACTTGAAATGTCTTGCAAGCAGAGCTCGCTAAATCAGGCGCTTGCTCTTAACGAATCTTTTCAAGTTCGTAGCACTTGTCAAGTCAAATATGCCAATAACACTTTTTGCAAGCGGATGGCTAGAACTTGACAGGATGTTAACAATTAAAATTGCACCGTCTCTAACATTCTTAAGTATGTACATTTGTATGTATGTATGTCCGAAGTCAGGCTTGGGAATTAAGTGATCTTTTCGGCCGAGTTTCAGAAGCAACGCCCTCTTTCTCCCGCCGCGCATCTTGGCCCCCGCGGCGACCAAGCTGCTAGGAGCGCCTCAGGCCCGTACCACGTGAACCGCGCATGGCGCAGTAGGGCGACAATGTATCAATATTGTTGGGTTAATCACTCAACCCACTCGCTTGTTTCACTGGCCTTGCTGGCACTCTTACATTTATTTAAGAACTTTTACAGGTGTAATCGGTAATACAAAAAGGTAAATCTCTCGCGAGGTTATCCCGTGCGCGTTACATTTTTCGGCCCTCTGGCGAGCGTTCCACACACCGACGCTCGCCCGCGCGGAGGACGCCGCGCTCGCAATGCGGTCGCTGCGAACCGCGCGACACAAAGTCTATGACTCAACAAATATGTTTCCACACGTCCCAGAGAGCACGATTGCCGATGCGTTTTTGTTGTGTCAGCGCGCCACGCGCGATTCACGTGGTACGCGCCTGAGGTGGCTCGAGCTTTAAGGCTGACGCGGGGGCTAAGACGCGCGGCGGGAAAAAGAGGGCGTTGCTTCTGAAACTCGGCCGAAAAGATCACTTAATTCCCAAGCCTGTCCTAAGTAATTATGAGTTTGGTGCATCGGTTGAGTGCTGACAGACGTGAGACAGACGATGCGTTGATACATTGTCTCGCTCTCGTCTTACGGGCGTCTGATACTGCATCCTTCACGTGCGCGGCGGGCCTGATCGCTTATTTATACGAAAAAAATTATTCGTGCCGCAGCTCGCTCGCGCGGCCAGGTAGCGATCAGTAGCCAAAAGCGGGAACGCGTGTTAGACAAAATCATCTATACTATTGAAAAATGAAATTTTTATATTTTCTATTTTATTTTCATCACAGTATTTGTAACATATTGTATGAAATTTTCCAGATGAAAGGAAAGCCTAACACGACGCCCTTCCTACAATTACCCCGATTGCGCATGAATCCGTTACTTATACTTCCTCCTCCTCTTTTTTCCATTAAGTGATAATGTAAAAATTTATTTAAATAACTTACAATTAGAATTTAAAGTATATTTGGAGATTAGTAAGAACGGTATCTGAAGAATACATTTCTGCTTTGATTGCATGTTCTTTGTTGATATAGGTACATTGAACAAAACAATTAAACCCTAAAAAATTATTTTAAAGAGTAAAACTAATGAAAAAATTAAACCGTGCAACATGAACTTGAACTCGCACCCGAGGAAAACGAAGTTAGAATTTTTTTTTAGAACTCACACTCATTTCGAAGCCCAGCTATATTTCTGCCAATTCTGAGGCAATTCTTTTTACAAATGTCCACCGAACCAGAAGTGTAGATTCATCCCCGAAAGCAGTGTTCATTAGATTTTAATAAATAAATAAAAAGGATATATTTCATATAAAAAACAGTTCGTTTCTTTCAGCACCATCTCATATGTACATACCTACTTGTCCCAATGACGTCGTGTTTGATTTTCCTTTTATTAAAAAAATGTCACTATTTTTCCATAAATGCTCGAATAAAGACGAAACAGGGAATGTAAAAATTTCATCTAACAATTAGCTTAGCATGTGCACACTGTACATACATGTTTTCCGCATTTAGCTACTGATTACTGCTTTTGCAGAATTTATAGAAGAAAGAGAAATCTGCTTCAATAGGGACCGACATCGACATGCGAAAATCAGGCGCACGGAGAACGCAAGAAGACAATGTATCATACTTTGTTGCCGCTGCCAGAATGATCGTTTGTCGCGTAAAAGACCTTCGTGCCGTTTCTCATTTGCTTTCATTCTCTCTTATTCCCTCCCATTTCATCTCACTCGCGAGTCGCGACGTCCGTAAATCCAGAACCTTTTTTTCACTTGTGCTTTAAAAAGTACAATAGCTGTGTTCTCATATGTACATATCTAGGAATAATCAAAACAGACCTTAACGCAAGCGATACGCTCGGGTACTATTTACAATTTTTAAATCCATAAAATAGTTAATAAGGGGAAACGGCCAATCAATTTGTAACGAAACATAGAGTTTTAACTACTAATCCACCGTTCCCAAGTAATAAATAAACTATTGCAAAATATCCTCGGGTCCCGAAAACTACGAATACAAAATTTTACAAAAACGTTTGGATTCCTTGTTCTCAATGATGTATACGTGTCGTAGGATGGGCACCGTCTATTTAGACATGCGCGGAGTGCGGAGATTTGCGGGAATGTCAGTAACAGCGTCAATTTTTAATATTTTTTGACGTACGACACGCGAAAATATTAGTTAAGTGTTCCACAACACGTAAAGTACTAACAATCAATGTCATCTTGCAATTTATAGTTTGTATAAGCTTTTAAGAAGAGCCATATTTCGGCGCCATATAGTCTTCAAATCACCGAAATAGATTTTCGGAGAAAAATCCACGTGAATCCACGTGAGTCGTTGACAAGCCGAGCCAAAGCGTAGCGTAACGAACAGTAACGAAAAACGAAAGCCTGCCCTCTATGTCCAACTCTCACTCTAAATAAGTCACACGTATACAAGCACGTACACACCTTTCAGCATTTCAACACATTTCAGAGTAGTTCCGGAGTTGAACGCTGTTCATGATCAGAGGCCGCCAGATTCAGTCCTCGAGTTATGGATCGGTAACACAGTTTGGGTATTGACACCAAGTCCCATAAGGTGATAGGTCTATTCTATACTTCGTCGATGAAAGTACTAGGGGTGCGTTCCGTTAGTCACTGCAAGTACTTCTTATATGACGTCACTATTTTGAAATCGTTGTGTGGTCACGTAATCACTGCGACTGCTGTACCTGGCCGGCTGCAGCAGTTACAACAGGAAGTGACGTCGAAGTTCGTGACGTCATACATCTGTAGCAGTGCTTTCGCAGTGAACTGCTATGCATATCGGAAAGCTATTGTCAGCACTGCCAGTACTTGCAGTGACTAACGGAACACACTCTTAGTGCGTGCGTGCGACAACCGTAAAGAAACGAAGTGCGCACAAAGTTAGACACAGTGCATAAGTGTTTTTTGGCTACGCGGGGGGCCACCGTGGCGATTTACTTGCGGACAACAGAGTTACGTGTGACTACGTACGGTTCGAAGAGCGAAAGACTAAAAGGCGCAACGAGGCACCACGTGTCGATCATTGTGATCTGAATAAATGTTTCTTTTGTTACCTTCTACAGTAACCAGAAAACTATCAATACCCTGTCCCCACGTCTACAGTGTTTAAATCTAGAAACGTACAAGTACATGTTTCGACACCCTGTATATGTCGACTGTCGCTGCCACGTATCTTTTACTCGTAAACCGGCTATTCAAACCTTACCTGAAACTTATTTCAGTAATCTCTCATCACGCCTCCAATATTTTCTAAATTTATAGGCATTTTTCGTAAGTAACCCGCTTATAAGCTTATATAAGCCATATTTCAATATATATATATTGAATGTGTGCAGCAGAATCATTGAATTATAAAGCCCGTTTTTTTCTCATAGAAAATTTTTTCCCCCAAGGGGGATCGAAGCGGAGTAGATATCAGAGTTCTGCAATGGGCGGGTTTGACCCGCCCGTCACCCGGCCGTGACGTCGATTCACCCGCCCGCCCGTACCCGTATCTGCACTCACCCGGTGATACCCGCTACGAAGCTATCCATACCCGCCCGGACCCGCTGGCGGGTTAGCGGGTCAGCGTCGATTTCTACCCGCCCGAAGCTGTCGCGACACGTACTTGACTCACCCGTGGTCGCGCTGTTATCCGTTCGTACCCGTGCATTTAGCTGCACTTCAATTCCGACTTTACTGGTACTTTATTCGGCAGTTGTTATATCAAGGTGCGGATTTATTTCATTCTACGAATGAACAGTATGGCATGCATTGTATCAAGTTCAAGAAATTATGGATACATGCAAAAATTTAATTTAAATTGAAATAATAAATCAACAAAAATACTTGTAATACGCTATAAAACTTTATACTATTCATACTTTAAAAGTTTTTATGTTTCTCTGCAGTATTGGAATTTTTGTTACTTTCCCTTTGTTCATAATTATAATATAAATAAAATATTAACTCTGTTTGAACGCGCGGGTATTATCGGGTATAGCGTAGCGCGGGTATTAGCGGGTATAGCGCGGATACGGGCGAGTCAGATAAAAGTTCCGTCAGCTCCGGGCGGGTATGGGCGGATAGAAATCGACGCTGACCCGTTTACCCGCCGGCGGGTCCGGGCGGGTCGGGTGAATCGAAAGACGGACGGGTAACGGACGGGTAAACCCGCGATATATCCGCCCGTTGCAGAACACTGGTAGATATCTAAGGGGAGTTCTGGACCAAGTGGTGGCGAGGGGGGCGAAGCGGGGTGGGGGTACCGCACCGTGGGGAAGGGAGATGCGGTGTAGGGGGGTACCGCACCGAGGGAGAGGGGCGATGCGGGGGGGGATGAACATGGCTCGTAGTCGTGGGGAGGGGGTATCGCCGATGACGCATAACGCGGGGCGCGAAAATTCAAAGCGACCCGCAACCCTCTTTCGCCCCAAGGTCAAATCGCGCCCGCGATAGCCGCGTCGCTGTCGCGCAATCCGTACGCACAGGCGCGAACGGTTCGCGACGTTCGAACAAGGAGTGCGAGAGAGAGGCACGATATATACGTATATCGCTCTCTCGGTCTGTGGATAAAATATAGGTAGGTATTACCCGTAGAAGATGTAAGTCGAAACCTACATGGATATCGCGTGATCACCACCAAAAACATATAGCTATAGTGATCGAAGGTACACTTACGAGAATAATTCGCATATGGTATGTGAGTGTAAATATAGATATATTGACGTTGCGTAGCTCATGTGATTCATGGGTACATGAGTACAGTTACATTGCAGGAGAATGTATCTAGTAAGGAATGAAGATCAAAAGAGCTCCAATTTTGGGATAAGTTATTTCTACCGCGGGTAGGAAGGGATCATGTAAGGTATCAGACAATACAGATATTCGTATGAAAAAATGTTGCATTTATTGCTAAAGTATACAGACATGTATACATTATTGCGGTACGTGGCGAGCATCGCATATCATTGAATCCAAGCCTAATGCTAATAGTTCACAATCTAACAAATAATGTGGTTCGAAGTATTCGCTTTCTGAAATAAAATTTTCATAGTCCGCGGTCGATGTCGTAGCGGTGCGTATAATGTCGACAAAGGACGCGTATTTGATGCTTACGGAGTTCAGAATTTCCGACAACCACGAGATGCATCGATTATATTTGAACATTTGATGTATCGTAGCTTTGGCCATATGCAGGGTGTCCGCGCGAAGACTGGACAACTGAATATCTCCTAAAGTATTGGAGATAAAAAATTAAAAAAAAAAAAGTAACTTAATGGTTCGAGGGGGCTGATTAAATAGCCGCGACGGATTTTTTTTTTGATTATTATTTTAAAAGATACGATGGTCAAGCTCGGTTTTTCAAATGGAACTATTTTTTTTGAAGTCCTGAGTTGATAGTGCGTTCCAAGACGAATTCAATAAGCTTTAATGTATATACTTGATTTCCACTGTTTTTTTTAGATATTGCGCTTGCAAATATACTGATTTTCACTGGAAGAAAACCCGCTGAACGAGCAAGGACCGGGGACAGTTTTGCTGGCGCCACGGGTGGCATTGCCTGTTGAAATAGATACATACCTGCCAAAGGTCTACGCAGGCCCAAAGGCTGGACAATTCTTTTCCGTCAGAAATGCTACTTAGGTAGGTACATCTGCGGTATCGAGAAGCGCACCGTTACTTTTATTTCGCACTTGCTTCTACGCCCGGATGGCCGGTTCTTTTGAGAGGGATACAAGTTGGATTGGTTAGGTTAGGAGGTGTGACAGTGGCTAGACTAAATTTCAACCATAAGGAGCAGTTTGTATTAGAACCAATCGGATTTGCATCCCTCACAAACGGCTGCTCTCTTGAAGAGGCCCTCTTCACAGCAATGCCCTCCTTCTCTCGCACGGAATACGTTAACGCATGCTTTTGTTTTGATATTGAAGCTCGTGTTTATACTCGTGTAACGTTCTCAAACGAGACTTAGCCGTTAGTTGCAGGCGATTCCACAAGTAGAGCGGTTTACCTGTGGAATTATGGGATTGGTTCGGGTGGCGTGCAATTAAGAAATGAATTTCACAAACGAGAGTCCTTCTTTAACAAAAATTAACAGTGGATTTATTCAAGAATAAAGGTTTGACTCTAGGTCAAAAAGTGAATATAATGTTTGAACAAAAATGGTAATTATTATAATGAATCGACGTACAAGTCGATTTTAAAGAATACGTTTGATTTGGGTTTCGACGCTTGATCGGTAATAAAGAATACGTTTGATTACGGTTTCAAACTAATAGGGTAACTAAGTACAGTTTAACTGTTTTGTATAATTGTTGGTATAATGATACGATACTAAATCGTATTTGAGCAATAAGTCGCTATACTTTGTTTAGATAATAATAATGACGCTAGGTCGATTTGGTATTTAATAAGAGTGTTTCTTCTGGTGCCTATGAGCTGGCCCACGCTTTCCAGGAAGGAAGCTGAGGGGCTAGTTAAAGCGACCTCGGAAAGGTTGAATGTAGGATTTTGAGGGGCTAGTTAAAGCGACCTCGGAAGGGTTGAATGTAAGATTTTGAGGGGCTAGTTAAAGCGACCTCGGAAAGATTTTGAGGGGCTAGTGAAAGCGACCTCGTAGGAATTTGAGGGGCTAGTTAAAGCGACCTCGGAATGGTTTATTGTAAATATTTGAATATAGGAGATTGAACGTGATTTTGAGGGGCTAGTTAAAGCGACCTCGGAAAGGTTGAATGTAGGTAGTCAGGACGTAGAATTTATATATACTTGTTGAGAGACTTTTATAAGCGGCGTGCTTACTGTTCGGTAGCAGAACTCAGTCTGAATCTAAGCTGCTGGCAGGCTCGTACTTATACGGTTCTGCGATACCTTGCTCCAGCCAATCACTAGTCGTTTGGACTAGTGCGCCAATTAGAAATGGGATCCGGTTCCCGCCGGTTCACGTACTACGCTCAGTTTATATGGCGTCCGGTTGGGTGCACCAATTAGAATTAGGTTCCGGTTCCCGCCGGTTCACGTACTACGCTCAGTTTATATGGCGTCCGGTTGGGTGCACCAATTAGAATTAGGTTCCGGTTCCCGCCGGCTCGCGTACTACGCTCAGTTCGTTCGGCGTCCGCGCGGTCTGTGCGCGCGGTCTGTGCGCGCGGTCTACGCGCGGTTTGTGCGCGCGGTCTACGCGCGCGCGCTTAGGTTATTCGCGGCAGTGAGTTCGCGGTTAGTTATGCGCATGCGTTGCGCGTCGCTTGGTTCGCTGTTTCCCGCCGTATAATGGCGTCGCTCGCCCGCGTCATAAATGCTAGTTTACAATTTAGGTAAATGTAAGTATGATCGAATGGATTTAACACTTAGTTAGAAAAGAGATAGGAAAAAATGTACGGCGGTTTCGTAGCGGCACGTTACATCTCGCCGCCCGGTTTTTCTCTCGTCCCGAGAGATGTAGTTTTATAGATTTGAATTAGACGGACTACTCGTTAATGTGGAAGGTTTGATTTTCCACTTCTTCTTCCATACGTAGAAAAGTACTCACGTCTTCGCTTGGCTCGGACATCCCTCCTGTCGTGGTAGTTGGTACGTTCCCAGTGCCAAATAGAAATATGTATTTCCACGCGCGTTGTCGTGGATCTGAACGGGAGAGGTCCTTATACGGCTGCCAATCTATTTCTGGTATTGCGATTTCGCGCAATTTCCATAGTATAGATGTTGATGGAGTTGGTGGCGTCGACGGCGTTGATGACCTTGATGGTGTTGATGATATTGATGACGACGTTGACGGCGTTGATGGCCTTGATGATATTGATGACGGCGTTGATGGCCTTGATGATATTGATGACGGCGTTGACGGCGTTGATGGCCTTGATGATATTGATGACGGCGTTGACGGCGTTGATGGCCTTGATGATATTGATGACGGCGTTGATGGCGTTGATGGTGCTGACGGCGTTGATGATACTGTCAGTGTTCTAACGCGCTTTAACTTTTTGCCTGAACGGTTTGGCATGATAAATTAACACTGGATTACTTAATAATGAATTGAAGATTGCTGAATGATACGACTGGTTTTCAAAGGTACTCGAGATCGAATGAAGCCTGAGTTACTACCTCCCTAAGAATAGTTATGATTCTCCTTACACGGTACTCTCCCCATTATTTACTAGATGTTCCCCTTATGTCTCGTGTCTTCTTTTATTAAGAATGCTTCTCTTTCTTACATTGTTTGGGGTACGGAATTCCGCGAAAGTTTGCTGTCTTACTCTATTTCCATGTTACTCTGTTTATCTATTGTTCAGGAATGCACGGTTTGTTTACGTCGTTGTCCCATTGACCGCGGTATATACTATCCTTCTTTTGCCTATTCATAAAAGGTTTTTACGTAGCACTAACGTTTTCGTTCGTTGGGTTGAGGATTTGAAGGTAAGGGTTGAAAATAATTATGGTAGAATTGGAATATGTTAGGTAAGAAATGAATATTTATTGAGGCCTTTGTTGGCTCCGTTCCTGGGCCTCTAAAACGTTTAGCGAGACCCCCAAATCTAGAGCTTCGTTATTTTTTTGTGTTTAAATGAACGAAGGTTTCGACACAATCGGTACATTGTGCCGCCACTCCCACATTGTATATTTGCCTTGTACATATCGAACAGTATTTAAAATTTATTAAATTTTTTCGTAGCGTTAATAAATGTCGGCTCGCGGGGGTGTAGTACCTCGTCTCTTCGGCCTTCAGGTTCTTATAGCACGGGTAGCAAATCTTCCGGCGGAATAAGTCGCTGCGGTCCGTTCTATAACCAACCCATTTGGCCTTTAGGCAGACCATCCTCAAAAGTTTTAGATAAGGTTCTTCGTTTGTATCTTCCTCGCGAGGGCGGTGCATCCATTTTTCCTCCGGCGATTTCATCGACATTTTTCTGTACCGGCACACCACGTTTTTATTTTAATAGTTTGATTTTCTTTTAATTAGAGTTTATTCACTTAATGAGTATGTATTTTCTGCTGTTCCTACCTTATTTTTCTTAATAGTTTTTCTTTTAAGTTGACTCCTTCTCTCTTCTTATTTTTTTCTTCTTAGAATGTGCGTCCTTTCACCTTGATGAACTATGTCTGAATGGTTCCGTGAGTACGGTCCCCTACCACTTTTTGGATTTCGTATTTTTGCAAAATTTCTGGTGGATTACTGAAATATCCCTAGGGCCGCCATCTTTGTTTGGCGTATAGGCCTTTTTAACTCTGTCCTGATGGACAACCTTAGTTCGACGGGGGCTCACAGCTATCTTTACATTGTTGTTCTTTAAGATTTCTACGATCGTGTATGGCCCAGTGTATTCGTCGCTAAATTTGTGCCTTTTTGGATTTAAAAGCATAACTTTCTCGCCTTTGTGATACTTAATTGATGATATTTTTCGATCGTAATAATATTTTTGGCGATATTTTGAGTTTTTTAGATTGTGTCGTCCCAATTCGCGAATATTGAACAGTTTAGTAACTAACCTATCAACAAATTCTGGGTATGTTGCTAATGAATCGTTGGGTGTTAAACTTGATGGCTGTCTGGCCTTTCTACCGTATACTAATTCATGAGGGGTATATTTGGTGCCCTCGTGTATACTTGTATTATAAGAGAACATTGCTTGTGGTAACCACTGGTCCCATTGTTTTTCTTTGGTTATGTAATGCTTTAAATATTCAACCAAGACATGATGGCTTCTTTCCAGGGAACCGTTTGACTGTGGATGGAACGCTGAGGTTTTATACTGCCTGATGTTAAGAGTCCTTGCTAACTTTTGCATGAGAGAACTGACAAGTGAAGATCCTTGATCCGTGAGAATGGCTTTTGGGCATCCGAATTGACATATGAAATGTGTGGTGAATGCTTGAGCTATTTCCTCGCTTGTGAATGAGACTAATGGTACTGCTAGTGAGAATTTTGTTAAATTATCCTGAATGGTGAGTATATATGTTTTCCCTGATTTTGTGAGTGGCAATGGTCCCACGATATCCATGGATATCTTGTCAAAAGCATCTAGTGGCGTATCTGTAATTACCATTGGTTCCTTAGTTTTAACTCGCACTAGTTTTTTCTTTTGACAACTTATACATGTTTTAATATGTTGCCTCACGTCCTTTTTCATATTTGGCCAATGGTATAGGTTCCTTATTCTGTTATAGGTTTTGGTTACCCCTTTATGGCCTCCTACTGGTGACTCGTGGTTTTCCTTTATTATCATTAGGCGATCCCGTTCCGATGGCATTTGTATAGTGCCATTGCAGATTGTGATGCTGATATTTGTTTGTAAGAACCTTAGTGTGATCATCTGTTTTAATTTTTCCCACGATATATTAATTTCTGTTTTGGGTAATGAAATTTTGTTAATGTTTTCTTGTGTTAATTTGATATATAGGTTCCTAATCATGGTGTGGTAGGCTTCTTCAGTTGGTTGTTCTGGCATTACCATTCCTAAAATGGTCCGTCCTGGCTTAAGAATTTCTATAACGTTTCCTGCCTGTAGTGGCAGAGGTAAGGTAATCTTGATTTGCTCCTTATTTAAAAACTCTGTACTTTCCTCGCCCAGTGGTTTACCGTATATAGTGATGAATATTCCCGCGGTTTCACGTCTCATCCATAAATGATCTGAGATTTCCTTGACCCTACCTTGAAGCAATTCTTGGTGAATTATTTTTGGTAATGTTTGCTGTTGTGGCGGAATTTGCTGTCGTGGTGATATTTGCTGTCGGTGTGGTATTTGCTGTCGGGGTGATATTTGCTGTCGGGGTGATATTTGCTGTCGGTGTGGTATTTGCTGTCGGGGTGGACCGATAAATGTTTTGAACTTATTAATTGGGTCTTTCTTTATTGTTACTGGAGATATTGGTCCTGTTAATGTTCCACTAGATTCTCTCGCACAATATTTCCTTCCCCTGATTGGTGGACTATTTGTCTTGCTGCTGCTACTATTGCTAGAGTTAATTTTGGGAGGCTCTCGATAAATGTGGCTTCCCGGCACTTCCTCGTTTTCAGTGATCTCCATTATTTGATCCCAATCTTTTTGCATTGTATCAATTTCCATGCTGTGTGGGCTGCGAGGGCGGTTAAGGGTGGTTGGTTTAGGGGCTGTCGGTGGATGACCGATTTGTCCAGGAGGGGGATGAACCTCTACTGACACCTGAATGTCCTTGGGTGCCTCGGAACTACTGGTAGACACCTCCATTTCTGATCTAAATTTTTCAGTAATTCCCCTTTTCTTTTCCACCGGTTGGTTTGATGATGTGGTGGTTGTAGTTCTAAGTTTCCTTTTTAATTTCCTTTTTACCGTATACTGGGCTGGATTAAATTCGGATGACGATGATGAGGTCGATCCGTCTCCTCTTGGTTGTTTCGCGGGGTTTGGATTTGGAGATTCTGTAGCAGTGGCGGTTTGGGAACGCTCACGTTTCCTTTCCACTTGCAATGGGAGTGCGTTTACCGGATTCCGTGACAGTGCGTCTGCATTAGTATTGTACTTTCCTGGCTTGTATATTATTTTATAATTATATTCCGCTAGCTTTATTTTCCAGCGCATAAGTCTTGAGGTTGGATTAGCTAGAGTATGGAGCCATTCTAATGGTTTATGGTCCATGACCAGAGAAAAACGTTTACCGTATATGTACGTACGGAAATGGTGAACGGCGTAAATTAACGCGAGTAATTCGCGTTCAGTTGGAGCGTAACGTGTTTCGGCGTCATTTAGTATTCTTGAGGCATAAGCTATTGGTAGATCTTTCCCAATTTCTCCTTGACTTAGAACTGCGCCTACTGCATAGCCAGAGGCGTCTGTTGTTATAATAAAAGGTTTTACAAAATCTGGATATTGAAGTATCGGTTCCTCGCATAATGCGTCTCGTAATGTTTCGAAAGCGGTTTGTTGTTTTATTGTCCACTCAAATCGGCGGTCTTTCCTAGTTAAGTCGGACAATGGTTTTGCGATTTTAGAAAAGTTCTTAATAAATCTCCGGTAGTATCCGGCTAACCCAATAAATTGTCTTATGTTCTTCGCTGTTTTGGGTCGTGGGAATTGTTTAACTGCCTCTAGTTTCTTCGGGTCTGGCCTGACCCCTTCTTCGCTAATAATATGCCCTAGATAACACACTTCCCTTTTTAGGAACTCACATTTGTCTGGTTGTAAACATAGGTTGGCTTCTCTTAGCCGTTTCATTAGTCGTATAAATTTAGTCGTGTATTCTTGAAGTGAGCTAGCATAAATTACTATGTCGTCCAGGTATACAAATAGTTCTATTCCCTGTAATCCAGTTAGTACTTGGTCCATCAGCCTTTGAAATGTCGCGGGGGCGTTTTTAATACCGAAAGGCATTCGGTTAAATTGATAATGCCCATAGGGTGTTGAAAATGCTGTTTTATGTTTGTCTTCCGGATGCATTGGTATCTGATGGAACCCTGATGCTAAATCAAACACTGAAAAGTATTTTGCGCTGCCTAACTGATCTAATATTTCTACTATATTAGGTAAAGGGTACGCGTCGCCTATTGTTCTTTCATTTAATTGACGGAAGTCTATTACTATTCTCCAGCGTTTATTTCCTTGACTGTCTTCTTTCTTGGTTACTACAAATAACGGTGAATTGTACGGAGAAGTTGAATGCTCAATTATTTTATTTTGTAGAAGTTCGTTCATCTGTTTATTGATCTCCTCCTTATGGACTTGGGGATAACGGTACTGTTTGATATTTATCGGTGCCTCATTTTCTGTAATTATTCTGTGTGAGACGGCATTTGTTGCTTCTAATTTATTTCCCGGGAGGTGGAATCTGTCAGCGTACTGTTCGATTAAATTTTCGATATTAGCTCTTTCTTCTGGATTTAGGTGATTTAGACGAAGCAGTTCTAGTACTTGGTTAATGTGTTCTGGAGATGCAGTTTCCCCTTCGAATTTTACTTCCTCGTATGGTTCTATTTCGACAGAAGGTATTTCTATCTTGATGTCCTTGGAGGATGTATTTATCGCGTATAAGTATCCTATTCCGTCATCGTTTGTGACTATGGCATTGCCCATTAGGATATTGGGGTGTACGTTTAATTTAGGAACGTATCCTGTTTTCAGGCCTGGATTTAAAATTTTTATTGGTATTTGATAACGCATTCGGCCCGGTATTGTTATTTCCCCGTCTTTAAATGGAAGTATTTCATTTCCTATTACGACACCTAGCCTGGAGTAGTCTATTGTTGCTCCGATTCCTCGGAAAAAATCTGTTCCCAAAATTCCATCCTGCGCGAGAGGCAGAGTCTTTACTACGTGGATTTCAACTACTGTGTCTAATATTTTTGTTTTTATGTATCCTAAAGTAGGTAGAGAACCCTCTGTTATTCCTCTTAGATCGTACACGACGTCGTTGTAAATATGTGTTCCTGGAGATATGGCATCTTGTTTTATTACACTTAAATCGGCTCCCGTGTCGATCATCATTAGTACTTTGTTCTGTTTAAACTCTGAACTTGTCAATGCTATGCTGGGGGCTCTTCCGATTGGTTGAAGTGTTAAGACGGCTTGCCTGCGTACGGGATTTTGAGAAGGATTTGACGATTCTTTGGGATTTAGTGAATTCTCGGATCTTCGCCTATCATTATACATTTTCTTTCTACATTCCTCGATTGTATGTCCCTTATTTTTGCAATATTTACATTCGAGTTGTTGTGGTTTACGCGGCGCGGTATTACGTGGTGCCATTCTTGAACCAGTGTTGTGTGACGATGGCCTTGGCCCAGAACTATACGGTGTTGATCGCGACGCGGAGTTTATCTTCCGGCATTCCTGAACCGTGTGTCCTACCCTTCGACAATGATCACAGTATTTTGACTGCCAACTAATTTGCGCTATTTGCCCTACTGGGAATTTACTGCTACAGTCATTCGCTGAGTGCCCGTACCCATAACAATTTGTGCAATGTGTGGAGTGTGATAGTCCTTCCGCGAATTTATTTCTCATTAAGTTCTCCTGACATTCGGCTTCGGCTTTTATAGCAGATTCTATGGCGGTATCGAGGTCAGTGAATTCGACTGTACGCATTCGTGCGTAGATTTCTGGTTTTAAACCCGTTAAAAATGCCTTAATTGAATTTATTTCGGCGGATTGATTGTATTGTGCTACGTGTAAAGGGACCTCTATTTCGTTACAGTGTTTTAATTGTAGAAAAATCCCGGAGACTCTACTGCTATAATCTACAGTGGCTTCATTCTGCATCTGGGCTACCTTTGACATTTCTCCATATAATTGGATTGAAGAATACAGTGGTGCGAAACGAGCGTTGAGGACCTTAATTACCTCCTCTATAGTATTGTAATCCCCATTTAATATAACTCGAGAGGCTTGCCCGAACAGTTTGCATTTAATTAATTGTACTAAGCCGTATTCGGCATTCGGTGCGATCATATTTTTCGCGTTCCTACAGCATTTTGTAAATTGATGTATTGTAATGTTTCGCCCATCAAAGGCTGGAACCGTGTCTGCGGCATCGCGGATTCTAGTATGTGGTTGACGCGAATTATCCTGACTAATTTGTAGGCGTTGTAGCTCTTCTACAACTGCGTCTACCTGAGTTGGGTTGCTACCGGTTGCTCCGTCGGTAGGCATGATTGAAAAAAATTTTTCCGAAAATTGTCTGATTTAGTAAGAAGGAGTCTTGTTTTTCGCTAGGAGAGTATATTCTCCCTTGCCACACGTTTTGCGGTTTAAAGCAATTAATATCCCACCGACTGTCACCAAAATTTTAACCTGTAACGTTCTCAAACGAGACTTAGCCGTTAGTTGCAGGCGATTCCACAAGTAGAGCGGTTTACCTGTGGAATTATGGGATTGGTTCGGGTGGCGTGCAATTAAGAAATGAATTTCACAAACGAGAGTCCTTCTTTAACAAAAATTAACAGTGGATTTATTCAAGAATAAAGGTTTGACTCTAGGTCAAAAAGTGAATATAATGTTTGAACAAAAATGGTAACTATTATAATGAAGCGACGTACAAGTCGATTTTAAAGAATACGTTTGATTTGGGTTTCGACGCTTGATCGGTAATAAAGAATACGTTTGATTACGGTTTCAAACTAATAGGGTAACTAAGTACAGTTTAACTGTTTTGTATAATTGTTGGTATAATGATACGATACTAAATCGTATTTGAGCAATAAGTCGCTATACTTTGTTTAGATAATAATAATGACGCTAGGTCGATTTGGTATTTAATAAGAGTGTTTCTTCTGGTGCCTATGAGCTGGCCCACGCTTTCCAGGAAGGAAGCTGAGGGGCTAGTTAAAGCGACCTCGGAAAGGTTGAATATAGGATTTTGAGGGGCTAGTTAAAGCGACCTCGGAAAGGTTGAATGTAAGATTTTGAGGGGCTAGTTAAAGCGACCTCGGAAAGATTTTGAGGGGCTAGTGAAAGCGACCTCGAAGGAATTTGAGGGGCTAGTGAAAGCGACCTCGTAGGAATTTGAGGGGCTAGTTAAAGCGACCTCGGATAGGTGTTGAGGGGCTAGTGAAAGCGACCTCGGAAAGATGTTGAGGGGCTAGTGAAAGCGACCTCGGAAAGGTGTTGAATGTAGGAAGTTGAGGGGCTAGTGAAAGCGACCTCGGAAAGATGTTGAGGGGCTAGTTAAAGCGACCTCGAAGGAAGTTGAGGGGCTAGTTAAAGCGACCTCGTAGGAAGTTGAGGGGCTAGTGAAAGCGACCTCGGATAGGTGTTGAGGGGCTAGTGAAAGCGACCTCGGAAAGATGTTGAGGGGCTAGTTAAAGCGACCTCGGAAAGGTGTTGAGGGGCTAGTGAAAGCGACCTCGAAGGAATTTGAGGGGCTAGTGAAAGCGACCTCGTAGGAATTTGAGGGGCTAGTTAAAGCGACCTCGGAATGGTTTATTGTAAATATTTGAATATAGGAGATTGAACGTGATTTTGAGGGGCTAGTTAAAGCGACCTCGGAAAGGTTGAATGTAGGTAGTCAGGACGTAGAATCTAGAGACGCGGTAGCGTCTCGACGCCAAGTACAAGAAAGACACCCTGTATACAAGAAAGACACCCTGTATACATGACAGACACCCTGTATATGAATGTCGACTGCCCCTGCCATGTATTTCCATATTCCGAAATCCGAAATTCCGAGCCCTGCATATATTCGTATCGACTGTCGCTACCGCTATCCTTTACTCGTCGCCAGGCTATTCTGACACTTATTTCATTAATATCTCATCACCCCTGCAATATTTTTTAAATTTAAAGGCATTTTTCTTATGTAAACCGCATATAAGCTTTCGAATAAGACCAATTCCGAAAAAATCGGTCCACGCATGCTAGAGATATCGTAATATCGTCTCATGAAATTGTCAGAAATGGTAAGAGAAAATTTTTCTTCTTCAGTCGAAATTTTGTCGTCGTCGACATAATACGTATACACACACACACCTATCAGTTTCGCACACAGGTTTCGTTCGTCGACTCTCGGGATCATTCCGCAGAGTATATACCCTTATATACTCCTATTCCCTTATACCCTTATTACCACTATACCCTTATACCCTTATACCCTTATATACCGGCATACCCTTATACCCTTATATACCGGTATAACCTTAAACCCTTATACATCCTTATATACCGTTATACCTTTTACCCTTTACCCTTACACGCTTATATACCCTTATACCCTTATACCCTTATGCACTTATATACCGTTATACCTTTTACCCTTTACCCTTATACCTTTATATACCCTTATATACCGTTACACCTTGCACCCTTTACCCTTGCACCCTTTACCCTTGCACCCTTTACCCTTGCACCCTTTACCCTTGCACCCTTTACCCTTGCACCCTTTACCCTTGCACCCTTTACCCTTGCACCCTTTACCCTTGCACCCTTTACCCTTGCACCCTTTACCCTTGCACCCTTTACCCTTGCACCCTTTACCCTTGCACCCTTTACCCTTGCACCCTTTACCCTTGCACCCTTTACCCTTGCACCCTTTACCCTTGCACCCTTTACCCTTGCACCCTTTACCCTTGCACCCTTTACCCTTGCACCCTTTACCCTTGCACCCTTTACCCTTGCACCCTTTACCCTTGCACCCTTTACCCTTGCACCCTTTACCCTTGCACCCTTTACCCTTGCACCCTTTACCCTTGCACCCTTTACCCTTGCACCCTTTACCCTTGCACCCTTTACCCTTGCACCCTTTACCCTTGCACCCTTTACCCTTGCACCCTTTACCCTTGCACCCTTTACCCTTGCACCCTTTACCCTTGCACCCTTTACCCTTGCACCCTTTACCCTTGCACCCTTTACCCTTGCACCCTTTACCCTTGCACCCTTTACCCTTGCACCCTTTACCCTTGCACCCTTTACCCTTGCACCCTTTACCCTTGCACCCTTTACCCTTGCACCCTTTACCCTTGCACCCTTTACCCTTGCACCCTTTACCCTTGCACCCTTTACCCTTGCACCCTTTACCCTTGCACCCTTTACCCTTGCACCCTTTACCCTTGCACCCTTTACCCTTGCACCCTTTACCCTTGCACCCTTTACCCTTGCACCCTTTACCCTTGCACCCTTTACCCTTGCACCCTTTACCCTTGCACCCTTTACCCTTGCACCCTTTACCCTTGCACCCTTTACCCTTGCACCCTTTACCCTTGCACCCTTTACCCTTGCACCCTTTACCCTTGCACCCTTTACCCTTGCACCCTTTACCCTTGCACCCTTTACCCTTGCACCCTTTACCCTTGCACCCTTTACCCTTGCACCCTTTACCCTTGCACCCTTTACCCTTGCACCCTTTACCCTTGCACCCTTTACCCTTGCACCCTTTACCCTTGCACCCTTTACCCTTGCACCCTTTACCCTTGCACCCTTTACCCTTGCACCCTTTACCCTTGCACCCTTTACCCTTGCACCCTTTACCCTTGCACCCTTTACCCTTGCACCCTTTACCCTTGCACCCTTTACCCTTGCACCCTTTACCCTTGCACCCTTTACCCTTGCACCCTTTACCCTTGCACCCTTTACCCTTGCACCCTTTACCCTTGCACCCTTTACCCTTGCACCCTTTACCCTTGCACCCTTTACCCTTGCACCCTTTACCCTTGCACCCTTTACCCTTGCACCCTTTACCCTTGCACCCTTTACCCTTGCACCCTTTACCCTTGCACCCTTTACCCTTGCACCCTTTACCCTTGCACCCTTTACCCTTGCACCCTTTACCCTTGCACCCTTTACCCTTGCACCCTTTACCCTTGCACCCTTTACCCTTGCACCCTTTACCCTTGCACCCTTTACCCTTGCACCCTTTACCCTTGCACCCTTTACCCTTGCACCCTTTACCCTTGCACCCTTTACCCTTGCACCCTTTACCCTTGCACCCTTTACCCTTGCACCCTTTACCCTTGCACCCTTTACCCTTGCACCCTTTACCCTTGCACCCTTTACCCTTGCACCCTTTACCCTTGCACCCTTTACCCTTGCACCCTTTACCCTTGCACCCTTTACCCTTGCACCCTTTACCCTTGCACCCTTTACCCTTGCACCCTTTACCCTTGCACCCTTTACCCTTGCACCCTTTACCCTTGCACCCTTTACCCTTGCACCCTTTACCCTTGCACCCTTTACCCTTGCACCCTTTACCCTTGCACCCTTTACCCTTGCACCCTTTACCCTTGCACCCTTTACCCTTGCACCCTTTACCCTTGCACCCTTTACCCTTGCACCCTTTACCCTTGCACCCTTTACCCTTGCACCCTTTACCCTTGCACCCTTTACCCTTGCACCCTTTACCCTTGCACCCTTTACCCTTGCACCCTTTACCCTTGCACCCTTTACCCTTGCACCCTTTACCCTTGCACCCTTTACCCTTGCACCCTTTACCCTTGCACCCTTTACCCTTGCACCCTTTACCCTTGCACCCTTTACCCTTGCACCCTTTACCCTTGCACCCTTTACCCTTGCACCCTTTACCCTTGCACCCTTTACCCTTGCACCCTTTACCCTTGCACCCTTTACCCTTGCACCCTTTACCCTTGCACCCTTTACCCTTGCACCCTTTACCCTTGCACCCTTTACCCTTGCACCCTTTACCCTTGCACCCTTTACCCTTGCACCCTTTACCCTTGCACCCTTTACCCTTGCACCCTTTACCCTTGCACCCTTTACCCTTGCACCCTTTACCCTTGCACCCTTTACCCTTGCACCCTTTACCCTTGCACCCTTTACCCTTGCACCCTTTACCCTTGCACCCTTTACCCTTGCACCCTTTACCCTTGCACCCTTTACCCTTGCACCCTTTACCCTTGCACCCTTTACCCTTGCACCCTTTACCCTTGCACCCTTTACCCTTGCACCCTTTACCCTTGCACCCTTTACCCTTGCACCCTTTACCCTTGCACCCTTTACCCTTGCACCCTTTACCCTTGCACCCTTTACCCTTGCACCCTTTACCCTTGCACCCTTTACCCTTGCACCCTTTACCCTTGCACCCTTTACCCTTGCACCCTTTACCCTTGCACCCTTTACCCTTGCACCCTTTACCCTTGCACCCTTTACCCTTGCACCCTTTACCCTTGCACCCTTTACCCTTGCACCCTTTACCCTTGCACCCTTTACCCTTGCACCCTTTACCCTTGCACCCTTTACCCTTGCACCCTTTACCCTTGCACCCTTTACCCTTGCACCCTTTACCCTTGCACCCTTTACCCTTGCACCCTTTACCCTTGCACCCTTTACCCTTGCACCCTATATATATATATATATATATACATATATGTTTAATATTTAATATATATTTAATATAATAATTATTTATTATTATTATTTATTTATAAATTACTTGCTATACAGTTACTATCTGTATCTGTGTGACTATCTAAAATAAATAAAAAATGTGTTTCTTTATAATTATTACCAAGATGTTAAAAAAAAGGTCATTTGAATTTCAAGGTCAAAGTGTCGATGAATCAGAATTATTTAAAAACGCAAAATAATGAAAGTGTACTCATATTGTCAGAGTTTTAAATTGACAAATTATCTGGAAGCCTGCGAGAGGGAAGGTATGATTATTTATTAAAAGTATTAAAATAATTATTTTTAGAAATTTTTTATTATTTTATTAAAATAAATAAAATTAATTAATATTACGGCCGCCACGACCGCGACCACGGCCACGGTCACGGCCACGGCCACGGCCACGGCCCCAGCCACGGCACTGCTCCATAATGAGCGCCTTTACGGCCTGGGCCTGGGCGTGGAGGCTCCGCGCCTGCTCCCGAGCCAGCTGGAGGGCGGCCCAATGCTGTTGCTGGGCCCTCACCCTCCAGCCACTCCTCTTATGCCGGCGGGTTGCATATCTTTCTGTAATCAGTAAAATAAAAAATAATTAGAGTCACTTTTATTTTATCTGTTATGTAAATAATTAATGCTAAAAGCTGGTTCATTTATATGAAAATTTATCTTAATTTTTAAACTTGTTTCAATAAAATTGTGCAATGATTAATTTTCTACCAATTTTTTATTTAATTAAAGTATTAAGCATTAATACCATATGCCGTGGCCGGGCCTTGTGCAGGCAGCTGTGGCGGCGGCGGCGGCGGCGTGGGTGTTGTGGCTGCCAGTGGCAGTAGCGGCGCAGCGGCAAATGCCCGTCCTCCCTTCATATGGGCTAAAGTGAACAATTTTTACATTGTTAAAAAATAAAAAGATATCCAATGAAACTATTAATTAAAAGTATGAAGAATTAATAATACCGTTTTCCGTGGCTGGAGTTTGCGGTGGCTGCTGTGGGACTGCCACCACGGCAGCCGATTGGCTGCCACTGGCAGTCGCCATTACAATATCATCCTCAGAATCTAAAAAATAAATTAAAATAAATGTATATATACAATTTTTTTATTAATTAATTAATTCTTCTGTAAGTTTATCATAATAAAACTTACTAGACTGTAGGGCGGCCTCCTGTGTATTCTAAAAAAATAATAAACAATTAATTAGTAAAAAAAGATGAAAAGTTCAGAAAAGCGGCGTATGATAGAAGAAAGAAAGTCATAAATTAACTATCAGTGGAAATAGATAGTAACTGTATAGCAAGTAATACCACAAGGAGACATATTAGTCACGTTGAAGCATATTCTAACTTATAACACCATCAATTAGAAACATCAAACATATCTGAGTTGAACGTTAACGAACATGTAAACTACTTTGTCCACGTTAAATGTCAGTGGACATAGACCGTAACTGTACAACAAGTAATACAACAAGAACATATTGGATACATAGAAGCATATTTTAACTCAGATGTGTTTCATATTTATAATATTTATAATAAATGTCTCACGAATAAAACTAACGAATACAGATAACAGGACTAGGGTATATATATGAATAATAATAATAATCTGCTACGAGTATACACTTACTGACAAAAATTAAGAAACAAAATAGTCGTTTAGGATTTACTGTATACAGGGTGTCCCAAAAATGTCGGACTTCCTTGAAAGGGGTTACTCAGGGGGTGATTTGAAACAACTTTTTCCTTAGCGAAAATATTGTCCGAAGCTTCGTTAAGGAGATATTAACAAAAAATCCCGACCAATCAGAGCGCGCGCCTTCCGCCCGAGCTCCCGCGGTAGCGTTGGCTACGCGGTAGGCGACTGCGCTTGTGCTACGAACGTACGAACAAGCAAGTCGGCATGCATCGAAGGAAACCGCGTTACACAGTTTTTTTTTTAAAGCAGAATCTTAAATAATAAGAATTATTTGAAGTGAGGGGACAAGATGAACGTAAATTTCGTTTTTAAATAAGGGATAAACGAAAAGGTAATGTAACAGAAAATGTACGACAAGTGACCGTAATTCGTTATTGAGGTAAAAATCTGTAGTTTAATAACGGCCAACACATCTACAATTAAAAAATAATATCAGGTGTATGAATAAATTCTTTCCGACTGGATTTACATAATCAGTACAAAGCTACCGAATTTCTATCGCGGTGGTATTCATAAGCTGCCAGAAAAATGGCAAAAGGTAATTAACAATAATTAACAATAATGGAAATTATTTCGATGATTGATGTTGTTTTCATATTTTTTAAATCGAACTGTTATTGTACCGTAAAATCTGAAAGAATTTATTTCTACACCTAATAATCACCAATAAATTAAACAAAACTCACCCTTTCGGACATTCCTTTCCTTGCTTTCCTTCCCTTTTCGGAAACCTGTGTCACTAGGCCACAGTACCGATCCTGGTCATCGGCGTCCAGCGCTCAGCTGATCGCAGGGTCAATGTACCGAATATTCACTTCACTGCACGGCTACTAACACTGATCACTTAATTTATGTTTCACGGAACGTGTTGTTGACGCTGCTGTGACGATTGGTCGCGTCACCTCTTTGGGCACACTTTTAAAGACGGGGCACACGTATTTTGGTTATTGGCTGAAGTTGCTACATGCATTGTCGCACCGCGCGACGAAAAGATCGAACGAAACACATCGAGACCGAGTGGGATAGAGCGATCTGTAGCCTACGCTATTGTTTTGTTTTGACGATCGTCGGTCAGATCGCTCTATCCCACTCGATCTCGTGTTTCGTTCGATCTCTTCGTCGCGCGGTGCGACAATGTATGTGGCAACTTCAGCCAATAAGCAAAATACGTATGCCCCGTCTGTAAAAGTGTGCCCAAATAGGTGACTCGACCAATCGTCACAGCAGCGGACTGCACAGCCCGAGACCGTCTGCCACGAGTCTTCTTTTCGCCGGGTAATAGTAGTAATCTCGTTCCAGTAATTAACAGTAATCTGCCCCATTCGGGGCCACCAATTTATATAACGTAGGAACAACACGTTTCGTGAAACATAAATTAAGTGATCAGTGTTAGTAGCCGTGCAGTGAAGTGAATATTCGGTACATTGACCCTGCGATCAGCTGAGCACTGGACGCCGATGGCCAGGATCGGTACAGTGGCCTAGTGACACAGGTTTCCGAAAAGGAAAGGAAAGCAAGGAAAGGAATGTCCGAAAGGGTGAGTTTTGTTTAATTTATTGGTGATTATTAGGTGTAGAAATAAATTCTTTCCGATTTTACGGTACAATAACAGTTCGTTTTAAAAAATATGAAAACAACATCAATCATCGAAATAATTTCCATTATTGTTAATTACCTTTTGCCATTTTTCTGGCAGCTTATGAATACCACCGCGATAGAAATTCGGTAGCTTTGTACTGATTATGTAAATCCAGTCGGAAAGAATTTATTCATACACCTGATATTATTTTTTAATTGTAGATGTGTTGGCCGTTATTAAACTACGGATTTTTACCTCAATAACGAATTACGATCACTTGTCGTACATTTTCTGTTACATTACCTTTTCGTTTATCCCTTATTTTAAAAACGAAATTTGCGTACTTCTTGTCCCCTCACTTCAAATAATTCTTATTATTTAAGATTCTGCTTTAAAAAAAAACTGTGTAACGCGGTTTCCTTCGATGCATGCCGACTTGCTTGTTCGTACGTTCGTAGCACAAGCGCAGTCGCCTACCGCGTAGCCAACGCTACCGCGGGAGCTCGGGCGGAAGGCGCGCGCTCTGATTGGTCGGGGTTTTTTGTTAATATCTCCTTAACGAAGCTTCGGACAATATTTCCGCTAAGGAAAAAGTTGTTTCAAATCACCCCCTGAGTAACCCCTTTGAAGGAAGTCCGACATTTTTGGGACACCCTGTATTCTTCATCTTCTGAGATACATACATTGGAAATAAAATTAGCACAAAGAGATAATATTTCATACGTCAATATACAGTAAATGTTTTTTCGAATATACGTGTCTAAAGACTACAATTAATTTTGGTTGCCGAAACGAAGCACACGCCTTGTGACAAATGTGAAGAAACATGTGTACTTCTCGAATAAGTCAAGTTCGCAATGTAAACAAACATGTTTGGAAACGGTCACTGACCGTCGGTCAGTCTCCTTCCTGATATCATCGAAAGTGGTTTGTATTATAACCTGGATTGAATATTTGCAAAAAGGCAACATTTAACTGAAACCGTGAAAGAAAGAATAGTTAAAATGTTTAAAGAAGGCCAGAGAAAAGTTGACATTGCAAAAGTGTTTGGTGTGAATCGTTGCGTTATCACGAAGATTATAAAACGATTTCAAGAACACAGAACTATTAAAACGGCGCCACGAACCGGTAGACCGCGAAAAACAAGTAAATTTGTTGTTAAAAGTCATTATAAATTATGTTTCTTAACTTTTGTCACGTATGTTTCTTAACTTTTGTCACAAGGCGTGTGTTTCGTTTCTGCGACCAAAATTAATTGTAGTCTTTAGACACGTATATTTGAAAAAACATTTATTGTATATTGACGTATGAAATGTTATCTCTTCGTGCTAATTTTGGTTCTAATGTATGTATCTCAGAAGATGAAGAATATACAGTACATCCTAAACGATTATTTTGTTTCTTAACTTTTGTCAGTAAGTGTATATGAAAATAGTAATTCTATTACTTACATTGTCTTGCTTCGACATGATGATATTTACTGATCGTTTGAAGACAGGGATACGTTAGTTAGCTTCGCTGATGGAGGGGGAAATACCTGCAGGAGCCTCCTGTAGGTGTTTCCCCCTCCATAAGCCCGCCGATCCCTGTCTGAAGGCGCGAAGAAGAACCACAACAAGCTGAAGGTGGCCCAGATGCTAGTTAAACATTCGAAACATTCGACAATGCAAGAGCATTGTCAACCATACAATCATAACAGTAAGTATTTAGTGAATATCGATCTATCGATTGAAATTCTTCATTACGTTTCGCGTTAAGGATGTATGTATGTATATGTATGTATGTATTGGATGTACAATATTAGACAAAAGTTGAAATACTTGAATAGCTACGTCTTACGCATAGTAAATCTAGATCTAGATGTAAGGAATTCGATCGAACGACAGTTGGAGTCTTATTTTTAATCCTGGGAAGGTATTTTTCACTTTACAAATGCTTTCTCAAGCATTATTTGCTAAACTTTTGGCAGTGAAAATGCCCAGAATTCACAATTTTCTCAAGTTATAATTTATTTCTTTAAAACGGTGTAGAGAAAACAATTGAAACTCGGCAGATATTTTCATCTATCCATATACTGCGTGTACAAAAAAATTTAAAACATTGGTACTATTTCTTCAACATTTTTTCAGATGATTTATTCGTCAAGATCGTCTCTTTCCATAAGAGTACGTGTAAAATCAGTGAAAATGAAAATCGTTATAACTCAGTAACCGTTTAGTGAATTCGTTGAAAATTTTTGGAGCACATCAGTAAGGATAAAAAGAATAATCTCACGAATTTTCATCAACTAGGAACTATTTTTAAAATAGGTCCAATAAATCCTTAAGTAACATTACGTTTTCTTGTCATTTTATATATATATATAAAATCATCGGGACACCTTGTATATAAATTCTCACTGCTATTCCAACTTTCATTCCTACCGCTTATAGCCTGCACTCTTATTTCATGCTTAGCCGTTAACGTTGGTTGCGACACGGAAATGGTAATGGGGTTCTAGAGCCCCAAAATCGGGGGACACCGAAGACAATAGAGTGAGAGGTCTATTCTATACCTGGTCTGTGGTCCCAGCTTCCGAAAATTTTTCCTTATTTTCTTACATGTAAGTGTGCTTTATTATTATTATTTAATTAAGCTGTGCACATAATGAAACGAACATAAACGAATATAGGTTATTGTTTCATTACACGTGTATACAGACATTATTATTAATTATTAAGCTGTACGCATAATGCAACGAGCATATTTTCAACGAATAGGTTATTGTTTCATTACATGTATACAGACATTATTGTTAATTAAGCTGTACGCATAATGAAACGAACATATTTTCAACGAATAGGTTATTGTTTCATTACGTGTATACAGATTACGTGTATATCATTACGTGCATACGCATAATGAAACGAATATATTTTTAACGAAGAGGTTATTGTTTCATTACATGTATACAGACATTATTGTTAATTAAGCTGTGCGCATAATGAAACGAACATATTTTTAACGAATAGGTTATTGTTGTTTCATTACACGTGTTAAATAAGTGTCTGCGCAGATTTTTGCTAATTGTGTATCTTTTTAGTATCCAGACCCTTTGAAGAACGTATTGTTTTCCGTAGTAGGAGAAACAAAAGTAAAAATATTATATTTGGTAAGTGACCTTTACATTTATTTATAATAATACGTATGATATTAGTGTTTATTACAAATTTCTCGTTTTTTTATAGGTTGGAGTATTCCAAAAATACATAAAGTACACTCGAGCAGCTGCTGTGCGCTATTCCGAGTAAGCTTTATTGGCTGCATACTTATGCGCCTTATCTTACATCACTCGAACGGCTGCAGTGCGCCGTGTCTCGAGTATAACCACTTTCAATAAAGTTGGTCATCCGCGAGCGCATAACCGCCACGCTTATATATATATATATTATATTATATTATTGAATCATAACCAAATCACCTTTTATTATATATATAAATAAAAGTGTAATTCGTCATGTCTGTAATGAATCGTAGAATTAATAATATCTCACCGCTCAGTGTTAATAACATGCAAATTATCAGTAAAGGTGAATGGTTAGCAGATGATCATATCGAATATTTTCATAAATTATTACAAGCTCACTCTAATTATAAACCACGCGAGACGTGGAGAGTTCAATTTCCTGATACAATTCAACCAGTTCCTGAAAATCAGGATCACATACAGATTTTGCACAAATGCGATAATTTTGAAACCAATACAGGAGGGCATTGGGTTTGTAGCTTTTATAAATATGATGAAAGAAGAGTTTATATTTATGATTCTATTAATTCCTGCAAGTTGCATCGTCATCATAAGATTTATCTTGAAAAGTTATACCCTTTTTTGACCAAACACGACGGTACAATTGACGAAAAATTTATTGAATTTCCACATGTGCAAGCTCAACCTAACGGTCGGGATTGCGGAGTTTTTGCGATTGCATTTGCTGTCTCGTTATTATTCAAAATATTACCAGACAAAGTAACGTACACTCATGCGTTGATGCGTCAACATTTGATCCACATGTTTCAATCTAATCGTATAGAACATTTTCCATGCACTCAGGATCAACAATTAACACGTTGTGTGCACGAATATGAATCTACAATTGGTAGTACAGTTAATAAAAATCCATCTTGTGGAAATTATCCTGCATTTAAAATTGGTCAAAGTGACATTACTCATGAAAAAAATGATGAAATATCTCCAGTTCAAAACGTACCACTTAGTGACAAAGAAGTCACTATAAATACAAAAAATATAATTCAGACAGATTCACCATTTGTTTCGAAGTCAAAAATCAGCAATGTATACGTACCATGCAATAGAAAAGAATACAAATCTAATTATTATAAAAGGCATAAAGAGGAAATTAGTTTAAAAAGAAAAGCTGTTTATAAAGGAAAGAAAGAGGAGTGGAATATGAAAAAATCTAATTATTATAAAAGGCATAAAGAGGAAATTAGTTTAAAAAGAAAAGCTGTTTACAAAGCAAAGAAAGAGGAGTGGAATATGAAAAAAGGCAAAGATTGTAAAAAAGGCGAGAAAGACAAAAAACTTTCTAATTATGAATATTATATCGCACACAAAGAAGGTATATTAAAAAATAGAAAAATGCAGTATGACGCAAATACAGAAGTGATATGCGGAAAGCGAAAAAAACTTTATCAGCTAAATAAAGAAGTTATGTCCAAAAAGCGGAAGGTATATTATCATGAAATACGTAAAGTAGCAAAACGTCGTGCTGCTCTGCAAATAATAAAAAAGTATCGTTATATTGCTGTAACAAATAACAATATAGCAACGAAAAATAACAAAGAAACTTATATTAGAAAACTTTCAAAAGTTATTACCATGCCGTCCGGAGAAGCAAGTAGATTGGAAGCTGAACGTATAATAAAATGGTGTTTCCATATTAGGCAAAAGTACATTTTGAAAATGACGAAACTGTTGAAAGATTGTAAAGCAAAAGTGGAAGTTTCCTTGACGCGCGCAGCAGAATGTTTAGAAGTTGATGACAGGATTAATGCTTTGTGTGGACAATCCAGACATTCATCTTCTTCAGAATCATATTTTGCGGAAAGTTCGTACCATCTTTTCAACGGTTCTGAATCAATCATAATGAATTCGGAAGGGAAAGCTATAAACGTTCTACCTTTATTGCAATCGAAGAAGGCGACAAAAGCATGGCATTGTAGTTATCTTTGTAAAACAAAAGATGTTGAAATTCTGAATAATTTACAGGATTTCTTCAAACGATTGTTAGAATGCTCATTAAAAAAGGTACATAAGTTGAACAACCATATCAGTAACTGTTCTAATAAAGTGCATGCTGAAAAAGTTGGTCATTCTCATGGTTGTTACATAAACCCTAAACTATGTAAGTCCACTTTTTTAGCCATTGAGATTTTGGCACCTCACTTTCCGGATTTACGACATTTGAAGAGAATGATATACAAAATAGCGAGCATTTATAAAGACCAATTACATAATTTAGACAAAGCCTTAAACGATAATAACCTTGAAACACTTGAACGAATAACACTGCAAGCTCGGAAAGAAGCTGAAGCGTTACAAAAAAATAATACTGACGTAAGTTTGAACGAAGAAGAGATTATGTCTCGATATTATTTAGCATTTAAAGCTTTCACAAAGCGGTCTATGGACACACCACGCATCCCGTGCGTTTCCTGCGAGAAACTCTGTTTTCAAAGAGAGGTTCGTAAGTTTGATATTTCTAAAAGAACATATAAGGTTAATGTAATGCAAACATTGTTAAATCATATTGGATACAAAGTTGGTGGCATGCATTTTATTTGCCGATATTGTCACGATAAAATTCGCAAAGATTCCATACCACCAAAATGTATTTTAAATAAGCTTGATGTACGTTCAGTTCCAGAAATAGCAGTGTTGAACGATTACGAACGAATTCTCATTCAAAGAGCTAAACCGTTTCAAACGGTTGTGAGAATGGATACAGTAATGCGTAAAAATATGCCACATAAACATATGTTTCCAAAAGTAAAGGGGAGAACATTTCACCTTCCTTTACCGTTAGAAGAAAATTTAAAAAAAATCTGTCCTTCGACCGAACCTTTAAATCAAAATCATGAATTATACATATTGGTGCGGGGCGTTCCAACAAAATCTAAAATAGTTTGGGAAAAGTTAGTTGACTTGAAGAAAGTATGGAATGCCTTAGTATGGTTGAAAGCCAATAATCCTCTATACTCAGAAATTGTTTTACCACAATCGCACGATTTATTGCTGAGTGCCAAATTACCAGATACAGAATTTCAAGAAGAAGTTGTTGCCAATGATGATAATAACGAATCTATCGAGGACGTTGAAGGTGAAACACTTAATATCGATGAAAACCACAAACGTGCATTATTGACGCAAATGTCACAATCTGATTCATATTATGATCAGTTTACGATTTATCCAATGTATGACAAAAGGGTTAACGAATCTGCTACCGCACTCTACCAAATGCTTAAAGTTCAGGACATTCCGTTGGGCCATCGTGCTGAACACTTAGATGTGAAATGTTTCCCAGATTTATATCCTTATGGGGTGAACGGACAGCATGAAGAAAGATTGGTTCGTTTGACCGACCATGAATTCATTAAGTCCAAACTGATGTCCAAGCATTCGCAATTTCGATTGAACATGCAATATATTTTTCACTTATTACACGATACCAATATGCGGCAATTAAACGCTGGAATTTTTCACAAAATGAACGTCGTAAATCCACGTGAAAAATACACAGCTGCTGGTTTTCTAGAGCAACTCTCTAAAGATCAGCTACAAACGAACTTGAACACTATATTTTCCAGATTACGTAATACAGCACAGTATTGGCGAAAACCGAGAAATGATTTGAACTGTATGATACACCATTATGGACCAGCTACATGGTTCCTCACGCTCAGTCCAAGTGAGTGGCTATGGACAGATTTAATAGAATATCTTCGTGAAGTAAACGGCCCATCGGTGGCTAAAATGTCCCCGAACGCACTCATTGCTTCTGATCCCGTTTCAACTGCGCGATTTATAGATAATGCATTCCACGCTATGCTGGATTTCATTTGTTCGCCCGACAATCCGATTGGCAAGGTCATTCATTACTTTTGGCGCAGAGAATATCAAAGCAGAGGATCACAACATTTTCATCTTTTAATTTGGATTGAAGATGCGCCTGTAATCGATAAATCTTCGAAGGAAGATGTAGCAGCATTCATTATGAAATACGTCACTTGCAGATTGCCATCACCGCATGTGTCGCCAGAATTATATAGACGTGTAATTGCACATCAAATGCATAAATGCAATAGTTACTGTCTACGCAACAAGAAAACTAAAAATTCCTTCTGTAAAGTATGTCGATTTTCATTTCCACGTCCAGTTACAGATACTTTGATAATAAGGGATGTGGCTGTTTCTATAGGTGCTAGAAAACAATTGAAAGCAAAAGGTAGACTCTATGATCTTCCACGTTCAATGAAGGAAGTCCGTATCAATGATTTTAATGCTGCCGTTCTTACGGTTTGGAGAGGTAACATGGATATACAATATATTGGGGAAAAGACAGGGTTGGTGACATGTTACTGTACTAAGTACGTGTCCAAGCCGGAAAAAAGTTACGCTACGGACACTATGGCAGCAATAAATTCTACTAAGTCATTGGCTAGTCTGCTGTGCAACCTTGGAATGCGCATGCTAAATCATCGAGAATGTGGAGCGCCTGAATGCGCTGATACTCTTTTAGGATTATCATTGCATGGCACTGACTCCAGTACTACTATTAGATGGTTGGATGTAAATATACTGAGAAGTAGGAAATTGAAAACTCGCAAAGAGATTGAGGATCTGGTAGGTGAATCCACAGACATATTTTGTCCATCCCTCATAGATGATTACTATCCCAATAGACCCAAGAAATTAGAATCTATGCATCTGTACGATTTTGCTATGTGGTATGACGTTACTAAAATTAGACCGTCTGAAAAAACTGAATATTATAAAATCTGTCCATCTTTGTTTTTGAAAAAAAGGCCAAGAGGGTATCTTATCAATCATTATAAGTACAATGTTCAAATCCAACCTGAGAATTATTATTTCTCATTATTATTATTATTCAAACCTTGGAGAACGACCGACGAATTGAAAAATGGATTTAACACATATGCGGAAGCTTTTTTGTCGCTAGAAACACAATTGACAGAAGCAGTTCAGTATCACGATCGAATAACGGATATTCAAGAAGCGCGTGATCATATAAAGGAAGAAATTGAAAAGAACGTGTTGAATACTGTCGAACAAGAAGAAAATGATCAAGGCGATCACCCATTAGAATGTGTCCCCGTTGAAACTGTTGGTGCCATGAAAGATTTTAAAGACGCGGGAAATAAATTTGACTGTGGCGATCTTCAAGAAATGATTTCGGAATTGAACCATGATCAAAAGCGAATATTTGATAAAGTTACTAAGTCCTTGACGTCTAACGATAACATTCTCAGACTTTATGTGAGTGGAGAAGGTGGCACTGGGAAAAGTTTTTTAATAAAAACTATCAGACACTGGATCAAGCAGACTATCGGAAAAGACACAGCAGTAACTGCTCCTACTGGAATCGCAGCTTTTAATATCGATGGTCTTACTATGCACCGATTATTCCAATTACCCGTAGAACATGGGCATACAGCCCAGTATAGCCAACTTAGCGATGCAGCCCTTCAAATTGTACGAGATCAACTAAAAAATGTTGCTTTAGTAATCATCGATGAAATTTCGATGGTTTCTAACGTAACTTTCCTGTACACACATTTGCGACTTACAGAGATATTTGATACTACAGATTCCGATGATGCTTGGTTCGGAAAAAAGCCTATGTTGCTATTTGGTGACTTACTACAACTTCCTCCTGTTCACGAAGAACCTGCTTTTATACAATTATCCAATAAGAGTAGAGAGAAAAATGTTGGAGGATTAGGTTCTTATAATTTATGGTCTGCCTTGTTTAGCTATGACGAATTGAGAATAAACATGCGACAGCAGGGTGATAATATTTACAAAGAGATCTTGTCGAGAATTCGCACTGGAGTAGTGACCGCTTCGGATACAAAGCTTTTAGAAACGAGGAAATTAAATTTCAAAGCGACAAATTGTAATGACCGATTAAAGGAATTAAGTGATTACATGCTTAATGTAGGATCTAATACGGTGTGTTTACTTCCCACATGTGTTCAGTGTGATGTTTTGAACGCTGCAATGCTGAGTCGATTTCCATCCGAAGAAATACATTTGATTGCTCATGATACAACGAATTGTGCACCGTATTTGAAAAAAAAGGTGTCAAAGGTACTAAACAATAATGACGAGGATAGCTCCCGAACGGCGGGACTTGCAAGAGTCGTAATTGTTAAAACAGGAGTGCAAATCATGATTAGAAGAAATATTGATGTTACATTAGGTCTTGTCAACGGTACCATTGCTAAACTTGTTTCAGTTACACGAGGTGTTGATAATGACGTTGAAAAATTGAAAATTATATTACCCACGGGGCAAGAACATATGATAGAACGGGTAAGTGTTAAATTTGAAGTAATGGATAGAGCGTTCGTTATTAGAAAACAATTTCCGATTTGCCTCAGCTATGGTATAACTATTCACAAAAGTCAGGGACTAAGCTTGCAGAATGCTGTCGTAGAAGCAGGTAATTCAATATTTATTTGCGGACAAATTTACGTTGCTCTTTCACGGGTGACCACATTACAAGGATTGCATCTTATCAATTATGATCCATCTTCCGTAAAGGCACAAGAATCGGCTATAATAGAGTACAATAGATTGCGAAAAAAATATAGACCTGATCTTATGACTATTTCAATTTCTAAAAAACGCATCCTCAAAGTTTGTGATGCTGTTTGGGCGGTACCTAATTATAATGTATCCGAATGTCAGAATACTAAAGATCACATCGTGGATATCACTCAATACTACGTAAGAGGTCTTCCGAATTCTGATGGTGTATCTTGTTATGCGAATGCCACGATCCAATGCATGTTATATTGTTCATCCATAAGAGAAAACTTATTAACGACTGAAAAAGCTGATCATATTATAAAAATCTTTATGGACCAATATAAATCGGATCAAAATCCAAACATAATATCATTACGGCAATTCGCAGGAGAAAAATACGCTTACAATCAGCTGCATGATGCAGCTGAGTTTATTACCTCTCTTTGTGATCATGAGATTCTTATTAAGAATGCAGTACAACACGAAATAACAACGGTATTAAGATGTTTAGCGTGTAATTACACAAGTACTACTATTAGTACAAATTGTGTGGTACATCTTGCACTGCCCAAGATGTTAAAAAAAAAATCATTTGAATTTCAAGATATAATAAAACACAATTTCACAGGATGGAAAAATCTGAAAGATCCGTGCAATAATTGTGATAATGCAAATTCAAACACAATGAAGAAAGTCGATATAACTGCTTCCAAACAAATTCTTATTGCAAAATTACATTTGTTCGATCACGATAGTAATGGAACAACGAAAGTAGAAAATTTCTACATCAAAGCAATGCCTACTACTAAAATACAAATGGTAGATCACTGTTACAAACTTAAGGCAGCGATTTTCCACCAGGGTAAAAGTATTTCCGATGGTCATTACACGAGTATGGTAAGGGGTAAGGGCACAACGTGGGTAGCCGTTGACGATTTACGAGTAGAAAAACTAGCTTGGCCACGAAATGCTAAAAATGCATACATATTTTTCTTCGAAAGGTGTTAATTGTGGTTGTTAATACAGTTCAATGTTAAATACGTTCAGCGCCATAAGCTGCTGCGCGCACCATGACTGTACACAAAGTACTATACAATATAATTCATATAGATCGGCAATGCAGTGCACATGGTTTCTTTTCGTAGATGTTAAACTTACGTAGAAGTTATCCTTAATCAAAAAATAAGTAAAGTAAACTCGCTGAGCTGCTTTGCGCTATTCCGAGTATTCCGAGTAAGCTTTACTGGCTGCATACGCGCCTTATCTTCTAACATCACTCGATAGGCTGCAGGGCGCCGTAAACACGTGGACGTGTGAGGAAGGTAGATCAGAATTTATCATTTATTGGGATTTCCTTACTTTTTCCTTATTTTTAGGACCCGTGACAGTGATATAATAATAATATAGAAGATCCCCAGTGCATGTATTATATGTTTCTGAGGCAGAATTTAGCTGGCTATAAGGTACGTGTGTTATTTTATGATTTTGTAAATAATGTTTCGGGCAGTGTTCATATGTATGATTATTATAGTCACACGAGAAGGGGTATGGCAGGGTAATGAAAGTGACAGTTACCCGTCATGCCCCTCACAAACCTAGATATAATAATCAAAGTTTCTTATTGTTCCAGGATGGTTTGAAACTACACACGTAAGACGGACCGAGGAAAATGATACTTCTTTTCTAATAATTAGACCAAAATAATTGATTCTTGTGCCAATCACAGAGCAAAAGACTCATATATCAAGAAAACGTGGAAACACCGCAATTATAACATCCTCATTTCATCAGGATCACATACAGATTTTGCACAAATTAAAATTTACCTTAAGAAGTTATACCCTTTTTTTGACCAAACATGGCGGAAAAATCGACGAAGAATTTATTAAATGTCCACATGTACAAACTCAATCTGACAATCGGGAGAAAGGACCTTTTCTGAAATTTTCTATTAAAACCTGTAGAGATTAGGTTGATGCATAGTTAAACTGAAGGACTTATTACCAAAGAATGATTCAAACAAAAAAATTGATTAGTTGATTATGAAAACCTGTGTTTTATTCATCATCAAACCTTAACTACCCCATCTTGTCCCACCTTCCCCTACAAGCTCAACCTAACAGTCGGGATTCCGGAGTTGTTGCGAGTGCATTTGCTGTTTCGTTATTATTCATCATCAGTTCAATAAATTACCAGACAAAGTAACGTACAATCATGCGTTAATGCGTCAACATTTGATCCAAATGTTTCGATCTAATCGTTTGGAAGATTTTCCATGCATTCAGGATAAATAAACGATTAACACGTGTGTATGAATATGAATTTGCAAATAATAGTACAATTAATCTTTGAAAAAAGAAGTGAGATCCCCTCAAAAACTTCAAAAAAGTAAAAAAATTACGCCAAGTACATCAAATCAAGTAAATCACAAAACATAGAAGATAATAATAATTACAAAATTAAAAAAAGATGTGAAATCAAAATGAGTTGCCAGTACATAAAGATGCTTTCCAACTGCGCTTTAGATGACACAACTACATATGCACAGCTAAAATTCCATTACTCATAATGGCTATTTATACATAGAAAAATTATTAAATAATATTAAGCAGATATATTTTTATACAAATAAATATTTTAATACGAATAAATATTTTATTCAAAATACTTGGCGCTGCGAAACCGAAAAAATGTTAATTGTCTAAGTATTAATTAATAATTTACAATAACTCCCGTACAATCTAAAATACATAAACATATACATATTACAAACGCAGTCAGATTTATTCTACATATATACTCGAGCTCATTTTAGAAGGAACTTATTTCGCGCATGTTGAATGAGCTATTCAACTGTCGCGAGGTCTCTGTTCCCCCACTTTACCATGCGCAGCCGAAAGACCATTGGTGGTGGCATAGCCAATGAGCGCCAACATGCGCAGAACCGATTTAAACTCGTCGGTCGGCAAGTTCCTTCTAAAATGAGCTCGAGTATACTTAACTCTCATATCATACGTAGCATATGCAAACGCACACATACACACATTCACACATTCACGAACTCACGCACAAGAAAGAAAGAAGAAGATTAATGCAATTTATACATATGTATTCAGTTTAGCATAACCAATTCGGGGCGCAGCGCCAAGTATTTTGAATAAAATATTTATTCGTATTAAAATATTTATTTGTATAAAAATATATCTGCTTAATATTATTTAATAATTTTTCTATGTATAAATAGCCATTATGAGTAATGGAATTTTAGCTGTGCATATGTAGTTGTGTCATCTAAAGCGCAGTTGGAAAGCATCTTTATGTACTGGCAACTCATTTTGATTTCACATCTTTTTTTAATTTTGTAATTATTATTATCTTCTATGTTTTGTGATTTACTTGATTTGATGTACTTGGCGTAATTTTTTTACTTTTTTGAAGTTTTTGAGGGGATCATATGTACAGCAAGCAAGCGAATTTATTGCAAGGATAGAACAAGAATTGCGTGAGGTAAATCGAACAACTATTTACATATTCGCGATGTCCAAAAATCGAATGAAATAGAAAATGGATGAAATTGATAATATTCTGGACATCACCAATTTGCATTACCCGACGTAGAAGGAAAATCCGCGAGGCCATCAACGGCATGTTAGCGTTAACTACTCTTTTGCTTCTTCGCAAATGTTGCATATAAATTCTCAGATGACATGAGAGATAGATGTTTGTCATCTACCTCCATGGTCTGAGCTGTTTCCCCGTGCGCCTTTCATGCCGATTTCGTTACGCAAATGGCATTGACGATGGTCGAACAAAGTCGGTTTCGTTTCTTGTTCTTTATGTCGGGAAGCATGGAAAACGATCTTTCAGCATCGGCGTTTGAATTTGGAAGACTTCTAATGGAATTTAATAATTCCTGCAAACATGGATATTTAAATGAGCCTTGATCGTTTCGCGTTAACAACACCGTTTTCCAAACATCATCGAAAGCTAATGTACAAAGCATCTGCTTGTCTGCATTTGCAAAATTCAGGTGCAATGTCGACCATTCGTTTTGCAAACCGTCTTCGTCGAAACCGCCCAATTTCTGAGCAATAAAGAGAACACTTTTAAAGGAAGTGTCTCTGTCATTATCTACTAATGCCAAATGAGGCTCAAAAACACATAACTTGCTCAGAAATTCGTCATCGATTGGCAATCGATTACGAATTTCGTTTGCAGCCGTTATGTAAAACTTAATACAATTTTCTCGAACGGTTTGGACAACATCGGGTTTGCCTTCTGCAACTAATTGACAAAGTGTCACAATCCGGACCTAAATGAATACTATTAAATGCGATTTGATTATCGCCTCTTGAAAAATCTATTAATTTTACTGAATCCATGGCCAAGAGTGGATTCTAATTTTAACAAAGTTCACTAATTTACAGTATCAAAATATTCATCTTTTAATAAAAAAATTCATTTTAAGGTTTGAAAAATAGGAACAGCTCAAATAAAAAGTACGGAAATTTAAAATGAAAACAAGAAATTATGAATGTACATTTTTCTTTGTTAAAGAAGTTACAGAAGAACTTTATTTAACTTTTTTTTTATGTAGAATTTAGTTCGTATATCTGAAAAATCGAAGAACCATTTAAATATAAAGTTTCATTGGAATCCATTTTGCCGTTTAAACGTAATCGTGTTAACAAATATATGAGATATTTAACAAAAAGCTCTTTTCTAAATAGTCAAAACGTGATCAGGAGGTCTTAAAACGTGATTTCCGTAACAAAATTTTTTCAATTTTTTTTTCATTACAAGAGTATTATACATATGTCAGAAAGTGAAAAGTGTATCTCGAGGCACTCGAGAAGATCGCGCACGGCCGCGTGTCGCTTGCACCTCTCCTTGGATCACAGCGTTTCAAGAGCGAGAGAGAAAGACACACATTCGTTTTCTCTCTCGTCTTCCCGACGTTGTCCGAAGCGCCGAGCTCACGGACACGCAGCTCCGACGTAGTGTGCATGCGTGGTGGGGGAAATTCTCGAGAACTCCGGTCCCGATTCTGGCATCACTGTACCCACGTAGAGTACGACACATAATGTCAAAAACACACCAATAAAAATAATACTATTTCCCGCGGGACGTCCATGATGGAAAGCATGGTGAAGAATGAAACGAAATAAGAAGCGACGAGAAAATCGAGCCCTATGCACATCGCCCCCACTTAAACCTAAGGGAGATAGGAAAGACATTCAGTCCACGCGGCAAAAACTAATCTCGCTCACGCATGAAGAAGACGTCGCAAACAACAAAACGTAACGCCAACTACACCTCAACATTATATATTTTACAGAATTACCGCCCTACAAATGACGATACTACTAATGGGAGGAACGACCCCTGACTCAGACTTCGCTATTAAAGAATTCCAAGATCACCCAGGCATCTACTTCGAAAACATAGGCGACCTACAGATCTACCGAGATAGTTGGAAATTAATACTACACGTAGACATATCTTACATTTACCGACGCGAAACAAGTCTCCAGCAATCACTATACGACCTACTCACTCAGTGTAAAACACCTTCTACTGATAACTTTCAAAAATTTTGTAAAACGTTCGGTACAAAAATCCAAAGCAAAGTAGACCGCGTAGCCAAGCTCATTACATATGTTCAACAAACCATAAGCTCCGCACCAAAACAGCGTCGCGGACTAATAGACGGATTAGGTTACATAGGCAAATCACTTTTCGGACTACTGGATTCCGAAGATAGAAAGAAAATCAATGACCAAATAGACTTCCTAAAAAGACAGGACAGTAGAATTAAAAATACAATCAAAGGGCAAATGCAAATTGTAAGAGCCAACACCGAACTTCTAAACGAAACTATATACAACATACAGGAAAACGAAAAAACCCTTTTAAACGCGACTTGGCAAATTCAATACCTACTCCAACAGACGACGGACATTACTAGATTTCGAGAGACCATAGATGAAAACCTCATATAAATAAATAGCGTGGCGGAAACGCTCCTGCGTGATACACAAGACTTACTAGAATTCATTATGGATATAAAGAAAGGAGTCTTAAACCCACGACTGGTACCACCAGCACAAATCATAACCTACCTCACTTCTGCACTAGCTCATATACCGCAAGGACTAGACTTCCCCATCGGAATAAAATTAGAAAACATGCACGTCTTATACGAAATCCTTACACTCTCTGCATTTTCGAATACAAAATCGATAACTGTTGTACTAGACATTCCACTACTAAACTCTAAAAAGTTCAAATTAAGCAAAGTATATTCAGTGCCCACGAAAATAAACGAATCATACTATGCGTATATAGAACCCCTTGACTCCTACGTAGTACTCGATACCGCAGTGCAAGATTACATACAATTAAGCAAACAGGACCTAATGAAATGTAAAACTATAAACGACCTATATCTCTGCACCTCTAACCACCCGATATTCAAAGCGATACCATACGGACCGTGCGAAGTACAGTTGTACACCAAATTAACAAAAAAACCGAACAATTGTAAAATACGCATTATGACCCTGAACCACACTATCCTACTAGAATTACAGCAACCCGGTGCATGGATTTATATCACACCAAAACCGATACAATTAGCAGCGACTTGCGACGATAAAGGCACAAAAATGTATAGTATTAAGGACTCTGGTATAATAACTATAAAAAATAAATGTACTATCACTACCGCCGAATTTACGATAGAAACCGGAAAACAATATGGAATAGAAAAAACGTGGAACTACTTACCAGACTACAATCTGACGTTAGGCGAAATCACACTTCCACAAATCACTGTAAACTCGTATCGCAACACAAATTTCGAATTAAAAAGGATAATCAAACACCCAGTAGAGCTAAACAAAGTTAGTAAAAAATTAGACGAACTACAAAATGATCTAGAAAAACCCGAGATAATACCTACCGAGTATCACTACAGTTTTTTTGCAATATCTTCGATAACGGGATTTTTGACAGTCACGTTGTGTATCTTTACACTCTACAAATGTATTGTTCACTTCAATATGAGAACACCACAACAATGTACGACGACCAACATTAGTAGTGACAAAACCACTCAAAAACCCAAAGCTATAATAAAAATAGTTAGTAAGCAAGGAACGTCATCCACCAATTCTTTTTGAAACATTGTAATCTTATTATATAAGGGTCGTATCAAATGTAAACTAATAATATTCACATGTATCGAATTACTATTATAATCTAGTTATGAATTAATGTTAACCGACCGCTAAGAAAAAGCTATGGCTTTTTCTCCCTTAGGGGGAAGGGATGTTGTGCCCAGGAAACGCCCAAGCACACGCGCCGCCAGACATATTATACATATCATATTACATTTCGCTATGTTCGAGAAGTTTCCCAGCTGAGCCGCTAAGGCTATATGTAAGCGCATCGCCGCGACCGGGCTTAGTAACGCGTACCACGCCCAGCAGGTTATAAAAGCCTACCTAACACAGCTAACGGGCATTCTGGTCTCGACACTCGACGTGCTAACGCGGCTTAACACTTGTAATTCCCAGTCTAGTTAAGTTAAGGTTATAATAAAGAGTAATATCTGTAAATAACCGAGTAGTGCACCCCGTAGATTCCCATCTTTGATTCACTCCGTACCTACGACATCACCAATTCCCGTACCAGCCTTGCGAGCCATCACGCAGGGCACGACACTTATGAGACTGCCACCTGCTTAATTTAGTTTGCGTTATCGCTGTCTACGGAGATGTAACATCCCACGGGGACTTAAACCGTTAGATACCGACAGTCGGTAATGTAGGAACCGATCTCCGTTACCATGTAACCTATTTTCTATTACCGCGTAAATGTATTATAAGACTTTTATATATAATTTATAATTTAGATGAATGTTAGAAGAATAATTATTATAAGAATATTAGAAATAATTAATTATAAGTATTAGCAAAAGCGCAAGACAAAATATTAAGTAATAAGCAAGCAAAACACGAAATAACAAACTGCGATTCACTGCGCATGCGCCAGCCCGCCAATTTTCCAGTATAAATAGAGGCGCACGCAGCACAGCGGGACATTCAAGCTACGAATACGCTCAAGTGACGAACGAATGCTCAAACCTAGAGGCAGCTTAAGTTTCAACCAGTGGGATTCAGCTTCGCTCCGGAAACGGCAGCGGCGGATCTCCAGTGTATAAAAGTTACTGGTGCTCCTCTTTGGTTTGCTCATTTGAAGCCATAGAACCTCGTTCTTGCAAAGCCATCGAGCTTCGCTCCGGAAACGGTAGCGGCCGAAGTGCTTGGTAAAAACAAGGTCTGTAGAGCATAGAAAAGAACTCTGTCACAAGAATCGAGCTTCGCTCCGGAAACGGCAGCGGCCGATCTTACTACAGAGATTGCCAAGAGTATTCGAGCTTCGCTCCGGAAACGGCAGCGGCCGAGCTCTGCAATATACATATATCTATATATTTTAAAATACGTAGCGTTAGAGTCAGAAAAACATAAAACCCAAAAAGAGCATATTTAATCGTAGATTGTAAGCTATATTAATTATTATTTCATTGTTGTAATTATATTAATTATTGATTTATTAAATAAATAAGCATTATTAAGTTTAAAAGCCTTAGATTTAAATCTTTAGTCTGTAGAATAGAACCCCCACCATCCTATACTTGAGGGGACGCCGCTCTCCCCTCAGGGACCTCAACCTTCGGTTGTTCTCGAACAGCCGAACGTTACAGGTCGGATATTTTTGGTGACAGCGGTGGGATATTTTATTCGTTTAGAGGATAAAATTCAATTTGAAGAACTATTTCGTTAGTGAAATCACTCCATAAGTGAGTATTTTCCAAGAAAATTTTTTTTTTTTCTTTCTCTAAATTTTACAGAGGCTTTAAAACTTCACAATGCCTAATACAATTGGAGAAGCAATGGCTAACCTCACAATAAATACAGAAACTCAAACTCAGGAGACTACAGAAACTCCAGAAATCATTACAGTAAATACTCCAGGGCCTTCAAATCCACAGATTAATATGAATACATCTACGAGTACATATTCTCAATTACCACATATTAGCCTACGCGACACTGCGGACACAATCCCTTCTTTTGACGGTAGAAACATACCGATACACCAATTTATAAAAAGCTGCCGACATGCACGGCGCATGGTTAATCCGAACGCAGAGTATGGATTAGTTCAACTCATAAAGAATAAGCTTTTCGGACAAGCGGACAATAGAGTAGTATTAAGCGGAGACTATAATTCAATCGATGATCTCATTTCGGTATTAGAGTCACGATTTGCTCCATTACATACGTCTATTCAATTATATGGCGAATTATCAAAAATAGCATAGCTACATAATGAAACGACGGTAGACTACAGCAGTCGCGTATCCAATCTCTTACTTCAGATTAAACATTGCAATGCAGTAGAGGTACCGACACATGTAATACAATTTAATACAAACGCGGAACAAAACGCCATTAAAGCCTTTCTAACGGGACTCAAAACAGAAATACATAATAGAATACACGAATACACCTTCAGCAATCTTGATCGCGCTATCAACGTCGCCATTAAAGCTGAAGCAGAATATAATGAAAACCAGATACGAGCAAGAGAAGCAGCAGGAATAACACAGGCTAACCAATGTACGAATTGCCTTGGATACGGCCATATTGCCACCGCTTGCAGCAGCCGAATCTCACGAACCAACTGGCAGCAAAAAACCTGTCAACAATGTAATAGAACGGGACATACAACGCAAGAATGTAGGAGTCGAAGCGGAACACAAAACGGAGCACGAAACCAAGCGTGGAACGATACATTCTGTGACTTCTGCCGAAGGCCAGGTCACATGACGCAAGATTGTAGGAGCCGAAGTTACACGAATAGAGCCCCTCAATCTACCGTATACTGTGATAATTGCCGAAGGCCAGGTCACACAACACGAGATTGTAGAAGCCAAAGTTACACGAACAGAGCTCCTCAATCCAACGTGTACTGTGACTACTGTAAAAGACCAGGTCACACGATACAAGAATGCCGAAGCAAAAGTTATGCAGAAAGAGTACAAAGACCAGAAGTATTCTGCGAGTATTGCAAATTTAGAGGTCACACGATAGACCAATGCAGAAAGAAGATATACTTCGATAGGAAGGAAAAAGAAGAGAAACAACCCCGTATGGTACGTAGGCAGGCCATACTTCGATTAAAAACTAGCATCCTTCTTTCTGATGTAGGATTCAGCGAGAACCACGCAACGTTGATGATCGACACCGGATCCGATTTAAATGTCATCAAGAGAAGTGCTGTTTCACCGAATATACCAATCTATACGGACACTTTGTTCGACCTTAATGGTATTACGGACGGCCTACTCAGCACAATAGGATACATCAAGATAAGAACTTTAAATACGGAAATTATTATCCATGTTGTGGAGGATCTTCCTATCAAACAAGACGGAATACTTGGAACGGAATTCTTCCAAACAAATGGAGCAACCATCGACTACATGAAGTCAGAGATAATAATTGGAATGGAAATTATTCCATTTATCGATCCAGAAATGATTACGATACCAGCAAGAGCACGAAGCCAAATATATGTGCGAGTGCTTAATACACAGTCTAAAACAGGATACATTCCAAAAATCAATATTCATCCTAACATACACATGGGAAACGCACTAGTTTCGAATAACAACGGTGTAGCATTTCTTTTTGCTATAAATACATCCACAAAGGACATCAAAATACCAGTACCATCCGTTGAATTAGAAGAATTCGAAGAAATACCTGCAGAAGAAGAAACAACAACCACGTATAAAAGAACTGATAGAACACACCAATTATTACAATTATTACGGTTGGACCACCTAAACTCAGAGGAACGAGCCAGCGTGGAACAACTAATAAAGGAACATGCAGACAGATTTTATCTTCCAGGGGAAAAACTGGAAGCGACAAACAAAACATACCACAGGATAATTACAGAAAACAACGTTCCTGTTTTTACAAAGCAATACAGGTATCCTCAAGCATATAAGGAAGAAGTTAGAGTACAGACTAAAGAATTGCTTGAAAAAGGAATCATACAGTCATCAACTTCACCTTATAATTCGCCAATTTGGATTGTACCCAAGAAAGAAGACGCTCAAGGAAATAAAAAGTCCAGAGTCGTAATTGACTTTAGAAAATTAAATGAACTAACAATTGGAGATGCTTATCCTCTGCCAAATATAACTGATATACTAGATCAGTTAGGAAGTGCAAAGTACTTTTCTGTATTTGATCTTGCATCTGGATTTCATCAAATTCCAATGCATCCAGACGATCAACATAAAACAGCATTCTCTACAATTTACGGGCACTACGAATTCACTAGAATGCCATTTGGACTTAAAAATGCACCAGCCACCTTCCAGAGACTAATGGACCAAGTCTTAACCGGGCTTCAAGGAATAGAGCTGTTCGTATACTTAGACGATATTGTCATATACGCCAGCACATTAAAAGAACATGCAACTAAATTTAAACGACTAATGGACAGACTAAGAGAAGCGGATCTTCACCTTCAACCGGACAAATGCGAATTTTTGAAGAAAGAAGTTTCGTATTTGGGACACATAATAGGAGAGGACGGAGTCAAACCTGACCCAAAAAAAGTAATAGCTGTAAAGGAATTTCCAACACCTACTACGGTCAAGAACGTCAAACAATTTTTGGGATTAAGCGGATATTATAGGCGATTCATAAAGGATTTTTCAAAAATTGCAAGACCACTTTCTAATCTCACTAGGAAGAATTATCAATTCGAATGGACCTACAAACAACAGAAGGCATTTGAAACCTTACGAGAAATTCTCTGCAAAGAACCTATATTACAATTCCCGGACTTCGACAAGGTATTCAACATCACGACAGATGCCTCAAGTATTGCTGTAGGTGCGGTTCTCAGTCAAGGAGAAATAGGCAAAGATCTGCCAATAGCCTATGCATCTCGCGTTTTAAATGATGCTGAACCACGATATTCTCCTACAGAACGAGAATTATTGGCGATAATATATGCAGTCTTTCACTTCAGACCTTACATTTACGGACGAAAATTCTATCTAATAACAGACCATAAACCATTAGAATGGCTTCAAAATCTTTCTAATCCTACATCTCGGTTAATGCGCTGGAAAATTAGATTAGCAGAATACGATTACAAAATTTTATATAAACCCGGGAAATACAACACAAACGCGGACGCATTGTCTAGGAATCCGATTTCACTACCATTGCACGCGAAAAGAGCTCATTCAGATACAAATTCTCATGAGAATAAAAAATTAAAAGAATTTCACCAATTTCCAACCCGACAAAGGGAAACTACAGCATCAACCTCTGGAAATCCAGCTCCACATAAGCAATTAATAGTTAACTCATCAGAAACCGATTCCTCTTCATATGACGAAAGCGATGCGTTAAATTTAATGCGAAAGAAATTAAAACGGAAAAAACAAAGCACAAACACCTCCTCTTCTCGTCCCGAGACTAAGAAACGGAATATTGAAGCGGAAACGCATACACCCCCTCGTTACGCGCCTCATCAAATCTCCGTTCCCGTCCAAATACACGCACCCCCTCAAGTACACGCACCCCCGCAAGTCGTGACCCCCCAAGTCCGAATACACGCACCCCCTCAAGTACACGCACCCCCGCAAGTCGTGATACCTCAAAAATATAAACCCCCTCACATCAAGAAACCGCAAGAGGACTTAATTGAGGAAATCGATGAAACGGTCATAGTACCAAGACATAATTATAAAAACCCTCCCAAAATTGATGCAAAGTCAAGCTCAAGCACTCACCATACACCTAAAAAGAAGAAATTAAAATCAAAATCCAGCACGGACACAGGTCCCATAACGCCAATAACGATAAGGAAAGGAAGGATACTTACTCCTCCTCCACCATCCTCTCATCCTCCACCATTACTATCTCTTCCCCCACATTCTCCACGTCACAAACAACCCACACCAGCTAAACCAAGAGTAGTATCAAATATTCCTGTCAAAAACCAAAATACAGAGGTGGAAGATCACTTATGGATGGGCAAAGGATACGTAGTGTAGAGCTGTTCGAGTACTCGTATATACGAGTAGCTCGAAATTCGAGCCGAGCCGGGACTCGGTTTCCGATCCGAGCCGAGCGCTCGAAAGAACCGAGCGGCTCGAATGAAACGAGTAGCTCGAATAAAGCGAGCGGCTCGAATGAAGCGAGCCGATCGAATAGAACCGAGCGGGTCGAAAGAAGCGAGCGGATCGAAAGAAGCGAGCGGCTGGAAGCAATCGGGTGGCTCGAACGATCCGAGCACGCGAGCAGATCTGGCGTACAGTGTACAATGTATATACATCTTTCGTGCAGATCGAGTATGATAAAGGTTTCAGATATTTTATCGTATGTTTTTCTAATGGAATACATAGGTATAATGATTGTTAAGGAGAGTCCAGAATTTTTATAACCTATACAGGGTGTCCCAAAAATGTCGGACTTCCTTGATAGGGGTTACTCAGGGGGTGATTTGAAACAACTTTTTCCTTAGCGAAAATATTGTCCGAAGCTTCGTTAAGGAGATATTAACCAAAAACCCCGACCAATCAGAGCGCGCGCCTTCCGCCTGAGTTCCCGCGGTAGCGTTGGCTACGAGGTAGGCGACCGCGCTTGTGCTACGAACGTACGAACAAGCAAGTCGGCATGCATCGAAGGAAACCGCGTTACACATTTTTTTTTTAAAGCAGAATCTTAAATAAGAATAATTTGAAGTGAGAGGACAAGAAGTACGTAAATTTCGTTTTTAAATAAGGCATAAACGAAAAGCTAACGTAACAGAAAATGTACGACAAGTGATCGTAATTCGTTATTGAGGTAAAAATCCGTAGTTTAAGAACGGCCAACACAACTAAATTTAAAAAATAATATTAGGTGTATGAATAAATTCTTTCCGACTGGAATTTCTATCGCGGTGGTATTCAAAAGCTGACAGAAAAATGGCAAAAGGTAATGAACAATAATGGAAATTATTGCGATGATCGAGTTGTTTTCATATTTTTTAAATCGAACTGTTATTGTACCCTAAAATCGGAAATAATTTATTTTCACACCTAATAATCACCAATAAATTAAATAAAACTCACCCTTTCTGGACATTCCTTTCCTTGCTTTCCTTCCGTTTTCGGAAACCTGGCCACTGTACCGATCCTGGTCATCGGCGTCCAGCTCAGCTGATCGCAGGGTCAATGTACCGAATATTCACTTCACTGCACGGCTACTAACACTGATCACTGAACCGATCTTGGTCATCGATGGACGAGCCCAGTGCACAGCTGGTTTCAGGTACACGACACCATCCAAGGTGAATGTGCCGAATATTCACTTTACTGCACGGCTACTAACACTGATCACTGAATTTATTTTTCACGGAACGTGTTGTTCCTACGTTATAAAAATTGGTGGCCGCGAAAGGGGCCGATTACTGTTAATTACTGGGACGAGATTACTACTATTACCCGGCGAAAAGAAAACTCGTGGCAGACTGTCTCGGGCTGTGCAGTCCGCTGCTGTGCAGCGATCAGATACGGATCCGACCGACGATCGTCAAAACAAAAGCGTAGGCTACGCTTGGTCAAATCGCTCTATCCCACTCGATCTCGTGTTTCGTTCGATCTCTTCGTCGCGCGGTGCGACAATGTATGTGGCAACTTCAGCCAATAACCAAAATACGTGTGTCCCGTCTTTAAAAGTGTGCCCAAATAGGTGACTCGACCAATCGTCACAGCAGCGGACTGCACAGCCCGAGACAGTCTGCCACGAGTTTTCTTTTCGCCGGGTAATAGTAGTAATCTCGTCCCAGTAATTAACAGTAATCGGCCCCTTTTGCAGCCACCAATTTTTATAACGTAGGAACAACACGTTCCGTGAAAAATAAATTCAGTAATCAGTGTTAGTAGCCGTGCAGTAAAGTGAATATTCGGCACATTAACCTTGGATGGTGTCGTGTACCTGACACCAGCTGTGCACTGGGCTCGTCCATCGATGACCAGGATCGGTTCAGTGATCAGTGTTAGTAGCCGTGCAGTGAAGTGAATATTCGGTACATTGACCCTGCGATCAGCTGAGCACTGGACGCCGATGACCAGGATCGGTACAGTGGCCAGGTTTCCGAAAAGGGAAGGAAAGCAAGGAAAGGAATGTCCAGAAAGGGTGAGTTTTATTTAATTTATTGGTGATTATTAGGTGTGAAAATAAATTCTTTCCGATTTTAGGGTACAATAACAGTTCGATTTAAAAAATATGAAAACAACTCGATCATCGCAATAATTTCCATTATTGTTCATTACCTTTTGCCATTTTTCTGGCAGCTTTTGAATACCACCGCGATAGAAATTCCAGTCGGAAAGAATTTATTCATACACCTAATATTATTTTTTAAATTTAGTTGTGTTGGCCGTTGTTAAACTACGGATTTTTTCCTCAATAACGAATTACGATCACTTGTCGTACATTTTCTGTTACGTTACCTTTTCGTTTATGCCTTATTTAAAAACGAAATTTACGTACTTCTTGTCCTCTCACTTCAAATTATTCTTATTTAAGATTCTGCTTTAAAAAAAAAAATGTGTAACGCGGTTTCCTTCGATGCATGCCGACTTGCTTGTTCGTACGTTCGTAGCACAAGCGCGGTCGCC